>CM044307.1:48379460-49629460 GCA_024291935.2 Okapia johnstoni | reverse complement strand
GGCTCAGACACCTGGTATTTAGTAAGGAAATTTAAAATGAAGAATCGTCAGCAACTTACTTGATATTCTTTATTAACCTTCTCATTTGAGACAAGGTTTTTTTATTTTCATTTTTAGGTTATTTTTAATTAAACAATTCTCTTGAATCTGAACCTGAAAAAGAATGTATATGGATAATTGAGTCACTTGTTGTATGCTTGAAACTAACACAACATTGCAATTACACTTAAAATTTCTTAAAAATAACAATCAAATTGTGCACTGTGAATATATATGCTGTTATACCAATTAACCCTCAAAGCTGTAGGAAACCATTTTTAAAAATAACTATTACAAGTTACTGCAGCGATCAATGCAAAGAAATAGAGGGAAACAATAGAATGGGAAAGACTAGAGATCTCTTCATGAAAATTAGAGATACCAAGTGAACATTTCATGCAAAGATGAACACAATAAAGGACAGAAATTGTATCGACCTAACAGAAGCAGAAGATATTAAGAAGAGGTGGCAAGAATACAGAGAAGAACTATACAAAAAAGATCTTCATGACCCTGATAACCATGATGGTGTGATCACTCACCTAGAGCCAGACATCATGGAATGCGAGTCAAGTGGGCCTTAGGAAGTATCACTATGAACAAAGCTAGTGGAGGTGATGGAATTCCAGTTGAGTTATTTCAAATCCTGAAAGATGATGCTGTGAAAGTGCTGCACTCAATATGCCAGCAAATATGGAAAACTCACCAGAGGCCACAGGACTAGAAAAGGTCAGTTTTCATTCCAATCCCAAATAAAGGCAATGCCAAAGAATGTTCAAATTACCACACAATTGCACTCATCTCACATGCTAGCAAAGTAATGCTCAAAATTCTCAAAGCCAGCCTTCAACCGTATGTTCAAACTGGATTTAGAAAAGGCAGAGGAACCAGAAATCAAATTGCCAACATCCGTTGGATCATCGAAAAAGCAAGAGCATTCCAGAAAAACATCTACTTCTGCTTTATTGACTACGCCAAAGCCTTTGACTGTGTGGATCACAACAAACTGTGGAAAAGTCTTAAAGAGATGGGAATACCAGACCACCTGACCTGCCTCCTGAGAAATCTGTATGCAAGTCAAGAAGCAACAGTTAGAACTGGACTTGGAACAATAGACTGGTTCCAAATTGGAAAAGGAGTATGTCAAGGCTTTACATTGTCATCCTGCTTATTTTACTTATATGCAGAGTACAGCATGCGAAATGCCGGGCTGGATGAAGTACAAGCTGGAATCAAGATTGCCGTGAGAAATATCAACAACCTTAGATACGCAGATGATACCACCCTCATGGCAGAAAGTGAAGAAGAACTAAAGAGCCTCTTGATGAAAGTGAAAGAGGAGAGTGAAAAAGTTGGCTTAAAGCTCAACATTCAGAAAACTAAGATCATGGCATCTGGTCCCATCATTTCATGGCAAATAGATGGGGAAACAGTGGAAACAGTGACAGACTTTAGTTTTGGGGCCTCCAAAATCACTGCAGCCATGAAATTAAAAGACGCTTGCTCCTTGGAAGAAAAGCTGTGACCAACCTAGACAGCATATTAAAAAGCAGAAACATTACTTTGCCAATAGAGATACATCTAGTCAAAACTATGGTTTTTCCAGTAGTCATGTATGGATGTCACAGTTGGACTATAAAGAAAGCTGAATGCTGAAGAACTGATGCTTTTGAACTATGGTGTTGGAGAAGACTCTTGAGTGTCCCTTGGGCTTCAAGGAGATCCAACCAGTCCATCCTAAAGGAAATCAGTCCTGAATATTCATTGGAAGGACTGATGTTGAAACCTAAACTCCAGGACTTTGGCCACCTGATGCAAAGAACCAACTCCTTGGAAAAGACCCTGATGCTGGGAAAGATTGAAGGCAGGAGGAGAAGGGGATGACAGAGGATGAGATGGTTGGATGGCATTACCGATGTGATGGACATGAGTTTGAATAGGTTCTGGGAGTTGGTGATGGACAGGGAGACCTGGCGTGCTGCAGTTCACGGGGTCTCAAAGAGTCAGACATGACTGAGTAACTGAACTGAGCTGATTACAAGTTAAATAAATAAATAAAATATTCTCTTAAACTGGTAGGAATCTTAGAAACCATTTTCTGCAAGCTTTATTCCTTACAGATGAGGAAACAGAGGCCTGTAGACAGTAAGATGTTTATCGGCAGAGTCCTCCCTTGTTTGTAACCAATTTGGCCAGCCAGACCTCCTAATTCCCTGACTCACCACTTTACTGTTGGCTGGCTTTCCTCCCCAAATGCCCATCTAAATTTCTCTTGATTTCACTTAATTTTCCAAAAGCCTGTTAAAAAGTCAGTCATGTAAATGATGATAATCAAGTAGCCTGTTTTTTTTTAAATTATTTTTAATTGAAGGATAATTGGTTTAGAATATTGTGTTAGTTTCTGCCATACCTCAGCATGAATCAGCCATAGATATACTTATGTCCTGGAGAAGGCAATGGCACCCTACTCTAGTACTCTTTTGACTTGAAAATCCCATGGACGGAGGAGCCTGGCAGGCTTCAGTCCATGGGGTCGCTGAGTCGGACACAACTCAGCGACTTCCCTTTCACTTTTCACTTTCATGCTTTGGAGAAGGAAATGGCAACCCACACCAGTGTTCTTGCCTGGAGAATCCCAGGGACGGGGGAGCCTCGTGGGCTACTGTCTATGGGGTCGCACAGAGTCGGACACGACTGAAGCGACTTAGCAGCAGCATACTTATGTCCCCTCCCTTCTGAACCTCCCTCCCACCCCTTCCCATACCATCCCACCTCTCCACATTGTCACAGAGCTCAGGTTTGAGCTCCCTGAGTCATACAGCCAATTCCCACTGGCTGTTTTACATATGGTAGTGTATGTTTCCATGCTACTCTCTCCATTCTTTTCTTCTGAAAACCACCCTAATTCCACTAATCTGTCCTCACTGAATCTGTTTTCCATCTAGTTAGCCATCTAGCTCTGCCTTCCAGTATATCCTCTCTTCCACCTCTGCCCCTCCTGTTCCCAAAATTCAGCCTCTACACCAGTGCCGAATAGAAACACAGAGACAGAGTTTTGGGTGAAGTAGAAAAAAACAGCTTTGTTGCTTTGCCACGCAAAGAGGGCCACAGCAGACTAATGCCCTGAAAACTCTATGTCCCACCTGGACGGTGTAGTAAGGAGTCTTACAGTATTCAAGGAGCAGGATGTGACCAACTTGTGGACATTCTTCTGATTGGTTGGTGGTGAGGTAATCGTAAGTCAGCCTCATCAACCTTTTGGTTCCAACGGGTCTGAGGTCTATGTGCTTGTGGGCAGCAAACAGTTAACTTCTTCAACCTGGTGGGAGTTTCAGTCTCTGCAAAACAGTTCAAAGGACTTGGCTCAAAATATTATCTGTAGTCCTTGAGGAAGAACTAAATGTTCTTGACTTTGTTTAATGGCCAAAGTATTATTATTTTGTCTTGCTTTACTGTTTTCCTTTCTGCAGTTTCTCACTTCTCTGATTTAAATCTATTCTCTGACTAAAGTTTTCTTATAGACAAAAGTCTATAAGAAGGCCTCATAGGGTCCTGCTCAGTTACACTCCGTAGAGGGCAGTGGCCAGCCATCAGCTCCCCCTGATCTCCTGAGTGTTCTCCTTTAAGCCTCTGATCCTGGACATCTCTTGTCTTCAGACTTCCCTCACCAGTGCGATTGTCAGTTTCAGTCACAGAATATTTACTTTGCGTCTGATGGCATTTCTAGCCCCGCTGCCTCTCATCTTTTACTGGTTGGCTGGTCAGTAGGATAGTCTCTTCTCAACCTTAACATTTGTGTATTTATTGCCTTAAAATGTTAATCTTGAGTAAACCTGTATAAAACACATGTAAAACTGATTAAAGTATGATTTAGTATAATGAACATTTTATTTAGTGTAGCGAACATTTAAAAAAATTCTTGCCGTCGTCATCAAGAAGGACTAGACATCAAATGTATTTTCCAAAAAGATCTTCTTTAGCTAATAATAAAAAAAAGCCCTAAATGCTAAGTATATCCTATAATTTTACATCTGTTAAGTGATTCGAACTGTGAAACATTCATGCTAAAAAAGTTTGCCTTTCCAGCTGTTGCTCTGCTCTAAACATTGAATGTTACTGAACAGGAAGTCTTCCTTGTGGCCTCAAAGTAGTTCTCACTGTTAGGATGCCTTTGAGGAGGGCTGAGGAGCAGATTCATTTTTTTCTTTTTTTTGCCTGCAGTTCAGCTGTGTTCATTTTCTTTTAACATATTAGTCTGTTTAGAATTTGTCCCCAGAGTCTGATGTAATTCTAAATGGCCACAAGCTAGTTTTCATGGTCCTCTGTTGAGAAAGGGTGGACTCCACTTGGAAGCTAGCAGATAAAACAAGAACCCAGCAGCAAAATCCCTTCCTCCTCTTCTTGTCACGGTCAAAGGCTCCATGAGTCTTTTTGAAAGCTGAGCTCCCAGTCTACACAAATACATGAAGCCACCATAGGACTGGGGCCAAGGAGAGGTGGAGAGCAGAGGTGGTTTGCGCATGAACACTTTGTGTGAGGACAGGTGTGTACACACCCTTCTGTATTATGAAGAGCGTGTCTAAGACACAACACACCTGCTTGTTTTGAATAAGTGAAGATTTTCCCCTGTGAAATGCAAAATTTAAATGTGAAATTTAAAAATTTGACCTCAAAGGTAAACTAATATCCATGAATTATGAGCTACCAGGAGAAAGATTTCAGCTCTGTATTGTGGAAGGAATCCTCTAAGAGTCTGGGTTGCCGGTGGTGGGAAGGACCTTAGCAGTTGAAGCTCCCCATTACTTTTAGAAGAACTCCCACATTTAAGGGCTCCAGGAAACCTCCCACAGCAGTGTTTTAAGGTCCCACCAATGGGAAGATGAGTCTTTCCATCCAACAGTGAGGATTTTTAACTACCCCGCAAACAGCTATTACTCAAATTTTTTTTCTATGTCAGATGTCCAAGTAAGATTTAATTTCAAAAGAAATTCTGCTAAAAAAAAAAAAAAAACCTGCTCAGAATTCACTGCATCTTGTGATTACTCACTCCCTTCTTGTTCTGGGGTGCTGTCACTACAGTATTATCCAGGATAGTTGGACATTGGATTCTAGGTCCCCAAAACAAGTACTGTCTCTCCAATGGGTTCACTTTTGTGTATGGGTAGTAAGTTACCCATCTTCATTGTGGCTGGTGGGGATCTGACCATCTTATCAGAATCTGTTCATTGTGACTCACTCTCTTTAGGAACATTATCTTGAAGACATGAGCAAGAGTATTTTTTTTTTCCTATTAAACATAAGAATTGGTTTCTATGAGATTATGATTCTTTTACCTTATCATGGGCATTTCTTACAGCTACAGAGAAAAGGATGACTTGGCAACCAGTAAAGGATAACACTGGGCTCCAAACAGGAGAAAAATGTGGGTTTACGGTGATAAAATTGCTTTTGAGAATCTTTGTTCTAGTGATGGGATATCAGCAAACATGAACTAGAGCTTTAAAAAGCTCTAACTATTATAGAGAAGATATACATGGGTGCTTTCTAAGAAGATAAATGTGAGTAGTTGAGTATAGCATGAGACTCTCTTAATTTTAAGAACATAGTTTATTTGAGAAGCAACCTCTCTCAGGGGAAAAATATTTTTCTGAAGATGTTTTAAAATATTAGTACAAATATTATGTTTTGGAGCGTTGATAGATATAAATATCATACTTGCTTTAAAATGTTATTAGAGGACAGCAGTTAAAACAGGAATAATGACAAACTGGACAGAGAAACAGACTTGAGAGTCAGAAGATCCGTGTTTGGCAGAAAATGACGATGTGTTCTTGGGAAAACTGCTTTCCTTCTCTGAGCCTCAGTTTCTATGTTGATTATTGAGGGAATCAGACCATATAACACAGTGCCTTTTCGCCTCTTTTTTTAAAGTTTATTTTTAATTGGAGGATAATTGCTTTACAATGCTGTGTTGGTTCCTGCCATACATCAACATGAATCGGCTATAGGTATACACATGTCCCCTCCCTCTTGAACCTTCCTCCCACCTCCCACCCCATCCCACCCCTCTAGGTTGTCAGAGAGCCCCAGGCTGAGCTCCCTACTCTACAGGGTAACTTCCCATTAGCTATCTATTTTACATAGAGTAATATACTTATTCACCTCTTAAATTTTTTAATTCTCTTACTGGATTAAACAAGTGTTTTCATTTCATCTAAAAATCAGTAATAGTTCAAACAGACACATTTTGTTTTTCTGTCCTCCACACTACTAGCCAGTGTTCCCCACATCAAGGCTTTGAGACCAACCAAGTCAACCTTCACTTTCAGGTTTTAAGAAGAGCAGTAACTAGTCAGTTCATACGGAACGTGCAACATAATCATTTCTCCCTCCAAAAATAAATCTTTCGGAGCTACTCTGGATTATTACAAGCTCCTAAAAAGCGTTTAAGGGTCGTATAGGAATTATTTTCGTTTCTTTTGGAAGTATTCCAGTATGTAAAGGTGTAACTGATGAAGTGACACAGTGTGTGCTTTACCTGTGCATTTTTGTACAGTGGCAGCTGCTTCAGTAGGCTGGTATAGCTGTAGACACAGAACTGGAACATGAGCCCTTACGTTTTAAATTTTTATGTGGGTATAATTAAAACAAAATGCACAGATCTTAATTATTCAGTTCAGTGAGTTTTGACAGTTATTTACGCTCATGTAACCACCACTCAAAATAAGATCTAGACCATTTCCATCCCTCTAGAAACTTCCCTTATGTGAGCACTTCTTTTAGTATCTTAGTTCCTATTTTTGACCTTTTTTTATTTAATTATCAAATAGTCCATGAACAAGAATCACAGGAAAAGTGGAGAGCTTAATAAGGAACTTGGACTGCTCCTTACAATAATACTCTTTTTGTCTTGAACTTGATTCAAAGTATTAATTGCTTTTCTTGAGCTGAAAGGTCAGATGTGTTTTCATGTTCATATTCCATGTGGGGACATAATGGGTACATAAATGTGTGTGGCATACTCCTTGGTCTCAGTGACCATTCCCAGAGCAGCCTTCACTATCCTGTGGGGAAACCCCAGGGTATTCTGCCTGGGTGTCCACGGACTGCAGTTTGACTTTCAGTTTGGTGATCTGAAGAGGAATAGGGGCTTCCTTGGTGGCTCAGAAAGTGAAGAATCCGCCTGCAATACAGGAGACCCCGGGGTCGATCTCTCAGTGGGGAAGGTCCCCTGGAGAATGGGTGTTCTTGCCTGGAGAATCCCATGGACAGAGGAGCATCAGGCATTTTTCTGGAGGCCTTGAGTTGCGTCATCATATGTGCACTCAGATGCCTTGGGACAAGAGTCCTGGTGTTGTAGCCTTTTCACTGAACGAGCTGGAGGAAACCCCAGCAGGTTGAAAGGAGAGCTTGTCAGGTAGGGGAGGATGTTGGAGCTGGGGACGGGTAACAAACAGAGGAAGAGCCCTCCCTCAATGTCACGTTGGTCAGAACCTGGAGCCCAGAGGTGGAAGGGGGTGCTGCTGAGTTCCTGGAGTCTGGGAGGACACTCTCTGGCCTTGAATCTCCCAGCAGTGTCTCCAGAAGACCTGCCAACACCTGAGGCAGCCTCTCATGTATCTGAGCCTTTGCCCGGATGGCTAACAACCATCTCAGATTGGCTGATTTTTCCACATTTGTCAGGGAGCCAGCTGCACTGGCTCAGCTGAGCATCTGCAGAAAGGAAGCAGAGAACCAGAAAAAAAAAAAAAAAAGCTTTTAAGTCATTATTCTTATTCATTTCCCTATTCTCTATCCCACCCCCTCACAGTCTCTACTGCCATGCCTCTTTCTTCTTCTCCTTCTTTTTTTAAAAATCTTTTTATAACAATCTTTCCCTTTATGTGGCGAGAGCCCTTGGCGTCCATCCAGTGACCTGTCTGTAGAGAGATACTCCTCCCTTATAATTAGGCCTTTGTTACACCACTTCCTGATTTCCTTCTCTTTCTTTCCTTTTTAAAGCTTCTGGCCCTTGACACCCCAATGCCCCAGTGGAATAACCACACTTGTTAAAACGAAGGGTCTTCAAAAGGGTGATAAAGTTGGCTTCCTCCAGGAGGCCTGTGAGTTCATTCAGGCCCGTGGTTACAATAGACAAGGGCATGGAAGGACCCAAAGTAAGACGTGTGTTGAGATGTCTTCATTCCCGTCACCACCTCACCTGCAGAGCTTGCCCCGTATCCCAGCCCCTATTCTTGGGCCTATTCATTTCTGGATCGCAGTTTCCCTATTTCATCATTCCTGGGTTAAACTCATACAGCTTTCTGGGAAGGAGGATGGGATTTCTTGTTGTCAAATACTCCTGAAAATATGCAGGCGTGTGTGCTCAGTCGTTTCAGTCGTGTCTGACTCCGTGTGACCCTATGGACTGTAGCCTTCCAGGCTCCTCTGTCCATAGGATTCTCCAGGCAAGAATACTGGAGTGGGTTGTCATTACCCTCCTCCAGGGGATCTTCCCAACCCAGAAAGAAAGGATTAAACCCCAAAGAGGTAGAGAAAGCCAGTGATAGAGGACACAGGTGAACGCAGCTAGACCCCAATGTCCTGTGGCTCATGCAGTGATGGTCGGAGGAGAAGGGACACACTTTGATTAAGCTCAAGAAGGCAGATGTAGATCTGATTATTTACACAAATGCTTGGTTGCATTCCATTAAGTCCTTTTAGGGAAAATTGTATTAGGGTATATGTAGTAATAGCTGCCACATTTGAGGGGACTTAGAGTGTAAAAGCCTGGAAATCTCACATTCACTGAAATCTTCAGAACATGAAGAAGAAATTATGAGAGGTTTTAGTCCTTTTGCATCAGGACTGGTGACGTTCCATTCTGTTCCCTTTGTTTTGAAATCTGTGGCTCAAAAGCATGTAAATGCCAAACAGCCTAGACAACCACACTTGGTGATCACTCTTTCTTAAAGGTGGCTTTTATAAATGAAAAGCTTGGATGTGATATTGCATTTTTGTTTGTCCTCAGATTGATTTCCTCATTAACCCCAAGTGTTAGCAAATAACACTTGGTGGGCTTAAATCCAGTGAAAGATAAAACTAAGGTTTTATTTCCCCTTTTATGGATTTTAGAGGTTTGGGGTATGGATTGTATTTCATTTTCCTTTGAAAATTGTATGTCTAATGGAACATTATAAGAAAAAGTGGATTTTTTTTTTTTTTGGTGGACGGGGTTGTGGTGAACAGAGATCCACCCACCCCTGCCAAGTTGTCTTTATAACCAGCCTCCTAGTAGAATTGTTTATAGATGTGCAGTTAAAGAATACCAAATACTCTACTGATGGCTTAAGAGATTGAAGTTACATCTCTTGGACAAGCTTGGATTGGGCTGATTGAAAATTAAATGGGGTATTGATTGTAAGCTGCTCAGCCACCTCAGTCATGTCTGACTCTGTGTGACCCCATAGACGGCAGCCCACCAGGCTCCCCCATCCCTGGGATTCTCCAGGCAAGAACACTGGAGTAGGTTGCCATTTCCTTCTCCAATGCATGAAAGTGAGAAGTGAAAGTGAAGTCGCTCAGTTGTGTCCGACTCTTAGCGATCCCATGAACTGCAACCCTCCAGGCTCCTCTGTCCATGGGATTTTCCAGGCAAGGGGACTGGAGTGGGGTGCCATTGCCTTCTCCGATTGATTGTAAAGCTGTCTAAAACACTGAAGCTAGATCCCAGGTTTGTAACTTGCTTTGTAATTTACTTAGCCAGTCTTTGAAAAGGTATCATTAATACATTCCTCACAATAATTTGGTGAAGATTAATGAGATTCTGTGTATGAAGTGCCTGGTGGGATACTAGAAGAATGGACAAATGAGCTATTTTTCAAAGACCTGCAGTGTGCTTTCTCAAGTTAGAAAACTTACCACTTATCCAAGTAACAGCTGAGCTTAACAATGAGAAACCATAGGTAACCAACTTCTATCTACATTGTTAGATATCCAATGCCAAAACAGGTAAGTTGTGTAGAAGAGTGTGCCCATTCCTTCCATTTCAGAATATTCTAGTGACTAATGAAGAGGGTGTGGGTGGGTGAGATACCTTCAGTCTATGGACCACTTGTTTTCTGCTGAAGCACTTGGAGGTTTTGAGTCCAAGAGAACCTTCTATAAGCACAGTGAAATAGTATTTTAAGTATCAGCTGAGTACCCAAATGAGCCCAAACTAAACTTTCTTATAATCTAGACTGATTTTTAACTTGCTTACCATCTCTAGTATTTCTTTCTGTGAAAGAAGGCATTCTGATTTCTAAACAGAAATTGTTTACCTGCATCTCCACAACCTATGGGGGTGGTTCTCTGACAAGTTCCATGGTGACACGGGCTTTCATTGTGAGATGAAGTTTGACAACAGATGGGTAGGTGCTCATGGGAATAAACTTGAACCTTATCAACAATAGAGGCTGCAGGAGAGAGGAGTCGTCCCACTGTAGTTCCCAACAAGATCTAGACTGAATCCTACTCTCAACTGGGGGACAAAGGATTTCTAACTATCTTTGTTCCTTTTCTTGAAAAACAAAAATAGAACTTAAATTTTTAATTTAGTTTTAAGTATGTTTTTTTAAAAAAATTAAAACATTCAGGCTGTGCTGTTGCAGCATGCAGCATCTTAGTTCCCTGACCAGGGATTGAACCCAGGCCCCCTGCGTTGGGAGCACAGAGTCTTAACCACCAGACCACCAGGGAGTTTCCTGTTCCTATTCTTTTATATGAGTTATTCATAAGTTGAAAGTGTGTTGTGTCAGTTAGGACCCACCCTATGTGAGTTGTAGTGGCAGACTTTTAATGCACAGGTTTAATCCTCTGGAAGCAGGTACCTGGATTCCCCTCCATGAATGCCAGTGCTTATTAAGCTATGATCCCTGGATGGTCAACATCTCTTGGAACTTATTAGAAATGCAAATTCTAGAGCTTCCTGCCAGACCCCGTAAATCAGAAACTCTGGTGATAAGACCCAACCTGCTAAGGGAGTCTGGTGGATACTCGATTTTGAGGGTTACTGATTTAAGAATTCAGTTGAATTCTTATCTATGCTGCAGTCTTTGGGACAAGGGATGTCTCTGGAAAGTAGGGTAAGGAGAGTTCTATGGCAAGGTGAGGGGCTTAGTAAACATTTATGATTTTTATTGGGAATTTATTTCTTAATGTGGGGATGCCAGATAAAGTCTAAGATGCCCAGTTAAATTTGAACTAAAAATAAATAAATTTTTAGTATACACATGTCCCATTTGATGTCCTGTGTTTTTATTTGCTAAATCTGACAACTCTGTCTGAAAGTAAAGTTAGGCTGTGAATAAATTTGACAGACCCCATCTCAAACAAGTGATCGAGGTTAACTTTACCACTGGTAAATCACGTTAATGTTGTGTGTTCCCTGATAAGTCGTGATTAGAAGGGCACTTAGCCCCTTGAACTGTTTTTCTTCAAGCTTCATAACCTCAATTTAATCATTAGGAAACATCAGACACACCCAAATTGAGAGACTCTTCAAAAGTATCAAAGTCATGAAAAACAACAATTGAGAGACTGTCAACAATTGAGGGGAAAAAAAAAAGAAAAACAGGCATGGATGGCTCAATTCAATGTGGGATTCTGGAAAGAAAAAGAAAAGAGGTTAATGGAAAAACGGGCAAAATGTGAATGAAGTCTGAGCCTTAGCTAATAGTAATATACTGATATTGATTTCTTAATTTTGAGAAACGTACTATGGTTATATATGAGGTTAACACTAGGGTAAGCTGGGTGAAGGGTTTATGGGATTTCTCTGTACAGTGGGTCCTCCTTATCCAAGGGTTCCACCTCCATAGACTCAAGTCGGAATCTATGGATGTGGAACCTATGGATATAGATGGCCACCTGTGCTATTCTATTTTATTTAAAGGACTTGAGTGTCTGGGGAGTTTTGTATCCATAGGGGGTTCTGCAATGAATCCTCTATGGATACCAAGAGACAACTAAGCTATTTTTGCAATTCTTCTGTAGATCTAAAATTATTTCAAACTGAAAGTTTTTTTTTTTTTAATTGGGTTGGGTATACATTAAACAAGCCTTGTGAATACCACCTTCCCTTTTTATTTTTCTTATGGAAACAAATATTTTACTTAAATGCTGAACTATGTGGGAACATTTAGATGAATTGCTAACACATGGAACGTGGCTCATCCAACACCCTTGGGGCCAAAAATGTTGCAGTGGTTTTAAATCTGCCAGTGCAAATGTAGTCTTTTCCGTGAATGTCTAATGTGTTTTTTTCTGGACATTCATGGGAATCCATATCTACTGTTATGGTTTATTCACCCTGAGCGACTGAGATGGATTGTTGGGCAGGAGGAGAGGGACAGTGTAAGGATATTGCAAAGGGAGGGCTACTCAGGTATCTTGATTGTTCTGGAAAATTCTGTTTATTTCCGCAGTTTAGAATTATATTTGCAAAGTTTGGTCTGTGTAAGCCCCTGAGCTTGGGGATGAGACACTAAATTTTTCAGCTGAAGAGAAATCTTGCAAGAAGTCAGTGCCATCTTGCAAATTGTTGACCAGTTTGTTTTGGAATTAGTGGTTTCAAATAAAATCCTTCTGGTGGCAGTGCCTCTACTTACAGGCATTTGGAATCAGGCTGTGAATTTAGTTTATTCTCCACCTCATCCACCCCCACCTCCCTGCCAAGTAGTTACTGCATTTCCTTGCATGGGGAGGTACATGAAATGGTAAGTCCCCAAACCACAAGGACTGTGGTATCTTCTTCCTAGAAGCTGAGATGCTCATAGCCCTGCCCACAACAAAAGGCCTAAGGACAGCAGTTAGCATCTGGAAGTTTAGGTTAACATCATCCCTAGCTCAGTTCTTCAGCAGAAATGAGTATGGCCTAAGTCCTACCATTGATTAGAATGCTGTCTCAAGACAAGTCTCATTTTCACACTCTCTTCACCATCATTCCAAACTCATGGGCTTTCTCAGTACCATTTCCTCTAGCAGGAATCCATTTTTCTTTCCTGTCTGAAAGTCTTATGCTTAGTAAAATATTTAGAAGCATATATTATATTAATAATACTTAGATTGGTATGTGATCTTTGTAACTTAACGCTGGTTCATATCTGCCTCTCCAAGGACTTAATTTTATTTATTCACTTATCATAATCCTCTAATTTTTATAATGTTAGACAATAATTTATCAATAACTTATTAATATTAAATGTTTAATATTTATTAGTAATGTATTCCAGTTGTTCCTATTGTTTGTTTCTACCTTTTTATCATTTTAAATAACACTAGGACTTCTATTTTTAAAACAGTACTATTAATACTTATAATTTTTTTTTTCATCTTTTGAGTCATTTTTATTAGGAAAAACTCTTAAGTTTAATATTACTGGACACAAGATTCTTAAAACTTTTAGGATTTTTTTAATGTATATTGCCTGTCAGTTTAACCTTTGCATGACTAAAATGACCTGAAATGTCCTCTGTTATCATCACTAATCCACACCCATCACTTCCCTGACCACCACACTGAGACTCCCCTCACCCAGTCTCTAGTTTCCAAATAAGTTCTACCAACTTCTTGGTTCAGTCTCTAGTGTTTCTTTCCTTCATTTATTCATTCATTCAACAAATAGTCCTACTTGCTTTAATGTTATATTTTGCTCTTTGGTTTTTATCTGTCTAGAAGTCAACTTGATACAGGAAGTTTGGCTCTCTTCCCACTTGCTTCTAGGAAGAAGAATGAGATGGTTATTTGTTTTCTCCTAGGTATAATTGATGTCTTCTCAACATGGTCTACATTTGTTTTTAAATGTTTTATTTTTGCAGTAACCATCCAATAGTTACTGAAAAAGTGAAAGTAAATAAAATTCGTTCTTCCTGATCTGAAAGAAACAGTTGTTTGTTGTTTTAGTTAATATATAGATGAGAATGACATGGGATTTGAAGACATAGAACTGGACATGGAAACATAGATCGGTTCCAAATCAGGAAAGGAGTATGTCAAGGCTGTAGATTGTCACCCTGCTTCTTTAACTTACATGCAGAGTGTATCATGAGAAACCCCGGGCTAGATGAAGCACAGGCTGGAATCAAGATTGCAGGGAGAAATATCTATAACCTCAGATATGCAGATGACACCACCCTTATGGCAGAAAGCAAAGAAGAGCTAAAGAGCCTCTTGATGAAAGTGAAAGAGAAAAGTGAAAAATTTGGCTTAAAACTCAACATTCAGAAAACTAAGATCATGGCATCCAATCCCATCACTTCATGGCAAATAGATGGGGAAAAAACAGAAACAGTGGGAGACTTTATTTTGGGGGGCTCCAAAATCACTGCAGACGGTGACTGCAGCCATGAAATTAAAAGACGCTTGCTCCTTGGAAGAAAAGCTATGACCAACCTAGACAGCATATTCAAAAGCAGAGACATTACTTTGCCAACAGAGGTCTGTCTAGTCAAAGCCATGGTTTTTTTCAGTAGTCATGTGTGGATGTGAGAGTTGGACTAAAAAGAAAGCTGAGCGCCAAAGAATTGATGCTTTTGAATTGTGGTGTTGGAGAAGACTCTTGAAAGACCCTTGGACTGCAAGGAGACCCAACCAGTCCATCCTAGAGGAAATCAGTCCTGAATGTTCATTGCAAGGACTGATGCTGAAGCTGAAACTCCAATACTTTGGCCACCTGATGGGAAGAACTGACTCACTGGAAAAGACCCTGATGCTGGGAAAGATTGAAGGCAGGAGGAGAAGGGGACGACAGAGGATGAGATGGTTGGATGGCATCACTGACTCAATGGACATGAGTTTGAGTAAACTCCGGGTGTTGATGATGAACAGGGAGGCCTGGCGTGCTGCAGTCCGTGAGGTCGCAACGAGTCAGACGAGACTGAGTGACTGAACTGAACTCCCATTCTTGTTGTTGTTCAGTTGCTCAGTCCTGTCTGACTTTTTGTGACCCTATGGACTTCAGCATGCCAGGCTTCCCTGTCCTTCTCCATCTCCTGGATAACCTTACTTTAGCTAAGTAGATCTAAGGTTTATAATTGATTTCTGCCTCTGTTGTATTTTGAGATTGCATTTACTTTAACTCCTTTACAACATCTAGTGCTTGGTACTCTCAAGTGTTGAACTGGTGCCTGTTAAAATAATGGTCCAAGTTAGAAGTTTTTGCTTTGTTGGAAGCCTAGGAAACTTGCTTGTGCTCTTGGTGGGTGTTCAGGTCCAGGTGCTGTATCTTCACACATCGGACGGTATAACATTGTAATTGCATACCGGGGTATATTACACACAGCTTCCCTGATGACTCAGTGGTAAAGAATTCACCTGCAATGCAGGATACCAGTTGTCAATCCTTGGGTCGGGAAGATCCCCTGGAGAAGGAAATGGCAACCCACTTCAGTATTCTTGCCTGGGAAATCTGTTGGACAGAGGAGTCTGACAGGCTACAATTCATGGGGTTGCAAAAGAGTCAGACATGACTTAGTGACTAAACAACAGTTATTATTACACATATTTTAAACTGTTTGTTGCTTCATTCAGAGAACCCAAAATCTTCCGGAGTTCACTGTCTCACAAGTTTTTCTCATAAATGGTCAGGATAAATGTGTTTACTGTTTGATCAGCCTTTCCTTATCCAGGATTAATAGGCTTTGAAGGAGTCACTCTGTTTCGTGACACTGTATACAGCTCGACATTGTATTTTGTTTTTTATTGTTTGCTCAATTTACTGCAGACAGCACCAGGGTAGAAATTTGACTCATTTTCTACCTCTTAATGACTGAGTTACTGTCCAGTCATGACGTGAGACAAGTATAATTATACCTAAAACAATGGCTAGTAAAAATAAAAATCACATGCAAGGCTTCCTAATTCTAAATTACTCTAATACTTTTATACTATTAATTGTCAAATTAAGATTTCATTTATTATCTCATTAAGCCCTCTGAGTACATAAAGGCTGCATTAGGGTATAATAGTAGCTTTTTAAAATAAAAGTTATATTTGATCTAATAAGATAAAGTATGTTGCTGTTGATTTGCCTAGGAAACAAAAAGCTCAGATTTCAACAGGAACTGAATGAAACTACTAGTTCCATGAGTTCAAATTAGTGTTATTAATCATAAGATGTGAGGGTGTTTTGAGTTGAGGTTAAAAATTAGTCATAGTCTACAAAGTAACTCTTCAGTAAAATTTTAGCCCAAGAAACCCTAGATTTAGTGGATGGACTATAGAGCTGACAACCAGGTAGACCTGGGTCCTGGTCCTGGTTTCACCAATAACAAGTTGATTGACCCTGGGCAGGGTGCCTATTTTCTCTCAGACTCAGTCTCCCCATCTTATAGTGGCTTCAGCAACAGTTCTACTCCTAGATCTACACTCAAGATAAACAAAAACATATGTCCTCCTGCAGTAGTATATGTGAATGTTTATGGCAGCATCATTCATAGTAGTCAAAAAGTTGAAACCATCTAAATGTCAGTCTATCATCTGATAAATGGATAACAAATGTGCAACTTAATATGTATATATATATTAATATGACATAAAATATGGTCATTCGCTCATTCATGTCTGACTCTTTGTGACCTCATAGACTGTAGCCCACTGGGATCCTCTGTCTCTGGAATTTTTCAGGCAAGAGTACTGGAGTGGGTTGCCGTTTCCTCCTCCAGAGGATCTTCCTGACCCAGGGATTGAACCCACACCCCCTTGGCTGTTGCATTGACAGCTGTATTTTTTACCACTGTGCCACCTGAGAAGCCCCCAATAAATATACATATATATGTATACACACACACACACATATGTATATATACACACACACACAGTGGAAAATTATTCAACATAAAAGAATGAATTACATGCTGCAACTTGAATTAACCTCAAACCCTCCACCAAAGAAAGAAGCCATACCCATAAGTTCACAAGTGATATGATTTATTTTTTATGAATTTCCAGGATAGACCAGTCTATAAAAATAGAAAGCAGATTAGTGATGAGGAGAGAGAAGAGTGGCAATAATTGCCTAAGATGTTTGGGGTATTTTTCAGAAGTGATGAAAATGTTTTAAAACTAGAGAGAGGGATGGTTGCCCAACACTGTGAGTATACTAAATGCCACTGAACTGTACACTGTAAAGTGCTTAATTGTATGCTGTGTGGATTACACCTCTAAAAATAATGCCATAAAGATACCTCTCACTCTGAAGATTAGAATTTAAGTAGGGTGACACACACACATCAGCACTCAAAAAATACCCTGTTCCTTCTTCTACCTTTATTGCTGTCCATCCCTCCCTCTTTCTGGGTGATGATTCATTCTTTGGTGGAAAAGAAAAGAGTGAGATGATAGTATTTTCAACTGAGAGTGAATAGAAATGATGAGGGAGGGGTGCAAATACCCGTCTCTGTGCACTTGGAGTAGGTCAATGGAGGTCAGCCCTTTACAATGTTGTATCTATTAAAACACAATGTGTACCTTGTCTGGAGTGTTGCAGGTGGCCTTTAAGCACCACCCCATAGAGAGGTGGGGAAGATGCAGACAACTGCGGTGTTGAATACTTCATCTCAGGCAGGCATTTGCCAAAGAAGCAGAGAGTCATAGTTCTAATAGTTTAGCAACAGGATTTTCCATGGTCAATAGGTTGTTTGTCAACGAGGCAAGTGTTCTGCCTTTGGCTATGACTTTTATATATTCTTTCCAACAGAGGCAGAACAACAAAACAACAAAAATCCCCAAACAGCGCACTTACTTATCGAAAAATAGGCATTTCCTGAGCCGAATGAAGGTAATTGCCTTTTGACCCGTGAGGTTGTGGGTCCGTTTCCAGAAGCATCAAATGTAACTCCCCTGCCATTAACTTGCTGTGACTGATGGCAGGTATGTTTGCTCCTGGTTTTTCCACCCCAAGGGAAATTAATATTTCCACCTGATTCTAGAAATAGGTGATCTATCATTTGCCAACAGTATCTGCTCTCTCCTAAGCACTGTGTTGATCCCACCAGACCTGCTTAGGGGTTCTGCCTGCAACCTTGATCTTGCTCTTCTTAGTTAGTTGCCCCATGAAACGTGGTTTGCTAACTACCCGAGTCTTTAGCATTGTACGCATTGTGCTGATGTTCCATGCAGTGGCAGAAGTGAAATTAGAGCTTGAGTGGGTATGCACTTATTAATAACAAGGAGGACAGCAAGTAAAGATGCCATGAAGAGAAGAATGCAACTGGGCTAGGGGAATGCTAGTCCAGCTAATCAGTCATTCAGAATTTGTACTTGAGCATCTGCTGTATGGAAAACACTTGCTATGATTAAAGAGGACTTGACCTCAAGGCCAGACAGGCTCACTACTAGCTGCATGGCCTCCAAGAGGTAATCAGTGACTCTGGGCCTCAGTTTCCTCATCTGTAAACAAGGGGTAAAAATCTCTTCTTTTCAGAACTATTTGGAGAATTAAATAAAAGCAGTCCAGTTCAGTTCAGTCACTCAGTCGTGTCTGACTCTTTGCAACCCTGTGAACTGCAGCACTCCAGGCTTCTCTGTCTATCACCAACTCTCAGAGCTTGCTCAAGCTCCTGTCCATTGAGTTGGTGATGCCATCCAACCATCTCATCTCTGTTGTCCGTAGGGTCACAAAAAGTCAGACAGGACTGAGCAACTGAACAACAACAAGAATGGGAGTTCAGTTCAGTCACTCAGTCATGTCCGACTCTTTGCAACTCCATGAACTGCAGCACGCCAGGCCTCCCTATCCATCATCAACACCCGGAGGTTACTCAAACTCATGTCCATTGAGTCAGTGATGCCATCCAACCATCTCATCCTCTGTCGTCTGCTTCTCCTCCTGCCTTCAATCTTTCCCAGCATCAGGGTCTTTCCAATGAGTCAGTTCTTCCCATCAGGTGGCCAAAGTATTGGAGTTTCAGCTTCAGCATCAGTCCTTGCAATGAACATTCAGGACTGATTTCCTCTAGGATGGACTGGTTGGATCTCCTTGCAGTCCAAGGGTCTCTCAAGAGTCTTCTCCAACACCACAGTTCAAAAGCATCAATTCTTTGGCACTCAGCTTTCTTTATAGTCCAACTCTCACATCCACACATGACTACTGAAAAAACCATATCTTTGACTAGACAGACATCTGTTGGCAAAGTACTGTCTCTGCTTTTGAATATGCTGTCTAGGTTGGTCATAGCTTTTCTTCCAAGGAGCAAGCGTCTTTTAATTTCATGGCTGCAGTCACCATCTGCAGTGATTTTGGAGCCCCCCAAAATAAAGTCTCCCACTGTTTCTGTTTTTTCCCCATCTATTTGCCATGAAGTGATGGGATTGGATACCATGATCTTAGTTTTCTGAATGTTGAGTTTTAAGCCAAGTTTTTCACTCTCCTCTTTCACTTTCTTCAGGAGGTTCTTTAGTTCTTCTTTGCTTTCTGCCATAAGGGTGGTGTCATCTGCATATCTGAGGTTATTGATATTTCTCCAAGTAATCTTGATTCCAGCTTGTGCTTCATGCAGTCCAGCATTTCACATGATGTATTCTGTGTATGAGTTAAGTAAGCAAGGTGAAAACTGTACCTATCAAAAGCAAGCATCCTGTTAAGTGGATACTCAGCATAACGGACTCTCTGCTTTGATGCTCTCATGCCCTCAAGGGATTCTTAGGGAGCTAAGGCCAAAACTGCTTAACTATTGCACCATTGTGTAAGTATGAAGGATGTGGCTCTGATTGTTGTGTTTGGGTATTCCTGAGAAAAGACCATCAGCCAAATAGATGGCTGGAATAATAAAAGTTATAATACACACCATATTTCACACCTCAAATCCTTGCACCTCACAGTGATCTAGAATTTTATAGTTATGAGTCTATCACTCAGATTAAGTAATCTGCCCACTTCTGACCTGGCCAACCTCAAAGCCCATGTTTTTCTTACCACCCAGTAGTGTTTTAGAAAGAAACCTTTGTGGAAGAGGTAGAGTATGAGTTGAAACTGAAAGAATGAACACACGTGTATAGACTGCAAGTGTATCTTGGGTAACCATCCTCAGGCAAGGAGGAACAGCCAGGATAAAGGCCTGGAGAGGAGAATGACATCACCCAACAATAAAGAAAAAATCCATGTGGGGTGGGAGAAAAGAGTGAGGCCTCACAACCCGAAGTCTTCAGTCTTATAATGTGTTCTGAGCATCAAATTCCCCAGCTGACCACAGCATGTTGCCAGCATCATCCCATCCGTTTTATGTGATTATAGTCTTTCCATAAAGAGCCTTGTTTAACTTCTGCTAAAGAAACATTTGACCTTTCTAAACATCAGAAGTAACCTGATCCAAAGTGCTTCAATTCCCCAATCTGAGGATTGTGCTAAATGAAAGTCTCAACGACTTTAGGTACTTCTCTATGTCCCTTAAACGGAGACAGAGCCAGTATTTCAGGGAGAAAATGGAAATTGATGTGGGCTTATGCCTCAACCAGACCCTTGTGCCAATAGCTTGGAAAGAGCTGTCCTGTGTTTAGAGACAAATATACATCAATAATAATCACAGTGTGTGATGGACTTTATGATCTAAGCACTTTCAGAGCCTTTTGAGACTCAAGGTTTATGTATTGCTGGGCAAAGTGAACCTGAAGAGAAGACTTCACCCTGCCCTTAACAGCCTTGTATTGCCACCTGGTGATCCCAGGTCTGAAGTTCCATTATCCAGTGACAATTGCCAGCTTCTTGTCGTCAGACTTGACTAGTTGATAAGATGACCTTAAATTGTTCAGGAATGTGAAAAAGCAAGTAGCTGGAAACGGATGATTTGCAATGTCTAGTTTTAGTGAAAGAAGCCTACACAAGGAAGTGTCATGGGTTAGAAATTTGAGAATCTCAGTGCCTTGAAGTCCCAATCCAGGGTCCTGTGTCCTAGTCCTGCCATGGTAGGACAGCCATGGACAGCCATGGTACTGTCCTGTTCCCATAGGCTTCATGTGCTATAGAGGTTTTAATTTAGTTTTATGTAAATTCTTGATTTTGAATAACTCCTTGATTTAAGAAAACATATCAGGCTGAGCCCCTTTTCTAGCTTTTAGCACAAGATTAATTTTTCATACATGAGCCCAAACACTGTCTTTATACGTTTTCAAATAGAAGTATGACTTTTGAAAATAGAGGTACTGAAGTTTAAGACGGGTTTAGTTTTTCTTAATTTGATCAAATATTCTGATTACTTTCAGTGCCAAACATTTTAATTTAGTTTTTCTTTCTCTTAGGCAGGAGCCAGTTCTTCTATTTAATTTTGAAAATGAGAAGATGTTTAATTTACGTTTTCTCCTTCACTCAAAGATTCTACCAATCACTCTATTTATATTCTAAATCCCTTCTTTAAGGAACTTCAAAGCCAAGGAGGAAATGAAAAGATTTTAATCCACTTCCTGATCTTAGTCATCATAATGGAAAGGGATGCCTTATATTAAGAAAAGAGAGATGCAAAACCTTAGGAGAATTTATAGACCTTTTATTTCCCAATTTTAGTCAACTCAATCCCGGGATTTTCTCCTATTCTTCACCTATAATTTGTTACAATTTAAAGTGCTGCTTGCTCCATAAATCCTGCTCAAACCACTATAGTCCGTAGTGATCACTCTGTTCCTCCAGCATGAGCAGAATTCCTCCCCTCTGTTCCTCCAATGTACTATTTACATGTACTATGTACTATACAGTACATTTGCTATATGTATTTGCTATGTAGTGTTATGTACTTTATAGCAGATGTCACCCACACCTTTCATTTCCCAAACCAAGTAATACAGATTGTCTAAGTTAGTATTTCTCAAGCTTTCTATAGTGAAGGATTTGTTTCTCCCTTCCTCTCATTTAGTGCAGAGCATTACATTTTATTTGTCTTTTAACTCCCCAGTTCCTACCCAAAACACTTCTATTGGGCCCTGAACTATTTATAAATGTGGCCTTATAACTCATGCACAGTTGGGCCTCAGTTTTTTCCCCAGTGACAACCTCTTGTGTTTGAGGTTTTAAAATCCTTCTCTGACTCTTTGAGCTCAACCATCTCTGTCTAGGAGTAAGTGTAGACATAGGGATTTTATTTAACAAAATTTTGGTTTACATTTTGGGTCCTTATTAAAATTATCTCCTGCATTTATGACTCAAAAAAATGCACTATAGGAATGAATTACCAGAAAAATGAAATAAAAAGACATATAAAATATAAAATAGCTGTGAAAAGAAGAGAAGTGAAAAGCAAAGGAGAAAAGGAAAGATATTCCCATCTGAATGCAGAGTTCCAAAGAATAGCAAGGAGAGATAAGAAAGCCTTCCTCAGCTATCAATGCAAAGAAATAGAGGAAAACAACAGAATGGGAAAGACTAAAAATCTCTTCAAGAAAATTAGAGATACCAAGGGAACATTTCATGCAAAGATGGGCTCAATAAAGGACAGAAATGGTATGGACCTAACAGAAGCAGAAGATATTAAGAAGAGGTGGCAAGAATACACAGAAGAACTGTACAAAAAAGATCTTCACGACCCAGATAATCACGATGGTGTGATCACTCACCTAGAGCCAGACATCCTGGAATGTGAAGTCAAGTGGGCCTTAGAAAGCATCACTACGAACACAGCTAGTGGGGGTGATGGAATTCCAGTTGAGCTATTTCAGATCCTGAAAGATCATGCTGTGAAAGTGCTGCATTCAATATGCCAGCAAATCTGGAAAACTCAACAGTGGCCATAGGACTGGAAAAGGTCAGTTTTCATTCCAATCCCAAAGAAAGGCAATGCCACAGAAAACTACTCAAACTACCGCACAATTGCACTCATCTCACACACTAGTCAAGTAAAGCTCAAAATTCTCCAAGCCAGGCTTCAACAATACATGAACTGTGAACTTCCAGATGTTCAAGCTGGTTTTAGAAAAGGCAAAGAAACCAGAGATCAAATTGCCAACATCTGCTGGATCATCAAAAAAGCAAGAGAGTTCCAGAAAAACATCTATTTCTGCTTTATTGACTATGCCAAAGCCTTTGACTGTGTGGATCACAATAAACTGTGGAAAATTCTGAAAGAGATGGAAATACCAGACCACCTGACCTGTCTCTTGAGAAACCTGTATGCAGGTCAGGAAGCAACAGTTAGAACTGGACATGGAACAACAGACTGGCTCCAAATAGGGAAAGAGTACATCAAGGCTGTATATTGTCACTCTGCTTATTTAACTTATATGCAGAGTACATCATGAGAAATGCTGGGCTGGAAGAAGCACAAGCTAGAATCAAGATTGCCAGGGGAAATATCAATAACCTCAGATATGCAGATGAAACTACCCTTATGGCAGAAAGTGAAGAGGAACTAAAAAGCTTCTTGATGAAAGTGAAAGAGGAGAGTGAAAAAGTTGGCTTAAAGCTCAACATTCAGAAAACTAAGATTATGGCATCTGGTCCTATCACTTCATGGCAAATAGATGGGGAAACAGTGTCAGACTTTATTTTTTTTGGCTCCAAAATCACTGCAGATGGTGACTGTAGCCATGAAATTAAAAGACACTTACTCCTTGGAAGGAAAGTTATGACCAACCTAGATAGCATATTCAAAAGCAAAGACATTACTTTGCCAACAAAGGTCTGTCTAGTTAAGGCTGTGGTTTTTCCAGTCGTCATGTATGGATGTGAGAGTTGGACTATAAAGAAAGCTGAGCGCCGAAGAATTGATGCTTTTGATCTGTGGTGTTGGAGAAGACTCTTGAAGGTCCCTTGAACTGGAAGGAGATCCAACCAGTCCATCCTAAAGGAGATCAGCCCTGGGTGTTCATTGGGAAACTCCAATACTTTGGCCACCTCATGCGAAGAGTTGACTCACTGGAAAAGACCCTGATGCTGGGAAGGATTGGGGGCAGGAGTAGAAGGGGACGACAGAGGATGAGATGGTTAGATGGCATCACCGACTTGATGGACATGAGTTTGGGTAATCTCTGGGAGTTGGTGATGGACAGGGAGGCCTGGCATGCTGCGATTCATGGGGTTGAAAGAGTCGGACACGACTGAGCGACTGAACTGAACTGAAAATACAATAACCTAGATTTATTATTACCAAATTCCTTAATCAACACTTTTCATTTTTGAAGGAATCTATCACATTCTTAAAATGTTGTCTCTAAACAATTCTCTCAAGTTCGATTCTTAGCTCATCTCGAACTGGTAGCAACAAGCTTATAGATCAGCCTGGAACCATGAACTAGACTTTGTATAAGTAGCACTGGTTATTACATGCAATATCTTATTATTTTTGCGTGTGTTACATTCTGCACTATGTAAATTACTTGTGGACAAACCTTACACAGTACATATTTCTCCAGTAAGACTTGTAAGTAGATAATTGTTAGTAGTAATTATAAAAATGAGGATGATGATAACTCAAATTCTTAAAAATAATTAAAATAATTAGTAATACTGTCAGTAATATCAATGAATTGCTATTATTATCATTACTTGCTCTTTTTTAAAACAGAAATATTTTTAGAACTGTTTTCAACTTCTATTTTTTAATATTATACTCCAGATATTCAATTGTTTAAAGCTAGATTTGCTCATTAAAAAACAGGAAAACCTTTCTTTTCATTGGAAAATATTTTAAATGAGTATGAATAAACATTTGGTTTTAACACAATACTGTTAAATACAGGGTGCTTTGTTATGCTTACAACTGACATTTGTTTTTAGAAAAGGCTATGGAATACCATTCTTGCTTATAATCTTATAATACTAAATTGTATTTAATATCCCTTCCCCATCTCTTCCTTGAACTAAATTTATAATACCGTCTATGGGCAAAAACTTACAGTGTTTCTGACTTTGGAAAATAGTCTTAGAGTTTAATCATCAATGGTTCTATACCCTCTTTTCCTTCCCTCTAACAAACTTTGAAAACAACTCAGTGGAGCCTGTAATCACCCTAGTTATTGTCCATAAGGGATGCTTGTAGAACAGGCATAGACCACACTGTCCTGGGTAAGCTGGATATATGGCCATCTAAGCAGAGGTGACATTTACTTCCAGGCACAGGCTGGATACTCAAAAATACTTGGAGTGGAAGGGAAGGTTGCTTCCAAGGTAATAACTGTGCTGCTGTTGCTGCTTCTGCAACAGTGGTGGTGCTGACATGTGTGGCTTCCTCTCCCAGCAGCAAGAATTACTGGCTTCCGTGGAGCCCCTTGTAATCCCAGCTTACTGGGGCCAGGATTTCCATGGATCCTGGGAAGAGTGGGGGTCTTCTAAGGGCTGCAGTGTGCCTGTCGAGAGTCTCCTCCTAAGATGGTCACCTCTTTTCCTGTTCTGCATCTAAATGGGTCTTTGGGCTTCACCTGGCCTGCTTTGCTAACATTTCTCTCTCCATCATCAGCTATCATATGTGTGAGCATCCATGTGGTCAGATCAAATTGGCAAATTTGAACTGTGCCTGCAGATGTGGGCCTGGGCTGCTCAGAAACAAGTGGAATGGTTGGGTATGAAAAATCTGTCTTCATTTAACTCTATGCTGATCTGCATTTGTCTGGAGACTCTTTGGGATTATTTCATCTGACTCCCTCATTTTATAAATGAGGAAATTGAGGCTCAGAAATGGTCAAGGTTTTTCCATTTTATAGCCCTTCTACTGGAGTAGGAATTGATCTCGATCTTTTCAGCTTCCATTTTACTGGGGTGGAGAGTTGGATTCTTAAAAGGAGAAGAATTTGCAGAAGTGCTGGGTGAAGATCCAGAGGGTCCAAGGCCATTGAGTCCTTAAGGGGATTTTGCTGTCCTGGGAGTCAGGTAGCTGAGGATGCTAATCTCCCTGCCAATCTCCCACTCTCCCCCTCCATGCCAAGCTCCCACCTGGCCCTTCCTACGCTTAGAGCCACAGCTCAGCAACCTCATTAGTAGAATGGCAATCCGCTCTGGCCTCCCTGGTCTGGGTGGTGGATTAATTGCTCAGTGATCAGAAGGTAACTTAAAGAAGGAAGGGATTACATGAATCCTTCCAACTGATCCCATCACCCCGGCTAACCCCTGCTCAGGGGTGGAGAAGGGGCAGGCGGGCATTGTGGGAGTCAAAGGCCTCTGAAAAGGCCCCACCCCAGAAAACCTCTCAGACTGTAGGCCCCAACTGTTGACTGAAAGTGGGAAGTGAAATAGGTTTGTGTGTGTGTTTATCAGTGGTGGCAGTAACTGTGAATTAAGAAGGGACACATGCCAGCCATGTAACCATCAGGGAACTATGTTGGAGGCCACATATTTGGCACCCTGCCTGGCACCATCTTTGTTATTTACAACCGTTCCCTTTTTTAATCCTCCGAGTTTTTAGACATAGGCATTCTCCTCCCTGCTTCCTAGATGAGAGTAAGTTTGCCCCAGAATCCAGCTTAGCCTGGCTGCAGAGGTGTTTCATCACAGGTGACCCATGTTCCATACACTCCTCCTACCCAGAATGTGGTCCCACATGGTTGTTTCAGTGGTTTTCATAGTGAGTTGTGGGACCAGCTTTTCTTAATTGTCATTTGAGTATGGCGTACTGGAAATGGGCTCCTTTGGGAAGTTCTGTAAGAATTCATTGAATGGGACTTCCTGGTGGTCCAGTGGCTAAGACTCTGTGCTCCCAACGCAGGGGACCCAAGTTCGATCCCTGGTCAAGGAACTAGATCCCACGTGCCACAGCTAAGATCTGGTACAGCTAAATAAATAAATAAACTATATAAAAAAATGGTTTATTGACAAGCCCAGGAAGATGTTGTGACCATGGCAAAACTTAGCCTGGGAAGGGAGTTGACAGGCCAGGTGATGTAGGAACAGGAATCCCCCGCTTGCTTTGCTCATTTCCTCTTTCCTGACCTGACTTAATGTCCACCGGTCTTCACTACTCTAGGCTGTGATGGGTTGCATTGTCGAGGCCTCATTGCTCCTTGCCCAGATCAGGGTAGCAGCTTCCAAGGGGTGCCCAGAGGCCATATGTACACTCACCCTGCCCTGTCCCCTTCCTCCCTCCTCTCTCCCCACAGAGTGACACTCCCCTTGTTGAAATCCCGCTGGTCTCCCCCTCCCCATACTCTCCCCCACGGGTCTGCAGGCCCTGGCCCACCTCTCTGACCTGCACTCTCCAGGCCTAATACCCGTTCACCTAGCCCAGCCTCACGGCACCACCTGTACCTGGCCCTGACAGGTTGGCCTTTCCCATCCTCTTCCTAATACCCAGGGGAGCCACCTCCCCTTATCCACTGGCTGAATCCTGGCAAATCTCACATTACATTTGAGATTCCCTTCCTCCAGGAAAATGTGCCTGGGGCCTTGGTCCCCTCAGCCCTGGTCTGAGACATTCCATTCAAGTCACATAATGCTGCTGTTAATCCAAGGCTCCTTAGAGGCCTGGTTTGTGATTTCTTCCCACCCGTGTCCTTGCACAGAACCTGGGACAGAGACCAGGCTCAGTGCATGTGGAGTAAATGAGGTCTTTAGAAGGCTGTGTTTCTCACATATTTTGACTCTCAAGGGTCTTGATAACTCAGTAACCACAAAGGTAAAGCACAGAGTGAATAACTTCCCTGCTACCCCGGCAGGGCAGTAACACTTCCCTTAGTAGGACATAGACTGCTGTCCCCAATCTCCTGGTGGCTGTGTAAAGAGGAGAGGTTTGAGACTTGTCTGGTGGTCCAGTGGTTAAGAATCTGCCCTCCAGTGGAGGAGACACAGGTTGAGTCCCTGGTCAGGGGACTAAGATCCCATGCACCACAACTCGAGAAAGGCCATCTGCCACAACACAAACCCAGCGCAACCTAAAAAAGGGAAGGGGTTGGTGAGAGATGGATAAGGCAGACATTTTCCCTAGTTTATAGACAAGGAACTCAAGAGGTGAAGCAGCTTGATACACATGAGCTGGCAAAGGGGAGCTGGTGAGAAAGCTGCTCTGGGGTTTTCAGGTATGGATCCTGTTGGCACACTTCCCACCATATTTCCCTAATAGCCTGAAAGGACATGAAACCCAAGCTCATTAGAGGTTTCCGGGGTGAGTCATGGGGACCGGATGCTCCTTCCATGGGGGGTCAGGCCGTGAGCATCATCATCCTAGGCTGTCCACAGACTGTCTCCAAAGGGATCTTCATCTGGGTCACGTAGTCCTGCGACTCAAGGAGCAGCCTGTTAGCTAAAGGAAATCAATGACAAGAAGTGTGAAATGCAGGGTCCTGCAGGTAGGGATGGGGGGAGTAAGTCCCCTGTACAGTGGCTCCTGTTGCTGATTGTGGACATGGATTCCACACCAAAGGGTCTCTCTCCGGACTGGCCAGAGGCAGCATCTCATATCTGTAAGGCACAGGTGCAGGATGGAGAGGAGGCAGGAAGCTGGGCTGAGTGGCCTGTGGTTCCCAGTCCCTCAGAGCCAAGGTGACTTTGCTCCCTGTTCTTCCTGAGGCCCGGCCCTGACAGGGTCACCCCTCTCCGGGCCTGGCTACAAGGGTCTTAAGGGCAACTTCTGTTGTAAGCAGAAGAATGTTAACAGCTGGGACGTGCTGGTCTGTCAGAGGTCACTGCTGTTACAAGTTTCAGAGTGAACATTTTTTAGTAGAAGGTGAGACAGAAGAACTGCAGGCTGTGCTTTGAGGCTGCACACTTGAAAAATCAGAGCATTTTCAGAGCATCAGGCTAAGGCTGCCCACCCTCTGCCGCTCGTCTCTTACAG
Source organism: Okapia johnstoni (assembly GCA_024291935.2). Taxonomy (NCBI): domain Eukaryota; kingdom Metazoa; phylum Chordata; class Mammalia; order Artiodactyla; family Giraffidae; genus Okapia; species Okapia johnstoni. The sequence continues at coordinate 49,600,721 of CM044307.1, read as the reverse complement.
GCAGTGGCAGTTCACAGAGACACCACTCTGAGTGAAACTGGGCAGGTGGCCGGGAAAAGTCAGTGGCCCCTGAAACTAGAGGTAGGAGCTTTTATCCTGCTCTTCTACCAATGAGCTGTGTCACCTTAGGCAAGTAACGTAACCTCTCTGGGCCATACTGTTTTATGGACTAGAGGGAGGGCTCTCACAGATCTCCCTTTGACATCCAGTGAACCTGTGATTCTAGAATTCTCTCCTGTTTTGTCGTCTTCCACATGCCTTTCCAGAACCTTCCTGATGGCTCTTTCACATCTCCACCCCACTGAGACGAGGTGGGTAGGGCTTTATGTCCTCCCTTTGCCCAGCTGCTCAAACTGCCTCTACTTTTGAGTTCTAATCCCAGATTTCCTATGAGTCATGTGATGATTTTAGCAAAGCTGCCTCCATTTTAATTCTTTTTAATCTATGAAAACAGGGTCTCATCTATTATCTGAAGAAAGATGAGGATTCTTGAGAAAGCTGGTTAGATATGGTAGAGAATCCTCAGGTCGGAGGATAATGATCATGATCATAATAACAATAATGGCAAGAACAACAAATATTAAGGGAACTTACCTTGTGCCTGGCCCTGGGCTGCTGAGGCATTAACGTGTTTTACCACATTTACACCTCCACCAAAAAACCCTCGTAAATTAAGTGATATTATTTCTGCTTTACAGATGAGGAAACTGGGTTTAGAGAGGTTAAATGATTTTTCTGGAGTCATACAACTCATAACTTTCGGAGCAGCATTTGAGCCCAGACTAAACGCTCTGGCCTTCCTTCTGCAAAGACTATCTAGAGAAATTCTGAACTGTGATTTTAAAGTAGTGAGACTAAATACACACACACACAGCCATACTAATGGCCAATAGGAAAATTTATGTAAGTAAATGCGTTCTAAACAACACTATCACCTTATTGGGTCAGTTTATGCACTTGTCCCAACAATGTCACACATGCTTGGTTAGGAGTCTTTCTCCTAGAGGGACACTTCATGTGCTGCACACATGTCCAGTGCTTTCATATCACAGCCACAATCTGCTTTTTTATTCCTTGTGCTCACATATCGTTTCACCAGCTTTGACTTCAGCTGACCTTTGGCTGTTTCCAACAGGCAAATTCTATCTACCTTTAAAGGAAGAATGTGCCACCATTCAACCAATCTATCTGGCTATATGCTTTCCCACTCTTCCAGTGGCTTGCAAAATATTTTAGCAGCAAAACTATTTTTATTCCCAAGGGAATCTTTAAAAAAAAAAAAACACCCAATTTTTGAGGCAGATAAAAGCGTAGCCTCTGTGTTTGAAGCATGAATAGGAGGCATGATCCCCGTCTACTCTTCTGTCCTTCCCTTCTCCTTCTCATTCTTGGCCTAGAGGGTACCATCAAGGAAGTTTCAGGTTCCAGGGAACCCAGTTTGTAAACCACTGCCCTGGCACAGGCTGCCCAGTGGTGGGAGAGGCAATGCCAAGAGCTCCAAGCCTCCTTGCTGGCCCAATGTGAGCAGGTCCTGTCTATGAATTGAAATAACATACAGGTCTCTCCTGAAAATTCTTACCTAAGGCTGCAAGAAAGGAGAGTGGGACTCCTTGGTGAAAGACTCTTCAGGGTCTTTAATCCACCATTCACATTTGTGGAAGAGGTTTCAGAGGTTGGCAGAAATGCTTTAAAGAAGGAAGAAGAGGGAGCTTGCTGGCTATAAATAGAAAAGCTAGTTCTGAGGTCAAGAATGATAAAAGAGGAGAGAAATTGAAGAATTGCAATGGAACAGGGAAAAGAATCATAAAGATACTGAGAAAAAGCGTAGAGTGGGGATTTCCAGCAGAAAGCGGAAAGCCCAGTGTGTCCCAACCCCAGGCTGAATGGTGGATGTCCGCTGCCCCTGCCAATGTGTCCAGCCTCCCACTGAAGTTAGGGGCTCGCAAAGTCGGGAGGAGGAAATGCAGACCTGCTTCGGGCTGGGCCCCAGGGGGCACCAACAGGGATCCCTTTCGTAAGGACAGAACTAAATAGGGCTTATATTCAAAAGCCTCTCAGTCCTGGAGGAAATCAGGAATCAACAATAAGGGAGATACACATGGAGTATTAGAGATCGGAAGAGCAGCCTTCCATGAAAATAACCTGAGCCAAAGCTAGAAAGTCTAATGTGTGACTTCCTTTTAATGCTTAAATATGAACTTCGGGCAAAATTTTGCACTCCAAAGATTTTTATCTCATCAAACTTTGACTCCTTCATCTTAACTTAGTTCAACTAAAAAAAAAAAAAAAATTGAAAGTTACTTCTTTGTTTATACCCCCAGAGGAGGTATAAAGTTATAACCACGGTTTTTCTAACATGAGTCACTTGCTGTAAGTCATGTTTGCTTGCGGCTCAGGAATTTTTCTGTCCTCCCATCTGTGTGTCAGTGGAGCACAGCAAGGCGTTTCTACTTTTGCTTAGTTGGTTTAAAGTTGCTTTCACTTTACAGTGTCATTATCTAGTATCTCAGACCAACACGCAGGGGGAATAAAATTCTCTTTAACAGGCAAGGAAAAACAAAAAGACCTCTATTAGTTTGCAGGCCTTGAACAGGTTACTAGGAAGCTGGGGGAGGACTTTGTAACCATAGGGAGTGTGTGAAAGATTGTGTCATCATATGAGTAAACTCTTTCTCATTAGGCCAAAGCCTTGAGACAGGTTTCAAACCATAGTGAATCAGACCCTTTACTATAGATGGAATTTGAAACAACTCCTGACTTAGGGCAGCAGTGTGCAGCCTTTCACTCTTGGCTTTGGACCTGAGGCAGTGCTTTGTTGTATTCTGTATTGCTGGGCCTAGTACAGTGCTGGTGCACAGTAGGGCCTGCTCAGACAGTGTTTGTGGGACTGACTTGATTGTAGACAAAGGCAGGGGAGTGGGAATTTGCCAGGTGTGGCTGAGGATGAGTCAAGGAATAAGGCAGTACTGTGCTAAGTACTTGATGTTTTCTTCTTATTTAAACCTCATCAGACCTCCAGGAAGTAGGCCCATTAGTATCTTTTTTTTTTTCTTAAGGTGCGAAACAGGTCAGGTAAGTTTGCTGCAGCTACCATAACAAAACACCATAGAATGGGTGACTTAACAGGAATTTATTTTCTCACATTTCGGGAGGCTCAGCATCCAAGATTAAGGTGCCATCAAGGTAGATTTCATTCTGAGGCTTCTTCTGTGGCTCACAGATGGCAGTCATCTTGCTGAATGCTCACATGGCCTTCTTTTTGTGCAGGAGCATGGTTGGGGGTGGGCAGGTGGGAGACAGCAAAGTCTGGTATCTCTTCCTGTAAGGATACTGTGTCCTAGGATCAGGGTCCCACCCCAGGGCCTGCATTTAACTTTACTTCCTCGGAGGTGCCATGTCTAAATACAGCTACCTTGAAGGTGGAGGCTTCAACATAAAAATTTGGGGTCAATGTGGGGACCATTCAGCCCATAGTAAGTAACGAGCTCAAGGCTGCATAGTTAAGAAGTGTCAGAGCAGGAACTCAAACCCCTTTGCCTCAAGTCTGTGCTCTTAGCTGCAAGGCAGCACTTCCGTGATGTATAGGCTTAAAGCCTCATGTACACAGAGGGATAGGACATCATTGGATTTTTTTATTGTTGTTTTAATGAGACTTTTATCTATTTTACTTATTTATTTTGGCTACACTGCACTGTGTGCAGGATCCTAGTTCCTCAACCAAGGATCGAACCTGCATTGGAAGCACAGAGTCTTAACCACTAGACAGCCAGGGAAGTCCTAGGATCTCACTGTTGGAAAGCATGATGATGGGATAGTCTGGGCCCAAATGAACCCTGAATCTCTTGCCACTCCACCCGCATCTCCATCCTGCCCACCAGTCATGCTGAAACCTTGCATTTCCCTGAAGCTGCGCTCATCGTCTTCAGTCCTCTGAATATGAAACTTTGCTCTATCTACAGAAGTGGTTCTCAACCTTGGCCGCACATTAGACCTGACAGGCAAGATTTAGAAAAACCAGGAATCAGAGCCAGATTGAAAGGCTCCCACTGGCCTCAAACAAATAATGATAGGAACAATATAACCTACTGAACAAAATAAGAAACCGTGAGTTCATGCTGATGTAAATTACCTTAATGAGTAAATTAAAAGTTTAATGATAAATAGGATATTTGCATAATTTCAAAGCACCTCCCTACAAAGGACTGATGAATTACAAAAGGAAAATGAGTAAATTTACAGAGGAGAAGCCTAGTAGTCACCCCCTTAAGCAAGAGACCAAAGTGACATTACCAATATTGGGACAAAGAGAAACCAGGTACTACCTTGTAGGTTACAATAAGAAGGCACCATCATCACGACTATGATTGCCCTGTCAGAGGTGCATAACCTGGGTCCCATCATGAGAAAACATCAGACAAACCAAAACTAAGTGATATTTCTACAAAATAATTGGCTTGTCATCTTTAAAAATGTCAAAGGTATGAATGTTCAGGAAAGACCGAGAACCTTTGGCAGAATAAAGGCGACTAAATAGAAACATGACAACTAAAGGCAACATGTAATCTGAACTAGATTTTTTGCAATTAAAAATTTGGGGGGTGGGGAACTTTCCTGATGTTCCAGTGGTTAAGAATTCCCCTTGCAGTGCAGGGAACACTGGTTCAATTCCTGATCTGGAGCTGGTGTGCCACAACTACATAGTACGTGCCCTGCAACAAAAGATCTCTCATGCTGCCACTAAGGCCCTGAGGCAGCCAAATAAATATTAAAACATTTATTTTGAACATTTGGCAAAGCTTGAATGATCATAATATATCTGTGTGGATTTTTTTTTTTTTTTTGGATATTGATTTGTAAGTATGTAGGAGAGTGTTCTTGCTTGGAAGAAAATACACACTCTAAAGAAGGCGAGATGGGACACCAAATCAACAATTCCTTCCAAATTGTTCAGTAAAAAAAAGTTGTTTGTACCGTAATTGTAACTTTTCTGTAGGTTTGAAATTCTTAAAATACAAATGCTCAAAATCCCTGATGTCCAATTTGGATACCAAACCGATTAGGACACTCTCTAGGGAGGAGACCAAAGCATTCAGTAGTTGTTGAAATTCCTGGTGGTTCCACTGTGAACCCAGGCTGAGAACTGCTGGCCTTTCCCAAACTACAGTTCCTGAACTGACAGAATTAAAGTCAGTGGGAAGCTTGTTAGAAACACAGACTCTTTGGCCCCACTCCAGACCTCCTTAATTCAAAAATCCAAGGGTAGGGCCCAGCAATCTATACCTGAACAAGCTCTCCAAGTGGATTTGGCTCATGGTTAAGTTTAAGAACTGTTGGTTAGGAATCTTCCTCACTCTCCTGTGCATACTTGCTGCCAGTTATCTGTCCAGAGTCAGGTCAGACCTTCATCAGGTCCCATGCCTGGGGCTACCTCACTATTCTAGTGTGCAATTAGAAATCATCTGCTGACACACTTGTCACCCCTCCAGAGCTGGTCCAAGCCTCATTCACACAGTCCCTGGCGTGGAGTAGGCACCAATGCATGCTTAGTTAATTGATGCTGATCAAATAAACGGAGGGACCAGCCGTGATGGTCCATGGGGTTCCCGTAGGCCACATTTACTTCCATTGGCATGCCCTTTAGAAGCATGCTGTGATCTGTCTCACGTTGTTTGGTGATGGGAATTTGATAAGGGGCTCTATGGAGGCAGGGAACATGGTAAGCATTTGAAACCACATTCAGAAGCACCTCTGCCTTTAAGGGAGCTGTTTCTGAAGCCTTTTACTAAAAAGGTGCCTGCGAGCTGCTGGACTCGCTAATTAAACCAGATGGACTGCATGATAGCTGATTAGATTCCTGACTTACCGATCTTCCTCCTATTTACTCGAATAAATACGTTCATGAGCCAGAAACCATCTCATTCAGGAAAAGCACCTCACTGAATATTTTTAGAAAATTAAACTTTTATGGATGACCCAGTCTGTGAGCAGCTAAAATGCCAAAGTCTGTTTCCTGTGGCACTCGGATGGTTGAGCTTTCAGCAGGGGAACCGTGAACGAGTTTGTTTCTGCAAATGTGTGCCAGAATAACAGCAACAACAAATTACAGACCCATCCATCACACGGATGGAGCTGGGAGCACGTCACAGTGATCGACATAACCAGGGACGCGGCTCCTTCTTTGCTGTAACTGCTGCTGCCTCTTCTAACTCCATTTGGTGGTGTCACATCTTGTGGTTGCTGATTCCCAATTCCCTTGGCTCAATTGATGGGAAATTTTGGGGTGGGGGTAATGAAGTAGATGCTGCAATGAACACATGATATATTAAAACATATATTTACAAATACGTGCATATAAATATAGCTACATCTGCCCATGCATAAAACATATGCATATTTATATCAATAATTGTATGTTACTTTGAAAATTCTACTCAAAATATACTCACGTATCAAGGACCTTAAGTAATGATGGGGCTGATTCTTCACTTGAATTCCTGCTACGGATTGGGATCTATCTGCATGTGTAGGTGGCCGAAATTGGACCCATGGAAGGTCATTTTGTGTAATCCATTGCTTTAGAGTTTTTCCAGGATAATTCTGCTGAGATGGCAGAAGAGTGAGTGGAATATTCTGAAGATATGACATGGGATATATGGGCCTGAAGAACATCATGGTGGCTGAGAGGACAGACCTTAGTCCTAAGTGCCTAGTTTGACCTTGATGCAGTGAAAATTGGTGCTAAGCTGAGTTGACTTCCTTGGTGAACTATATAATCAGAATGTTGTTCACTCACACTCAAAGCGTATTTTTGCCTGCCTGATGGAGTGCTAGCATGTGTTTACTTCCTTGGCTGAGGCAACATATTTACAAGTTTTCGGGCTTAACAACCATACAGAGGTATTTCCTCTTATACCGAAAACCAACATTAAAGTTGTTTCATAAAGGCAAGATGAGTCTCAGGGAGGTCAGAGGAATGTAATTCCCAGTGTGGAACTTTCTGGTCCTTTTATTCATTTGTCTAGTGTTTCATGCATTCCTGTTGTGTGGCAGATACTGTTCTAGGGGTAAATAGTGGTTAATAAGACAGGCACAATCTCTTCTCTCATGAAACTTACAAATTCTTTTGTTTAATTTTTATTTTGTATTGGAGTATAGTTGATTTATAGTGTTGTGTTTCAGGTGTATAGCAAAGTGATTCAGTTATGTTGTTTAGTTGCTAAGTTGTGTCCAACTATTTTGCCACCCCATGGATTACAGCACTCCAGTCTCTTCTGTCTATGGGATTTCCCAGGCAAGAATGCTCGTATGAGTAGCCATTTCCTTCTGCAAGGGATCTTCCCAACCCAGGGATCGAACCTATGTCCCCTGCGTTGCAGTGAATTCTTTACCACTAAGCCACCAGGGAAGTCCCAATTCAGTTGTACGTATACATACATCTGTTTTTTTCAGATTCTTTTACCATATAGGTTATTACAGAGTATTGAGTAGAGTTTCCTGTGCTATACAATAGGTCCTTGTTGATCATCTATTTTATATATAGTTGTGTGTGTATGTTAACCCCAGTCTGCCAGTTTATCTCTCCCCCCCCACCTTTTCCCTTTAATAACCATATTTGTTTTCTATGTGAATCTGTTTCTGTCTTGTAAATAAGTCCATTTGTGTAATTTTTTAGATTCCACTGGTAAGTGACATCATATGATATTTGTCTTTCTCTGACTTCACTTAGTATGATAATCTCTAGGTCCTTCCATGTTGATGCAAAAGCCATAATTTCATTCTGTGTATGGCTGAGTAATAGTCCATTGTATATATGTACCACATCTTCTTTATCCATTCATCTGTGGATGGACATCTAGGTTGCTTCCTTGTCTAAGCTGTTGTGAACAGTGCTGCATTGAACATTGGGGTGCATGTATCTTTTCAAATTGTGATTTTCCTGGAGCTTACAATTTTTGTTAACTCACTGTTAAGTTTTGTGAAAATGGAAATGAATGATGTTGGTAGAATTTGCAAACTAACTGAGGAACTAAATACTGTCTGCCAGAAACCCATCAGAAAGCCATCTCTACAGAAGACTGTTTTGGGTCAAATTGTGTTACCTCCCCACCCCCCAAAAATCCGTATGTTGAAATGAGATATTACTTGGAGGTAGGGTCTTTAAAGAAGTACTGAAGTTAAAAAGAGATGATTAGAATGGGCTCTCATCCAGCATGACTGGTATCCTTATAAGAAGAAATGTGGACATGGATAACAGAGCAGGAAGACAATGTGGAAACAGAGAAGATAGCCATCTGCAAGCCAAGGAGAGAGGCCTGGAACAGTTCCATACTTCACAGCTCTCAGGCAGAACCAACGCTGCCAACACCTTGATAGCAGATAGTTCTTCTAGCCTCCAGGTAGTAAATATCTATTGTTCAAACTGCCCAGTCTGCAGTACTTTGTTACAGCAGCTCTAACAAACTAGTACAAATATATTAACTGCTAAAATGTGGACAGGGAATGGACCAGCCTGCTCAAGCGGCAACAAATAAGGTTTTTAGTAAGAAGGGAGGATTATGTTTCTGGGGGATGAAAAGAGAAATCAGTTCTTGAAAAAAATAAAATGCTCTTGCAAACAGAAAAAAAGAGAAATCAAGATGCAACTCTCGTTGCATCCTGATAACATCATCAATGTGAAAGAGGCTTCTGCCTTCTCCAGAGGGCACCTTCCCCTGATGTCATGTTTATTGAATTGTCTTGTTTTACAACAAAGGTAAATGGCTTCGTGTTAGTCTCGGTCCTTCTTTCATTCAGACATGTTCAGTTCTTGCCAGATAAGAGTGGCTTTGTCTCCTGTGATTACGCACTTAGATGTTTCCTTAATGCTTGGACTTAAGAGTTTAAGCCCAGTGGGCAGAGACCATTGCTGATTCTGCTTTTGGATTTGTGCCTGACCACTCAGAACAACATCAAGACACATACTCGGTGGTGAGAGAAGCAGTACAACTGAGAAGAGGGTAGTAAGCTGCCATTCTTTTTTCTATTATTGGGATGCTGTATGACAGGGTGTTGAAAATTAAAGCTGGGAAGGAAGGGTGGAGCATGTGCTCAAAGATGTGAAGTCAAACACTGCAAATACTTGTGGTGGACATGGTACTGCGCTGATTCTCAAAGGACACAGAAATTGGTGCAGTTACAAGAGGTCCTGTGTGTCAGTCCTGCTGGCCTGGAAAGCTGGCTTCGTGGAGGTCTTTCAGGCATCCATGTGAAAGGTTCTGATTACCTTTAGCACTAGCTGAGAAGTCCGTTGTCTCTCACTGAATAATATAGCTCATCTTCCTTCATGTCTTGAACCGCCCTCCCACTGGTCATCAGGAAGTCCCAGGCAAAGGTGCGCGGAGTTGTTCTGTTCTGAGTGGGGTGGATGCCAACATGACCATCCCATCACCACTTGCTCTCCTGAGTCACATTTGCTAATTACTTCACTGTCTCCCCCCAGATGGAAAACACTCACTTCCAGGGACCCTCCTTTAGCTCTTTCAGTATCTCTAGAGTCTAGTCTATGCCCAGTTCCTAGTTGGTGCTCAGATGTTTGCTACAAGGAGAGAAGGAGGAAGAGAAGCTTTCTCTCTTTGGTTCGAAGAACACACTTGCAGCATAATTAACATGGTTGAAATCTGTGTAACTTATGGTTCCCAAGAGTCTCCAACAAGACCTTGCCCTGTTCCCCACCCTCTTGTAAGTGCTTCACCCGGAGGTGACTCAGGTGTGTTTCCAAAGCTAGTCCTCCCAGGCTGCCGTTTTCCTGTTCTCCCACAACAGCACCTTCACTACCCTTTGCCTCTAGGGCTGCAGTGCATGGAGACAGAGACCAATGTCCCACCACCCCTCGTTTCTCCTGGTTCACTCAGAAACTGGCTTGGCAAACTACTCAGGCCGTTTCATTCTGTGCCAGCGGGACCCCACACTCCAACTCCTACTGGCTGTACTGACCCTGTTTGCCAAAAGACACCACTGCCTGCCTTTCACTCTTCAGGCCCCAGCAGTTTTTCTTAGCTCTTTTATTCTAGTTTCAGGACTCAGGCCTCACATTTGAGGCCACAGGGAATGGAGCTAAATGAAAGCTCTGAATGATGTCTTTCCCCTCGGGCCCTGGCTCTGGCCCTTAGCACTGTGGCTGTCAAGGCTCGATCCCTCAGGAAACTCTCAGGGCCTTCTGTACACACAGGCCCCCACCCTCCCTTCCACCTGCTAAACCTGCGTCCTGGGATCAGTGCCAGTGGGACTCAAGCTGGGATCCCTGCTCCCAGAAGAAAGAAGGCCAGTCTTCCTCAGCTAGAGGCTGTACCTCTTCTTGCCCAGGAGGGCGTATTAATGCCACAGTTGCCAAAAACAATCCATATGAGCTCCAGAAGGGCTTCAGCAGGGTAGGAAGGCCATGTCAGCTGGGAACCTGATAGACTTCTATTTGAAACTAGATGGTACCACTTACAAGTTTTGTAACCAGGACTCGTTACTAGGATTTTATGGGCAGCATTTCCCAGTCTATTAAATGGGATCATTCCCACCCCACGGGGCTCTAGGAGGTTTCTATGAGTGAAAATATGAGATGAGGGTATAATGTTGCCGGCAAATAAGAGGTGCTAAATTCACCTTGGTTTTCTTGTCTTTCCATTCCTTCAAGTCAGGAGTGAGGAATAATTTTAGATAGATAGATAGATAGATGTAGATACATGCCATGCTAAGTGGCATGAGTGATCTTAGTTCCCTGATCAGGGATTGAATCCATGCCTCCTGCATTAGGAGCATGGAGGCTTAACCACTGGACCAGCAGGGAAGTTTCTGATATAAATCTTTGAATTTGAACCACCCACTGATGAACCTCCCCTTGAATATCCTAACAGCAGAGTTGGGAAAGGATCCCCATCCCCCAGTAGCTGAGACACACATGTGTCTGAGCTTCTTAGTGGTAACCAGGACTGAGGTCCACACCCGCCCATCAGAACCTCCCAGAATGTGCTGTCAGAGCTAACTGGGCCGTTCCTGCTGAGTTCTGTAGTGTTCAGAAGATCTCTTTCATTAAGATGCTCAGAAAGGGTTTTGGATGAAGCTGAGGGAAGCACCATGAGCACAGGGAGCTGAGCAGGGTGAAGAGGGATGGGAGGGGAAGCTTACAAGTAAATGCAACCTCGTCTTCACTAGTTGACCACCACCAGGAGGCCAAGGGGCTGAAAAGCAGAGGAAGCCAGTTTCCTGTCCACCACCAGCCAGAAACAATTAATAGCTTTACATATAAGGGAAATTGATGGAAGCTTCTTGAGTTTCCCTCCCAACCTGCTCTTTTTTCTTTTTTAATTATTTTATTTTTGGCTGTGCCCTGAAGCATGTGGGATCTTAGTTCCCTGACCATTGGAAGCATGGAGTCTTAACCACTAGACCACAGGGGAAGTCCCCTAACTTGGCCCCTTTCAACCATTTGCTCCCATTGTCCTCATCACTGCTTCTTCTGCAGAGTGAACAGTACCTCCTGCCCCATGCCCCTCACCTACACGCTGAAGCTCTCATGCCCGGTGTCAGACAAGCAGAGTAGACCTTCTAACTGCTGTGCGTTAGGGCACGAAGAGCACAGGCTTTAGAATCAGAGCTGATCACTTTTATTGGCTCTTCTATTACCCTCCAAAAGCTTCCATTTCTTCCAAGTTTAAATAGAGATAGTCACATCCACCTTACAAATTTGGAAGTGAAATGAGATGATGTATGTATGGCATCTGAGTATATGGCATGTAGTACAATGGCTATTTCTAGGTGTTGTGGTGGTGGAACGTATGACAGTTGTTAGATGCATTTATGCATACCAAGAATACTGTCTCCCTAGCTTTCAAAACCTTCTGAATTCACATTTACTTTCTACCACTTCTTTGGCCTTTATCTCTTGCTTCTAGTTCTTCTGATCAAGTCTTATATTTTCCCTATTTGACTGCAAGCACCTCCAGACAGAGACCCTTCTAATAAGTCACCCTTCTAATAAATGTTAGAGTACAGGTCTCCTGGCAGCTGTGAATATCAGTGAACAGCAACAGCCCTGTTTGGACAGTTGGACATATTAAGGCTGCCAAGTGTTCATTTCATGATGTACAAGAAAGGGTACTAGTGTGTTGAGGACAGCTCGCAAATGGCTAAGATAAAGTCCAATAGTGGGAGAGCCTCAAAGAGAACTCCAAGGGCTGGATTTCCCTGGTGGTCCAGTGGTTAAGAATCCACCTGCCAATGCAGGGGACACAGGTTCGATCCCTGCTCCAAGAAGATCGCACATGTCAAGGAGCAACTAAGCCTGTGTGTGCACTACAGTTACTGGGCCTGTGAGCCCTAGAGCCCATGCTCCAAAACTAGAGAAGCCACCATAATGAGAAGCCCTTGCACCACGAGAGAGTAGCCCCCACTCACTGCAAGTAGAAAAAGCCATGAAGACCTAGCACAGCCAAAAACAAATTAAAAAAAAAAAACAATCCTCCAAGGGCCCTGTCAAGGGACTGCTCTCAAAAAAGGCCGCCTTCTTTGATCTGTTTCTTTGGAGACCAGGTGATTATAATTTAAGATGGGTTTGGGAATTTCCATGCTGCCAGAGACACCATCTGAGAACCTTCCCAGTACTTGGTTCTGACAGCAAATGCTGAAGCGGAAAAAATATTTCCATCCATCTGCAGTGATCTCTTGTTTCTCTAGCAGTTAGAGAGAGGTGGGGGGGCGGGGGGAGGAAATAAATTAAAGGCTGCATCAGATGGAAAAAAAGAAAAAAAAGGAGCTGAAAAGCTAGGCTGCTGCCAGGCCATTTTTTAAGCAGGTACAGGAAATGCCAAACTTTTGTGGCTATTGGGTGGAGGTGCTGGGAATATAATCATTTGAACTGTGATAATTGAAGGCATTAAAGAAGAAAAGCCCAACTGAAAAACTTCCAGAAAAGCAAATGCTCTCAGAATTCAAAGCAAGCCACTCACACCCTCCTGCCTCACAGCCACAGCCGCAATCAAAGAAAAAGCTGCACCAGGTCCGGGTTGGGGCCACTTTCCAGGTCCCAGAAGAGTCTACACATCTGTGGCTGTGCTCTGTGCCAAACAAAATTCTAGCTCCAGCACCTTTCCCCATCCTTACGTGCAGACCTTCCATGTTTGTGTGTCTAAGCTAGTCCACGTGGTGCCTGTATCACTTACTGCTTTCAGGCTGGGACCCCAGGGAGCAGAAACCTGCTGAGGGCTTTGCGCTTTTCTTAGGTTATACAATCTGTGTCTTGTTACCCTGCCTGTCAACTTAGCTGGAGCTTGTGTTGGCTCGAGCTGGCAGTTCTCAGGGCTCCTGGAGATAGGCCAGGCTGACAACATATATCTGAGGATTAAACCATTAAAACCATAATGGCTTCTTCCCCTTCCTGCCTTCTCCTTGCCTTTGGACCATTCAGAGCCAGAGACGTCTCAGAAAGGGAAGGGGCTCCTGCCCATTTATATCCTAGGCTAGATCCAAAGTAGCAGCTCAGATGCTTCATGGTGACACAAAAGTGTTTGCTTTAGAGGATTGGCGCTTGACTTTGAAGTGTCTGTCATGTACATCACTGAGTGATAAACATTTTCTCCTTGTTAGCTTATATTTCTTTGCTTGTGGATGTTGGCTCACAGGACCTGGTATGTCTATGTTGTGGGAATGGGGAGATTGAGCATGATTGTTCAGTGCCTCCAAAAGGCCATCACAGAACTCACCTGTGAACAGGTTTCTTTTAGAGCGTGATATACCCTGCACTGCATACTGTGCAGGGCTTTATAGCAGATGTAAACCTAATACTTTGCCTGATTCCTGACTTCAGGAGCCTCACGGTCAGATTGGGAGCCAGTTCACACACACAGCTGAGCATGACAACAGCAGGAGTTAGAGATGGTGAGTGAGAGTGTAGCAAATCGGAGGAAGACAGACTGAACTCTGAGAGTGTGCTTCATGAAGGAGGTGGGATCTGTGCTTGATCTTAAACGATTGGTCAGATTTGGAGAAAATGACAAGATAGGCATAGTCTCTATAAACTGATACTCAAGAGTGGTAACTGGAGAGAGATGGCTTCGTCTTAAATTCCAGCTGTACATCTGCCTAACTGTATGACTTCAGGCAAGTTACTTGCTCTCTGCATCCCTCAGTTTCCCTAACTGTAAAAATGATGATAATATTGGGTTGGCCAAAAAGGTCATTGGGATTTTCACAAAAGATATTATGGAGAGACTCAATCGAACTTTTTGGCCAACCCAATGGTATCCATCTCAAAGGATGCCTTTGAGGATTGCCTGAAATAACACCTGGAAAGCATGGAGTTTAACAGCAGTGATAATGATGGTGAGAGAAAGCTTGTTTGAGAGCAAAGAGCAGAACTGTGGAGAGTGAGGGGAATGCATTTCAAACAGAAGGAATCAAGTGAAGCCAGCCTTTGGGGGGGCCGTCAGAGTCACCCAGAGGAGTGAGCACTTTGTGCAATAGGAAAGGAGAAAGTGTTTTTAGATGCTGTGTATGTGCATGTGTGTGCATGCCAGGGTGTGGCAGGGTGGAAATGGATTTTAAGGGAAAGCTAGTGTGTCAGCAGTTTATCTTCCCTGGCCATTTAAATCTCCAGTCCCTGCCCTCATCATTAGATCACCTGGACAGGCCTCTAGTCAGACGTCCCAGTGGCTCAAACCTTCAACCAGACCATTTTCGGAATGGTGTTTTATTTTTAATCAGGTGCGTAAATGTGTGACTTAAATCAGTACATATTTAAAGTGCTACATCATCTCTAGCCCCTGCTTCCGACAAGAGTCACCCAGCATTGAGACTGGCTTCAGGAGGACAGGGAAAATGAAAATGAAAAGCACTTTTGCTTCCAGAGGCTCCCTTGGCCATGGGAATTTTATAAGAGTAATATGTTTATTAAATGCATCAGCCATAAGCTTATGATGTTATGATAAAGCCTAGCTACTCATCTCTATGGAATCATCACCTTGGAGTGGGGGGGGGGGTTCCCAAAACTAGTCTCTGTAGCAGTGAGGGGAGGATATAAACCCAGGTGGATCCATCAGCTAGGAAGAAGTATTTAAAACCTCAAGTCTTAGTTTCAGGAAATGTTTTCCTCATTCCACAGAAAGTCCTGCTTCCATGTAGTTTGGGGACTTCAGTTCAGTTCAGTTGCTCAGTCGTGTCTGACTCTTTGCGACCCCATGAATCGCAGCACACCAGGCCTCCCTGTCCATCACCAACTCCCTGAGTCCACCCAACCCCATGTCCATCGAGTTGATGATGCCGTCCAGGCATCTCATCCTCTGTCGTCCCCTTCTCCTCCTGCCCTCAATCTTTCCCAGCATCAGGGTCTTTTCCAGTGAGTCAGCTCTTCGCATCAGGTGGCCAATGTATCGGAGTTTCAGCTTCAACATCAGTCCTTCCAATGAACACCCAGGACTGATCTCCTTTAGGATGGACTGGTTGGATCTCCTTGCAGTCCACGGGACTCTCAAGAGTCTTCTCCAACACCACAGTTCAAAAGCATCAGTTCTTCTGTGCTCAGCTTTCTTCATAGTCCAACTCTCACATCCAAACATGACTTCTGGAAAAACCATAGCCTTGACTAGACGGACCTTTGTCAGCAAAGTGATGTCTCTGCTTTTTAATATGCTGTCTAGGTTGGTCATAACTTGCCTTCCAAGGAGTAAGCGTCTTTTAATTTCATGGCTGCAGTCACCATCTGCAGTGATTTTGGAGCCCAGAAAAATATAGTCAGCCACTGTTTCCACTGTTTCCCCATCTATCTGCCATGAAGTGATGGGACCGGATGCTATGATCTTAGTCTTCTGAATGTTGCCCTAGCATTGTGATACTTTAGAAAGGGATGTAAATATTAGCCCTATTTATGGGGTTTTATTGTTGTGTGTGTGTGTGTGTGTGTGTGTGTGTGTGTGTGTGTGTGTGTGTGTGTTTTGGTAAAGAAACCCTTTTTGTCAAGTCTCCTAGAGATATCTCCTGGCATTTGTGTTCTGTGGCGCTTGGGGACACTCTGATTTTGTTGAATACTTTTTGTTGACGGATGAAGAAATGAAAGCAAAGTCATCGTCAAGTTTTTGGTGGAAATAAGGCTCCAGCCCAGGTCTCCTAAGCCTCTCCTTCAGAGTTCCAAAATTCAAATTAGACAGGCTAAGCCACCCACTTTAACTGCCATTGTCCGAATGTTTCAGGGGAACGATGTTTTTTAAAAATATTTTCTTTGACCTCTTTGGGTTTTTTCTATTTCTGTTTGTCAG
Source organism: Okapia johnstoni (assembly GCA_024291935.2). Taxonomy (NCBI): domain Eukaryota; kingdom Metazoa; phylum Chordata; class Mammalia; order Artiodactyla; family Giraffidae; genus Okapia; species Okapia johnstoni. The sequence goes on along the minus strand of CM044307.1, from coordinate 49,584,447 downwards.
TCTGTGTGTCACACAGAGACAAACAGTCACAGAATAACTAATAGAGTCCTCTGTTCAGCAGACATAAAGGGAAAGAGAAGGAATACTGAATTACTATTCCTTCTGCACAATAGTGTCCAATAGGAATGGCTGTACTATGCAGGCTAGTAATCCTGGTGTTTGAAGTTTCCAAAATATGGCACATAATTAGCTTTGGAATGTGTCCATGGGATCTATTAGCAGGTACAGGTCTAGTAGATGTGCCAATATGCAGACTTTGGCAGTGTCTGAAGACTTGTGATAATTTGTTTTGTTGGGAGACAATCTAGCCCACGTGACCCAGAAAGTGAGAGCCGTTCCCTGTCTTGGGTCTTGCCAACCCCTCAAGAGTATGCCTGAGCTGAGTTGCTATCCATACCTGTGGAGGAGACGTCAAGCATTGTGTCATACCCTGACCAACAATCAGGAAGCTTACTCCCACGCGGTACATTTTCCAAGGGATACATATTTGTGGACATAAGCTAAGTTAGATTTTCTTAATGGTGACAGTGACCAACATTATTGCTTAGTTATCCATCACCATACTAAGCATTTAACATGTTTTGTCTCATTTACTCTCACAACAACCATTACAAAATCCTAGTTATGTGATCTTGAATAAGATGTTTATTCCTCTGTGGTTCAGTTTTCTCTGGGGGGAGGTGGGGCGGATTTGGGAAGAGTAAGTACTCTAAGGTATCATTGAATGAGCATCTGTGTCACGCTAAGCGTATACTAGGCAATTAATAAATAGTTGTATACTGGGGCAGAATTTATATATATCATGTAGGTTATTATAAAATCCCACTTCATTCTTTCCCCACCTCTTGCCAAGGCAATTAGGCCACAGTAATATTTTCGACAGTCATATATTTTGGTAAAGAGGCCGTGGACCACATTAGCCTGCTAAATCCAGAATGACTCCCCAGGGCTGCTTCTTATCAGAATGAAATGGAATTTGATTCTCCATACATGTGGAGGCTCAGGTAATTTGAGTCTGATGTTTAATCCAGTATGAACATTCTTTGTGTGAAATCTCTGCCATCACCACTTTCAGAAAATTAATATTTATATAAAACATCTTCTATAATGAGGGAGGAACCTTTGACCACCAATATTCTAGCTCAGATTTTAGGTTTGTATGCTCCCATAGTCAGGTTTCTGAATAATTTATCTATGCAATTGGAGAAATAAAGCAGATGGATGTTTTCAAAGGAGACATTGAATCAAAGTGGATCACTAATTCTTCCCTTCTGGTTCAGGAAAATAAAAGAAGACGATTCTGATATCAAACATACCTCACAGGTAATTTTGACTATTAGTTATGTTTACAAAGCTCCTTATAAGACAAACCATGAAAAGTAGGTGACATAATGTGATTATATTTTGAGACCAAGTATTTATATTTGAGAGAAAAAATGTAGCAGTTCACTGGGCTAAGTGGTTTTCTTTTGCAAAATAGTTTTTCCTTTTGCTTGCATCCTTCCCTTTTCTGACATACAATCCTCCCTTCATCATTTTCTTTCCATGTCCCTAACTTTTAAAACTAAGAGGAGATGTCACCTCCTCCAGGAAGTTTTCTCTTCTCCATTTGGGCCAAGGGGCCTTTTACCATTTTAACACTGAGCTGTTTGCTTACCTGTATCTCATCCATGAGTACCTTATTCTAGAATAATTAATATCTGAGTGTGCCTGCCCCACTGAACTGCAGTCCCCTTGGGGTCTGAGCAAATTGTCCTTTCCATCTCTATTTAGCAGACACAAAGGCTAGCACATAGTAGGTCTTCCATAAGTATCTACTTAAACTACAACAAATCCTGGGACATCGGATCTCACCACTGCACTGATGGCAGAAAGAGCTGAGGAATCACATGGTGTCATAGACCTGATGGGACTCTAGGTACAGAGGCCCTCTGCCTCCTTGAGCTTCTTCCCTCTTCCTGGAAGAAAGGTTAACAGGCACAGTGATGTCTTCACCTGCCTTTCTTGGCAAAGTTCCTAAATGGGGGTGTTATAAGGATGTTAATCTTTCCTCTCCAACAAGATTGCAGGCTGCCTTCACATTTTTAAAGTGATCTTGGAGTCCCCAAGGTGTCTGCTTCAGCCATGGGCACATTGTAATAATACCTTACTTGAATTCATATCCTAGTATAATCGTTTGTCATTTTACATGTCTGTCTCCTCTGCACCCTTAGGGTTTTTAGATCACCAGTGTTCAGCACGGAGCTTGGCACTCAGCAGGCGTGCTGCCACAAGCTGTGAATGAATGAATGAATGTATTTGCATCACACCTGATAGACTGTGTGGTACGTTCCCTTCAAATGTCACTTGACTTCATATAGCAACACCATGATTGTGACAGGACTAGAGTTACTGTCCCGTTTCATAGCAGAAGGCCACTCCAAAGATGAGAGAACTTCTCATATCTTGTCAATGTTGGAGGGCAGAACCAGGACTCACACCCAGGCCTTCAGAGGCTTGAGCCACACACTCCACCCCTAACTCACAGTGTGTGTGTATGTGTGTGTGCGTGCGCTCATTCGTGTCCAACTCTGTGGACTATAGCCTGCCACCCCAGTGGACGGTAGCCCACCAGGCCCCTCTGTCCATGGGATTCTCCAGATAAGAATACTGGAGCAGGTTGCCATGCCCTCCTCCAGGGGATCTTCCCTACCCAGGGACTGAACCCATATCCTTTGCATCTCCTGCACTGGCAAACGAGTTCTTTATCACTTGCACCACCTAGGTGCAAGTTAGGAGCCCCCTAACTCACAACCTCCTCTGCTATTTACAGCAGACTAGACGTGATGATATTGAATACATGTCTTTGAAAGTAGACTAATAGTTATAATTTGCTGGATACAGGCTCTCAGTTGGGGATTCTGGGTAGTGGTGATGGTTGCACAGCAGTGTACTTAATGCCACTGAACTGTTTACTTAATTATAGGTAAAATAGTAAATATTGTTTTGTATATTCTACCATGAAACTTTTTTAAAATAAATAAACTGAAGCAGTTGGAGTTCAAAAAGCCCAAATTTTTTTTTTTTTTTAAGATTTATTTTTGCCTGCGTTTGGTCTTCTTTGCTTTTCTGCAGTTGGAGCAAGCTGGGACTACTCTCTAATTTCACTGCATGGGCTTCTCATTGCTGTGGCTTCTCTTGTTGCAGAGCACAGGCTCTTGGGTGTGCAGGCTTCAGTAGTTGTGGTTCCTAGGCTCTAGAGTGCAGGTTCAGTGGTTGTGGTGCATAGGCTTACCTGTTCCATGGCATGTGGCATCATCTCAGACCAGGGATTGAACCCGTGCCCCCAGCATTGGCAGGTGGATTCTTTACCACTTGAGGCACCAGGAAAGCCCCCAAAGCCCAAACTCTTAATCACTCTGCCATACTCCATATTGTCTCCCCTGAAAGACCTTTTTTTTTTCTTCCTTAAATTGTCATTGTGTCCTAACAAATCAACACCTTGTGAACAGTAATGACCTTGAGCAAATGATCTAACTTACCTGGACCTCTGCTTCTTGATTCATAAAAGGAAGAAATTAATATCTACCTTTTGGAATTGCTGTGAGAATAAAATGGTAATACATGAAAAATATGCTTTGTAAGCAGGAAAGCGTTATACAAATGAAAGTTATTATTGCCCAGTGGAAAAAAGCAACAAGCTATTGTAATAATAATTTGATTGAATAAGCATTTATCGAGTTCATACTGTGGGCAAGGCATGATCAAAATGAGAGAAATACTTCTATTCATCCCTGCACATAATGCTATTAAATTTCTAGGGAGAGACACTACTTTCTCTGCTTCTTTTTGTTACAAACCAGTGGTGAAATTATCTAACAGGAAAGAAAACAAAACTAGGTAAAGCAATCTTGTTTAAAATTGTGCCAGTGATTACAATGTTGTTTATGATTTTCTGTTTTCAATAATACACCATTCTGCTTAAAAGCTTTGCCTACCATTATTGTAATTTCAGACATCATCTGGCCCCTCCAGAGAGCGTACATATGTAAACTGTCCTTTACTCAGTGGAATAAACAAAAATGGATAACTAAAAACATGTTAGAATGCTGCAAAGAACCAAAGAGGCTTTGGGACATCAGGATTGGCAGTCAGACTGCTTCACTGCCTCTGATTCTTCCTTTGGTTCCATCCTGGCTCTATGGCCTTGAGTGACACATTTAACGCTGGCTGAGCCTCCATTTCTCCACCAGCAAAACACAGCAGTTGAACTTTATAAAAAACAGTTCATAATTTTTTTTATACTGTACACATCTGAATTAGTGTTTACTGTTGAATTCCTGAAAATATTTAGCATCTTTTTGAAAATATTTCCACTATATATATGTTCTATATATCAAAACTCCAATACTTTGGCCACCTGATGCGAAGAGCTGACTCATTGGAACAGATGCTGATGCTGGGAAAGATTGAAGGCAGGAGCAGAAGGAGACGACGGAGGATGAGATGGTTTGATGGCATCGTTGACTCAATGGACATGAGTTCGAGCAAATCCCGGAAGACGGTGAAGGACAGGAAAGCATGGCATTCTCCAGTCCATGGGGTTGCAAAGGGTTGGACATAACTTAGTGGCTGAACAACAACAACAAAATATGTTATATATAGTAACAGTACAACTAACAGTTAACATGTATTAAGCACCTACTGTGTAGCCATCATATGCTGAAGGTTTTACGTGTAAAATAATATAATGTTCATAGTTCTTCATCTGAAATTTCAGTAATCCGAAATAATACATGTAAATGAAATCATCTTTAGAGAAACAGAAAACCCACATAAATGTCAACACAAGAAATAACAAGAAAAAAATACCCAGTTTTCTTTCATAACTACCTTGAATTAAACTCTGCCAATTCCTGGACGGCTGGCAAGAGAAAGGGTGGCCCTGTCCTCAAGGAGCTCACCGTTCACCTCAGAGTGTGATGAGAGCTGATTAGTACCCATACAGTGTTTGAGGGACTCCAGAGAAATAATTAGTTCTGCCTGGGCTCATAGAATGTGTTCAAGAAAAAGTGATGTTTCTCCTGCCACATGGAGGTTGAATAGGATTTCCCCTTGAAGTTTTTGGCTGCAGGCTGTTTTCACTCTTGTTAAATCCAGCAGAAACCCCATATAAGCCCATAGGTGATGGATACCAGATCCACTGGGGACCAAATCAGAACCTTCCTCCCAAAACATTCTTCAACCGAACAAAAGCCTTCACCATCCACATCTAAGGAGGATGGGAGTCCTGCCCTTACGTTTATGGAAAGTTTCCCTTTGAGTATATCCAGAGACTCTTTAAGATTTAACCTCTAGCCTGCAGAGCTTGAAACTATTCAGAAAGTTTCTGTAGCCTTAAAAGATTCTTTTCATCCCTTTTGCAAAACCAGTGTTTGTGACACATAACAGATGGTATGAAATTGAAGCTTTATCAGTTGACTTCACTTAGAAACCAAGTGCAGATAAAGATGTAAGGAGGCTGCAGAGTGGAAAATGTAATGCTGGTGATTTGTAGGAGTGTGTCAATGCCTTTTCTAACACCCCAACATGGGGTCTGCAGCCAGATTCCAGGTTCCAAGGAGAGGGTTACAAAGCATCCCCTTCACCTGTCCCCAGTGTCCTGCAGGGAGAATCCAACTCCAGGGTTCAGACGAGGTCTCAGCAATGAGAACAGAAGTGGAGCCATCTCTGCATTGATGTCCCATGTTCTCATTCAGAGCAGCTGCTCTAGTGATCAGGTTGCAAGCTACGTGGCATTCTCCTGAGAGGGGTGATTGTTGTTGTTTAGCTGCTAAGTCTTGTCCAACTCTTTGTGACCCCATGGACTGTAGCCTGCCAGGCTCCTCTGTCCATGGAATCCTCCAGGCAAGAATATTGGAGTGGATTGCCATTTCCTCCTCCAGAGGATCTTCCCAACACAGGGATTGAACCCATGTCTCCTGCATTGGCAGGCGGATTCTTTACCACTGAGCCACCTAGGAAGCCCTAGTGTAGTGATACCAGGTGCTGAAGTGAAGCCTTGAGGAAACGCTGTTTGGGCAGTTTATTTTTGCAGGTTAAGTTTTTCCCTGTTAGCTCTATACTGAGAGGTTTTATTGTGAGGCAGTGCTGATAAGCAGCCTGACTTGAGAAGCCAGGCAAGATTTGGACTGGGAACTGACGACATTTTCACTGTGGATAGGAGAGACAATTTGGCTGGCCTGGAAATCACGTGGGGTTCAGCTACCTCCCCACATGAGGCTGCGAGCTTTCTGGAGGGAGAAACCATGGCTCAGGTGGATGTGTGCTCCTGGACATAGCAGAGGGCCTGGCGCATGCTAGTGGCTTTGGAGCTGTCTGTGAAGGAGAGAATGAGTGGCTGGCCACCACTGTCACGTTGTATGCCATCACTCTGGTTCATCTTAGAAAGAATGTTCCCATTTCTTCTCCTCATTCACTGCTTGTGATCACTCAGTCATGTCCGATTCTTTGCGACCCCATGGACCGTAGCCCACCAGGCTACTCTGTTCATGGGATTCTCCAGGCAAGAATACTGGAGTGGATTGCCATTTTCCTCCTTCAGGGGATCTTATTGACCCAGGAATCAAACCGACATCTCCTGCATTGGCAGGTGTATTCTTTACCACTGAGCCACCAAGGAAGCCCTGAATCAGTAGTACTTATTGGGTAGGTTCCCTGTGCTAAACAGTAAATTCTCATTAGTTATCTATTTTATACATAGTATCAGTAGTGTTTATATGTCAATCTCAATCTCCAGTTCATCCTACCCTCTGTTTTCCCTCATGGTATCCATATGTTTGATCTCTACCTCTGCCCCTATTTCTGCTTTGTCTCATGTCTCACTAAAAGCTTGGAGTGGGGCCATATTTTTGTACTCCACATGGGGGTTACTTAGGGGTGGGGGGATGGCAAAAATCTGAAGCTAAAATTGGAAAATCCAAGTATGTGACCTGGTTCTGGCCCCTTGATGTTTCTATGATCTTGGTGAAGCCACTTAGCTTCTCTATTCCTCAGTTTTCCCAGCTTTAAAATAGGAATAAACAATGCTTGTCACAGTGGGGTCATAAGGAAAAAATGCGGTTGCATGTGTTAAAATGTCTGGCATGAATTAAGTGTTGTGTTGTCGTTATTGTTCTTATTTATCCCCATCAGAGGCTGGCACTAGCTGGGAGCTTCATCTCTTTTTACTTACTCTTTGTTGAGTGACTGAGGAAATGAACCATGGAGAGCGTTTTTCCTTCCAGAAGTAAGCCCTATAACTCATTTATAAATGTTGGCATCTTGGAGGGGGAGAGAGAGAGAGGAAAAAGAAAAAGATTTTGTTTCTTTGGAATAGATGTGTGCTAGATGTCTGACTCTTTGCGATCCTATGGACTATAGCCCGCCAGGCCCCTCTGTCTATGGGATTCTGCAGAAAAGAATACTGGAGTGGGTTGCCATGTCCTCCTCCAGGGAATCTTCCCAACCCAGGGATCAAACTCACGTCTCTTATGTGACAGATGATGTCTTGCATTTGCATCACCAGAAAAAGAGAAAAATTTCCATTCAGTTTTCTTTTCCTTCTTTAACTCCTGTATCTTGTATTTCTTGGGTCGTGTTTGCCTGGGAATAAAAAATAGGGTCACCAAATCATCGTGTTCTCACCCATTCTGGAAAGAACTTTAATCCCTCCCCTTCCTAAATGATCTTTTAAGTAATTTGGGAGTCTCAGGATATATCTCAGGTGACCTAGTCATCTTGGCTGCCTTCACGTTCCTTGTGGTTTTTCAGTGGTGACACCTTCTGAATCTACTGATGCTAAAAACAGCAGATTAGTTGATGTCCAAGGAAAGCATCATCTACTGCCAGAGATGCCCATGGGCGGCCAAAGGGATAGGTAACTGCTCCCTGTTGAGCGCACTGATGACACTTCCAATGCCCACAGAAAGCTGCCCGAGAGTCCCCGAGACCCTGTGTCCTGTCTGTTCAAGGTGCCATCAGTGCTGCAGCTCCCCCAGTACCCTCACTTAGGTACCAGCTCCCTTTGCTGAGGTGAATGCAGCAAAGCAGCCAGAATGCCCTTGTCCAGAGAGGCCCTGCCCATGCGTGGTCTTTGCTTGTTTTGTTTCATTTTGTTTTTCCTCACTCATGCAATTGTGGCCATTCTCCCATGAAGCACAGGACAGTTGGGGCCAGAGATGCTCTGGTCCACTCAGAGTCCCATTCTCTGACTCAGATAGATGCACTTTGATTCACTTTCTCCTTAGAATGCACCTTCTTCCTGGAGGCTCCTTGGTCCCACTTGTGCAGACCTCACATTGAATGTCATAGTGTGGGAAAGTCCAGACTTACCTGAAGCTTAGGGTAAACCTGGTGGCTGGAGGTGAGAACCCTGCCACACCCCTGACCTTCAAAGTGCCCAGCTTCCCAGAGAACTCATTACCACCATTACCTGGGGAAAAGTGCAGGTAGCAGACCCCATTCGTCTCATGGGTTGAGAGTTGGTTTGAGAACCTGGTTTGTTTCTGCCTTTTCAGGCAGTTGGGTTGCTTTAGATGGTCCTAGGCTTTCCCAAAAGTGTGGGTAACCTCATTATTTCAGATATTACCATTTGTTCTATAATAGACAAGCGTATACCCTGATGTGAGCTGTCTTGGGTTTGCCAAGGTGATGCCCCTTGTCTGAACCAATTATTTTCCCTTCTCTAAAACATAGTTGTGACTCTATTCCTTTATTTCTAATACCACTTCTTAATGGAATATCTTTTTTGCATGTTGGGACATTGGTGAATGGAAGGAGTTTGGAGAAAGAATCCTTTCTCCCCCCTATCATTGAGAAGTCTTATTCCTTCTAGAAGCTCTGTTTTTGGCAGATGTAGAGTTGTAGCCTGGAGAGCTTCCTCCTTCCCCTCACTTTCTTGTCTGCAGCAGCCACCATATAACAATGGTGTTGCCCCCTACAAGAGCTCAAGCAAGCTCTGTCTCCTGGATGTGAGCCAGGTGCCTATGCTGGCCAGTTAGTACCACTCACCTGCTTGCAAGAAGCCTGCGTTCTGCTCTGTCCCTATGTCAGCCTGGCAGCACCTAGTTCCTTTCAGCAGAAACCTTGGAATCCAGATATTTCCTTTACAAAAGAGACATGAGAGTTCCTGCCCACCGCCCCCACCCACCATGACTGCATGGTTGATAAGATCATGAGTCTGGATCTTCAGAGAGAGTGGGGAGGGAAATGATCTTTTATAGATTGTCTGTCTATTCCAACCCCAAATTTCTGAATTGCTGGGAATGTTCAGGCATAGCCCCCCTCACCCCACCCCTGCTCTTAAGGCAAGCAGCTCCTTGTTCTATTCTAAAAACAAAGTGTGCTGTTGGCTTTTGTTGTTGCCATTAAGTCCTCTTGGTTTTGCTCATCTCTAGCACCTATTACATCTTCTCACTTTGGACCCTGTAGACACTCTGATATGACTGTATCCTCTGCTTGCTGCTAAGCCCAGATCGCTGTTGGTGGGAATTTAGACTCTGCCGGTCCTGTGGCATCCTGGATTACAGGCCTGGTGTTCAGTTTTAACTGTCACTCTTGTTGCTGACATGTATCAAGTCTCCTTCGGAAGCAATCACTGGAAAGGGTTTCCTGCCCTCTGGGACTACAGGAAGAAGCATTGAGGAATTTGGGATGCTGCTGCTTACCATTCACACATTGGGGATTTTTCTGTCCATTAAGCAGTTTGTGTCATGTCCCTAGTGCCAGGCTCACTAGAGCTGGCTGGATTTTGAGCAGGCGCTCTAGACCTAGATGCACATGAGAATCGCCTGGGGACTTTGAAATAATACTGAGCCCTAAGCCCCATTTCAGACGAGTTAAGTCAGACTCCCAGGGTCCAGGAGTGGGATAGGCTGGGCTTCAGGAGTTTTTAAAGCTCCCCAGGTACTTCTCATGTTCAGCCCGTGTTGCAGTTCTTCAGTTTATAGGATTTCTCTCGCAGTTGGATGACCTTGTTTGAGTGTGTGTGGTTTTCCCTTCACAGTGATGGTCAGCTGACAGAATGTGGCAAAGGCCACTGTTTTATGGTTTGTTTAGCTAACAGGGGTGATGCATTTATCCTCATGTTACAGACCCTCTTGCCTGGCCCCCTAGATGGCCAGCTGCGGTCGAAAGATATCCTACTTGGAGAAGAGGACTCATGCAGGTCCTCCCTGGCCTGAGACTCTCAGTCTTCTTTATGTTTTGGGGTATAGCTGATTAACAATGTTGTGATGGTTTCAGGTGAACAGCGAAGGGGCTCAGCCATACATATACATGTATCCACTCTCCCCCAAACTCCCTTCCCATCCAGGCTGCTACACAGCATTGAGCAGAGTTCTATGTGCTATACAGTAGGACCTTATTGGTTATCCATCTTGAATATAGCAATATGTATATGTTCATCCCAACCCCCCTAGCTATCCCTTCCCCCCAACAATCATAAGTTTTTTCTCTAAGTTGAGACCCTCAGTCTTACCCTCATATAAGTCCAGTCCTCTAAAACAGCTCTAGCTGAACCTTTACACTGAAAACATTACTATCCCAGAATTCCAATCAAATAAAATCCCTTTTTAAGTGTGACCTTGATTACAGCAAAGAGCAAGAGCATCTCGGAAAAGTGACTGCAAGAGCCAGAATAAGATAGAATAGAATCACAAATTAAGTTCTTAAGCTAATTTAATGGGTGAAAAATAGAAAAAAAAAAAAGTGAAAAGTGAAACTCTAAGCCTGGCAGTCTACTTTTAAAGTGTCCTGCAGAACTTAGCAGCCTAGGTTTCCCTACATCATTGCAAAATCACCTTTCTGAACTACTAACCAGTCTCAAAATAAGAAGATGCATAGCTACTCGGACATAGACTTGAACTTGATGGCAGTAAAGATGGATACAAGTACCCTGTCTCAGTCTTCTTGGTTTAGGTGAAGGAACTGCGGAAGAGAGTGCATGGTAAAAATAGGAAGTTGTTCTTCAACCATCTTCCAAGGTTAAAAAGGAGAATCTAATAAGTTTGACCTTCAATGAGGTGCTGTTTCAACTCTAACAGAGCTTTGTGGGCTCCAAGATATCACTAGCTTTGTTTGTTCCATAATGGGTAAGAGCAGCAAGGGCCAGGCTTGAAGTGCTGAGATTTTGCCTCTTTTTCTCTCTTGTGATGCTCAGCTGCCTATGTCCTCCCCACACCCATCCTAGGGTCTGTCTGTCTCCACACTTTTGCACATAAACCTAAAGGTGAAAGATAATGTTTCAAGGGAAGACAGGGAGATCCAGGTTAAAGAGAAAACAGAATGTTGGTAGATAATACGCACATAACAGTCACACAGTCTTCTAGAAGCTGGGCTTCTAGCATCATTGGTAACAGGAAATTTCTTTTAAGCAATCATCTTATGAACTGATTACAGGTCACTCATGAATGGATACTCACAGGAACACATGCCTGAGGCTACATCGTTAATGGGAAGTAAAGTGCAAGACATGAGAAGCCTAAACACACACCTTTTTATCCATGGACAAATAATTGCAGAATATAACACACACAATGAGACTTGTGAATAGAAATGTAAACAGAATCTTGGTTCTCAAATTTGAAAATAAGCAGAGAGAAGACCACTGAATTGGGATTTGCTCTGACATGGGTGTAAGCTTTGCTGCTTACAAACTGAGTTGCTTTTGACTTAGGACATGTCCACATTAGTTGTATGGTTTGAAATATCTGCTGTATTTAGACTATCAAACATTAATGGGGGAGGGGGCTCTTTCCAGGCGACTCAGATGGTAAAGAATCCACTTGCAATGCAGGAGACTCAAGTTTGATCCCTCAGTCGGGAGGATCCCCTGGAGAAGGAAATGGCAACCCTCTCCAGTATTCTTGCCTGAAAAATCCCATGGGCAGAGGAGCCTGATGGGTCACAGTCCAAGGGGTTGCAAAAGAGATGGACTCAACTTAGCAACTGAAACAATAGGAACAGATTACTTTTACAGTTAGCTATGGCTTTTGCTAATATGTTAGTTTGTGGCCAGATCTATTAAATGGGGGGAAAAAAAACAACATTTTCAGAAAATTAAGAAGAATCTTCTCAAGATATTGTGGATTAGGTTTCAGTCAACTCGATAGAAAGGAGGGCTTGCTTGAAAACTTAGCAGATTTTATGACAAAGGAGATTTGCCTGCTCCCTGAACTGATGGATGAAGTAAAGATCAGCAATGAACTTTGTAAAAGCTCTGCTTTAGAAAACCATTTTCTTGCAAATAACTGCAATCAGGTTCTCATGTCTTTTCTCTTCAAGGGCAAATATTTAAAGCCCTTCCTTACCAGCAGAATCTTTGAAGAGATGAAAAAGTGATAAGAGGGGGATCTTGGGTTTCTGATGCTAATGTGCTTAATGACCCATAATTGCATAAAAAGTGAGATTAAAAAAAAATTCCTTGTCTTGAGACCTAGAAGATTTCTTGGACTGCAAAGTAAGCACTCACCCAGAAACTAAAAATAAGGGAGATAAGTCACTGGAAATCTTCCATGAACCCCTCTTGGTAAGAACATAATAGAATCTGGCCACAGGAGGGAAGTCAGACTGGGAGTGTCTCATTTTTAGGGTCCACTGTGGACTGAGGCACTGGTAATCGTCCTTCCAAGTCCTGTAGGCTCTCTACTCCATTCTACAAAATGCCCACATTGAAACCAGCCAGATTTAGTTGAGGGGCAAAGAGGGGCGGATTCCAAGAGATAGATGACACAACTGTACCATATTTAAGTTTTAACACCAAACTTTAACGTCCAAATCATCCTTTTTAAAGACAAGAAACCTGAGGTCCAGGAAGATTAAACCACAGCCACTGGTTATTAATCACTCCATCATTTTAGTACCTTTTATTGTTTTTTAACTTTTTATTTTATATTGAAGTATAGCTGATTAACAATGTTATGATATTTTCAGGTGGACGTCAAAGAGACACAGCCATGCATATACGTGTATCCATTCTCCACCAAACTCCACTTCTATCCAGGCTGCCAAATAACATTGAACAGAGTTCCCTGTGCTGTACAGTAGGTCCTTGTTGGTTCATTCCAGTTCAGTTGCTCAGTTGTGTCCGACTCTTTGCAAACCTATGAACTGCAACACGCCAGGCCTCGCTGGCATCGCCAACTCCCGGAGTTTACTCAAACTCATGTCCATCGAGTCAGTGATGTCATCCAACCATCTAATCCTCTGTCGTCCCCTTCTCCTCCTGCCTTCAGAGTCTTTTCTAAGGAGTCATTTCTTCCCATCAGGTGGCCAAAGTATTGGAGTTTCAGCTTCAGCGTCAGTCCTTCCAATGAATATTCAGGACTGATCTGCTTTAGAATGGACTGGTTGGATCTCCTTGCAGTCCAAGGGACTCTCAAGAGTCTTCTCCAACACCAAAGTTCAAAAGCATCAATTCTTCAGCACTCAGCTTTCTTTACAGTCCAACTCTCACATCCATACATGACTACTGGAAAAACCATAGCTTTGACTAGATGGACCTTTGTTGGCAAAGTAATGTCTCTGCTGTTTTATATGCTGTCTAGGTTGGTCATAACTTTTCTTCCAAGGAGCAAACGTCTTTTAATTTCATGGCTTCAGTCACCATCTGCAGTGATTTTGGAGGCCCCATAACTAAAGTCTGTCACTGTTTCCACTGTTTCCCCATCTATTTGCCATGAAGTGATGGGATTGGATGCCATGATCTTAGTTTTCTGAATGTTGAGTTTTAAGCCAGCTTTTTCACTCTCCTCTTTCACTTTCATCAAAAGGCTCTTTAGTTCTTCTTCACTTTCTGCCATAAGGGTGGTGTCATCTACATTGATATTTCTCCTGGCAGTCTTGATTCCAGCTTGTGCTTCATCCAGCCCAGGGTTTCTCATGATGTACTCTGCATATAGTTAAATAAGCAGGATGACAATATACAGCCTTGACGTACTCCTTTCCCTATTTAGAGCCAGTCTGTTGTTCCGTGTCCAATTCTAACTGTTGCTCCCTGACCTGCATACAGATTTCTCAAGAGTCAAGTCAGGTGGTCTGGTATTCCCATCTCTTTCAGAATTTTCCACAGTTTGTTGTGATCCACACAGTCAAAGGCTTTGGCATAGTCAATAAAGCAGAAGTAGATGTTTATTTGGAACTCTCTTGCTTTTTCGATGATCCAACAGGTGTTGGCAATTTGGTCTCTGGTTCCTCTGCCTTTGCTAAAACCAGCTTGAACATCTGGAAGTTCATGGTTCATGTACTGTTGAAGCCTGGCTTGGAGAATATTGAGCATTACTTTACTAGTGCATGAAATGAGTGCAATTGTGCGGTAGTTTGAGCATTCTTTGGCATTGCCTTTCTTTGGGATTGCAATGAAAACTGACCTTTTCCCATCCTGTGGCCTCTGGTGAGTTTTCAAAATTTGCTGGCATATTGAGTGCAGCACTTTCAAAGAATCATCTTTTAGGGTTTGAAATAGCTCAACTGGAATTCCATCACCTCCACTAGCTGTGTTCATAGTGATGCTTCCTAAGGCCCACTTGACTTTGCATTCCAGGATGTCTGGCTCTAGGTTGGTGATCACACCATCATGATTATCTGGGTCGTGAAGATCTTTTTTGTATAGTTCTTCTGTGTATTCTTGCCACCTCTTCTTAATATCTTCTGCTTCTCTTAGGTCCATACCCTTTCTGTCCTTTATTGTGCCCATCTTTGCATGAAACGTTTCCTTGGTATCTCTAATTTTCTTGAAGAGATCTCTAGACTTTCCCATTCTGTTTTTTTCCTCTATTTCTTTGCATTGATTGCTGAGGACGTCTTTCTTATCTCTCCTTGCTATTCTTTGGAAGTCTGCCTTCAAATTGGTATATCTTTCCTTTTCTCCTTTGCCTTTCACTTTTCTTCTATTCACAGCTATTTGTAAGGCCTCCTCAGACAACCATTTTGCCTTTTTGTATTTCTTTTTCTTGGGGATGGTCTTGATCACTGCCTCCTATACAATGTCACAAACCTCCATCCATAGTTCTTCAGGCACTTTGTCTATCAGATCTAATCCCTTGAATCCATCTGTCACTTCCACAGTATAACCATAAGGGGTTTGATTTAGGTCATACCTGAATGATCTAGTGGTTTTCCTTACTTTCTTCAATTTAAGTCTGAATTTGGCAATAAGGAGTTCATGGTCTGTGCCACAGTCAGTTCCTGGTCTTGTTTTTGCTGACTGTATAGAACTCCATCTCTGGCTGCAAAGAATATAATCAATCTGATTTTGGTATTGACCATCTGGTGATGTCCACGTGTAGAGTCTTTTCTTGTGTTCTTGGAAGAGGGTGTTTGCTATGACCAGTGCGTTCTCTTGGCAAAACTCTGTTAGCCTTTGCCCTGCTTCATTCTGTACTCCAAGGCCAAATTTGCCTGCTACTCCAGGTAGTTCTTGACTTCCTACTTTTGCATTCCAGTCCCCTATAATAAAAACAACATCTTTTTGGGGTGTTAGTTCTAGAAGGTCTTGTAGGTCGTCATAGAACCGTTCAACTTCAGCTTCTTCAGCATTACTGGTCGGGGCATTGACTTGGATTACTGTGATAGTGAATGGTTTGCCTTGGAAACAAACAGAGGTCATTCTGTCTTTTTTGAGATTGCATGCAATTACTGCATTTCAGACTCTTTTGTTGACTATGAGGGCTACTCCATTTCTTCTAAGGGATTCTTGCCCACAGTAGTAGATATAATGGTCATCTGAGTTAAATTCACCCATTCCTTGCTGGTTATCCATTTAAAATATAGAAGTGTGTATGTGTCCATCCCAAACTCCCTCTCTTCCCCCAATCCTTCCCCCTGGCAATCATAAGTTTGTTCTCTAAGTCTGTGAATCTGTTTCTGTTTAGTGACTTTTAGACCCAGCTTGAATTAACCAGAAGCTGAGCTGAAACTTACCAAACTTTTCTGTCACAGTGGTGGTCTATGTAGTTTATCATCATACAAGAGAGATTATGAAGTGCTTGTTCTTTACAATGTTCAGGACCACAAGGTTGGCTTATTCATTTCTGCCTAATGAGTATAACTCATTTTCCTATGCAATACGAATGTTGGCTTCTTGCTTTTTTTTTGAAGTATAGTTGATTTACAGTGTTATATTAGTTTCAGATGTACAGTGTAGTGATTTAATATTTTTATAGACTATACTCCTTTTACAGCTTCCCTTGTGGCTCAGCTGGTAAAAAAATCTGCCTGCAATGTGGGAAACCTGGGTATGCTCTCTGGGTTGGGAAGACCCCCTAGAGAAGGGAAAGGCTACCCATTCCAGTATTCTGTATAGCCAGGGGTGAGATTCCTGGATCATATGGTAGTTCTATTTTTAGGTTTTTTTGAGGAACCTCTACAATATTTTCTAAAGTGTCTGCACCAATTTGTATTTTCACCAATGGTGTACTAGGATTCCCTTTTTTAAACACCCTTTTGCCATTTGTTATTTGTGATCTTCTCAGTGATGGACATTCTGATAGGTGTGAGGTGATATCTCACTGTGGTTTTGATTTGTGTTTCTCTGATGATTTAGTGATGATGAAAACTTTTTCGTGTACCTATTGGCCATCTGTATTTCTTCTTTGGAAAAAAAAAATGTCTCTTCAGGTCTTCTGCCCCTCTCTTAATTGGATTCTTTTTTTTTATTGAGTCGAATGAGCTGTTTATTTTGGATATTAATCCCGTATCAAATAACACTTCTCTCTTGTTGGGCTTCTGTTACATAGGAAGAAAAGTCAGTGCCCTTTCTCTTATTCAGCAATGTTCACTTGTGGGTTTTGTTTTGCCATATTTCCATTTACTAGGGTCCTATTTATATACAATATAATTCACCAATTTGAAGTGTACGTTTTGATGAGTTTCTGTAATTGTGTGTAATCTTGTAACTTCCACCAAAATCAATATAGAAAACAGTTCTCTTATCCTAAAAAAAGCTCCCTTGGGCCCATTTTCTCTGAAGTCCCTCTCCTTGTCCCTGGCCACTGGCAACCACAGATCTGCTTTCTCTCACTATGGTTTTGTTTTTTTCTAGAATTTCTTAGAAATGAAGTCCTATAGAATATAGTCTTTTGTGTTCAGTTTCTTTCTCTTAGAATAGTGTTTCTGAGATTCATCCATGTCATTATGTGTATTTATATTTCATTTCTTTTGATTACTGGAATGGTATTCCATCTCATACAGGATATAAGATATACAATTGGTTCTTTTCTTTACCAGTTGATGGCCATTTGGGTTGCTTCCAGTTGGGAGCTAGGCAGAATAATCTTTGTCAAAAGTTTTATTCTTGATTTCTCCTAGTCACTTAATACTTGACCCAGTTTCTAATTTTTATGATCTTGGATGGTTTGCCATTACTATCACAGTCAAAGATTTTAAAAAAATGCTGATGGGGAGGAGGTGTTGCCCCTGATGCTCCCATCTGCCACTTGGGAAGTGATCTTCTACTCAACTCAAAGCACCAGTGCCAAGGCCCAAAATTGACATGATGGCCTATTTAGTGAGCTATAATGCAATTTACTGTCGTGACAGGCCTTTGGGGACATGAAAGAGTACAACAAAATGTGGTATTCAATATTTATAGTAGATAGAGTTGAGTGGGTTTTTATCTTGCCTTGTAGAAAAATGCACACACTTTGTTTTTCACCCATTCTAAGTGCTCAGGGAGGGGCAAGTGGGAAGACCAGGGTGTGATACCGTCCAGGCTGGTGTGGCCGACTTGGAACAACCTGGGATGAGTCAGTGCTTAGACCTAACAGGAGAAACTCTTCTGAAAAATGTGCTGGCCCCCTGTTATAATTCACTGTAATGAGCAGGGAACAAAAGGTTGTGAAGGAGAGAGGTGACTGATGGCCGATACGGCCGCCTCGTGCTGCAGCTGGCCCAGCTCCCGCTGGTGAAAAGCATAATATATTATTGCTCCAGGTCGCAGAGTGGTAAATGAACACTTACGGCCGCTGTGGCAACTGGATTGATTATCACAACTACCCCAGGACCAGCCTGGTCCGGCGTTACAAGTGAGCACGTGCACTCTTGCCAGGCTGCAGTCAGAAGAGCGCCTCAAAGGCAGTTTGTACAAACTGAAATCTCTGATTGTTGCAAATCCCTCCTTCCTTGCACCCCTGTCCAGTGGGGAATTGGGGTCACACTGGCCCAGATCGTTGGGCCCCTCAGACTAGAAAGAGGCAGGACTGCCTTGTCCAGAGAGTGCCTGTTTCATTGTGAGTATAGGGTCACTGTTTGTTGGATACAATCAAATGAATGAAATCAATGAATCTGTGAGTGGAATACCAGGTTAGGGGAAAGGTGGGAAGTGAGGATGGGGAGACCAATGATGGGTATCATCGGCAGCTGGGATGCCGAGGCAGGATGTTGGAGAGAAGGAAAGGAGGAGAGCGGGAAATAGCAGGTTAACTCAGAGACACTTGATTCGCCATTGACAGTGACTGGACTTTTACATGTTGCTGAGAGCATGTGGCATGAGTAAGCTTGGTGTGTTTAATGATCAGGGGATTGACCAGTTCCTTTTCTCTTAATCTACAGATACTGGTAGGAATTTACACATAAATCTCCAATTTTTCCAATAACAAAGGGAAGGAAGAAATCCATGGCCTCACTGGCAGATCTAATCAGAATTATAATAACATTCTTAATATTTTTTCCCAGTGTTTCATTGGGGGGAAATTTGATTGGCCAATAAGTTCTTTCATTTTTTACCATCCAATGGCTTTGGTAGCTCTTAGTTGTCTTTATCGTCATTCGATACAATTTTGTTAAATTGTATTCTGATAGTTGTCATATCAGCATGCATTTTAAAGGAAACATCAAAATTGGTAAATTTTTGTGTAGCCGTGTAAATAGTGAAGATGGAAGATAAAAGCAACATTTGGGGCATACTATACTTTATTATTGCCAGAAAGGTAAAAACGCAACTGAACGAAAAAAAAAAAGAAATGTGTGCGGTGTATGGAGAAGGTGCTGTGACTGACTGAATGTGACAAAAGTGGTTTGCAGAGTTTCATGCTGGAAATTTCTTGCTGGATGATGTTCTGTGGTCAGGTAGACCAGTTGGAGTTGATAGTGATTAAGTTTAGACATTAACTGAGATCAGTCAACGTTATAAGATGCAGGAGATGGCTGACATACTCAAAATATCCTAAACAAGCATTGAGAATCATTTGCACCAGCTTGATTATGTTAATCACTTTGATGTTTGGGTTCCACATAAGTTAAGCTAAACATAAGGAAACGTTCCCTTTTAAAATTAATCGTGCAGGTAATGAAAAGTGGATATTGTACAATAATGTGGAACAGAAGAGATTGTGGAAGTGAAATGAGCCACCACCAACCACACCAAAGCCAGTCTTCATCCAAAGAAGGTGATATGTATATGGTGGCATTGGAAGGTAGTTCTTTATTATGAGCTCCTTCCAGAAAACCAAACGATTAATTCCAACAAGTACTGCTCCCAATTAGACCAACTGAAGGCAGCACTTGACAAAAAGTGTCTGAAATTAATCAACAGACCACACATTATCTTCCATCAGGATAACACAAGACTGCATGTTTCTCTGATGACCAGGCAAAAACTATTACAGGTTGCCTGGGAAGTTCTGATTCCTCTACCATATTCACCAGACACTGCCCCTTCGAATTTCCATTTATTTCAGTCTATAAAATTCTCTTAATGGAAAAAAAAAACACTTCAATTTCCTGGAAATCTGTAAAAGGCTCCTGAAACAATTCTTTGCTCAAAAAGATAAAAAGTTTTGGAAAGGTGGATTTATAAAATCGCTTCAAAAATGGCAGAAGGTGGTGGAACAAAACGGTGAATATGTTGTTCAATAAAGTTCTTGGTAAAAATGAAAAAAAAAATTTTTTTTATTTTTACTTATTTTACTTAACAAAGGAAGTTTTTGGCCAATCCAAATATTTAAAGTGTTACAGTGAATTATTCCCTGTTTTGGTCTGTGTAAGTTGATCTAAATAGGTACCATTGATGAGGGAAGGTGGGATACATTAACTTTTTCTTTTGAATGGCAGAAGATTTACCCTTTGGAATTTAAATATGAAGGTTTTTTAATTCTTTGCATATGACCTCTAAGCTGGACCATCCACAATGGCCACTATCTTCTCTAGGACCATGTTTGAACCTAGCATCTGAGCTTCCATTGTAGGAGCCTAATAGCATAGTAATAATAATCTTTATTAGTTATGGAAGATGGCATGATATAGTTAAATTAGACAAGTATTTCTCAAATTTTTCTTCATTATTGCCTCCTAAGGAGCCTTTTTAGAGATTGTTTTTCCTAATTGCCTTCCCCATGGAATGTTAATACTACAGATACACAGTATCTTTCTTTACATATTGTATGTATATCTGTGCTGAATACATTGAAAAATAAGATTATTTTTTTTGCCCTTAAGAACCAATTTTTCAACCCTGCTGAAAATGCATGAGTTAGAAAAACCTGGGTTCTTATTTCACTTCTGCCAGTTCTATTCCTCTAAGCCTCACCTTCCTCCTCACCAGCAATGGAGATATCAGTGTCTACTTAGTTGGAGTTTTTGGCACATAAGAGGAGATCAAGAAATGTTAGTTATCATCACTGCTATTATTATTTTTGCTCATATGTTTTCACATATAGTATCTTCATTGATTCTGATTGTAAACCTCTTGAGATTTATAGATTTATATCAATTATAGCTATCATCTCTACTTTGCTGATAATAAATAACACAGATGGATGGTCAGAGTGGTTTGGTGACTAGCTCAAGGTCATGAAGATAGTAATACTGGTTGGGAGTGGTGGGGAAGGCTGAGACTTAAGCCCACGTGTCCTAGTTCACACCTCTCTGGTTCAGGAATCTCTCTGCTGCTCCTCGCTGTCTGTAGTGCTACCAGACTCGGTTGTGTTATGCAGACCCAGGTGATAGTTCAGAGAATTGAAGGAATCACCCCTAAGAATAGGCTCTAAGGACCGGTCATACATTTTTAAGTGTAGAAAACTATTATCAAGGCTTTGAACCAACTGGTCACACCCAGTTTCAGGAAATCTGTGATAAGCTTCTCCTGTACTGCCTGGTAACACATGGCTTTAATGAGGCAGGATTTCCTCTAGCTTGGAAGAACTTGGCTCTCCAACTGGATGAGGATGAGTCCTTTCTCCCCAAGATAAAAGCTTTATGAAATGAACAGTGAGAATCACCTGGAGAGAAAATACTCTTGAGCATCTCCCGTGTTCAAGCTCTGTGCTGACCATCAGAGAATGCCTACACTGGGCCTGGTGAGCTTCTGAGCCCAGACAGGGGCTTTGTAGCAGAAGGGAGCAGTCAGTTCTGGTGTCAGATCTTGGGTTTTCATCCCAGCTTGGCCACTTGCCATGGGTGTGCCTCAGTTTCCAGATCCGTAATTCAACAAAAAACACTCCATGCACTGCCTGGAATACAGTAGTAGGTAAGTGCTTACAATTACAATGAGAAAAATAAAAGACATACACCTCTCCCATCACAGAATGTAAGGTCTAACACTCCTTTTATCTGATAATCATGCCTCACCTCAACGCAGTGCTTTCTGTTTGCTGAAGTGATGTCACTTGAGTGGTTTCAGAAGTAGAGTCCTTGGCATCTGGAAATTCCCCCCATCTTCTCCTGCCCCATCAAAATGCCTGTCTCATACATTTCACCAGCCCAATTTTTCTACCTAGCTAAGAGGTGTTTAATTCCCTGCTCTAGAAAAAAAGAAGACATAATGAAGACAAGGGCTTGTTTCTTGACTGCTACCACCACTTGGTTGAGGGCAGAGCAGTCCGTATCAGTTCCTCCACACAGTTGTTCTTGGGGCTGGATAGAGCAGCTGTGATCTGTATTTGAGATGCTTGATGGTAGCGAGGGTGACCTGGAGGATGCTGAGGCAAACGTTCTCACTTCTGAAGCTGTGGAGGCTGAATGCCTGAAGGGTATATAAGGATGCCCTCTGCCTCTTCATCCAGGATGTCTCTGGAAATTACCTCTGTGCTGCTCATCACACCAGATGTCTGCAGACAAGCCATTCTACACACCAGGCTACCCTGAGAATGGGGTGAGAGTGAAACCTAGTTTGTTCCAGCTCAGGGATGGCTGTTGGGAGAAGACAAAGGAAATGCAAGGCAAGTGATGTTGCTCCTAGAGATGAGTTTTCCCTTTCCCCAGAAGATCTTCCTCCAGTGCCATAGATCCCACAGGGACATCCATTAGGCTAGAAACAGGCATAGGTGTCTTTCTGCTGGAACTTCACATGGAGACTCTGATGACTTCTCTCATGTATGGACTTCTCCATGGCTGTGTTCATTAACCCTGGTGAACTCTGAGGCTGGGTGACTGCAGGGAAGGTCAGTGGGAAAAGCTCTGAAGGGGATCCAGAAACTTCAGCTGGTGATGAATTCAACATCAAGCTCAGTTCATTCAACTCAGGAGATTTGGGTTCAGACTTACTTTGCAATCATTGTCTTCCATCCACAGCCAATAAGAATGTTGTCTAGAAAGTCAAAGCTGAATATCCTTGGGGAAGAAGACATACCTTAGGAATGACCTGCCTGCTCTCATAGGATTGCATTTTGCTGGTCATTTGTATAATATCTAGCTGCTGAAGGCCACCCCCTCCAAGGCAGTGAGGGCTGAAACTACCAGCATGAGTCTAATGTTTTATTTATCTATACTGGTAGCTTTATGTGTGGTGTTTTTTCTGTGTTTGGGCCTGAAGGCTGGTTAAGCAAAAGGCGGGAAACATAAATAAGTAATAGACAGAAAGGGCTGTCCATTTATAGACTTTCAAAGATGACCTTGTTTTCTGTTCCGATGCAAGCATTAGTGCTGCATTAGAGTAATATGCATCTGTGTGGATGTTTTTGCCGGTGCACTTGGTGGTGATAATCAGGAGAGACATATTCATGTTCTATTTTTGCAATAAAAATTAAGAAACCTCAGGCCCCACCAGGGGCCCTTGCTGACAGGGTGGGCACTGGGGGCCTGAACGGTCCATTTTCCTCGGATTGTGTGGGATCATTGTGTTCCTTTCTGCTCTTCTCCAGTTTCTGGTTATTATTAAACAACCCTTTGTGAGGGATTAACTCTGGCTTTCCTCCCAGCCAGGAGATGTCTACACAAAGCCAGAATATCCAGCCAATGGCAGGCAAACGGGTTATTTGGTGGAGTGCAGGAACAAATAACTGGTTGGCAAGCCAGTTCTTCACTTTCTGCTGGCTTCCCTTGGCATGGAAACGGCCTTCTGTAGTACATGGTGTCAATGCTTATGCGTGTCCTTTCATCCATTCATTCAGAAAATATTTCCTGAGGGCTCACTGTGGGATTCATTATTTCTAAAATGGGGATAATAATAGTACCTACTGCATAGAATTATGTGGATTAAATGAGTTAATATGGGCAAAGGGTGTAGAACAGTGCCTGGCACACAGTTAGAGCTTTGTCAGTAGAAGCTTGGCTGGGAAGTTGGAGTTTTATTTATAAGGAAGAGGCAGTGAAGCCAAAGGTCTCAGCAGGTGTCGGCATCCAAAAGGTGGTTTCTGTGGCAGAGCAGGGGGCCCATCTTCATGGGGCACAACCTGGAAGCGGAGTTGTTTAGTCACTAACTCGTGTCCAACTCTTTTGCGACCCCAGTCTGTAGCCCACCAGGCTCCTCTGTCCATGGAATTTCCCAGGCAAGAATACTGGAGTGGGTTGTCACTTCCTTCTCCATGGGATCTTCCCAACCCAGGGATCAAACCCACATCTCCTGCATTGGCAGACAGACTGTCGTATAGCTCTTTCCCATCCTCTGATAGCCGTCACTTGCCTTTCTGGGCCTAGAGCAGTGGTTCTCAAAGCGTGGTCCGTGCACCTTGAACGTCAGCATCACCTAGGAACTGGTTAGAAATGCAGAGTCCCAGGCCCTAATCCACAGCTACTGAATCAGAGGTTCTAGGGTTCTGGTCCAGCAGCCTATTTTTCGCAAAACCCACCCAGTGACTCTGACCTTTGCTAAAGTTTGGGAACATTGGTCTTTTGAGGGCAAGTGGGAAGGAGAGCTTTAGAAACTCTTCCTTCCTTCACCTGCCCCCACCACACATGCACATTTGGATGCACCTGGGCCAAGTGCACAAGCTTTGGGGAGGGTCTCCATGCACCAGGCAGGCCAGTCTCCTTGTTAACTGATCACACAGAAGCAGGAGCCTTGTTAATGCAGATCAAGGCCACCCAGGAACACAGCAAAACCAAGCCTCTGATCGCCAGCTGGCTCGCTGCCAGAAGGGCACTGTGGCCCCTGTTGATCCATGTGGTATGGAGGTGGAGTGGGGCTCTGCTAAGTAGGTATTTCTTTACCAGGAAGACTGTCGGCTCCAAGACTCCAGCGTACTTCTCATTACATTGAGAAACGAGGGAGTCCAGGTGCTCTGGGCCATTTCAGAGCAGATGCTGCTTCTGGCTCCCAGGAGTCTGTGTGCACACACCCAAAGGCATTATAAGGCCAACAGAATGGATCACACCAAGGCTTCTGCTTTTTCCATATGAAAAGCACGTGGCTGGGTATGCCTTCTATTATGGGGTATGGCTACCTGTGGAACAAAGTACCACAGTGTAGATAATTTTAGAACCCTCATCTGCATCTTCTAAATTCATTCATTTGCTAATTAGTACAAATTGTAAACGTGGGCATAATGGGAAACAGGAATAGGGTATCCTCCCTCCTGGGCTTTCCAGGTGGCTCAGTGGTAAAGAATCCACCTGCCATGCAGGAGACATAAGAGACACAGGTCAGAAAGATATCCCCTGGAGAAGGAAATGGCAACCCATGCCAGTATTCTTGCCTGGGAAATCCCATGGACTCAGGAGCCTGGTGGGCTACAGTCCATGGGGTCAGAATGAGTTGGACGAGACTGAGTGACTCAACAGCAATAATATCCTCCCTCCTCACTCCCATCGTTTCCTAAGGATCATATGCCATCCAGGAGATGTAAGTCATTCATACAAAGGTTGGCAGTTCAGGACTAGGTGCTGTGGGCTGATAGGAAAGTACCAGCACTGTGTGGTGTGAGATCAAAGGGGCTGCACAAAAAAGTGACGGGGAAAGGTGTGTGTGGAGGGGAAGTGGCATTTGACCTCAGCCTTGAAGGGTGGGCAGAATTTCAAGAGGCAGAGAGAAGACATTTCAAGTTAAGGGACCTGCCAAGTATGATGGATGGGAAGGGCAGTTGGTTGAGAGAAGAGTGAGTGTTCCAGTTTTCCCAAAACATAGGTTACAGGTAGACTCATAGAGAAAGAGGAAATGTGAAGGATAGATGGGAATTTGTATCGAGCCAGGAAGTTTGGACATGATGCCATTGGCAGGGGAACCTGTGGAAAGTTTAAGTTCGATATTGGTGTGATTGTCATGGTGCTGGAGAACAGTTGAACTGATGATTAAATTCAGATGGGGAGAACTTGAACCCTCCAATGAGTGTCTTGCTCAGGGTCCTCACCCTAGGAACTTAGAACTAGGTATTTTGTGTCCACCAGTTCGTGACTTTAGGAGGCAACCTGGAAGCCCTTGGTAAGAAGGAAAATTGAACTTTTATCTGTCTATTTACTTATTTAGGACGCACCACTCGACATGTGGGATCTTAGTTCCCAGACTAAGGACCAAACCCTCAACCACTGCATTTGAAGTGCAGAGTCTTAACCACTGAACCTCCAGGGGAGTCCCAAGAGTGAGCTCTTAAAAGATCACCTGATGTAGAAAGCCATCAAAACTCAAGTTGGGTTTGATATAGACAGCCCAACTCTCCAAGAGAAGGGCCACTGAATGATGTCAGCTGCCATCCTGGTCACTTGTCAGAATGAGAGTCCATCCTTTTGTAGGTGAACACCAGAGGTCCTCAGTATTTCATGTCAGCCAAGCCCAGAGCATCTCAACCATGACAGGGAGCCTTGGCACAGGGACAATGGGCTTGGTCCTGACTCAGAGGAGTCGATCCACCTATTGAGTCATTTGCAGGAGCTGTGGTTTCCTGGGAGGCTTCCCAACCAGGTATCCACCCCACCAAATGGCTGGTAGCCTGTGAGATCAGAAAGGAGCCGCGTGTCTCTGTGCCATGGCTTCAGGCAAACACACGTTGCATCTCTTGAGCTGTTGCATGGAAATTGTTCCTTGCTCTTCGTAGAGAAACTTGGCACTTGGCAGTGACAGATAAACAGATGGAACTTTTTTGCATACTCATTCACCTGTTGGGTGTTTGTGCTTAAGGTGGTCTCAGTTTCCCCAACCATGACTGAACAATTCCCAATGAACAGTTGTGACTGCAGAAAGAATTGATGGTTCCTAATGGTTTATCTTTAGGAAGATTCAGAATGCCCCGCGTTTTACAAAGATCTGCCTTCCTCTGCATACCACATGCCTGAGGCTCCTGGTAGGGGTAGAATTGGGCCCAAGTCTGCTCATGGCCCCTCTGTTTCTTACATCTGTATTTACTGCATCTCAAGCGACTCTGCCTTTTCCGGTTTCCCTTTAGTTATAACCTTAAAGTTTCAAATACTGGTTTGACCAAAAAGTTCATTCAGGTTTTCCCATAAGAATTTATGAAAAACCCGAACAAACATTTTGGCCAACCCAATACTGTGAAATCTTGCCATTCAGAGAGCCATCATGATTTGTTTTTCAGGGTGACTTCAAAGACACTGGTACTGCTGTCTTATTCCAAAGACGAGATGCCCCTTTGCTGTTGGATCTTTGTGTTTTTGGAAAATATCTCTTGATTCAGTATCATTCTACAGATTGCTTTTAGGATTCAGGATGAGAACAGGTCCCAAGGGTTAATTCTTGATCCTAGTTGCCAGCAGGTATTAAACTGGGGTGCCAAGCCAATACAGTGGCTTTATACTGAGCTGATGTTGATCAACTGAGTATTTAGCTAGAGATCTCAGCCAGATGTTTGGGCTCTAATCTGTTACCCTCACAAGGCAGCAGGGCTCTCACAAGGAAGAAGGCTGAGAGTTTCCCCTTCTTTTCCTGCTGTTTCATTTGGTGGCCTGGGACCTCTAGGGAGCTCTCCTGTAGGAAGCCCCCTCTCTCCCCTGCAGGGAGAGGCAGTTTTGACCCAGCACAAGCTACTTGGGAGCCCAAAGTCTTGGCACCAGGCACACAACTCTTGCTACCAGTGCCTGTTTTCTGGAGGCAGAGTAAAGCCACTCGATGAAAAGAAAGGAGAATTGAATGTCGGAGACTTGAAAGACTCCAGGAGCCTGGGACCTTGGCAGAGCGAGACCTTAGCCAGATAGAGCCAGGCATCTCCTCTCCCCAGCTCTTGCCCTGCAGCTACAAGCCTGAGTGCTGCCTTCCCAGGGAGACAGGTGTGAGTTAGGAAAAGCGCTTGAGCAGGGAGGGGGTGTCTAGTCGCGGTCTGTGGGTTACCCTTTCCTCCCCTTGTGGAAAGGGAGCCTTGTGCCTCTGGCCAGCGGGCAGCCCACCTCTGGAGGCCTCCTCCCTGATGGGACCTGGCTGGCCCCACTTACTGTAAGGCCTGAACCCTTTCTGCAGCAGCAGTCAGATACACCCTTCACTCTCCCAGGTTGAGTTTTCTCATGGGTTCACAGTTCCTCCTCACACCCTTGACCTCTCTCCCCTCCATATGGCTTTTACTGAAAGTGAAAGTTAGTCACTCAGTTCTGTCCGACTCTTTATGACCCCACAGACTGCAGCCCACCAGGCTCCTCTGTCCATGGAAATCTCCAGGCAAGAATACCATCTGAGCCACCAGGGAAGCCTATATGGCTTTTATACCCCTCTCCTTTATATATATATACACATGGGGAGAACACTTGTGTTCTTTCACCATCAGGAATCAGACCAGTTTCTGCTTTTCAGGGACCATTTGTCCATCTGACAGGCAGCCTTAAGGAAGACGCAGGGAACCTCACTTCAGTCAGTATGAGGCTCTTTCATTTTAGTCCATCCTGGTTGTGTCACCACCAGCATCAGCTGCTGGGCGAGGCCCTGGGACATAGAGAGGACCCTCTCTCTCCATAGGTCACCTAGTCTTGACAGGC
Source organism: Okapia johnstoni (assembly GCA_024291935.2). NCBI lineage: Eukaryota > Metazoa > Chordata > Mammalia > Artiodactyla > Giraffidae > Okapia > Okapia johnstoni. The sequence goes on along the minus strand of CM044307.1, from coordinate 49,556,367 downwards.
TTGTGGGGAACAGGTGAGGACAGTCACTTAGGCTGGTGTGAGTGTATAGGTGGGACCCGTCTCAACATGGCAGAGACAGTAAGCCTTGGACACTTCAAGGAGGGAATTTCGTCTGAGTTCTCTCCGTGAATTGGGCACCGTTGCCTGATAGGTGTTCAGTTCATCCCATCGTGGGGAAGGCAGGGCTCCTGTCCAAGTGCTTACAACACGAACCAGCGGGGGCTAGGCTCCTGGCCCCGTGCTTCTGTCAGTGTTTTCTGTTACAACCCCAGGGCTTGTTCAGAGCATTGATCACCGTGCCATCTGGTGTTGGGTCACTTGTGTATTTATTTTTTCTCCTGTATTGGGAAGGGAAGGACCTGGTGCTAAGGGACCGAGACTATGTCTCATCTAAAAGGCTTCCCCCTCACCCCCACATAGCAAGTGCCTAAGGGATTGGATTGCTCTGACCCTCCATGCGTGTAGACCTCGGGAGTAGAGGGTGGAGGAGCTTAGGTGACTACATGGGGCACCCCCCAGGAGTTCGCAGTATTTTATTAGCTGGCGAATCAGGGGGAGTGGGAGGAAACTGGTTTAGTGGGTCTTGTATGAATGTTGAATTTTTCAGTTTATACCTGCTCATCAGAATTCAAATATGCAGGGTGATGGACTGGAGCCATTCTGTCCAATATTGGGGGCACTGGCCACATGTGGCCAGTTAAATGTCAAATAATTAAAATTAAACCAAATGAAGCAATTCTCCTCTCACACTCGCTGTGTTTCAGGTGCTTGGTAGTCACAAGTTGACTCTTGGCTACAGTATTAGCACAGACAATGAACACTCCTGTCACTGCAAAACTTTCAAATGGATGGCCCTGGAGATGATAAGCCACACTTCCTGATCCAACATATACACCAAGCATCATATGCATCTGAGTTATGTGAAGGCAAAAGGAGAGGAGAGTTTGTCAAAATATAAATTCCTGGATTCTTCCCCAGACTTCCTGAATCAGGATCTCTAGAAGATGGGGACACTGGGAGTCTGTATTTTAACTAGCACACCCAGATGGCTGTTCTGCAAACTTACATCTCCGTGCTCTGAGGAAAGCCAGAAGTTGACTAGCAAAGGTGGGAAGCTTCCTGACGCTGCCATTCGGAGCATCTGAGATGTCTCTCAGTGCTTTGCACTCCCTTGTCAGATTTCCCTGCCCAAGACTTCCCAGCATTTGTGACCGGAGCTTCCAGGCTGGCAGCTAAGGGTGCCCTCTCAGAAGAGTCCTGGCTCTGCTTCCTCGAAGCAGTAAATAATGAAGAAAGAGGCTGTCCAAGAATTATCTCCTTCGCTCCTCTTGCAGAACCAGGACGATGGAAATAACCTCGGTGTTCCCCTTGAGCATGTTTGAATCACAAATATTACCTTCTCTCTCAAATAAATTTATTTCCTACTGCCTTCATCCCAACAAAGACCAGCCCATGATGAATACCAGACTTCATAGCTTATTTGTCAAAGCAGTACACCTGTGAGGATTCCTGTGGAAGATAAATTTTGGTTGGGGGGAGGCAGAGGGCTAGAGGAGGAGGGACCTGGCCAGGAATAAATCTTAACATGTTGCACCAGACGGGTGAATGAGCGCTTGCCGAGGGAGGCTCGCCCTCCTGACAAGGTATGATAAATTACCCTCTTTGTTGACACCTTCATTGGGTTATTTATGGCTCATTAATTGAACCGAAAGGGGGCCTTGTAGACCCAGCAGGGGCACCTTACAATACTCCTCCAGTGGACCCAGCTCAAAGCGGAGAACAAAGGAGAAAAGAGGGGAGGGCCATACACTAATGTTTCTGCTCCTTGGCTAGAGATGCTCTTCACCAAAGAATTCAAGATTTGTTTTTGAGAGCTCAGGTGAGCCTCTCTGGGGATAGTTAGCTGGGTACCTCATGCTCAGACTGTGCTGTTGTCTGGCAGCTTCTAGAGAAGAGAAGGTCTGTGCCAACAGCTCTGTGCGTGGTGGCCCACCTTGCTCGTCTGGGAAGACCATACAGTGGGGACCCTTAGAGGAGCCGGACACTGGTCTCGCTCCTTCATGAACTTGCTGTGCTACCTTGGGAAGGTCACTCAGTTTCTCTGGGCTTCAGATTCGTCCCTTATGAGGTGAGGGTATCAGATGGCGTGATCGCAGAGTTTTTCTTTTCAGTTCTAAGAAAATAAAGAACAGTTTGCCCTTCACTTCCCTTGGCATTGGTTTAACCCCTCCATGTCTGGTTATTAATTAGTTTATTCATTTGGCAAATCATTTTTACTGGGATCCTGCCATGTATTTTGTTCCAAGGGGGATGTGGGCATACTGGCTGTGTGTGGTTTTGCTATCGGCCTCCATGGGTTTTCAGTCTAGAATTTTGTTTGTGTTTTCAGCAATTGGTTAGCACATAAACACTAATTTAATCCCTAAGTAAAGTACTTACTGGGCTTCCCTTGTCGCTCAGATGGTAAAGAATCCACCTGCAATGTGGGAGGTCTGGGTTCAATCCCTGGGTTGGGAAGATCCCCTGGAGAAAGGAAAGGCCACCCACTCCAGTATTCTGGCCGGAGAATTCCATGGACTGCATAGTCTATGGGGTTGAAAAGAGTCGGACGTGACTGAGCGACTTTCACTACACTACACTACTATGCTAAAGTACTTACTGGACAGTCCCTTGTCATAAACCCTCCTCTACGTGACAATAGGGAGCCTGCAGGGTCTCCAGCTGTTTCTCCAGGAGGCCACTGTGGTCCATGAGTAAGCTGTAAAAGCCTCTCTTTTAAAGTGCCGGGTGTTTTCCCTGTTGCCTTCTAGAAGGCTCCATCCTGTGGAAAGTACTTGTCAGTGAAAGGAATGATAGCATTATTTCATTCATTTCTCTATCCATTCATCTACTGAGTCATTCCTTTATTCCATAAAATCTTACTGAATATGTCTTCTCGTCTTTGTGTCAAGACCTGTGTTCATAATGTGAATGACTGAGCTAAAACCCAAGAATTCAAGGAAATTACACTCCATTAGGAAGGTAAATGCACACCACAATCATTGAATGCTATCATAGAGTCGTCCCCAGGAATCTTCAGGACCATGAGGGAGGGAGTTTGACTGTATCCGGGAGCTTTGGGAAGACTTCCAGGATATTTAAGTTGGGTTTTAAAGGAAGGCTAGGAGTTCTTTGGGCAAACCAATTGTTGTTGTTCAGTTACTAAGTCATGTCCGACTCTTTTCAACCCATGGACTGCAACACACCAGGCTTCCCTGTCCTTCACTATCTCCTGGAGTTTATTCAAATTCATATCCATTGGGTCAGTCATGCTATCCAACCATCTCATCCTCTGCCATCCCCTTCTCCTCCTGCCTTCAGTCTTGCCCAGAATCTGGGTCTTTTCCAGTGAGTCAGCTCTTTGCATCAGGTGGCCGAAGTATTGGAGCTTCAGCTTCAGCATCAGCCCTTCCAATGAATATTCAGGGTTGATTTCCTTTGGGATTGACTGGTTTGATCTCCTTGCTGTCCAAAGGACTCTCACGAGTCTTTTCCAGCACCACAGTCCAAAAGCATCAATTCTTTGGCACTCAGCCTTCTTTGTGGTCCACCTCTCACATCCATACATGACTACTGGAAAAACAAATTGTAGAAGACTATTTTAGATTGCACAAAGGGTGTCTGTAAAATTGCAAATAGTTACTTTAGCTGTTTGAGAAATTATGAATGGTTCCATATAAATTGGAATATAGGTGTGTTAACGGGGAAGTTGGTATAGGGCCAGATCTTGAAGAGGCTCCTGTGAAATGCTGAGGAGCCTGCACTTTGTCCTGAAGGCCAGGAGGAACATTTGTAGAGATTTATTCAGAGGAGAGAGATGATCAAATCAGTATTTTATGGAGATCCTCTGGTGCCAGGACGCAGGAGTCTGGGTGAGGAAAAACCTGCTAGATGACTATTGCAATATTGCAAGCAAGAGGAAATACGGGCTTGAAACAAAGGCCTGACTGTGAGGGAGGTGAAAGAGCATAGATAGGAGTGGGAGCTAGAAGACCTGAGTTCTAATCCAGTCTCTGTCAACATCCACCTTGAGTTCTTTTCTCCAAAATGTGTGTATACTGCTCTGTAAAACGAGGACATTGGACTGGATGGTCTCTAATGGATCTGACATTCTGTAAGGAATGGGTTTTCTGTATGTTAGAAGTGGAGAGAAGGTGAAGGTGCAGGGTCAGTATTAACAATTGATAGAAGTACTTTTAATAATAATGGTTGGAATATTCATCAGCTGCATCCTGCTGAGAATGTAGATGGACCATGATAAATGCACATTGCAGTGGATAGGTGAGTAGGTTCTTTGCCTCCATTCCACAATTCACACAGAAGGCTTCCTTAGGACTTGTACAAAAATAGGGGTTTGTAAAACCCTCTTTCGGCTTCAGGAATTGATAAGCAGGCAGCTGGAAGGGGAAGGCCTTGGAAGAACTGGTGCATGCCTACCCAGTACTTTAGTTAAGTGAGAAGGGTGAGCGTGACTAGTGCCTACAGCTTTAGAAATCCATGTCAACTGTTTGGAGAGAGATCTCCACTCTTCCTTTTTCCTTTCCAAGGTTGCCAGTGAAATTCTTTCTTATTCCAAAATGAAAATAATTATTTTTCTAGTATTAAGAAAGAACATGCTCACAGAAAAGAGTTCAAGCAATTGGAAGGAAGGAAGGGAGGAGAAATGGAAAAAGAAGTACAGTGTAAGATTTTTTTGAAGATGCTTACTTCAATTTTTATTTATTTTTTTGGCAGTGCCACAGGTCATGTGGGATCTTAATTCCCCAGCCAGGAATCTAACCCTTGCCCCCTGCAGTGGGAGCGTGGATTCTTAACCACTAAACTGCTAGGGAAGTCCAACAGAATAAACTTTAGCCCAAATCTCAAGATCTAGGTGATTAGTTAACATTTCTAAGAGAATCTTTTTAGTTATCTCTCCATGTGTAATGATCTGGATATCTTTACATGTATTAGCTCTATCACATAAACTCTTTTATTCAGTCCTTGTATCTTGTATGCATCTTTTATGATGTATATTTGCATCATCCTTCTAGGATTCATAGTATTTCATCAGTAAATCATAATGTATTCAACTGACACATCAGTATTAATGGGCACTTAGGTTGCTTTCAATTTTTCTTTTATAAATAAGACTAAGGAGCAGCTGTGTACATGTACTTTTGTGCACTTGTAAAAATTTCACCTACAAATGAAGCCACAAAGCAAAATGTATGCACATTTTGAAGTTTTTACATAGTTTTGTTATGTATTGCCAAACACACTCTCTGCAAAGATTTATCAATGCACTTTAAATGTAATTTAGTGTTTTGTGTCACTGGCAAACCAGGATGCCAAGGGTTGGGTTGGGGCAGGATGGAGTCATGGAGAAGTATATGGTTTGCCCAGTGACTGTTTTCTGAGCACTGCCAAATTCATAAGCCTGATAGGAGTCTGAGACTTTGCCAAGAGCTCATGGAAGGTTCTAGAGAGTCAGGGTAACAACTGATACCAGATCAGGTAGGGTGCTTTCTAGATTCTTTTCCAAGGTAGCTCACCATGGATCTTGGGATATTTGGTCTTTGAATAGCCATGTGTCACTACACACAGAAGCTGTAAGAGATGCATATGTAGAGAGGCCTCCAACACCAAAATGTGTACCTGTCTGAAATACTCCCTCTTCTGGGCCCCTGTGCAATGTTTACTGGTCCCTGATCGGACAGCCTTCTGTCCCAGGTGCTCAAAGCAGTCCTGGTTAAATACATTCCATCTTGCTGCCTTCGAAGTGCCCCCGTGTATGGCACACCATGCAGGCCAGCTATGGCTTCAGCATCTCTGGTCATCCCTTGACACCATGTGATGAGCTACAGCAGAATTCCCCAAACACTGTTTCCATTTGTGACAAGCATGGAGTTTCTATCTGTTTATTCATGGCTTGTTCATCCAACAAATATTACTAAGAACTCAGGTTATTACAGGCACTGAGCAGAACACAAAAGCAAACAAGAACTTATAGGTCCGTGGTGTTTTGAGTGAGGAGGAATCCTGACACGTATCAGGCCCACCTCCCTCATATTCCTCCTGAGGAAACTGAGGCCCAGAAAAATGAAGTGATCCACTTCCAGTGGCCTGTCTGCTAGTTACTGCACCAGTTGCTGTGAAGGCTGCTCCTAAAGTGTGGAGGGGCTGGGCCAAAATTCCACGTGGGCCTCTCTGGGGCAGAGATGGCCTAACTCCCCTGTGAGGCTAACCAGTCCTACAGGGCCAGAGTCTTTATGACTAAGCCCTACAGACATTGTGTTGTTGTTCTGTGGGATATGGGAGGTCCAGGGGCAATAGAGCAGTGCTTTGTGGCTCCTGACAATGTGTGTAACTTGATCTTTCTCCACTGTCCTTGCTGGACCAGCCATCTACTGTAGGCTTGAGTGTGGGAGCGTTTAAAATGCTCCTTTGGAAGTTGATCCTATTTAGAGAGGCTAGATCGTCTGAAGGTGACTCAATTTGAGCTGGGAGATGCTCCATCACTGAGCAAATGACAACTTTCAAAAGAATGCTATTGAGAGAGCACTCTACAATTATGGCTGCAGCTGGGATCGACCTGCCAAGATGCAATACAGAGGGGCTTTCTCAATGGTTAGATTACCTTTCAGTTCAGTTCAGTCACTCAATTGCATCCCACTCTTTGCGACCCCATGGACTGCAGCACAACAGGCTTCCCTGTCCATCACGAACTCCCAGAGCTTACTCAAATTCATGTCCATAGAGTTGGTGATGCCATCCAACTCTGTCATCCCCTTCTCCTCCCACCTTCAATCTTTCCCAGCATCAGGATCTTTTCAAATGAGTCAGTTCTTCGCATCAGGTGGCCAAAGTATTGTAGTTTCAGCTTCAGCACCAGTCTTTCCAATGAATATTCAGGACTGATTTCCTTTAGGATGGACTGGTTGGATCTAATCTAACTGGTTAGATTGCCTTTGAATTCTTGAAAACAGTGACCCTTCTTTCCAAGAATCACTCCTCATATCTCTGTGATCATTAGTTTACAAGTATTTTCCCCATGTTAGCTGGTTCCTTCTTTACACCGCCCTGTGTATTAGCAATTCACTAATTTATTTCATTGTGTATTTCTGCTTTTAGGACTCTGAATGAATCAATGAGTGACCTGTCCAAGAGCTAATGAGAGACAGAGTTGGATTGGAGACTAGGTTTTCTTTTTTCCAGTTCTTTTCCTTTTCCGTAACTGCCCTTGGTGTTTCCTGGGTCAGTACATGGACCAGTTAGGTGAATGGACCAGTTAGGTGAATGGTTAGTTGAGAGGGTCAGCAGGGAAAGAGGCCTCTCTGCCTGGAGATCTGAAGGTGGGCTAGGAAAGACATTTTGCCTTCAAAATTTGTCCTTACAATGAAACAGCCAATCCTTTGTATCTTAGATGCTTTCTGTTATTAAGAATTCCTTTTCAAAAGGAATTCACTTCAGCAAATTAAAAATGCAACCATATAATAGAACCACATGCCTACTATTCTATTGGAATTAGAATGAAACAGAATAGAATAGAATTTATATTCCATTAGAAATAAAATAGAATTCAGTAAAACACAGTAGGTAAAATATTATGGGCATGTAAGAAATATACACACTTAAAAATGTATAAAAAATAAAGGCTCTAATTTCAAAGGCCTCTGTATGTGGACAGTATATGGCAGCTTTAGTGTTCTTCTTTATTCTAATCTCAATTTTTACGTTTTTACAGCATTAGCCTATATTAATAGTAGTGTCATAATAGTTTTTAAAAATTAGGAGACAACTACTTCCAGTTGTATGTTTAATTTTCAACAAGTAGAAAAGACTGGAATAATGATAACTGAATACTTCCCTTTCATTCTCCCAGGACCCATACTGGTCATACCCTAAGCCTCAGAGAAGTTATCAGCTAACACTTTCAGGAGATGACTAGTTGGGCAGCTAAGAGTCAGAGTTATCTTGTGGAATGGGATAGTACACAGAGGGTCTGAGATGGATGCAGGAGAGGAAAGTTAGTACCTAAGTGGGTTTCATCACTTGGTAAGATTTCAGTGGGCTGACCCTTCCTGTGCTCACTTCTGCCTGTGCTCACCTCCTGAAACTCAGTGGCCTGTGCCTGCACCTACAGATGGCTAGGCCTCACAGCTCTGTGGACAGCAGAACCAGACATGGACTAAGTGGGGAAAAAGAGCCCTCTTAGTCCCTACTCAGCTCGGCCTCCAGAGCAGCTTAGTTGAAGCCCGATGAGTACACAGCATGCCATGAGTGAGTTAGGTGGGATGGTTCCTCCTGGCCAGCCTGGATGGGCTTGTTAGCATATCATCTGTGCTGGGAATACAACTGGTGCAGAAGCTCTAGGGCGACCAGCAAACAGAGCTGGGTTGCTATGGGGGTATCTGAAAAGCATCAGTGTTTTGCCCAGCAATTAAGCCTCAGATATAAATTAATAAATAGGTCAACACAGCACAATAGTAAGTAAAGTAAGTACATTCTAGAACTGGAGACTCTTAGAGTTGGAAGAGATCCTAGGACTTACTGGAAGTCCATGAAAGTTAGTAGCTTGCTCTGGGTCACCGAAAGGGTCAGAGGCAGAGATAAGGCTAGACTGCAGGCCTCCAGCTCCCAGTGCAGAGCCTGTCCCATGGGCTCTGCTCATTCCCGTTCAATCATTTATCTCACACACATTTGTTTGGGGGCCTCTGTTGTGCTGGACACTGTACTGGGATAGGGAATCCACAGATGGATGAAATGAGGGTCTTTTCCTCAGGGCACTCATGATTTAGTGGGAGGAGACATAAACATGAGCTGGCAATTTCATAAAATGCAGTAAAATGCCTCCTTGAAAGGAAGGACCTACAGATGCCTGCAGTCCAGGGGACTATCTTTTTTTTTTTTTTTTTTTAAGGAATCAGCTTGAGGCTTCACCTTCCATTGCAGGAGATACAGGTTCGATCCCTGATTGGGGAGCTAAGATTCCACATGCCTCGTGGCCAAATAAATAAATAAATTAAACAGAAGCAGTATTGTAACAAACTTAATAAAGACTTTAAAAATGGTCTACATCAAAAAAAAGAAAAATCAAGAAATATTTAGTTGAGACCAGATGCCACACCTGCTTGTCTTCCAGGGAATGTCCTGTACAGTATTTCTTCTGTGTATTGTGTGACAGTAAGAGCTACTCTCCCATTTGTTGTTACAGTCTTGTGCTAGAGGGTCTTTCCTTAGCTTCAGTGTTAGATCTAGTTCTGACAGTGACAGCAGCCATTCGTGGTTCTAAAAAATCCAGAAGAGTGCTATAGACAGAAACCAGGGCTGTTTTTAGGAGCTTTCATCCTATTTTTCCCCCCACAAAAGACTTCTGTGATTGGTGGGCACATGTCAGAGACATTGCCCTTGTGATTTGTTAAGAGATCGAATGAAACAATGAAAAAAAATTACACATCACTATATCTCATTTGGGTTGAGCTGATCGAATCAGTTATAAATGATTATATGGTTAAGCGCAGTGGTAGTAGCAGTACTTAATGATAATAATATCATGGTGATGTTTTTAAAAAGAGTTCTTTTTAGAGGTGCAAAGTGATGTATACATGTTGTTCAGTCGCCAAGTCACGTCTGATTCTTTGCGACCCCAGGGACTGCAGCACGCCGGGCTTCCCAGTCCCCTATCATCTCCTGGAGTTTGCCCAGGTTCAAGTCCAAAGCTTTGGTGATGCCATCCAGCCATCTCATCCTCTGACGCCCTCTTCTCCTTCTACCGTCAATCATTCCCAGCATCAGGGTCTTTTCCTATGAGTTAGCTCTTGCCATGAGGTGGCCAAAGTATTGGAGCTTTAGCTTCAGCATCAGTCCTTTCAATGAATATTCGGGTTGATTTCCTATAAGATCGACTGGTTTGATCTCCTTGCTGTCCAAGGGACTCTCAAAAGTCTTCTCCAGTACCACAGTTGGAAAGCAGCAATTCTTCGGCACTCTGCCTTCTTTATGGTGCAGTTCTCACAACCATATGTGACTACTGGAAAGACTATATAGTCTTGACTATATAGTCTTGACTATATAGTCTTGACCTTTGTCAGCAAAGTGATGCCTTTGCTTTTCAACACACTGTCTAGGTTTCTCATAGTTTTCCTACCAAGAAGCAATTGTCTTCTGATTTCATGGCTGCAGTCACCATTTGCAGTGATTTTTAGAGCCCAAGAAGAGGAAATCTGTCACTGCTTCCACCTTTTCACCTTCTATCTGCCATGAAGTGATGGGTCCAGATGTCATGACCTTAGTTTTTTTAATATTTAGTTTTAAGCTGGCTTTTTCACTCTCCTCCTTCACCCTTATCAAGAGGTTCTTTAATTCCTCTTTACTTTCTGCCATTAGAGTGGTGTCATACACATATCTGAGGTTGTTGGTATTTCTCCTAGCAATCTTGATTCCAGCTTGTAACTCATCCAGCCCAGCATTTCTCATGATATTCTCTGCATATAAGTTAAATGAACAGAGTGACAGTAAACAGCCTCGTCATACTCCTTTCTCAATCCTGAGCAAGTCAGTTGTTCCATGCAAGGTTCTAACTGTTGCTTCTTGACGAACATACAGGTTTCTCAGGGGACAGGTAAGATGGTCTGGTATTCCCATCTCTTTTAAGAGTTTTCCACAGTTTGTTATGATCCACACAGTCAAAGGCTTTAGCATAGTCAATTTAACAGAAGGAGACATTTTTCTAGAATTCTCTTGCTTTCTCTAGATCCAGAAAATGTTGGCAATTTGATCTCTGTTTTTTCTGCCTTTTCTAACCCCAGCTTGGACATCTGTCAAGTTTTTGGTTCATGTAATGGTAAAGCCTAACAGGCAGTATTTTGAGCATAACCTTACTAGCATGGGAGATGAGTGCAATTGTCCGGTGGTTTGAACATTCTTTAGTACTGCTCTTCTTGGGAGCTGGGAAGAGAACTGACATTTTCCAGTCCAGTGGCCACAGCTGGGTTTTCCAAATTTGCTGGCGTATTGAGTGCAGCACTTTGACAGCATCATCTTTTAGAATTTTAAATAGCTCTGCTGGAATTCCATTGCTGTTGGAGTATATTTATTTAAAATATACTTTGAGTTTTTAATGGTTGGGGAGACATATTTAGGTAAAAGAAGATTAGCCATAAGCTGGTAAGTGTTAAGGTTGGATGATGGATCCATGAGGGGTTGTTATATTATTCTCTTTAGATTTCTGTGTATTCAACAATTTTCTATTAAAAAGCATTTAAATAGTGAATATAATTGAGCAGCTACCATTTGTCAAGTTCAGGGCTGGTTGTTTCATATGCAGCCTCTTATTATATTCTTTTTTTTTTTCCTTTGAGCCATCATTGGATTTATTTTTATTTTTATTTTTTTTAATAAATTAATTTATTTTAGTTGGGGGCTAATTACTTTACAATATTGTAGTGGTTTTTGCCATACATTGACATGAATCAGCCGTGGGTTTTCATGTGTTCCCCATCCTGAACCCCCCTCCCACCTCCCTCCCCATCCCATCCCTCTGGGTCATCCCATTGCCCCAGCCCTGAGCATTTGTCTCATGCATCGAACCTGGAATGGTGTTCTGTTTCACATATGATAATATACATGTTTCAATGCTATTCTCTCAGAACATCCCACCCTCACCTTCTCCCTCTATTATATTCTTACATCTCTGTAAGTGGGTTGTATTACACTGATTTCTCAGATGAAAAAGCTGTAGCATAAAGGAAAAGTGAATTCCACAAGACACACAGCACGTGGCAGAGCTGGGAATTGAACCCTGATCTTTTTCTTTAACTTTTATTTGAAGTATAACACACAGAGAGAAATGTGCACAAATCATATTTGTACATCTCAATGACTTTTTATGTGACCACATCAAAGAACCTAGACCAACATGAAAAAAGTGAAATAGCAGCAGCATCCCCAAAGCCACCTGGTGACCTTGCCCATCACAATCCCTCCTCGGAGGTCGCCACTGTCTTGACTTCTAGCACCCTTGATGTGTTTTGCATCCATTTTGAACTTGATGTGAGTGGAATCATGCTCTTTAATGTGTGACTCCTTTTTCCTAACAGTATGTGGGTTAAATTTATCCGTGGTGATGCCTCAAATGGGTCTTTCCCTTTCATTGCTATATATTTCATGGTAGAAATAAGTCAGAATTCATCTGTTCCATTATTGATGGAATTGGGAGTATTTCCACTTTGGAGTTATCATGAGTAGTGGATTTATGGACATTGTGATGCATGTCCCTGGGTGGACAGAAGGATGGATTTTTGTTGGGTTTTTTCCTTAGAGTGGAATGACAGGGGCACAGGGACACACATGTGAACCAAGGCTCCAGGTTTTTCTATCACCCATTTCTGTCTAAATAGATAAAGAAATTAGCTATTATATATATATATATATATATATATATATATATATATATATATATATATATACACACACACACACGTATGTATGTATGTATGTATATATATATATATATAATTAGTTCCATAAGACTGAGGATTAACATAAGGTCCTGAAAGGCTCTGAAGGAGAACCAGGATTGAAATTTGAGCCTGAAATATTCTGGTTGAGCATCAGTGAATCCCAAGTCCCAATTCAGGCCTTCAGGGCTTCATGAATCTTCCTTGAAATAAGTTTAATGCAAAAGAAGCACTGCTCTGAAGTGTCCTGCATCTGTGATTTAACATAATTCCTGTCATTCTATATTAGGATACCAAAAATCATATAACAGAAGTATGGATACTCCTGTCTAAACCATCAACAAAAGAAACAAATTTTTCATAAGATAAAAATTTTAATAAAATCCAGCTTGGCATTCTGCATACTTGAAGATTTGCCAATATTCTAACAATGGTTAGAATGGTTAGAATATTATTTTAGCAATAATATTCTATTTCATTTGGAAGGATGAAAAATAGCTATTGTATTAATGTGGTTAACTATGAACCCCAGAAACAGGCTTTTCCCCTTGGTTTGCTGGGTCATCCTTATCCTTCATATCTGTAGCTTCCAAACTGTTCTTCCTGGGGGAGTCCAGTTTGGGTACTGGGAAACCTTGGTAACCTTAGGCCTGAGAGAGATCTAAAATGGGTGTCTGCTATTGAAAATTCTAGCTGACAGTGATTGTCTGAGGATGAATGATACTGTAGAAATTGTGAATGTCATATACACACGAGGATGGGTTTCAGACCCTATGTCTATTTATTCTTTGACCTTGAAAATATTAGTTCCGAATCTCTGCTTCCTTATCTGTCAAAATATGGATGATGATGTCAATTTTAGAGAAAAATGAAGCTCCAATACTTTGGCCACCTGATGTGAAGAGTCGACTCACTGGAAAAACCCTGATGGGAAGGGTTGAGGGCAGGAGGAGAAGGGGGCAACCAAGGATGAGATAGTTGGATGGTATCACCAACTCAATGGACATGAGTTTGAGCAAACTCTGGGAGATAGTAAAGGACAGCAAAGCCTAGCGTGTGCTGCCATACACAGGGTCACAAAAGACTTAGCAACTGAACAACAACAACAAACTTGAAAGATGATAAAGGGGAATGATAAAATGATACATATTGATAGTTGGATAGCTAGATCCCACATATAGCACCAGGCATGCTGCAGCCATCCAGGAAATGTCAGCTGCTTTTCTTTGCTGTTAGTAAAGTATGTTTCGGGTTATTATAGGTCTCTCTCCAAACTGCAAAACGCCAAGGTCTCCAGGATATAGTGTTCTCAGTATAATGGTTAGTGGGGCAAGATGGTGCTTCTGGCTGAGAAAGGGAACCGGCCTCTTCCTCCTAATGTTCCTTTTCATGAAAACTGAGCTTTCCTCCTCTTGCATGTTGTGTATCCATGGCGCTAGAGTGGGTGGGATCCTTTGCAACATGGCTGTGAATTCTGTAAGTTTTACTTCTTTAAACATTGAACTCCAAGGTTTAAGATTATTACTTGTTTATTTATATTTATGACTGGTTAATAGCTACACCTCCAACTGGAAATTTTATAATGAAAACACAGGTACAGAAAGATCAAAACAATTTACCAGATGTAAAAGCAGATATCAAGTGAAAGAGAAGGAAAGAAAAGAATCATGAAAACTCCTTCCTGAGGAAGATTTGAGCAAATGAGCCCAAAGTGTAGCCTACAGCCTTCTAGCAGCTGGGAGAAAAGGGGGCATTGTTGTGGACTGTGGAGTTCTGTTATCTTGGTTATCTCGGGGTGGGAGGCATTTCACATCAGGAGGAACAAATGTCTCTCTGCTCTTGGCCCCTTGGAAGGATTTGATACAGGAGTCTTTATGTACGGTTATTTTAAAAGGCAAGGAAAAAAACAAAAAGATCCCAGAGCAGCTTTTAGGATGGCTGCAGAAACACACTCCATCGGCCATTATTTATATTAGTCTAGTAATATTTGACAACATCCACAGCTCCTCCCTCACAACAGAGTTGCATTATGGAAGATCACTTGGCGGGTGACACGTGCATTCCAGGCCTGGCTCTTCCATTCATCTGCTGGGTGACTTGGGCCCATAAGTTCACCTTCGGGGGCCTAGGTTTCTCTCCTGTTCAGTGAACTCCCCGTGCAGTTCTAAGAGCCAGTGTTTATCTTATTCTACGTGTGCTGAGTGGAGAACCATCTGAAGAGCTGAGAATCATCACATTGTGTGGATTTCTCCTCCTCTTGCCCCCAGCTTACAAACAATAAGCACAACCTCAGAACTACCAGGAAATACAGAGGAGGAGAAAGGGGGGCACTGGTCGAGAAAACCAGCCCTGGGGTCATTTTTGTTTTCTGTGGGAGAGGAGAGGGGTGGCGCATGCCCAGTAGAGGTTATGTAAGCTGCATGCTTTCTCATAGCATCTCGTGTATATGGAATCCACCATCTCCTCTCCTTCTGGCCTCCTTTCTCCAGCTTTCATTCTGCTCATGGAGCAGATGACTAGGACTTCTGTGCCCCTTAGCCAAAGTGTAGGTTCTCTGACTTTGCTCACTCACTCCTTCACAAGTTACAAATCGGTATTCCCTTCCCATGCCCAGGTTCAACAGATGCAGAGACGAACCTGGTACAGTTCAGCGCTTACACCCTTCACTAAAGCTCACACATCTCTTTCTGCTCCCTCCCTGTCACCAGAGCACCCCAGACATGCCCACAAACAGGATGAACCTGCAGAACTGCAGAGGTCTACCAGAAGAAGAAGAAGAAGAAGAAAATAGTTCTGGTAGCTCTGAGGTTCCTGCTTTTTCTGTCAATTGGGAATGCAAACGTAAAGTCCCTTCCAATTAACAACCTTTCTTATGAGGCCTCAACTACTCGTGTCATGAGTGGGTAATTCCAAGGTAGCGAGCTGTTGATAAACACACACCTCCAAAGTGCCTAGTTTCTACCTGGCAATTCCGATCATAATTACCATGAAATTATATAACTGCAAATTATCCTGCTATGTGAGTGGTGTAAATAAGTATGTTCCTGCTCTGCAATAATAAATTTGAATGACATGGCTAGTTAATTAATAGCCATTGGAAATTCACTGATGGCCTACCAAAACAATAAATTTCTCCTCAAGGTGGGGAAGAAGATATTTGGAGTTTGTTCCATTTAGTTTAATGAAGGCCTTCATGCAGGCATGGATAGTCCCTGCTCTTTTTTTTCTCCTGGTCCCTGCTCTTTGAATTGGGAAAGGGAACCTCTGTTGAGCTGGCAGCAAGGGTTCCTTAGACTGAAAGCAGAACTCTGACCCTAAAGGTGATGAGGCCAGGCTTTGTCATGGCCTTTGTGATCTTCGGACAGTGCTTAATCCCTCTGAGCCTCAATTTCCTCCTCTATAAAATGAGAGGGAGGCCAGGTGATGGGGACCTTGTGCGGTTGTCATGAGGATTAGATGTTTACACACACAGAGGGTGCTATAAGCCCACAAACCTCTCCAGGGTTAGCTGCTATTCCTGACCAAGACAAGGAGGAAAGCCCCATTTCACAGGCTATATGTATTCTGTCCTCCCAGGGCTGAGTCTGATTCAGCTGGGTGTGAAGCGCTGTCACAGCAGAGACTCGGTCACGCTTCATCACTTGACGGTGGCAGATTGAACCCAGCTCTGAACTTTTGCCATTTTCCAAAGGGAGATTATAACTCCTTTCCCATCAGGAAATAAGGGGTGTGGCTTGAGATGCGTGAGAGGAACGGATTACACCTAAAGAAATTTAACTCTGGAGAGATTACATTCTCAGCCTTACCTTTAGCTGAGGAATCAGCCAAGAGTGAACAGTCTAATAACAACTCTGGCTGGCTGTGCAACACGAGGGCTCCTACCTAGCAGCCGGAGCTGCCCGTTGCCAACTTTTCTGAATCTCTCTCAGCTCACTCTTCTTATGGGTGCCTCACTCAGGCAGGAAAATCCCCTGGGGGAGAAAGGAGGACAGCACCCAGCAATTTCCAAGGAGTGTCCACACTAGACTCAGAGGACTTTCAAATACAATTTGGCCAAGAAAGGCCACTTTTCCTTAAGACAGAAAATGAATGCCACTGCTTGGCTTGCTCTTTGATGCGTATGAGGGCTGCACCTTGACAAATAGAAAGCTGCTTTTGGGAGATGATAGATTTATATTCCAAAGTACTGCCTAACTTGTAACCATAGTAACAAACAAAGCTATTACATAAAATGGCTTCACCATGTGAAAGCAATAATTATATTAACCAGATGGGAGGGAAAAGGAGAAGGAAGTCTGATCAATGTGGAAGGCACCAGTAAATTGGATTGAAAATGCATGACATTTTCCTAAATTACGTCTCTTTGGGGGAGGGGGCGGGAGCCCAAGGATGAGGAGCCATGATCAAGTTGGGAGCAGGCCCCACCAGGTGGCAGCATGCAGAAGTTGTTGAAGCAACTCCTCTGTTGATGGTTTTTAGGCTCCGGAAGCCAGCTTAATACTTCTGCAAGGCTTGATTTTAAAGCACCAACCCCTCCCATCACCAATTCTATGGGGAATTTCCCTGTCAATGCTAACAATGTGGAAATGACCCAAATTAGTCTTTATTAAAGAGCATGTTGGTTGAGAAATACACAAGTTGCAGTAAGCCATGTGAGCTAAATAGAATATCAGCGTGATCTGATGAGGCCTGGAGTCTGTGATATAGATCAGGGCTCCCCATGGATTTAACTCCTGAGTTTCTACCCAGATCACTCCCTCTAAATGCCTGGTGATCAAATGAAGCTGTATATTAGAATCATTCAGGACACTTTAAAAAGGACTGGTACCTGGGTCCCACCTTCACCTTTTCTGATTTCATTGTATGTGGTATATCCTGGGCATTGGGATTTTTAAAAATCCTCCAACTGATTTTAATGGGGTTTGTAAGAGTCAGATGAATGGGAAGCTATTTATTAAGATAGAGGTGATGCTAACTATTCACAGTTGGCAACTTTAGGAGCAAAAGAAGTCGGAAACTTTCTCATGAACTGTTTTTACTTTGGCCAAGTGGGTAGGCCTCTGTTTAATTATTCTTGCTAGAAAACAGTAGTTAAAGAGCACAGAAAGTGTCATCCCGATGTATCAGACTGTTTGCACGTTTGTTGTAGACTGTCAAGGACCCTTCCCTTGTTTGCCAGAAATCTCAATGAAGATGCCTCCTGTAAAATCCCTGGCCAGTCAAAGCTGTTCCTTTACAGGAGTGGGAAGATTACACAACACAGGTGCATCTCAGGGAATCTAAATATCTAGCTAGATCTTGTGTAACTGGACCCAGTCCGTCACACAACACATACAGGACAGCCCTGGGAAAAATGTGAAATAGGCAAAACTGCCTTTTCTTCCCTGGCTCCTCCCTCCCCTGTCCCTTTCTCTCCCCTATCACCCCACCCAGGGGATTTTGAACCTTCTCTCCTTTCACTCAATTTTCGATGTGACCTTTTGGTGAATGAAATAATGGATTAATCAGAGAAAGAATCTCCCCCACCCCTTCATGTGTAGAGCCCTCGTTGTGTGATAGATGGCACACTTAGAGCTCTATCTCATTCAGTTTTCACACAGGCATATAGAAGCCAGTATTAGCTTCATTTTATAAAAGAAACCAAGGCTTTACCTTGGACTTTGTCCCATAGCTAGCAAGTGTTAGAATGGGACTTGAATCCACATCTATGTGAGCTGGAACGTTTAATCCTACCTTAAGCTGCTTCCTTTTCTGCTTCTCAGAGCTGAAGGTTTCTTCTTGCTTCTCTGTCCAATAGGGAGCCACTAGCCATGTATGGCTATTTAAATTTAAATCTAAATTAGTTAAGATTATATAAATTGTATATTAGTTAAAATTATATAAAATTAAAATGTCAGCTCCCAGACTTGTGGACACAGTTGGGGAAGGAAAAGGTGTGGCAAATTGAGAGAGTACCATTGAAACATATACTTTAACCTTTGTAAAACAGATAGCCAGTGGGGATTTGCTATGTAACACAGGAAGCTCAAACCAGGGACTCTGTGATAACCTAGAGGAGTAGATTGGGGTGGGAGATGGGAAGGAGGTTCAAGAGGGAAGAGATATATGTATATCTGTGGCTGATTCATGTTGATGTATGGAAGAAACCAAAACACTATTGTAAAGCAATTATCCTCCAATTAAAAATAAATAAAATAAAATATCAGTTCCTGTATCACACTGACCACATTTCAAGTACTTAGTATGTATGTTGCTGCTGCTAAGTCGCTTCAGTCGTGTCCGACTCTGTGCAACCCCATAGATGGCAGCCCACCAGGCTCCACCGTCCCTAGGACTCTCCAGGCAAGAATACTGGAGTGGGTTGCCATTTCCTTCTCCAGTGCATGAAAGGGAAAAGTGAAAGTGAAGTTGCTCTGTCATGTCCGACCCCTAGCGACCCCATGGACTGTAGCTCACCAGGCTCCTCCGTCCATGGGATTTTCCAGGCAAGAGTACTGGAATGGGGTGCCATTGCCTTCTCCGTACAGATAGATAAATAGATATAGATAATCAGTGACTACTATATTGAGCAGTGCAGAAAGCAGAGTATTTGTGTCACCATAGAAAATTCTACAATGCTTAGGAATTACCTGTCAAGTCTTTTCAATTGACAGATGAGGAACTAAGGGCCAGGGGGTAAAAGTGACTTGCCTCAGCCCTCCCTTGCCTTACCCCTGCTCCTACCAATGGTCAAGCAGGGGCTAGAACCTAGCTTCCTGATATCAGCTCACCCCTCGCAGTCTTCACACTAGACTAAACATGCTACTCAAAACTGGTCTTGAATGTTGAATAGAGGAAGTCAGCACAACCTGGGAGGCTGTGCATTGGCTCTGCTGGGTGGCCAGGGTAACCATAGGGAGGAGATTTTGTATGCTGCCTTTCGAAAGTGGAGAAGGAACTCCTGAAGCCCCCAGTGTTATTGCTGCTAAGGTTGAATCACAAGGGTCTGTGTAGTAGCCAGGAAACATCTCTGCACTCCGTGATCCGTCCGTCAGTGAAACCAGTGCTGCCTAAGCCCTTCCTCCAGGGCCAGTGCTGGGTAGGTGTGTGTCTTCCCTCAGATGTCTGGGCTGTAGTCAGACAACGTCTCTGTCAAGTGTCAATGCTGGGACTTCCCTGGAGATCCAGTGGTTAAGACTCCAAACTTCCAATGCAAGGGACACAGGTTCAATCCCTGCTCGGGGAACTAAGATCCTATATGCCGCATGGCAAAAGATAAATAAAAGATCATCACTCATATTTTTTTTTAAACTCATATATATATATTTTTAATGCATAAGAATCTGAAAAAAAAAAGGAGAGTATTAATGCTTGTGATCTGCGATGTAGCTCAGGAAACATGTGGTAGTGCTTCTCATGATCTGAACTGAGGAGGACAGGCTCCAGTTATGAGTAGGACATGTCCCTGTCCTGTGGGATTCCAGGTCTAGAGGAACTTTAGGGCTTGGATACATGGTGAACTGGAGAGAGAGCCTCAGCTTTAAAGTTAACAAATCTGTGTGCAAATTCTAACATGGCCACTTTCTAGTCGATGACCTTGGGTGGGATATATAGTCTCTTTGATCTTTCCCTTCTCAGTGACACAGTCACGATTGCCATAACCAGGTGGTAGTTTCTATTATCAGCACTGACATGAGAAATGGGGTCTGTGGCCAGATACCTATCTCAAAGTAGGTGCCAAAGAAGCCTTAGTTCCCTTCCCTCCCCTTCATTCCTGCTTCTTTCTGACTATCCCACTAGCCCCCAGAATCCTCTGACATTTCTTCATTCAAAAGGTGGATACACACTTTAGGATGTCTGAGGTTTTGAGTCTTTACTGCATTATTTTTCTAAATGGTGGTACTCCCAGGCCTTGGTTTGCATGGATTTGCTTATTTCGCATTTGTTAACATATTCATGGATTGCTTCCTAGACAAGTGAGATGGTCAATGGAAAATTCATTCCATCACACTTATGTTTTTAGAGCATAGAGGAGCAAAATATACACATTTTGTGGGGAAAGATGCCAGCCAGACTATAAAATATTCATTCACATCTCCAGTATCTACTAAGTGCTTTCTGTGTTCTGGGTACTGTGATAAGCATGGGGGGGTGTGATAACTGGACATGGGAGACAAAATTAAAATCGTGAAGGCTTTTCATAAGACACAGATGGAAAGCACACCTTTATATTACTTGTTGTGGATATAACTCTGACTGTAGATGTTTGTAAGGAGGAGTGTTTGCCTTATTCTTCCAAATCTGGAAAGACTGTAAATGTCTTCTCTTTCACTAGAAGTCTGCACACCCTGACTTTCCCAATGGACAAATACTTCTGGAAAGCTCCTTTCCCAGACCCTGCAGCCCTTTTTCTTGGAATCTAACACTGCCCTTTATGTTTGATGCTTCTTGAGTCCAAAACAATTTCTTAATTCACAAAATTATCACACAATGTTCCCTGGCCATGTAAAGTCTGGCAGATTAGCACAGCTGCCTGAAGAAGGAAATAATTACTTAGCATGTGAGCCCCTGTTCGTTTTCATGATCCTTTCCTCGTCAGTTGAGTGCAGAGCATCTTTGGAGTGTCTTTTATATACCAGATATAGTATTAGACACCAGGGTTGAAAAGGACATGGTCCTCTTCCTGTAAGATTCACCATGTGGAAGGATGACAGACACCAAACAGAAACACTTGATGCATCAGCCTAAGTTCCACAGGAAGGGGTTACATTGGGGAAAGGAGTGGTCAGTTGTTAGGGCTTGCAGAACAGTGAGATGGAAGGACAGACAAGAGGAAGAAAGAAGATTCTCAAAAGAGAAAATAGCATGCATAAAGGCTGTATATACCTTTTGTTCAGACTCTCTTAAATAGACTCCCACTCCACAACTGTAATTTTGAAACTAAACAGTCAATCTAAAGTGTTTAAGTAGGTTCTATTCTTAACCAAACATTTACTCACACTCATTCTTTACCCATGTCTGCTGCTAACCAATGGGAGCAAAACAGAGTAGTATCTTCATTCTAGCATTTGCCTTAAAACAGGGCTACCTTTCTGTCTTGCACCTGACTCACAATGAAACAGAAAGACCTGGAATGAGGTAGGTCATTGATTCAGTCTCCTGAGATAAAAGACAGTGTGACCTGTTACGTTGTGGGCAGGAGCGGGGGGTGGTGTGTAGTTGGGTGATAGTCTCTAAGAAGTGTAGAAACAACAAGAGGACCTGGCAACCAGAAGGGAATGGCATGATGGTGGCCAGTTTCCTCCATGCCTTCCCGGGAGGGGTGGGTGTAGGAAGCTGGGGTGGAGGGGCTGATCACGTGCTTATTCTCCTGGTTCTGGAAACCGGAGGTGTGACCAAGAGCTCCCTGTAACTTTCCAAGGAGTGGGTGTGGAGGCTGTGGAAGTGATGGTGGGCCAGGGATACCTCCTTGAGTCTGGGTACTGAGTGGCTGGGCCCTGAGCTCACCTCAAATCCCAATACACAGAAACCACAAAAAGAGGACAGATTTTTTAAAGCCTTGATGTGGTGTTCCAGTGAGAGCTAACTGAAGCAGTTGTTTGTAAGAATAAATCCTTGAGTTCACAGGACAAAAGGAAATACTCTTTGTTATGGGAAAGAAGTAGACATTTTCAAAGCACGATTTCTTCAAACTTGTTTCTAAAACTAGATTCTGGTGATGGTTATACTACTTGATAAATTTACTAAAAATCATTGAATTAGGTACTCGCAGTATGTGGGATTTATGGTATGTAGTTTTATCTCAGTAAAGCTGCTTAATTTTTTTTAAAAAAATCTAACAGGTTTTAACAAATCCAACCTGTTAATAGATCCTCCAACCAGTTCTCTAGTGCCTAGAGCATTCAATAGGCATTGCCTTAAGCAAAATAATGCAGTCAGTGGACTGTCTTGAGTGCTCCTAGGACCCTTGTTCTGCCCCATTCCCACCCCTGTGACCTCTCCCCACATCAGTTGACTGAGACCCTCCTCTTGGGTCTCCATCCCTCTTGTTTCCACACCCATCCCCCCGCTCCCACCAAATTGCTAAGTATTTTACTTATTCATTAGTGAATGAGTCCATCACCCTGAATTGATTCTTTAATATACTTGTACTTTATGCCTGTCTCTCATTGTAGAATGATTATTTTTAGATCCCCATTCGAGGGATTTAAAGCCTTAGGGGAAGGGCTAGAAGAGAGTTGAAAAAGAGGTTGTTTTGCATAAGAACCTGGAAATTACACCAGGAAGGCAGCCTTGTGTCTTGTCTACAAATAAAATCAACAGACCACGTGTGATGCAAGACTGGGTTGGTCCGATGTTCTTGGACTTGGCCGTGTAAGTGGCCTTGGGAGCAGACGATATGCTGCAGGACTGGTCCAGCCATTTCATCCATCCATCAGTGAAGCAGAAACAGCCAGGTGCGGTCAGAGCTAGCTGTGGTCATACAAGGGTGATTTATGTTGGTGGAGAGGGGCTTGGACTGCTAAATAGTGACATGACTAACAGGATGGGGATGCCTTTAATTAGTTATTACGGTGTCACACTTTTTAACCTTTAAAAGCATCGCATGTGTACCAAGATAGAAGCGTTGTGATTCCCTGCAGAGAAAATTGGTTGCGGAACTAGCCAATCTAGGTTTGTCCCGCCTTTGTTGTTCTCTAGCTGTGAGACTTAGATGGGCCACCTAACCCCTCTGAGTCTCAGCACTCTCATCTCTAAAATGGGGCTGTACCCCTAAATACACAGGGCTGTTTTGAGGCAGGTGGTATTCATCTGTTTACAGATATTATAAGGAGTAATTCAAGTTGAATAAAAGGGTTTCTACAAGTTAAAATGCTCTACAAGTAGTGAATATTATTGTTTACTCAATCTTCCCGATCAAGTTCAGAAAAAAATAATGTAGATGGTTATTACCTATCTATCTGATGGCAAAGCAGGACATTCATAGCTAAGTGATTTGTCTACCCAGGATTAATATTCACATCTCTTGCTAGAAACATGAGCCTTTCTGGATGGCAACATTTTTAAGATTCAGGGTTGTGATTCAGAGAATATAGACAGGGGACGTCAACACTGACATTTCGGAACCCTTTCAATTAGTCTCAAGAGTTCAAATAGTGCTCTGTTCAATACAACCCAGAGTGTAATCATTTGTTGGTAATAACCTAGCCCTTGTTTAGCTTCATAGATCCAACTTTGAACCTGGACATCCCATGGACAAAAACATCAGTTACTTTTTATTGGCATGTTTGGGTGGAATGGCTCCACACAGCTAGGAAACAATTTTATTTTCCCCTTTGCAACTCAATTATAAGGCTGAAGGGCACATATAGATTTTTCTGTGGGAAGCAAAGGGCTTTCAGGCTTACTTTATTGGTAGATTTCTGCATCAGCTCCATGGTGAAGGGTTAGCTGCTTTTAAGAGGCAGAAATGCCCGGACTGAAACAAAAAAGGAAAAAATAGTGATATGTTCCAATTCGCCTTGTGAAAAAGAGGGAGGTATTCTAAATCTTGGCCTTTCACTCCTGTCGGACCTGAGGCCCTTTTCTTTCCTGAGGTTCCATGAATGAAACCAGAAACCCTGCCCAGGGCCCAGGATGGTGGTAAGAACTCTGAATTAGTAGCCAGAGCCCAGGCCAGAGCGCTCTCCCAGCTCCAACACATGATGAATTCAGAACCTTCAACTTCTGTTACTCAGTTTCCGCCTCTATGAAATGCAGGAAGTGGACCAGCTGCTTTATACATGCCCCCTTGATAAATATCCTGTGACTCTATCTTCTACAGATTTTCTAAGAGTACCTCCGTTTATTTATGTGTGAGAGGATTAAATATTGTGATAAAGTTTTCAAGAAGATGGAAAAGCAGGAATAAATTTTGGCCCTGGGATTACTGCTCATGTGGACTTTGTCTACTAGCCCACTGTAGGTACGAAGGAGCTGGTCTCCAGTGCATTGACATCGGAGACTTAGGGCTTGGTGAGGGACTCTTCTCTTTCTGATTTTTTTTTTAATTATTCAAATCCCAGAAATGCCCAGACACCTGAGTACAGCTCAGCTGAGAGTCCACTGCTGAGGCTGGCAGATGCGTCTGGCATGGTGTCTGGAACAGACAGAGCAGGTGGAATATTGGGAACCAGTGTCCTTGCAATGATACTATTTGCAGTCAGTTTTCCAGCCCAGTAGAACTGTTGATGGCTGGCATGACTTCTCGGGACATGTTTCGACCTGCCCTGAGAACAGTGGTGTGAGTGGACCCCTCCCCCACCCCTTCCGGAGGTCAGGATGTCGGGCACCTCATCCACCCAGGGCAGAACAGACTGGAAAGGACATCCAGTCCAAGGGGGGCATCCTTTCTTCCCTGCACTGGGTTGTTTGTCTACAGCAACCTTAGAACTCTGTAAAACATAAAATAAGGGAAAATAATTCTCATTTCCAACACCAAGCAGAGCATAATGGCCCCAGTACTGTTGCATTTGGCACAATATTCATTTGGCAGAACCACACGGTCTTGTGTGGGTAATAAGCTTGATAATCAGTCTGCATTGCTGGGGCAGTGATGAAGGGAGGGTCGAGAAGGGGATAGAATGGGAGAGAGACCACTCTGGAAATGAATGTTTAATCCAAAGTATTATTGTTGGAATCTCTGGAGAAAATGGCTTCTGAGTATACAGAGTTTTCAATGCAGTTTAAAAAAGGAATGACTTCTGGTTTTTCCATTTATTGTCGCTTCCCGAAGCTTATTTTTAGTAGCACTAATAGTGCCGCCTACCCCTGTACTCATTTTCTACAGATTTTAAAATTTGGTATTATCCTGTCTCTCTAGAGGTGCCTTCTATTTCTAAAACATTAGTACCATGGAGGGGGGAAAATAGGGCATTTCTGAGAAAAAGGAGCCTTGGATATTTGCATTCCATTTTGATTAGTATTTTTGCTTCTTGCAGTTCATTCTGAATCAAGGGAAAGCATATTTAAATGGAGATAAATTGATGTTAAGGATCTCTGGACACCAAAGTTCCCTCTATGCCTGACACACAAACAACACAGTTAACTCAGGCATGAGTGTCCGTCGGAGCTGGGCTGATGGTGTCTCTGATGCAGGGGCTTCACTGAGATGGAACAGGGTGAGCTTTGGGCCAGAAAGAAACCACATGAGCATGTGGCCTGTGTGCTTCTGGGTGGAAATGAGGAGTTCTGAGCCATCAGGCAGACTCCAGGCACAGGCTTAGAGGCCAGCACCAGGCATTTCTAAATGGAAGAAGTCAAGAAACTGGTATCATAGTAGGACCCTCAGTACATATTGTGCTCCCAGGAACAGGATTCTGACAATAGAGTCTGCAGCTGAAAAATTACAAGACTTCCAGTCGTAGTTGCAGACCTCAGTGGCTTTGCAAAGACCTCTTCACAAACTGGGCAGCTTTGCCCAGTTACACGTGGGAACTAGAGGGATAGCAGCCTATATTCTCTCTTCCTATTGGCTCCTGGAGCGCCTGATTATTTCTCAAAGTTACCTGACAATGTGCATCCTCAGCTCAGCATGCCTCCTTTTATAAAGCAATGTTTTGTGACCGCATGGTTATCTGGGTTCTTAGGGACAGTACAGGGTAAGTTTTGAGAAAATAATGCTGTTAGATTTCTGTGTATGGCCTCTCCTAGCTCAAGGAATTCACCATTAACCTAAATGATAGATCTGGAAGGGACCAAGAGAGCTTTTATCTAATTCATTGTTACGAGGTTCCCAAGTGGCTTGGTAATGGTAAAGAATCTGCCTGCCAATGCAAGAGAGGAAGGTTGGATCCCTGGGTTGGAAACATCCCCTGGGGAGGGAAATGGCAACCCACTCTAGTATTCTTGCCTGGAGAATCCCATGTATAGAGGAGCTTGGCAGGCTGTAGTTCATGGGGTTGCAAAGTGTCAAACATGGCTGTATGACTGAGCATATTATGTAGTTGAGGTCCCTGAGCCCAGAGAGAGGACCTCTGGCTGAGTCTTGTACAGATGTCCTCCACAGGTTAATAGGCTATGTTTCTGGACTCTTCTATTACTGAATTGAGTGATAAGTCATATGGACCCTGTTCAGGCCCTAGCCTGACAAGGCTCTCTTGCCTTGGGGTGGGACGGTTCCTTTTCTGTTAGGGTTAGAGTAGGCAAATAATGAAACCAAAGCTGATATTGACATAGCCAAGCTTTTTTTGGTGGCCAAAGAAGGAAGAAGCAGAAATAAGTTCATAGATCAACTCCTCACCCACCCAGCAAGAGGGATTTAATTTTAAAGAGTAAAGACAAAGAGGGAGGAGTGAAGGCAGTGATGGGGAGGTGTCTGTTACCGGGAAGGGACAGGGTTTTTTATGGGGGTGGGGTGCTACGCTCTTTCAATCCTTCTTTGGTCCTTAGTGTCTTATCATGGCCACTGGTAGTTGTGTCATATTTAATATGCTAATGTAGTCAAATCAACATATAATGAGACTGAGGGTTTGTGGAAGTCCTTTGCCATCTTGCACTTCCCCAGCTGGTTCCATCTAGGCTTTTGTTGTCGTTTATAGCTTCCTATATTATCTCTGGACCCTTTAATTTGAAGACTGATGTTAACTGTTACTTTAACATGAGTGGGTTGGCAGGTTTTGAGCAAGGACATTCCTGCCAAAGGTAGGGGTGGGAGGAGAGTTGATGGTTTTTGAGCAAAGATCTGGAGGAGCTCTGGCAACACTTCTACTGGTTCTTGAAGAAGACAGAAAGGCTGCTGTGATGTGCATTTAGAGAGTCAGAGATTCCACTAACCCCCACGACTGGTTCTTCCCTCTCCTTTGAAACTCTTACATGCTGAGTATCCCTGAGTAAGTTGCTTTACCTCTCTGTGCTTTGTTTACCATGTGTGTAAAATGCTGATGTTGCTGGTGATGATTATCAGTCCCTTCCATAGTGGTTAAAGAAGGACCTTTAGAGCCAGAAACCTGGGTTCAAATTCTAGCACTTCATTATTCCAGATGCTTGGAGCATTTGGAGTCATGCTCTCTGAGCCTCAACTTCCTTGATTTTAAAATAGGGATAATAATTCCTAATTCGTAAAGTTGTGAGAATTAAATGATAAAATATATATGTAAAGCTTTTAGCCTGTGCTCAATAAATGGCCACTGTTCTTATTATAATCACCAATAATAATAATAATACATTCGGAAGATGTAGGTCGAAGTCCTTAAAAAATCCTAATGAATGGTAAAAATATTAGTTATTATTAACCAAAGTGACCATAGCATCCATCCCAAGCTCCTGTCAAGTAAGATTTCTGCATTTCTAGCAGCTAGATCAGCCCAAAGCTAAGACAGCTTAAACCACTTGTTTGCCTCTGACACAGTCTGGCTATTTCTGACATGGCCAAAGAGACCACAGAGGGCATTAAGCTACAGAAGAGAAACTACAAACAAGATTTCCGAGAGGAAGAGATTTCCTATAATGGTCGGGACCACCTCCCTGCCAGTTTGATTTCCTGTGCAGATGAGTATGTTGAAAAGATTGATGTGAGCATGACCTTCAGACCCTGTTTGGAAATTACACGTACAAATGGTACTTTAATGGTACATGTGGCAGTCGGGGGGTTGTGTTAATTACATTTGAATAGCGAGCTGGTGATAACTCACTAGCTCAGCCCCTGGTAGTTAATTTTGTTACATCCAGGGGAAAATTCTGTTGGGGTCTGTGAGTAGCTGTGATGCAATTAGGCGGCCAGAAGGTTTTTGTCGGCACAGTTGCTATTGATTAGTATTTACTTTTAAAAGAGTAAAAGCTATTCCCTCACGCCAGAGCTGCCTAATCTGTCAGGGACGAAGCTACACATTTCAGACTTGTATTCACAGGCTTTTTCATATATTATGAGCCCTCCCCCCATTCCAAAAGATTCCAGTATAAAAATTTCCCCAACTGGTGTTAATGATGCACAAATAAAAGGCGTATAACACAGCCAAGATCTCATTAAAAGAGGGAAGTCTTTTTGTAGATTTGCTTATTTATTTATGAAACGCCTCTGAAATATTTATAAATGCTTCCCTGATATTTGTCTGAAAATACGTTTTAGGGCTTCTTTCGGTGGAAGGCAGGGGGAGGGGGAGAAGAGAAGAGGAGAGGATGTAGGTGGAAGAAAGAGAGGTGGTTTGGCCCAGTTCCTTTCTGTAGCAATGGATGCGCCAGGGTATACAAATGTGTCACTAGGGGGTGCCCCAGGAACCAGCAGACTAACCGGCTCAGCACAGGTGAGCCACTCACTTGGATCTCTTAAACAGAAGCAATGCCAATCACGAGCACTCTGTTTAATTTTCCTGACAGAACCGGGGCAGATACAGACGCTCTGGAGGCCTTTATCACTTCCTTCACTTTTAGAGCTATGTATTAATTGAAATAATAGTTATGCTACCCCTTGCCTCAGACCTACTTTCATCTGTTTAGCAGTTGCTTTCTACGAAGTACAAAAGAGCTCAGCGATGACACCAGTGTCTTAATTAACCACTGAACACCTTCTAGAGCAGCTGTCACAACTCTTGTCACTTGAAAGAAAGCACAGTGGTTCCTGTTTTTAAAAAAAAAAAAAAACACGTATACAAGGGGGGGAAAAAGTTGATCTAATGAGCTGTCTTTGACGTGCGTGAAGAATTACATTTTTTATCATCATGCTTTGCACTCACAGAGCAATGCAAATTAGGGAATCTCAGGCCACTGAAAGAAACCTGTGAATTTACTTTTCTTCCCGGCTTTCAGAAAAAGATCACGTTGCACAGTGGCTCAGGGAAGTGGTCCAAGATCAGAGATGGTAACAGGGCTAAGATTTTGTGTCAGTTAAGAAAAGAGGAGGGGCTGATGTAAACTTACGTAACCACAATGTTTCCAAGCCTTTCCAGCCCTGGGGTATGAATGAATCTTATTAACATCAAGATCAGAGCCTCAAGCCCTCACCTGTTAGCACAGGTAATGCAATTCCTTACAAAACTCATCCCAACCTCAGCATTTCTTTGAGTTCCCAAAGGGGTGTTTTATGTCCGTTGAGGAATTAGCCTAGGCTTCCACTCATGACTAGACTGCTTGCTATTCCCAGCTCCACTAGTGTCATCACCATTGTGTTGGCCCACCCCAAACCACACCACACCACTCTTATTTTTCTTGAGTGTTACTTATGGGCTTCTGTTTCTTCTCATGATTAACTGTTGGCCCAACCTGTTCAGATCTTTCATTACCGTGACAATTGAATACCAGTCTGTGTTGAAGCGAGGAATATCTCTGTCTCTGGGCTCATGTAGGAGCGCATCACCTTAGTAAAGCAATTTGAGCCCCAAGTGTTCTGGAAATGGCTGAGAGAATTCTTTCAGTTCATACACATAGCCCTTTTCTCTTCAAAGTATATACAGCTCCTGGGAAGTAGGGTTGGGTGGGTTTAAACACCAGCCACCATCATGGAGGGCTTCCCTGATAGCTCAGTTGATAAAGAATCTGGCTGCAATGCAGGAGACCCCGATTCGATTCCTGGGTCAGGAAGATCTGCTGGAGAAGGGATAGGCTACCCACTCCAATATTCTTGGGCTTCCCTTGTGGCTCAGCTGGTAAAGAATCCCCCGGCAATGCGGGAGACCTGGGCTTGATCCCTGGGTTGGGAAGATCCCCTGGAGAAGGGAAAGGCTACCCACTCCAGTAATCTGGCCTGGAGAATTCCATGGACTGTATAGTCCATGGGATCACAAAGAGTTGGACATGACTGAACAACTTTCACTTTCACTTTTCACCATCATGGAGGGGGGAGCATCTTCCCATCTGACTCTCAGAACTGTGGCTGAGTCTAGTTGGCCCTGTCAGATTTTCCCATGATGACCCTTGCTTGTCATCCCCGTCTACTGACCTTCATCCCCGCTCTCTTCTTCAAGCCATCATATTTGTAAGTACACATCTGAATCTCCAGTGTTCCTAAAGATCAAGTACGCCTTCCCTTTTGAGGAAGCTCCTTAACCCTCATGCAAATTAATACTTACGGGAAAGACTTGTGTGACACCACATACCATGTATCTGCAGCTCCATCCTATCCCAGTGAGGACCTCCAGATCATGAAGGTAAACCTAATATGGGAAGAAGCTGTTGGGAAAATCCAGACTGAATCTTGGGATGGATAAATGTGCAGATGGCATAATCATTGACTCATTTCAAATACATTACTACAAGTTACATAGGCAGCAGGACGTGGACACCAACTAACTGGCCTGAAAATTCCTCAAGAGCCAAACAAATGCTGTTCCTGACACTGGGCTTCAAGTCCAGACTTGGCACATAATCTGAGAATGCCAGGAACATCATGGCAACCCAAGGGTTGTTATTATTGGCCTCTTGTTTTTCGAAACAAACAAGATACTTGATTAACACTATATGTGAATGCCAAATGCACCTCTATAGGCTTATTGAATCAACGGACCAGAAAAGCATTTTATAGCAGGAATTTGCCCTGGAAATGCTAACGTGTTACAAGGTAGTGTACTTGTTTCTACCTCATATAAATCACCTTAGATGAACTTAGAGGCTGGTCCTCTTCTATTTTTCCTACTTCCAAATTCAGGGTCCCTGGGAGGATCATCACCCCTGTAATAACAACTGCATTTCTTTTCCTTTCTTTCTGTGTGTCCTCGTCTGTGAATTCACATTGGGATAACATGGTACATTCTGAACGGCAAGTCTCTGAATTTTCCACCTTGTATTGCACAGTGCTTGGAGAAGGAGTTGGTGGGATAAAATAGTTTTTACCAGTTGAATTTCAAAATGAAACAGCTTTGACAGCGGGTACCAAGTCCTATGCCTGGGGCCTTGGGCAACTGAGAAGGCCTTGGTCCTAGCTCTAGTGGACAGAGCTAGGACTCTGAGACCCCTGATGCTCACTGGGCAGGATGATTCCAGAAGGCTTTTATATATATTTTATAGGCAAATAGGCCAATAGGGCCCCATACATGTGTTCATCACTAGGAGCAGTGGGTCATGCTCGTCTCTGCCAAGGGTACCCCCAGGAAGACAGTGTTACTTAATTTACTTTAAAGTTGCAGGGAGGAGAGTCTGGTGGTGGGTTTTTCTTCCTTCTTGTGTAATAAGCCTCCGCTTCCAGCGACCTGGTCCACTCCTCAGGCCAGAGTCTATGCTGTCTTCTCCTGGGGCCCTCCAGAACAACAAAGAGACCTACTGGATCTCTGCTTGGTGCCTCATGAACAATGGTCCCCTTGACTCTCCCCTGGGCTGCAGGGTTCAGCCATCAAGGTCAGGATGGTTCCCCGCACACACCTTAGAAGGACCAGGACTCACCCCCTCTCTGAAATGCTTCGGATTAGCCTACTTCCTCTCCACAGTGCTCTATTTTTTTTTTAACTTTTATTTAATGTGTCTAAGAGAAATCTTCTACTAGTAGCTAATAAATTTGGACATTTGCATCTCTCCCTTTCAGCAAAGAGCACATCCCTCCATTCAGAGCTTTCTGCAGGCAGGTATAGAAGGGAAGGAAACCCCTCTGCCTGGGAGTGGGCTGATAATTCTCCCCACCCTGAACTCAGGGACCTCACTCCTTCCTGTGGGGGTCTCGGTCACCGGGAAATCAGCCAGCATTATGAAGCAGGGTTTTTCCTCTTAGCCTTCGCTGAGCACAGGCGGCATATACATTGTGCCCCACTGCGCCTCTCCTTACCACTGTCTCCCTGAACAAGGATTTTAAGCCATCATTCAGCTCTGTAGACATGCCTACAACACAACATTGGATAGAGTCTAAATGGGAGCAGGGCTAGCCCTGTTGCTTCCTGAGGCCTGGATTCTAGATGCTGAAGAATGTAGGTGCCAGCAGAGTTCTTGGGTATTGAGCTATTTTCACGTGTGAAAGGAGATTCCCTTCCTTCACCTCGAATGACCTTACAGGAAGCTGATCCACAGAGCTCACAAATTGCCACTAGTGAGGAGGACCATCTGGTAAACTTTGCATTGCTCTATGTTTTTTAAAGTAAGTCAACATTGGAGATCGAGATTTTGCTGGTGTCATTTAGTCACTAAGTCATGTCCAACTCTTTGTGACCCCATGGGCTGTAGCCTGCCAGGGTCCTCCAGCAGGACCCATTCCAGCCAAGAATATTGGAGTAGGTTGCCATTCCTTCTCCAGGGGATCTTCCTGACCCAGGGATCAAACTTGCATCTCTTGTATTGGCAGGTGGATTCTTTACCACTGAGCCACCAGGGAAGCCCCGAGATAAGTAGATGTTTATCCTGTTCAAATGCCCAGAACCTTCACTGCATAGTCAATCTGGTGACCATACGACACAAGTCAGATATCTTTGAATAGGTGAAATATTAGAGGCAAAAATGTGCAATAGAAATACAGAACTCCATTGTAACAAGTCTTGTTACTGTTTATTTATAATGTTGTCTAATTTGTGTTTCTTATGGTATAGCAGCAGACGAGAAAAATCTGATTTGATGTAATTGATTACTTTTTTGGTTCCCAGACAATGAGCCAAAGCACCCCAGGCATTGCAGCAAACTTGAAAGAGTGCTGGGAAATACTTTAAATAGTTGAGGAAAATATATCAATTCCTGACATCTGTCAGACAGCGTGTGAACTACTAGCTCAAGGTGGTTCATAGTTTCACTATTGGAATGCATGACATTCTTCTCAGTGATGTCATACCTTTGCAAATCTAGGGTTGGGGCAGTTGCTGTCCTGTAAAGCAGCACCACATGGTACAATGTGGAGCAGGAAATGAGGGCGGGGGTTTCCAGGCTAGTGCCCAGGTTTGAGAATTTGTGAAGTGTCCACCAGGCACATGTGTCTCCTTAGTATTAATAAATATTTGTGATTATTTCACAATGGAATGAAATATTATTTTCTTTACATTTATTGGATTTATTATTTTTCTGGAAAACTACTAAATTGTTAGGACATAAATACTTATTAACTTATTTGGATCTAATTAGTTAATAAACTCAACTGTTGGGCATTTCTTTTTAACTTGGGGTGTTACAAAAAATTCCAATCCATTAATCATGAAACAAGAATGTTTTGGGGGACTTCTGGGTCAGGCAGTACAAAAGGTAAATAATCAATGTTTGTTATTGAATAAATGACAAGAAGTATTCAATATGTGTCCATTATGTGACCTCAAAGCTAAATGCATATCTTCAAAGCTAAATGTACGTGCACACATGAGATCTCTCTGCTCAAAGGATTTGGGGGGACAGGGATAATATTATAGTTGTAGTGTGTGCCATGGCTGGGTACTATACATGTAATCCTATCTTATTTGTATAAAAACCTATGAGGAAGGCCATATGGTCTGCATTTTATGGCTTGTGAGATAGTTTCAAGAATAAGATTCTTTTCCCAAATCAAATGTTGGTAGTGAATGTATCGGCTAATATCTGACTTAGCTCTATTTGATTTTGAAGAGTATCCAGCCTGTTGTATAAGTGTTCTGGACTATATGACAGCAGTTATGAAATAGTCCACGTGTTTCCACATAGATCAAAAAGATGACATTTTTAATAACTTTAATTTTATATTGGAGCTTGGTTGATTAACAATGTTATGTTAGTTTCTGTGGTAGAGCAAAGTGATTCAGTTATACATATACATGTCCATTTTTAAGACTTCCATGACAATACAAGTGACTCTGTACTTTTGAACTGCTGTTGTTTATATTTTCCTGTGTTGATCATTTTATGAGCATACTTAATTCTGTATGTGAGTATACATTTTAATTCTTACTTCTTCCCCTAATGATGTGACTTAACCATTTCACTTTGAAACTTTCTATTTGGCAGACCATAAATGACCCTTTAATCTTGGACTTCGTAAGTTATACCCAACAAAGTTAAAAAGCACCGAACAATCCCAGTTGTATTGTGGTTGTGAAGTTGTGTGATGTTCAAGCTTAACCCACATCAACTAAACCAGCTCAGAGAAGAATTCCATTCAGGCTGATGGGAAAGGACATCTTGCTCTTTCCAGGAAACAGTGAGAATAACTCTGTGGAAAATTTGCTTTCCTGCTCTTTACGTAAAGAGAGTCAGGCTAGAAGGTGGAGGCTCGCAGACCCTGGGCCTCCCCTGCTATCCTCTGTTGGGTGGATTATTGTGTTAGTCACTCAGTCGTGTCCAACTCTTTGTGACCCCATGGACTGTAGCCCACCAGGCTCCTCTATCCATGGGATTCTCCAGGCAAGAAAACTGGAGTGGGTTACCATTCCCTTTTCCATAGTGGCTGGATTAGGGAGCCCTTAATGGCATCTCAAAAAAAGAGTATGACTTTGTGGCCTGACATTTGTATAATGGATATTCTGTACACATATTTCCCAGACTTTGTTGATTCAGAGATTACACAAACTCCTCCTGATAAAGCTGTATGTAATCTGGGTTTACTTAGTCCTTCGTTTAGTTTGAAATGTGGAGGGTTGTTTTGCAAAGTGGGTTTCTACTTGCACTGAAATGACTTTTTGCTGACGTCCCTACTTGGTGAAATGGCAAGAAGTGGTTTGAGTAGATGGTCAAGCACTGGGTCAGATCTCTATCAACTGAAGTAGAAAAGAGTGCCATCAGAGGAGCGTGGCTAAAGCTGCCAGGGTATGCTTGCTCAGGAAACTCCCTGTCTGGGTTACTTACCTTTCATTACTAACTTTTTACCCAGTCACTCTACTGGATTTCCCCTTTTTCCCCCTCAGAAAGTTAGTGATCATATCATTTCTAATCCACATTTGTGCACTGCAATCAGATAAGAGCTTTGAAGGTACCATGTCCATATTGGGACATATGCTTTGAGTGACTGCATGATGATCTGCTTTCAACCAGCCCAGGTGGCTGAATGCAGAGTTCTCTATTTTTTGTGTTGAGGACTTCTGAATATGATGTGTTTGTATTCACGTCTCCGAGAGCTTGTCTGTGAGATCCTAAAGCTGGATAGATGAAGGTGAGGTGGGAAAATAGTGTTTGTGAAACATGTTGGCATTTGGCTGACCTCTCAAGTTCAGGCAGGGTTTCTGTTGTACCGTGGACAACCCGTGATAGCCTGCAGATGAAATGCTGCTTATAGTTCTCCTAAGTAGGATGTGGATCACCCCTGACCCTTGTATTGGTTAACAATGGTGTAAGGGTCAGTCGTTGCCCACAGGACTCTTTGTTAAGTGTTTCTAGGGCATTTCTACCATGGTCTCGTCCATCAGTAAGCCTATGATCGTGGCTTGTCCTCCCCACTCCCCATCTCCTATGCCCTCCTATCAGATCCCTGAAAACTATATGCTGCATAAAACTTCTTCACATTAATTTTGAATAGTTGTTTTAGTAGCACTTCCCCATCTAACCCCATGTGATATTTCTCAAAATGGACTGTCTTATTTTCTGAAGAATTCTGCCCTTACTGCTTCCATTTTAATCACAGAGGACCTGAGCCACACAGAGATTCACCAGTTCTGTCTACTCCTATTCCTTGAGCTCATGTTTCCAGGAAACAGAATCTCTCCAAAGCCTAAAGACCATCCTGGCCCTCTCCCACATATGTTTTGGAGTCACTGGAACTCAATTTGAATGTGTTCTGTCACTTACTAATATGAACAAGAGATAGAGCTTCCTTTTCTAATCTTATAGTTTCTTGACTCCTACCTAAGATCCATCTTCAACATTGTTCATTCAGGATAAGAAGGATGTAGGGGTGGAGGGGAAACATCAAATCCTTTCTCTAACTTGGTAGAGGTACTTTGGCCATCTGATGTGAAGAACTGACTCATTTGAAAAGACCCTGATGCTGGGAAAGATTGAAGGTGGGAGGAGAAGGGGACAACAGAGGATGAGATGGTTGGATGGCATCACCGACTCAAAGGACATGAGTTTGAGTAAACTCCAGGAGTTGATGATGGACAGGGAGGCCTGGTGTGCTGCAGTCCATAGGGTCACAAAGAATCGGACACGACTGAGTGACTGAACTGGACTTAATATGGGCCTTGTCTGTTCTTTTCACAGAGAGGTCTTCCTCTCTCTCTTATGGGCAGTTTTGCTTTCCCAATTGCATGACTTTGCGATTAAGATGAGACTCAAGAATATTGAGGTGAATGAATGAAGACGTGAGACTAACAATTGTCAGCTCTTATGGGGTGGAGGTGGGTCGGTGGTAAAGAATACTCCTGCCAATGCAGGAGCCTCAGGACATGTGGGTTCAATCCCTGGGTTGGGAAGATCCCCTGGAGGAGGAAATGGCAATCCACTCCAGCATTCTTGCCTGGAGAATTCCATGGACAGGATAGCCTGGTGGGCTACAGTCCATAGGATTGCAAAGAGTCGGACACGACTGAGCAACTGAGCATGCACGTACACAAGCATTATCTATGTACATACACATTATTTGTAGACCAGCATGGTGATATTTCCAGGTTCATCTCTATAATTTAAGCTTTGTCTTTTCAATAAACATGCAATTTCATAGCGACATAATGAAAACAACTACGTAAATAAAATTCGTAAGTCATTTGGAAAACAAGTGCTTCAATTCAGGGCTCAGCAATATGTATTTAACTACAGCAGATCTACCCACTGGGTGAGGAGCACAAAAACAGATTCTTCCCTGAAGGACGGTATATCAGGCTGTTGGAAACTCATCCTCAACCACTCATCCACCCCCACCCCACCCCACCCACCCCAGCCAAAATAAGCATTCGTGGTCTCTGGACATGTGACCAGGATTATTGGGTCCGGCCTTCCTGTACATATCCACCTAGCAGTCATGCCCCCTCCACACAAGAGAAAGATCTGTGGCAACTCTTTAGTTTGATTGTTAGTGAAGTGGAGATGGATATGTACATCCTGATTACTCATTAATCCCAAAGGCAAAGATCTCGCAATGTCATTTTTGAGATAATGTATGCAAAACCCTTGTATGTAATCAAGTTAGGGCAGAACTGGAGTGAAACTTGTAACACTGTGGGTAGTGCTGGCAATCAGCTGAGAAGGGGTAGGCAGAAGGCTATCCTCTCTCCTCTGTGGCTGTTTCCTCAGCTCTGCAGTCTGCTCTCTCAACTGACTAATACTCCTCTTGTGTCCACTGCTGTTGGTTGTTAAACAACACACACACACACACCCGAGTGGCCCCCTCCTGGAGCTCCCTTTCCAGAATGTACCCTGTTTCTGTTACCTCTGGTCAACCTTAGGAGGATAATCTACCCTGACCTCAGTCTCCCCACCCAACTGGCCCCTGAAAGTCACGTTAGTGAGCACCGTCCAGGGGGCAGACCCCACGCAGAGTGCTCTTCCTGTTTCTTTATTCCTGGAGGTAGGTGTTATTATGCCCCTTTTATAAATGATAACACTGAGCCTCTTAGAGATGAAATGACTTGCCCAAGTTCCCAGAGCTAGAAAACCATGGCTCCTGGATGTCAACTCAGGTCTGTATAATCCCAAGCCTAAATTCTCCTGGCTTTGCCCACCAAAATAAAAGACTTGCTAAATTCTCTATAGTCTTACTGGTTTGATAGATTCTCTTGGAATAATTTAATATGAAAAGGATAGTCCCGGGCATTAAAAATCGTAAAGGATTTCAGTGGCAAAATTTTAGGCATAGGGTGGGTTGGGATGGGAACATTTGGGGACTTTTTTTGGTCACCTCCTCACATACACTTTGCTGAGGGATGGCCGAGTATGTTAATGCCTCAAAACAGGTTTGTAACTAAGATTTGCCATTTGGATATTAGGAAAAATATTTTGGCATGGCAGATGGATGTTTTTAAGGGATCTAATGGTAGAAATGAGAAATTTGAAACATAGTCTGTATCCAAAGGAGTGAAATCAGTCCTGACTCACACAGGGAGCATTTTGCAAGTGTATTAGTTTTCCATTGATTGGCACCAGTGACATCTAGATGCATTAGCTCTGAGAGCTGATATGAGAACAAAGATTTGGTCAGAAAAAAATGGAGTGTAACCATCTAAGAGGCAGGTAGGAAAATGGCTTTGCCTGGTCCCCCTCTTGTGGGGATAAATGCCAGTGTTTCTAAGAGCTTATGGTGTAAGTACGTCTTTTCTGCAGACTAGCTTAATGAATTCTTGCCTGGAGAATCCCAGGGATGGCGGAGCCTGATGGGCTACCATCTATGGGGTCGCACAGAGTCGGACACGACTGAAGTGACTTAGCAGCAGCAGCAGCAGCAGCTTAATGAAAGAGACAGACCTCCATAATCCAGTGACAGGAGCTCCAGAGCAGACTGTTCAGAAATAGAACACAAGTCCTGGTGATGGTTTAGAGAGAGTAAATAAGATGACCCTTTACTGATAGAATTAAAATGTGTGCTCTTCATAGGCTACCATTGGAAAACATATAGTGTTATCAGGGTTTGCCTTTTTCTAATTAAAAAAGTAAGTAATCAGCTACCCATATTCAAAATGAAATTTAAATTTCAGCTCTTGCCCTTACCAAACAAACAAATTGAGCAGTTAAACCTTAAGGAAGGAGTCCAAAATGAAAAAAAGATAAAAAAGATAAAGTAGGAGTATTAGCTTCTAACAGCCCTATATTAATTTTTCTCAGGGAAATTGCCAAGAAAAGAAAGGACTGTACTTGAACATGTGTGTTGTATGGGCAAGCCTCTGAGATACAGTGCCTGTAATGATTTATTCCCAGCCACTGACTCTGCCGTGAATGACAGGGTTTATTTTATTTTTTAAAGAAGAAGTCTCAGCCTTTGGAAACACTGTGCTTCCAGAAGATGCCAAACTATTGAAAGAGCCGTTCTGAGGGGAGGGCGGGGGCAGGGGAAGTATATTTTCTAAGATTTTCTGATACTAAAACCCATTTACGACTGTTGAGAAAAATCTCTGTGACGGAGGATTTAGCTCTCACTAATCCTTAAGTGACTTGTTTTGACAGAGCCTTTCTAGGAGATTTTCTCAGTAACTTTGGTTTGCTCTGAAGGAGCAATTACTGATTTGTCCTCCAGCACCACCTTTTTTTTTCTCTACCTTTT
The DNA here is from genome assembly GCA_024291935.2 of Okapia johnstoni. Classification (NCBI taxonomy): domain Eukaryota; kingdom Metazoa; phylum Chordata; class Mammalia; order Artiodactyla; family Giraffidae; genus Okapia; species Okapia johnstoni. Next base: position 49,516,890 of record CM044307.1, on the reverse strand, counting down.
CCTGTTTAACGTGTGCCAGTTAATGAACTTCATGTATGTTCCAAAAGAGCAAGAGGATCCGATCAGAAGTGTTTACTGTAGAAATTCAGGAACGTTTGGACTTTCTTGGATCTTCCTTTCCTTTCCTGGCCTCTGGGTATCACGGACCTGGGTTTCATTTTGTGTGTCATGTGGGCTCCTCAGCAGATTCTTTGACTCGGGCTGGTGGAAATCAAGCCCTGCTTTCTATTTACACTGCACTTTCTTGACATAAATATATTTTCTGCTGGCTTGAGGAGCGGGCACAGGGACCCCAGGTTTTTAAGCCTTCTAGTGTTTGCTTTTGCTCAGAGGGGCATTATCTTTTTAGAGGTTACTCAAGAAGCTGGAGTGCTCACCTCCTGTAAAAGGGACTGCTGGATGCCGATGCTATGACAGTGGGACCCTCGTACCCACATGCTGGGGTTTCTCACCTGCCTGCTGCACCTGTGAATGGATTTTTAAATTCCACCTTGAATCCTATCTTCCACTTTGTGATGAAGTCTCACCCCAGTGGAGGCCTGAGGGGGTCTTTCTAGCCCAGAGGTTCTCAGAGTATGGTCTCAGACCAGCAGCAGCAGGGTATCCTAGGAACTTGTTAAGTCAAGGGGCGAGGGGCCTGGCAATCTGACTTTTAACACACTCCCTTGGTGATTCTGATGTAGACTGACATTGAGAGGCAATATTTTCCGGACCCATTCCCATCATATTTTTCTTGAAAAAACTACTAAGGCAGAGGTCCCCAACCTTTTTGGCACCAGGGACCAATTTGTAGAAGACAGTTTTTCCATGGACCAGGGAGAAGAGCTGGCTTTGGGATAATTCAGGTATAGCATATTTATTGTGCACTGGGCTTCCCTTGTGGCTCAGCTGGTAAAGAATCCTCCTGCAATGAGGGAGACCTGGGTTCAATCCCTGGGTTGGGAAGATCTCCTGGAGAAGGGAAAGGCTACCCACTCCAGTATTCTGGCCTGGAGAATTCCATAGACTATATAGTCCTTGGGGGTCACAAACAGTCAGACATAACTGAGCAATTTTCACTTTATTTGTATTATTATTATATCAGCTCCACCTCAGCTCATCAGATATTAGATCCTGGAGGTTGGGGACCCCTGTACTGAGGAACCATGCTCCAAAAGAACTACCACCTTCTGCCTTGGAAATCCCCAGATTTATGACCCCACACTCCATTTTGGCTTATAACTTCCAAAACTTCCTCTTACACAGTTAGGTGCCTGGTCCTAATTTATAACTGGGTTCACTCTAATTTTTTTTTTCTTAATTTCTGTAAACCACACCAGTGATGGGATTGCTGATTGGGTGTGGCAGGCGAGATTTATGTTTTCATTCAAGTGTAAAAACTCTAGACAAGGATTAACATACAGAGTTTAAATTACTCTTGAGACTTTTTGGAAAGCTGCCTACTTTAATTCTCTTATCAAGGAGCTTCTGTGCTAGAAAAAATGATCGCCAAAATGGCTTTGCCAGCTTTACAGTAAAAGTCAGCCAAGAGAGCTCTTTACAGGGAGAGCTGTCTCTATGTCCATGTGGTCAACAGACAAGAGTTTTTACAGAAAGTGGGCAGCCGTGACATTGTTTTTCGATGAGAAGAGAATGATGGGCCACCTCTTGGAGTTGGACGTAGAGTCCTCCTATATGACCCAGGTGTCCCCATGGCCATTTGGGTGGATTATGGGGAAGGCCTTAGATGGGGGGCCTGGGAGAGCTGGATCCAGATCCCGCTTCTCTCTTCACAAGTTGTGTAACCTTGGGCAAATCCCTTCGGCATGTCTGACTTTTAGTTTTCTCATTTGTAAAATGCTGTGTGCTTAGTCACTTCAGCCGTGCCCAACACTTTGTGACCCTATAAACTGTAGCCCAGCAGGTTCCTCTGTCCATGGGCTTCTCTAGGCAAAAATACTAGAGTTACTGTGCCCTCCTCCAGAGGATATTCCCCACCCAGGGATCAAATCCATGTCTCTTATGTCTCCTGCATTGGCAGGTAGGTTCTTTACCACTAGCACCACCTGGCCCATTTGTAAAATAGAGGAGGTTATAGCAGGTGACCTCTGAGGTCCTTTCATCCTTAATATTTATGATTTGGGGATCTCATCTCCCACCTGCCTCCTTGCACCATCCTTCTACTAAGGCACAGGTACAGTTGAATGTATCGATTGTTCAGAAGTTCTCTCGCTCTCTTCTCCTTCCTACCAGCCCCTCTTCTCTTCTGAGCCTCTTTCTTACAGGACTTGAAAAAAAAAAAAAGACAGATTCAACAGCATCTTCTCTTTTCAGCCACTTGGAAATTTAACTGCAAACTGACTGCTTTGATTTCTTGTGCAGAAATAAGGTGGGCACCCAGAGATAATAGCGCCTGGATCAGGGTAGGGGATTGGTTGTCCAGAAACCCTTCAGAGAAACTTGAAATGAGAACATGTAATACCCTCTTCCCTCTGAAAAATCAGGGCTCCCAGCTTAATCCCATTCCCTCTTGCCCTGCCCTCTGAGGAAACTGAGCTGCTAAAAACACAGCAAAGTGAGACAGAGGACATAGTTGCTGATTGCTGGTGAGCATCCCGGGATAGGGGGTCAAGGAGGATGTCCTGTCATCATCTCTCACTTGCCATCATCTCTCACTTGCTTTCAGTGCTGGGAATTCACCCATCTTTGCTCAGAGCCGTGTCCTCAGGTAACCTGGTGAAGCAGGTCATTGATGTTAAAGCGTGTCATGGGGGGACATCCTGGCCATTTCTCTCTAGCCTAGTTTGCCAAAATGAAGTTGAAAGGTTAGATGATCCTTTGCCAAGTTGAGTCATGCTGGGAGAGTTCATCTCTAATCACAGACCCTCATGGAGGCAGGGACGGTGGGAGAGGGGATGGGCAGGTTAGCGACTAGCATTTCTCACCATTTAGCATCTCAGGAAAGTGAATTATTGAATCACGAGATGGTCCAGCTAAATTTAAGTACAGTGGTAACGTGAAAACCCCTTGTCTGACTGAGAGTGTGCCAGCTTTCCTTCCCTTGTGCCTTGTAACCTCCTGAAACTGGAACCCGCTGGAAAATTCCTTCCATGGTAAGACAGGGAAGGAGTTTATCAAATGAAACCATTCCAAGTATATTTCTTTCTCAGGAAAGTTTCGGGTTCCAGAGTGAGGAGTGAAAGATGAAATTGAAAAGGTGACTTTAGCTTTCTCCACTTGCTTGCCTGACACCGGGGACTGCATCATTTTGATGGCGTATTTGTGTTATCGGGAGAGTCAGCTCAGAAGTCTTCATTTTAACTTGGGTAACGGGCACTGGCAGTGCCAACAGCACTGATTAGAGAAGAACATGAAGACAGGGACTTGCGGAAGATTAGGCAGGAGAAAACATCGTAAGACACAGAGGTTCAGGTGAGGGGTATCTAAGCAAAACTGCCAAACCTCTAAGCTTTGCCTCACGGCTCCATCACTATGTAATCCTCATCCTCTGGAAATAGCTAAGGATCTACTAAGAGTTTCAATATCCCAGCTTTAGAATTTTGGGGAATCTTATCACTTAAAAGAAGCACTTGGCAAGGAATCACAAGATTTTGTGTTAACTAAGCAGATATTTCACATCTTTCAGACTCAGGAGACTTCATCTGGCAAATGAGATGCTGCTGTAGACCAGGAATGACAAACTGTGGCCCATGCTCCTAAGTGGCAGGTATCCTTAAGTAAGTGCAGTGTTCTTTCCAAATGAGTCCAGATTAAGCCTCACAGTCCTTCTGAACACAGCGCTCAAGTCAGCCGTGACCCTTTCAGAGTTCACAATTTTCATATGAAAACTCTTTGCCGTCTTCCTTAGGCAGAAGCTGGGAAATTGGCACGATGTCATCAGAGCGTGAGGGTGTGGTACTTAACCCAGTCTAAAATTTGGAGGACCAAGGAAGGCTTCCAGGAGGAGGTAACTCTACAGCTCAATCTTCAAGAATGAGAGATATTATTAGGAGAAGGGAGCGAGCACTGCCTAGGTGCAAAGTATGGAAAGAACACAGGCAAGAATGGAGATGAGCACAGAGACTCCTGCATTTTTAATGTGGTGGCATATAAGATGTCACACGGGGGACAGCAAGAGATGAGGCTGGAAAAACAGGCAGACAGTGGTTCATGGGGGTCTTGGAGGCCAGGCTTTGGTGGTGTGCTTTCACTGACCTGCTCCTCTAGTCCTTCACCCTCCTGCCTTGCCCCCCACTTGGCAGCTGCTAGTTTCTGAGCCTGTATCTCTCTGCATCTGTCTCTTGTTGCCCTTCATTTATCCCTGACTACGACTCTCTGTGGCTAACTTTGTTCCTCTTATGACCTTCATTCATGTGTCCCAACCAGGTGCTGACCTCTTGACCTGAGGTGTGCCCTGGACGCTTGTTTGTTCTTCCATACCCTGGGCAGCTCCCTTTCCAGTTTCTCTGCTTTGTATGTACATCTTATTCTCTGCTGCCCCCTCACACTCTCCCGCTGTGCACATACATGCACACACAGACCCCAGATCTGAAGCTTACATCAAGGGTGCTTGGGAAATATTACATAATGACCGCTTCCTTCAGATAGAGTTTGGGCTGGTTAGAAAAGGAAAAATGGGCTCATTTGCAGGATTGTATCAGCTCACCCATGGAAGAGGGTCTTTTGAGGCTCTAATGGGCAGGCGGCTGATTCTGACAGCAGAATTCTGGGTCCTTGATCTTCCCAAGACATCGCCCCCCTGTTTTGAACATTAGCAGTGGTGTGGGTTCTTCCCACGGAGAACTGTGAATCCTATTCAGCCGGCTCCTTATGATTTGGACACGAACAGGGAGCTTTCTCTGTCTACTTAATTCCCTTTGAAAGCTTTCTCGTCCCACTATTGGGCACTTCAGAGAGAGCACTGCATTAATATCTCCTGCTCTGGTTTCAACTTGGTATGGTTTTGTGATCTTAAAATAGATGGAATTACCACGGCAAGCATTGTTCTGCCTTGAACTTAAAGTCTCAAGAGCAAGTCCTTCTAAAATAGTTAATCCTTTTCTTATTTGCAAGGATTCTGGACTGTAGTTTACAAAGAAATATGCTAAATTATTTATAATCCAGGCTTATTGCAATACCCAAGATTTCCGTGCATAACATCACGGCTCCACTAAACTGGCACAAGCAGAACAACCCTTGGCCCCACCTTATGACAGCTGCTCTCTGCAGTCCCCATGCAGGGGGCCCCGGAGCATGTGAGGGTGGCCTCGGAAACACATGTTGTTTGAACGTTACCTTCCATGGCTCACACGCTCAGGATTCTGCAGCTGAGGCCTCTGGAGCAAAGAGAAAAGCTGAAATGGTGTGGACAAGCAATATTCCAAGTGTAATTTCTTTCTTGTTTAAGATCTTTACCCTGTGTCCTTCTGAGAGGAGTTAGGATGGTCAACGGTTAAAGAGTGACATTAGATTAGACATATTTTAGAAACATGCAGTGTTCTAGGCCGACCTCTACTAAAACTTGGAGAAAACTCCTTGAGCTCCCAATTTTCCCAAATATAAACTAAGGGGGTTAAGATAAATCATCACAAAAGGGCCTTCACACTAACATCAGATGACTTAAAACAAGTGCTGAGGGACGTCCCTGGTGGTCCAGTGGTTAAAAATCCACCTTGCATTGCAGAGAATGCAGGTTCCCTCCCTGGTCAGGGAACTAAGATACCACATACTACAGAGCAGCTAAGCCCATGCGCTGCTATTGAGCCTGTGAGCTGCAACTAGAGTTTGTGCACCTTAATGAAAGATCCCATATGACACAACAAAGACCTTCTGTGCCATGACTAAGACCCAACACATCCGAATAAATAAATACATATTTCAAAAGAAACAAGTATTGATCTGATACAAGGACACTTAACAGGTATGGCACAGACAATTGGAAAATAAGACAATGACCTCTGAATTTCTTATTACAGAAATATGGAGCCTGAGAATTATAATAGAGGCTGCTGTGAGCAGTGAGCCTTCTGGAGTATATGCACATATGTACAATACTCTTCCCTCTCTTTTCAAAATTGGGAAATACTTAATGCTCTTTTAGAATCTCTTTGTAACTTGCCCTCAGTTTTCAGAAGTAATCTGACATTTTGAAGGCATTTTTACATCTGTTGCCATGCACAGGGTTGTCAAGTTTCCCATTTCCAACAGTAGAGCATTTTGGTTTCGACATATGAGTTCGACCTGGTATAAATTTAACTCCGCCAATGGGCAAAGGTGAAGGGGGACAAGGTAGAAGCTGGGCGTTCCGCAGTTTGGGTCTGTTACCCTTTAACATTTTAAATCCAAGGATTCTGCATCTTTGCCTGCAAGGCAGGCCAAATGTAAATTCCAGGGAGGACTTAGTGTCTCTCAAACTTCCTCCCCTGCATAGCCCTGCTCTCATTCCAGCTCACTGTGAGGCTTGTGACTCTGGTCTCTCCCGTGGCCATTGTCCCCAACTGTTCAGCCTTTCTCTTTATGTAACCTTGCATTTTGTTCACTCCCAAGTGAGTGTGTGTCCCAGCACCCATAAGCAAGTCTGCAGAGCAAGGAGACCTAGCTCACTGGGATTCTGGGGAAAATTGACCCAATGACTGTCAGATGCCTAAGATGCTCTCTGTCCTGTGGGTTTTTCAGAAAGGTTGGCTTCTTTCCCTTCTTCTCCCCTCCTTTTCTCTCTCTAAGCACCAACTTCCTTCTTAGCAAAAGGATGCTCTAGAAAACTATCTTTTTTTTTAACAGTCAGACTTTCAACACACATTTAGGGAGCATCTCTCTCTGTTGGAACCATGCAGAATGCTGGCAGCACAGCCCTGGAGGACCTAGTCCTACCATCAGGAGTTGCTAGTCTGGTGGGAAGTAGGGCCAGGATGATAGCCGGGGAAACACAGGATGCTTGTGGGGCTCTGGGAGCAGACCTAACTCCAAGCCAGGTGATGGGGGCGTGCCAATGAAGAGCCAGAAAGGTGCCTCAGAGGCGGCCTCCTTCGTCTTAGACATCCCTCACCATGGCCGCATCTTCTAGACTCCAGGGATTCTCAGTGCATTGGAGACACACTTTCTTCCTGTAGTGAAGGCCCATTCTCTGCTCCCACCCACTTGCCTCTTGGAGCAGAAGGCATGTGATGGTCCCATCCGTTCTCTCTCCCCATCCCCTCAGGGCAGGAGGCCTTCTGCCAAGTCAGGAAGGACTTGCAAAGTGGTATGCTCATATCACAGAGAGCTAGGACAGCTTTTGTCTCTCTGCTCCTGGAACTGACAGGCACCCGTCTGGAATCTTAAAGGGGAAGAGAGTCTGCGGGGAGCCAGAAATAGCAGTGCTGGACGGAGCTGCAGGCAAAGGATGCCGCCAGCCACCCTGTGCCTGGAAATGCCATGTGTCTGTGGAGCCGGCGGCTTCTGTTACCTGGGGGACTGGTCTGATTTTCTGGAGTAGAGGAAAATTGACCATGAGCCGCTGACCCCAAGAAGATTATTGTGTTTGTGTGTGCCCATGTACACACATGTACACCTGGCCACACGCCTTCCTCTGCCTGCCTGCCCTGGATCCCACCCCATGTAACTTACATGATGTTCTCTCCTCCACACTGAAAGAACTTGCTAGTAAACCTACTCCAGAGGTCAGTGCCATCTGGGACCAGATCCATTGTCCTGCTGGCGTTGTGTCAGCTCAGTCCAGTGCCCCTGGGGGGCATCCCTGGGGCTGAAATGCCCACCTCAAGTGAAGGGAGCAAGAGTCACATGAACCAGCAGCAGCAAAACCAGAGCCACATGCTTAGATGAAGGTCTGTGAATCCAGGCAGTGAAGCAGCCATCAGGAGGGATGTGCGTGAGGCTGGGAGAGGAACAACAGGGCTAGAGAGAAGCAATCCTGGGTTCCTTCCCATCTGCAGGCTGGGTTATCTCAGGATACCTTTTACTGGCTGAGTATGGCCAATTTTCAGTTTATCTTTGTTTTGGTTCTCACTAGCCTTTTTAGATGCCCATGATTAGACTATACAAAGTACTATGTGAAGGGCTTCACTGGTGGCTGAGATGGTAAGGAATCTGCCAGCAATGCAGGAGACCTGGGTTCTATCCCTGGGTCTGGAAGATCCCCTGAAGAAGGAAATGTTAACCCACTCCAACATTCTTTCCTATTGAATCCTATGGATAGAGGAACCTGGCTGGCTACAGTCCATGAGGTTGCAAAGAGTCGGACACGACTGAGCGACTAAGCACATGCTTAGTGAAGGGAGAGGTGAGGAATCTGGTTGTTCTTGGGTGAAACAAAACATCATCACTGGGACCTTGGTGTCATCTCTTACTCATGACTACAGACAGACACAGGTCATGGTGTGGTACCTGTTTGAAGACAGCCCATACTAGTAGTTTGAAACAGCCAATATTTCACGCTAGTACTGTGTCTTATGTCAGAGAGAGTGGGCTATTTTTCAAAATGTCTTTGCTACTCAAATGACAAATAACCACAAACGTGTAACATGAAGAAAAAAATAATAGATGTCCCCAGAGTTCCATCGACTGTGAATAAAAAGATACTTTTTTTTCCTACCCATTTTGTACTCCTGCTTCTTGGCCTTTTCATTCTCTTTCTTCCTGATCCTCTCCTCTTGTCTCTAATATGTAGAACACTTTGGTTTACCAGACTCAGGTTTCATCCTGGTATGGGTCTCCAGTAATACTGAGACTTCTGAAATTCCTGTAAAGACCCAGTTTGGTTTCCTTTTATCATGAACCAGCCATGCACCCTAGTGACAGCATGACAGTCAGAGTAGGAACAAGAGAATGTCTTCACAACTGACCAAATAACTAGATGCCTTCAGGCCAGGAAGGGTTGCAAATCTGATATACTTTACATCGCTCTTAAAAGATCACAGACGTCAGAGAGGTACTTGAAACCTTTTTTCTAATTCCAGCAATCGGTCTCTCTCTCTCTCAGCTCTGGCAAAAGAAAGTGTCTTGCTAACACAGGAGCCAGCTCTCTTCTGACCTGTCTTGGTTTTCATTTGTGATAACCTGATGAAGAGCAAATCACTTCCAGAAATGATAAAAAAAACTATCAAGGAAGGCAATCTTGTGGACCAGGAGAAAAAGAGAGTCACAGATGATGCTATTTTAATGGGCTGTTAGGCTTAAATATGGTGACCGCGAATCTTGTCCTTACAATTGCAAGCATTTTAATGTTTTTAGTTGTCACCCAAGTCTGTGTCACAAACACTTAGCAGGTGTGCCAAACCATTTCAGAAATAGACCTGGTTGTCTAGGAAGAAGTCATAGCTATAAAATGCATTCATTGCTCAACCCAGATAAGGACACAGTCATTTCAGTAACATCTTAAGTTCTTTTTTAAGGTTTTTCATCTTTTCATCATACTTATAATTGTTTATGCAGAGAGGGTTGCTTTTTTCATTACCGTTGACCCACCTCAGATGGAGATCAAAGCTGTGTAGATTGATTAAGCCAATGGGTTGACATTTTTGCAGGAGAAATGAAAATCCATGGTTGTAACTGGGTGGCCCTTGGCAAGCAGACTCTATAAGGATTTTAACATAAGCAAGTGTAAGGAAAGTATCACAGGAACCACCCAGGCATGGTGTTGGAGCCTTTCATGTGGGATATTTCTGCATTTGGTCATTGGCAAAAGACATTCCACATTGCCTTTGAGACCTAGTTTTACCTTAATTCACATGTGCTGTGGAATGAAATGAATTAATAGATACAGAGGGGTGCTGATTTGCTCATTTTTGTCTAATCTCTTAACTAAAATCCCCTATTAGGACCTTCTAGTTCTTTTTCTTAACATCTCAATTCTCAGGGCTCCTCTGCATCTATTTTTTTTTTTCTGCTGTCTCTGCATCTGTTTTGGTTTTTAGATTCTCTGCCTTCTATTAGAAAATTATGTTGTCTGATTTTTTTGGGGAAATGCCTATATAACCAGGTCTTGTCTCTTTCACTTTAAGGACCTTCTATGTACCAGATGGGGTTCTTTGAAAGATCCCCTAGGTTTGCTAATATTCTAACAGTGAGTCAGGCTGAGATATAAACAAGACAAAAAGTCAGGCAGTCATTCATCAGGAAAAATCAGAATGTCCAGGAAATGAGGTGGCAGAAAACCTAGCTGAGATTTGGAGAACGGAGGCGAGGGTAGGCAAGATGGTGCAGAGGTCTCAGCCTCTGGAGCTTCTGCCATGAGCAAGCTGCTGTGCTTCATGTGTTATTGTTGCTTTCTTATATAACAGCATAATGACAAGTAGGTGTTATCATTCCTGTTTTACAGATGAGGAAGTTGAAGATTAAAGTGGTAAATGATTTGCCTGAGTCATACTACCAGGCAAGTGAGAATGCTAAAACTTAAGCCAAGGCAGACAGTATTTGCACTGCATCACATTCAGTAAAGAGCACAGGTATGTTTTATGTCTTATTTCAGATAGATAGGTAGATAGATAAATACATACAGTGATTTTTTTTTGAAGCAAAGCTAACATTGAAGATGGATAAACAGGACCACCCTTTTGCCTGGGCTAGACTGTCTCTCACTGTATACATGCTACCTCAAAACTTTGGGCTTATAAACATAACCATTTTATAAATTAAAAAAATATATATATATCATATGAAATATTACTCAGTCATTTAAAAAAATGAAATAATGCCACTTGCAGCAAGTGGATAGACCTAGATTTTATCATACTAAGCAAAATAAGTCAGAAAGAGAAAGACAAATACCATATAGCATTGCATATATGTGGAATCTAAAATATGATACAAATGAACTTACCTACAAAAGAGAAACAGACTAAGAGACATAGAGAACAGACTTGTGGTTGCCAAGGAGGGTGGTGGTGGGAGAGGGATAGATTAAGAGCTTGGGATTAGCAGAGGCAAACTATTATGTATAGAATGGATAATCAACAGGGTCCTATCATATAGCATAGAGAACTATATTCAATATCCTGTGTAAACCATGATGGAAAAGAATATGAAAAAGAGTCACTTTGCTGTGCAGCAGAAATTAAAACAACATTGTAAATCAACCGTGTTTCAAAAATTCTTTAAAAAAAAATCACAACCATTTTATCCCACCTCGCAATTTTTGGGGGGTTAGGAATTCAGGCAAGACTCGGCTGTCACTCTTCTGTTCCACATGACATCTGTTGGAGTCATTGGTTGGTCTTCACCTGAAGCCAGGCTTGTCTGAAGAGTCCAAAGTGGATTTACTTGTGTGTCCAGTAACTTGGAAGGGACGGCTGGAAGCCATGGGCTTAGCTGACCCCCCTCAACCCTTTTCATGTGTTCTTAAGTCATCTCCACATGGTCCTACCACAGAGTACCGGGGACTTCTTCCACGGCAGTTCAGGGCTCTGAAACAGCACGGTGAAAACTACCATCCTCTTATAGGCTGAGCCCCAAGCAGGTATCAATAGCATCACTTCTGCTGTAATCTATCAATAAGACCATCACAGGCCAGCCCAGATTCAAGGAGAGAGGAAATGGAGCCCACTTGTCACTGGAGCAAGTGCCAAAGAATATACTGCCATCTTTAATCTAGGGAGTCAAGCATGCCGCTTCCCATGGAGTCAAGTGAGAAGCCTCCTTCTTAAGACAGAGCTTGCTGTGGGTCAGACGATAAAGAAAATAGCACTCATTTTGTAGCCATTATCCTTTCTGTGACTCCCTGCTTTCTCTCAGCCTTCCCCCATGTCCCTAAAATGTGCACTTAAGAGAGATGAGACACCCATGACCCACATGCCCTTTGGGGGGCCATTTTCATCCTGAGCTGTATCTCTAATAGGAGAATGAAAGGATTTTTTCTCTTATTAAAGAAATGTATTGCTTCTCAAAGTTTTGGGGGGAAAAAGAAGACAAGAGAGAACAGGTTTGGGCAGAGGGCCTTTGACAGAGCTAGTAACCTGCAGACCACTCCGATCACTGCTGATTCTCCCCTAAGACAGTGGTGGCTGTGTCCACTCAGTTTTATAAGCTTTGCACATTCTCCTTGTCTCTCTCACTTTCTCTCTGTATCCCTCTTTCTTCACTCTTACTCTCTTAATCCATCACCATACACACATGTAGGTTTATATTTTTAGATTTGTTTATTTTCTTCAGTCAACCCACCAGGAGAATCACAAGTAGTCAAATACAAAACATCGCCATTATTTTTTCTACCTGGGTGACATAAGGATCCAGCCATTCCAATAAAGGGGCAGATGACATTTTTCAGGGTTGCAGTCCCAATGAGGCATTTGTGAAAAGGAAAAAAAAAAAAGTTCTACAAAAGATGTGAGAATTATATTCATGGGTCTGGGTTAATGTTGGTCTTTTTAGGTTGTCCCAGAAGCTAGCCTCTCATGTCTGTGTCATTTTCTTCTTCTTCTCTCTGTCTCTTTGGGATACTTTTTTCTGTTCTATTTTGAGCCCCACAGCACAGCTCTTTTATTCCATTTGTCAGCCACAGATGCACATCCAGTTGAAAAGCATTCCTGGCCTCCACCGCCACAATGCCTCTGATCCTGTGGCCACTGGAGCCTCTGACCACATGAGTCTGTTGATTTGTGGCTTCTCTGTTGTTTTAGTTCTTGGTGTTACCAGTGGGAGAACAGCTCAAATGAGGGAGGGACGCTGGAAGAGTAAACCAGCGCTGACCGAGGGATGCTGCCCATCTAGTCGTGTGTACACAATCCCCATATTTTGAATCCATGGTGGCTGTATCATGGTGTCCCTCAGGTGCGTCATGGAATCGGCTTCCCAAGCGCCGAGTGGTCTTTCCAATTATCTTTTCTGCTGCCTTCTTTTTTCCCCCTTTTGTCCTTAAGTTTTTCTACATTCTTTTACTTTGTGTATAAACAATACAATCTAAATACTATAGGGATGTACTATCCAATATGATAAAGATAATTAACACTGCTGTACATTATATGTGAAAGTTGTTAAGAGAGTAAATGCTAAGAGTTCTCATCACAAGGAAACAAATATTTCTATTTCTTTAATGTATCTATAATGAGATGATGGATCATCACTAAACCTATTGTGGTAATCAGTTCATGATGTGTATAAGTCAAATCACTATGCTGTACACCTTCAACTTGTACAGTGCTATATTCAATCATATCCCAATAAAATGGGGGAAAAAGAGAAAAAGTAAAATAAGACAGTATTTTTATATTTTACAAAACAGTCTGTATATATATATATATATATATATATATATATATATATATATATACACACATATATATATACATATATTTTCTGTTTGCTAAAGTAACACAGGCTCATTGGAGAATCTTTCAAAAGTAGAAAAAAAATTAAAAGATGCTGATTATCTTTAATACTGTCACTGACTGGTAATCATATTCATTGATGCATTGCCATCATTCCACAATAATGATTACTTACCTACTGTGTGAATTGCTTTGGATACCAAGAATGCAGAAGGAATCAAAAGGGGAGGATCCTTGGACTCACAGACTTGAGTTTTTTTAAGTTTATCTATTTATTTTTGGCTGTGCTGGATCTTCGTTGCTGCACGGGCTTTTCTCTAGGTTCAGTGAGTGGGGGCTACTCTAGTTGCGTTGCACAGGCTTCTCTTTGTGGTGGCTTCTCTTGTTGCGGAGCAGAGGCTCTAGGACATGCAGGCTTCAGTAGCTGCAGTTTCCAGGCTCTAGAACACAGGATCAATAGTTGTGACACATGGACTTGGTTGCTGTACAGCACGTGGGTCTCACATCAGGAATCAAACCCGTGTCTCCTGCATTGTTAGGCAGATTCTTTACCACTTGACCATCAGGGAAGCCCCCAGACTTTAATTTAACGGAAATACGAACACTGAAGTAATAACATGATTTTTAGCAACTGTGTGACATTTCATAATTTTCATATCTTTAGTTAGTTCAGTCACTCAGTCGTGTCCGACTCTGTGACCCCGTGGACTGCAGCGCGCCAGGCCTCCCTGTCCAACACCAACTCCTGGAGTTTACTTATATCTTTGGAGTCAGATTAACACTTTTTTAGTAATTTATATATTTTGTTAAGCCCAACTAGGATTTATTAACAGTGTTATTAGATATTTGGATTATTCCCAGTGTTTTGTTATTAATATTATAAATAAAACTTCATTTCACATTCTTGTACATAAAATATTTGAAACTCTTTCTTTCCTTGGCATACATTTCTTAAGAAATGGTTACTAGGTGAAAGACTGACATTTTAAAAGATTCTGAACACATGTTATCATTTGTCTTCCAGAAGAGTCGCCACTTAACAATCCCCACCCTACCACCCTGTAATGTTGGTCTTGCCATATCCTCGCCAGCAATAAACATTAAGCAGTGGAGTGAAATCTGCATTTCATATAGCTTTTCAAAATGAAAACAGTTTCTCATTCTCTTGACTTATAAAAGCAGCCAATACTTGTTGTAAAAGCAAAAATAACAAAATGGGGGAAAAAAAAAATCCAAGCTGGGCATATCAGAGCAAAGAAGAAAAATCAGTACAGTCCTAATCAGAGGTAATCCCAGATTGCATTTTGGTATGTGTCCTTCCAGATTTTCTTTTTTTATTTTCCTGAGATTACCGGCCGTTTTAAGAGTAAGTCCTTTTAGAATAAACATACTCTAGGGAGAACAGAGATCCCTGACCTGGGTAACACGCTACTTAGCTGGCTGAGCTCTGGGAAGATCCTAACACCCCCTCCCCTTCCTTGAGCTTCAGCATCTTCATCTGTGATATGAGAGATTGGCCTCACAGATTTTTATTGCTATGTTTCTTTTAGGCCAGGGATTCTCAACTTCGGTGATGTTGACACTTTAGGCAGGATAATCCTTTGTTGTAGGGGCCACCCTGTGCCTTTTGGGATGTTAAGCAGCATTGTGCCTCTCCTCACTAGACGCCAGTGGCTACTACTACCCCCGGTTGTATCAAATGTTTCCAGACAATGCTAAGTGTACCCTGGGGGACCAAACTGCCCCTGATGGAGAAGCTAAAAAATACTGTGACTCCATAACTACTGCGTTTTAATGGCTACTACAAAACAAAACTTTGAGTGGGAGCCAGCCTGCTTTGTAGTGGGAGACAGAAAAGATGGTAGATATGGGAAGATCAGGGCTGATGGAGGAGGAAGCACAACTGGGTGCTGGCCCCGACAGCGTGCTGCGGACAGTTCCAGAACATGTGCACATGAGGACAATGCCCTGAGCCACATTTAAAGTCTCAGGTGCCCATTCATGGTCAGCAGGTAGGAAAACAAATTTCTTTTGGAGTCCTTGTATTATACGCCAACAAGGCGATGAATTATTGAATGGGTCCTTTTTCTATAAGCATATTTATTATCTTTCTTTTTTATCCATCCCATGGTGAACAAGGGGTGGCAGAAATGGGGAAGCATTTTGCAAAGAGCTTCGAATGTTCCCTCCCTTTGTGTACGGCTCCCTGGTTTGAGGTGTTATTTCCTTCCCGACTGGTCTCTGCCTCAAGGACGACTTTTAATGCTGCTATTGTTCAAAACAAGAGTCACCCTGTTTTCTAACACTGTCTCTTTCACTGGCTGTCTTTTTTATTTTGATCGTAAAAGGAAGCCCAGGGTTTTATTAAAAGGTGGGAGCACAGTGGCTTTGAAATGTGCTTTGAGCCTCAGCTGTAATGGCCAACCTAGTAGTGGAAATAGCATCCTGCTTTTCGAAGTAATGGCGTTGAGCTTTACTGAATGTTAGAGTAGTGTTTCATCCAGTGGGTGGAACTTGAGGAGAGTGGAATGCATTGAGAACAGCCTTCTGGAACAATGATGGGGCAGCAGTGGGTCCTGCTGGGACTGGTCAGCCTGTGTCTGTCTGGACCCTCTGGTTGGGTGAGGGACCTCTCTCCAGCAGAGATAGCCCCAGTTGGTATGCCCAGGAGGGGCGCAGTGTAGGAGACCCCAGGAGTTCAGGATCTCAGGCGGATGAGAAGCAAGTGCAGCCAAAAAGGCAGAGGCCGGGTTGACAGTGATAAAGTTGCACCATGAGTCTGAAAGTCATGATGAAGAGTCTGTAAGACTCATTGTGAGAAAGGCAGGATACAGGGAGGACAAGGTTCCTGACTCGGTCTCATATTTAATGTTATCTGTTGTGATTATTTGTTGAGATCACTCTTCAGAGTGTGCTCTGAAAAGACTTTAGGGGGTTCACAGAACAAGCCTCAAGGTTAAAACAGGATTGGAAGATGGTGGCTGAGGCATTGAATGGTCAGGGGAATGGCAGTATGTTTTGTGTATTAGTACTTGCCTCAATTTTCATTTAAAGAAAGAAATCCCATAATTAAGGTTAAAAAGTTAAACCCATTGGCAGATTTTTATATTTCTGGTTTTCTCAAAGTAGACACATAGTAAGTTAATCATTTTATTCCAGAATTTTAATGTCTTTAAAAACCAAGCCGTTCATTTATACCTTATCCCCTTTTACAGAGCCTTTGAGCTAGTCTACCACAAATCTATGAACTAAAAATGGTCCAAGTGGGTTGAGTCAAACGAAGTTGCTAAATTCATTGACTTTTGACCTACAAAAGTGATGGTAGCTTTAACCTAATGGAAGTAATTGTTGAGAGATGAGGGTCAAGGAAATGTGAAGAGAAGGATACCAAACCAATGCCAAGGAGGGGAGGGAGAGGGAGACAGACCTGCAAGCTTGCTAGTCATTGAGCCTTAAATGTTCCTGGAAACCAAGGAGTAAAATGAGATGTGGTTGGTTAGGTGAAAGTATTTCAGTCTCGGAGGGTGGCAGACCTGCTCCTTATAGTTTTATGTAAAAGAAATTTTATGTACAGGCCCTCTTAGGGGACCCATGGCTTAATGGAGTAGATTATTTCTTCAAAGCATGCTAACAGGAAATACAAATGCACTTTTCATAAATCTCCTTCTTCTTATGACTCAGATAACACCACATTCATGATGCTAGCTTCATATCTGTTTTTAAAGGAAATAGTATTCTAGAATGGCACATACAGGTGGAAGGTTTATGTTTGTGTCTCTTTTTGCAAGTGGTGAAAAAGGAAAATATTTTTGCTTCTGTTAAACAACATTTAAGAGCATTTCCTCTTAGTGTATGAGGGATTTCAATAACCCTGACCTCAAGTCCCACTTGTATCAATCTGTTAGAGAAACACTTTTTGATGTCCTCTTACGTCTGGTAACCAATCACTGATGTCACTTCATGTTGTCTTAAAGCAAGTCCTTACAATTGTTTCTATATTCCAAATAATTGATTGTGGAAACTAAATACTATTTTGTAGGAAAATGCTTCAAGTTATATAAATAATGTATTTATATGATGATCAGGTTGTAAGTAAGTAGATGGTTGGTGTGTCTTCTATTGACTTTGGATAATTGTCTGCTTTTCTTCTCAAATAACACTAATAATGGCTAATATTTCTGAGCATTCACTGTGTGATAGGCTCTGTTGTAAGGGTTTTACATACATCATCTCATGAACTCTACCTGACTTCCCATGTAGAAGGTACTAAAATTGTTCCCATGCTATTGATAAACAAACTGAAGTTCAGGCAGCCTTAAAAAAACCAAACAAAACAAACAGGCAAAGACCTTCCCAAGGCTACCTAGCAACTAGCAAAGCCAGAATGCATTCTCAGCGCTGTGGTCCACACAACTCTTGCTCATCATCGTATACTCCAAGACATAGAAGACTGTTCTTTGCTGCTGCTTGGTGGCTCAGTTGGTAAAGAATCCGCCTACAATGCAAGAAACTGGGTTCGATTCCTGGATCAGGAAGATCCCTTGGAGAAGGGAATGGCTACTGACTCCAGTTTTCTTGCCTGGAAAATCCCATGGACAGCGGAGACTGGTGGGCTACAGTCCATGGGATCGCAAAAGAGTCGGACACGACTTAGCGACTGAACCACCATCACCACCACTGGAGGTTAAGCATGCATTTCTAACGTGTGGGAACAGCTTGACCTTGTCACACAGAACCTTGAGCAGTAGAGGGACTGAAGGATCCCCCAGAGCATGACTCCAAAAGCCAGAGAGATCACTGGAGGTGTTTGGGTCCTGTTCTGAAACCAACTCCAGCTGATGGGCAGCTGAGTTGGGGCTTGAAGAGCAGGTGGTTCCATTGTGGAGGTCTGGGGAGTCTGGAATCCCAGGAGCTAAAATGAAGGAAAGGAAGACTAACTAATGATGGTAGGACAAGGCCCCAGTTCTGGATACCTAGAGGGAGCGCTGCAGAGTGGAAATTTTCCTTTAACCAACCCACTGCAGTAACTTGGGGAAAAGAACCTCACTTCTGGGCATGAGTTACTTCATCTGGAAAGATAAGCACAGTAGGTCACTACAGTGATGCTGCTTGTGATAGCTGATGCTTCTTTGGGGCCAAGATTTCAGACAGAGGAACTCGGGGTTTAGCCATAAAGCTAAATGAACAGAGTACACATGGAAGGAAGAACAGAGCTGCCTACCAAAGCAAGCACTTTCAGGAATCAGGACTGGCCTCAGCGAGTGGCCAGGACTCAGACACCGGAGGCCAAGCAGGCAGACCCACGAAGGAGCAAGGCAGTTTTAACACATCTTGAGTTTCCAAGCTCTGAATTTCCTCCCTTCTGAGTCACACCAGCCACCAGCAGGGACATGCTGAATCTGCAGCTCTAGTTATGTCCCGAGAGGGTGAGTGCTAGAGAGAAAGTCACTTTGTCCTCCTTAAAATGGGAAATTTTTCTTAGCTTAATTTAGGCTCCACACTAGATTCTTCACCAGCCCAAACTTACTTCAGCAGATTCTGTTTTGAAAGTTTGTGTACTGTGGTGAGCTATTAGATATCTCTAGCATTTTAGACATTTAGTTTGCATTGACTAGCAATGAATCTAAATCAGGTCTTATTAGAGCATGACTAGTGTATGATTTAGGCAGTCTACCATTATCCACAAAGAGAAGAAATTGTGGGTACACTCAGGCATAATTCTGTAGCATAAAAGTGGAGTCTCTCTTTTAGCAGTTTGACTGCTGGATTTTATTCATCTTACTTGCACTTCTGAAATAGTAAGCATCAGGAACCAGGCAGTAGGACCTCAAATTGTTAACGAATTTTTAGACCTTGGAATGAATAAATGATTTTAAATGTGAACTTTGGTATTTTTATTTTAAAAATTCTTGGTTATTTCTTGGATTCAGAAGAGACACTGGCTTTTTGATAATATATTGTCAGAAAATATTTACTGAATTCTACTCTGCGCCCAGGCCTGGGCAAGGCACTGTGGAAAGATACCAAAGAGATAGAATATGGGCTGCTCTAAAACAAAGTTCCCGTGGGCTCAAGTTTCAAAAGAGAAATCAAATCAGTAGGTGTTTCGTGAAGTCATCTGCTAGCAGGAAGTCAATGCCCAGTGACATTTGATACAGTAATGGTAACAGTGATGGTAATGATGAAGGATAACATCTACCATGATTTTTTTTAAAACTAATAGCTTTATTGAGATATAAATCACATACCATAAATTTTTACCCTAACAAATTCTGCAATTCAGTGGTATAGTCAGAGTGCAATTATCCTATCAAATGAGTTCAAAATGTTTGCATCATCCCCAAAAAGAAGCCCAGTATCCACTAGCAGTCACTCCCCATGTTCTCTGTCTCTAGCTCCTAGCAGCCACTCTCATCTGCTTTCTGCCTGAATGGATTTACCTGTTCTAAACATTTCATGTGAGTGAACTGATAGGACATTCCACCCTAGAGGGATGGGAATGGGAGCAGGAGAGGCTCAAGGGGGAACCTTGACTCTTTTCTCTCAGTAGCCTGTTTATGAGGTTCATCTGTGTTACATGGGCATTCATTTTTATTGCCTAATAATATTCCATTGGATGGATATGCCACATTTTGTTTATCCACTCATCAGTAGATGGGCATTTGGGTTTTATTTCCATTTTTTGACTATTAGGAATAAAATTGTTATAAATATGGATGTACAGCTTTTTGTATGGACATGTGTTTTCAGTTCTCTTGGTTTGACACCTAGGAGTGGAAATGCTGGATCACACGGTAACTAACATTTTGAGAAACTGCCATACTGTTTTCCAAAGTAGATGCACTGTTTTATAATCTTGCCAGAAATGTCTGAGAGTTTCAGTTTCTCCATATCCCCTCCAACGGTTATTACTCTCTGTCATTTTGATTTTAGTCTCTCTTAGTGAATGTGAAAGATATATCTCATTGTGATTCTGATTCACATAATCATTAATGAAGCTGAGTGTCTTTTTATGTGCTTATTGACCTTTAGTGCATCTCCTTTGGAGAAATGTATGTTTAAATCCTTTGCCTATTTTTATCTTTTTATATATTTTTAAATTTTTTAAATTTGTTGACTTTGCTAGGTCTTCATTGTTGCAAGTGGACTTTCTCTAGTTGCAGCGAGTGAGGGCTACTCTGTAGTTGCAGGGTGTGGGCATCTCACTGTGGTGACTTCTCTTATTGCAAAGCACAGGCTCTAGGACATGCAGGCTTCGATAGTTGCAGCATGCGGGCTCAGTAGTTGCAGCTCCTGGGCTCCAGAGTACAGGCTCAGTAGTTGTGATGTACAGGCTTAGTTGTGGCACACAGGCTTAGTTGCCCCATGGTACATGGGGTCTTCCCAGACCAGGGATCGAATCCATGTCTCCTGCATTGGCAGGCAGATTCTTTACCACTGAGCCAAAATGGGAAGCCCTTTTGCCCATTTTTGAATTGACTTGTTTGTTTTTTTATTGTAGAGTTGTCAGAGTTCTTAATATATTGTGGATAAAAATCCCTTTCTGATATGTGATTGCCAAAATTTTCTCCCATTCAGTGAGTTGTCTTTTCACTTTCTTGACTGTGTCCTTCGAAGCACATATACTTTCAGTTTTGATGGAGTCCCATTTTTTCTGTTTTTTTTTTTTTCTTTGTCATTTGGGCTTTTTGTTTCAAATTTAAGGGACCATTGCTTAATCCAAAATCATAAAGATTTACTCCCATATATTCTTCTAAGAGTTTTATAATTTTAGCTTTTATAGTTAGGTCTTTGATTCATTTTGAGTTAATTTTTATACACAGCGTGAGGTAGAGGTCTAGTTTAATTCTTTTATATGTAGATACCCAGTTGTTTTAGAATTGTTGACAAGACAATTCTTTGTTGAATTGGCTTAGAATCCTTGTCTAAACCTTGATTGTTTTTTACTCATCAACTAGGTATCTTAGATCACATCAAAAGAATCCCATTCCCTGTCTTTGGAGAACTTGTTATCTCCAGGGGAGAATGCCTGCAAAAAAAGTCATAACACTCATTCGTTCTGCATTATAATTGTATTCTTACAAAATAGCAGCCCTGTGCTGGACCCTGGGGAGACTTGGATATATAAGACGGATAAATGTACTACAATGAAGCAGGTGAAGAAAAACACAAGGTTTAAGTTCATAGGCCCACCTTAGGTCCCAAGAGGTTCTAGAATCTGTATTGGTGTTCATGCATGTTTAGCCTGGCAGGTGCTTGCCTGTTTTCTTGCCCTAGTGAACTACTTCTCACCCTCAGATTCAGATGCCATTTCTTCTAAAAGGTTTTCATCAACATCCCGAGAGTTATAAATACCTCTTTAATAGCACTTAGCAAGTAGAATTGTACCAAGGCATTTATCAGTCTCACTCATCCTTGAGGAAAGAAACATGTTTTTACAACATCATTGACCTGATAGTTCTCAAGAACATGTTTCATATGTATATATTAAACAAATGAGTATTTGAATCCCAAATGCTAGAATGAGTTCCTTTTTAAAAACTTCCTAGAAATAGTAATTTATGGATCTTCCAAGTGATCTCAGAAAAGGAAGTAACAAAAGTCTCAACAAGTACAATGTATTGTGTCACAAGAGGGCTGAGATCATGTGACTCTCTCACATTGCCTTGATCTGATAACAAATGTTTTAAAAATAGATGAGAGGATGGTGTGTAGGGGCACAAGGGCAGTGATGTAGAGGACTTCTAAAGAGAACATTGTTTTTGGCCTGGGAAGAAAGACTTTAAAATCGAATAAAACCCAATATGGCCTGGATGTCTTAAGTCAGCAAAATCATTTGTCAAAAGGATC
This sequence comes from Okapia johnstoni, assembly GCA_024291935.2. Taxonomy (NCBI): domain Eukaryota; kingdom Metazoa; phylum Chordata; class Mammalia; order Artiodactyla; family Giraffidae; genus Okapia; species Okapia johnstoni. The sequence continues at coordinate 49,494,802 of CM044307.1, read as the reverse complement.
ATTCTACCAACTCTAAAAGTGCGGTGGTCTTCTAGCCCTTCTACTTCCTGTCAGAACCCACAAATGATAGATCGCAGAAAGCAGCAACCTCAGAAAAAACACTTTTGTTTTTTTGTACACCAACCTCAGGAAGTTAATTTTCTGTACTCCAACTGTCACATTCACAATTAATTAGTTTAAAGTTCCTTGAGAGAATATTTATGCTGTTGTGGCTGATTTATTTGAAACAGTAGAAATACGTGGGCCTTCAGAGGGTATAGTGGTACAAAAACCTTGGCTTTCAGAGCTCTAGGTTCTTTTCTTTCCCTGAGGATAGCTTACATTAAATACACTGAACAACTGTGGTCTTCAAAGGAGCTTTTGGAGAATCTGATCCTTAAATGAAACAAGCCAAAGGTTGAAAATCATTATCATGAAAAGTAATATTTTGAAGGGCTCATTGGGTGGCCTCCTGAAGCGTGCCACCAGGTGGAAGAAGCCAAAACATTTAACCTCATCCAGGCATTCTGGTCTACAGTGAATCTACTGAAGGCCTGGCTTCATTCATGCAGTTCGAGGAATTGGGTTCTCTTGCCCACCTTAGGCCTCCACTGCCGAGTTTATCCTCTGAATGACCGTGGGTAATTTCCACTGGTAGTGTCACCATTGGATATATTGATGGCAGCACTGATTTCCTAACAGAAAGGTTTGAGTTGGGCCTATTTCCCCCAAATCCTTCTCTATATATCAAAGGGAAGCCCTAAAATTAAATGGAAATTGACCTGAGTGAGTCCTGCTACCATCTGTAGCATTTCCAGTTTTCATAACTCTTGGATAGTGTGGGTTTTGGTAGGGTCTTGTCTTTGGAGAAATAGTGCCTGGATTTCCACTGGGACTGTGATACTCACTATGGGACCTTTTGCAAGTCATGTCACTAGCCTGAACTCAGTGTTTTTGTTGTTACCATTATCGCCATTGTTGTTCTGTTGACTAACTAGACTTTGTTGTTAGTTTCTTGTGAGTCATGTGTTCATATAAATGTTTACTTGAATCATCTTAAGAGCCTCCTGAGATGTAGGTGTTATTCTCCTTTTCCTTTTATCAATGAGAAAAAATGAGGCCCAGAGGAGTTAAGTAACCCTACCAAATCGCCTATGGTAAATGTAAAAGACAGGACTTGAACACTGGCAGGCTGACCCCAAAGACCCCACGCTTAACCATGATGCTACCACATAAGAGGAAATGAAGCTTAAAATAAGTGAATATCCCTTTTGAACTTTAAATTTCTATAATTCTATAAATCATTCCGTAGAGTCTGTAATGCTGTTTAGTTTCAGTGATTTATAAGCAATTTCACAAACTGGAACAAAAGTTGTAAACTACAGCCCACAGGCCAAATCAGGCCCCCTGCCTGTCTGTATTAATGAAATTTTATTGGAACACATCCACATTCACTCATTTACATATTATCTATGGCTGCTTGGGTGCTACAATGGCACGTATTTGAGTATTGCAAAAGACATGCATGCATGCATGCTAAATCGCTTCAGTCGTGTCCGACTCTGTGCGACCCCATGGACAGCAGCCCACCAGACTGCTCCGTCCACAGGATTCTCCAGGCAAGAATACTGGAGTGGGGTGCCATTTCAAAAGACAATCTGGGTACAAATTCAAAATATTTACTCTTCTGACCCTTTACGGAGAATTTGGCTGAACCATATAATGGAATGCAAGTCTGTAAAGCTGGGGACTTTATTATGTTTACTGCTGTATTCCCAGCAGCTAGAACAATGCTTGATAAACAGTAGGTGCTTGATAAATAGTTTTGAAAAAAATAAGGTAAAATCTTTTGTTTGTAACTTCTTCTACTTTGCCCTAGACACAGCTTCAGTCTGCAAATAAACAGAATTTTCATATGAGCTATCCCCTGAAGACTAAAACCTATAAAATTTAATATTCAAATATATGAATTTTATGAGTAGTAAACTCATAAGATGAGATTTTTTTATCAGTTTTCCTGAGTATTTACTGAAGGCTGGGAAACTCTAGATGTAAAATAAGCGGTTGGTTTAGGTTTTTCTACCACCTCCACTTCAGGACCTGATGCTTTGGCTTGCTAAAATTAGCATTGATTAACACTGACATTGAAAACTGGCTTGTTTTAGGTAGAATCCCTGTAAAGCTAATTGGTAAGTAATATGTCTAGAATAGACAGACTTCTTTGCATTTTATATTTACCCCTTCTTTTGTGAATTACTCTGCAAAAGATAAATGCCCTGGTATTTTACACTTGTCAGTTACCTGCAAAATTTATTTGTTTGTTTGTTTTGCTCCAGAATGTATTATTTGGGGATGTTTTGAACAGCAGTTGGTATCTCTAGTTGTAGGGTTAATAGAGCTAATACAGCTACTTGGAGGTGGGAGTTGTTCAGTGGAAGGTACTTTACATTCCAGAACAAACTTAGAAACACAATAGCTACGGTGGCTTTCTTCCCCACCCCCGCCCAGTCCTTACAGTCATTTATCTTTGCAGTGAATTAATTAATTTCCTTTTATTATCTGGTACTTAGTCATAAAATGTTGTCACTCTCATGTCATTCTGCGAAATGCTCTGTACATAGTGTTAGTATATCTGAACTATATCAGCTCATTGCTGGTCGCATGAGCATATTTGGAAATTATTCCAGTAGAAATAACATGTAACATTCAATACCAAGTTCTCCTGGCCTTAGAAGTATGTGGAATTAGTCTAGAGAATAGATCTAAGTGACTTGACCATTTTATTCACTGATATATTTATCCCTATAAACTAGTTTGTGCTGAATATGTGGCTAAATGATTAGGATACTAGAACACACAGATCCTTTACCCATAGAAGATTGCACAATGGTGTGAAAGATGGTTGGAAGACAGAAAATTGGATGAATAGTTTAATCAAAGATTAGGAGGAGGCACCAGCAGATGTTGGAGGAGGAGAAAGATCAGAGAAGAAACTTTTAGAACTTGACATTTGATGTGAAACCGAAAACCAAGAAAGAAAAATGGAAAAGCCTACGAGACCACAAATAAAAGATTATGAAAGATGGAAAACAAAGAAAAGATGAAGGGTATTCTTATGAGAAAGTGGAGAAGGGCATTCCAGGGAAAAGGATAGCAGGTGAAGGGCTCATAGTATTAAACGCTTGAGAAACAGCAAATGGGAGATAATGGCTGGGTGTAAGGAGGAGAGAACAGGAGATGAGCAGGGGAGAAGGACCTTTGGGTCTTGCTAAGCAGTTGCACTTGACAGTCTAGGTCGGGGGCACCCTGAAAGAATGACTCGATGTCCTGCCAGAGGGAAAGAACTGACTTGTTGGAATGACAATTCAACAAGCAGTGCTGCTAGTGTGTGGGGCAGCAGGAGTCCCGTAACAAACTGTTCATTTTAGAATACTTTTAGATTTACACAGAGCTGCAAAAATAATGCAGTGAGTTCCTGTAAAAGTTTTCAGTTAAAAGTTATGACACTGGTATATTACTGTTAACCAAAGTCCAGACTTGATATGAATTTCTTTGGTTTTTGTGTTAATGTCCTTTTTCTATTCCAAGATCCAATACAGGGTATCTCATTGCACTTATACATTTATTGACTTCATTGCATCCTTAATATTTTTAATTATATGTGATTGTGGTTTATGGAAACTGACTATTCTGAATAAGAGGCTTTAAACTTAGTGACACTGGAGAGAGGCATTTCTATAGATGGAAGAGGTTTTCCTTTTTAAGTAGTAATACCTTTGTGATGTAGGATGATGTAGGTGCTACATTCCCTTCATGAACATTCCTAGGCTGAATGGTTTTAGCAAGGCACATAAAAATTGGGTGAGTCAAAATCTGACATGGTGATATGGCAGGTATTATAGGTTTGGCTAGCCATGACCTCTTGAAACAGATGGTGCTCATAAAATACTTCAAACCTCATGTAGATGCAGTCTTCTAGTCCCACAAGCAATGCTTTGTTTGCTAGGTCACGTAGTACACCCTGGGCTTGTAAGCTGAACTCCAAATTTAACAGGGAAGTTACCAAATACTTCTTAAGTGCCTTGAAGAGTTTGGCCTCCAAACGTATGCTTTGGTGTGGTTGATAAAAAAAAAAAAATCTTTGATCTGCAGCAGGAATGCAATTTGGGAAAATGTGCACAATGTCTGTTGCCTGAATCTCTCCAACCGTCTTCTTCCCTAGACTTGTTGTGCACTGGAGCCCCTTCTAATTACCACTTCCCAGGCTTCTTCTGATGTGCCACTTCCAAAAGTTCTCACTTTGGAATAGAAAGGGTCTGGCTGTATTTCCACAGACTAGTAGAGCCTCTGCATCTCAAATTTTCTGACAAACAAGTCAGGTGTGTCTTATGACAGGACTAGTGGAGTAACAAAGAGTTAAGAACTTGTTCAAAAAATACTTCTTGGCAGAAGAGCGCATTGATTGTCCTAGAAAAGAATGACATGAGGCTGTGTCTCCCACGAGGGTCAGAGTCAGGCATGTTCTACTGTCACAGGGACAGATAATCTGCTGTATCGATGATGCATCTCTGACTCGTGAGGATGAGGACTGAGCTAGCACAGTATGCAAGAAGCACTGAGAACCAGAACACTCAGTGAGGAGGAGGAAACGCAGGTCATTGCCAGGTCTTATGCTTTTGTGACAACAGGCAGGTCTCTAAGCAAAAGTGTTTGAGCATTACCATACACACAGTCATCAACTGTCTGCCTCATGCAGCACTAAAGAATCTTCTTCGCCTTTGGGACACTGACATTTCCTGGCAGAAGAGCCCTCTGCTCCCATCATTGCTGCCACTGCACCACCACCACCACCACCTTCCCATGTCCCATGTCCAGGTTCTTTTGATTCATCAAGGACCAGCATCTGAGCTCCCTCTTTTATGCAATCTGGGGATGCCTGTGAAGAAAAAACTCATCATTGCCTCCTCTAACATCCCCCAAATCTCTGCCTGTGGCTCTTAGATGCACTTCTCTCTCCAGTTATATAAGTAGGCAGCTAATTCCTCCTCATTTAGTACAATTAATTTGCGCACAGGATTTATAGTTAACTCACCTTTGTATATCCCCACAGCACTTAGCATACTGCTTGGCACATAACAGCCATTCAATAAATATCTCACTAAATAGCACCTGGTTTCTGTAGCCAGTTCTGCTGATAACAGAATAACCCTAGCCTTACTCATCACCGTATGAGTGAAATCATGAATAACAAGAAATCCTGGCCGGAGGTCTGATTGAATTCTAATGCCATGGTTGCAAAAATCACTTCCTGGAGATCTTTTCTTTGGCCTAATCAACCATGATGAGTTTGCAGCAGCAGGTGAGAAAAGATAAATAGGCAGAGGAAGAATGACAGAGTGTGCTAAAGTCATTTTGTCTTTCCATGGCTGGGAGCTCTGAGTCCAACACCGTCCTAGCTGAGTTGTCTCCACTCTCCAGGTTGTGGGGAGGGGAGCACAGAAGGAGGGGGCGGAAAGACAACACACTCAAAAGCCAGAGGGGCCCAGAGGAGGATGATACACTGTCAGGACCAGCGCTCTCCATGCATCAGCATCACCTATGCAATTTCTCATCCATTTTGTGGTTTTTCAAGAAGAGGGGTAACTAAGAGTTTCCTGCTTATCCTTTAAGATTTATTCCCACCCTCTCTTACCTCCATCTGAAGACTGGAGAATCTCCTTTATAAGAGCTTTTGGAGATCCTGGAGAAGGAAATGGCAAACCACTCCAATGTTCTTGTCTGGAGAGTCCCAGGGACGGGGGAGCCTGGTGGGCTGCCGTCTATGGGGTCGCACAGAGTCGGACACAACTGAAGCGACTTAGCAGCAGCAGCAGCACCCTGGATCAGGTGAGGTAGTTTGAGACTTTTAACAAATATTTATAGCACCTATTATGTGGCTGGACAAGGTTTGTCATTAGACCTGCCCATTCATATTCCAAGAAGCTCTACCAACAAAAAATTGCCAGTCCTGTTTCCAAACAAAGGATTGACTGAATGAGGAGTATGAAATTCAAAGCCATCCCTCATGACTGGGATTGCCATTTCTTGTCCATTTAGATGTAGGTACACTTGGACCATCTACATTGTACACTACTGGGATGACCCCTATAGTCCCAACCTCTAAAATAGACGCTCCTTCTGGGGTTTTCATGGAAAAGAAAAATCTGTCTTTAAAATCATGAAATCAGTGCCTGGCTTTTGCATCTCTGGAGAATTCCCCATCAATTCATTCTCCCCCATTCAGGTACCTGACAACTTCTTAGACAAAGGTTAGTGGGAAATGGTTACCACGGTTGCATTGGGACCCTGCCATTTCATGGTCATTTCAGCCAAAATGCTGGGAACTGAGCATTTGAGTTCTTCTTCCTAGATGTGGTACATTTTCTGAAGGACACCACCATCAAAATACAGGTATCCCTTGCTTTTCAAAAGTTCAGCTTCTGCCAGTTAATTTTTACATAAGACCTGTATCCACTAGCCAGAAGAAATTGAAAGAGGATTTTCACTATTAGAGAAAAGGGTGAAAAGTGAAAAAATATGTTCCGTGTTTGTTTTGCAGTGGATCTTACAGAGGTAGTGTGTACCCCTGAGCACCAAGGGTGGCCCCTTCAAGCTCCTTCCCCAGGAGCTATACTTAGCATCTTGTGCTTCCCCTGGTGGCTCAGCTGGTAAAGAACCCACCTGCCAATGCAGGAGACACAAGAGATGTGGGTTCGATCCCAGGGTTGGGAAGATCCCCTAGCGAAGGAAATGGCAACCTGCTCCAGTATTCTTGCCTGGAAAATTACATGGACAGGGGAGCCTGGTGGGCTACACAATCCATAGGACATAACTGAGCATGCACACATGCATACTCAGCATCTTAACATCAGTCTGCCATAGCTTCTAACGGTGAGCATCTGTGCTTTCCCTCGATTTATTTTCCCTACCCATTAACGAGATGTGTCCTAAGGCGACTGCTTCTTCGCTTTACATCATTTTGGTTTTCTAAAGGTTTCATAGGAACACTACTTTCAAATAGTGGGGGAAACCTTGACTGTACGATAACAGGGTTGCATAATGGGGTGATGCAGTGTGAGGTTGGGAGTAATGAAATTGGAACACGTCCATCATGCTCGGCATGCATCCAGACGGCTTCATAGGTTGAAGCATGGGGTCTGTGCCTTTCCAGAAATAATCAGGTTGCCAGCCTGTGTGTGGCAGGCCACGGAGAAAACAGCTCTTCCCTTACAGTTAGACAGCAAGGCATGAAGCACTGTCCAACATTTCCTCCACTCTTTTCTTCCTGGGTATTTTTCCATGGAAAATGCTTTCATATCCAACTGATAAGGTCCCAAGTGAAATTTACACATGAAAGAAGAAAGAATGCCTTATAAAATGACCCCAGAATCCTTTTTTTCTTTTCCCAACGCCCTTACACTACCTCTGAATGAACAGATTTGAAATCCGAGTATCACGAACTTTGGATTGGAAATAAGCCTGAAAGTTACCTCATCCAGCCCCTCATCTGCTGTGGAAATCCTCACAGTAGCCACACTGGCAGGGTTGGTCCACGACTCCACGTCTGAGCTGCTTCTAATGACGGCAAGCTTGCTAATCCAGCAGAATGGTTGGGTTTGGAAGTGAACGTAGCTAATAAAACGGCTTTCAGCACATTAGTCCTCTTTAATAATAACTGCTGCTTTTTTCAAGGGCTCGCTGTATGTGTCAGATGCTGTGCTAAGAGCTAGAGTGCTTGACATGCACTAATTCATACGCTATTCACAACAACCTCAAAGGGAGATACTATTATTCCCACTTTATAGATAGATGCTGGACCTCAGTAAGCTGGCTGAAGCACTTACCCAGTTTTTTCACATACACTTCCAGTGACAGGAACCATGCATCTCTTCTCTAAGCAGCTCTGACTCTCAGAAAGTACTTTTTTATGAGCTGTGTCTCCCCGTAAATCAAGCAGTATGTATTTGCTGAGTATTTGCTAAATTTCAGGCATGATGCCCCCATTTCAGAGTCAAAGATGCAGCGGGTTCTATTTATCTATTTATATTTTACTTAATTTTAGGGAATATTGGAGAAAACGTAAAGGAAAAGGAAACTCCTGATATACAGCTGTGACAAAATATAAAAGAAATCAGAGCTAGTACAAATAAAATTGAAAGCTATCATGACCAAGTTAAGAATATACTATACAGATCACATGGAACAAAAAAGATGATTCCAGTTCATTTCCTATTTGACCTGGACGTCTTGGCAACCAAAACAAAAGGAGAGACACTCTTGTCAATTCACAACTTTTATTAACAAAATAATCATTGAATTGGGATAGTTGTATTCCTGAAATTAAATAGTGAAATCTAGCTCCTAGGATTTCACATAGGAAGCACTGAGAGAACTAACTCAACTTCTCAGCAGAATTTCTATAGGATATGCGTTAATATACTTCATGTGGCCATTTCTGCAGCATCCTTTGTTAAAATCCAAGAGTAGAATATTAAAATAAATGTGGCAAGCAGGGCAATAAAGGTCACGTGTGTAGCCTGTGGCCTTCAGTCCACTTCACCTCACTCTTCCCCCCCACCCCCGGCCAAAAACATGAAATATTGTCTCTGTCAAAAAGGATCTTCATTATAAATCTCAGATATTGAAACATATAGACATGTCTGAGTCCTAGACTATCAATGTTTAGAGTGTAGAGAGCCGGAACTCTCTTAAGGTTCAGAAAGACAACTGAGGGCTGAGCCTTAAAGGGATGCAATGGATTGGCCTTTGCACTGAGCTGGACTGAAACAAGCATTGGGAAGAAGATGGATGAAAGATGGTTCAGGCTGAACGTGGCTGATTTGATTTATTTCTTTTACTTAAACTGTGTTGTGCTTCACTTTCATGTGTCCGTGGAGGATACTCACCCTTGGCACCAACTGGGAAGTGAAACTGCAGGGCGTTTGTGGGCTGTGGCCAAGGAGCCATCAGCAATCCCATTACCAATGCTTAGAGTGAGTCTCCTAAGGCAAATTTGGCTCCAAGCAGCAATCACAGCTCTGTTTTCATAAAGTAATTTCACTTGTTTGCCCCAGTTAATATTCATAAGCCCTGGGCTACCAGCTTCTACTTATCAGAGCACAAAGATAATAGAATAATGGGATATTCCAGCTGAAAGAGACCTTGGAAATCATCTCGTTCAGCCTCCTCACTTGACAGGTGAGGAAACAGAGGTGTGAGGAAGTGGAGGCCCAGGTTGCACCTTTACAGACTGGCTGGAACCCAGTTTCTCTGACAACTAGCCCTGTACAGGGTTCATCAGGTCTGTCTGACATCTCCCTTCCTCATCTCTGAGAACCGAAGTGTGGTGGAAAAAGCACTGGACCAGGCAGTAGGAAAACTAAGATTGAAACATACCTCCATTCATTTTATCCTGAGTTTCTCTAGCATCTTCTTTTCTCCCCACAACAGCAAGTTCATTGTGAAAGTGGATGCTTCATATTGTTCCCAGAGGAAGAGATGAGATAAGGCAAAGTATCTACAGTAATGGTAGCATTGTGGTCCTTTTTTAAAATAATTTATTTTATTGAAGTATAGTTGATTTATGATGTGTTAATTTTGGATGTACAGCAAAGTGACTCAGTTATACACTTATACTTTCTTTTTCATATTCTTTTCCATTGTAGTTTATCAGAGGATTTTAAAAAATACTTTATTTATTTATTCATTTATTTTTGGCTGTGCTGGGTCTTCATTGCTGTGAGGGCTTTTCTCTAGTTGTGGCGAGTAGGGGCTACTCTCTAGTTAGGGTATGCGGGCTTCTCATTGCAGTGGCTTCTCTTGTTGCAAAGCACAGGCTCTAGGGCACGTGGGCTCAGTAGTTGCTGCTCCTGGGCTCTAGAGCACAGGCTCAATAAATGTGGTAAACGGGCTCAGTTGTTCTGCGGCATGTGGGATCGTCCTGGATCAGGGATCGAACTCATCTGTCCTATTTTGGCAGGTGGATTCTTTACCACTGAGCCACCAAGGAGGCCCTTATAGAATATTGAATACAATTCCTTGTGCTATACAGCAGGGCCTTGTTGTTTATCCATTCTATATACAATGGTTTGCACTGCTAATTCCAAACTCCTAATCCATCCCTCCACTATTCCTACCCGCTTTGGCAACCACAAATCTGTTCTCTATGTCTGTGAGTCTGCTTCTGTTTCCTAGATAAGTTCATTTGTGTCCTATTTTAGATTCTACATTTAAGAGATATCATATGATATTTGTTGTTCTTTTTCTATCTTCGCTTAGTATAATGGTCATTTTGAATGAGCCCAAATTTGGGACAAACCCTGTGTTGGCGGTACTTGATGGTCTGTGACTTTGAACACGTGTTCTAGCCTCAGTAACCCTAGACTGTTGCAATTACTGAGTCAGTAAACGTATATCAAGTACAAGTACAAGGCCTAGCACCAGAATGTTCTTATTGTGCCCCTGCTTCCTTCCTTCCTGACAGATCACATGTAAGTCCGTGTGTATCTCCAAGGTACGTGGATCATCCAGAACTCCATGTAGTCAGAATGTGGAGTGGTCTGATGTTCCTAAGTTACTTACCTCTTTTCGCTGAGTAAATCAACCTGTGGGTCTCAATTCCGTTTCTCTTCAACTATCCAAACATTCATTTTCACCTACATAGAACCTTCTACTGGCCCAGGGACAAATAAATCACATTTTGAGTGGTCCCAGGACAATTCAGCTTTATAGAAAAAGAAAGGTTGGCAACATGAAGGACATTTGCTGTGTTGGGCTGTCACCAGGTCCCCATTGGAACCATGAAAAATTATGGCCAATAAAATAACATTTTTCAAAATGTGACACTATCCTTCAATTTATCTTGGGCAATAAATGGATTTTGAAGAGAATATTTGAGAGAAATTCATTCTTCAAGCACTGAATAACACATCATAAATGAATTTCTTTATTAATTTATAATAGGATCATTGTTTTTCTCAGCAGTTGTCTTCACAAACTCTGGTGTAAATTTTTCTTTCTTTTAAATCATCTCAAAATACTAGCACATGCACCACCCCTAGCTTGCCACCCAATTCTCTCTCCTTCCTCCTACAAATACAAAACTGATTCTGATTGGTTGGCATGCGGAATCTTCTGGCTATCCTTTTGTGATAATGAAAAGCAGAAAACAAAAGGGGCTCACATTGATTGCGACTGAGTGCCAGGTAATATTTTAAAGAGTTTAACTATATTATTTTATTTAATCTTCCCCGTAATCCAGTAATGAAGTTGCCATTCTTATGCCAGTTTTACATGTAAGGAAACTGAGGCAGAGAATCTTTTCCTAAAGCAAAAAAAAAAAAATCTCACCCTCATCTGTGAAGTATAATGAGTACAGATTTCATAGACCATATTTGCTTAAATCAGCGTATGTTTGAGTGCTGCTTCTTTTGATTAACTCAAAATGTAACTATCCTCTTTAACTGTTCCCAATTCTAAGTAGTGAAGAGGAGAGAAAAATTCAGTATTGACACCTATTGAGTTAATACCAACAAAACAATGTCTTTGGAAGGGAATTCTTCTGCTCTTTTTTTTTGATAAATTATCCCTTTGGGTTACTTGCCTATATTGTATCTGTAAGATGACCTCACTGTGATGTGTACCTGTGTTTTGATTGTTTTAGTCGTGGTGAGTCAGAACACCAGGATACCAGCCCTGGTTCTGTCACTGTCTGTACCATATCAGGGAGGTCACTTGATCTTTCTGAATCAGTTTTCTCAATTGTGAAAAATTCACCCTATGACCCAAAGTTCCCAGAGGTGTCCATTGACCAAAGGGTAGATCCAAGGAGCTGTTGACAAACTCACCATGAAGATGGTAAGGGGAAAGCTAACCATCGTTAATGCACAGTCATCGACCTACAAAAACTTAGCCTTGTGTTAAAAGCTGTCTGAAGGGAGAAGCAGTATAATTGGGCTGCAGAGTGGAAAAAGCCTGTATGAAAGCTTAATAATAACAATAACCAAAAAAAAAAAAAAAAAGGCAGTCTTGAGGCATCACGACACTAGAAGCTCATTAAGATCTCTGTCCCAGCTATTGCACTCCTAATTGAACAGTTACACAAATAGATGTATAATATAGTCGTGACTCTAATTAAGGCTCTGACCTCAGAATCTAGCAACAAACCCATACAGTTCATGCACCCTCCTTTAAAAAGCTGTTCTGGGCAAGCTTGCAGAAGAGAAACTGTCCTGTTATGACTTCACTAAAATAACATGAAAACTCATACAAGCGCCTCTTTTTGTTTCTTCTGCTACTGCAAAACACACCTGTCACTCTCCACTTCGTTCCTTTCAGTGGCTTGTGTTTCTTTGGTGGGAGAGGATGCAGTTTCAGCTCCAATGGTGCCTGCCATATCGCTTTCAACATTTTTCTACAGTGCCCTCCTCCCACAGTGTGTTGGTCCTTAAGACTGTGGGTCTGAGAGATCCTTGTCCTCTGAAGCAAATCTCTCTCCCTATTGGATAATTGGCTTTCTTGTCTGTTATTAGTTTTGCTTTCTCTTGCCCACAGTTCTTTGCCCATGTATACATCCCATTGTTAATGTTAACAGATAAACAGTTTGGAGGTTTTTCTGTTTGTTCTGTTTTGGCTGTGCCGTGCGGCATGTGGGATCTTAGTTCCTTGACTAGGAATTTAACCCATGCTCTCTGCAGTGGAAGTGAGAAGTCCTGACCACCGGACTGCCAGTGAAGTCCCAGATAAAGAGTTTTGAATGTCTCTCTACTTTTCCCTCTTCCCTCTTATCCTGGCCTTTACAAGGAAGAGGAATGCCAGGACCCATAGGAGGGAACCTCGGGGAGAGTAAAAATCAAATGCTGCCTTTGAATAATGGAGAGTCTACAGGCTTAGAAAATTCCCAAAGAGGTTAAATATTTGTACACAAAAGATATTCATAAAATGCTCAGTTCCTGTCTCTCTGGGCTGGTCACTTTCCATGTTAATGGAAGCTGGGATAGTCACCAGCTGGAACCAAGATAAAATCTAGAGTAAAAATAATTTAAAATTAACCACCTCCATGAATTATTATCTTTCCCATCCTAAAACTATGGAACTGTTTTTAGGGCAGCTTAGGGTACCTGTTGAGGAGAGCTCAGAGACCTAGAATTCCTCTAGACCCTTCTATCCTCTTAAATCTGACTGCCATTTCCTTCTGCAGGGCTATTAGACTGTGGAGAGTCTAATACACCAGGATGCATGCTGTCAAATTATATAAAACAGAAGGCAGTTTAGAGAGATGATCCATTCCTAGGAATTAAAAAAAAAAAAGATTTCTAACACTTTTTAAGTGAGGAATAGCTGCCTTTTGTTGCCTGGGAGCATGATATAAGAGAGTTTTCATCTCAACCCTGCACATACTAGCCAGGTCACAATATAGCAAGCCATCAGCTACTCAGGGTGACTCTGAGGGCCAGATGAATAAACACTTATGAGAGTGCTCTTCACTAGAAAGGTAGCTTACCAATGTAGGTGGTTGAGTCTACAAACATAACCAGCTCCTCTACTGGGAGTTGATTTACAAAAATTAAGAGAGAAATTGGGGCTTCCTTGGTTGCTCAGTCAGTAAAGAATCTGCCTGTCTGCAATGCAGGAGGCATAGATTCTATCCCTGGGTCAGGAAGATCCCCTGGAGGAGGGTATGGCAACCCACTTTGGTATTCTTGCCTGGGAAAGACCATGGACAGAGGAACCTGGCGGGCTACAGTCCATGGGGTCGCAAGAGTCAGACATGACTTAGTGACTAAACCACCACCACCACATATTTCTGAGCTGTGTGATTGGCATTAAGCTACCTCTGTTATGAATAGTTGGCCTCCTCATCAGCTCTGATGTGCATGTGATTTCCTTGCAAATTTTCAGTTGCAATAAGGATGCAGCATTGTGGAATGGTGTCTTTGGGATCTAGTTTTATTGTTGGTATTCTCTGTTACAACCCAAAGTCTTTTTTCAGGGACTCAAGCTGGAGCGTGATTGTTAAGGATATCCCTAAGGACTGCACTCATCATTCTTAAAGGACTTTTCCCTCTACATTATTGGCTGATGAATCTGTTTCACTCCCAGGTGGGACATGAGGGGCTTATGGAGGATTTCCTGCCCCAAACCTAGCACAATTTTTGGTACCTGGTCACTGGATGTTTGAAAAGAGAAAGGCAGTGATGGATAAAAAAGGGCAGGGAGTCCTGGACTGAATCCTAAATGCCCGAAACTTCCCCTAGAACACAGGGAATGCCCCAAAAATGTACATTGAATTAATAGCTTTGATAAATGTAGCAGATATTTTAGAATTTTGTAGTTAAATAATCCTTAGTAAGGGCTTTCCTGGTGGCTCCATTGGTAAAGAATCTACATGCCAAGCAGGAGATGCGGGTTCAATCCCTGGGAGGGGGAAGATCCCCTGGAGAAGGAAATGGCAACCCACTCCAGTATTCTTGCCTGGGAAATCCCATGGGCAGAGGAGCCTGGCGGGCTACAATCCATGTGGGTCACAAGAGTCAGACACAACTTAATGACTGAACAACAACAATCCTTAGTAGCATATCACAATTAGGGGAATTTAAGAGATAAAACTAAAGACTTTGGCTTTACTTTTCAGATTTCATCAATATCGCCATATTTCACAGAGCCATAGCTAAGGGTTGCTGTGTCTTGAACCATAGGTAGGCTATCATCTCCTGTGGCAGAAGGCATTGCTTAGGCTGTTAACAGTTTGTCAAACAGTTCCACTATTTTTGAGGGACAGTATAATTCATGTGTATTTATGCTGGACTTTGGGTAAAATAGCCTCTATTTTCCTCAGACAGTTTGACTTGAAAGTGTGTATTATTGAAAGCTTGAGGTTTGGCACAGTCTCAAAGGTGTCAAGTTTCTCTTGTAACTTTTGACCTTTGATGCTACAAATTAAATTTTCCATTGATGAGCAAATAATGCACCCTCTGTTAGAGAAATGACTATACTTTCTTGGATTGGGTTGTACGGCAGACTCTAACCAGTGATCAACATATTTAGAATGGTTTGAGAACACAGATTTGGTTTCAGTCCCCAGCTAAAGGTTTGGATGGTTCTCTGACTCATCTGATCTCGGTCCGGACCATTGAATTTGCAACTCAAAGCTAGGAACCCCAAGAGCAAAGACTCTTAACATTTCTGGTCATGCCAGCTTCCCATCAGGCCAGCCACAGTTCAACGAAATGTCCTCAGGCCTTTTGGCACATCCAGTTCTGTTCCAGGTCCAGGTTGTGGTTTCTTTGAAAGTAGTAGGTGTAGGTGGTAGGTACATGGAAACTGGCCACCCAGCTCTGCAGAGTTCATGGCAGGGAGCCACTGCAGGGCTAGGAAAAAGGGCTGGAGGGTTTGCATTCCCTTAACTGTTGGTTGTGTCCTCCTAGAAGAGAGAGAACTTCATCAGGAATAATTGATTGCCTCAAGTAAATTCTAGGATCACCGATTTAGTATTCCCCACCCCATTCCATCCAGCATCTTAAACTTGAACATGGCCATGAATTAATATTACTCAGGTATCTTGTTCAATGGAAGATTCTGATTTAGCAGGTCTGGGTGGAGCCTGAGACTCTTCTCACAAGCTCCAGGTAATGCTGATTCTGCTGGACCATAAACATTTTGAGAAGCAAAGCCCCACCTGTGAAGCGCTATGCCACATGTACAGAATACAGATATGAATAGAAGAGGAAGACAAAGTTATTACTGTTAGGCAACCACATGGTGGCTAGGAGACTGGCGGGTGAACAGTCTTCATTCCACAGGTACTCAGGGCAGAAGCTGAGTTGAATGGAGTCCACGTAGGCTCTAAACTTGGCCTTGGAGGTGAACGGGAGATGAACAGGTAGGGAAGCCAGAAGAGAGTATCTCAGGCAGAAATAAGAGCCTGGGTGAGAGGAGAGACATAATACAAGCTTGTCATCTTCCTGCAAGGAAGACATCTGAAATAGTGCCCGGTTCATTCCCAGGCCCGGTGTGGGGGAGGGGGGCAGGGGGCCAGGGAATGAAGCCTATGAAAGCATAGAACATTCCTGTGGCAAGTAAGCAATCACTCACATCTAGGAGCACCAGGCCTTCTTTTTGCTGTACAATATAATTAGAGCATTTGAGATGTGGAACCGGGAGAAGCATCAAGCTGAGCGGATTGTGAGCCAGCCAAAGCTATGAAAAAGTCCTACAGTCCCATTCTCAGCACTGTTTACAACCTTGCTGTTTCTTCTGTATTGACCAAACTTAGGTTTTGCGCTTTTTTTGGTGTATTTTATTCCTTCCTTCTTTCTTAACTTCTCACCTGCCTCCCTTCTATCCTCATCTGAAAACTCAGAGGGAAACTCAGGCAGAGTGTGCCATTTCCCCAGGATTTTCCCTCTCCTTTCTGCTGCCCATCTCTGCTTCACTCCAGTCCCACTCTGGAATTCCCCCCAGAAATGAGAACCATTTGCATTGCACTTATTTGCAGGTTTCTTCTCATACATGAACTCTTATCAGACTCTCTGATCTGATCGGGAGAGACCAAGCATTGCAATCCAACAATTTTTTGCTCAGAAAAAAATCTCACATATGTCTGGCGTTCCTGTCCACTAACCAGAACATACCTTGCCATCAAGTAACAGCAACAGTTTGCTTAGAAATGTATGTAGGTCTCATTTTCAAGCCTTGCACTGGCAAGTAATTAGTGAATGAACTAGCATTCTCATCCTCATTTAACAGGTGAAAAACCTGAGGCCCAGGAAGCCACAGTTCCTAAGTGGTGATTCCTAAGAAGCTAAGGTAAGCTTCTTAGATCATTCTGCAGTCCATCCGGCCTTCACTTCATTTCCCTGTGCCTTATTTTCTCTCCTGTAAAATAGATACACTTTGTGTGATCTGTGAGACCCCTTCCCAGCTGTAATAGGCTGTGATCATGCCATTGAGTTTCAGAAACCAGAGTTCTTCACTGCCAGCTTCTATTTAGTGCTAATCATTTTGCTTAATTATGTTTAACTCCAAGTGTGTTTTATTGCAGCTGTCAACACACTTCAGTTTGTCGCACTGATGAAGTCGATAGCTGCATGATAGCACCTGTGTGCCATTTTGCAGGGCGTATTCAGCAGCCAGGCAGGCCTTCTCCTTGGCTACATGCTACCATGTTCTGTCTTGATGCCAGCTTAGTTTCTCTGTTTACACTGGAAAGCAACGTGCATACCTTCAGCTACAAATTCCCGGAAAGCATCGTGGGTAACCTTTGGCTGAATGTAAACTGCTGGTTTTATTCCAAAGCCTGGCTGGTTGTGTCGATGGGATGCTCAAGGTGAAGAGAGCAAAGACATATATGACACATTACTTCCATGTTGGGGGCATGAGCAAAGAGAATTTCAGTCTTCGGCTTCTCCATGATCACCCCTGCCCCTATGGTTGAAATCTCTGCTCACTCTTTCCCTTCAAGCCTCATGGGTGCCACCTTATCTAGAAAGCTTTCCCCAACATGTTCTGTCTGCAGTCACACTTCCTGTATATGTCCTTGAATTTCCATTTGCCAGAGCCCTTGCCCCACTGTAATGAAAATATATTTCATTATTTTTCTGACTGAGAGCACCAGTCATATGTCATTTACCCCTGGGTGTTTTCCCGCAAAATGTTTATTGAGTGAAGAGTGAATGAATGGATGAAATCATCACTTTCTCAGTGTTCACCCCTCTAGTGTTCAGGTGAGCAATATGATTTTTCTTTGTCTTTCTGATGCCCTTCCATTATTCATCCTCCTTTCTCTTCTGGCAGATTTGCAAAATGTTTATCCAGTCACTCGATCTCTGCTCTGAGCTTTCTCCCAAGCTTCTCTATGGCCAGAACAGCATCCCTTTTTCCTCTGTTTTCTTACCCCGTACACTCCTCTGATGGGCCAGGCTTTCTGTCCTCCACCTCTGAAATAATACCTCAGTCTCTGTGATTTCACCATGTGTTCTCTGATTGGCCAGAAAAGAGACTGTGCTTTCTCTGTTACCCTGTTTGAAGTAAAACATACAATTTCCAGGACTAGTCTGTCTTCACACTCTACAGAATACTCTGTTCTTTCCCGTTGATCCATCTACAACGTACAATTCTATACATGTGTATTTTTCAAGCTGTTAAAATTACCGATTTATTTGCATCAGTGACTTTTCTAAAATCTGGCTTTTTTCAATTATTATTTTGGTATAGGCTAGGGACCTTTCCAGTTCTGGAACAGAAATTTTAAAGTCAGTAGCTTTGCAAATTGGGGATGGCTCTCCATTCAGGGGATCTGCTACCAGAGCTTCTATCTTAACAGGTGACTTGGTGGTCCAAGGAAGACTTGGTCAGTGTGAATACATAAGGTGTTGTTGCTGGGGAGAGAGAGTTGAAAGAGAAATAAAATACTGAGCAGTGAGAGGTACCTGGAGTTCTTCCTCTTTAAGACGCAAAACCTATCAGGCCACTTAATTGTGGCCTCAAGTGTGCCAGGAAGAGAATTGTACTGAGTTTTTCTCATTGTCTCCCCTAATTTCCTCCTCGACTTGATGGGCTTCTTGGGTTGGTGGTGATGATCTTCAGTCCTGTTAAGGGCTGTGGTTGACAAGGAGGGATCAAGTAGCCATATTTACCTTCAGTAGGTTTAAGGATGTCTTGATATTGCTAAAAAATTTAGATTCCCAGCCCTTCATCAGGATTCCTGATTCAGTATACTTGGAATAAGGCCAGAAATATGCAGTTTAGTTATTTGCACTTCAAATCTAATATAGGAACCATTTTAATTTATTTAGTTTTTAATTGAAGTATAACTGCCTTATAGAATTTTGTTGTTTTCTGTTAAACCTCAACATGAATCAGCCATAGATATGTATATGTCCCCTCCCTGTTGAACCTCCATCCCATCTCTTTCCCCATCCCACCCCTCTAGGTTGATACAGAGCCCCTGTTTGAGTTCCCTGAGACACACTGCAAATTCCCATTGGCTTTTTATTTTACATATGGTAATTAAGTTTCCAGGTTACTCTCACCATGCATCTCACCCTCTCCTCTCCTCTCCCAGTGTCCGTAAGTCTGTTCTCTATATATGTTTCTCCATTGCTGCCCTGCAAATAAATTCTTTGGTACTCTCCTCCTAGATTCCCTATATATGTGTTAGTATACGATATTTCTCTTTCTCTTTATGACTTACTTCACTCTGTAGAATAGTCTCCAGGTTCATCCACCTATTAGAACTGACTCGAATGAGTTCCTTTTTATGGCTGAGTAATATTCCATTGTGTCTATGTACCACAACTTCTTTATCCATTCATCTGTCAATGGACTTTGGTTGCTTCCATGTTCTAGCTGTTGTAGATAGTGCAGCAGTGAACATTGGGGTATGTGTGTCTTTTCAATTTTGACTTCCTGAGGGTATATACCTAGGAGTGGGATTGCTGGGTCATATGGTGGTTTTGTTCCTAGTTTGTGAAGGAATCTCCATACCGTCTTCCGTGGTGGCTGTATCAATTTACATTCCCACCGACAGCACAAGAGGGTTCCCTTTTCTCCACACCCTCTCCAGAATTTATTGTTTGTTGACTTTTTGATGATGGCCATTCTGACCAGTGTGAGGTGATAGCTCACTGTAGTTTTGATTTGCATTTCTTTAATAATGAGCAATATTGAGCATCTTTTCATGTCTTTATTAGCCATCTGTATGTCTTCTTTGGAGAAATGTCTTTAGGTGTTTTTCCCACTTTTTGTTTGGGTTAGGAACCAGTTTTTTAGTGAGCCAGCATTTCAGAAGAATGAGCAATAAAATGTAAGACAGCACGTTTGTCCTCCAAAACTGGAGTTACATTCTACCTGCATTATGGGAGCACCATGGCAGCATTATTTCAAACATAACTCAGCATCAATTTCTGCTCTTGCCCCCCTTCATAATTATATCACTAAATCTGACCACTTCCACCAAGTGGAATTCTACTGCACTGATTCTTAACTTTTGGGGGGATGGGAAAGATAAGGGATCCATAAATGTCGAGTGGAAAGTCTTGCCCACGATGAGCACTATTTATCTCCTCCATGTGGCTTCCTGTAGCTATAGACAGAAGCACCAAGGAATGAATCAGAAGTAATGGCAGCACCTAGACAATCTGTCATGTGGTTTCCATATTACCATAAAGTTGATCCTAAGTTTTCGCAGCCTGGCTAGACTGTCTCTCTGTCTCTCTCTCTCTCTAGTTGGCAACACGAAAGGCCAGGAGACATCTCATTCCTTTGATACCCAGTGCTCCAGGGAGCTTGAAAAAATAAATTTCTCCCACATCTTACCAAATAACTTGTGTCTACCAGTGAGTTATACGCAGGCCAATAAAGCAGCATTGTCAATGTGGTCAGCCACACAGATGAACATGATCTGAAGCTCTGATCCAGATCTCGAACCTGAGTCAGCTACTTTTGGATTACTATGCTAGGCTCAAAACTTCTACAAGCATCTTTTTCAGATGTATTTACCAGTGTCAGGTTCAGAACTTTAGAAAGAAAATCCTGGTTGCTATGTTGGGTAATTCTCTATGTTGCAAGTGTCGCTGATACTACAATTGATTTCCTTCTGGTAAGGGGAAAGATATTTTAAATGACCAAACTCTTGTTCCCGCTTTATTCTGTATACTTTGCAGCTTTGAACATTAGATTCTTCACTACAGGATGAGTTGAAAAATGCCAAACATCTTTAGCTAGAGCATACTTGGAGGGACCAGTATTACATCCTGATGTTACTGTGTTTTTATGGATGAGCATCAGTGTTTGTTATTTGTATGTCTCTGTTGCTAGGAAGCTTAGCTGAAGGGCTACAGGTTGCTAATTTTGTTTCTGATACCCATCCACCAAAGGCCACACTAAGTCATATCTCATATACCTGTTATGTGCCTTGATTTATTTTTCTTCTTGTGTTTTATGTATCATCCCACCTAAATAGTTGTGTGTGTAGCATTTCCTAGATTGCATTTAATCATCAACAATAGAAAATTCCTCTCTCCTAGTTTGTATCTAATATAGAAAAGCAGCCTTACCTCAGAGTGTATATGAATTGCCTCAGCATGGACATTATCACTAGCTAATAATGACAACTATTATTTGTATTTGTATTGTACTTGATCATATATAAAGGACATTTCCATCATTGAATCTTCACTAGGGCCTTAAGCTGTAGATATTCAGATCATTCCAACTTTCCAGATGCAAAAATTGGATTCACAGGAATGATAAAAGATGATATAAATTGCCTATCAGATGTGGACAGTAATTGAGGTTTGAATGCTGATCTGTCTGACTCCAAGTCCAGTGTCCTTCCAATTCATTCTGCATTTAAATTCCTGGAATTTTTCCAATGGGATAGGGGTATCGTTGCCCATTCTGGGCCACAGTGATTGGACTCTTATTGGAAGCACATGGCAAATGCCCTGCACTATTGTATCCAAACCTGTCCAGATACATTGTGAGCTTGTTGCCACACCAAGGTGCTGTCGCGAGATGTTTTAATCATCACTTCCTCCTCCTTTTTTGACATCTCCTTGTTGGCAATCGTTTAGCCATTTGCTACACTACCCAGTTAAGTCGGCAGTCCTGTAGTCTTTTGTAGAATGTGGAGACTTCTCGTTTTATGCCTTGTGACTCTGCTTCATGGAACTGACTAGAGAGATGGTAGAAAAGGTTACAGTCACTCCATTTCTCTATTATCTTCTCCTCCTCAGAGTTTATCACTAATTTTGGTGTCAGAGCTGTAGTCATCTTGAGGGCTTATGAAAGCCAACACACTCCCCAGAAATGCAGACAGCCCCCCTGACCTTTGCAGCTGGAGATGATGGCCAAGGCGGAGGCACAGTGACCTTTAGGCCACGAGTGGGTGGCAGCACTTTCTTTTCTGTGACATTCGTGTTGCTCTTTCCTCTTCGTGTTGGTTTTAATTGGAAGCATATACAGCGTGAATCTGCCTGGTTCCCTCCATGCACACACCCTGAGTGCTGAGAGACTGTGTGTGGCTGGCTCTTGTCATAAAGGAGTGCTCTCAATGCTAAGTTGGGGACATTACTGATTGCCACCGTTAGAGACACAGAAGATAATATGGGTAACCTTTCAGGGGGAATGCTGTTTGTAGAACAGGGCCTTTGTACCACCTGGCCCAGCCCACACTTCTTTCTCATACTCTTTTTACCCTTATGGTCCCAGGAGATGAATCTGACACTGGGATTTTTTTTTCTTTTACTATTAATTAATTAATTAGGCTGCACTGTGTCTTAGTTGTGCATGTGGTATCATTGATCTTCGTTGTGGCATGTGGGATTTTTTAGTTGCATCCCATGGGAACTCTTAGTTGCAGCATATAGGATCTAATTCCCTGACCAGGGATCGAACCCAGGCCCCCTGCATTGGGAATGTGGCAGCTTAGCCCCTGGATCACCAAGGAAGTCTCAGATATTTTTTTCAATCGGCATATATTTTTGCCCCAGAACTCATTATTCAAGGGGAGCCACGGTTACTTAAGCCTCTTCTTCAAGTCCCATCTCAGTTTTGTGTCCTCCACAAAGTTGGTTGCTCATCCAGCACCATCATTCCCCCTCTGGGCTCCAGGCAGCTCAGTCCACACCAAACATCCTGTCATCTCTTCCATTTCATTCTTTATGACTTACTGACTCTATCATGTTCCCAAATGACTTTTTGCATGTTCATCTTGTTTCCTGATTTTTTTTTTTAACTACTTATCAAAGAGAAACTGGCAACCAGAATTTCCTAAGCAACTACCATGGGCTGATCCCATGATTGGTACTTTATACATGGTTTCATTGAGTTCTCATAGCACTCCTGGGAGTTGAGTGCTGAGTATTTTATAAATGAGAGACTGGAATTTATACACAGTATGCATGTTATAAACTTGTCAGGGGTCACACACTGCTTGTCAGCAGGGAGCCAGGCTGCCAACTGCTCTATATACCAAACACCTGACCCTGCATGGGGATGAGTTGGGGGAAGCTCAAAGCTTACAACAGTTGGCTCCTGGAGGACCCTAAACATGAGTTACATTCCCCTTTTATCATGGACTCCACAGTGCCAGGCAAATGGTAGGTGTTCTGTAAGGATGGTATTCTTTTATTATTATTATTATTATTGTTATTATTTTTAATTGGAGGATAATTGCTTTACAATGTTGTGCTGGTTTCTGCTGTACAACAATGTGAATCAGCTGTAAGTATACATATTCCCTCCCTCTTGAGTCTCCCACCCACCACCACCCCCATCCCACCCCTCTAGGTCATCACAGAGCACCAAGCTGAGCTCCCTGTGCTATACAGCAGGTCTCCACCAATAATATGTCTTACACATGGTAGTGTATATATGCCAATACCACTCTTCCAGTTTGTCCCACCTTCTCCTTCCCCTACTGTGTCCACAAGTCCATTCTCTACAACTGCGTCTCTTTTCCTGCCCTGGGAAAAGGTTCTTAAAGGTGATTTTATGGCTGAATGACATAGGGACAGGCTGCCCACTGAGGTTTAAGTAGATGGGCCAGGCGTTCCTCTGACAAGGCCTCACAGAGACTGAAATCAGAAAAATGCCACCATGATGCCGTGATGTTGATCTTTCAGCAGTTCACTCAGCAAACACAGTGTTGGCACAGGCTGGACTCTGGGGAAATCTAATGGGAAATGTGGCAGAGCCTGGCCCTCAGGGAGCTGAGACATTATCAAGAACCACTTCCTTTTCTTCAGAACTGTCCAGTGATCCAGAAGAGAGGTTCTCAGAACTTCTCTCTGGTTGGCACAGTGACTATTTTGACAAAAGTTCAAAGGAGAGAGGAAAACTGTTGTGGGGAAGAAAACTCTCTCTCTCTCTCTCTCTCTCTCTCTCTCTCTCACACACACACACACACACACACACACACACACACACACACACACACCCAGAGCTATCAGCCAAAGCCACTGAATTGTCTTTAATAAAGGAAAGCTTGTAGAATGCCAACTCTGGGAGGTGGTGAAGGACAGGGAAGTTTGGAGTCATAAAGAGTCGGACACGACCTAGCAACTGAACAACAACAACACCAAAAGGAAAACTTGCAGAATGCCAGAATTTCCTTCCTCTCCCTATTGGATGTTGCTTTTTATTTTCAGAAAACTCCGAGTAGGAAACAGTGGTTCTCTCTTACTTTGAGTTGTGTGATTGGGCACTTGGACCTAGAACTACCCCCCAGGCAACTTACACATGCCCCCCCCCCAGCCCTCGTCTCCAAGGACAGGGCTGCTAACTCTCCCACCTGCTCACCCTCATGCCCAGAGACCCCCCTGCACCAGGAATTGAGCAATCCTGCCTCCTTCCTCGGGGGCAAGAGGAACGGCATTTCTCAAGTGGCTGGATTGACGCTTAAAATTGTCAGAGGGGATGACAAGTTGCCAACATCTTGGGAGAACACTGTGCTTTTATATTCTGCCGACTTTTGAAATCCAGCTCCTGCTCATAAATCGTCATGTAACCGTGTCAGGGATTAGGTAGGGTTTTTATATTTATATACGTGTGTGCACTGTTTTTCCTGATGATTCAAGCAGTGGGGCCGGCAGGGAGGCTTGGTCCACCTCGCAGAGCACTGAACAAGAGACCTGACAGCAGCAATATGTTACTTCTTGTGTTTGTACCGCATCTTCACACCCACTCCCTGGGCAACAACATGAATGAAGTGGGCCCCAGTGCTTTGTGTGAGGGAGAAAGAATGAAACTAATGGCCATTCAGGCAAAATAAAGCTTTTCAGTGCTTTTCAGAAAGCAGTCTTGTTTTCATTGTTGCCCCTGTGTTCACATAATGGCCTCATCCCTGTCCTTCATTGAAACACACCCAAAGCCAGGAAAACATCTCCCCTGCACACAACAAATGTGTGCCCTTAAAGTGATCAATAAGGAAGGTGTGGGCCTGGTAGGGTGTTAGACTGGATGTCTAGAGGGGTGTGAAGACGGCCTTCCTTCTCAGGGTGAAGGCAGTGGACGGGTGGCTCTGGATGGCCTGCAAAGGTTATTTGGAAACTAGCTTCTATCTGGCAGGACCTGGAGAAAGAGAAATACATGACTTTTACATCTTTGTGCATACTGGCCAGGCCCTTACTATGCCCCAGGCATAGCACTGCATGTATTTTATGCATCTTATAATCCTCACAAAACTGTATGAGAAAGATATTATTACTAGCATTTTCCACATGAGGAGCCTAAAGTCCTAGTTCCACTTCTCTGATAAGTGGCAGAATCAGGATTTGAATCTGGATATCATGTGACCCCGTGCTTCCCAGATGGTGCTAGTGGTGAAGAATCTGCTTGCCATTGCAGTAGATATGGGTTCAATCCCTGGGTCGGGAAGATCCCCTGGAAAAGCAACCCACTCCAGTATTCTTGCCTGGAGAATTCCATGAACAGAGGAGCCTGGTGGACTACAGTCCATGGGGTCACAAAGAGTCGGACATGACTGAAGCAACTTAGCACACAGATGTACTATCCGGCCCTATACAGTAAGCTCTTAAACACCACGCTAGGATTCTCAGAACCATTCCTCCCAGCCTTACAAATTACAGAGGATAAGACCTGGATGACAATGGAAATTTTAGAAAGGGTTACTTTGAGAACCTTGAGTGGACTGTGCCAAATTCACTTGACAGCTCATCTTTAGGCTAGGAATGTGGGGAGCTGCATGCAGTGGTATCAATCCACCAAGTATATGAGAGACAGAATGAATGAAGACATGAGCCTAGTTCAGATCTGGGTATTCTATAACCAGACCACTGAACACAGACTTTTTTCACTGTTCATCCCTCAGCATTGGTGTTCTGAGATCTTAGCTCTCCCCCATGCTCATTCTCATTAAATTAGTGCTGGACTGAAATATCATCCCAGTCCTCCTGGCAGTAAGATTCTCTGCTCCTGCATCTCTCCAGGAAGCCCTCTTCTGTGTGAGGTCTGGTAGATGCTTTTTTCTGTTTGTCTCAATGACAGGAAACCCACTGGAGCCACAGGGACTGTTGAGACCCCATTTTGCAGCCCTGAAGAGATTCTTGCATTTGTGTGTATCAGGCCCCATGCCCCCTCCTGAGAACATCATCAGTCTATGAATATTTTCATATCCAGTTGGAATCCCACCTCCTCAACAAGAACCTGCTTGTATATAGCCGTGTTCAGGGACATTGCAATGTTCTTCAGTCGCTAAGTCGCATTGGACTCTTGGTAACCCCATGCCCTGCAGCACGCCAGGCTTTCCTGTCCTTCACTCTCTCTCAGTTTCCTCAAGCTCGAGTCCATTGAGTCGGTGATGGCATCCAACTACTTCATCCTCTGTCACCCCCTTTCCTTTCAGTGGAAATTACCCTGATGCTGGAAAAGATTGATGGCAAGAGGAGAAGGGGGCGACAGAGGACATTACAGTTGTAGCTTGAAATCAGTCAGAGTAAGAGTCTTTACACCACAGAAATTTGCAAGCACTACAGATCAGGACTTTGTTGTTGTCATGATTATTGTTTTGATAGCTGATTTGCCAGCACACCACTGTAATACCTAATGCCTCACCAGTCATTTGATCCCAACAGTTTGGCATCCCCCTGCTGGTCATTGCTTTATCATGTACCCGTGTGTGTCTCTTACAGAGACTGTAGGAGAGATAGGATCATTAGGTTCTTTGTGTCTCTGCAGTACCATCATGATACCATGTGAATAGTAAGCACTCTTCAGTGTCTATTGATATTCTTCATTTCACCTGCTTGGGTGCAATTTTTCTCTAAAAATTTTCAGATGTTATCCATTTGGATGAAAAAAAAAATCTTCCCTGTAGCCAGTGTCTGTCATTTATTGACTGATTCATCCATCAACCATTTATCCACACCAAAGAGCAGAGACTGTGTGTCAGGCACTAGTTCACAAGGCAGAATCATAGAAAAAGCAAGAGAGTTCCAGAAGAACATGTACTTCTGCTTCATTGACTACACTAAAGCCTTTGACTGTGTTGATCACAACAAACTGTAGAAAATTCTTAAAGAAACAGTAACATCAGACCACCTTACCTGCCTCCTGAAAAATCTGTATGCAGGTCAAGAAGCAACAGTTAGAACTGGACATGGAACAATGGACTGTTTCCAAATTGGGAAAGGAGTACGTCAAGGCTGTGTATTGTCACCTTGCTTATTTAACTCAATATGCAGAGTACATCATGCTAATGCTGGGCTGGATGAAGCACAAGCTGGAATCAAGTTTGCAGGGAGAAATATCAATAACCTCAAATATGCAGATGACAACACCCTTATGGCAGAAAGCAAAGAGGAACTAAAGAGCCTCTTGATGAAAGTGAAAGAGGAGAGTGAAAAAGCTGGCTTAGAACTCAACATTCAAAAACAAAGATAATGGCATCTGGTCCCATCACTTCATGACAAATAGATGAGGAAACAATGGAAACAGTGAGAGACTGTATTTTCTTGGTCTCCAAAATCACTGCAGGTGGTAACCGCAGCCATGAAATTAAAACACACTTGCTCCTTGGAAGAAAACCTATGACCAACCTATTAAAAAGCATAGACATTAATTTACCAACAAAGGTCCATCTAGTCAAAGCTATGGTTTTCCCAGTAGTCACGTATGGATGTGAGAGTTGGACCATAAAGAAAGCTGAGCACCAAAGAATTGATACTTTTGAACTGTGGTGTTGGAGAAGACTCTTGAGAGTCCCTTGGACAGCAAGGAGATCAAACCAGTCAATCCTAAAGGAAATCAGTCCTGAATATTCATTGGAAGGACTGATGCTGAAGCTGAAACTCCAATACTCTGGCCACCTGATGTGAAGAACTGACACATCTGAAAAGATCCTGATGCTGGGAAAGATTGAAGGCAGGAGGAGAAGGGGACAACAGAAGATGAGATGGTTGCAGGGCATCACCGACTCGATGGACATGAGTTTGAGCAAGCTCCGGGAGTTTGTGATGGACAGGGAAGCCTGACATGCTGCAGTCCATGGGGTCACAAAGAGTTGGATATGGCTGAGTGGCTGAACTGAACTGAAATGGTATGGAAAGAATAACCTAGAACAATGGAATGCAGGAACTGGGGGCTGGGTAGTGCATAGTCTCAGATGATGATGTATATTAGTTTCCTGTTGCTACTGTAACCAATTACCATAATTATTTTGGCTTTAAACAGTAGAAATTCATTGTCTTATTATTCTGGAGGTCAGAGATCTAAAATGGGTTGGCAGGTCTGTGTTCCTTCTGGCGACTCTAGGGAGGAATCCATTTCTGGCTTTTTCCATCTTCTGAAGGCTGCCTTCATTCCTTGGCTCCAGATCTGCAAGTCTCTGACCTCTTTTGTGTCATCACATCACCTTCTTTGACTCTCTCTTTTGCCTTCTTCTTTTCCTTGTAAGGACCCCTGTGATGATTTTGGGTCTGCTCAGATAATCTGGGATATCTGATTAACTTAATTGTATCTGGAAATTCTCTTTTGCCTTGTAAGATAGCATAGCAGCAGGTTCCAGGGAGTAGGACATGGACCTCTTCAGGGAGCCATTATCCTGCCTACCACAGGAAGGAAGGGAAGGCCTCTCTGAGGAGGTGACATTTGAGATGAGGCCCAGATGAGAAAAACATATGAGGGAGAGGATCTCAGATAGAGAGAACAGCCTGCAAAGCCCCTGAGCCTGGTGCAAGCCTGGAGAGTCTTGAGAAGAATGACAGCAAGGCTGAAGGGAGCCCCCAGGGGAAGCTGGAGAGGTAGGCAGAGCCCATGTAGCTTAGCATCATCTGCCTAACAGGTAGGAGCGTGGTCTGTCTTCTCAGTGTGACGAGGAGCTGAGAGTTGTGTTTTTCACTGGGTGAATATGTGCTTGAATGGAAACAAGTTTTTTGGTAATTGTCTAGAGTGGTGCTATCCAGTAGAAATATAATGCAAGCCACATTTGTAATTTTGAATATTCTCACAGCTATTTTAAAAAGTGAAAAGAAACAGAGGAAATTAATCTTAATCTTAATAAAACATTTAACCCAATACACCCAAAATATTATCATCCCCACATGTAAGCAATATAAAAAAAAAATACTGACATATTTTACATTGTTTTTTTTTTTAAGTGCTATGTGATCACCATCAGGTGTGTTTTTTATGTTTATAACACTGCTAGGTTTGGACTAGCCACATTGTAACTGCTCAGTAGCCATCTGTCGTGACCATTTTTGGCAGTGCACATCCAGACAGGGTCTTCAGGGTCCTGTGCAAAGTCTACCCCAGCACTGCTTGGAAAGTGGTGGACAGTGAAGTGTCACAGAAATTATAGGGCCTGTGTCTTGCCTATTAACCATCCCCAAATTCACAGGCTCTGAGTAGACCTTGGGAAGCAAAGGGTGGATTTGCAGATTCTGGAAAGGAGTATGTCTCTTGGTGGGGCTGGCAGTGAACTCCTGCCTCCTGGAGCCTCCAAGGAATACCTGTCTGTATCCATATGATCGGTGTTAAGGTTCATCTTGCTATCTACCCCTCATATGTTTAATACCTTGAAGAGTTTTAGTGAAAGTCAGACCTCTCCCATTTCATTATAGACAGGGCCATTTATTCATCTTACTATACCAATATTACTGGAAACAAGGGCAGAGGTCAAGAACAGGGGAAAAAATCAATGGAGCAATGACAGGATGTCAGTTGAAAGGGCAAGGGCCTCTAAGACACTTCCAAGCTATGATCCATGCTCTCTTGTGCTCCTGTGGTGACCACCCCCCCAATACTAACTAAAAGTCTAGGCTGAAAGGTTTAGTACCAACAGAACATCATGTACATTCATTTAGATTTTTGCAGTGATGTTAAATTAAACAGGTTTGTGAAACAGAAAATAAATACCTGAATTAAACATGTAGATCATGGTGGTTTATGTAAAGACCACCTTATGAGAAACCTTCAGTGCAGTACAAAACATTAAAAACAACAGCAGCATTTGTTAGAATGTCCTGTGTAGAGCCAGCTATCTGCAAAACACGCTGGGCTTTCAGAAAGGCTGGTGCTGAGTTCCCTTCTGATGATGGATTTGGCGGACTAGCATCTGGACCCTCACATCTGGTCTATGAGAAGGCAGACCCATCAGAAAGCAGCTTGGCCGTTTTGACATGGAGTGACAAAAACCCTAATGTGCAAGGACAAAGGTGGCTTCAGTAAGTGCTTTGGGGCTTTAGAGCATCAGTCAAATTACCAGTGTCTCTAATTATTGTGCCTGCAATCTGGAGCAAGCTATAGCTGCCTTCCAAAACAGGGTGGAATGTTTCCCTCTGATGCACATTAGCACAAGTCCTCCTTGGATGAGTTTTCCAAAATGATGAGGACATAGTGCTGTGGGGCAGAAACGTGTTGCCTTGAAAATCAGTTGTGATCTTTGCAAACAATCAGCTGGCTAACAAGCATTTATCCAGCACGTATGATATGTGCACTCTGGAGAAATTTCAGAAGTAGAAGGTCCCTACTTTCCACAGACTTAAGACCCAGTTGGAAGAAAGTGACCACTCAATGAGAAATTCAACAGTACGTAGTGCCAGCGTGGTGCATAGGTTCAGGCTCTGGCCTGTGAATCAGTAGATCCGAGTTCTGCCCCTGACTCAGCCACTTACAAGTGTTACTACCTTCAGTCTGGTCATCATCTAGCAGGGGCAATAACTACTGGATCACTCAAGAGTAATTGCCTGGGAATAAATCACTAACTCTGGAACTACGGATCCTCTTCTCGACATCAGAAGAGTTTGAATGGATTATAATGATGGTGATAATACTAATAGCTCCATTTAGTTAGGTCTAACTTTGTGCTCATGAAAAAAAGAAAAGTTAAAAAGTGTTATGTGCTTTTCAGGAATTAACTCATATTTCCTAAAGGAGACTTAACTGGGAGAAAATTTCTGTTATTCCCATTTTGTAGATGAGAAAGCTGAGACGTAGGCTAAGTAACTTACCCCAAATGACTGATGCATAGCTGCGATTCAATAGCGACTCTTTGAGCCTGTAAAGCTTGGGCTCTAAATGCCCTGAAGCCCATTCCAGCAGGCACATTCTTTAGTTGTGGGAGCCTTCCCAATCATTCAAAGGTTACTTGGGGAACTGGAGAAGAGTGAAGTCGGATAAAGGAAATCATGTTGCCATAAAACACAGACCAGGTATTAGTAGAGCTTCAAAGAGGAGAAAGACCATCATCATCTGTTCCTCGGAGAATTCAGACTTAACTACGTCAGGATGCCAGGACTTCAGAATCCTGATCCATCCACGCTGGTATCTCAGTTTGCATTCAAGGGCTACTGGCCATTCACCAAGCGAGTCACACACCAGAAAGGGACTTCGAGGCTGCAGCATGACAAAGTCTCACCTTTGCAACCTTTTCCTTTTACATCCATCTCAGCCACAGGTGGGGGAGCTGTGAATTTCACTTCAGCCATCATGTGTAGTGAGGACACACACATGCACACAGATTGTCACCCACAAAGTCTTCACTTTGAGACAAGGGTGGGTTCAGCTTCCTCTGCTTACACAACCCATGCTGCCTGAGGACACTTGGGTTTAGATGGTGTGTTGGCCGCAAGCTGTTTCACTATGTCTTGCCTGGTCCCCTTGGCTTCCTGCGCCTTCTCTTGAACAGATAGTTCATCTCCTTATCTCAGAGAGTTGTTTCCCCAAGTATAGCCCCAGAGTCGGTAGCTTTGATACCATCGAGGCAAAAAGGTATTAAACCACCTTTTGTGTAATCGTTTAAGTCATATTTTTTTCATATCTGCTTCATGAAAAGATGATGTGGTTAGATTTGAGCTAGGCCTTGCCGAGGATATCGTGTGTACTTGGGGTTACCCACATCATCATGTGACTCACCTTCTTCTGCAGCATGGTGATCTTATCTTCTTTTCTGCACTTTGCCACCAAGCACCAGCTTCTCTCAGCTTCTGTGTGTGTGTGTTTGTACACACATGTGCATTCATGTGGGCATGTGTATGTGCTCATGGCAGCAACTTGTAAAATGATACTTTTTCATTCCTTTATAATAAGGCTTTTACTCTACTCGTAGCAGGGGGAGAAAAGACACCTTCATTGGCTTTTCCACTTAGGAATTTGAAGCAAAATTTTGCTTAAGCAGACACACTTCTATTTAATTTAAATTGGTGATTCTGCTGTTCCTTCTATGTGCTAGGACCTGAACTGGCTACTTAAAGTACAAAAATACATATGACTGTCCTTGCAAGATCATCTATGTAACTCCGGAAAGAGAGCGCATTATCAAACAGCAAGAATTCGACCCAGCAGGGGCCAGGGAGCTGCCAAGAATGGAGTCGTGAGGGAAGACAATTGAGGCGAACGAGGGGGAAAGGACCAGGGGTCTCCATGAAAAGGAGTGGGGGGATTCACCCAGTGGCCCTGTGAGGACGCCCCTCCCTCCATCTCCCTGGGGCAGAACAGCAGGGGGTGGGAGTCAGAACCCCACCTCCTGCCTGAGTGATCCTTGGGTTTGGAAATTTGGGGAGCACACCCTAGGAATGGAGCTTCCTAAAAGAAGCAGGAGATGAACAAAGAGGGCGGAGTGAGAAGGAGGTGGCAGCCCCAGGACTGTGTGGAGGACAGGGTACAGGAGAGGCTGAACCTAGCAGAAGGGCCATGGTGAGAGGTGGTTATGAGCGTGGGTTTGAATATCATTAAGTGTGTGCTAAGTTGCTTCAGTTGTGTCTGACTTTTTGAAACCCCAGGAACTGTAGCCCCTAAGGCTCCTCTGTCCATGGAATTCTCCAGGTAGGAATCCTGGAGTGGGTTGCCATACCCTCATCCAAGGGATCTTCCCAACCCAGGAATTGAACCTGCATCTCTTATGTCTCCTGCATTGGCAAGCGAGTTCTTTACCATTAGCACCACCTGGGAAGCCCCTTTGGTATCATAAGACCTGGGGTGAAATACTGAAGCCGCCACTGACTCAATGTACAGCCTTCTGCAGTTCCTTCACCTCTGCTGGCCTCATTCTTTCATCTGTGAAGTGGACATAAGAGGGCTTCATAGGACTCTCCTGAGAACAAACTCAGATGAAGTGCTTAATGCTGTTTCGGGAGTGTAGAAGTGTCCCATAAACGGTAGCTTAAAAAACAACAACAACAAAAAAAAACCCTCTTATTTTTAGTGCCTAGAAAAGTAAGTTGAGGCCAGAATGTAGAGGCTCCTGTCTGCCAAGGCAAGGAATTTGGACACTGTCCTGCAGCCCATGGGTAGCTAGTGAAGGTCCTCCAGCAGGGAATGGCATTAAAAGAAGCTGGTGTTTGGGGAACTCTCCACTTGTCATCAATGTGGGATGGATTGGAAGAAGGAAGGAATGTTGGTGAGGAGGCTCTGTCAGTGTCCAAGCACCATGGATGAGGGCCCAGGGAGGTGGTAGGGGGAATGGAATGGAAAAAGCAGAAACAAGCACTTTAAAAAGGAAGGTGAAATGTGGGAAGGAAGTTCAAGAGGGAGGGGACATATGTGTACCTATGGCTGATTCATGTTGTTGTAAGGCAGAAACCAACACAACATTGTAAAGCAATTTTGTTGTTTTTCAGTCGCTAAGTCGTGTCCGACTCTTTCCTACCCCATGAAGTGTATCACTCAGGCTTCCTTGTCCTTCACTCTCTCCTAGAGTTTGCTCAAACTCATGTCCATTGAGTCAGTGATTCCATCCAACCATCTCATCCTCTGTCACCCCCTTCTCTTCTTGCCTTCAACCTTTCCCAGGATCAGGGTATTTTCCAATGAGTTGGCTCTTTGCATCAGGTGGCCAAAGTATTGGAGCTTCAGCTTCAGCATCAGTCCTTCCAATAAATATTCAGGATTAATTTCCTTTAAGATTGACTGGTTTGATCTCCTTGCTGTCCAAGGGATTCTCAAGAGTGTTTTCCAGCACTGCAGTTCTAAGGAATCAATTCTTCGGTGCTCAGCCTTCTTTATGGTCCAACTCTCAGATCTATACATAACTTCTGGAAAAACATAGCTTTGACTATACAGACCTTTGTTGACAAAGTGATGTCTCTGCTTTTTTAATACACTGTCTAGGTTTGTCATAGCTATTCTTCCAAGGAGCAAGCATCTTTTTATTTCATGGCTACAGTTACTGTCTTCATTGATTTTGGACCCCAAGAAAATGAAATCTGACACTGTTTTCACATTTTCCCCATTTATTTGCCATGAAGTGATAGGACCAGATGCCATGATCTTAGTTTTTGAAAGTTGAGTTTTAAGCCAGCGTTTTCATTTTCCTCTTTCACCTTCACCAAGAGGCTCTTTAGTTCTTCTTCACTTTCTGCCATTAAATTGGTATCATCTGCATACCTGAAGTTATTGATATTTCTTCTGGCCATCTTGATTGCAGCTTGTGATTCATCCAGCCTGGCGTTTCCCATGATGTACTCTGCATATAAGTTAAATAAGCAGGGTGATAGTATACAGCCTTGATGTACTCTTTTCCCAATTTTGAACCAGTCCATTGCATGTTCAGTTATCCTCCAATTGAAACTCAAAAAACAAAGGAAGGTGGCTTAGAAGTGAGGGATGGGAGTTCAGCCTTCAGACAGTAGAGCAGAATAAAGGAGGGATCCAAGCTTGTTTTAAGGATGTAGCCTTGTTACATCCACCCAAACCAAGGTGTGAAGGGAGGACGGATGACACTTTGTTGTCCTGGAGCAGGGCTGCTATTTGGGCAGGGGGAAAGGGACCCTGGTCTTAAAACCCCAAGGGCATCTTTGGCACCTTGATTGGGTTGTACATTTGTGTCCTGCTTGTCCAGAAAGAGGTTGAGATGGTTTTATACCCTGATGGAGTAGGTGGTTTACACTATCCTCATAAGTAAAAAGGAACTGAATCACCAGGGAAAAATGGACGTAGAAAATAGAGGGAAATGATGGGGCATGGAGAATGAGATAGAAATGACTGACAAGCGAGGGGTGGTGTTGAGTCCCAAAATGTCAACTCTTTGGCCTTAGAATTAAGATTTCACCACTTCTCATCTCCCTTTCTGAGGGAAGAATCCCTCCCAAAAGGGACAGAAAAACCAGGTCCTTTGACCTTTTTTCTAACTTCCAGCATAACAGTGGGATTTCTCTCAACCACATTTTAAATCTTCCTTTTATTTGCAAGGGAGGGCACAATAGCAGGTGCTTCTTCTCCACCACCAGTACAGCTCTCAGGAAAGGATGAGAAGGAGCGAGGGAAGGAAGAGACGAGAAAGAGCCTCACAAAGGAAAAAAGGGAGAGATCATGACCCATCACCAGTAGGCACTGCCAGCTGACCCGCTGGTTGGATGGCGGTGATTGCCACAGAGCCATCCAGCTTGTGACTTTGCTTCCTCTTTCTCTCTCTCTCTAGTAGCACAGAATCACTCACCCTCGATTCCTCGGGGTTTCACAACCTAAGAGGTCTGGGAGAGCACCTTGCAGTGCCTGAGTCTCCTCGAGTGTTCAGAGCGGACACAAAATGTATGGAGTCTCTAGACAAGCGGCCTTTCTGTGGATGGGATCCGCCTCTGGGAGGCTGGGGAAAAAACAAAAACAAGTTGTTTCCTGCAGTTGTCTGATGCAGTTGCTAACAGAGAGTCACTCGACACTTGGTAAGTGCCGTGAATGTTTTTACTTTCAGTGCCCAAGTTTCTCTGGCTTCCGGGAGCTATTGTTGTCGAGGAAGGAGGTGGTATGATCATCCCCTCCCTCTCCATGTGGTGTGACAGTGCAGAGATGGTTATCTGCACACCAAAGTTGGTGTTGCTTTTTTGGGGGTAACAGCTTTCGAAAAACCATCCACTGGGCTCCAGCCAGCCAGGCTTCGAGGGCAGTTACCACAGTGTGAAAAGGCAGGTGGCTTTGTCAGGCAGGATGTGGGCCACTGATGCAGACTTTGGGAGATGGTGAACGCACCCTCTCCCATTACAGATCAGAGTCCAGACCCACCGATTCCTGGGATGTGGAGAGAGAAGGGCTGGGTGAGGACCTGTGCTGGTTAACACAGACCTCCTTCCTGCCTCTGCTCTGTCAGTCTCGCCATGGCTGGACTTGTGCAGGGTCCCTTTCTGAAGAGGGAAGAGCTTAGCAATCATCTAGCTCTCATGATCCTCTTCCTAGTGGGACCGCTGAGGCTCAGAGTAGGGAACTAGCTTTGCCAAGGTCAAGCCATGGCCACCTAGAGCTGGAATAGGACATAAGGTGCCGTGGCTCCAAATCCAGTGTTCAGAGACTTCTCGGTTAAGTGCAGAGAGCCAGGCTTTGCAGCCAGGCGCGCCTGGACCAAATCCAGCCTCAGAACCTGGGAGATTTTGTCTTTTCCCAGCACCATACTGAGCTCTCTGCACCCATCCCCCCAAACAAGAGACCACGAGATGCCAAGGACATCTGGACAGGAGGACAAGACACCTGGAGCTAGTGAGTCACAGGAAAGAGGACTCCCTCTTCCCTCTCCCCTCATGAACAAACCCTCCTAGGCTCGAATGGACCATCCCAGAATGGGATGGCCTAAAGAAACCAAGGTGGACCCCAGGTTAAGGTAGCAGTTGGCATCATGAGTGCTCAGCAAAGTAGGGCTCAACCTGCAAGCAGTTCTCGTTGCTGCTGCAGACCCAGGCCTTCCTCTGCTCACTGGGAGCTGTCTCAGGGCAGCTCCACAGGCTGAGCCCCCTGCCCATCATCACAGCTCCCATCTCTTGGGCGATCCTTCTGTGAGGAGGACTCTCTGGCCTGACCTTGCTCCAGCGTACTAAGCACAGCAGAATGTGACTCTCAGTTCTTCTTCCAGTCTAGGCATCCTCCTCCTCCATTTACCTTTTCAAATGTATTCATTGAATTCAGCACACAGCAAAAATGTGACAGCACCTCTTAGTTGCCAGCCTCCATATTAGAGACGACTGGTGATACAGAGACTTGCATAGCCACCCCCGTATAGCATTTTTTCTCCAGCACTTCTAAAGCCTCTAAGTGAGCCAGGATGGATCTGCTTTGTCTCACAGCTTGCAGCAAGGTGGCAGGAGGCAGGGGTCATTTTCCTTGTATGCTGTACATCACTTGACTCTTGTAGGTGGCAATCTCATGGAATACCATGCATGGTGCTTCCCAGAGTTGTGAAATCATTGTATTGATTCGAGGTCCTCTATGCCACATGTGCTGTGTGGATGTGTGATGATGATGCAGTGGTTGAGTGTGTGGTCCCCAGAGGCAAGCTGATCTAGACTTTCTACCATCTATAAACTGTGTGGCTTTGGGTCAGTTACTTAATCTTAGTTCCAAGAAGATAATAATTGTATATTTTAGCGTGATCTGACAAATTCAATGAAAAATACAAATAAAGAGATTATTATTCAGTGAGACACATAAAGGGTAGAGTTTCCCTGGTGGCTCAGTGGTAAAGAATCTGCCTGCCAAAGCAGGAGATGCAGGTTCAATCCTTGGGTCAGGAAGGTCCCTTGGAGAAGAAAATGGCAGCCAACTCCAGAATTCTTGACTGGAAAATTCCATGGACAGAGGAGCCTGGTGGGCTACAGTTCATGGGGTCACAAAGAGTCAGATACGACTTAGCAACTGAGCACATATGCACACACATGAAGGGTCAATACCTGATACTGTCATTATCATTAATGTAATTACTGCTTGGTCTTATTGTCGTTATATTCACTGAAGGTAGGCTATACTATGCTGACAATGCCCAATACATAAGCACTTAATAAATATGTGTTGAATGGATGTTCTTCAAGGATGATCAGGTGGAAATCCAAATGCTCTCTTGCGTGAAAAAGAAAATTACTCAGGGGAACTGAATCAGAAACAGAAGACACTAAGCTTTTTAATGTGGTTTTGGTTAAACTGTGCTCCCTGGGAACTGAAAGCAGAAAGAGAAATCTTGACCTGGTCATACTTGGGGCACCTACAAATATGAGACAGTTGTATCTAGTTTAGTAGGTTGGTTTTGACTGCCAGCATGCTTCTTTACTAAAGGAATCTTTCAGAAGGAAAGGCTTTCAGTCTGTGGTATTTAGGCTGGATTTCGCCCTGCTCAGTGAGGGGCAGCAGCCCTGGACCACAGGAGTCTGACTCCACAGAGTCAGTCATGGGGCACCTGTCAGCCTTCCTGCTTGGAGAGCATGCCATGGTTAGTGGGGTAGATGCCAGGATATTCCTCGTCCCCATGCCAGACATCAGGATGTTTAGGAACAGGTGGTTAGCTTTTTTCCATTTTGTTGCAGATATTTGGTGTGGTGCAGACACAGCCAAGGTAAAAATCCCACACCCAGGGACTGCCTTGGTCAATCTGTGTTCAGGGGTAAAATCGGGATGAGAAGCTAGGCCGCTTACTGGCCAGGACAGGCTTAAATCAGCAGGCAGGCATCGGGCCTGAGCTTGTGGGGTGGACAATGCACATGTTTCCGAGAGCTGTTGGTAGATGAAACTATGAGTGTGGTTTCAGAGGAGCTGCATGCTAAGGAAAAGGATGGCATCAGTGTAGTCAGGGAGGTAGAGGGCCCAGGTTATCCACAGCCTATGAAGCCTCGAGAGTTCCTCAAAGATCAATTTAGGCAAGAATGGAATCTTTATTCAAAGAAGAGCTGGGACACCAAACCTTGAAAGTTCTGGAGAACCAGCAGTGCTCCACCCCACAGCATATGGCTGAGCTTCTTTGTTTATAAGGTCCCTTCTGAAGCATTCGTGGGCACTTCCTCTGCCAACCTGCATGCCAGGGAACAGGGATGCAAAGATGAGGAAGATGGCCCATCCATGAGGGAGATAGCCCATCCTTCAAGATATACCTTCACAATACCAAGTGCCTGCATGCAAAGTGAACAGGTAGCTGCCTCCAGAGGCTTCCAGATATCTAGGATTTGGGCACCATGAGAAGAAACAATCAGATGCTAACTTGATAGGTGGGGCCCTTTGCGATTTCAAAGAAAATGGAGATAATGAAGACTTTGCCCCCACTTAACTATTTAGAGGAGTAGATGGTGCACTGTCTCCAACTTTGTGGTTCACATGGAAACCAAAGGCAAGGCTCCAGACTGACCTGAGAATTGACTTGGAGCAGGTACATCTCTGCACTCCAGATTGCTTCCCATGGAAGGAGGTGGCTCATTCCTTTTTGTTTTCCACATGTTTAACTTGTAGTGCCTGCTATCAAGCCTGTATTGACGTGAACAGGGAGGGGTGGGGTTGGCTGTGTGTAGTGCGCATTGATTGATATACGTGCATCCTCCTCACTGCATAATATCAGAGCCCCACCTTTGGGTGAGCTTGCGTTAGCCAAGCTCCATCCTGTATCTAAAATTACCTCAAACAAATAGCCTTTACTTTTTTTTCTTCTAATCACTTTCTTTTCCTATTATAATGCAATGATCAAAAAATAGAAAATATGGAATAGAAAATGAACAAGAAAGGAATGGGTTTTGTGACATGGAAGATGGGAAGATAAGATTTCTGGGCTCTAGCCCAGGATCTACCTCTAACTGACCAGTCCTTTCACTGTCCTGGTCCCCATTCAGGGAGGCTGGAAAGAGGGGAAAAGACAGGGTTGAGCTGGCATCGAAAAAAAGAGTTCCAGAAAAACATCTATTTCTGCTTTATTGACTATGCCAAAGCCTTTGACTGTGTGGACCACAATAAACTGTGGAAAATTCTGAAAGAGATGGGAATACCAGACCACCTGACCTGCCTCTTGAGAAACGTGTATGCAGGTCAGGAAGCAACAGTTAGAACTGGACGTGGAACAACAGACTGGTTCCAAATAGGAAAAGGAGTACGTCAAGGCTGTATATTGTCACCCTGCTTATTTAACTTATATGCAGAGTACATCATGAGAAACACTGGGCTGGAGGAAGCACAAGCTGGAATCAAGATTGCTGGGAAAATATCAATAACATCAGATATGCAGATGACACCACCCTTATGGCAGAAAGTGAAGAAGAACTAAAGGGCCTGTTGATGAAAGTGAAAGATGAGAGTGAAAAAGTTGGCTTAAAGCTCAACACTCAGAAAACTAAGATCATGGCATCTGGTCCCATCACTTCATGGGAAATAGATGGGGAAACAGTGGAAACAGTCACTGACTTTATTTTTGGGGCTCCAAAATCACTGCAGATGGTGACTGCAGCTATGAAATTAAAAGACACTTACTCCTTGGAAGGAAAGTTATGACCAACCTAGATAGCATATTAAAAAGCAGAGACATCACTTTGTCCACAAAGGTCCATCTAGTCAAGGCTATGGTTTTTCCAGTGGTCATATATGGATGTGAGAGTTAGACTATAAAGAAAGCTGAGTTCTGAGGAATTGATGCTTTTGAACTGTGGTGTTGGAGAAGACTCTTGAGAGTCCCTTGGACTGCAAGGAGATCCAACCAGTCCATCCTAAGGGAGATCAGTCCTGGGTGTTCATTGGGTGGACTGATGTTGAAGCTGAAACTCCAATACTATGGCCAACTGATGCGAAGAGCAGACTCATTGGAAAAGACCCTGATGCTGGGAAAGGTTGAGGGCAGGAGGAGAAGGGGACAACAGAAGA
Source organism: Okapia johnstoni (assembly GCA_024291935.2). Lineage (NCBI taxonomy): Eukaryota > Metazoa > Chordata > Mammalia > Artiodactyla > Giraffidae > Okapia > Okapia johnstoni. Next base: position 49,454,242 of record CM044307.1, on the reverse strand, counting down.
TGAGATGGCTGGATGGCATCCCAGACTCAATGGACATGGGTTTGGGTGGACTCCGGGAGTTGGTGATGGACAGGGAGGCCTGGTGTGCTGCGGTTCATGGGGTCACAAAGAATTGGACACAACTGAGAGACTGAACTGAACTGAACTACTATATATAGAATAGATAAACAGTAAGGCCCTATAATGGAAAATAATCTGAAAAAAGAATATATTTCATGTAAGGATGGGTACAATAAAGGAGCAAAACAGTATGGACCTAACATAAGCAGAAGATATTTAGAAGAGGTGGCAAGAATACACAGAGTAACTATACAAAAAAGATCTTAATGACTCAGATAATGATGTGACTCAGATAACACGATGGTGTGATCACTCACCTGGAGCCAGACATTCTGGAGTGCAAAGACAAGACAGCCTTAGGAAGCATCACTGTGAACAGAACATAGCTAGTGGAGGTGATGGAGTTCCAGCTGAGCTATTTACAAACCTAAAGGATGATGCTGTTAAAGTGCTGCACTCAATATGCCAGCAAATTTGAAACACTCACCAGTGGCCACAGGACTGGAAAATGTTGGTTTTCATTCTAATCACAAAGAAAGTCAATGCCAAAGAATGTTCAAACTACCACACAATTGCACTCATTTCACATGCTAACAAAGTAATGCTTAAAATTCTCCAAGCTAGGCTTCAACAGTACATGAACCGAGAACTTCCAGATGTTCGAGTTGGATTTAGAAAAGGCAGAGGAACCAGAGATCAAATTACCAACATCCATTGGATCACAGAAAAAGCAAGAGAATTTCAGAAAAACATCTGGTTCATTGACTACGCTAAAACCTTTGACTATGTGGATCACAGCAAACTGTAGAAAATTCTTAAAGAGATGGGAATTCCAGACCATCTCACCTGCCTCCTGAGAAACCTGTATGAAGGTCAGGAAGCAACAGTTAGAACTGGACATGGAACAACAGACTGGTTCCAAATTGGGAAATGAGTACATCAAGGCTGCATACTGTCACCCTGCTTATTTAACTTATATGCAAAGTACATCATACAAAATGCTGGGCTAGATGAAGCACAAGCTGGAATCATGTTTGCAGGGAGAAATATCAGTAACCTCAGATATACAGATGACACCATCCCTATGGCAAAAAGCGAAGAGGAACTAAAAAGCTTCTTGATGAAGGTGAAAGAGGAGAGTGAAATAGCTGGTTTAAAACTCAACATTCAAGAAATTAAGATCATGGCATCCAGTCCCATCACTTTGTGGCAAATAGATGGGGAAACAATGAAACAGTGAGAGACTTTATTTTCTTGGGCTCCAAAACCACTGCAGATGGTGACTGCAGCCATGAGTTTAAAAGACACTTGCTCCTTGGAAAAAAACCTATGACAAATCTAGACAGCATATTAAAAAGCAGAGACATTACTTTACCAACAAAGGTCCGTCTCTTCAAACCTATGGTTTTTCCAGTAGTCATATATGGATGTGAGAATTGGACCATAAAGAAGGCTGAGCCTTGAAGAATTGATGATTTCAAACTGTGATGCTGGAGAAGACTCTTGAGAATCCCTTGGACAACAAGGAGATCAAACCAGTCCATCCTAAAGGAAATCAACCTTGAATATTCATTGGAAGGACTGATGCTGAGGCTGAAGCTCCAGTACTCTGGCCACCTGATGCAAAGAGCCGACTCATTAGAAAAGACCCTGAGGCTGGGAAAGATTGAAGGCAGTAGGAGAAGGGGATGACAGAGGATGAGATGGTTGGATGGTATCACTGATTCAAAGGGCTTGAGTTTGGGCAAGCTCCGGGAGAGAGTGAAGGACAAGGAAGCCTGAGTGCTGCAGTTCATGGGGTTGCGCACGACTGAGTGACTGAACAACGTATATGTATAACTGAATCACTTTGGTGTATACCTGAAACTAACACAACATTGTAAATTAACTATATACTTCAATTTAAAAAAACAGTTAAAAAAGAAAGTACAAAAGAAAGAAGAAAAGAAATATATCCATTGATGGATGTAACTGAAACAGAACATTGTAGTAATTAAACAGACAGTCCAAGTTTAAAATGCAAATACACCACTGAGGAATTAGTGAAAGAAGGTAGGAGTCAGAAGACCTGAGATCAGGTTCCACCCCATCCCCACCACCTCTCTGACCCTCAGACTCCTTATCTGTAACATAGGGATGATAACCAATTAAAATCACAGGTTTTCATAATTAAATGTGTGTGAAAATATTTTGCTGTGTGAAGTGTGTTGGACACAGGTTTCTTTTATGGGTAACTTATCTTGCGGGAGAAGACTTCACTTTCAGGTATGTTTCAGGCCCCTGGAGGACCAATCAGAGAGCTGATGATCTTCCTGCAGGTTATGTTTTTGAAACTTTATATGGTCCACAAGGTTGTTGCTTACCCTCTCCACTTTACAAACATCAGAAACATTATATGATTGACTGATAGAACACCAGCAACCCTTAGAGATATTCTACCACAGCCCAGGGCTATACTTTCCATTTTTATTAAAATTCTTATTAACTCACAGCCCAAGAGCTTTTAAGCCAAGCCTGATCCCCTTTAGGGCCCCTTGATTTGATCAGAGCAATTTGTGTGCAGTGCTCTGGTCCCACTTTCTGTAAAGATAGTGCAGACAGCAGTCATGTGATGTTATTCCGAAGATACTGGAGTCTTCTCTCCATCCAAAACCACCTTCGCTTACAGGGCCACTCCCACCCTAGCCATAGAGACATACTTGAGCTCCACAGTGACAAGTCTACCCCCTTACTTTAAGACCTCCTATCTCTTTGAAATTCTAAATATTTCTAGGAAAAAGAACTATCAGTCATTTGTAGCTTAGTGATGCTGAGTTTGTTGGTTTCTATTTTGAATACCAAGAGGGCTCTGTGGAAGGGGGAATCATGCAAAAATAAGGGTCCCCAGGAAAGATATGCCTTGACAAAGTACAAGAGGAAAGGGGGATCAAGAAGAAGAACTTGCCCCCATTGGATCAGCTCATAGCCTCATTGAGAGGGAGTTATGTCTAGGATGCGCTTGTCCATCTTTGTGGCCAACAGATGGCTTTCTCTCAACAGCTGAGCTGAAGCTCTGTATGTGTGTGTGATGGGGTCAGGTCTATCTTCTGAGCTGTTGTAAGAAGCAGCATCTCTCTTCTTCTGCCTCAGGCTTTGTGGTGATTTTTATCCTTCAGTTGCTGTTTGCTGAAGAGGCCTCCCTGAATTACTCACATTTATCTTTCCATTAATAGGTAGTCTTAAACTTAATGTCATCACCTTGATAATCTGCAAAGCTATATAGCACCAGAAAATAGCAGCTCTTTTTTGCAGCTTGCAAAAAAGTCATTTCTTTCCTGACATAAATTGTGTCTGGGATCCATTTGATTTTTTCTCGTGTCATGTTGAGGTGAGGGACACACAGAATTGAGGCTGAGGAGGGAGGTGTCATTGTTCATATAAACTAACCTCTTATCACTAGATTGTGCACTTTGACTGTATTGCCATGAACTAATTAGTAATGTGGCTTTTTAAAACCTCTTACAATGGCAGACTTGGTCTGAGGTCTCAGTTTGATATATCCCCAATATTTCATGACTTCTTTGCATTTGAAGGAGTAGATGATCAGGAAAAGTCTTATTGTGTAATATTTAAGGAACTGTTGCATTTACCTTTTTTCCCCTCAGTTATTGATTTTGTGCAGATTCTGTCCCTGGCACTATGATAAGTGTGTTAGGGATATCTGGTGAATATTAGAGGACCAGTTCTCAAGAACATTTACCATAGTTATGGTACTTGATGGTTGACAAACGGTTCTCACAGTATTTAATCTCAAAACAACATAGTATAATAGGAAGAGGAGGTATTATAATCACTGTCACCTTACAAATGAGGAAACCATCACTCAAGATCTCCCACGTAGCAGTGCTAGAACTCAGATTTGAACCTAGATCTTCTAAACCCTAAGCCATGTTCTCAACCATATTGCCTCTCTGGATATTAGAATCTTCCCAAGAGATAGAACCTGAATGTGTAAATAAGATAAATGACTTTTCAAAGAAGCCTGTAGTTAATTATCAAAGATGCGGTAAAGATAGGTGTTGCCAGAATCCAGAAAAAGGACAAAATCATGGTAGCTCAAAATGGTAGAAGAGATGGATGGGGCTTGGTGGGTTAGATGAGCTGGAGAGAAAGTAGTAGAGACCTTTAACAAGATAGAAGCAGATTGTCTTTCACATAAAGATCTGAGCTGGTATGGCAGTTGTGCTCCATGAAGTTGGCACAGACCCAGTTTCCTCTGCCATTCCAAGGGTTTTCCTTCTTCTCCATGCCCAAGATGGCTCACCACCTGGTGCATGCTCCAGGAAATAGGCTGAAAGAAGTGGTCATGGGGAGATAATGGTCAAATACTCCACTTCCAGGAACTAGATTTTTCAGGATTTTTAGTGCTAAAACCAGGAAATCCCTGGAAAATGAGAATTGTCCTGCTAGTTTGAGGACCCTACCCGAAAGTCACAAGCTTCATCCTTGGTTACATACCATTGGCTAGAACTTAGTCTCATAGTCACACCTAGCTGCAAGTGAGGTTGGGAAATAAAAATCTTTATTTTGGGTGACCCTGTGCCCAGCTAACGTCTTCATACCTACAAAGGAAGGGAATAGTTGATATTTGAGCCATAACTAGCTATATGTGAAATTAACACACAAAATTTTTATTGGCAGAAGAGAATAGTGTTAATAAAGATCAACAAGCATTTCTGTGACTTCTGGTGCTGTATCCATAATGGTAGTTCAGCAAATACTGTCCCAGGAGTTAGGCTGTGAGCTTTATGTACCTCCTACTATATTAGCTGGAACTTTTTTTCTTTTCCCAATCCAGGAGGCATAGCTGTGAGTGATGTTTTATAGGGATAACTTTGGACTATATTCGTTTATTAAAAAAAAAAAAAGTATTAATAGGTCACAAATGTTTCTTGTAATACCCTCACATTGATTGCAACACACAAATGTGGCCAGACATGGAAATTCAGATGCACTCTGGCATGTCCTCAGGATGGTTTTGAGTTCAGGAGTCATGAAATTACGTGATGAGAAAATACTGGAGAAGGATTCATCTGAAGGGGTGGTGTGTCTCTTTCCTTAATCCCTAAATAACTAAATAAGGTGAGGACAAGCACATGGATCTAGAGTTTTGTATTTAAATGTTATCAGAAGTATGTAACTGCATGTTTCTAGAAGACTCCTTGGTAGGAAATTGAGTACTTGCCTCAACCCTGCCCTCTGGAGAGGACTATCCCTTTAACTAGCTAGTTAGCACCCTAGCACAGCTTTCAGAAAAAGGTCTGCCATGTGTCCAACACTATTTGGAGATGGATATCAGTCCTGAAGCTGATGTGTCGGGGATAGGGTGTGGACCATGGTACACAGGTGTGGCCAATGAATGGGGAGGTCATTCACTTCTGCCCTGCCAGACATGTCATCTAGCTTTGCCCTGGCTATATTGGGGTTGGTTTTCCACGCAAAACCCTCCTAATCAGAGTTTCAAATTTGCTTTACAAACACTGTCAAACTACAAGCCAAAGAAGATTGGATTGGGGTAGGATGGGACCTAAGGAGTAAAACATCTATGGCCACATTAGGAAGCCAGTCATTCAATGAAAGAGAACCCAGGACAGAACTTATTTAGGGCTTCCCTGAATAAGGGAAGTCAAGGCCCTTGACCAATTCTGGTCAAGGCCCTTCATTACCTCTTCCATTCTCATAGCCTCACCTGTATTCCCAGTCTCACACTGATGATACAAGCCTATGATGGACTGTGTGTCAACTTAAAATTATGTTTTTCTCTTCTTGATACCTTAAGATAACTTTGTAAAGCAAAATCACTTTGTGGTAGAGAACAAAAATATTTATGTTCCTAAAGTGAGGTGTGGTCCCTCCTGCCCAAGTAAATCTTGAGTGCTTGAGTGTTTTGTGAACCAGCTACTCCAGTACTCTTGCCTGGAAAACCCCATGGACGGAGGAGCCTGGTGGGCTACAGTCCATGGGGTCGCTAAGAGTCGGATATGACTGAGCGACTTCACTTTCACTTTTCCCTTTCATGCACTGGAGAAGGAAATGGCAACCCAGTCCAGTATTCTTGCCTGGAGAATCCCAGGGATGGCAGAGCCTGGCGGGCTGCCGTCTATGGGGTCGCACAGAGTCGGACATGACTGAAGCGACTTAGCAGCAGCAGCAGCAACAGACTATTGCCATGTGTTTCTCATCATTCTCTATGCCTATTTTCTGTGTACCCTGGAGCCTCCAAATTGAAGAGAATAAACATTCCAAAGGCATTAGCATGCTGGTATGAATTAGTAACTTTGAGGAGGGGAAAAGCTGAAGATGAGATCCAGCCATACTTGCAACAGCTTTACTTGCCTGGAAGTATTTGTCATTTTGTAAAGATTTTCAGTCCACATCAGCCACTAAGATGTTTACAGAAGCCTGGGAACAATTTTGATTGTGCAGTGATTCAGGGAGTTATGAAGGACAATAAATATGCATTAGTTAAGAATTGAAGAGCTATAATGTAATATTAGGTAGCCATTAAGTGTAACATTTTCAAAGAATATTTAATGGTGTGGTAAAATGCTCATGATAGAACATCAATGGAAAAATCAAGATCTAAAACTGCATCTGCAGCATGATTCCAATTTCATTGATTTGTACACATAGAAAAAAAGACTAGAAGGAAATTCTTCACAGTGTTACCATATTGGTGAGATTATGAACGACTGGTTTTGTCCTTGAAATGATCGATCTTTTCCACGTTGTCTAAGTAAACAGCTATTCTTTCTGTTTTAGTGCAATACATACCACATTTGTAACTATAAAAAGCTATTTATTTTTTTAAAGAATAAAGGCAAAAATGCCATTGAATAAATATGTGAACAGATTAGTGAAAGAAGATAATTTTCTGCAAAAATCCTGGGTGAATATTTGACTCTACCTTTGAATAAGTTCTAACACAAAACTCATGTGCTCAGTGGAATACTTTAAATTTTTTGATTCGTTCTCTTATTCATTCATCTGTTTGTAAACTGTTTATTATACTCCTACTATATTCCAGGCGCAGTGCTAAACTGGTCAGGTCTTGGCCCCACCCTTGAGAAGCCAACCATATGGTCAGGACATGTTAACTACTATTAGTACAGAGATAACATGTTCCTTGTCTTACAGTGTTGTGAATAAGGTATGAGTTTGCTGAATGAATTAATTGGGAGGCCAAGTGGGAATTAATTGATGGTTCAATTAATAAACAGAGCAAGAGTTTGTCTCCAGCACTGACCTTTCCTTCAGGAATTTTCTAAAGCTTTTTGAGCTTTCTCCCATCTCCTTGTAGGAATCTCAAGTGTCTGGCCCTACCCTTTCTGTTAATTGCTTCATAAAATGACAGTCTCATGGAAGAACTGACCAGTTCTTTCCATGTGCTATCCTGGCGGGCTTGTACTGATTAAAGAATGGATGACTCTGGAAGGAGTCAGAGCTGGAGGCCTCCAGATGCAGTTTCTCCCCAGTTATTACAGGGTTCCTCTCGGGTGAGTACTCAAGCCAGAGACAGGAGTGGGCCATGATTTTTTGGCAGAATTGGGCCCAGCAGGGGATAGAAGTTAGTACCCTTCTGATGTGATGGCAGAAGCTCTTGAAAATGCCCTTCTGTTACCCCTACTGTCTCCTGATCACTGATGCAACAACCAAGGACAACATCTTCCACTCCAGTGAGGGATAGAGTTTAACAGGTCAGTGCCCCAGGGAGCAGCGACCCACTGAATTCCATCAGCCCTAAGGTTTAAAGAAATGCCAAGGGAGATTAACACTTCTTGCTGTGAAACTCCCTGGGGCATATCCTGTCTCCAGTCTGGCAATAATCCAAGTAAGCAAAGGTGAGGCCTGAACCAGGTTGGGCCAGAAGAAGGACATCCCCTCCCTGCTCCATTCTCCCTAAATGCTCTGCCTGACTGGCTCTCTTGCTCACTGGGACACCCCACCCCCACCCCTGCCACCCCAGGGAGACACCACCACCCCTCTCCATCCCCCCTCTCAGGGCTTTCATTTCTACAGAAAGTCTGAGGGGGAGGGGGATTCCTAATACTGTCTTTGCGTGACTCCTGGAAAATCCTTAAATGATCTAAGTAAATGAGTAACTCTTTGGATATCACAAGATGAAAGTAAATGAGTTGCCCAGGGACCGTAATGAATGCAGATGAATTCTGTACCTTTGCACAGGTTTGAGACGAGAGGAGCTTCCGGTGGCAAGACGTTGTCTGAAGATGAGAGAGAATCGAAATCAATGGGAATCAGGAAGAGGAGAGGAGAGGAGAGTGTAAAGTCGTAGTCCTTGGAGAAGCCATTAACCAAGACTTGACTTTTATTACTTTATTCCTAAGGTTATAAAAAATATAGATCCTGGGTGATTTCTGCCAAGTGCCTCCCAAGAGCTTTCTCTTCAAGGGTCCCATGTCTCCTGTGGTCCTGGACCAGGGTAGGGAGTGCATCCATTTGCTGTGCAGGAGGGTGTAGGTACCAGAATAGACACCTCCTGCTCCCTGCCTGCTACGGTTGATTCCAGATTTGACAGTCACTGGAGAGCGTCTCCACCTCCCCTTCCATTGTCGACCTCTTAGACTCTGTTTCCTTCTGGGACCCCAACCCAAGCTTTCCCTTCCTGGAATTGACCACCACATCCACAGGACCACCTTCCTATCCTACCTGCCTCTTCCTCTTCTGTCTCTGGGCTGAGGTCTGGAGTCAAGGCTTAGAGGGCAGGGAAGTGAATCTCTGCCCATCTGTGCTCCCTGCTCCTCACACTGGGCACTGCTCCCCTCTGACTGTCTGCTCTGTTCTCAGCTCCCTCTCCATCTCCTCCTTCTCCTTCTTCAGGAAGTCTCTGCAGTCTGTTCCTTTCCCCACCACTCTTGATGTCCCCTATGCTTCACCCTCATGATGCCCTACAAGGAAATGCCCACACAGTTGGCAGTAGCTTGTCTCTGAAACGTACACACTTCTTTCTTACTTCATCCAGTTCTCCCTGAGCACCTAACACCTGGCATCCAGTGTACCGGGGATTCCAAACCTGAAGGAGAGGCTGTGTGTGTCTGGATGCTTATAACACATCGGCTACTATGCAGTTTTCTGACTGCTATAATACTACTGACTGCTATAAAGAAGGCTTTAAGAATCCTGACCGGAAACAGCAGTCATAAGAAACAGTCCATAACCCCTGGGGAGCAGACAACCACGGATGAAACTGGCCTGTTCTCAGGGACCCACACAGGCATTTCCTTCCTCCACCTGGATTCCTTCAAGACCCCTGTCTCCCAGGAGGCAGCTCGGTATCTCCCACATCATTTTAGTGGGAAGATGGAGTCTTGGCCTCCAAACTGGTCTCTGAACACACTTCGCTGTGGAAGCCTCACTGGGAAGGGTGGTTTGGGGAGACCTTCAGGATTGTACTCCAAGTGCCTTATGGTTGAAACATACTGTTTTAGACTGCCTTTGGGGAACATAAGCACTCTTCACAATTTTGCATTTCTGGGGAAAAGCTTCCAAATAATAATGAACAAATGAGTTCGTTTGGGATTTTGTGTGCACCAGACATTTTCTTACCAGCCCTAGATCCTTCAGAACTCTCAGTCTCTCAGGGCTCCATTTCCGTAACCTAACTCATCTTTCAAAGTCATTTATGTCAAGGTGTTATTGGGTTAAAATGTTCCTTTCTTAAGTGATAAGCTTTTTGGTAGAGACTTCTGATAGACTAATGCCTTAACTCTAGAAAAGATTTCTTCACTCTAGTAATTCTCTCTGTAATGAAGGGGAGCTCAGACAGACAGTAAGGCAGGTTGGTATTAGAAACATTTAGAAGAGGGGATTTAAGGCGCTCTGAAATCATATATTTTGAGTCTGGTGCCCAGTATATGTAAGCACAGCCTTACTACTGTTTTCCAGCTAGGTTTACTTTTACACTTTATAGGATCCTTGACATTATATCTGTACCACAGGTAGGGGAAGGGGAGGGCATTGGTCTACCCAATAAGATCCATCTAATTCCAAAATGTAATTGGAAGTTGTAAAGATTCTGAACTGAGGTTGCACACTTTCTCCCTTCTGTGGTTGGTCAGGGCTTGGGAACTAAAGCTAAACACAATAAATAATCTTCAGTTTGAAATTTGATAGGAAGAAAAAAAAGAAAGTATGTCTTTAAAAAAGAGAGAGCAGGTAAAATAATGTCCCCAGGCCAGGAGAGTACCAGTCATTTTCAGATAAATTATACCCTCCTCCTCCTCCATGGGAAAAAAAAAAAATCATACTCAGACTTAACTGTCCCTTTGGCACTTTTGTCAAATGAGTTTTAGTAGCAGGAGCTGCTAAAAATATAAGCCAATTTCTTTCTTCATTTAAATCAAGTGCTTAAAAAAAGTGTAGCACCTAGAACTGGTGCAGGGCTCAGCATAGCAGCAGCTGGTCTGCCAGAGTCCCTGAATAGTCCTCAGTGACAGCCAGCACCCTCTCAGAGCTCAGAGGAGGCAGTGGCCAGGCTGGACATTGTCCCTCAATGTGGGGGCTGTGCTTGAGCACATGGGACCCAAGTTGGAAAGGTGCCTTTCGGTACATACTGACAAGGGTACGTACAGGAGGTACTCTCAAGAATACTTTGTTGTTTGGACATTCATAAGTCCTTCCTCCAAGCTGCTCTCCCTCTCTCCCTCCCTCCCCCCCTCCCTCCTCTCCCTGTCTTTCTCTCTCCCTTCCTTCCCTTTCTTCTTTCCTTCCTTCCATTCTTCCTTCATTTCTTCCTTCTAAAAATACAAGAACATTTACAGATATCAAGCATGAGACGATACTTGTATAGAGATAGGATAGGACTTTGAATGCGTGAATGAGACTGAGTCCTCACTCTCAGGGAGGATAGAACCCACCACATCCCCAAGCAGTGTTCTGTTCCCATACAGCTTTTCTCTTAGTCGTGTTTGGAAAGGCATCTAAGCAACTGGCCCTGCCTATAAGGTGAGAACTAGTAAAGGTGTAAATTGCTTTCAGCGTTACTTGCCTTTAAGAGAAGACTCTTAATGTACAAAGCCTCTGAAGACCGAAGTAACATATTTATCGTGGTAAAATGCCAGGAATTGCATTAGGGAGGAGGGGTGTGTTGTGGAGAGACTCTTCATGTTATATTTTGTGGCACTTGTTGTGCCCAAGATTCATATAAAGTAGATCTAGAGAACTTCCCCGGTGGTCCAGTGGTTAAGACGTCACCTTCCAATGGAAGCAGTGCAGGTTAGAGAGCTGGTTGGGGAGCTAAGATCCCACATGCCTCGCAGCCAAAAAAACAAACCATGAAACAGAAGCAGTATAGTAAAAATTCAATAAAGACTAAAACTGGTCCACATTAAAAAAAAAAAACCTTAAAACAATAAAATAAATTAGATCTAAATTATGCATATCAAAGATCATCTTAAATTCACATTTCAGGGCGGGAGGGGGTGACTGGAGCTATAGGGTGAGAAAGAAGGCCTACTCAGAGCTACTGTGGATTATGCTAGGAGTTCTCTAGCCTTGGAACTTATAAATGAGGCCACCTTGAATCAGACCCCTTATGGGGTTCCAGTGATTCAAACAAACCTCCTGAATGAGGCTCTGAGATAGTTTGTCATAGTTCAAATTCTGGCGTCTAATGAATAATGAACATAGTTATTAGTGTCACAGTAAATGACACTAATTTACTTTTTTTTACTTTTTATGAAAGTAAAAGTAGAAAAAGCTTCATTTTACTACTCTTATCCAAGCCAACTTTCCTATGCAGTCATTGCATTAAAGCCTTCCATGTACATGGAGGGTGCAGATTTAGAAGTACCTACGCATGTGCTAGAAGCAGTGATGGATTGTGGTAAGCCATCCCTGCTATGCTTTCTTCCAGTTCTACTTGGTAACATAGCACAGAAATTTAGAAAGCTACCCAGCTCTATTACAATGGCACCAGTGGATGGGTGGGTGGGGACACGGGAAGAGAGGGAGGGAGTCAACTGATTCCAATTAGGATTAACTCTGTAACCTTGGGGAAGGGATGGCAACTCACTCCAGTATTTTTGCCTAGAGAATTTTGTGGACAGAGAATCCTGGTGGGCTGCTGTCCATAGGGTCGCACAGAGTTGGACATGACTGAAGCGACTTAGCATGCATGCATGCATTGGAGAAGGAAATGGCAACCCGCTCCAGTATTCTTGTCTGGAGAATCCCAGGGACAGAGGAGCCTGGTGGGCTGCCATCTATGGGGTCGTACAGAGTTGGACACAACTGAAGCAACTTAGCAGCAGCAGCAGCAGCTGTAAACTTTCGTTCCTTACAACAGTGCCCTAGTCCCCTGAATTCATCCCCAAGCATCAGCACAGACAGTTCTAGAAGTTCTGGGCTATCCTGTCCTACTTGAATCTATTCAGACCTTCTTTATTGGTGTTGTTTTAAATTTTTATTTATTTATTTTTGGCTGTGCTGGGTCTTCACTGCTATACAGACATTCTCTAGTTGCAGTGAGTGGGAGCTGCTCTCTAGTTGCAGTGCACAAGCTTCTCATTGTGGTAGTTTCTTTCTGCAGAGCATAGGCTCCAGGGCAAGTGGGCTTTAGTATGGTGATATTTTATATTCCATCACTGAAGACACCTCTGTGACCTTTTCCATAAGTATCAGGTTGTTTTGTCCTTAACCAGCTGCTCTCGTGTCCCTTAGCTGAGTTATAGTTCATTTTGAATGGTCTTTTGGTTAAGCATGTAGATCTAAACAGCAGATTACATGGGTTTGAGATTGAATAGCAATTCTTATATGTCAGGCACAGTCTGAAATTTTATATAAATTACCTCAGTTCATCTTCACAGTAACAAGTAAGGTACTATTATTATTATCACAGTACAAACAAGGTACTATTATTATCTCCATTTTTACAGATGGGGAAACTGAGGCAATGGGAGGTTATGTCATTTTTCCAAGGTCATACTGCTACTAAGTGGCAGAGCTGAGATTTGAATCCAGCCAGTCTGCTTCAATCGCTACTAGTTCACTGAGATTTGAAACACTGGTTTTATTATTAAATGTAATACCCCAGTTACTGGCACTTTAGGATCCCTTTTACAAAGGATGATGTGTCTGAAAAGAGCCAGTTGGCCTCTGTCAGCAAAATGGTATTTAATGCTCATAGAGACAATTGTTTCTCCTCACTTGAACCCCCAAACCCCATCCAAGAACAAAGTTTATCTTGACCTCATAGATTAAGCCTGTCCTCCGTGCAATGCTAGGGAGAAATGCTAACTAGGTTAACTTCCAAAATCCTGGTGGAGTCAAGAATATTTCCACATCCCAGACCTCTTCCTCCTCCACAAAGGCCCCCTGATTATGCCAATAGGTCCTGTGTCCTCTCTCTGTGTGTCTCTTTTCTTGGATCTTCCCTGAACCTGAACTGGGACAGCTGATCAGACCAGCACTCATATTTATCAGCATTCGACAGGTCTGAATATTGAAAATCATACTTCACTCCTTACTAACTTATGTTATCCTCTTTATAATTCTACATCAATAAACTCTGCTTTCATAACAGTTTAAAGGCCTTGAACCATGTCTTAAATGTAATTTTTTTCACAAAGGGCTTATTAATATGCTGGATGCCCCAAAGCTACAGTTAATAAATAGCCAGGCACCTGACCTGAAGCAGCAGTAGTGACTAAGGCAAAGGCAGTGTCTTTTGGCCAAGACACTTTTGCCAAGATAGTGTCTTTTGGCCAAAGTTTTTACATCAGTTTCTTTTTGTTGTTGTTGTTGTCAATATCAGTTCTTTACTTTTTTTGTCTTTTCCTTTTCATGGTAGATGTTGAAACATTCTAGTTGCCTGCTCCTTGAGTTGAACTCAGTTGCTTATTTCTGGAGGAGATAGCCATGTTACATATGCTCTTGTTCTACCCAATAAGGCTACAGCAATGAAATCTGAAATAATGAAAAAATTCGATAGTACCTCTGTCTTACCTATACATACTCAACATTCATTCACTCACTGAATCTGTATTTGTTGAGTTCTCCTGCTGTGTGCCAGGCACTCTGAGTAATGCAACAGGCATGGTTAGAACCTCCATTCATCAAGGCTACTGTCTGGAGTAGAGGAGGGTAGGCAAAGACATTAAATGAATAAAGGCATGACTTCACATCATGCTCAATGGCATGAAAGCTAACAGTAGAGTATGATGAAAGAAAATGATGGAAGACACCTAATGTAGAATCCAGATTTTTAACAAGTCGCCAAGTGATGCTGCTGGTTTGGGGCCTACCCTCTAAGAGTCACTACCCTAGTATATGTTATGGGTGGATTACCTTATGGATTAGCTCAGAATGTATTAGAATCACCTGGAAGCCTTTAAAAAATAATGATGCCTGGTCTCTGTCTACGTCTCCTTTGTTGCCCTGAAAAACAGGTTCAGTAGTACCATCTTTCTAGTTGCCATATATAATGCATTAATATACGACATTTGTTTTTCTCTTTCTGACTTAATTCACTCTTATCATCAGCTCTAGGTTCACAACAATGGAGACACAGACATAGAGAACAAACTTATGGACATGAGTGGGGGGTGATGAGAAGGGAGAGGGTGGAACGGAGGGAAAGAGTAATATGAAGCATATACACCACCATGTGTAAAAGAAATAACCAATGGGGAAAAAAATAATGATGACTGACCCCATCCCAAGAGATTTTGTTATCATTGATCTGGGTTGGGGTCTGGGTATCTGCATTTTCCAAAGCACCTAATGCACATGAGGATAAAGAACCACTGATGCTAGATGGCCCCAGGGAGAGTGAGTGTTGCTTGCTGAGTGCTGGCGAGAGTACACATCCTTAGGTACTTGTAGCACAAATGCTGACTCACTCACTCACCGGTCAGTCTACTGGTAGGGAGTTCCGCCTTCTTCCAGTGTAGCTCTCACAAATCCCCAGTTGCAATGTGATTCGGTAATTCTACCCATCTGTCATATGAAAGAACTGGGGCTTGATGGACTTGCTTGCCGTGAATTTGAGCTCCGGCATGGAGTGTTTCTAATAAACTTGAGTCATGGACAGTCGGACTCACTGTTCCTGCACTGAGAAGCCCAGGACAAGCAGGTGGTGGGGAATGGGCTGACTCGCCGGCAGTTCTGTGACGGTGCAACTAGAGTCAGGAGACCTAGGTTCACTTCCAGCTCTGCCTCGACGAGGTGGAGACTTTGGCAAGTCATCTGACTCCTTGGGATACAGCTTCTTCATTTGCAAAATGAGGGCATTAAACTAGGAGGTCACCAGGCTTTTTTTTTTTAATGATCAAATTCTAGCAGTGCTAGTTGTGAAAGTAAACATGAAACTGAAGCTTCATTTCCTCCTCGATAAAATCAAAGTTGGACTTGTGACTTCAAAGACTATTGTCAGTTTGAGTGTGGCAATTCTGCTAATAATGACAATAGCTGACATTGAAAGAGCGCTTCTTTTTTTTCTATGAGTTTATTTTTATTTATTTTTAATTGAAGGATAATTGCTTTACAATATTGTGTTGGTTTCTGCCATACATCAACATGAATCAGACATAGGTATACATATGTCCCCTCCCTCTTGATCTTCCCTCCCACCTCCCACTCCATCACACCCCTCTAGGTTGTCAAAGAGTACCAGTTTGAGCTCCCTGAGTCATACAGCTAATTCCCACTGGCTATCTATTTTACATATAATTGTTGTTGTTGTTCAGTTGCTCAGTCGTGTCCGACTCTTTGCAGCCGCATGGACTGCAGCACGCCTGGCTTCCCTGTCCTTCATATAGTAGCGTACATATTTTCGTGCTACTCTCTCCATTCATCTCACCCTCTCCACCACCCCCATGTCCGCAAGTCTATTCTGTATGTCTGTGTCTCCATTGCTGCCCTGCAAATAGATTCATCAGTACCATCTTTCTAAACTCCATATATATGCTTTAGTATACATTATTTGTTTTTCTTTTTCTGACTTACTTTGCTCTGTATAATAGGCTCTAGGTTCACCACTGCATTAACCTGACTCATATGTGTTCCGTTTTATGGCTAAATAATATTCCATTGTATATATGTACTAGCTTCTTTATCAACTCGTCTATTGATGGACATCTAGATTGCTTCCATGTCCTAGTTATTGTAAATAGTACTGCAGTGAACACTGAGGTACATGTATCTTTTTCAATTACGGTTTATTCAGGGTATATGCCCAGTAGTGGGATTATTGGGTCATATGGTAACTTTATTCCTAGTTTTTTAAGGAATCTTCGCACTATTCTCCATAGTGGTTGTATCAATTTACATTCCTGCCAGCAGTGCAAAAGGGTTCAATTTTCTCCACAGTCTCTCCAGCATTTATTGTTTGTAGACTTTTTGATGATAGCCATTCTGACTAGTGTGAGGTGATCTCATTGTAGTTTTGATTTGCATTTCTCTACTAATGAGTGATGCATCACTCATTAGTTTATTAGAAAGAGCATTTCTATATACCAGGCACTGTTGTAAGAAATTTGCATTATCTCATTTAATCCTCACAACCAAACAATGAGATAAATTCTGGTGTTACCATCCCCACTTCATAGGTGAAGAAACTGAGGATCGGGAAAGCTAGGTAACTTGCCTAGGCTCACACAGAGAGTAGGCGATAGAGTCGTACTCTGCCCCCAGCCATCTTGTCCACAGCTGGGGGACCCTCATCACTACACTGCTCTGACCCTCAGTTTTTCCAGCATAAAATCAGAGTTTGGACTAAGTGGCCTCAAAGTTCCTTTTAGCACTAAATACAGTGCTTCTGCAGCTGCTTCCTCTTGCTCACTTTTTTTAATTTACTCAGCAGACTTTGAATGAACTCTTACTATGGAACTCAGGAGTCAGACTGTTGGGATTCTGATCCTAGTCTGACCACTGTGTTACTTGGGTCAAGTTACCTAAATTCTTTAGCCTCACTGGCTCATTTGTTCATGTGGGATTAATGAAAGTGCTGCTCTTGGAGAGTTGTTGCAAGGATAAGGTGACATATTGCCTGAAAGCACCTAGCTCAGGGCCTGCCTGGTGGTAAGCGCTCAGTAAATGTTTCTCTCAGTATCAAGAGGCCCCGTACTCATGTAACAATGAGTAAGCCACAGTCCTGGGCATCAGAGAGCTCACAGCCTATGTAGAGAGAGATACAAATAATTGAAGTATGTATGAAATGATAGAAGTGTGTCCCAAGCCTTTGGGAAATGCAGTAGAGGGAGCTATTATTTCTAAGTTGGGGGTAAATGTGGTGAGTTGCCGGTCATATGGACCTATTCAGGACACTTTGTTGATGGGAGAAAGACTAGTGAGCCCCACTTTTCTAGGGGGCCAAAGGCTTTGGGAACCCCTGGCACTAGGATCTGGGTAGCTCAAGGAATGAAGCACAGAGGCTAGGAGTTCCTGATCCAAGGAGGTTCAGACCATGATGATCAGAGGAGCAAGTTAGGAGTCAGCCTGAAGGTGATGGGCAGGCTGCCAGGAGCAGGGAGGCAGAAGGAAGTTGAGGCAAGGCGGGGAGTTGCCTAGAAGTGGAGCACATACCACCTCCAGTAACTGGAAAGCTTGGAGGCATTGCAGGTGTCTTCAATGGAGGGTAAATCCCTTGTATAGCCAACCGGCCAGCTTCTGGAGTCTTCTTTGGGGCTGGTGGGAGGAGCCAATCTTGGCCAAGGCTGGAGGCTCTGCAGAGGGGACTGTGTAACTGGGGCAACTGGCTGAAGAGAGATGGACCCTGATAATGGGGTAGCTGCTGATCTGGTCATGCTCGTGTCCAGAAAGTCTAAACTCTTCAGGCAGCAGAGCTGGGGTGGGCTGGAATGGGGGGTGGAGACTGGAAATCAGCTGTCTCCTTTCCAGATCTCTGGACCACATCCAGCATCCTTCAGAGCAAGGCCTGGGAATGTGCCTTTTCACAAGCTTCCCTCGCCATCATTCTCATGTCTGTAAACTGCTTCTTTGCTTTGAGACACACATGGTGGAGGGAAGCTCAGAAAGGAAAAACTGAGACAAGTCTGGCTGGTAGTGGAGTTGGGACCTCCAAACGTGCCGTTTTCGCAGCTTAGGGGAAACCTGTGTTGTTTTCCTCTGTGTTTCCTGTAAGACCTGTACACCTGCCCCCTCCCCCTCTGCCCCTCCACCCCCATACTCATTCTCAGTGTGAAAGCTCCAGGCCAGAAGAATCACATTTAGCTCAAAAATCATTAAAAAAAAATTTTAACAGGAAAGAGAGTGCACCTTTTTGACCTCAAATCTTAAACTCCCTTCAAGCAACGTAGGCCTCATTCTCACCAGCTCTTTCCTGAGGGTGAAGCATTTAATCAAGGGTTTGCTTTCTATGAGACCTCTGGCTCGCTCAGAGCTGGGGTGGGTTGTTGGGGGTGGGGGGTGGTTCTGTCTTTCCTCAGCTTTTCTCAGCCCCTGGAAGGCCAGCTCCTAATACTGTCTGGTCTTTTATAACTTAAGGGAACTAGCATGTAGTTTTGATGGGCAATGTTTACCTATCTCTAGGAAGAAGAAAAAAAAAGGCCACTGAAAGAACACATGCTGGAACCTGTGTGAGCAAAGAGAAAGCCTATAAATTCCCTGAGCCACCCTCAGGTCCCTGGAAGGCAGAGGGCAGCGTCCTGACTTGTAGCATCACTTGTCAGCTTGTCCCAAATGATGAGTTTCCCAATTGCAAGATAGCAGGATAGCTTCAGACTTGTGTGGCCCCGGAGAGGACAGAGCTGTGTGAAATGGTACACACACACACACACACACACACACACACACACACACACACACACACACACACACACACACTTTTAAGTTGTCAGGAAGTGGAGGGCTTGTGTAAGAGAGTTTTCCTTCCAGGTTACCCTGGAATGTTCACAGGAGTGGAATCACCATCCCAGAGGTCAGGCAGGATGCTTCGAGCACCCCTTCTCCACAGGGAACCTCCCCCTGCCTCATTTGGGGTACAGGGTCCTCTCTGAGGCAGGATAGAGAGGCACAATGTGAGCTGCACCTGCAAAAAGATGACCACTTCCTGGGTGCATCCTGCATGACCCCAGTTCCTGGATGATAGTGTTCCCAAAGCTCTCAGAAGTCCTTTACTGGAATTCAGTGTCCAGCTGGCCTGCGGTCCCAGGGAAGACGGAGGCGGCTTGCACTGCCTGCCTTTCACTCCACAGACAAGCCCCAGCCTCTGAAGGGCACCGGCAGCCGCCCAGACGCTGTGGAAATTTCTCTAGGGAAATCTCACAAGCCTGTAAGAAACTTGACCTCATTTGCATTTTCTGATTGAATCACAGATAGGTTTTGGTTCTCGTTCTTCCCTTTACAAAGACAGGCCCAGGAATGAAGAAAGGCAAAGTTACCTACTATTTTCAGGAGAAATGTGTTATTATTGACGATCAACTTGGTTCTTTTACACAAAGTATTTCTAAGCCTTGACTCACTTCATAGCGGATATGTATCTGTATTGTGTTATTTAAAATAATCTTCCTTTCTTTTGCATTATTGTTGCATGAAAAGTTCAACAGCATCAGAGCAGTCTCTTGAAGGATTTATTAGTTAACTGCATCTCCGTCCTCAAGATGGTAGTGATGGAGTTTCAAGGACCACAGTTCCTGTAATAGCATAAATCAAAGACAAGACAGTTGCTCGTTCTATGCAGGACTTTTGTTTTTAATCTTGTTCCCTAAAGGGAGGAGGAATTTAGACCTCTAAAACCAGAGACTGCAACCAAGTTATTAAGATGTCAGTAAGCAAATGGACTTCCAGCATCTATTAATTGGTGTCACAGAGTCTTTCAAAAGGCAAACAGTGGTGAAGGGTATATTCTGTTGGGCTTTGTTGTGCTAGCTTTGCAAAAGTGCATAAGCATGGTTGTGTCTGCCAGGCCCAAATCGTGGCAGAAAATATTGCTGTGATGAGGAATTAACAGCATGCTTATTGGGCCTACTTATGCAAAGGGACTCAGAGACCTGTACCTAATAAAAGGAGAGACAAACCAAGAGCCAAGGAAAATCAGTTCAACTCATTTTCCTTCTGTTGAAAGAAAATAGAAATCTTTTTTTCTTTTTTGTTTTCATGCTAACATAATACTCTTCAAAGTGTAGCATTTTAACATGTAACTGGATGCTAAGTTTTGTTTTGTTTTGTTTTTCCTTTTTGGTTATGTTACCCCGTTCTCTTTTGCATCTCAAAGAGAAGGGACACTTGAGGATCCCAGAGTCCCAGAGAAAAAAATGCTCTGTCAGTGGAGTGGGCATCTTGCTCTTCTAAGTGGATGGGATTCACCCACATTTGGATTTCATGCTGGGCTTTGCCACTTATTAAGCTGTGTGACCTTGAGCAGGGCACTCCACCTCTCTGAACTTTTCTGCCTTCTTCTGTTACCTTTGGCAATCATTGCTGTCTAATAGCGTGAGTGAAATAATAAAGGAGATAATGTGCATTAAGTATCCTAGCAGGTTCCCCCTTCCCTCCCCATTCTCTTATATGGAGAGTTATTCCTGAAAAAAGAAAACTTAAGGATGGTTATCATCTAATCTTAGCAGATTAAAATCCATGTGCCGGTCCCCTACTTTCATGTCAGATCTTCCCCTCCCAGATATTCCTCTTCCATTCTCACTTTGTCTTGTTCCTCATCCTTCCCACTTGCAATATGTCTCTCCTTTAAGGAATTTACTTCTTCTTTCCTTTTCTCCCTTTTTTACCCATTTTCCTTACCCATGATTGGGGAAGAGTAGGAAAGGAGAAGGGTGAGAGTCAGGGCATCAAATATAAGTGAACAGAAGAGGAAAGAGAGTGACACTGTATTCTTTCACACATTCAACAAATACTAATGAAGCACTTACTGTGCACAGACTCAGAGCACAAGATCGGCACACTTTGTGCTCCCACTCAGTTTCATGGGAAAACCTGGAATTCAACAGGAAAGTGCGATCCTCACTGCCAAGTACTTTGACCCAGGAAACAAAGGCTGTGGTGGGACACTGGGGAGAACTGGGGAAGGAGGACCCCTCCACCTGAGAGCTGGAAGTAAGGACAGGGAAGAAGGAGTTGGCAGAGGCTGCAGAATAACTTGTTAAAGGACCAGAGAGAGAGAGAGATCTTGCTGTGTTTGGAGAAAGAAAACATCAGGATAGAGGCACTGAGCATGCAAGGGAGGGTGTCTAGAGATGAAGTCGGGGTGCAATCGGGGTGCCACTCGAAAGGAGTACGTGCCTCGGGGAGGTGTTTAGGTTGAATTCTGAGAGTGGGGGGGGGGGGGGGCGGATATCAGTGGAAATAAATCGGAGGGGGGGGGGGCAGCAATGATGGGATTTGTGATATGGCTGCAGGGGAAGGCTGGGCCTGCTGATCTGGGCTCTGCGCTTATCTTTTCATTGCTGGGTTGGGCCCTCAGCGTTGCCAAGCCCTCACTTTGAAAGCCAGCCGCCTTGTGAAAGTTAAGTGCTTTCAGTGGTCCAACGAACTAAAATCAAAAAAGGTCCCCCTTGGCCAGGCTCTTTTAAGGACTCTTCTGAGGGTTTGAACTGTCTAGTTTTGAAATGTGAGACAAACCGTAATCACCGGGCAATGCTCCCTTGTTTTGCCAGGGAGAGACATTTATAGGTATTAAACTAGATCCAGAAGGCCTCTAATACAGTTCCTTAAATGCAATAATAACACAGAATTATTAGGGGGAACTATTATTATTATTCCAAGTAATAACATAATTTTGTACCCATGGAGGGCATCCAAAGTGCTGAAAGAAATGAGCATTGGTTAATTAAGCCTCACCACTCCTTCATGAGTTGGGCGAAGTATCATTAGATTCCTTTATAGGGGAGTCAACCGAAACGCTGTTGGCTTAGTTGACTTCCTTGAGGTCACACTGTGGGAAGAGAAGTTGGGGAATTTTACACCTTAGCAACCCCTTTCAGTCTACGTGACCCACTTCTACACACAGAGTCAGATCTTCCCAGTCCCTAAGCAAAGAATACCCCTTAAGGGTTGGGAGAGACCTTTGGGGAGAAGCACTCAGAACCCATCCTGCTAACTACACCCCCTGCTCCTCCACATTCATGGGCTGTCTGCACACAGAGAAGCAGATTCATTGCCATGCCAAAGGCAGCACTTTGCAAGAGACCCACAGCATGGGTCAGGTCAGAACTGGTGAACAAAGGACTTCCCTGGTGGTCCAGTGGTTAAGAATCTGCCTGGCAATGCAGGGAAGGCAGATTCAGTCCCTCTTCAGGGAACTAAGACCCCACATGCAGAGGGGCAGTCAAACCCATGTCAAACTCAACTGCTGAGCCCTCGAGCTAAAACTGAGACCCATTGCAGCCAGATCAATTAATTAAAAAGAAATGGTGTACAAAGCCCAATACAATAGAGGGGGTGGGAGAATAGAGAAGTCACGTGTTGGGGGCTTTGTGTTCTGGTGACAGGAGTATTTGTGTCTGACTCTTTATGACCCCATGGACTGCAGCATGCCAGGCTTCCCTGTCCTTCACTATCTCCCAGAGTTTGCTCAAACTCATGTCCATTGAGTTGGTGATGCCATCTAACCATCTCATCCTCTATTGTCCCCTTCTTCTCCTGCCCTCAATCTTTCCCAGCATCAGGGTCTTTTCTAGTGAACTGGCTCTTCACTTCAGATGGCCAAAGTATTGGAGCTTTAGCATCAGTCCTTCCAACAAATATTCAGGGTTGATTTTCTTTAGGATTGACTGATTTGATCTCCTTGCTGTCCAAGGGACTCTCAAGAGCCTTCTCCAGCACCACAGTTCAAAAGCATCAATTCTTCGGCACTCAGTCTTCTTTATGGTCCAACTCTCACATCCATACATGACTACTGGAAAAACCATAGCTTTGATTATACTCAATTTTGTTGGCAAAGTAAACTCTCTGCTTTTAATACACTGTCTAGGTTTGTCATAACTTTCCTTTCAAGGAGCAAGCATCTTTTAATTTCATGGCTGCAGTCACAAACTCCAGAAATTTGTTAGCGTCTACTGATGCAACCTCTTTCTACTCTTCCACCCATTTTCTTCAGCTCTGGTCCCCTGCCTCCAAAATTCTAGAATTCAAGCTTAGGAAAGATACCTAATGGGACTATACTGGGCATCTTAGGAAGCTCTATCCTCTCTTCCAGATTGTTTATTTTTTCATTCCATGAACCTTTCATTCATGCCAGCTAATACATGGACTCGAGAGATGCAAAGCAGAAAACAGTTTGATTCCTACCTTCAGAAAATCAAAGACTTAACTAAAGGAGAAAAAGATGCCATATACCCTCTCTGTCCTGCCCACCTCCACCCAAAATCAACAATATGAGTACATATGTGGTTTGTGCTCAGGACAGAAGAGGCATGTGCAAAGTGCCTTGGAGAAGGCAGACTGACTGACTCTGCCTGGGGAGCTTGGGAAAGATGTGGGGAGAAGGGAGTAGCATGTGAACCAGCTGTAGCCATATGAGAGTACTGGGCTAAGAACTAAGAGAAGGTCCTCAGTATGGAAGGAGCAGAATGGACAAGGACATGAAGACATGAGACTGTGTGGGGTTTGGGGACCATTTAAATACTTCAGTCTTTGTAGTGCAAAATTATCCCTTTGGACCGGAAGAACTCAATCTCTAATTATATAGTCTCTCCTAATTTTTTATAGATAGCTTTATGAAATGCAGTAGGCCTCTTTATCCAGATGAATTCTGAATTACTTAAGTTCAAAGACCTTATTTACCTCTGTAGCATAGAATAATGTTTGTCCAGCAACTAAGACACAGAAAAGAAGAGTCAAAGTTAGACATGAGTGAGAAGACCCAGGCTCCAAGGTCACTTCCAGCAGCAACTTACTGAGTGACTTTGAATGTGGTGCTTCCGTTCTCTTTCACTTTCTGATATGTAAAATTATGATAATTCTGCTACTTAGTTCTCAGATGATTTTGATGATAAAATAAGGAATCAGAGATAAAACTACTTTGTGTAAACTATGATACGTTATACAAAATATTGTTTTCCTTAGGTCTGACCTATTATCATAAAGATATAATTTTCTAATTTCTTTTCTTCCTATTCCCTCAACTGTCATCCACTGGAATCTTTAAGTTCAGCCACAAGGCAGAACTGGTGGGATGAAGGGCAAGGGATATAGTGGTGTAGGGCTCATTTTGAAGACCAGATTTTAGTCAGCAAATTCCAGACCCACTCACCTCTAGAGATGGAGCTCCAACTATATTGTCGGCCTAGGTTCTCACCATCTTGAGTACTAATCACAAAGGTTTCAGGTTTTGGCCCCTGTGGTGTTCCATGGGACTTGAGCACAGAGATTGGCAGTCACAACCATGGGTGCTCAGTGAAGAGACAGAAAAGTGTTCCCTGGAGAAAGCAGCTGGCTGTCCAGCTAGATCTTCACAAAGGGAGTGGCTTGTGTGAAGCTCTCTACTCACCACCCTGTCTCTCATTCTGGGTACACAGGCTGTGGTTTTTCCAAGTCTCCCCAAGTTAAGTTGTGGCCAAAAGACTGAGTTCTGGCAAACAGAACATTAGTGGATGCAGTACCAGTTCTCAAGCAAGGCATTGCAGAATTGATGTGCCTTTTCTATCCCTCTGCTCTCCTGTGGGGACCTAGGAGACCATGTGCTCCAGATGGTAGAGAAGCAAGATAGGAAAGGACTGCTGATACATGTCAGACTTGGTGGAATCAAGAAATAAAGCTTTTTCTGTTAAGCTACTGAGATGTAAGGATTTCTTTGTTACCCCAGAGCCCAACTTTTTCTGTCAGTACAGCAGAAATGCCTTGGTTATTGTCACCATAGTTCAGGCTCTGGCAGTATCCTTTTTAAATATAATAGCAGGACATACCTCTGGGTGCTGTTCATCCATCCAATGTGCACATTCCATCAGTCATATCCCACTGGGGTTCTCACCTGAGACCTTGTTTTACCTGACTGTATTTCTTCTTGAACTTAACAGGCGCTGAATTTATAATTTACCCATCACATAACACTATGATTTCTCTTATATCACTGAGGGATGAAAGAGTGTCTCATTCTCAAGTCATAGTTACACATAATGCATATCTATTAATTTTATTCCAAAGTCCTTAAAAATATGGGATAGTAATGATTAGAATTAGCTAACATCTATTGGGTTTTTTTCTATGTGTAAATTGTTAGGAAAAGTGACTTTATCTATATTTCCATTTAGTTTTCCTAATAAACTTACAGGGGAGGTGGTATTGTTGCTTCTGTTTTACAGATGGTGAAACCAAAGCATAGGGAGGTTAATCAATTTTTCAAGATCATATAGAGGGAAGCAGAAATTCAAATGTGAGCAGTATGATGCCAGGGGCCATATTCCTCAACACACTTTTCCACAATTTGTATATTTCTTCAAATTAAGGAATTCTACGACTTGATTAAATTTGGGGGCTTGGGATTTTTAAACAGGTAGGGAATAGCCATTCCAGAATTAAAATAATGGACTGCAAATGATTCAACTTTCGCAAATAACCTGAGAAGGAAAACTGTCCATTGCCCGAGAGACAGTAAATAAAATTGAAATTGTCTGGTCTTGGCTGGCTTTGCACATTGCTCACCACGGATTAATGGTCAAGTAGATATTTGAAAGGCTCCAGTTACAAATCCACTGGGCAGGACTAGGCCTACAGATAGGTACTAGGCAGAAATGCGAGCTGAAATATGGACAATAGTAAATGATGCAAAGGAACTGTCAGTTTTCCAGTGGATTAAGATTCCTTTACAAATAATGTTATTATATTGTTGGTCCAAAGTATATTTGACTATTTTACTATGTCAAAGACAGAATAAAGGAGCTTAAACAAAAGGGTTAGAGATAACAGGTTAAACACACATATTTAATTCTATTCTATCCTCAAAATCCACTAGGATGATTTGTAAAGAGCCTTTTTAAAGGATAACCAACAAGACCACATGTGAGAATACATCAGCAACTATTTTGGAGGCTGTAAAGCCAATGGAATACAGATCACTGACTTACCAGATAAGAAAGCTGAATCCCAATCCAGTAATGGGGAAAATCTAGAACATCACTGAACTCACTGCCACAATGGTCCAAGAATTGATGGCACCAGTTATTTCTGGCAGTGGTGTAGAACATGGATTAACAATAGAATATTGTTTAAAAATCTGTGTAAGTAGCAATTTGATCCTCAATTCTCTCTGAGAAGCTGCCCCACTCCTCTGAGCTAAATCATTCTTCGGATATGCATACTGATGGTCTCTCGAGTTGGGTCACCATGCACAAGCAGTGGAGTTAAGGATACATTTTTCTATTTAATTGGAGACTCCCTGCTTTCCTCCCTTAACTTGGTTCCAAACAGGGGCAGCCAGATGTATACCTTCTAGTAGGAGCTGGAAACTTTGCTGAAACACTGAACACACTGACTTTGGAGTTCCCCCGAGGAAATGGGCCAATCATTTATTGTAACAGTGAATAAACCTCTCTCGTGCACCCCAAATCACACTCAGCTTTTTAATACCCCAGTCTTTAATATAAGCAGATAACCAAAAATTACCATGCATTTGAGGAAAGCATCTGATATGAAAGGCAGAGGGGGTTTTGTTTGTTTGTTTTTAAAGTAACAAATTAGAGGAAACAAACATGAAGGGAGGGGGGGAAAAAACTGAAAGGAAAATACTCCTGTTTTTAACAAACACAGAGAAATAAATGGAGATATGCCATCCATGAAAGAAGAACAGAATGTTCTTAAAAAAGAAGGAATGCTCAAAAATAAAAGGAAACTATTAATAAAATCTAAGAATAAAAATGAAAACCAATGCATAGAAGGGGGATAGGGGGATGGAAAGGGTAAAATAACTCAAGAGATGATTCAGAACATTTTCAAGTGAAGGACACAAGTTTTCTGTCAAGTCTTTTGAATTCCTATTATAATGGATGAAGTTAAATCCATACTAAAGCAGGATTATTATGAAATTTCAGAACACCAAAGACAAGGAAGAGACCCTTGGTTCCTAAAGAGAAACAACAGGTTTCCTATAAAGGATCTAGAATTAGACTCTCATTAGTCTTCTGAACAGCAATTTTGGAAACTAAAAAATGATAGAGGAAAGTTTTTAAAATTCTAAGGGAAAATGATTTCCCGTGTAGAATTCTGTATCTTGCCAAACTATCAATTACATGTGAGGTTAGATGAAAACATTGTCAGATATATGAGATCTTCAAAATTTTACCTCTCACACACCCTCTCTCAGGAGACTATTGAAGGAAGCTCTATCAAAATGATAACATCAACTAAGAGAGCCACAGACTCTAAGAAACAAGGAAGCCAACAAAATAGAGAATGAAGAGCTCCAGGATCAGGGAAAGAGAAATCACAGGACAGTAGCTGTGCAACAGCCCAGAGCAGCACTAGTCCAGGTTAGAGTTGCTCAGAGGCTCCTGGAGAAATCATTTCAAAAAGGTGAAATTGGCAGAATTCCCAATGTGTTTGAATGTACTGAGACTTGCACAACTAGAGGAGAGTTAGGGGTTGAATAAGCAATCAGTAGATAGAAAATTAAGCAGACCAGTTCATGATTAACTCCAGAGAAACAGAATATTGTACAGAAATGGAAGATGACTCATTGGGTACAATAGAACCTAGCAGTGTGTAGCATTTTCACTGTCATTACACCAGAAGCACAGAATACTGGTCCATTCAAACTGTGATAGAATTCCATTGGTAGCATGGAAGACAGGCAGTGTGCCTGTGTGTGGTAGGGGTGGGAGTTGTTGAAAGAAAGCACAAACCTCATCTTCCATGGTGGAAGGTCAATAGCTAAAGCCTAAAACTGAAAAGTTGAGAAGTTACATAAGCATGTTATTTAGAGACATGGAGGGAAATATCTAAGGAGCAGCCTTAAAGGAGTTGAAAGTGGTTGCTCTTGGGGCATGGTGAAATGGAGGAAGAAGACCATTGGTTTTTCTAGAATTATCTTTTTCAATAATATGCAGATAAAACTTTTCACCATGAATTTTTTCAAACACAGAATTAAAATTCCCCGTGGACATTTCCACTGATGGTTGTCATTTAGACTGCTATTACCATACAGTTTACCAACCCAAACATAATGTCAGCTTGGTCGTTTCAAGGAGACATGGAATGAGTTTTTAAATTTAGAGCTGGAAAACGTTGTTTTGTAGGTGGGAATCTTTCTCCAAAGAAGGCAAGTAACTTGTCCTAGTGCCCCCAGCTCAGAGCAGAATCAAAACTGAAACCAAGCCCCTCACACTTGGCCCAATATTCTTTCCTCAACACCCTCAAGACTCCACTTTTCTCCTTTTTGTGCATGAGAGGGTGCTCACTTGGTGGCAGGGACCCGTGATGATAGTGGAGGAAGTCAGCCCTGACTCCCATCCCAGCTCTGCTCCTGACCTGATCATCTTTAACTTCACTCAGTATGTTTTCATCTGTGAAATGGGGATAATAATACCTGTGTTGGCCATTTGGCAGCATTGTTGTAGGGATCAAAGGAGAGCATAGTGATAAAAGCACTTTATGAAACTGTAAAGGCTTTTCAGATACTGGGAGGTGCTGTTATTCTCATGACCACTGCATCTCCTTGGGTGAGGCGACAATGAAGGTGATCTAAAAGTTCCCATTAGTAGTACTGATGAGCAACTCCTGTTGAACTAAAATGATGGCATTCCAAAAGGCATGGCAAGAGAAGTTTGAAATGTTCCCTTCCTCTCTGGCTCGCAATTATTCTGGTGCTGCTGCTGTGCCCAGAAGTAAGCTTGTAGTCAGAGCGTGGGTACACTGGATGATTTTTGATCCAGCCAGCCATTAGAATATAGACTTTGCTCTTGCCCTGACATTTTTTTTTGTTTTTTTTAAACCCCTTGCGTTTTTTTCCCCTCTTGTGTTCCTACCAAGAAGTCCGATGCAGAAGAGTTAAAATTCCTCTGACAGGTCTGACTTTGCTACTGAAAGGAAAAACTTCAAAGTGGCACATCACTGCCTAAAATGCTTATTAGAGATGCCGCGGTGGCCTTGGCTGGAGAACTGCAGGGGGAGGCAGGCCTTGCAAACTCTTCCCAGGCACTGGGCCCTGCCCAGTCTGCCCTGACATTCCTGGGGGCGGAGCAGGCGTGGAGGAAGAGAACTCTGGCTTCCAAAGGAGGCAGATCCTGGACACCTAAAAAGTGTACCTTTGCCACTCGTGTTGACAGTCTGGTACCGAACAATAAGGAGAGGAAATGATGCTGTATTAGACAATCACACGTTTATCTGGCAGAAATGGAAACTGACACCTTAAGTTAAGTGACTGTCTCAAGTCCCTCCTCTGGTCAGAGACAAAACCAGGACTGAAATGCCGGCTTCTTCCCCATCCTCCTTAATGGCACAGCCAGCAGTTTGCCAAAGAGGGGCACTCCGGGCTCCAGAATGTTCAGTAATATACAGGGGAGGCAGACCTGCCATGAAATCTCAATTTAATAATACAATGAAAGTCAATGAACTCAAATCAAATGGCAAGCACTTCATTTTCTATTTAAGTGCTCGGTATCTTAGGACAACCCCATGAGTTTGGTCCTATTGTTATGCCAAGCTACAGATAGGCAAACAGGCTGAGAGAGGATCAGTGTTTCCCAAGGTTGCATCCCTAGTAAGGAGTCGTACTGGGCTCAGAGGCAGTGCTTTTTGCCTCCTCACTCTTCCCTCTGGATGCGCTGTCTGATTGTATCTCCCAAGTCACAGCGCGGGTGACTGTGTTCTGTTTGTGGCAGTAAGGCGCTCTCTCTCTCTCCCTCTTCTGTGACTCTGAGTTCCGCAGCCCTGTTGCACTGTTGTTTGTGGTTTCAATGACACGGTTTTATTTGGGCTGTTGTCAGAGTGATTGGTGTGGTGAAGTCACCCTCTGGCAGGTGATTCCTTGCCTGTCAGTGGAGAGTGGCGTCATGGTCAGAGGGGACTGGCCACATGAGGGGGAGGGGAGAGCAGAGAGGAGCCTGGGAGGACCCAGGCTGTATACTGGGGAAGTGACTGGTGGAAGCACTGATTCATCGCCCTGGATGTGCTCAGGACTGGGTCCATGGGATTCTCACAGTTTACACGCCCTCCACAAAACTGGTGCCTTTAAAAACTGTGGCTGGGAAGTCATTTTCCCTGGGTTTACTTGGGCCATGAGGAAATCATTTTTTAAACTACACGTTTATAGAGGCCATTAAAAAAGAACAATGAATAAATTTGGATTTTAGGTTTCTTCTGTTGCAGAGACAATTTTAATGTGAAAGCTGTGATCACAGGCTTAGTAGGAGGGGGAAACTGAGCCAGAATCTCCGAATTTACAATTCAAATGCATAAACCCTGTCTAGAATGAGAGGAGACTAGTTTTTGTGTGTGGCTCCTGCAATCAGTCGTTTAATCTCATGCATATGTAATTTTATAGTCACACCTCTCTCATTTGTGGAAATTCAAAAACATTTGTAATCCCACTTGACTATAGGTGATCATAATCACCAGGGGAGCTTAAGCAATCAAACTTACTAAGCCACATTTTAAAGGACCCTGGTACTTGAACTTGCTCCCTTCAGCACTTATGGAAATAGTACCCATCTGGAAGTCAGGTGGCCCTGAAATCAGATTCAAATTCTGCTATTCCTTGTGAGATCTTGGGCAAGGTACCTCTCAGTGTCTCAGTTTCCTCACCTGTCAAATGGGAAGGATTAATGCGGGTCTCCTTAGGCTATTTGGAGCATTAAATGAAATAGTTGTATTAAAAAATGATGAGGTGGTCCCTAACCCAGAGCAAACCCATCTTGAATGCTTGGTAGTATTAACACCAGCTCCTGCTAGTGTTTTGTCTGTTCTGAGATATGTGGAGAAAAGAGAGAGAAACATGAGGCAGGGCGGAGGGGAGGAGAGCAAGAAAAACAAATAATAAAGTAGAGTTAGAAAAGGAGAAAACCAAATAAAGTTTTCCCAACCCAGATGTGTAAAAACCAATTCTTCAGATTATGGGTCAGAAACTTATAGTCATCTCCACCTCATCTATTTTGGGGTAGCTGGAGAAAATAATTACATTGTAGGGGTTGCAGGTATGAATAAATAATTGGCTGTAGTAATAAACTAATTCTCTTGAATTAGAGCCATGGAGTGTCAGTGAAGGACCTTGGAGATCTTTTATTTTGTGACTAGAGATCCTGAGGCTCAGAAAGATGATATGAGCTGAGCAACAGGACCCACAATAGCAGCAGCACTAGGACCCACACATCCCGACATCCACTCTTGTGTCCTTTCCAATCTGTGATGCTGCCTTAAGGGGTCCACATCCCTCCATCTCACTCCTTTTCAGTTCCTTGTCTTTTCCTAGAGCAAAAATTTGAAAGCTGAGACACATGTGTTGTCTGCTCTTTGGGGTGGAATTGTTGACTGTCTCATAATAGATACCTTCCTTGGATGAAGAACGTGAGGAGACTGAACAAGTCAACTAGACAGGACTCTTGGGCCCTAAGTTTCTTTCCACTGACTTCTTCCTCTTCAGCTGAGAGTAAAGAGGTCCCGATGTTCCTCCCTGCCCTGGGCTGTGCACAGTGGGTCCCCAGGGGCTGTTGCTCAGGATATACAGATGAGGGGGAAGATTTCAGCCAACCCGAGTGCTAATTTGAGGCATAAATTAATGCATACCTGAACAGGTGACATTATCCAAATGATTAATTGCTATAGCACAGACCATTGTGTTCATAAGGGTGATTTATAGCCCAGGTTTGGAAATGAACAGAGAAAGAAATATTTAAATGTAGCCATTTAAAAACCAAGCTTGACAGTGGAGGGCTGTCTTTTAAAAATTGAGGTGTCTTTCCTCTGTCAGATTTGTCTGTATTAATCAAAATCGAGTGGAGTGACTTTGTATGTTTTTTTAAACAGAAAAAAAAGCATTTATGTTTTAAATAGAACATAGAAGGCTCTCTGTTCTTGTTTTATTTTTTTTCCAGAACATAGAACCCAGAATGAAACCTCCAGGAATCTGTACACATTTTCTTTACTTAGGCCTTCTCTCATTGTCTTGCGTTTGAGGCTGAGCAGAAAATGAAACCTTAATTGATTTCCTGCCTTATTGAATCTGGGCAAAGAATTTCATTTCTGTAGACACAGAAATATCTGAAAAAGACAAAAATGGTTTGTCAACAACAAGTGAATATCATTTCAAAATTGGAGAAGAATGGAAGAGATAGGCCGCCAGGCTTATTCCACCCCAACACACACACACACACACACACACACACACACACACACACACACACACACAGAGTATCTTGGATAGGCATGGTTTTTCCTTCTGAAAACGGAAGCCAGACACTTGAGCAACTTGTCTTTTGCTTAGCCCCTAAAGGGGTAAAAGAGAGATGGGCCTCATGAAATATTTAGGATTTCCACCAGGCAGAATCTCAGAGGATGAATGAAATTAACCCCTTTACAGGGCCAAGAGCCCTCAGTCAAGCTAGAAACAATGATAATATTTTTTTAATCCCTACCATCTGCTTTTTCTTCTACCTCTTACGCACCCCCAAATGGTCCTCACAACAGCCTTTGAGTTGGGAACTCTTAATCATGTTTTCAGGTGGGGAAACTGTGGACAGAGGAGTGCGAGTTGGCTGGTGACCAGGAGACCTGTCCTTGGGAGGGCCTGGGTGCAGATCCAGGTCAGCCTGACTCCAGCCCTTGTGTTCTTTCAAATTCTCTCTACTTATAGAAATGCTTCTCCTTCTCTACTTCCCCACCCCCACACCACTCCTACCAGCCATCATAAAAGACCTTTGGGTCCATTGCCCAGCAATTACCCCTGGAGCCAGCCAAGGCACCTCTCTCAGTCTTCCTTTCTACATCTGTAACATCAGTAATTCATTCCCTACCTAGTGAACATGGTGGTATGTCTAATAAAAGGGGACACATATACATGAAAACAGCTTTTTACACGGCAATACACCACCACCATCATCATTTTCTTCTGTGAAACAGTTAAGGAATTATCCCACACTAGCAGGCTTGTATTTTAGGAGGAAACGCCTGAAAACTAAAAAGCTCATGAACGATGATGCAACTCATCTGAGATGGTGAGTGTACTTTGCAAGGGTCTGCTCACAGACTCCACACGGTGGCGAGCTGCTTCTCTGGGCTTTGGGCAGCCACATCAGGGCATTTGAGGCCAGAGAGCTCCATGTCTTTATAACATTATGCATTAAAGTCATCTGTAAAATAAAGAGACATTCCAAATAGCCCTTATGTTTTTCATTTTTTCATTTTGGCATGGGGACACGGAGCAATTTTCCAGAATGTTTTAAGTAGGAAAAAATGGTCATTCTCAAGACAGCCGTTCTGTATTCCTGAGCCTCTGGGTTGTATTCACATTCTGAAATCTCTGAGCTACTAATGTCTGTGTTCCTTTAAATGGGCTGTTTCTTTTATTAAAACAAATGAAGGCAGAATTTATTCCTTATATAATATTCTTACCTCTGAGCCCTATGGGCAGGGAGGGTTCGGAACGTGGAATAAAGCTGTTGGAACACATTGGGAGAAGGAGGAGGAGGCCACTATTGAGAAGAATGCTTCTGTAGTTCCTAACTGATCCTTTCCACCCAAGTCCTCCAGGTGTTCACGGTTTTATCTGGCAGCTATGGGATTAAATGCTTTCATAGGGTCTGTGCAGGCAAGGGCCATCCCTAAGGATCGGCAGTAACGTGCCACACTTCTGTGCTGGCTGTCCTTGATAATAATGCTTTATGTTTTATATATTGCTTTGGCTGAAAAAGTTCATTTGTATGTTTTCATAAGATATTACAGAAAAACCCAAACAAACTTTTTGGCCAATCCCATACATAATATGTGCCATTTTAAACCCCTCGCTTCAAATTTTTCAGTGGTTAACTTCAGTAAACATGAAATGATCAATTACTGTGTGCCAGGCACTGTGAAAGTACTGGCAGTACAGCCTCAAAGTGGCCCCCTGCCCTTGAGGAGGTCACAGACAGAAGTTGCATGGACCAGATCTATAAGCAACTCTACACAGCCCGGCATAGTTAATGCTGGAATCAAGATAGCAGTGATGTGAAGGACCCCACAGAGCAAAGCCCTCTTCTTCTGAAGCAGCAGAAGGAGCAGAGGCATGAGAACTGGGTTCTAGAGGATGAATAGGAGTTCAACAGGGGATTACACTCTAAGTTAGGCGAGGAAGTGTTGTTTATTAGTTGATAGCAAGGAAACCCATACTCAGAGAAAGTCACTTGCTCCCTGAGGTCATAGAGAGAATGTTGCTGTATGTGATTGCTCTCTCTGAGCCAGGCATCCTTCCTCTCACAGCCCTGTCCCTACACTTAAAACGATTCTCTTTTTAGCATCAAAAGAAATGAGAAATGATGTGAAATCTTCTCCACTTCCTTGTGGGTTTATAAGGTTGTTACTTTCCACCAGAGCTGAGTCAGAGACACTATTACCAAAGAGAAATGTTGTTTTAACTTTGTCTTCCTGGCATTTCTTTCTCTGCTTCATAATTAAATCCTAAGGTTTGTCATCCTGTTGTTGAGAACTTACAGAGGGTATACTGTGGGAAGGGGCTAAGAGGTGCTGGAAATGACTGCATTAAATGGGACAGCATGTCATTCTTCCTGTGTTTATTTAACAAATATTTATGGAAGACCTATTATCAGTAGTTTGCTGATAAATGTTTAATAATTGGCTCTCCGGGTGGGTGGGGCAGGGAAGTCCTGATTTTCAGTGCCTGCCAATTTCTGTGGTGTAAACATTTCCATTGTAATCGGTTTCAGGCAACTAGTATAAATATTCTTGAATGCAACGTTGAGAGGAATTAGGCAGAATTGGTGCAGACCCTGGTCCAGGTACTAGAGATAGACTAGTGCATATAACAGACGTGATTCCTATCCCCATAAGAAATCAGAACTTCTATCATTGGGAAGATGAGATATGGACAATATTTTCCACTTGATCCTCGCAATCATTTTAAAGGGAAAGCCAGAGTCAGAGGTACTGAAAGACACAGACAAAAAGACTGAGATATTCCTTATACACATCTTGATAGATTCCAAAATCCTTCAGCCATCTATCTATCCCCGTGTCCCTCCATCCTTATCTGCCTCTCTGCAATGGGAGTCCCAGCACATGGGTATTTAAAAGAACATCAGATGGCAGAGGAAAGTGAAAAAAGGACAAAGAAAAGTGTGTTACTTCTCGGTGCATTTTAGCATGAAAGCATCACAATAAACTTAGTATTCCAGGGGTGGGATCTTCTTAGCATAAGACCTTGTTTCCTTTAGAGATTCAGAACTCCCCTCCACAATGTTTTTGGACCAAGGTAAATTAGAAATAAAGTCACTGTGAGCCAATCAGAAGGAGAGCCATGATGTTTTGAAAGGAGACCCATCTCAATCTCACTCTGATAAGGAACACAGGTACCTTCAGGATCCAGTTCTTGAACCTTATCAGTGCCCCAGACTCTTTATGGTAATGTTTTAGCCAAACAGAAGAAACTTCTTACAGGTGTGATTGAAGAAGATGCACCTTTGCTGAAATATCACCACTGAGGATGGATTCCTTTGACTGATGGCAGTGACCCTAGTTAACCAATACCCATGAAAACTTTGCTTTGCTAGGATCAAGTGTTGACTGACACCTTAGGATAAACTAGTTTACTCAGATAATACATAGAAGCATAATTAGCTGAGAATAAACTTTGAAAAGAGAAGCAATAAGTCAAAGCAGGGCTCCAGGGAAGGGTATGAAGGAGTGAATGCTTGAGGTACCAGGGTCCTGGGGGAGGGAGGAAGGGGATGAAGAGCCTCGTTGGAGGGAAAGTCTCTGCCCTCTCACTGAGAACCAGCAGAGTACATGTTAGCCTGCTGTCCCATAACTCAGGATTCTCACTTCAAACATGAATAGCCACACCACACTGAGGTACGCTAATGCCCTCAGGTCTTTAAAATAAAACATCTTTTTTTTTTTTTTTTGAGAAGTATCTAGGTACCTTTGTTATCTTGTTACATAAATCATCTCATTTTCACAATAACACTGGTGTGTCGATATACCTATCCCCACTCTAAAATGGGGCTGTCTTGTAAATTAAGAGAAGGAAACTAGCAGTCACAGAGGGGGAGTAACTTACCCAAGACTACCCAGCAAATAAGTTGCAAAGTCTGGCCTTCAGACTTGCGTCTGCATGACTCCTAAGTTTGCACTCTGTCGGGCTGCCTCTTCAAGTGGGTCAGGTTTGCTGGCTCCAGGCTATTTGATTTCTGATTACTTCTGCTTGCTCCAAGTCCTTCTGGATCTTCCTCCTTCGGTGGTCAGGAGTCACATACTGCTGCAGTCAAGGTGTCTGGCCTGTAGGGCTTCCTCTCGCCCTTCTCAGAAGCCAGTGTTTGGTTTTAGGAACCAGATAACCAAGTTTGTGGTTTCTCTATGAAATAAGAGTCCATAAATTCTGAATAGCATCCTAAGGGCTTCTCCAGATTGAAGTATTTGATCTTTGAGACACACCTTGAGCAGGCTTTTTTTTTTTTTCTAACTTGTTTTCTGTTTCATTGCTGTTTTCTAAATAGATGAAATTATGAAGTATTACATCTTATTGGTAGAATATTCCATATATATTTGGATGTATCTTTTGGAGGTACACTCTAGGTTAAATGTGTGTGTGTATCTATAGGAAGAAGAGAAGGAAGAAACAGAGTTCATGAACTTAACAACTTGGTCAGCGCTCATTGGTTTAGTGACTGTTGCCAGGTAAAACTTTTGTAATATGTGTCTCCTTCATGCCAGAATTCAAGCTCCATTGATCAAAGTAGTCACCCTCCTAGTTGAACTGGGACTGGTCTATGACACAGCTCTCCAACAGTGATGATTGTATTAATGTTTTTGATACCTGGTTGATTTTAAAGGCTTCGGTATCCACACCCAAGTGTCAACCTACCCCCTGGAAAAAGTCTGGAACTTTAGTAGAACCAATTTCTGTGGGTGAGTCCCTTCTTCCCTTCACTTGTCTGGGTGCCTCCATGGCCTCAAGTGGAGAAGGAGGATGTGGCTAGACATAGGTGATGGTTTGATGGGCACATCCAGATCCATGTCCAGATGGCTGATTCTCCCCCTCAACCACGTGCTAGTCTTGGCAGAGGCCAAAGTGTGCTGCTGCTTTGTAAGTGACATCTATGTCCTTGGCTCTGCCAGTACAGAGTTAATATCTCATACGCAGAGTACGAGGAGTCTTACATAACTCATTCAGTCTCATCTCATGGGTGTTTTTCTGTAAACTCTGCCAGAACTAATTTCACGGTTTTAAAACAACTCATGGTACCAAAAGAATGTGTAATGAGCTGCCAAGAGTTATGATCATTTCCTGTTTGTAAGGAAAAGACCTGTATCTCCTTGGGACTTATTAGGAATAATTTCTCAATTAAACCAACGACATGGGCCCTTGGAAGAGCACTCATGGTGTGGCAGAGATGGTTTTTGAAGGTTCTCCCTCTATTGGAGCTCTAGAACCTCTCCTTCCAGCCAGCTCATCACCATCTTTGTCTGGTTTTCTTTCTTTCTTCTTAATTTATTGTGGTACATGACATACAAAATTTACCACATTAGCCATTTTAAACTGCTCAGCTCAGTGGCATTTAGTATATTCACAGGTTGTGCAGCCATCACCACTATCTAGTTCATAATGTTTTCATCACCCCAAAAGGAGCCCCCTTCCCGAACTAAAGAGTTATTCCCAGTTCCCAGCCCTTGGCAGCTACTAATCTGCTTTTGATGTCTTTATGTTTACCTATTTGAGATCTTTACGTAAATGGAATCATCTATTATGTGGCCTTCTATGTCTGGCCTCTTTCACTTAGCATCGTGTTTTTAAGGTCCATCCATCTTGCAAGTTGTATCTGTCTTTTATTCCTTTTTTGTGGCTGAATAATATTCTATTGTATGGATACACCACATTTTGTTTATTCATTCATTCATTGATAGAGGATTAAAGTTGTTTCCACGTTTTGCTGAGTGCGAGTTGGGCTGCTATGAAGATTTATATACAAGTTTTTGTTTGACACCTGCTTTCAGTTCTTCCTGGCATACACTTGGGATTGGACCTAGGATTACTGGGTTAGATGATAATACTATGTTTAACCTTTTGAGGAACTGCCAAACTGTGTTCCAAAATGCCTGTACCATTTTACATCCTCACCAGCAATGTGTGAGGGCTCCAATTATTCTCCATTTTACTAATATTCTTTATTTTCTTTTTTCTTTTTCTATTTAATTGCCATCCTAGCGGGTGTAAAATGGTATTTGGGTTTCTCTGGAAGGGATTTATTTCTCAAAACAGTTTGTTTTTTCAGTGCTAAAAAGCTTGTACAGGCCAAGTCACTGCCATCACCCAGCCCAGCCTTTCCCACTGAGTCCTCCTCATGTCTCCAAGTTTAGGATCCAGCTCTTGGGTGTATGGGAATCTAGGGAGTCACCTCTAAGATTTCAGTGTGCACCAGAACTGCCAAGAGCTGCCTAGTTTTGTGTCCTTCTGCCATCTCAGGAGTCCCTTCGAGCTGAAATAGTCTGTGTCCCACCAGAGCTAGCCTGTCACCCTCTCCATAATCCAGAGAGCCAGGCAGCCTTGTTCCAGCACACAAAATGAGATGGAGACAGAACCACAGCCAGACCCTGGCTCACTCCTCATGCAGGCTTCTTTCCACTCTGTCATGAACCACAGATTCATTTCACACTTCCTGTTTGGAGGATGCAGAGGTTAGAAAAATATTGCAGTGATGCTGATAATATTTACATAGGCTTTAAACATTCTGATACAGTAATCCTGGGATATAGGCCAAACTTCTGGTAGTACTGTTCCCATTTTAAAGCTGAAGAAACTAAGGCACAGGGCCATTTTGGTAATTGTCCAGAGCTATCTCCACTGTAATAAGTTGCTGTAAATAATGTCCCATGGTGATCTAGCCTATGAGGTACCTTTGCCTTGAGTGGGACTGGAGGAAAAGGAGGGACGAGGGTGTAGATGAGAGGAGTTGGCATACTTAGGGAGTATCATAAAGAAAGCCTCCTCTGACTTGTGAGGTTGGCAAGTAAACCTGTTGTTTCTGGCTGGCTCATTGTGGAGTGAGGGAAGGGAAGAAACTGTTTAAAGTTGTAAACTTAAGAGTTCAGTGGCTGCTCCACATCCTTCCCTCATGATTGTACCCTTAGATGCCCATACATCACCATGGTGCCATGCTGTGCCCAACAGAAATGAGGTCAAGACCTGAGCCTGCTTCCCTCTAGGAGCTTCTAGTCTAAACCACTGTCAAGCTTTGAACTCCTCCACCCTAAAATACTCTCCTGAGACTTGGCCACTTTTTCTGAGACAGTTCATAAGAAGAAGAGTGTGGAAGCAATTTATGTATTGCAAGCCACTCACCTAGGAGCTGAGGCTTTATCGCTGCCACCACCGTTGTTTTGTGGTGAGTATAGCAGTAAAGTGATAATTGCTGCACATGGTGAACACCCCACGCTGAGCACCATTGTCTTGGAGGCTCCATGTTGAATTCTCTCTATTCCTGCCCTCACTCGCAGCTTCTTCGCCCAGGTTAGTTCTGTAGAGATTAGGATCCTTTGTCTTCATTCCTGAGTGGGAAGACACCAAGTGGGTGGTGAATGTGGATAGCTGCTATCACCCAAAAATATCCATGCCAAAATGGTGCCATGCTTTGTGCTAAGTGGTTTCAGTTGTGTGACCTCATGGACCTCCAGGCTCCTCTGTCCCTGGGATTCTCCAAGCAAGAATATTGGAGTGAGTTGCCATGCCCTCCTCCAGGGGATCTTCCTAAGCCAGGGATCAAACTCTGGGTCTCTTGCATCTCCTGCATTGGCAGGTGGATTCTTTACCACTGTGCCACCTGCAAAGCCTAAAATGGTGCTAGATGAATAAATTATGATGCTCTAGCAGTGTTTTCTTGAGGCTTTTATGTGGTTGGCAAGGGGTGGGAGATGGTGTTGCATTTTAGAAACTGAAGTCCAGAATTTGGTTTCAGACAAACATATCTGAGATCAGTCCCACCACTTCATGTTTCCTACATGTGCTTGGGTGAAGATCTGGAAGTTGAAAGACAAAACTCTAGGCCTAACCTGCTTTGATCAGTGAATTCAAGGATATAGGCAGATGGGTGGTCAAAGCACTCATCTAAACAGAAAACAGGAAAGAAAGCCAGTTGTTTTCTGCTCAAATTCTAATTCATTGGTGACTGTGCACTGTCAAAAATGAAACAGTGGCTCATGGCTTAGAAGATTCTAGTTTTTGTTTTGAAAATAGATTGGATTTTACTGTCAGAAACCCACAGGCAGTTTACAGCAACTACAGTGACTCAGTTGCCTTTGACATCAGTGGAGATTTGGATATGGGAGAGCATACTTTAGCTCACTGGTTATATACCCAGATTTTTTCCCCTAAGGCTTTCATGTTGTCTTTCCCCCAAAGGACAGCATAAAAGTAGGTGTAATGGTCCTGAAGTGGCAACTTTCAAATATGTCTACAAGCCCTTCAAAACACAAATGATATGTTTACCACATGATGGGCCATGGGTTGGGAAGTTGGAACAAATTAAAAAAGAAAAATTTAACCTGGGATATATGTGGTGGAGGGAGAAAGGGCTTATCAAGAACGCTGCAAAATAAGCAGAAAATTATTCAGCATTTTTCTGCTCTGTTCATTAAAGCCATGGTGTTAGGCTTCGAAATTTTCTGTTTTAGTCAGGCCTTTATTTCATTTATACCAGTATTTGTGAATAATTATATTAACATGACATTTTAAGTAGAGCTGTTGCCAAACAGCAGGTTATTCACAGTGACTATTTTCTGGGGGAGAAAAGCAACAGCTGAACACACTGCGCTCAGCAGAATTTCACAGCTACTGCCGATAAAGAGATGGAATTATTCTATCTTTCTTCTGCCACCTCAGAGGGCCAGCCTGGACCCAGGTCCTCAAAGAAGCCATTATAGAGTACACTCAGTCGAGAACCTTCCAAAGCCTGCTTACTCCGTCAGAGTGTCAGAGGCACTGAGGCGGGAGGGAATGGTCCCCTTGCTCAAATGTCACAGAGCATCATAACTGTGGAAGGTCACCCCAGAGGCAACCTGCCAGAACGTGGTGGCCAGTAAGCCTTGGAGTCTAGCCTGGCTTCATTCCGTCTCTATGGCAAATCACCAGGAAGCTCTTTGAATGTCCACAGGTTCACCCCTCAGTGAAGCATGGACACACTGAATGTTTAATTAACTGTTCCTAGTCCTTGGGGCCTTACTACTCGCTGCTTCACACTCAGACTGGACTTGTGTGGTGAACTTTTGTGCTCAGCTAAGCACATGCTGATGTGGTTTAATGTAATTCCTCCAGTGTTCCAAGATGACTAAGAAACAGGCTTCTCCAGCATCACTATGTTGCAAATGTGAAAGAGGATCTGACAACTGCGATCATCAAAACCACCTTACCTTTATCTGTTTAAGGCTGTACCGTGCGCAGCATATATGTACTATGGACTTAACCTCATTTGATTACTTGAGCAACAGGAGTACCTTTGGGGTTAGTTTTAAACTGTGAGGCATAGAAGGGTTTGGTGTGTCTAAGAAGCTTCTGAGGTTCATACTACCTTGGGTAAATTCTATGATTTCATCTTATCATTAAGAAAAGTTACCTTAACTATAATAATGAAAATATAAATAATAATTAGTAAAAATGAAATAGAGAATATTACTAAAATACTGCTCCAGTTTGCTATAGAATCACTGTATATACAAGCTGAAAAACACTTTTGAGATTTAGTCCATCTTTTTGTTTTATAAATGGAGAAACAAATGCACAGATAAGTTCACTTTTTGCCTAAGATCACAGAGCTAGGTAATAAAACCAAGTTTTCTTTACCTTTTTTTGAAAGGAAAGGGATTCTTTAGGGGCAGGAAAAAGAACTTATAGGATTTATACCTTCTATTTAGAGGTTACATACCATTTATCATACAGTAAAATATGATTATATGGGATACATTTGCTTAACACTGAAAATATGAATAACTAGGTACATTAACATTTTTTTCTTCAGTGATCCTCATTCTTTCTTGTAGATCTATTTACCATTACATGTTATTTCCCTTCGAACCAAGGAGCTTCTTTAACATTCCTTTTAGTGCTGATTTCCTGATAATGAATCTCTGAGTTTTAGCTTATCTTAAAATGACTTTATTTTGCCTTTACTCCTGAATACAGAGTCCTGAATTTTTCTTTCTTTATTTTAATGAGGTCATTCCATCATCATTTGGACTTGGTTGTTTTTTGAGAGAAGTTGGCTATTATTCATATTGTTGTTTCTTTTGAATATAATGTCTGTTTTTCTCTGGTTGCTTTCAAAATTCTCTCTTTATCTTTGGATTTCAAAAAAAAATTGACTATGTTTGACAAGGTATGGGGTTCTTTGGGCTTATCTTGCTTGGGATGTGTTGAGCTTTTTGAAGCTATAAGTTGATATCTTTCATCACATTTAGGAAGTTTTCAGCCATTCTTTGCAATATATTTTCTACCCATTATCTCTCTCCTATCCTTCCAGGGCTTCAATTTCTTGTATGTTAAACTGTTTGCTGGTCTCTGAGACTTTACTCACTTTTCTCCAATTTTTTCCTCTCTGTTCTTAAAGAATTTCTACTTTCTATTGATCCATATTCAAGTACACTGACTCTCCTGCCATCTTCAATCTCCTGTTAAGCTCATACGTAATTTTTTTTTCATTGTAGTCATTTTTCTTTTTAATTCTAGGATTTCTGTCTGATTTGCTGTCACAGTTTCTGTTTGTCACTGAGGTTACACATCTGTTCATGCGTTATGTGTATATATACATATATATTTTTTCAATTCTTTGAACAC
Organism: Okapia johnstoni; assembly: GCA_024291935.2. Classification (NCBI taxonomy): domain Eukaryota; kingdom Metazoa; phylum Chordata; class Mammalia; order Artiodactyla; family Giraffidae; genus Okapia; species Okapia johnstoni. The sequence goes on along the minus strand of CM044307.1, from coordinate 49,411,251 downwards.
ACTTTCTTTAAGGTTCTTACCTATTGAATGTGCTATCTGGATATTCTTGGGGTTGGTTTCTATTGACTCATTTTCTTATGTTTTCTTGAGTATGGGTTAAAGTTTAATCTTTCTTTGCATGTCCAGTGACTTTGATTAGATAATATATAATACACATGTTACAGAGACTCTAAATTCTGTTATGTTCCTCTGAAGAGTTTGTCTGTTTTTAAAGCAGCCAGTTAACTTGGCCAACTCCAGCTTTGTCTTCCTTGTGGTCAGCAACAGCTAACCCTTTTCTTTTCTTTAATCCTTCAGCTGCTGCTTTTGTACTGAATCCCTTGTGATCTTCCCCATGCATGCAAAGTTTAGCAGTCAGCCAAGAATTTGGGCAGATTTTATACCCAGGTGTTGTGACTTGTTCTTCGGCAGTTCCCACCCTTCCAGAATTGGTCCCCTAACTTTCTAGTTCCTCTCCAAACCCTGATTTTATCTCTAACAGTTTAAGCTCTGCAGAGTCAAAAACTAACTAGGGTGTGTTTTTAGGCAAAAATCTACAAATTCATAAGTTTTACCAAGTGGAGGCCGTATCTTTCTGGGTAAAGGCTCTTTTCCAGTTTCTGTTTGCTTTTGGTTGTATTCCATTGTCTTCAAATAATTTTTTTAAATTATTTTGTATAGCCAGCTCATTGTTATCTGTTGGAAGGTTAGTAGATAATTACCAAAAACCAATATTCTTTATATTTAGATTTAGATTTTTCAAAGCACATTGGCTCAGTATCACAGTTCTGTGATGCAAAAGTCATATTATTAAGTCCATACTATAGATGAGGAAACAGATTCAGGGAGTTTAAGTGACTTGTCCAAGTTCATACAGCTGATTATACCTGAACCAGGCCTGGCACCCAGAGCCCGTGACCTTGGCCTGGGCTCAGTCCACACTCGGTCTTATGCACATTTGAGTCTAAATGAGGTAGACTTTTCTTAAAAAGCTCCTGTTGAATTCTTGTCCCGCTAAACACCACTGAATAAACAAATGCCAGTCCCATCATTTTGAAGCTTTTTGGTCCAAAGGAAGGATCTAGGCCCTCTATGAGTTAGACATCTCTGAAACATTGTGCTGTGCTGGTGTTGAAAGCCAAAAAAAAAAAACCTATGTAATTCTAGAACCAACTGATAACTACAAGCCCCGGCATGCATGATTGTGAAACTGAAGCCAGCCCAGAAGTTTCTTTAGGGGGAGCCATGTACAACTATAGCATGAATGTTGTGTGTTGCATATGCATGCTGCTGCTGCTGCTAAGTCGCTTCAGTCGTGTCCGACTCTGTGTGACCCCATAGACGGCAGTGCACCAGGCTCCCCTGTCCCTGGGATTCTCCAGGCAAGAACACTGGAGTGGGTTGCCATATCTACTAAAATTCTTAGTGTTGCAAAGCTGAAAACTCAACCTACATTGGCCCGTATGGTTGGGGAGGGTATTCTGCTCCTCTCCCTTGCGGCAGCTTGATGCAAAGTGGACATCTGCAGGTTGAAACTCACCGGAGGACAAGAGTTGGTCTGAAACTGGGATTTACATAGATATTTCAAAGTAAATCTAGTCTCCCCTACTCTCCAGGTTCTAGACACATGTTCTCCACACCCTCGGTCAGTCCTGAATCTTTTTCAGGCTGTAATGCCACATCATGTCCAAGTCCACTTCCAGCTTCCTCAGGAAAGTAGAGCTCTCTGCTAGCCCTACCAGCCAGCTCCCTCCCTGTTCTCCCAATCCACTTCCTTCTAACGTCACCAAGGTTCTCTTAGAAAATCCACAGTAAGATGGTGAGTCTGTGGATCTTGGTACAGCATGTGACTGTTGTTCACTATAGTGTATTATAGACATAAAAGTTGCTATGAGAGTCGAGTTTTAATGTTCTCACTATGACAACAACAACAAAATGGAGTTATGTGAGGTAAAGATACATTAATTAACTTTACTGTAGTAAAAATGTAGCAATAGGTATGTATATCAAATTACCATGTTGTATACCTTAAATTTCCACAAATGTTATATGTCAGTTATATCCCAATTAAGGCAGGGGATGGATGGAGAAAAATCATTGTTAGGCATGCACATTTGAAATGCAGGTTCTCAGGCCCCACTCCAGTTATAAAAAAAAATTACATAATTACAACCAGTGGGAGAAATAGATATAAGAAGTAGATTATTAAAATTCACTGTGATAAGTGCAATGTGGACCCTCTTCTGCTGCTGCTGCTGCTAGGTCGCTTCAGTCATGGTCGACTCTGTGCGACCCCATAGATGCAGCCCACCAAGCTCCCCCATCCCTGGGATTCTCCAGGCAAGAACACTGGGGTGGATTGCCATTTCCTTCTCCAATGCATGAAAGTGAAAAGTGAAAGTGTGTCTGACTCTTAGCAACCCCATGGACTGCAGCCTACCAGGCTCCTTAGTCCATGGGATTTTCCAGGCAAGAGTACTGGAGTGGGGTGCCATTGCCTTCTCCAGGACCCTCTTCTAGGTATTCTTTTGAGGAAGGATGATCAGGAAAGACTTCCTGGAGGAGGTGATGAGTGAGCTTGACTATGAAGTTGGGGAAGGAATATACTTTTAGAGAAATAGCTTGAGCACAGTTACAGAAGTAAGATATATCATAGTGTGTGTGGGGGAGGTGGAGGGGGGCTCTGATAATTGAATGTACACAGATTCCCATTTCCAGGGAGCTATATGGACTGTGGGGCTGTGTCCCCAAAGCACAGCTGATCTTCCAGATCCTGGAGCCCAACTAACCTCTCTACTTAACCTTCAGGAGACCTGCTGGTTGACCCCATCAGTAATTGTTCAAGGAAAAAGAGCGCTTGTACCCCTTACTTTCTCGCCCTCTTCCCTCCAATACTTCTTGACTGTCAGCCTTGCATATCAATATTTCATTTTGAAGAGCCTTGTTTGATGCCAGTTCTGCTTATTTGCTTCGCAGCCACTGTGGGTAACGCTTTGTAGGTCTGTCAGTATGTAAATTAAACCAAGCATAGATAGCTTTGTGTTGCTTAATGTTCAGCTGATAAAAATTAATGTGGTGTGAAATGAGCATTTTATCTGACTGCAGATACAGTGACGGAGTTAATTAGACAGGCAGAGGGAAAATGTTATTAAGCGAGTTGGGGGCCTCTCTCCTCGAAGGGGGCCTAGACCCTCAAACAGCAGGTCTGGCTGGGCCTCGGGTGTGGCCAGGCTGCCTGGGCTGAGGCAGGCTCATTGTGGAGAGGCAGGAAGGCTGCCCTCTTTGAGCAATCAGCCCCATGGTGCTGATGACAGTGTGGATCCTGCCTGGGGAGGAGGGGAGGGTGGCACAGGCCAAGCCAGGCCAGCTGCTTCCAGCTCACTGCAGAATGCGTGCATCAGCATTTGCTGAGGTGGCATCTTCTCCGTGCAACATCGCTGCCATTGGTGGAGAAAGGAGTTTCGTTCTTAAGCAAGGAAGAGCATGATGAAGAGCCAGGCATGCCCCATGCAGCCATTGACCAGGGGAGTGAGGAACCCCCGACCTTCGTCTCCTGTGTCTTGAGCTCTGCTCTCCTGGACTTTTCACATGCGATGCCCTCTGGTGGGGAAGTGTTTCCCCCTCCCCAACCATGCATGTAACACATCCTGTTATGATGATCCACCTTCCCCACTACACAGACACTCACTGAGGTTTCTTGCTCATCATGGTGACCACAGTACTGAGCACTGTACCGACACACACAGATATTTCATGAACGTTCAGGGAATAAATGAGTGCACATGAGGTTCCCTCTGCTCCATCTCTCTGCCTGCGCTTCCAGCCCCTCGGCCTCGTACACCCTTGAGCATCCATCCCATCTCAGCTGAATGCCACATCCTTGACAGAGCTTCTCCCGTCTCCCAGATGAGGCCAGCTCCCCAGGCAGACTCTGCTGAGATACTTTGTGCTTTTCCTCATACGTGCTTGTGTGCTCAGTTATGTCCAACTCTTTGACCCCATGGACCCTAGCCCGCGAGGCTCCTCTGTCCTTGGAATTTCCCAGGCAAGAATACTGCAGTGGGTTGCCATTTCCTTCTCGAGCGGATCTTCCCAACCCAGGGATCAAACCCCTGTCTCCTGTATCTCCTACATTGGCAGGTGGATGCTTTACCACTGAGCCACCAGGGAAGACCACTTTCCATTCATAGGACTTCCCAAATGTGTGGTTAACTGTTCGTGTGCTTTCCCACCCCCACTGGACCGTGAGCTCCATGAGGGTAGGGACAGGGCTGTTTCATCACCATTGTATCCCAGAAAGGTTGAAAGTCAATGGATGAATGACTCAACAGTGGTCTTTCTGATGCCTGGTAAGTTTCTAGTCTTTCATCAATACCTTGTTTCAGGAAAGTTTCCCAGGGTCTCTCAGCAGAGTTTCTTCTTTCTCTGAGTCCCCACAGTACCTTGCATATAACAGCAAAAGGCGTGCCAAGGGGCAGGTGTCAAATGTGGTTTCTGTGCCCTTCTAACCAATTAGGATATAGCTCCTTGAGAGAAGTTGTGGTGTTTTATTCAGCTTTGCATTCTGAGTGCTTCACACAGTGCTTTGTCAGTGCTCCATACAGGACAGCAGAATTAGTGAAAACAACTGTACATATCACTTGGTTAGATAGGCAGCACCTTTTTTATTCATTAATTTATTGATTTATTTTTTGGCTGTGCTAGGTCCTGGTGCTGAGTGGACTTTCTCTAGTTGCAATGTGTGGGATTCTCATTGTGATGGCTTCTCTTCTCTCAGAGCACAGCTCTTTGGCTCTAGAGCACAGGCTGAGTAGTTGTGGCACATGGGCTTAGTTGCCTTGAGCCACGTGGGATCTTCCCAGACCAGTGATCGAACCCTTGTCCCTTGAATTGGCAGGTGAATTCTTAACCACGAGCCCCCAGGGAAGTCCGAGAGGCAGTATCTTATCTAACCAGTCTGTGAGATGAGCAGATTCTTAACCACTATTGTAGCTCTCCCCACTCCACCCCTTGCAAAGGGACATCCAGAAAGGATGACTGGCCATGGCCATCCCTTCTCAGTGTTGGCTGTAGTTGGGGTGCCATGTTGTGCAGAAATGCCACATTTAAAGGATTCTTCCACATTTTCATGTGAAAATTTCACATTTCATTCTTTCCAAATAAGAAAGAGACTTGAGCCGGGTTTAATCCTGTGACAGCCACATCAGTCTCTTGGCTGGGTCGGGGTCCCTGAGCTCCCAAATAATGCATAACAGGACCTTCCATTCTGATACTCCCATGTGGTGACCCAACACTTCTCCCACTTGTCCCATTAGGTCTCATGGGATGAGCCTACACCTACCTTCCCAGTATTCAGTGACTAGCAGTAGGCTTGCTAATTTACCTCTCTGCTCCTCCTTTGTCACTCAATCATGTCCGACACTTTGTGACCCCATGGACTGTAGCCCATCAGACTCCTCTGTCTGTGGAATTCTCCAGGCAACAATACTGGAGTGGGTAGCCATTCCCTTCTCCGGAGGATCTTCCCGACCAGGGATTGAACCTGGATCTCTGCCATTGCAGGCAGATTCTTTACCATCTGAGCCACCACGGGATGACATTGCCTTTGGCGAGCTATGGACTGGAAATCTTGACTATCTTCAGAAACCACTGATTAAGTTCCACTCACACCCCACCCAGTGGTTCTCAAATCATTTTATCCTGAGCAAGGCTATGGTTCTTGTTCTGTGGTCGCAAGGGACTCTCCACCCTCCTGCCCCTAAGATTGCTAAATGGTTATCACACTTGAGACGCCAAGAGGGAACTGCCCCCAAGTGAGGGCTGGATCCCGTCTGGTGAGAATCAGACAGTAGAGAGGAGGCTTCCTGTTTGTTTGCCCAACGCAGTTGAAACAGGGTCTAAGAACCATTAGAGAAACAAAGGAGATCAGGGCAGATGGGTGGTTTGCTTTTGAGAAGAACCTGCCCCCTCACTCACGCCCTCTGGTCCTCTACCATCACGAAGTTGCTCAGTATCACTGCCAACATCCCACCACCATCCTCCTCGGGAAGCCCTGGTGGTAGGAGGGTGGTCTCCCCCAGCTCCCTGCTGTATGCTCCCTCTCTCTGTCTGTCACTGAGCTGTGCCCCCAACTTGGCTCAATGCCCCTCCTGCTACACAAGCCATTTCTCACCTAAGAGGATCGCTTCCATCATCTTCTTCTAGGAAGGTCTAAGACTCTTTATAGAGGTTTCAACTTCTAAATCAACATTTCCCTTTGCAAGGCATTTTCATTTCTCTTATCTGTTTTTATCCTCTGGCTGTTCAGCAAAGGGCACACTGATCTAGTTACCATTTGACACATGGGGAATGGAGGCAGAAAAAGGTATTAGGGTTTGTCCAAGCAGTAGGCACCATCTGGAACACACCTGGGTTCACTGATGCCACCGCAGGGATGCTGTTTATGTTTGAAGAGCTTCTCTCCAGCAACCAAAACCACCATAGTCCTGGAACCAGGACTTTCAAGTTGTTCTACAGGGTGCCTTGCAAAGACAGGTCATTAAAAAGGGATTTTGGTGAGGTTGTCAGGGATGCATTTATTCCATTCATTAGTACTTATATAGTCACTGGCACCTGCCATGTGGATAAGATGGGGAACAAAGACAGGCAGTCTCTGTTCTGCCGAGCTTACAGTCTTGTGGGGGAATGGAATTCATCAGACTGAAACCAAATAATTGTAAAATAATACAGCAACAAGTACTATAAAGGATACATCATGGAATAATATTTAACAGGAAACTTGTCCCAGCATTAGAGGGAGGAATGCTTCCCTGAGAAGAGCGTGATCGGAAACACGAATAGGGCTGAACCAGGCAAAGGAAGTGTCCTGTGCAAAGACCCTGGGGCAGGGTAAAGAACATGTGTTTGAGGAACAGGTTGAAGACTGCTGAGGCTGGAGCCCAGGAATGCAAGAAAGAGCAGCATGAGATGCAGCTGAAGAGATGGGTGAGGGGTCTTACTGAAGCTTCCGATGCTACAGTGGGCCTAATATCTAATGTTTCTCTGTGCTACATGTGATATAATCTTCCAACGAATTTTTTTAAAATAACACATGGCAGTTACAACACTCTCTTTGCCCCTTCATGCCTCACTTGTTGTTCAGTCGCTCAGTCATATCCTACTCTTTGGGACCCCATGGACTGCAGCACACAGGCCTCCCTGTCCTCCACCTCCCTGTCCTCCACCATCTCCCAGAGTTTGCCCAAACTCATGTCCATTGAGTCAGTGATGCCATCCAACCATCTCGCCCTCTGTTGTCCCCTTTTCCTCCTGCCTTCAATCTTTCCCAGCCTCACTTATCAGCAATTAAAATTCAAATCCTTCCTCTATTTTTTTTAAAACATTTATCACTGGAAAGGGGAAGCTTAAGGTTCTTTGTTTGCATCAGTTTGCATCAGGAAGAAAGCACACAAGTTTCACGCCCACATAAGTCCCCCTGCTGGAGTCTCCAATAGACTCGTTTGAAGGTAAGGACCAAATCTGTTAGAAAGATGCTCACTAGTGTTTAAGTTTCAAGTGGGTGAAACCAGACATTGAAACTGTTCATTCAAAATTCCTATGTTCAAGCAGACAAAGAACAATCATTTCAGAAGCTCTGTAATGAATGTACAAGTGGGTGCAGGTTATCTTGTCAAACACAATAATCATGAGTCAATGTGAGCGGATGCTGCTTCTATTTGATTTTGTCTTTTACCGGAGCTCACTGACAACTGTCTCTGACCCTCTACCTCGCCTGGTAGGTGGGGGGTGGGGCTCTGCCTTTTGCTTTGGGGTCCCCTCTGGCCAGCGCTGTCATCCCATGATGACATGGGAATGTGAGAAGCACCCGATCCGGGTATAAGATAGTGAGAGCTGGAGCTGGAGAGGGTCATTAGCTGCTTAATCCCACAGCCGTTAAGTGGCAAAACAGGGTTCAGATCGGGTCTGCTGAACCCACACCAGAAGCTTTCCTCTCAGTTCCACACCTGGTCTTCAGATTTCACCCACTTTGTCTGTCGAGGTACAGACTACATTAAACAGTGGTATGCCTGATGCTGTGTTAGTCCCCAACAACACAACGCAGTGGTTCCTGAGCAAAGATATTTACAACCCAGAAGGACAGACACAAGCTGTGATGAAAGCAAAGCTTATAAGAGTCATACAGCACACTGAAGAGTTAACGCAGGGCCAGAACTTCTCGCTAAACTGTTTGGTGTGGCCTAATAAGAATGTCCAGAATCTCCATTTCCTTACTGAATGGGAATCAAAGTCAATGTATGGGATGAAATAGTTTGATTTCACTAATGTTTTGAGGGCCAAGGAGGTTTCCCAGGTAGCCCTAGTGATAAAGAACCTGCCTGCCATTGCAGGAGACATAGAGACGTGGGTTTGATCTCTGAGTCAGGAGGATCCTATAGGAGGGCATAGCAACCCACTCCAGTATTCTTGCCTGGGGAATCCCATGAACAGAGGAGCCTAGTGGGCTCTGGTCCATAGGGTTGCAGAAAGTCAGATTGAGGTGACTTACACACACACACACACACACACACACACACACACACACACATTCTACTGCAAAGGCGGACAAACAACCAAAAAAAAAAACTTACCCATCTATAGTCACTGTCGTTTCTCAAAAGGTTGGAGTTTTAACACCAAAAAAACTGGAAAGGACATTATCTTAGAGTAAGAATTTCCTTTTTTACTTTGACTGTATTTAGCATCATGAAAACTCATTTTCCCCAATTGGACACAGACCAATGAAAACTAAAGCATAGACCTACCTACACTGTTTACTGGCAGTCACAGGAAGCTACTGATCCATAGCAGAAGCATGGCTGCACTTGCTTTGACTGGAAATCGTTGTGTTAAACCAATTGTGGGAATGGTTTATTATCGTGGATAGAGATTTTCTTCTTTTCCTGTCTATAAGCAGTCATATAGACCTGAGTTCCCTTAATTTCAGGATAGATAAGAGACAGATTTGTCCATCTAGAGGTTCTGAAACCCTGGCATTGAGAGTTTTCTTAGGTTTCCTCCAAGGGTGCTTCCAGGACCTGAATGGATGTGAGCTAATATGACTGGTATAGGGAGAGTGGGCTCCATTTTAGCACCTTTCTAAGTCATCCTATTTGGAATAAATGGAAGAGGTCCTGTGCAAAGAAGAGATGCCAAGGCCAAATACCAGACTTAGACTAGAGAGTAAAAGATACAATGTGTTAAGCTTTCCCCCACCTTAGAGGTGACCATTTATATTTCAGTATTTTCATTTGGGAGATCCTTAGTATTATAAAAGCCCATTCGCACCAGAAAATAATTGTCCGAGAGGCCTCCCACTGCATTTTCTATAATGTTCTTCATTTATTTTATATATTAAAAACTGATAAAGAAAAACATTCAAGTAAATCCTATCATCCTCATGATATTAAATCTTAAAATTTTTCCCTTGTGCCTTTTGAAGTTTAATAGTTGCGTAATATTCCATCATCAGTACCCCATAATTTGTTAAGCCATCCCCAATTACCCAACATTAGGCTCCTTCTGGAATTTTGTGTGTATGTGTGTGATTAGATTTGATCATTAGAGACAGCGCTACAGTTTGTATAGCTTTCTGCTTCTTTCAGATTATTTCTTTCGTATACATTCCCAGGAGAAGGATTACTGGGTCAGAGGAAGCGTATCTCTATGATTCCTGTTACACATTGCCTTAGTTCTTTCAAGAAGAATTATGCTGATTTAACTCAGTGCCTATAGCATTTGAGTCTATCAGTTCCACTGCAGCCTGACCTGCATTAGGGCATTATTTAGTAAGACTAAAATGCTACCTTTTCAAAGTTGCTTTAATTTGCATTTTTTATTACTGGCAGGGATGAACATTTTCCTATATGCTCACTTATCAAATGCTGTTCATTAAAAAAGTTTTAGGGCCACATGTGGGTGCAGGGGCTATAAATGGGAAACCACTTCTCAGAGCTGGAGGGCAGCTGACAGCTATGGATGAATAAAATTTGCATTGATTTCTATGATATGGAGTGACTACATAGCATATGACCACTCTGCCAATTAAAAACAAAATGAATGGTTTTAACTTTTGTTTAACCCAAAAGTAAGTCGCCAAAGTGGGTACTTGTTTGTTTCTTCTGTAGTCCCTATTGAAAAGTTTCAGGGGACTTTTGGAGGGCCTTTCATGCTCCAATCTTTTAGTCTTTCCAGTTTGTCCACATTAAGTCTTTAGAAGCAAAAGAATAAATGCAAAACTTATGACAAAGTACACTTCCCTTAGCTGTAGTTGGGCATTAATTTCACACGTTCTTCAGCATCAGATTCGGTCTACCAAAAAACAGTCATACAACAGGGCATTTTAAAATTTTTATTTATTTCTAATTGAAAGGCAATTGCTTTATAACATTGGTTTCATTTCTGCCATACCTCAACATGAATCAGCCATAGGTGTATATACGTCCCCTTTCTCTTGAACCTCCCTCCCACCTCCTACCCCATCCCACCCCACTAGAATGTTACAGAGCCCTGGTTTGAGTTCCCTGAGTCATACAGCAAATTTCCACCGGCTATCTGTTTTACATATGATAGTGTATATGCTTCCATGCTGCTCTCTCCATTTGTCTCACCCTCTCCTTCCTCCCACCCTCGCCCCTGCCTGTGTCCGTATGTCCAACAGGGCATATTTTAAGGCTAAATAAGCTCACTGCTTGAGAGAAACTGAGCCCCTTCAGTGTGCCAGTCTCTCCACCCACAGCCATCCAGGCTCAAATGGGCAAGATTCAAAGATGACAGAATTAAATGGGAAACAAACTGGAGGGGACCCTACAGTTCCAAACACTGAAGTCTCGGGAAGCTTTCACAGTCTGTTTTCTTAACATTACACTAATAATGTCTTTCCTGCTCACCCGCCCCATCTCCCTCTCCAGGGAGGCACTCAGCCCAGTGGTTATATAACTGACTTGACATCACAGCCAAGGTACAGGAGCCCAGGAGCTCGGCTCACTGAACCATAGCAAAGGCTTGCGTTGGTCTCCCCTACACTTGCCAGCGAGCAGTGCCGTTAGAGGATAAATAGATGACTTCGAGTTACAGATCAGCTGCGCCTTACGCTGTGGCCAGGCCAGCACTCTGAGCTGCTGAAACGTGGGTAAGCAAGCCAGGCAGAGTCCCACCGTGGGGAACTGAAGTAAATGACTCTCAGGTACTATGCTCAGCCCAGCATGAGGATTCCGGGCTGGTTGTGTATTTTCTCCACCGATAGAGTAGTACCAAGGCATTGCTGACTGTCATACTTCTGGGTCTGTTTGGATGGGCAAGTTCAAGGGGAAGGAGATTCCTTAACACCATTCTTGAAAGCTGCAGGCACCCAAGATGCTGAGTTGGCTCTAATGTGGAGCAGTGCTGATGTAACAAGAGAAAAGGATGTGGTCAACTTTCCTCACCCCACTCCAAAACAGCCAGCCCAAATGAGCACCCCATGTCCGTCCCTGAGCCCCTCATACCTTCTGTGTATTTCTGAAGCAGAATAAGATGGAGATATAAATTTGGCCTGCTGCATCAGAAAGACCCTTACAGGTTTTATGACCTTGAAGAAGTTACTTAAGCTCTCTAAGTCTCAGGCTCTTCATCTGTAAAATGGGTACAATAATAGAACCTGCCTAATGAGATTGTTGAGAGGATGAAATGAGATATGGAACTTGGAAGATTACATGATCAATGAGAGGAGACAAATAAAAGCCAGTTTTTATCGTAGCACTTCTCTTGTTTAGTCGCTAAGTCATGTCCGACTCTTTTGAGACCCCATGGACTAGCCTGCCGGGCTCCTCTGTCCATGGGATTTCCCAGGCAAGAACACTGGAGTGGGTTGCGTTTTTTTTCTCCATGGGATCTTCCCAACCCAGGGATCAAACCCACATCTCCTGCACTGGCAGGGGGATTATTTACCACTGAGCCACCAGGGAAGCCCAGCTCTTATTTTACCCACTCCCTCACTAGACTGAGTGACCCTATCATGTGGAGACTGTATTTGTTCCATCCTAGTACTGCTAGGATCAAGCACATTTCCAAGCACACAGTGGATCCTCCGTAAGCGTGGTACTTACGTAGCTGTGTGGATGCAAGCTGCCTGAGGAAACCAAGCCCCACGGGTCACAGATACAGCCATGTGGGTTTCATTTCATTTTGTTTTTTTTAATAACATTTCATCTTAAATTATTTTGGAGTCAGTCATATAAGCCCTAATTCTGCTCATCTATCAAGCAAATAGTTTCTTTTGAGTCCATTTAAATGAAATTAAGCATGAAGGATTTCTTATTTTAAAATAGTTTCTCACATTAAGCATCAAATAAAACTAAATTACTAATGGAACAATGATGCAACTTAGAGCCAATTACCCAAGGAACCCCCCCAAAAACCAATTAATTTTTGTTGTTTTTACTGTGTTATTTTTTTATTGAAGTATAGTTGATTTACAATGTTGTGTTAGTTTCAGGTGTACAGCATAGTGATTCAGTCATTTTTTTTCCTGATTATATTCACTATAAGTTACTGTGGGATACAGAGTGTAATTCCCTGTGCTATATAGCAAACCTTTTTTACTTACCTATTGTATGTGTAGTAGTCTGTTAATCTGAAACTCCCAATTTGTCCCTCCGTCTCCTCTCCCCCCTTTGGTTACGGTAAGCTCGTTTCCTCCGTCAGTGAGTCCATTTCTGTTTGGGGTATATATTCATTTGTATTATTTTTTAGATTCCACATAGAAGTGGCTGCCCGATTCTTTTTAAAGGAATATCTCTCTTGTGTGTTCCCTGACCAGTGATGTAACTCACATGTAGGTGTTCATAGTCTACACTGTACTCCCTAGACCAGCCCAGTCGTTCCCGGACTTGTCTACACAGCAGAATTACAAAGGCAGCTTAAAAAAAAAAAAATCCTTCTGTCTAAGAGTCTTACTCCTGGAGAAGCTTATTCAGTAGGACTGAAATAGACATGAGAGTTTACAAAAGTCCTCCAGATGGTTCTGATAAGCAGCCAGGGTTGAGATCCACTAGGCTAAAGTTTTCCACTCCAAGCATGGTAGTAAAGAAATTTCTTTCCCTCTGTTTTCCCTTAAATTTCCATATTCATTATGGCTCATCTAAAGCTCTTCTTCCTACCATCTCCCCATGAAACAGACGCATTTCACGTGTGTTCTGTGAAGGAACTGTTGTTGCTTCTGAAAGTACTTTTGTGAGATGTATAAAGATTTGCTGGAAACCTCCAAGTGCTTTGGAAAATATGTATCCACATGTTTTTGATGAAGGAATGCTGAAATCTTAGTGTCACCACCCTCTGTAAGGCAAAACCCCTTGGTGCTTATGAACTAGAAAGATAATTCTTCCCAGGACTCAGTTAACTATTTCACAACATTTTGTCAACAGAAAGACTATCAGTGCTCATCAAGGCAAGGCATGGGGGAGATGTGGAACCACGTCAGGGTCATCAGAAGCTCTGACAGCTGGGACTATCTTATGGAAAACCTTGTACAGCTTCCCACAAAGTGACCACCAGCTTGGTCTTTGTAAAGGAGATGTAGATGACCAAGATCAGCCAAAAGGTTCATATAGTGAAAGGTCATAAAATGTGTTGACCTGTTTCTCTGTATTCTTCCTAAATATGTATCCACCTACCTACCTACCTACCTAACTGGGCTTCCCAGGTGGCGTTAGTGGTAAAGAGCCTGCCTGCCGATGCAGGAGACGTGAGAGACACAAGTTCGATCTTTGGGTCGAGAAGATACCCCAGACAAGGGACTGGCTACCCACTCCAGTATTCTTGCCTGGAGAATCCCATGGATAGTAGAGACTGGTGGGCTGCAGTCCATAGATTCGCAGAGTTGGACATGACTGAAGCAACTGAGCACACACGCAACCACCTATCTGTTTGTGCCAAATGGCATTTCCCTTACATAATCCAGCCACTGGCTTACACATCCCTAGGCTGCAGGTCCAAGGTGCAGTGAGAAACCTGGATTGAACATGACTTCCATCACAGAGCTAGGCTAATAAAACAGGGAGTCTTATTAGAGGGAGGTGTTGGACAAGCTTTGTCATTTAAATGACCCATTGGTGAGACTTTGATCTGAATTTATTTGAGTTGTGTTGGAGGAAAGCAGTCCCTTCTGGCCAGAAAACTAAGGGCAGAAATCGGTAGTAGCCATGCTGAGCTGAGAGTTGCTATTCTGACTAAGGCAGGAGATCGGCTGAGCAAGGCTCAGATGCCTGAGCCTGGGATGGGGTTTTCCTCAATTTCTGTGAACGAGAAAAGTCGTGCATGCCCTTGCTGTGCACAACGATCCAAGTTGCTCGTGCTTTCACTGATGAGAGTCCACCTTGACTTGGAGCAGGTCCTTCATACTCTCCACTCTAAATGTTCTCGCCTATAAAATGGGGCTAGTAGTTTATACCTCACACGGTGTTGGCAGGGGAACCGATTAATTAATGTTTACCGTCTACCTTGAACTTGAAAAGGATTCCCTCGAAGTTGTTATTAAGCCTATATCATTTTTACTTTGATTTCTGGGGTGTGTCCAAACTGAAACTCAAAGCAGACTTCACAATCTACTGAGCCCCCAAAGGGGAGGCAGAATGTAATGAAATTAAGACAAATTCCCTGAAAATGGCTACCCTTTGATCATTAGATGCTGTGTTCTTTCTAAGGCTCTAAGTTAGGAATCCTGAAGCTAAAGGAGAAGAAGAATAGCCACCTTCCATGCAAAGAAGCAGGCAGCAGTTCTTAGAAATGGGGAATGGGAAATCGGGGGGAGGATTTTATTCTTTGGTAAAGGGAGTTGGTTCTCAGAAAATTTTGTTTTCGGCCCCTCTGCCATCACTAAGTCCCTGAGGAAACCAGATAGTCTGCCAGGACAGAGGCTTTACACATAAGGCATTAAAGCATACTCAGTATAATTTAATTTCTAGCTCTTCTAATTGATCTTGTTGTCACTCAGCAGCCAAACAGTGAAATATAGACACTGGTCTACAACCAGGTAATTGGGTTGGGCTATGGGGCTAGATTTGACGCCAAAGTAACACATGAAAGAGAGCACATTCATGGGCAGTGGCTCTTAGGAGCTGGGGATGTTTAACCCTTCTGTCAGAATAGGGGCAGGAAGAGGAATCCTTATGTGTGGGAACAAAATCTTAACCATATCCCATTAGAGAATCTTCCTAAACCGTAAAGTTCACAAGCCCATGCTCGGCTCTTCAGTAAGAAAGATCAAAAATTATTAGCCACGTCGATCACTGAGCACTGACCATTCCCACCAAATACAGTTTGGGATTTTTGTTTCTTACAACTACCTGTGGTGTATATCAATACCAGACTGCACAGTTGCATTCGACTTTCCTTGCCCAAGGCGCTGGCTTGAGTTTTAAGCCAATCGAGTCTATACAGCAGCTCGTATTGACTGTTGGATTAAACAGCAAATCCATTTAGTTTTCTGGGTTCAATATTCATGGGTGCAGGCGAACACGGAGATCCTCCAGATGTGCTTTTGTAAGACAGTGGTAAACCCACTCACATTGTTGTGATGCTTTGTAAGCTGTTTGAAAGAGCACGGGGCACACCCCTGGCTCAGCAGTTCCATAAGCACCTTGACTATCGGTACTGGACTCGTCCTCTGTGCTCACGAGATTGCTGTTGGATTCTCGGCTCTCAAAGTGCCAATTAAGAGGTGAACGCTGGATTCAGCTGCACCAGGGGCTCTCAGCACCTGGCCTCTCTGAGTATATGTGTGCTCTGTTGAGTAAGGAGGTCTACATGACAGTGAAGTCCCCTCATCCACTGTGATGAGGGGAGGGGATGCAGCTTTAATTTCTCACCCATGAATGATCGCATTTAGATAGTAGGCTATTTTAGCATGTTAGTATCCAGTGGGACTGAGTAGGGTTATGCCATCTTAGGACTAGAGGTGGTTAAGTGGGCGCTCATTAAATATTTGCATTGAATCAAGCTAAATGTGGATGGAGAAACTGAGGCGCAGAGAGGAAGAGTGACTTGTCTTTGGTCACAGCTGGTTTGTGCCAAGCTGGGTCCTCAATGAGGGTCTCCCTATATCTAGGCTAGTGAATTTTCTATGATATCATGAGGCTTCTCCTGATGAAGAAGATTTTTCTGTGTTTAGCTCAGGCATATGTGTTTCCTCCTGAGTTAATGTTCTGGGTTTGTTTATTTGTTTGCTTTTTCAGCTTTTCACTTAAGTAATTGGAGTTCAGTATACTTTTTTAGAGAGGACTAAGTTATGCCAATGCTTATACTTTGTTTTTGTTTTGATTGGTCTTGTTTTTGCTACTGTCTTAAATGGGCTCCAATGTTTTAGCATGGAGAACTGTGTTTAAGAACTAACAACATTCATTCATTCATTGATGTAGTAGGTATTTACTGACCACATACTATTAACCAGGCACAATTCTAGGTACTAGGAATATATCAACAACACAAACAAACATCCATGCCTTTGAGTTGCTTCTATTCCTACAGAGAGAAGACAATTAGCAAAATCTATAAGAAATAAGTAAATGATATAGCTGTGTTAGAAAGTGTTAAGAGCTAAGGGAAGGAGGAAAAAGAACAGATAAAGGGGAGGTAAGTTGCTGGTTTAAATACGGTGTTGAGAATAGACCATCAATCCAGAGACAGTGATTTCACTGCTCTAGATATAGCCTTTGGACAGTGGTTGGTGCAGATAATGATTCAGAGGATTTACAATATCTCTCCCAACTAGATCTGGACCCCAAACTTTGAGAACCCAGACCTTGTCTCTGCCTTTTGCATCCATGGCTTGATTGCAAACCTTTAGGCTGGGGATCTAAGCTCTGCTGTCCCAGTTTGGTTTGCTTAATTTAAAAGGAGCAGGGAAAACACATGTATTTCAAGAAAGTGGGGTTGTGAATTATGTAATGCTCCCTCCTTTCTTTCTACCCAACACTCACTCAACTCTCAGCTTGTGTTCCTAGCTCCTCAGCCCTTCACTCTCCACCTGGCATCCACTGGCATCTCCAAAGGCCAGGACAGAGTTGCCCTACTCTATTTTCTTCCTCCTAAAGACCTTATTAGGAGATTACCTAGCCAGCCATCTGACAGACCCATTTAATATGAAGAGGATGTGATAATACACTGTGACACTTCCCTCCTGAGTGATATTTGCATTTGAACAATAATGACAATAGTTAACACATACATCCCTTTTGATGTAGGCCGGGTAGTGTTCTCTGCATTTTAGAATACTAAATCATGTAATACTCAAAACATATGAGAAAGAGACTCTAATTGTCCTCATTTTGCCCTTAATGAAACTGAGGCACAGAATACCTTGCCCAAAATCACACTGCTTTTAAGTAGTGGAGTTGAAATTTAAGCCCCTGAAGTCCAGCCTTTCTCACTGCCTTAATCTAGGAAGGTAAATAGAATTCAGATGCCACGTCAATTCCAGTGGATTGGTGGTGACTGCTTGAAGTATGAGGAATGAGAAAGAGTTCTGTGATTGATTAGCAATGCCTCCCATATGTTCAGGATGGTGGAATTCGTGGTGTTAATTCCTTAACTCAGAGGAGTGCTGGAGTCAGGCCCAGGGCATGGCCGATGAGGGAGATGCTTAAGGGCCAGTCCCTATTAAATCATATTGCAAAGTCAACTGTCTAACTTACCAGCTGAATTTGATTCTGTTCTCTTATTGTGGACTTTTTTTTTTTTGCCCATGAGTGTGGGGTTGGAAATGCAGAGGACACAGTATGAAGTACATCTATGGAAAGTGTCAAGGGAAGGAGAACAGAACAGTGACTTGGAAGGTGTGCGTTTAGGGGCTGGGGAGTTGCTCGCTCCTGCAAGCTGGTTTTGAGTCCCTCCACCTCAAGCTTGTTGATGATCACAATATCCTGGGTGCCGTTTGAACTAACTTCTCACTGAGCTAGCAAAATGCCTTCCCCTTCAACAAAGTTTCAGGTTCCCGTCGAATCACCGATAAGGACTAAGCCACAGAATTTGAGGTTGAACTAGTTCACACACCGGCATTGCTGACATCTGCAAATCTGACGCCTCCCCCCAGCACTTGGGGATGGAGAAGATGGAGTCAGAGTTGAAGCCCAATGCAGGCAACATTTTCCCTGTGACATTGTACTCCATAATGTCCCAACCGTGAAAGAACACGGATGCTGCACAAGATCATTCTTCTATGTCAGTAACTTTAAACCTGAGGAGGTTTGATGTCCCATAAGCATATTCATCTTTCTATGTTTATTCAATTAAGCCCTCCATGAATCTGCAACAACATACTGTTCGTTAATAGGAAAAGAGACCACTGGACCCCCAGGGAATATGTTGTCTCAGATCTATTCCAAGGGAGGCACAAATGAGGTATGTGTGTGTGTATGTGTGCGCACACACACACATGCCTGTGTGCTTGTGTACACAAATGCCTTGAGTAGGGGTAATAAGGGAGAGAAGAAGAGCAGGGAGGGAAAGTAGGAAAAGAGGTCTTCGAGCTTAGGACTGAAATATCCAAGAGGAATTTTTAATCAGAACTAAATCTAAGTACTCCTCGTAGAGAGCCTCACAAGGTATTGGTTTTTAGATAGGGAGAAAAACAAACATGTAATTTTAGTGTCTCCATAGGAAGAAGGCTGCAGATCTGTTAGGAGAACCCCTCATGTAAATTTGAAAATAGCTTACATATAGGAAAATCAGGTTTTTTGGTGGTTTTTTTTTTTCCCTTCCTCTTCTTCTTTTAGCAACATTAACATGGTCAAACAGCAGAAGAGAGAATTCTATTAATGAAGTCAGTCCCATCAAGTTAAAGCCTAGTAATACTTCCATCAGGACTCGGTAGGGAATCTAATCATTTGCAGCTCAGACCAGAATAACATGGAAATCCCATTTGTTTTGAGTTATGTTACTACGGTGGAGAAGGCAATGGCACCCCACTCCAGTACTCTTGCCTGGAAAATCCCATGGATGGAGGAGCCTGGCGGGCTGCAGTCCATGGGGTCGCTGAGAGTCGGACACGACTGAGCGACTTCACTTTCACTTTTCCCTTTCATGCATTGGAGAAGGAAATGGCAACCCATCCAGTGTTCTTGCCTGAAGAATCCCGGGGGCGGGGAGCCTGGTGGGCTTCCATCTATGGGGTCGCACAGAGTCGGCCACAACTGAAGCGACTTAGCAGCAGTAGCAGTAGCATGTTACTACGGATGCTGAAGGCAGATCCAGGAAGTACAAGTGAAGGGAGTTGAAGAGAGAAGGATTGAAAGAAGAGGAGAAAGATATTTTCACAACCATGTGATTCATAGATAAGAAATCTTAGAGGTGTGGGGTGTCTCAGACCCCACTGTTTCAGGACAACACACTTTATTCAGAGAAGGTTACAGTAATAGACTCAAAATATCAGTCATAAAGGAAGTTGAGGAAATGTGTTGAGTAATCATGAATTGATACTACAATTACCCTAAATTTTCAAGTTTCCAGTTAAAGCCAATAGTTGTTTTGTAACAGAATCTAAGGAACATGGCTATCATGTGGGTTTAAGAGAAAGAGAGCTTCGTCCTCAATTCTTAAGCTCTGCTTCAGGATGAAACAGGATTACCGTAGGAGGGGCAGACTAGAACACTTAGAGACCGTAAATGACTTCTGTCCATTCAGAAATACTATTGACAGTTGTGGCTTATCTCAGGACTTCTGTGTAAAGAAAGATGAAAGCTGTGAGATATTTGAGTGACGTTCACAGGGGTACATGCTTTGGAACACTCAAGTGCCGCTAAGGCTAGTGACTAGTGACTCCTCAGGTCAGTAAGCGAAGGAAGGAAACGAGGGAATGACTTTCTCTTTTCTAGGAGTAAACTCTCCTAAGAAGAAGCAGGAATGCCAACAACCGTGTGAGGAGGAGTCTTTAGAAAGGTGTGTTTGGTGGAGGATCCAAGAAGGAGGTTGGTCTCCTAGGATCCTCCTGAAATCTCTGGTGTTAGCTTTTCAAAATTAAGCAGTTTCCAGTAATGGCTCCTAAATGAAGACATTCTCAGGTGAAGACATCATGAAAGGGGGCGGTGCATCTGAGGAAGAAAAGTAAGGCTGACCTTGACATTGATACGCACTGCACAGACTCATCTGACCTGTGTACTCTGAGAAAACAGCTGATTCATCCGAGCAGTAACAGGATTAGGTTCCCTGGTGTATAAAGTAGGGGGATTGCCCTGCTAGGAATCTCAAAAGCCATGGCCACAGGTATCAGCCAGCTTCTCCGATCGGAGTCAGGCCAGAGGTACATGCTATCACTAAAGGGCCTTTGAGCTGTGTCCCACCTTAGTGGCCTTCCCATGGCTGCTGAATGCAGCTGATTTATGCCTCCCCATATAGCTACACAACATTTCATAAACAATTACCATCTTAAACCTAAGAGAAAGGATGTGATATAGGTACAGCTCTCATCTTTTTAAAATTTATTTATTCTTTTCGGCTGTGGTGAGTCTTAGTTGTGATGCCCTGACTCTGTCATGATGCGGGCTTCTCTCTAATTGTGGGCTCAGTAGTTGCAGTAAGTGGACTTCGTTGCCCTATGGCATGTGGGATCTTAGTTCCCCAACCAGGAATTGAACCTGTGCCTCTTGCATTGGAAGGCAGATTCTTAACCACTGGACCACCAGAGAAGTCCCTATCATCAAGTTTTTATTACATACCACACAAATGCCTGAGCACACCAATAAAAAGGAAGAAAAAAAAAAGACTTCTTGGCTGCTGCACTGGGGAAGTCTCCATATCTAGACAGGGCAGTGTCAAGTCTGGTGGGGCGGATGTCTCTTAATGTTTGCAGAGTCGAGACTGACCTGTTCTTCCTTGACTCCTTAAGCTCTTATCAATTCAACGGCCAGAGGTTGGCCTTGTTGGCCTTTTATTTAACTACCTTTGCTCCTTCGTGACCAGTTTTGAAATGCTTGTTAGCAATGGCATTTTTTTTTCCTTCAAAAGATAGAGGCAATGGGTGGGAGAGAACTCCAGCCACTCTGCCCACCCCTGCCCTCCACCGCCCACCCCTGAGGGGCGCCCGTGACCCTGGGGCCCTGCAGAACACTGTCTGAGAGACTCTAGCAGGACAGAAAAGCTGACTGCCTGAGTTCCTGAGCTTATCTTGACTCTGCTGCTGCTGTGTAAACTGTAGGTTGTTTCTCATTTCTCTTTCTTCAAGGTAAAGAGTTTTCTTACTCTTCCTTGAAAATATTATTTCTTTCTCTTGATTTCCACCTCTCTTTTGTAACCAGATCTTAACAGATACCCTGTTATTATTTAGAGAAGCAGATTTCAAAGTGAGTTGATAGAGTAGATACAGTTCATTGTAGTCATGTAATTGATGAAGTTGGTAACTGTGGTTATGTAAGAGAATATTTCTATTCTTAAGAAAGACACTGAAGTATTTAGGGCTCAAGGACCATGCTGTATACACATTCTCCTCAGACAGTTCATAGGACAAAGTATGTGTATCCGTTTAGAAAAAGAGAGAGGGGGAAAAAATGTTTAAGCAAGTCACTGTGAATAATAAAGTCAAAACTGTGTGGATCAGAATATCATTCTTCAGGCCAAAATTCCCCATAGACATTTAGAGCCAAGAGCCCACCTAAAGCCTATGGCTTTCTGTGCTTCAGCTTGCGCAGACCTGTTATGATGGATCAAGGCTTCTTCATTCTCCCTGAAACTTTAGGTGCAAATGAGCTATCGGGATGGTTTTCAGAGAGCAATGAAGAGCCCCTTCCTCAGAGGCTGGGAGAGTCTGGATCTCCTATTTTAGTCCAAGGAAACTCAATGGCACTCACAACCCCAAATATTCAGTGATTCACCCCACAGTAATACAGCAGCCTTGGAAAACTCCCTGGAGGGATTAATCTTAATCGGCAATTAAGATAAAGTCAGGGCACATGCTAATCCAGGGCTTAATCGAAGACATTTTAATGTGCTGCTGTGGTGTGGATGTGAGACTAGATTTCCACTCACTGAGCCTGGAATGTGGGCATGAGGAGCGGGTACACAGCAGACAGACAGCCTGCCCATCCAGTGGCTACAGGAGGTTTTGTGAGAGCACTGGGCAGTCTTGGCTTAGCTACCCCATGGGTTGTTTGCCCTACTGTATGGCTCCCAGGTAAATGAAAGCCCCTCCGTCTTTGCAGCAAGGAAACCAGAGCCAAAAGGGAAAGCAAGTTCCTAACAAGGTGTGTGGATCACCTCTTGCCTGGCTACCCTGTTCCAAGAGCCCTGGTTCTTGAGATGATTAATGGCTCCTACGAGGTGTGGTGACCAGTAGGCATACAAAGAAAAGCAGAATCAAAAGATGAAAACAAAATAGCTTTCAAAGAAAGTTAAATCCAGTATTATTGTTGTGTTCTTCCTAGAATTTCCTTCTCTGAGTATTTCTAAATCCAGACCATCATGCGATATAGTTCGTAAGTGTAAATTCCCAGGGACCGTCACATAGGACCCAGCTTAGTCTGGCGCGTGCTGTCTAGCTGGTTTTCTCTCCACTTGTGTCATTTTTAGGACACATGTTGTCAGTCATGATGTGAAGATAAAATGCTGGCATTAAGTTGGAAATCCTCTTGAGAAACCCAAACATCCAGGTTAAACAGTGTACACTTTAGAGAAGTTTATCTTGTGTTCTTATCCTCATCACTAAATGCACTCCAGACATCATGCTGCTGCTGCTACTGCTGCTGCTAAGTCGCTTCAGTTGTGTCCGACTCTTTGCGACCCCATAGATGGCAGCCCACCAGGCTCTTCCATCCCTGGGATTCTCCAGGCAAGAATACTGGAGTGGGTTGCCATTTCCTTCTCCAGTACATGAAAGGGAAAAGTGAAAGTGAAGTGGCTCAGTTGTGTCCGACTCTTAGCACCCCATGGACTGCAGCCTACCAGGCTCCTCTGTCCATGGGATTTTCCAGGCAAGAGTACTGGAGTGGGGTGCCATTGCCTTCTCCGAGACATCATGCTACCTATCTTTTTCCAAGATCACATGTATCCTCAGGACCTGGGAGGCAGGTGGGTACCAAGCTCTTCTCCCAGATGAGGCATCTGACATTGGAAGACAGAGTTTTGCATTACTTACTCATGTGTCCATGAGTAAATCCATGAAATCGATCTGGCTGTGAAACTTTTCATCATGCCTGTAGCTGAATGCATGTGCAAGGGCTTCCACTGTGGCCAGTGGCTCATACTGTGGAGAAGGTGCTATGCCTTCCCTCCATGCAAGAAACCAAGCAAACTGGAAGCTGCAGAAGGGATGGACTCTGTGACAATCAACAGTCACTTTTGAAACCACTAGTTATCTGGAATCACTGGCCACGAAGCCTAGGGCTGGACCCTATGAAATATACTAAAAGGTGTAAGGTAAGGCTGCTTTCACCCAGGATCTTGTGCCTTCGTAGAAAGAGTGCAACATACAGGGGAAATGATTACTCAGGCTCCTCGCATGTAAGAGGCACCTGTGTATGGTCCAGAGAGAAAGTTGGATCTAAATGCGGCAAGAGGTTACTTTTGGCTGGGTGTTCCCGGAAGGCTTCTTGGAAGAGGTACCTTTGAATAATCCAGGGAGAGAGAAGGAAAGGAGGCTTTCCAGATGGGAAAATAACCCAAACTCAGAGGCTGGTAAATGGAGCACAGCAGGAGGGAGGGGAGGTCGGATATAAAAGAAAAGAAGGCAGAGAGAAAAGAGTCAGTCAGCGTATGAAGGAAAGACTTAGAAGTCCTTGTTTAAGAGTTGAGGCCTGTCTTCTTACACACTGCAGATAGGCGTGTCAGATTTAGAAAAACACACAAAGCAAAACAGCATCTAGTTAGATTTCGATTTTAGGTGAACAGAGAATAATTCTTACGTCTCAAATATCGCATGGGACATACTTATAGAGAAATTCTTCATTATTTATATAAAATTCAGGGGTAAGTGGTATCCTGTATCTTACCAGGTCACCCCGTTTTGAAATAGAAGAAGCTCATGAGGATAAGTCTCTTCCAAAATGAAGTCTAAAAATCAAATATAAAGACCTGAGGTATTATGAAACCTTACTCATCGTATATGTTTCTTTATGGAAAAGCTCAATGGAAATATCATGCCCCATCTAAGGGACTCCCTATAGGTGAAATGCATGAATTAACTGGTTATAAGGTAATAACCTGGTTATAAGATGTGCGTTAACATTTACCATGAATTCAACAGTATTAGCAATGAAGAATTTGACCCTAGGAAGGCAGATTAATGTCAGGCTGGGACTGGGCTTTGAAAACATCATTTCTGACAAACCCCCAACTGCTAGACTTTCTCCACCTACCTGTGTGTGCTGGAAAGTTAAGTGAAAAGGAGATCTGATGTAATAGTGAAAGTGAAAGTCTCTCAGTTGTGTCTGACTCTGAGACCCCATGGACTATAACCTGCTAGGCTCCCCTGTCCATGAAATTCTCTAGGCAAGAATACTGGAGTGGGTTGCCATTCCCTTCTCCAGGGGATCTCCCCAACCCAGGGATCGAACCCAGGTCTCCTGCATTGCAGGCAAATTGTTTAAGCTTGACGTAAAAAGGCATGATAGGAAATTAATATTTGACCACTACAATTTTCAGTTTTCATTAAAATATTTTTTTTTCTCCAAGAACACATCATCTATTCCTTGAACATTTGTAGTTTAAAGAATGTTAATGGGCAACATTCAGAAACAAAACGTCCCTTAACAGAGGTATAAACTGTACCTTTTAAAATGACTTTTCTTCTGTACCCTGGTACCACAGTAATGAACACTCCTACTCAATCAAAATAGGAAAACAAAATTGGAGCTGTGTCAGCATCTTGGCTGCAAATAAAACTCAAAACAGGTTATAGCACATGCTAGGAATACAAAATAAGGTTAGAAATAATGCTTCAGCTTTGAGTTCTTCAGGCTGTGGAAATAATAGCGCATAATTTAGTAGAGGGGAACTAGGGAGTCAGCATACACAGGAAAAATGAAAGAAGCTAGAAAAATGCAGGGGGTAGGAAACAGTAGGGAGAGATTTGAGGGGGACACTGAGTGGTTTATTATTAGAGGAGAAGAAGGAGAAAGACCTACTAGCCTCTTCAGAGAAGGCCCAGGAGGATAGAGGCTGGACTGTTTGAGGTTTTTATTTTTTAATAATTTTATTTATTTACTTATTTATTTTTGGCTATTCTGGGTCTTCGTTGCTGTGTGCAGGCTTTTTTCTCTAGTTGCGACAACTGGGGGCTGGTCTTGAGTTGTAGTGTGCAGGCTTTTCATTGCAGTGACTTCTGTTGTTGCAGAGCGCAGATGTCAGGGCGCAGGCTCCAGTCATCATGGTGCATGGGCTGAGTTGCTCCGCAGCATATGGCATCTTCCCAGACCAGGGATCAAACCTGTGTCTCCTGCATTGGCAGGTGAATACTTTATCACTGACCCACCAGGGAAGCCTGATGGTTGAGTTCTATATACACTGCTCATAGTAAGTTTTCAAGATGATTCTCAATGGACCTCAGATTTCAGAGAATGAAGCCAGTTATGTTAGGGTTTGGACCATCAATATCTGACTCCCGAAAAGACCAGAAAGAAAGAATTTACTTTTCTTACCTGGTGACTGGTACATTCAAGGGATATTAATTTGGTTAGTTTAAGATCATCCCCTAAATCCTAACCAAATATAGGTCTACATATTCAGATGTCAGCTCACCATTTCAAGAGAATAGATTTCTTGTTTCTTTTTACAAACTTCTCAAGATATCACTGGTCCAGATTCCTCCCTCTCCAGCTTCCATCCCTTAAGAGCACCTGATCCTGGTGAATAAAGAAGAAACAAAATAGTTAACAGGTTTTCTGCTTCATACTGTACTTGCAAAGAGCTTATTGAGACAGTTATCTTAAATAGCAGTTTGCACATTTACTTTCATTCTAACTCAATTAAAGAGTATTTTACATAACAAATATTGATCATGGAAGCTAATTTCCCTTTGTACTTTTACTTCCGGCACTAACAGTTAAGAATCTGTTACTAAGGGAAAAGAATGGACTTTCTTTGCCCTCCCTTAACACTAGGAAAAATAATTCAAAAAATGTGATCTGTGCCATACGCCAATCCACCATACATCCAGTGATACAGAGGGCATCGGTGGCCTGGTAATGATGTTGGCCATAATTCCTCAGGCTCTGTTCACATTTTAGGAATAATCACAACTGCTGCTGCTGCTGCTGCTGCTAAGTCGCTTCAGTCGTGTCCGACTCTGTGCGACCCCATAGACGGCAGCCCACCAGGCTCCCCCGTCCCTGGGATTCTCCAGGCAAGAACACTGGAGTGGGTTGCCATTTCCTTCTCCAATGTATGAAAGTGAAAAGTGAAAGTGAAGTCGCTCAGTCGTGTCCGACTCTTCACGACCCCATGGACCACAGCCTACCAGGCTCCTCCGTCCATGGTCTTTTCCAGGCAAGAGTACTGGAGTGGGGTGCCATTGCCTTCTCCAACCACACCTGCAGTGCACATTCAGTGAAGCTTTGCTCAGGTTGAGGAACAAAAACATGCTGATTACAACTCCCTTTAATGCACTACTGCCTCTTCTCTGTATCCTCTCTTGAAATAATCCTTCTGTAAGAAGACATGTTTCTCACCTTTAATAATTCATTGGCAAAGTCAACTCTTCCCTCTTGCCTGGTCATTCCTGTTTCATTGTCTACATGTGATGAGTTCATTAGGGAGAATACAAATCCATTTCATAAGGCCAGCCTTCCTGCTTTGTCTGTTTGCCTGCTCTTCAATTTACCACCTACTTACAAGTCGGGCGCGAGATGGAGTTTAAGCTTTGGGCTCTGGTTTGGTTTATTCCATGCTTATGCTATTCTGTAAGTTATTTAATGAGGTCTTTAGTGGTTTGCTGTCGAGACAATTATTTTACTTGTTCAGAGATAGTATGGGAGTAGAGAATAAAATTGGGAAGTTCAGTTGAGGCCAATGATTTGGAGGAAAATCTGTCTATTCAGAGTTTCCCATACCCTGTAAGAGAAAGAGATGTTTGGCCAGCCCTCAGCTCACACGTGGTCACACCTGCCATCCTTTCGTGTATCTTCAGAGGCTCTTGTTAGCATCAGTCATTTCCTGGCTGAGTTTACAGCTGTGTCATGATCCTGCAGTGCACATAGGCCAGTTTCTCATTATCCATGTGATACCCAGCAAGTTTCTAATGTGTTTTCATTCTTAAGCCACTTGATAAACTTATCTGGGTATTGAAAGCAGTGCTTGTATACAGCTGTCTGACACTGGGAGAGTGATTGGCAGTCTTGTTATGTGTTGAGTGTGGAGGATAAGTCAGCATTCAGTGATTGGGCAGGGGAATACAAACTAAAGCATACATGAAATGTACTGTTGACCCTTCCAAGTTAATTTCACTTCCCCAGGGAGACTTGGACATGTGTATGGTTCAGCTCACTCCATTCCATAGACCACCCTGAGTTGAATACTTACTGCATATCAAGCACCTGTGCTAGGCATGTGGGGTGCAGGGATGAATGTGATACGATCCTGCTCTTAAGGACCTGGCAGTCACCCAAGAGGAAACTTTGACCTTCTACCATAGGACACTGACAAAATAAGAATGGAGGCTGCAAGAGCTCCAAGGTCAGAATGACAGACTCAGGGTTTCATGAAAACCTTCACAGAGGAGCTGGCAATTAAACTGGGTTTTGCAAGATGGGGAGGCATTTCCAAGTCCAAAAGGAAAGGTAAGAGGAGAGCATTCAAGGCAGAGGAAAAAGGCTATGCAAAGGCAAGAAGAGAGAAAATGATATGGACTATCTGGGATACAGTGAGAAGTTAAGTGTGGCTGAGCCCTAGCATCACTGAGTGAGAATGGGAGAGGAGAGGGTGGGTCCAAGAGCTCTTGGTACACCCTTCCCAGGAAGTGTGCATTGCTAATTGGAAAGGATGCTTCAAAGCTAATAGCTCTAGTTCCAACACCCAACTCTGTGCTCATCAGCTGTGTGACATACTGCAAGTTACTTAAGAGCAGGGAGCCTCAATTTTCCCTTGTGCAAAATGAGTATTAGAATCCTGTGTGTTGTGTGTTTTAGTCACTCAGTCGTGTCCGCCTCTTTACAACCCCATGGACTGAGGCCTACCAGGCTCCTCTGTCCATGGGATTCTTCAGGCAAGAATAATGGAGTAAGTTTCCATTTCCTTCTCCAGAGGATCTTCCCAACCCAGGGGTTGAGCCCGGGTCTCCTGCATTGCAGGCAGATTCTTTGCCACTGAGCCACCAGGGAAGCCATTATTAGAATCCTAGCCTTGTCGATGTGTTGGGACAATTAAATGAGATGACATCTCTTTAGCATCTTCTGGTGTTTCCCAAATACACCAGTTATCATTATCTGCCTTTGTGTGTGTCCTTACCACAGGTCACCAACTCAAAAGGCCAGTGGCCCAGCAGGTAACATAAAGATAACAAGACAGCCATGTCTAAGGTGCTTAATGTCATCTGTCGCTCACCTGAGTTGAGAAAGAACATCTAAAACAGGCCACATGCAGGTAGAAAGCCCCACGCAATCACATCTTCCAATTTTCCAGGAGAAGCTGGAAGTACAGACATCTAACTAAAATTTCCCAACTTTCCTATATATATTGGCTACTAATCCAAATTTAAAACACAGTGCAGGCAAAACAGCTCTGTGGGCCATCCACGACCTGTGGGCTGCCAGTTTATGGCCTTTGATGTCCGTCTCCTCTCTCCCATCACATTACAGGCTCCTACAGGGCGAGGGCTGCGGCTGTTAATGATTTGTATCAGGGCTGGCTCATGGTGGATGCCCCATGGCTGGAGAGCTCTGAGCAGAGCCACATACAGACACCGGCAGCAGGGTGAGGAAAAGCCAGCCAACAAGTGAGGTGTTCAAAAGTGCAGAATTCAAAGGGTGACCCAGTGCCGCAGCACAAGCCCGGGAATGAAAAACTTTTAAAACTCGGCCCCAGCAAGAAGCTCCTGGGAGAGAAGCAGATCCTTGGGAAAAAAAAAAAATGCAGTCTGTGAAGGGCAAAGTTTGACCATCTATTAAACAGCAAGTTACAATAGGCGAGTGCGGAGATCAGAGGAGCTGGGATTAATGTACACACATCTATACAGGGAACTTTGATGCTTTCAAATGCCTGCTCGCCATCTGAAAATCAGGCAGCAGGCATCGCCTACATATTTCACAGCAGTCTACCTGTCTGGGTGTTTGGGCTTGACAGCAGGAAGCTCTTTGAAATGAGGCTCAGGCATTTCAAACACTTCTGCTTGAATATCCAGTTTGTATATTCTGCTGATGGCTTTTTAAAATTTTTTATCTTTTTTTTTTTTTTTTACTAATTTTGGACTTGCTTATGAAGTCAGAAGTCTGCAAAAGAACAAATTACAAAGCTGAGATGCCTTATGTCATGTCAGTAATCAAATACAGACTCCCATGCTCACACACAATCCTCAGTAACAAGGAAGGAAAAGAAGTTTTATTCACAGATCAGAGCTGTTTTCAACAACAGTCCTGTTAAAAAAGTGCCAAATGTTTGAACCATTTGACTCCTGCCCAGATAATTTCATAATGGTTTAGGCAGGGATGTTTATGACTTTCGATGAGTAATAAATAATTTAGAAGGCACTCATTAAAACCTTCTAAATTACAGACACTGCAGGCAAATCCCTTCTTTTAAGAAGGAAAGGATGACCTGAAAATTGGTCCCCTGTCTCTTGCCTTCTTGCCTTTGATTCTTTTTTTTTTTTTTCCTTCTTATTCTTCTTACTAGCAGAGTAAAATACCCGCATTAGAAGATTCACAGCCCAATGGTATAGGAGGAAGTGAAACCGGGACACACAATCCTAGTGAGATTCTGGGGAAAAAGCTGAAGATTTTAATCTTTATTCTCAGGTGCACTCATGTCTTTTTCATCCCCTTGAAATGTAAGGGATGATGTCCTGGCTGAGAAGGAGAACCTGATGATTTGCATAAGTGAGGTTCTGTGACTCAGGTTTTCAAAGCAGCTACACAGGAGACCAAAAAAAAAAAAGATCCTTGTCCACATCGTGATGGAGGTGTGGTGGCTTGACTCTGTCTTCTGCCACCACATCGTAAGGCCTTGATTGTGGGGTGTGGGAATCTTGCACAAGACCTAGCCAAGCCAGAGAGGATTAGTTTTAATTTCATTCAAAAACTGTAAGTAGGAGAAAAGGTTGTCAGTACCCTAGGGCAATACTTAGGAACTGGTACAAGTAGGTATGAGTT
Organism: Okapia johnstoni; assembly: GCA_024291935.2. NCBI lineage: Eukaryota > Metazoa > Chordata > Mammalia > Artiodactyla > Giraffidae > Okapia > Okapia johnstoni. The sequence continues at coordinate 49,380,976 of CM044307.1, read as the reverse complement.
TGGAGAATAACAGGAAGACCATGATTCTAAGGTGATCTCAAGTTCTCCCAGGCCAAAATCAGTGGGTACCCATGGAATTAATTTTCACTAGGTTCAGTGGGGAATCTCGGGAGCAGGGACCCATAGATATCAAAGGTACAAAACCAAACTGTGAACTTGATTCTCCTATTTTCCAATAGCCTGTTTCAGCAAGAGAGAGAGAATGGAATTAGAAATATGCTGTAGATTGGAGGGTCTTCCCATTCTTTGCCTAATGTAAGCATTTAATTTCCACTGCTTTGCCAACCATATTGAAATGTAACATCCACATGCCCATTCAGATAGAATCAAGGCTACACAGGATGCTGTCTTTGGCAGTAATGATCTCTAGGTTGCCCTCCATTCACTGAGGCAAGACATCAAGAGGGCACACTTCTAGTTCCAGGCACAGAAGTCATCTCTCAGCTACATGATGAACACATTTTTTAAGATGTCCCTTTTATGGTTTCTTAAATTACAAGGCATTTTAAACACAACATGATAAAGGGGCATGATCATAAAACAATGTGACTGGGAAGGAAGGTATATTATGTGAGCAAGAGTGTCAAAGCGAAGCTTTATCAATGAGTGGGATTTCCTGTAAGTCAAAAGATAAATGAATTAGTAACTCAGAGTAATTAAAAAAAATACATATCTAGATGAAAGCTTGGATAAGTTTGATCCCTTTCAGCCAATAAAGTATGATCTCTAATTAGATTTCCACGTAGACGGTGCAGGCTTGGAGTACATTTCTGAATCTAGTTGACCTTTTCAGCTGGAGAAGTCAAATGATTTCCATTCCATGCTCTTTAATTCTGGAGGAATTTCTAATTTGTTGCCAGAGATAAAGATTCACTCCAAACAGGAAAAAAAAGTTTTAAATAGTCCAGAGGCTCATTTATAAAATATTAAAATCTCGGAGTTGGGAGAACCCTAAGAGATCACTTTATTCATTGCCTGTGTTTTACTGAAAATAAAACAGAGGACTGGAGAAAGTAAAAGACGAGCCAAGGTCACTCAGGGACGTAGCACCCAGGACTAGAACCCACATCTCCTGCTCTGCACCCCGAACTCCCTGAAAGGCTAGTTTCCCATCTGCCTGCCAGCCTTTCTAGAGTCATCTTTATTGTTGCGAATCAAAGCTCCCTCTCTGAACTCCAGCATCAGGCCTGCTTTTGGGAAGCTTACACAGGCCGACACCTACCCTCTTGCCTTTCTAATTTCTTTTGGAAATTCTCTATTCTCTCACCTTATTAATGTTAAAACAAAACGGGTTCTTTTATTGCCACAGGCAGCAGGAAAGTGAACTTCTTGATGGAAGGAAGTGTCTTCCCTAGTGAGAGCAAGTAAATTAGTTCTGAGGTCCTCTCACTCACTGTAACTGTAATGAGAGAGACACCAGCCCTTCCTCATTAATGAGATGCCAATCACAAAGGGAGCAGCCTCGGAGAGCCTTTGGGGAGGGGGGTGGCTGGGAGAGAGTGGTGATTGGCACTGGAACCAGAAGGTAGGGAGCAGAACAGAAAAGCCTCCCAAAGTGAGAAACACACATGGATGATCTAGAATTGGAGGGGCAAATTCGGAGGGAGCTGGCAGTGTTCCTGAATGGACCCATCAGTGAAGTCTATAGGAAACATCTCTGAAATGGAGCGGGAGAGCCAGGGAGCTACCATCTGACCTGTGTCCTCACACAGGCTTCTCAAGGCAAGGTTGTGATCACACTAAGTGTGACCCACATGAGGACCCATAGTATTGGTGCCAATTGGGGTTGGTTAATAATGGGCTGCCTTGGAAGGTTGGCAGCCGCGTATCTTGTCCCTCCTCTGCCTCAGGACTTTTCAAGAGTTTAACATACTGTGTAACCTCCTAAACTTTGAGAAAGAAACTTTCCAAAAGAAAGCTAAGGATGGGACTTCCCTGGTGGTCCACTGAGTAAAACTTCGCCTTCCAACGCAGGCTGTGCAGCTTCAATCCCTGGACAGGGGGCTACGGTCCCACATGCCTCCAGGTCCAAAAGCCAGAACATAAAACAGAAGCAGTATTGTAACAAATTCAATAAAAACTTTAAGAATACTTAAAAAAAATAATTAAAAAAAAGAGAAGGCGTTTGATACTGAGGAAGTCTCTTCCTTGCATGAAATAATTTCCCTGGTAGGAGATCCTAGTTTTTTTGTGTTTTGTTGGTTGTACTGGGTCTTCATTGCTGTTCACAGGCTTTTTCTAGTTGTGGCGAGTGGGAGCTGCTCTTCATTGCAGTACACAGGATTCTCATTGCAGTGGCTTCTCTTGTTGTGGAACATGGGTTGTAGGGTGCGTGGCCTTCAGAGTACAGGCTCTAGAGTACAGGCGCAGTAGTTGAGGTACATGAGGTTAATTGCTCCATGGCATATGTAATCTTCCTGGACCAGGGATCAAACCTGTGTCCCCTGCATTGGCAGACAGATTCCTAACCACTGCACCATCATCAGAAAAGTCCAAGACCCCAGATTTAAATTTGCCTGAGGACCAATTAATCCAGGGCAGAGGATGCATCTAAGTCCTATTTGTTCATCTCTCACCATCAAAAAATGGTTTGGGAGTAAGTCCTGCCCCTGGCAAGACAATTCTCTCTTTCCCCCTTAGCTACCCAGAACAGCACTTACCACATTGTTAAGACAGGTTGCAGAAAATATCTGTGCAAGTCTGTAGGCTGCTTTTGCTTTGGTAGATTAGTAAAATTCTGTGTGTTTCAGAAATGAATAGAACTTCCATTAGGAATTAAAGTGTCTTTTTTTTTTCTCCAGTTGTTTTTTTCCTGAAAACATTTATTTTTTATGAATATGGGTCTCTCTGAAGGTTAAGAGACTTTCAGCACTCAAAACAACTTAATAAAATGGCTGAGCACACAATTAGGCATGCTTATGTCCTTCAAGAATCAGGTAGCGGAAGTTCTAATTGGCAAAGCAGCATCTTGAATGTCATTTTCTAAACCCATTAGACCATGTCTAACAGAGAGAGAGGGGAAGCAGCAGCGCTTTACAAAACATCGATAGTGTCTCTCTTGGAGACACAATTTTAGGGTAGCAGTTAGCTGGTATTGAATTTGTAGATGTTGCAAAAAACATAGCTACAAAGCCACAATCACTTCAAGAAAAAGGACATTTGTTTAGATCATGTGCAGGCTGACCTAGTCATAGTAATAGGAGTAAATACGTATGCTGGCAAGCTGGAGACCCACTCGAGTATTCTTGCCTAGAAAATCCCGTGGACAGAGAAGCCTGGTGGGCTGCTATCCATAGCGTCGCACAGAGTCAGACAAGACTAAAGTGACTTAGCATGCATGCATGCATTGGAGAAGGAAATGCAACCCATTCTAGTATTCTTGCCTGGAGAATCCCAGGAATAGAGGAGCCTGGTGGGCTGCCATCTATGGAGTCGCACAGAGTCGGACACGACTAAGAGACTTAGCAGCAGCTGGAGACACTTATTCATTCTGTGTGTGTGTGTGCATGCACACGCGCACACACACATTTCACACAATCTTTAAAGATGTTTAGATGCAGTAACCGGAGAAGGCAATGGCACCCCACTCCAGTACTCTTGCCTGGAAAATCCCATGGACAGAGGAGCCTGGTAGGCTGCAGTCCATGGGGTCGCTAAGAGTCAGACATGACTGAGTGACTTCACTTTCACTTTTCATTTTCATGCATTGGAGAAGGAAATGGCAACCCACTCCAGTGTTCTTGCCTGGAGAATCCCAGGGACGGGGGAGCCTGGTGTGCTGCTGTCTATGGGGTCGCACAGAGTCGGACACGACTGAAGCGACTTAGCAGCAGCAGCAGTAGCAGATGCAGTAACATGTACTCCTTTGGCTAAATTCTTGGTAATCTTTCTCAGTAGATTAGGTAAAACCTGAGCTTGTCATTTCATAGAAATACAACCACCTATGTCTTAAGTTATTCAAGCCTGTTATGATACCATCACCTCAAGGTCTGACTGCTTTGGGTCTACTGCCATTAAATTTTAAATTAAGAACTGGAATTTTTCAATAGATCCATGTCAGAAAGCCTCCTAGAGACTTTATTTTGCCTGGAATCCCCTCATTTCATTTATTAGCCTTTTGGAAAATCTGATGAGACTCACCTAAAAATTCCATCCTTCTTTGTTGAAGGCCAACAGGAGGAATCCATGGAAAATAAAGATGCATAAAGCCAACTACATTTTATTTGTGAAGGTTTGTTTCTGCTAGAAGCCTGTTTTTCAGAAACTTGCTTTCTAAAACCTTATGTATGTATTTTTGTCTTCTTAAGTTTTAGACACCTGGGTTTTTTAAAGATAAAATCCTCGCAGATGTTTTGAATTAATTTGTTTTCAAAAGTGTGCCCATGAACTTGATTTCCAAGGACTAGATGTTTTTTTCTTCATTACCAGCCACTGTGGTTTTCAAGAAGGGAGAAACTCAACTTGTGATTGACTTGAGTACGATAGAATCACGTTTTCCTGGGTTTTAGGAACATCTGAAACTAAGCAAAGCACCAGTGTATCACCTGACTCTGATTATTTAAAAAATAATTTTTTCATCTTTGTCAAACCCAATTTCTCACATAGTGATTTGAATTGTGATTAGAGGCCTGTGTAGATGGTTATGGGAGAAGAGTGGAAGTCTATCAAAAAAGTGGTTCCTAGGAAAGTGGAGGGGATTTCAGTTTGACCTACTCAGGCATTCTGTAGAATGGGTATTTCTCCAAGCTGATAAATGAACCAGTTTTGTGGAGAATAGAAGCATTATAGTCTCAGCAAAAGCTTTAAAGTAGAAAAAGCCTGGGATAGAACATAATTTTTTTTTTTTTTAATATTGTAAGAGCATATCGCCCAGCACTTTCTTAACTAGTACGTCTAGTGAACTGGCTCTTCCACACATTCACCAGAAAATAATTGATGTTTGTAATGCTGACCCTCAGGCACTGCAGGATCCCAAAGTGCCTTTTGAATCATCAAAGAATGATTCATTGCGTTCTGGGTGGTTTTCTTGTTGAGCGTATTTTATTGTATGTTAATCCCTTTGAAAACTGCTAACACACCTATGACAGGTACCAGGGGTGTGCAGTGAAGAGCACGCAGCCACAGCTGGCGAGTGGCAGATTTCTTTGGTGTGCAGGCTGAGTGCCACCCTCATATCCTCCATCCCACTCCTTCGGAGGAGGTGATGCTGTCCAGGGAATCTGCTGAAATTGGTTTCTGTGAAGGTTCCGATTCAACTCCACCCTCTCCACCCCCGGCTCCTTTTCCTGCACAGCTTACTAGCTGGAGCCCACATGTAAGAAGGATTCCATATTCCCACCCCTGCCTGTGCCCACAAGGAGAAGGGCCAGAACCTTGGGGCAACGTGAATTAAGTTAACCATATGAAAGCGCTGATATTTGGCTACTTTCTCTCTACAAAAGGAGTGATTTCAAACGGCCAATTTCGGTGATTATGGATATCAGGTGCCTATATGTAGTCGTGTCTCTGTGTGTAGATACGCATATATCATTCAATTACTCAGACGACGCAATTAACAAGAGCACTAAAGTTCCACCAAACTATACCATTTGCTGCCCTCTGGTTTGTTAAGCAAACGATTTTTCCTTCTGTGCTGTTCTGTAGCCATTCCAGGAATAGAACCCCAGCATGTCACAGCACTGCTGTGTATTAGATGAAAATGGCCTTCCTATTTCTTGGTATGCTCTGTTTATATTTTAATGCTGTTTACCAATGGAATACTCTATAAATATTCATATAGTGGCTGTACAAAAGAAAGGCTCTGAAGAGCTCTTTATTAACAATCTCCCTCAAGTCAGGGTAACTATGGCAGAGAGGGCTTTATTCCATCCTCGTGAAGTCCTTGCACAGAAACAGCACTACCCTTTTTACACATAACATTGGGGTGACATGGGAGTTACCAGCTAAATTCACAGCTGAAAGTGTCAGCTAATGAATTATTCCAATAAATTAACAGACCTAGGGAATCCTTTTTCAGTCCCATACCGGTGCTCCTTCATTAGCAAATACTCTGAATGTAGGCGCCAAATCAGTGAGGGGTCCAGAGAATGTTTAGCCCACGTTCACCTCCTCCACCATCCCCCTATCCCAACAAAGTCTAAATTTTATTTTAACATCAATCATCAATTGACATTAGTTAGAAAAACATTCTTCCAAAGGGCAGTTTGAAACATACAAAAAAAAATGTAAGAAAACTCAGAACTCATAATGAAGCAAACTGAAACTTGAAAACAAAAACAAAACTGAAAACCATTATTTTGGGTGTTATGAATTTAAAACTATGAAAAAAATAGTCCAAATTCATGCATTAAAATTTTTTAAATACTGAGCAGCTATTGAGCAATTGACTAGTAAGTCTCAAATACTCTCAGACTGATCTTTGTACCAAAGAAATGAAAACAAAAATGACAAATTATTTGGTATTTCCGTGATGGGAGGGAAATAATGGTAATATTTTTCGCTTATCATTGTATCGGAGATGGTAGCCCATATCTTACTTTCAGACAGATAGGCTTAGCTGGCAGGATAATATTTGGGGAAATTCTAGGGAGAAGGAAGAATGAAGCCAGCAGCCCCTGGGATCCACAGGGCAGCATTTGGCATGCACTTCTTCGAGGCCTCCCCAGAAGTGGTTAATCAGAGAGCAGGGACGATGTCAGATTACATTAGAGGCAGATTTTTCTCTGTTCATGGGCAAATCTGAGACGGCCAGTCTTTCAGGTCTGGAGCTGCGGTTGCACGCAGAATGTGATCCTCAAAATGAAATGCCAGTGTTTAATCCTTCCAGCTACTCAGCTTCCTCATTATCCCCTTGTGGGAATTGTGGTTGCTACTGACTTAAAGCTGTCCCCCCGCCCTTCTGCTTGGTGATGCATTAATTGCTAGAGGTGGCCCTGAGGTTCACCTCAGCCTGGACTCCAGTGGAGGGTCTTATCATGAGAATTCAATTTGTCTCAGGATGAAATCTAGTAGAACGCATGTTTAAACCTGGAAGCGCACAGTGCTGTGTATATATTTATGTGTGATGTGATGTTCACCCTCAAACACAGTCTGGACTGGCCTCTGTGGGTCAGGGCTCTCAGCCTGTTCCCTCGGGCTCTCCTTGGGGAATATTTCTTAGCAGAGCACATTTTTGCTACGTGAGGCCATAGCTACATGTGGCCACTGAATCAACCATTTTACGTCAGTTAGTTCTTTCCAGTTGTCCTAATGACATTTCATTCAGCATTAGATTGGATTAGAATAGGTTGATATAGTTCAACTAAACCAAGGTGTAGGAAGAAAAAGAAAAAAAAAAAAAAGAAAACAATCAAACAAAAAGTACTGCATTGTAAATCTAGAGAATTTTTCCAACGTCAGCTCAGTTACTGACTCAAATCTCTTGACTTCTCTGAATCTTGTTTTTGTTTTGGGGTATTTTTTGATCCATAAAATGATAATCTAGCCTATCTTATCAATCTTTCAGGGTTTTTATGAAGATAAATGAGTTGGTAGATTTGAAAGCTCTTTAATCCATTTGAGTGATCAGCCTGAATTTCATAGAGTTAATTGGTACATAGTGCTATTGAAGAGAATTTGAGGATGGCTTTGCAGAGAACTTCTGTGCCAGTCAGAAAGCAATCTCTTAATATGTACCAATGCAGTAAGGAAATGAGAGTCAATTAGATCACTTGGACCCACTTGATCACCACCACTTTAAAGATAAGCAAAAAATAGCTGAGAGAGTCATGGTAAATTCCTTGCATTAGTTGTTACTAAAAGAAATGAAAAGGAGAATTCCCACTCCCTAATTGTGTTTGCAAACAGAAAAGTCTAAATAGTTCCAACAAGCCATGGTGAGTGGACAGGATGTCCTGGAATGACGCTCTAAGTGTGAATAAATCACTGGAACGGATGGCATCCGCCCAAGAGTTTTGAAGGAACTCAAGGGTGAAATTGTGGAACTGTTGGCCAAAATGTGTAGCTTGTTACAAACGGGTACTGTGCTCCAGACCTGGCAAATTGCCACTGAAAGTCTGAAAGCAGAGAAGGACAAATAGGTGAGTCTCACTTTCATACCTGGCAAGCTGGTAGGGACTGTCTGAGTGGATAGTGTCACTGAATACATGCTTATCATGACACAAAGCATTTATTGAGTGGTTACCTTCCCCCAGGCACAGTGCTAGACGATGGAGGTGAACAAACGAAGGTGTCTAGGAGGCAGTGTGAAAGGGGGTCGGAAAACTCCAGTGCTGCAGACATAGATATGAGAAGTCATTGGCATATAGATCAGAGAAGTAGTTTTCATCTGGAGAACAACTCCTGTCAGTTAGCAGAGCCTCCTTGGAGGACCGTGCACACTAGGACTAGACATGTTTTAAAAAGTGAACTGAAATCCACTAGTAATGTCTGCCCTGGGCAGATACTGTGCTCTGTATTTTCCATCTCCATATAGACGGGCGTTGGAATTATGAGGATGGCTGTGGTAACCCAAGGAAAGTGTGAAAAAGGAAAAGAGGATGGAAAAGAGTGAGTGAAGGAATAAGCAAGCAAAGGAGACTGAAACAGATCGTCATTTGCTCATCTGTTCCTTTATTCAAGAAATAATCACTGAACTCTTTCTATGTACCAAACACCATTTTACATGCTGGAGTCACATCGAGGGAGCAGGCAATGCTTTGTTCTGAAACAAATCAACATCAGACAGTAATAAATACTGAGAATCAGAAGAGGGTGATGTGGTGGAGAGGGATTAGATGGGCACTTTATCAAAGTTGGCCAGCTTGTGGAAGAGCTGAGAGCTGAACTACAGGACTCAGACACCTACGTGAAGGACTAGGTAAAGAGCCTTCCAAGTGACAGAGACAGCTAGTGCAAAGGCCCCGAGGCAGAGGGGAGAGCAGAAAAGTATCCTTCCCAGAAGTGTGTCTTGTAAGTTAGCAACTCAAGGGGAAGACAGGACTAAGGAGGAGTTTTCCTGATGCTGCTTACAGTTGGTTGGCTGGCTGTTTAGAACAGGGAAACTTGATAATGTCTGTAGATTGAGGGAAAGAAGAAAGTAGAAAGGGAAAAGTTGACTATACAGGACAGAGAAAGGATGATAGATGATGCTGAGGAGGACATTCATCTTGAGCAGGATCATGGATGATAAAAGCAGAAATGGATATAAAGAGTTTAGAACAGCATTCTCTAACCATTTTTATTTATTTATTTTTTAATTGCTTTATTTTATTTATTGGACACACAGCATGTGGAATCTTAGTTCCCCAACCAGGGATCGAACCCATGCTCCCTCCATTGGGAGCTCAGAGTCTTAACCACTGGACCACCAGGGAATCCCCCTCTCTAACCATTTTTAAACTTGTGAATTCATTAAGAATATATATTATTTGTAAAAATTTTAATCATCTGATCATTTCACATGCAATGCAAAATTAAATGATTTAGTGTTTTAAAATATATGTGTCACTTTAGATCTGTATGTATTAAAGATTTTGTTACAAAATTAATTGAAGACAATATTTGCTAATATTCATGGTTATAATAATAAATTCTGAATGAATTCCATCTAACAAGTGATACACATGGTTTAATTTACTTTAATTATGTAAGAAATGACAATTTATAAAACATACATTAAAATGACATCTAGGAGCATGCTTAGTTGGAAAACCAAATAAATCTTAAATTGTGCCTTAAAATTTAAGTGTGTATCATCACATCAAATATTGACAAAAACAGACAAATCTACTTTTCTAAGTAATGTTTGGAAACTTTGCATTTTGGATAAAAGAAAATCTGGTTTATTTTTATTCTTTGTCTCTTTTATTTCTAAACAGTGAAATAAAGATTTTTGGTCATTGTTGATAAACACTTGTAAACAGATAATTGAAACTGAACTGGATATAATACCAAATTTTCTTTTATTAATATGTTTTGACAATGATATATTTCAGTGGGTTATATGAGAGATCAATCAAATGAAATTCTGAAATCTGGTGAAGAACAGCCTAAAATATATTGACAGAATTTCTACTCTATGTATGCTCTTTTTAAACTTTTCAAATTTTTGCTTCAGAATTCTTCTATTTACTTTACCTAAGCAGTTGTGGGTAAAAGTTAGACAAGTTAATCAAGTAAATAACTAGCAACAACAACAAAAAAAACATTTTAAATAAATACAATTTAAAATTGCCACAGTGGCTGGTGATTTTCAGCTCAGCACTCTATAGTGGGGACTTGGGAAGGGGGCCTTCCCTGGTAGCTCATGGGTAAAGAATCCACCTGCAAGCAGGAGATGTGGGTTTGATCCCTGGGTCAGGAAGATCCTAGAAAAGGAAGTGGCAACCCACTCCAGTATTCTTGCCTAAGAAATCCCATGGACAGAGGAGCCTGGTGGGTTACAGTCCAAAGGGTGACAAAGAATCAGACGTGTCTGAGCATTTTTTAGATATTTAAGTAAAAATTACAATACCTGCCATCATTACCTATAACGACATGAACACTTCTGAAGCAACTCTGCGTTCCCTCACATTGGAGACCATCACATAGGAGGAGAAGGTGGGGACATTGAGGGCTGATGAGCTCTGAGAGGGTGGAGAATTTGCTTTGTTTGCTGCTGCATGTCCAACCTGGGATGGTGACTGGCACAGAATAGGCACTGAACAAAGATTTCCTACAGAGTGAATGGGCAGATGAATGAATATGTGGTGAGTAAGAAGGCCATGCCCTCTCTGGAGATGGGGAATGCTATGAGTGTGGGAGCTTGAGAAACAGGGAGAAACAAGAGATAGAACCAGGGGAAGGAGTAGCAGACAGTTTCCATAACAAATGCACCATCCATAGATAGTAATTTATCCCGGACTACGTCTTGCACAACTCCTGTGTATTTGGACTTGTGAAAGATGCTGTAGAATTCAGTGATAAGAAATACTCAGCCTTTGCCTTCCGGAAGTTCATCGAGTTTATGGGAGTAATGCGACAGATCTCCATTCTACACTCTGGACACACTATACAGTTCCACAAACATCAGGGGTGAAGCAGAGGGGTCTGATGAAAACACTGAAACTGATTCCTCAGGAATCAGGAAGTTGAGGGACTTCCCTGCTGGTCCAGTGGCTAAGACTCTGCATTCTCAATGCAAGGGGCCTAGGTTAGATCCCTGATCAGGGAACTGGATCCCACATGCTGCAACTAAGAGTTTGCCTGCCACAACTAAAAGATCCCCCCTGCCACAAACCAAGCAGAAAGTCATTTGATGTCTCTGACTCCAATCTCCTCATCTACAGAAGAAGAGATTAGGGCTGGGTCTCCACTAAGGTGCCTCCCCAGTAAACTGACAATCAGAGTTGGTGCTGGCAGAGTAACTGTAGAAGTGTGTCTTCGAGGACATGGGAGTGAACTGATCTTGGAGAATGGGGAAGGGTTGTAGAAGTGCAGTGGCAAGCATTTCCGGCAAAAGGACTAGCAATGAACTCAGCCATGGAGGGTAAAATGGTACAAAAACCTTTCCAACAACCATGTTATGACTTCATTAGAAGAGAGGTATGAACAAGGAAGGTCAAGTGATACAATGGATTCTGTGCTAAAGTTGAAATTAGCACAAGTCTCTTTGTTGTAATATATGATTGCTTATATACAGGAACCACAAGATTAGAATGATCTAATTGGAATAGTACCAACTTTTGAACTCCCATGTACTGATGTTAAGAGTAGTCTTACAAAAGAGCCAAGTGAAAGAATCCACGATGAAGTCTCCATGTTAATGAATGGTGACGATGTTAATAAAAGATGAAGGGAAATGTTGCAAATTTTTACAAGGTGGAAAAAGCAGCAAATGATATTCAAAGTGGAAAAGTATAAAAATACTCCATGTTGTACTTCCTACGTGGATTTCTACCTAAACACAGGATGCCATGGAAACTCAAAAAACTGACACAAATAGACAGCATCCAGAAATCTATTGAAGCCCAAACTGGAAACATCAACCTCCACCTGTACATTCCCATTGAAAGGAGGTTGGTGATGGTAGGTGGGGGGTGGCAAGGGAGTAGCCCTTGGCCAGTGTTCCTGTTCTAGGACAGCTTTACGTCCAATTGTGGCAGATTTTATAACCTTGGTCTCCTCATCCATGTAATGGGAATAAAAACACTGTGACAAGGATTAAATGAGACCGTAGAAATGATTTGCCTTAAAACAAATGAAGAGCTAGATTTGCTGGAATAAAGCAACCAAATTTTGTAGATTTGTGGTGTCTTTCTAGTACATAAACATCTTGCATAAATACAGTTAAAATAATTCTTTGTATGTGCAGAATGCTCTAGAGTTTATCAGATTCCAAAGAGTATAAAGGGACCTAGCAGAGCTTTAAATTCAGAAAATCCAGGTTTGAATTCCAATCTAGTCACTTGCCAGTATGACTTGGCACAGAGTTGCTTAAAGTATCCAGGCTCCCTTTCCTCCTTCATAAAATAAGGATGGTGATCCCTCCCCTGGTAGGGTGGTCGTGAGATTTAAAAACAATCATGGATGAAGGGTGGTGAGGTGGGTGGCTGCCCACATAGTGCACAGTGACTCCTTATTGTCACACTTCGTTAGTACATGAGCTCCTAGGGCTGAGACAATGTCAAATGGTATTCCTAGTGGTCAGCACAGTTCTTGAGTCGAAATTGGTGTTCAGTCAGTATTTGTTGAATGGATGGATGAGCGGCATGAACGGATGAGTGAACACCCACTCTGTAATAGAGATGCTTTCCTAGGTAAGACAAGGCGAGGCTCAGAGACTTTAAATGACCGCCCAAGGGTTAGTGTCAGCACTGAAATCTACAAGCCAGGCATCTGTTCACCCTCTGCTGTAAACCTCTGGCCTTGTGTGAGATCATGGACTACAGTGCTCTGAGCTGTTACCGCCTCTCTTTTAGAGAAGCGGAGATAATACTGTTTGCCTCTGCGTTTTCCCCTCTCTCTTTTTGTTGTGTTTTGTTTTGAGCAGAGCTCACAGGGTAAAAAATTCAAGTCAACTTAATTTTTTTTTCTTGAAAAGGGGCCAAAAGAAAAGAAAAAATATAAACACAATATCAGATATCTTCGGTTTTGACAGTCCTTGGCTGGCAGGACGTAGCCTGAGAAAATGATCTTCACCGAAAGGTACAGTTTGTTTGTTTCACCCGCAGACGGAAATGTGTGTTTGGAAGGCTGATTCATCCGATGGCCCTGGTGCCAGACCTGGGACCAGCACTTTTCATTATTTGCACTGTTCCTCTTTCGTTTACAAGGTCAGCGTCGATGTTTTGGTTGTTTTCCCAACAGTGCTCTACTGACCGACTTCGCTCTAATCCCTTGATGTCACTTAAATAAACTCGAGGTGGGTGGGGGTGGGGGGAGAGATTTGAGAACTCCAATGATTTCCTGCCCCTGTTGTTCTCGGCGGCAAATTAATTTGATGCTGTTATGTAAGTGTAATCATCCTCTCTAATCACATCACAGGATTGGGAACTGCCAGAAATAACAGAAGGGAACATTCGCGGTATCAAAGGGGAGCCACTAAAATAGATTGTTTATTTAGGTACCAAATTGAAATGCTATTATTGGGAGATGGAAAACAACCCTTGCCACACATTCTTTTCACACGTCCCTGCATTTTCCATACTGTATTTGTCAGCGTGCATTATCCAGAAGTAAAAGGAGATATGAAATCAGAGCTTCCAGTTGTGCCATGGGGGAAGGAGAGGCAGGGTAATGGAGGTCTCTGACCATCAGTGGGTTTTTGTTGATGCCTGAAATTGGGTTATGTTTATGCTGTTCTAAGAGGTTTCTCTCTTCGCCTGAGGTTCTTCGTTTATGTCTACCTCACTCTTATTTTCTCCCAACCTGTCCCGTTGCCTGTCTCCCCAGTTATTTTTTAGCAAGTCAGAGAACCTCCACCTAATTCCAGTGACCCTTCTCCAACTCCTTAGTGGTACCCACCCACTCTGCTGAGGAGCCACAGGAGATGTACTGCATATTTCAGCTTGCCTATCTTTTAACACTCTCTGTCCATCCTTTCTTCTTCCTAGACTCTCACCAGCTCCTACCTGGACATAGAGTCCTAGACTCAAGAGAGAAAGTCCCATTCTTATTTCAGAATGTGTTTCTCAGGATGGTCTAGGTGATGCCAGATGAGTGGCTTGGGGTCCTATTTTGAACTTCAGCTCTGCCCTTCTCCTGGGGTAGATTATTGCTTCTGAGCCTCAGTTTCCTCATCTATAAGAGGAGATAGCAGCACTGAGCTCTGCCTGTTACTGTGAGGATGCAAGGAGGTGACATCTATGAAAACCCTGCACATAGTGATCATGGATGCCAGCTCTGCAGTCAGAATCCACAGTCAGACTTTGAGAGTTGAGTCCCAACAAAACCCTCTCCCAGCCAGTGACTGTGGTCAAGATACTGACTTCTTCATGCCCCAGCGTCCCCATCTGGGAAGCAGATTACTGATAACACTGACCAGAATAGCAGAGGGTTAAATAAGATTGCATATTTTAAATGCTTGGCAGAGTGCCTGGCTTCCTAAGCATTGGTTTATCAGCATTATTATCATTCTCATTATTATTTATTGTTACAATAGCAAAACCTAATTAAATAAAAATAATAATCATAATGATGATCCATTTCCTGCTCTCCCCACTTCTTATTCCCACCATTTATCTTCACGCAACCGCAAATCACTCCTGATGTTATTTGTCATGGGGACATGACAGCCAGGCTGAAGGGGGTGAAGAGTTGAACACGTGGACAGGGTGTGGGGAGGGATGCCCGCCATGGGCAGGGAAAGCACACCCAGCCAGAGGAGCTTAGAAGATGTTCCCCTTGGAGCCTCTGCCAGCAGCTTCTCCCGGCCTTCCTGGTCTCTGCATTCCTCTGCCTTGTTCCATGTTCAGTTCTCCCACTGCCTTTCTTCTCTGCTTGGATCACTGCTGCTTTGAGATGCCCTCCACCCACAAAGCCCTCACATCAGAATGGAGTCATTCCCTTATCCTAGTGTAATAGAAGGAGGCCAACCTGGGAAATGGGATGCTCAAGTAGGGTAGCTGTGAAGACTGTATGAACTAATGAATGTAAAGCATTCAACACATAGAAAGAGTTTGATTAATATTAGCTATTATTGTTATTGGTGTGATTTAGATTTCCATCTTTACATGCCTAAAATTGTGGGGCGGTTTTTCTCTCTGTCAGACTCCTGGTAAAGGAGACACTGTATAAATTTTCCAACAGATACCCTGAAACATTTACCTGGACAGGTCTAGTTCATACCCATGTGGCCCAAAAGGGTTATTAATTAGGTGACCATAAACTGTGTTTTCCCTCTCTTAGATAGTGTAAAAATAGTCTTGAAATTAATCTCCAACAGTTCAGGATTTGAATACATATATATGTTCAAATATTTGAATATATATTCAGTATTTGAATATATATTCAGTATTTGAATATATATATTCAGCATTTGAATATATGATATATATGTATATATCATAACTCACAACCTTAGAATATTAGTTAGCAAAATAACAATCATTTACAGAAATCTTATTAATTTCCATTTCATCCATTCTTAGAACAATTTGCAGTAATTTAATCTGGATCAAGCTACATTAATTTTTACATCTATGTTTTATAGAAATAATTTACTCAAAAAATTAATGGCACAAAGAAATCATGGGGAACATACTAAACTTTTTGTTGTTATTGTTGTTGTAGTCACTAAGTTGTGTCCAATTCTTGTGATCCTACCGAGCTTCTCTGTCCATGGGATTTCCCAAGGCAAAATATTGGAGTGGGTTGCCATTTCCTTCTCCAGGGAATCTTCCTGACTCAGGGATTGAACCCGCATATCCTGCATTGGCAGGCAAATTCTTTACCACTGAGCCACCAGGGAAGCCCAGTAAACTTTTTAAAGACAGCAAATATTTTCCTAACAATGACAGTCTGTACAAAAATAAAACTTGTGATTAATACATGGATGTTGTTCACTGAATACATAGAGCAATGTTTCTCAAAATTCCATCCAAGAAAGAATCATGGGGAGAGAAAGTCCGAAAGTCCTGAATTACACCCAAAACTTCTGAATAAGGATCCTGAAGGAGAGGGATGGGAGACCTAGGAATGTGCATTTTAACAGACTCCTCGAGTGATGATTCATAGGTTTACTGAAGTATAAGATCAGCTGTTATTTAGAATATTGACAAATCACTTATACATTAACTGAAGTATCCCAGGAAATTCTTTTTAGCAGTTGAACAGAGCTCCTCTGTTTTCTTGCTGGAAAACAACAGAACTTCTCTTTAAAAGATTTCAGAATTCACACTTTTCTTGTGCAGACTTATCTTCCCCCATAATGAGAGGTGTTATGAAAATAGACCCAATTTCCCACAGTCAATGCCAGATTTCCTGTGTTAAAACCCTCTGACAGTCAGAAAATCTAAAAAGTTGATGGTAAGATTGGGATTCAAGAAGATTATGAGGCAAGGAGAGGAACTAGGCTGTGATGCTGGGAGGCCTGGAAAGAAAATCAGGATAGAACATGGCAAAGACTTGGTTACAGAATCAGGAGATACTCGGTCACATGGGACAGGTCAGGAGCCCAGTGATGAGAATGAAGGCTGGAAAAGAGCCCGCCTTGATTCCAGCTACTGCACAGTCCATCCAACCAAAAGATGTGAAACCTTAGCATATCTAAGAATGACATGAGGAGAGGAATATTCTTACTCTATTTGCATATGACTTTTTGAAAGCAGATTGCTTTTTCAATATTTGGACACCATTCCTTTGTTAATAAAATAACTCCTATGTCTATAAAAGCAAATCTATGATTACCAAAGGGGAGACGGAGGGGAAGGGACAAATTAGAGGAGTATGGGATTAACAGATGCAAACTACTATACATAAAATAGATAAGCAACAAGGATTTACTGTATATCATAGGTATTTATATCCAATATCTTATAAAAACCTATAATGAAATATTATCAGAAAAAATAATTAAATCACTATGCTGTACATCTGAAACCAGCACAATATTACAAATCAACTATATTTTAATTTAAAAAAATCCCTAATGTCTGAAGCTCTTGGTTTATATCTCCTTAGATCTATACTAACTAACTGCACCAGTATTGAATTGGGACTATTTTTTTCACCCATTTCTGTATACAATGTATCATGTAAACATGTCCATGTGCAATCACACACACATATACACACACACGTTTCAATCCAGATATGTATGTAACTTAAAATAATTTAATCTAGGCTTTGACTCAAAACTGAATCTTCACCTTTTTTATAATGGCGAAGAATGTACAGCAAATGCAAAATTCACCTAGTGGTCAACTTTATGCCCTTGTTTGCCGGAGATTAAGATCATGGGGTGAGCAAGTTTGCTTGTAGCTAAAGCACAGACTCTTGGCTATTTGCAACATTTTAAACTTTAACAAGTGAGTGATGCAATATAAATGATGCTTTAAACATTTATGCATTGGGTGGGAATCTATATTAATTATAAAACAAAGGGCCAAGTCCTAGAAACAAAGAAGCATTAGTTTTTTCTTCCTGAGCTGCTTTACTAAGAATTAGACCCCTAAAGAAAAGGCATAGAAACAGGAAAGGTTCTGTCTACTTACCAATACTTGATTTGTGTCTTACCTGGGAACCCAGGACAACTCATCCAAGAACTCACCGTGGTCTGTTTACATAGTCTGTTCTGTGCCTTGTTTGTGCTCTCCAGCCATCACACATTGTGCATCCAAGAATGCTTCTCTCTGTGCACAGCACTCCTTCTCATGGTCCCTATGGTAAAGCCTCACATATTCTTTTTTTTAACCATTATTTTTTTTATTGGAGGATAATTACTTTACAATATCATATATGTTTCTGCCATACATCAGCATGAATCAGGCATAGGTATACATGTGTCCCTTCCCTCCCGAACTCTCTTCCCATCTCCCTCCCCATCCCGCCCCTCTAGGTTGTCACAGAGCATTGGATTGAGCTCCCTGTATCAGATAGTATATTCCCACCCATTTAACATATGATAGTGTATATGTTTCCATGATATTCTCTCAATTTGTTCTATATTCTCCTTCCCCCACTGCACCCACAAGTCTGTTTTCTATGTCTGTGTCTCCATTGCTGCCCTGCAAATAGATTCATCAGTACCATCTTTCTAGATTCCATACGCATGTGTAAATATACAATATTTATCTTTCCCTTTCTGACTTACTTCAGTCTGTATAATAGGCTCTAGGTTCACCCACCTCATTAGGACTGACTGAAATGCATTCTTTTTTATAGCTGAGTAATATTCCATTGTATACATGTACCACAATTTCTGTATCCATTCATCTGTTAATGGATATCTAGGTTGCTTCCATGTCCTAGCTATTGTGCTGTAATGTGATGTAATGAACACTGGGATACATGCATCTCTTTCAATTATGGTTTTCTCAGGGTATATGCCCAGTAATAGGATTGTTGGATTGTATGGTAGTTCTATTACTAGTTTTTCAAGGAATCTCCATACTGTTGTCCGTAGTGGCTGTATCAATTTACATTCCCAGCAACAGTGCAAGAGGTTTCCCTTTTCTCCTCATCCTCTCCGGCATTTATCGTCTGTAGATTTTTTGATGATGGCCATTCTGACTCATGTGAGGTGATACCTCATCAACCATTTTTTAACCATCATAAAGTTAATTTGTAATGTTGTGTTAGTCTCAGGTATATAGCAAAGTGATTCGGTTATACATATTTTTTCAGATTCTTTTCCATTATAGGTTATTACAAGATATTGAATATAGTTCCCTGTGCTATGCAGTAGGTCCTTGTTGTTTACCTCTTTTATATATAGTAGTTAATATTGCTATAGTAGAAGTTTGTTAATCCCAAACTCATAATTTATCTCCCCTCCACCCTTCTATCCCCTTTGGTAACCATAAATTTGTTTTCTTGTCTGTGAGTCTATTTCTGTGTTGTAAATAAGTTCATTTGTAGCATTTTTAGATTCCACACATAAGTGATATCATATGGTATTTCTCTTGCTCTGTCTGACTTACCTTACTTAGCATGATCATATCTAAATACATTCATGTTGCTACAAATGGTATTCAGTTCAGTTCAGTCGCTCAGTCATGTCTGACTCTCTGCAACCCCAGGGACTGCAGCATGCCAGGCCTCCCTGTCCATCACCAACTCTCAGAGCTTACTCAAACTCATGTCCATTGAGTCAGTGATGCCATCCAACCATCTCATCCTCTGTCGTCCCCTTCTCCTCCTGCCTTAAATCTTTCCCAGCATCAGGGTCTTTTCAAATGAGTTAGTTCTTTGCATCAGGTGGCCAAAGTATTGGAGTTTCAGCTTTAACATCAGTCCTTCCAATGAATATTCAGGACTGATTTCCTTTTGGATGGAATGGTTGGATCTCCTTGCAGTCCAAAGGACTCTCAAGAGTCTTCTCCAACACCACAGTTCAAAAGCATCAATACTTTGGCAAATGGCATTACTTCATTCTTTTTTATGACTAAGTAGTATTCCACTGTGTATATATACCACATCTTTTTTATTCATTCATCTGTTGATGGAGATCTAGGTGCTTCCATGTCTTGGCTATTGTGAAAAGGGCTGCTATGAATATTAGGGTGCATGTATCTTTTTGAATTAGAGTTTTCTCAGATATATGTCCAGGAATGGGATTGCTGGGGCATATGGTAATAAGTCTCATCTATTCTGAAGTCCTGAGTTGAAAGAGGCAGCCTGAACTGTAGGAAGTTTATAAAATGTCTCTGGAAGATGATTGATGTGTGTTAGCATTTTTCTCTCTATGTAAAATAGTTGTTAGTATTACTATTTCTCTATTTAACAGGCCAAGGTTGAATAAAAAGGTGTGGATTCTTTCCACCCTGTTCCTTTAAGTTTCCTCCACTTCTCATCATTCAAACTCCATACCACAGGGAAAGCAGATTCCTCCTTACACTTCTATCTCTTGAGAATGTTCTACCACTTCCCTGAAGTTGGTGGATGAGGAGTTTTGAATAATCCCATCTCCTAATTTACAATCTCTCTCTCAACAGCTTACATTGGTTCCCAGGAATCTGACTTTTTTTGAACTCTCCGTGGTGGTTAAAACATGGTTGCCCTCTGGAAGGTGGACCCTACTCAGCTGTTCTCACCTCAGTGGAAATGTCTTTGTTGGTTTCTTAGAGAAGAAAACTCCTAAGTAAGTTTTAAGCTGAGCGAGGGCCTTATCCCAACCTGGGATGCTGCCAAGCTTTCAGACAGGGTCCCTAGTGGGGAAACAAGGGGAACACAAGGGGGTGGTGGGGGGCTGTGAAAACAAATGGTCACCAGTTCACAGTTCAGCCTGAGGCTGACACTAACTAGAGTCGATGAGTGAATTTGTGCTCACTAGTTTATTAAAAGTCATTTGACAGGGAATTCAACTCCTCCTCACTGGAAACAAAGACCCTAATTCCGCAGGTTTCACTAAAGTGGGCAGCCAACAATATGAAGTTAATATAATAATCTGAATTATTTTTGCAAAACCACCAAGAGAGAGAGATTTTTATGACTACGGATTTGAGATGGTGTGTGCAGATTTAACTGTCCATTAATTGTACCAGCGTGTGTTTCGTCTTGCCTGTCCACACATAGGCTTAGTGGGCAATAGTCACACACAATGAACCGAAGCCTGGAATCTTTACCTCTTCCGGAAAGTCAGTGGAAGCTTCTGTCTCCTTGAGTTTCTCTTTCAAAAGGTTTCAGTTTACTCTTGGGAAAGACTTGCAGGAGTCTGGATCATTGATCACAGGTAGTTTAAGGTCAGAATGTTTTCTCTCACTCCCTTTCCAACTTTCCACCATGTTTATACAGAGAGTTCTAAAGACTAGAATTTATGAAGCTCAAGGCTCATAAACCACTCTCAACCCACCTTATAGTTGTAAGCTGTGACATACATATCTGTGAGACATACCTACCATGTTCAGCATGTGCAAAGCTACAACTGAGGGGCAAGCTGGAAAATCAAGCCTCCATTCATTAAAAAAAATTATAAAATAAAATAAATGCATGAGGCCCACCACCCTGACGGCTGGCAGCCTCTATTTTTCCAGCTGGGTTTTAGCTTAACACCTTTGGTGATGTTGTCCTCCAAAAGGATGTGTTTGTGCTTTTCACATCTGACTTTTCAATTCCAAAAAATGGAGCCCAGAGTCTGTGTTGGACACATACTTATAAATCCATGAAGCCTTAGCCTACAGAAGCCACAGGAAATACTATGATATTTTGGAAAAGGTCGAGTTTCATAGATTCTGTAAGGCACTCAGCAGGTTGTAATTATTTTCTTTTATTTAAAAACCCTCCAGATATTTTTTTTTTTCCAGAGGGTCTCTGCAATTGAGGGCAACAGACATTTTTTTCATACTGTACATTCTTTTTGGCTAAGTGCTGGAAATACACAGGAAATCAAGTGGTTTTGGAAGATCCAGCAGAGGCCGGGCCAAGGCATGAAGTCACTGAAACAAAATGGGAAATCTCCAGATCAGCAGCATCAGGTTTTGGCTGCCTCAGTCCCCCTCCTTGTGCAGGAAGGAAAAAATGAAGCAGGTGAACACACTGATCTGTTGTGTTCTAACAGAAACCAAATGTCACCGCGTCCACAGGCCCGACTCAGCAGCTGGAATCGTTCAAGGGTTTTAGACGCAGGCCGACAAGACAGATGCGTTGAGGCGGCCAGGAAAGTGGAATAAGTTGCCTGTGTCTTAATTCAAGGTCTTGGTGCCGCTCTGGGCCATGATTCCTGCTGGCCTGGCTCAGGGCGAGGGCAGAACCAGCCAGGCTGAGTCCAAGGAAAGCAGGCCAGCTCCTTGTCGCACCAGCCGCTGGGCTGCCTCTCAGGAAAATCCATTGCAAGGCCTCTTGCCTCAAACCAAGGAGGGAATGGGCCAGGTCTTTGGTCTCAGCTACCAAAAACAAAAAGGCAGGATCAGATTCTGAGGCAGCAGGTAGACATGTGTCTGGCTTCTCTTCCATAGGGAGGTGCAGCTCCTGGGAGGCATAGGAACATATGGGGAGAGACCTCCACAGGAGGCGGGCCCTCAGCGCCCGCCAAGCCCTTGCCTCTGCGGTTGGATGACATTCTCTTGGAATCCTGGAAAGCAGAGAAAACTCCCCCTGGAAACATACTTAGATTGTGCAAGGTCCTCCCTCATCGCTGTCTCATTCATTCTTTGTGGCTGCTTTGTGCCGAGTAGGGTTAACTTTGAGCAGAAAGGGGGAGAACATCAGCCAGCATGAATGAAGTACTCCCAGAACAAGTCACAGAATGGCCTTTCAGAGAGAGCTGTCCATTGAGATGGGAGCCAACCAGTGAAGTCACCATCAGCGCAGGGCGCGGTGGCCAGGCATAGACGGGACTCAACAGAATGCTGGCCCAGGCCCATGACGCCCTCCAGCATTTCCATTTAATCAGTGGTGGAGGCCCTGGGTGAGATGAGGTAAGGAAGTTGTGAAGTTCCCAGTAGATTTCCTAGGACTGAGTTTATTCCTCCCTGGCTCCCGAGTCAGAGGAGATACCAGGAAGGGGTAGAGAGCACTCGCTAATAGCCCTGGGCAGAGTCAGTTCTGGAATCATCCCAGTTGCTGTGGTTTTTCTTTTTTATAATTTTTGTTTGTTTGCTTATTATTTTTTTCATTTGTGGCTCTCCTGAGTCCTCATCGCTGTGCATGGGCTTTCTCTAGTTGTGGCAAGCAGGGACTACTCTTCCTTGCACTGCGCCAGCGCCTCACTGCTGTGGCTTCTCTTGTTGCAGAGCATGGGGTCTAGGTGCAGGCTCAGTAGTTGTGGCACACGGACTTAGTTGTTCCACAGCATGTGGAGTCTTCCTGGACCAGGGATCAAACCCTTGTCCCCTGCATTGACAGGTGGATTCTTATCCACTGTGCCACCAGGGAATCCTCCAGCCACCATTGTTCTTGTGAGTTACCGTAAGTGGCTGAATATTGTGTTGTCCAGGAGGCCATACCACGTGATGATTTGGGTAGCTCTTTACAGTCCACAGAACGTACTCATATATACTTTTCTCGTTTGATCTTCGCAGAAGCCCATGGTGCAGGCAGATGTCACCATCATTGCCACAGAGTACTTGTGAGGATACTGAACTCAGGGAGTGGTGTGTCCTGAGCCACATGGCTAGAAAGAAGGTGGACCAGGACTCAAATTCAGTTTCCTCCTTCACAGCTTTTCAAGTGGTGGCAGGATGTCTCCTGGGATATATAGCTCAGATCAGCTCCATGGATATGGATCCCTGCCCACTGGAAACTGAGAGCTCAAAGCAAACAACACAAGTTTTTATATGTAACCCATATAAGACTAAGCTGCCTAGGGTCCCTCAATTGGGCGATGAGGACTCAGGAGAGCCATAAATGAAAAAAATAATAAGCAAACAAACAAAAATTATAAAAAAGGAAAACCACAGCAACTGGGATGATTCCAGAACTGACTCTGCCCAGGGCTATTAGCGAGTGCTCTCTACCCCTTCCTGGTATCTCCTCTGACTCGGGAGAGATATCCCTGAAAAGGGATAATCTGGGAATTTGGTGGTGGTTGGAGAAATACACACACACACACACACACACACACGCACACACACACACACATATATATATATATATTTTTTTCCCCCCAGTTGGGACCATGTCAGCATAGCATCACTTCCAAAGAAGCACGCATTGACTTCCCAAAAGGAGTTTTAAAGCAGTTTGTATCTTTTTTACATTTTTTCAAAAAATGTTAAAGGAAAAATTCCATCTATAGTTTATAGCAGATTTTCTGAAATAGCTCTTTGTTGTTGTTGTTCAGTTCCTAAGTCATGTCCAACTCTGCAACCCCATGGACTGCAGCATGCCAGGCTTCCCTGTCCTTCCCTGTCTCCTGGAGTTTGCTCAAACTCATGTCCATTGAATTGGTGATGCCATCCAACAATCTCATCCTCTGTCGCCCCCTTCTCCTCCTATCTTCAGTCTTTCCCAGTATGGAGTCTTTTCCAGTGAGCTGGCTCTTTGCATCAGGTGGCCAAAGTATTGGAAATATCTCTTTATCTTCCCAAAATGCTATCCATCACACTATGACAGCTGCCCTAACCACTTCCCCTCCTCAAAAGAAAAAAAGATCTTCAGACTTTTTCTCAAGTCCAGTGTCTTCTGATTCTTAACCTTCCCTCACCTGTCTCTTTTCTTCCAAATCTATTATTTCCGATTCCATGAGTCTGGTTTCTCCAGCATGACCAGTTAGTCGCAAAACCTTTTAGGCTCCTTCATCCCCAATCGATTACTCTGATTGGAACAACAAGGCCCAGGAACAAATTGGGTGAAGGCTGTCTTCTCCCTGGCGGCAGGAGGGAGACAGACCCTCTGATTCTTTTATTACCCTGGTCACATATGCATATGACATAGAGATGGTGGCCTCAGACATTCAAGGCAATGCATCAGTTGTGCCTGGCAGATCCTCACACTAGATTTGGACTTAGACTCATGCTTTCTGATATTGGGAAGAAAGACTGAAAGATTTGCTCACCAGGCCTGCTTGCATTTCTTCTGTCAACCTCAGTCACTCTTTACTCAAACCAGTGTTTTCCCCCTTAGATAGACTCATCAGTGTCTATAGCAAAGGAATAATAGGATTGAACTTCATTCCTCTTTCAGTTCACAGTAGATATGTTATTTCCAGCCACTGTTTTCTTTTTTTTAACATTTATTTTTATTTATTTATTTGTCTGTGCCAGATCTTAGTTGTGGAAGATGCAAGACCTTCTAGTTGCAGTACGTGGAATCTATAGTTGCACATGTGGGATCTAGTTCCCTGACCAGGGATTGAACCCAGACCTCCTGCATTGGCAGTGCAGAGTCTCTGCCACCGGGGAAGTTTCCACTCACTGTTTTCTTAATGACAATCCTAGTCAAGCTTGAAGTTTCTGCTTAAGCATAAAAATGATCTTTTCATGGTTGGCATGTAAATAGGACCGATTAATGAATAGCTACTTACTCTTTGCTATGTTAATTAGCTTCATTTTTGTCTATGTCCTAGAGGCAATATCCATCAAGAGTAAATGCATTTATGGAAAGAAGTATATCGTATAAAAAATTATTTCTGTATAGTGGGTTTGTGTGGTTTTGTTTTCTTTTACATTCTTCAGATAAGTTTCTGCATCTACATATCTGTTTCAGTGTAAGCATCTGACATTTTTATGATGGATAAAACATTAAAGTTACTTTCATTTTTTAAAAAGAATAACAGCATTCACTGGCTGTGACAGAAAAGGGATAATCTGGGAACTTGGTGGTGGCTGGAGAAATACACACACACACACACACACACACACACACACACACATATATATATATTTTTTTCCCCCCAGTTTGGACCATGGGAATCATTTGCATTTCTCCCTGATCAATCTAGAGTGGCTTCCTGGAGGAGGTCAGATTTCAGGAGTTACATAAATGTTGTGAGAGAAACTTTTGTTCAGTTGGGAGGAAAGGCCAAGTTCTGACAAAACTTGGCAAGGGATGACATGTTGGTTCCCAAGGAGATTTGCACAGTTAGTGTGAGGCATGTTGGGAGTCGAGTGTCAGCCGTGGCCACGCAGAAAGTGGGGAAAAGCAGACAAAGAAAGTAAGGTTGCCAAGCCCTCCCACATAAATAAAGAAGAGGTGAGGAGGGTAAGACAGGCCCTGAGACTATAAAGATGAGACTGGAGGAAGAGGGCTGGAACCCCACAGCCAAGTCCTTGGAGCCCATTAAGTCCATGAAGCTTGGCCCCCGGGTCTCTGCAGAGAATTTTCAGGCAGTCTGATCTTATCCTCTGCCTCATTCCATTCCTTGGAAGCTCTTGCCCCAAGGAGGTATTTTCCCATTTCACTTTCCCCTGATCCGGGTTATTATAGCCTGCAGAAGGAAAGCCTGAAGCTTGTGGCCTCATGAAAGCCGTTGTTATGAGACAGAGAGGAAACTGTCTTATTCCTTTTCTGGAAGGGAGAAACACGGACGCACAGGCAGCTCCTCCAAGGTAAAGGACAGCTCAAGGTCATAGGACACAGAAGCCACTGTTCCTGAGGACACTGTCCTGGGAAGTCTGTCCTGTGTGGCGTGAAGTTTCTGGCTGGAAGTGGAATTTGAGTCATTTGTCCACTGAACTGTCTCTTCTTGTCTCACGTGATTTGCTCATGGTCAGTGTTGTATAGGTTTAGTTAGCTGAGGCATTTGGAGAGGACCTGGGGACATCTCTAGCAGTTCATCATATACTGACCCAGAGCTGAGATCATCCATTTCATCTGTTTTTAAAAATTTTTTGGCCTACTGCACAGTATGCAGGATCTTAGATCTTAGTTCACTGACGAGGGGTCAAACCTGTACCCCCTTCACTGGAAGTATAGAGTCTTCACCACTGAACTGCCAGGGAAGTCTATTGTGCATTCCTTCTAAAACACACCATTTCCGCTGCCCAAGCAGGACACCTGGGGCTTATATTTTATAGGTACTGAACACCACGCAGGAAATAGAGATGATCTGCATGAACAGCCTCAAAAGAGACCACAGCTTCTTTGCTCAAGCTCTGGGCTGAGTCTGATAGGTCAACCAACTTGAGGATCTCTTTTGAGGAGAAAGGAGAACTAGCTTCTTTCACAAGTCATTGAGTCTTGTGTATGTAGATAACTATAATCCCTTGTTTTAAAAAATTAACTGAGACCTGAGAGATTTATGACTCAAGAGTCAAAGCCTTCCTAAAGTGATATCAAGTGCTTCTCCATGGGAACATGGGGTGCTCATGTTTGGCACCCATGCTCTTAAAGCCATCACTGTCATTTACTACTCTAGGAGGCCCTTCTCTCGGGGACAGCCTGTCTTTTGACACAGCCCAACTGGCATTGTCCTGGATGCCTTTAACAACAGCTTAGGCTCCAGTTCACATCCAGGGCTGTGAATGGTGCTGGCACACCCAATTGTGTGTCTGCAAATGAGCTGGAGCTTTTGCAATTTCAGTGGGATAGGCCAAGTTCATGGACTGTTCAGTTCTCACTTTGTAGGCAACAGGCTGTGCTGCTTTATTTGGCTGTTTTTGTGTGAGATGATTTTTGATTGGGAGGGGGAAGGCTCAAGAAGGACAGCCAGCACTTTGTTTGGGTTTCTAGAATCCTTTGGGAATGAAACTGTTGAACCAGTGACTGAGAAAGAATTTGGAGGCCTTTGCTGCCATGGGCTGATAGTAGCTTTAAAAATGGAAGGAACAAAGGGAGTGATTATCTGGGGTATCCTTCCCAGTCTCCCTCAGCCTTTTTCTCTCTTTTTTAATAGAGGAGAGGGGGAAAAGAGGTAGTGTCTGGGGACAAAGACACAGCTCTCTCAACTGGATCATCCATTAAGACCCAGGGGCAAGTTGGAGTTTTTTGCAGGAGAAAGAAAAGGGTTAACACAGGGAAAGAAGCATGAGAAGTGCATTGCCTCTGTGAAGATCAGATTAAAAAAAAAAAAATAGAAGGAAAGAAATTGTGTCCATCCTCAATTTTTTGGAGGGCACAGCTCCAAGAGGCAAGCGGCAAATGTTCAGGATGGGAACCTCAGAGTGAAGGAAGGTTGGCTCCTGATCTGGAACTGAGCCAGGCTAGGGCTCACCTGGACTTATTGGGAGGTGGGGCCTTGAGAGAAGTTAACTTTCCTCTAGTTTGAGTTGATCCACAGAAAATCTCCCTGGAAGTATTCTGTTTTAAAATTTTTATTTTTAAAAGCATTTTTATTTAGTTAGTTAGTTTTGGCTGTGCTGGGTCTTCACTGTGGCGTGAGGGCTTTCTCTGGTGTGGTGTATGGGCTTCTCATGGCGGTGGCTTCTCTTGTGGAGCCTGGGGTTTAGAGCACAGGCTCAGTAGTTGTGGCCTCGTGACATGTGGCATCCTCCCAGACCAGGGATCAAACCCATGTCCCCTGCATTGGCAGGCAGATTCTTAACTACTTGGACCACCAGAAAAGTCTTCCTGAAGTGTTTTCTAATCTTGAAGTATTTCTTTTAAAAATAGGATCAAACTATTTGATAAGCTTTGACATATGTATGTGTAAAGCCCTTTAAATCTATGCAGTTTGTTGTATGTCAGTTATACAAAAAAACCTGTCTATTTATTTATTTTTTAATAAAAGAGGTTAAAACAAAATGTAAGACATCTCCCTCTTTCACCTCTGGGCTCTTATTTCTGATACTTTGGAAGCCCCAGAACTGCATCTTCCCTTTGGCATCCCAGAGAAATCTTTGCATGGACAATTTCTCCAGTAGACACAGGGCATAGACCCTGCAATGGGTTGAATTGTTTCCCCTCAGAATCCTTACAGAGAAGGCAATGGCACCCCACTCCAGTACTCTTGCCTGGAAAATCCCATGGATGGAGGGGCCTGGTAGGCTGCAGTCCATGGGGTCGCGAAGAGTCAGACACGAATGACCAACTTCACTTTCACTTTTCACTTTCATGCATTGGAGAAGGTAATGGCAACCCACTCCAGTGTTCTTGCCTGGAGAATCCCAGGGATGGGGGAGCCTGGTGGGCTGCCATCTATGGGGTCTCACAGAGTCGGATACGACTGAAGCGACTTAGCAGCAGCAGCAGCAGAATCCTTAATCTCTAGCACCTGAGAATGTGACCTTATTTGAAAATAGGGTCACATTCATAATGATTAGTTAAGATGAGGTCATATTGGAGTACGGTGGTCCCCTAACCTGACAACATAAGTGTCCTTATAAAAAGGGGGAGTTTGAAGACAGATATACACACAGGGAAGACACAGAGTGAGGATTAAAATTCTGTTGTCACAAGCCTAGGCAGCACGATAACCTAGGAGAGAGGCCTGGACCACTCCCTTCCCTAATGCCTCCAAAGGGAGAACAGCCCTGCTGACAACTTGATCTTGGGCTTCTAGCTTCCAGATCTCTAAGATAGTAGATTTTTTTTCTTTTGCATTTTTTTAAATTGGAGGATAATTACTTTACAATATTGTGATAGTTTTTGCCGTACATCAATGTGAATTGGCCACAGGTATACATGTGTCCTCTCCCTCTTGAACCCCCCTCCCGCCTCCCTCCCCGTCCCCTCCCTCTAGGTGGTCATACATCAAACTCCCACTGGCTATCTGTTTTACATATGGTAGTGTACATGTTTCAATGCTATTCTCTCAAATCATCCCACCTTCTCTTTCCCCTATTGTGTCCAAAATTCTGTTCTTTTTGCCTGTGTCTCCTTTGCTGCCTTGCATGTAGGATCATCAGTACTATCTAAGATAGTAAATTTCTGATGCTTAAGTCACCTAGTTTACAGAACTTTGTTACAGCAGCCCTAGGAAGCTACTGACAGGCATGCAATACTTTTAAGGATCCAATAAAATGTTTAAATTTTGAATGACTATAATAATAAATATATAATAATGAAACCCAGCCTGGGTTATATTTGTCTTTATACCAATTGAGTCCTCGAATATAATAACAAATTTGCTGTTGTTGTTGAAGAAAGGGCTTGTGAAAATAAAAGCGCTCGGGGCCCACCAGCAATGTGATGCAGCCCTGAGGCCTGGCATTGATTCGGAAAAGGAGTTGAATTGAGAGGTCTCTCCATTGCTAGAGAGAAGCCCTGGAATTTGTGGCTGGGGAGGGAGTTAGCCCAGGTACTGAGAAAAAAAAAAAGATCAAATGTCCAATCGCTTGTGTAACTGTGTTGCAAAATATTCCTGAAGCTTTGCTGCTCTGTCCCTCCTCCTTACCTCCAGCGTACTGAGCTGTTTTCACTTTTGATTTCTGTGGAAAGAGAGACTCTGGAATGTCTCCATTCGGTAGACTGTCTTCGTGCCGATACTTTTGTGTTGAAGCACAAAGTGAAACAGAATCCACCACGGTCTCAGCTGGTCCTCTATGGATGGCTTGCTTCACAAAAATGAGAAGGTATGACTTAAAATTAAGTCTGGCCTCCCTCCTTCAGCTCCCAATAGGTCTTTCTTTCAACCGTCTCTTTTCATTCACTTTTAAAGCTATATGACTTATTTATGACCCAATCCAGCGGAAATAATATGCACTTAACTTGCACTTGTAACTGTTATCCTATTAATTACTCAGTTAAAATCCATAAAAGTGGAGGGCTGTCACTGAAGTCTCGGCTAAAATCCTCACAAAGGGGAACAGCTCTTGACAAATTCATTAATTAGGTTGTGGTACGACATATTTGACTTCTTGGGAGTCAAATAGCCTGAGCTTCCACAAGCCTAGTGGCCTATGAAAATGTATCCCATCCTCTCCAGCTGACAGTTCACACAAACTATGGAATTAAAGTGAATATTTCTTCCTGACAAGCAGCAATAAACAGAGGAAACTTGGGTCAAACAAAAGGTGATTCTGCATTGATGAGCAATATGTACAGTTGAACCTCCCTACTCCCAGTCGGTACACCAGTGGTTCTCAAACTGTACTGAGCATCACAGTCACCTGGTGGGCATGTTGAAAGCACCAGTGACTGGGCTCCACCCCCAGAATTTCTGATTCAGTAGGTCTGAGAGAGGGCCTGAGAATTTGCATTTCTCCCTAGTTCCCAGGTGATGCAGATGCTGCTGGTATAGGGGCCATCTTTGAGAAGCCCTGGTCTAGACATCAGCCTTCAATTGGTCTTTGTGGCTAATAGGTGGAAGAGAACACCATCCCACAGTTCGTAGGGAACAGAATGCATTTTTAACATAGAAATGGGATGCCTGAGGTCGTGGAATCTTCTTTCCTGGAAACTGGAGTGGACACCATCACTTTCCCAAAAGGAACATCATGTAGTTTAGCTACAAGACGTGACTAACATGATGGTACCCTGCTCCCAGTCCATGTGAACTGCTCCCTTCCTCATTATCCCTCTCTAGTGATACGTAAATGTTAAATGATTATAGCAGGGTGGTCCAGGATCAAGGCATTGCAGGGGTTCAGGTGTGAAAATATACTTGGTTGCTGAGACACTTAGGAACAGCTGCATGGTGGGAGGGTGGAGGTCTAAGAAAAGGTACAGAGGGTGGAAGTGGGAAGGATCAATTAATAAAGATTTCACTAGACTCTGTCTTCTGCAATGGAGAAATGGAAAGAACCTGAAGTCTCCCTGCTGTGTAATCATTGAGCACTTTTGCTGGGCACATTTCTATATTGGGTAGCTGGAGAATGCCAAGGTGATTAATCCAGGGGAGCTGATGTTCTACTGGGGGAGAGTGAGTCAGGCCCACAAATCATACACTGTAGACAGTGCCACAAAAGCAGACTCACAATTCCTCAAAGATGCTCCGGAAATCATCATATCGCAAATGTAATTAGCTTTCAGGAGGGGAAAAAAAAAAGAATATCAGATCAGAGTGTGTCTAAATCAGAGAATATCAAATTAGAGATCATGGACTGAGAAAGGGAAGCCAAAAGTCTTCAGCTGAATGCTGGCATATGCAAAGGTCTTCCTCTGGGAGAAGTCCTTTTTCTAATATCACTAAGTGCCAAAGGGGCCCTCTTCTCAATGCCTTTCAGAGAGAGAGACAGAAGGGGTTGTGCTTTGAGATTTTTTCCTTGATAAATCTGACCTCCTGTCATGCTGCTGGCACCTGTCGTCCGCCTTAGGTCCCTGTAACCAGCTGGCATTGCAAAGAAGAAAGCTCTTAGCACAACCAGGAAGTACTATTCCGGGGATACTTTGGGACCAGGGGGAAAGGCAGAAGATTGAATCTGGGCCCTATACTTAGCCAGCAGTGAACTGACATCCCTGTTCACTCCCTCCAACCCCCACAACCAGCACAACTCTTCCCCCAGACTCAGTCCTTGCATCTGATAGCATCTGTTTGATTCCTCAATGATAGCATCTGTTTGATCCCTAGGTGAGTTCTTAGAGGTGATGAGGGAGCAAGATAATTAGGAACGCTAAAAGCTGAAGTGTGATCGATGATGCCCTGGTGTGAAGGGCATGGATACATCTCATCTACTTTGTGTTTACAATCCAAAATAGAACATCCAGTTGGGTGCGGACAGTCAAGTCAGTACATCTTTCTCTGATGGTGAATAATCAACCTTCCTATTGGTAATTTTGCTGCTTGCGTTTTTTTCATCCCAAATGAAAGTGAGAAATTGAATTTTAATCTTAAAAAATGCCAACTCTTGTCTTGGTTATTCTGCTTTGCTTTTATTTCCTGCCAAACCTCCTTGTTAAATTTTACTTAGCAAAGCTCATCTCTTCCATGGAACTTTCTCCTGCCACATTCCAGTTCACATGAACCTTCTCCAAACACAAATGTTTCATTACTGAACTTCTGAGTACCTTATCTCTCTGGAAGCCAAAGTGGTACCTGCCTTTCTATTTTTCCTAAGAGTGTTTAGCACTATTCTACAGTTGGTAGGCACTCAGTAGTGTAGCTGTTTTGCTTTGGTTTTTACTAAATGGCATTAATCTCTATCTCTAAATAACAAATTAGTCAGGTAGGTGTTAAGTGTGATATACTTTCCCAGACACAGATTAGAATGATGTCTGCCACAGATTCAATAACACTAACTGGTCTCTCTCTTCTTCAAAGAGCTACAGAAATAGTGTTTGGCAATATTATATAAAAAAAAAAAAACAACCTTTTATAAAGCAAGCTATGTTTAGTTAGGGGTCAGATGATGCTTTGTTCAGTGAAAGACATTTCACAGATGTCTTTTATCGTAAGCAACAAATCTTTCTGTGTTGGTGAATATTTCTGAAGCTGATGTCCTGTGACCCAGGGTGGAGGTTCAGCCTTTGTTCTGTGATATATTTGCCTTCTCTTGAATTGCAGGCTCAGTGACTCAGCTTCTTTCTGTCTTCTACAGAGATATCAGTGACTGGGGTTTTTTTTTGTTTTTTGGGGGTTTTTTTTTGTTTTGTTTTGTTTTTTTGCTCTCTGATGCTTTATACCTCACACGGATTTGCTTTTGTAAACTGCATGGCTAAGGTGCACACCTGAAATAACACCATTAAATAACTCTTTTATACCCAACTGTGCTGCCCACAGTTGTCTACAAGTCAAGTCTGAGTGCACATAACAAAGAACATGAAACAATACAAGTAGTATAGAAACACACACCAGAGTGATATTGGATTGCAAGAAAACAATTTAGTTAGGCATTGCTAAAAGCATCACAGAAATTTGTAGCCCCACCTGAAAGTGACCACAGGGTTACCATAATGTTATACACAGAGCTGAATGGCCTTTTGGAAGAGTGCACTAGACCTTTCTGAAGTGTGGTACCAAGGTGTGGGTCTCTCTTAAGTCACAGAAACCTATTTTTCTTTAAGTGTCTAAAAATGGAGGAGAACCTCCCTCCTCCCAAGCATATGGAGAGATCAGGTGTCCAGAATATTAACAGTAGGTCATTACTTTAGTGATTCTTTCCTCTTGCCCATGATCACCTTTCAGCCCTCTAGGCTCAAAGCCTTGTCTTTGCAATATTCAGAGATGTGAAGACAGATCCAAACCCCACAAGCTCTCAAACTGATGTATAAAACCAGAATGTTCCTGTGTTTATGTAAATCAGAGATTCCTCCAGCTATTTCTTCAGTGGAGCTCCAAAGATGCAGTAGTTGACTTGTGTTTTGGGCAGTCATTCTCAAACTTTATCATGCATCAGAATTACTGAGAGAGCTTGTTAAAACACAAACTGCTGGGCCCCACCTACAGACTTTCTGATTTAGTAGGGCTGGGTAGGACCCAAGTTTGCATGTCTAACAAATTCCCAGGGGATGCTGATGCTGTTGGCTTAAGGATCAAGCTTGGAAACACTGGTTAGGGGTCATATTGAACAAACAATGGCTTTATTCAAGCACTGATAATCATGAAGCACAGAGAGATGCTAATAAGGCTCAAGAACAGGGCCTGGTTGAAGATTCAACAGAATTACATCTCCTGTATCCACCTCACTCTCCCTTTTTCTCTCCTCCTCCCCTTCTGCTTTCCTCTCTTCGTCTTTCTCCTCTCAATTCCCCTCTCTCTTCCTCTTCTTCCCTCCTTCCTTCGGTCCATCCCTCCCTCCCTTTGTTCATCCACCCCTCCACCTCTCCCTCTCTCTCTCACTCATATGTGTGCATGTAGTTGAATACACATAAATTAGGCAACTAAACTTATTTCCTTGCCACTTGCAACAACTGATTGTGGTCTTCAGCCTGAAAAGTCCCTAGAAGTGCATTGCCCAAGCTTGTCTCCATAACTTTCCTTTCTCGCTGCTTCCATGGCCAGACTTGATGGTCATACCTTCTTTTTGATGTATTTCTAAATTCAAGCAGATATCAAATTTTGTTTCCTGAAAGACCTGTATAGGGTAACTGCATATCTCTGCCATGACTATGTGGGATCATAGAGTTTAACCTTTCAGGCCATGTTCTTTTTACCTCCCTAGACTCTCTTGCGGAGAAGGCAATGGCACCCCCACTCCAGTACTCTTGCCTGGGAAACCCCATGGATGGAGGAGCCTGGTAGGCTGCAGCCCATGGGGTCGCGAACAGTCAGACATGACTGAGCGACTTCACTTTCACTTTTCACTTTCATGCACTGGAGGAGGAAATGGCAACCCACTCCAGTATTCTTGCCTGGAGAATCCCAGGGACGGAGGAGCCTGGTGGGCTGCCATCTATGGGGTCGCACAGAGTTGGACACGACTGACGCGACTTAGCAGCAGCAGCAGCAGCAGCAGACTCTCTTGGGAGATACCTCTGTAATCCCCAAGTATTGGCAAGATTACTCTTTGCACTTTAGTTCAAGTTTAAAGATCTCCTGTATTGAAATGTTTTCTTTCTTGGGAAACTCACTGTGATTCTGATTACCCTTAAGTAGACTCAGCATTAATGTGACTTGGCTTGGGCTTTACTTGCCCATGAAGCCTTAACCATATGCTGATCATACTTAGAAGACCTATGTTTGGCATTTATTTTTTCCTCTTTCTCATCTCAATGCAATGCCCTGTTTATGGTGCTACAATTGGCAGTTTTACAAAGTCAAATCACCCCAAGAAAGCAGAAAGAAAAAAGATTGAGAAACAAGTAGGGGAGGAGGTTGAAAAGGACATTGACTAATGTGTTTCCTTATTTAGCTCTATTTCCAAATTTAGGGAGCCCTTAAGAAGCATAATTGAGTCTCCTACTTATAAAAGTTCTGAGCCAGAATTCCTCCAGAGAAACAGGCTAATACCATCTTGCCAATAAAGGGGCTGATGGCAGAGCAGGTGTGTGCTTATTTTCCATACAGTCCCCGGGGCTTGATGTTGATGACACTGTCCCTTTAGAAGAAGGTGATTTCTATCAAAAGAGAGCCGTTTTTGTTGAGAAGGAAAAGAATATGATGGGGAGGGGCAACCTCCAAGTCTGCTTCTCTGGGAGCTGGCGACAGGACAAGAACAGTGTGTGGATGTGTGAGTGAGCAGGTGTGTGAGTAGATGTGGCTGTGCATATGTGTATATGTTTTCGTGTGTACATGTGTGTCAGAGTGTATGTGGGTGTCTGTGTGTATGTGTCAGTGAGTGTGTGAATAGATGTGAGTGGATGTGTGTGTGAATGCATGTGTATGTGTGTGGATATGTGAGTGTGTGAGCATGTGTAGATGTAACTACGTGTGTGTGTTTTCATGTGTGTGTTTGTGGGTGGCTGTGTGTATGTATGAGAGAGACAAGGAGATTGTTTATCCCATCTTAAACAGGCTACATGGCCCTGCCTTACCTCCCTCTGATGTGATGAACAAAGCTGGTCAAATCAGATGAAGTCTTATTTTATTTGCTGAATTTTTTTTTGACTGGGACAGTTTCTGCCCAGAACCTCCAAGAAGGCTTCCTTAAATGTGATGGCAGATTCTTCAGTGCGCACTGGGTACAGGAAGTCAGTTACTTGTTAAGGCTTCAGCATAGGAAGGAAAGCTTCAGCCTGACTGCTGAGTAGGCAGTCAGCTTCACCACCTCTCCACAATATGGAAGGTGCTGGCTTATTCTCACCTCCCAATCCATCTTACATTACCCAACAACTGGACACTCACATGCCCTTCCTGTCAGATTCCATTTCTGCCTTCCTTGATGATTGCCATATTTTAAAACACAGTATTATCATTTTAGATAAGAGATCCTTTGACAATACCTAATTCATAGGTATTGGGGGAGAGTAGAGTGTATACCTAGAGGCTGCACTGTCCAAATGAGATGTTTTAAGGCAAGCTTTTTGTTAATTCTCAAGAGCTCTTGGACCAAGTGTCTGCTGGAGATGTGTTTTATTCTATCGTATGCTTGATTTGGGTGATCATTCAACTCGGTACCTGCTATACACATTGGATGTTCTCTTGGGCTCTAGGGAGACGCAGTCTTTTCCCATACAGAGTTTCCAGTCTGGTGGGGAAGGATCCCAGTTTGTTAGCTTAGAGATCTGTTTGTCCTGGGATGTGTCCTCTGCAGGTGCTTGGCTGACAAAGAATCCCAACAGCAACTTTAAGCTTATGCCATTACTCCATAGATAGAGGAGACTGGTGGGCTGCAGTCCATGGGGTCACAAAGAGTCAGACACAAATGAGCACTCGGGCATGCATGCACACAGTTACTGTCTACTTGTGAAATTCAAGCCCGTGGTTGGTCTTAATGGAGCCAACTACTCCCGTGACTGTATGACAAACTGGCTTTCATTTGGGGCACCAACTAGAGTCACTGTGTAGTAGCTACCTGGAGCACTGAGTCCAGAAGATATCTGAGGCCAAGTCCCGGTTCAGTGGAAAAGAATGCCGCAGTAGATTAGTGATGGCATACTCACTGCATTTCTCCGCCTCTCCTCTGTTCTAGTCCACCAAGGAAAGTCACCACCTTCATAAGAGTCTCTTTTTATTTGCTTGGTGAAATTAACTTTTGCTTGTAAGCAGTTGGGACCCATCTGTAGGCAGGGGGCTGACATTTCAGCTAATTTGGAAATCCTACTGTCTTTATTTGTGTTTGTTTTCTTTAGTCACGCCCCCTCTGTCTTGTATCTGCCCCTCCCCAGTTTTAGAATTCTCTTACACCAGAAACACTCAGCGTTTTCAGATTGAATCATGCTTCCTGGGAAGGAAAGCACCCAACCAATTGGTCGCTCATTCGGAAAACATGCATGTTTAAAGAGAATGTTCAGGGTTAGCCATGTTTAGACCAAAGGAATGAATTTCTATTGATGAAATTCAGGTGTATTATTTGGAGGTTCAGGGCATGGCCCTTTCCTTGACACATATTCAGATGACCATGTTCACCATCGCTAATAGCTGTCCACCCTAAATGGCCCATCAGAGTTCTCAGGTCTCTTGAGGTAAAAATGATGGACTGATTTGCTATTTGCTTCACCACTTGCTACTGCTTAACCTTAATATATGCCAGACTATTGTCAAGAAGCAATGTAAATACTGTTCTTTCTGTCGAAAAAGTATTCCTTTCCTACATAAAGTAGGTAACTGCTGAGATGTAACAGTTTAGACTTTAACATGCCTTTCAATTTTTCCAAGTAATACTATACAGCAGTTAGAAATAATGATGCAAATCTAGATATATCAACTTGGAAACCAATCTGTGATATATCGTTAAGTAAAACAAGACAATTATAAAACAATGTGCAAAGAAAAATATAAGTGAACACTCACACATATATGTGTATATATATATACACATATATAATGTCTATTTCATATTGCCTAGACCCCAGGGCAGTGGACATTTAAGCCTATATTTAAAGCCTATAAAGTAGCCTAGAAAGTAGCCTAGAAAAATGACTAGCACTCAGCACTCAGCTTAAATATATATATATTTAAGCCTATATTTAAAGCCTATAAAGTAGCCTAGAAAACTTTATATTAAAAACTTCTAGCTTAGGGACTTCCCTGGTGGTCCAATGGCCAAGACTCCACCCTCCCAATGCAGGGGGTCAGGGTTCAATCCCTGGTGGGGGAACTACATCCCACATGCCCCAACTAAGACACGGCACAGCCACATAAATAAATTAAAAGAAAACAAAACTTTTACCTTAGAAGAGAGAAGAGGTATTAGGGAATGTGTGGGGAAATGGATGGAGTCTTTTGATTTTTTATTTCTACATCTGACTGTATTTTTTAGCTTTTACTGCCAGCATGTATTACCTCTATATTTTAAGGAAAGAATGATTGAAATTAATTGGAAGAGAACAGCAAAAGAAATCAGGCCATAAAAGGTTAAGGTCATTGGACCAAATGCAGTTATTGGGAGTGAGGAGAATGGCATTTCCTATCGTCCTTGATAACACTAAACTTTCCAGCTGCTAACGATCAGCTCCCAGGGTTCTGTACACACACATGAAAAGAGCGAGGAAAGCCATCTTCCTTTATCATGATGAAGGCTTTCTAGCATCTTCTGCTTTAGGCCCTCTCCTGTGGTTAGCTGAAGGAAGATAAGATGCTGGGGGCCTCGTATGGAACTGCTGACTATTTTTAAATGATATCAAGGTCTACTTTTTAAAAACTGATTCCCCCACACTAGCTATTTACTCTTGTTTGTGGCTTCATTTATTTTTTTTCTTCTACAACAAGAGAGAAATGTAAGGAGTGACAGGTCATGACAAGGGCCACTTTGTTTTAGGGCTTTAGTGTTACTGCCCCAAGAGATGGAACCAGCAAAGAGGGAAATGAGCAATTTTCTTAATGTTGACACTAAACCTTTTGTCAGCAACTAGCCTTAAAGCAAAGAGGGGAATTATCCAATGGAAAACATTATATTATTAGCCCTACCACTGACTGTATAAAGTGTAGGTTGAATTAATGCATAGTTAGAGGAAGAAGTAAACATATGACTATGTTACATTATTGCAATCCAACTGGGATGGATTCAGTGGCATTTGTTGGCACACTCGGACAAACCTACTCAAGGCACTATAGACAGGACTCCTATCAAAAAGATTCCCTGCATGTGACTGAAGTTCCCACCTATGATTGTCTTGGAATGTGTTTGTATAACTCATGAGAGCTTTGTATTACATAATTCATACAACACAGTAAGTCTGCTACTGTTCAGTTTTAACAGTGAAAAAAAGGGAAACTCAGAGAAGTAAAAGGGTTTGTCCACGTCACTATAGTGAGTAATTAATGTAAGATTTGAACCCAAAACTCCTGACCCTACTCTCTCCAACTTTTCTCATATGGAGTTTTCTTTTGGTTTAGGAATCAGCTGCAAAAGACCTTGTAAAATATATATTGTTAGAGGTTGGAATAAGGAAAGTGACCAAGAGATTGAGCCTTCCCAGTTAATGTGTTGTCCTCTTCATTGGCATTCGTGAGTCTCCTTAGTGATGAAGTTGTGATGAAACAGAACAGAGGCGGGAGGCATCCAGAGTATGGGGTGGAGTGGGGGTACCTGGAAAGGATGCCAAAGTGGAAGACTGCATCCCAAAGAGAGGGACACTGAAAAGTGAGAGGAAAAGATCAGCACCAGCTTCAGCTCTTTCAATGGGCTTCTAGCTCCTATTGTTAATATTAATTAAATATAGACTAAATACCCTACCAAAGAAAGTTGTAAATATCCCATCTATGGAGACAATAGTGTTACCTTCTGTACAGATGGAATAATTTAAGAGGAGACCTCTGCCAAATGAGATGAATAATATTTTATGTTTATCTAGCAACTTCACCGAGGCTTCCCAGGTGACTCAGTGATAAATAATCTGCCTGTGATGCAGGAAACTCGGGTTGGATCCCTGGGTCAGGAAGATCCCCTGGAGAAGGGAATGGCAACTCACTCCAGTATTCTTGCCTGGGAAATCCCATGGACAGAAGAACCTGACGGGCTACAGTCCATGGGGTCACAAAAGAGACACAACTTAGGGACTAGACAACAACAGCAACCTCAAATTTATTATTTTTTTGATCTTCACGTCTCTTTTAATTATATGTAAGTGTGAATTTGCAATTTGATTATATGTAAGTGTGAATTGTTCCCACTCAGTCACACTCTAAGCTTTCTGAGAGAAGGATCTATTCCTGCCTCATCTTTAGGTATTGAAAAATGACTAGCACTCAGCATGGACTTGTTGAATTAATGAACACAGCAAAGGTGTCAACACAGATCTTTTTAACTCTCTTTAGTGTATTATATTTGTATGTGCATTGTACTTATAAATATTAAGAAGTGGGTGACTCATAATATATTCTTCATTTTTAATCTGCTTATTCAACTTTATAAGTGAACTGTGTGTCTCTATAGGTGTTTTGGACAAAACAAATGATGATTTATTTAGTAGTGATATTTTAAAGTGCAAATGAACCAACATCCTATGTTTATATTAACAAACTATAACTTGCTGCTCAACCAAATATATAATCACATGGGAGCAGCATAGTCCCTGCACAAGCAGGGACAATATAATGTCTATTTCATATTGCCTAGACCCCAGGGCAGTGGACATATTAGAGATCATTAATCAGTACTATTGAATGGTAAGAGAACATTTGTCTCTCAGTTATGGATTCGGGTTTAAAAAACAAAAACAAGGAAGCATCTTCTTATCATGTTAAATTCTACGTAAAGAATAATCACCCAGATGGAAAGTAGAAGTAAGATTTTAGTTCCCATAACATGCAAGAAAAAAATGGAAAAATTCCTTCGGCATGCATTCTCTTGATAAAGAGGAAAAACACTGGGCTCAGTGTTCCACAGAGCTTGGTTTCCTAATCTCTGGTTAAAGGGAGGAGGCAGCCTGTTGTGAGCAAGCAGACCTTTCAAACCCATTTACTGTGTTTGGAGGGAGGAAGGGAAGGCCGATCCAGGAGGACATTCAAAGAAGGGACGGATACCTTCTCAGTGAAGTGAATGTCAGGAGCCCTGTGAACCTCTGCTAGGGTTTCACTTGGCAGCCAGGTGCCCCATTGAAACTACTCCCTGGGGATCTCATGGGATCTGAGATCCTGCTCCTTCTCTTACTGGGTGGGATGAGAGCACTGGCCAGTTCATGTGAGGACAGGGACAGATTCTTTTCCTTTTCATGCCTTAAAAAAAAAAAAAAAAAGGCCCAAACAACCTATTCAGGACTTTTTCCTTTGCAACACTGGTTTTAGCTGTCTTTCCTTGGTATCTTTCTTCCCAAGGATCCCCACACACCTGAAGCTAGATCAGTCTACAGTCCTTCCCTGCTCTGTTTTGCTCCAGAGCTAGTTGACAGCTTGGAGCTTTAGTTCATAAGGGATCAGCTGTCAAAGGCAAGGAATGTGAGGCTCTTGAGTTTGGATGGGATTTGGGCAGAGTCTGTCTGAATCCTTGCTTTTGTCTGGAAATGTTAAGAACGATTACAGCAATGTGTGCCCAGTGGCCTAGGAGTGGAGGTACATCCAAGCAGAGGTCTGTGAGCTCAGGAAGGTATGCTGGGAATTCAGTGGGTTTGCACCCATCTGGATTCCAAGCCCCAGTAAAGGCTCAGTGAACACAGGGAAGCAATTACTATGAAGAGACTGGACGAGAGTTGCGCTGGGGGCTATTCCTGCCAAAAAAGCAATGGGCTGAGTTCAACTGAGCAGGGGAGTTAGCTGAGGGCAGAAATATTTCTTTCTGGTTGTGGACATGTAATCGTGAGGCTCGCAGGGGAGGAAAGGTGGCCAACCCACGAGGGCTGCTGTTTGTGAGGCATTCACCAGAGTTTGCGATCCAAACAGTTGTGAATGTGAAAGTTATTACTGCTCAAAAAACACTTTATATCAGGGTTAATTATAAGGAGATTCTGGAGTATAATTAGTGTTCTTTCTATGGAGGATTAAGGGGCTCTCCTAAATGGCCTTTTTGATTGCCTTCTTCCCTTTTTTAATTTCCTCCTTGTCCTTTTTGATTATCTACCCCGCGACCCTCAGGGCTCCTCAATGTAATACAATTAAAATAACATTTTTGTGTTAGAGGGTTTTATTTTATGAGCTATTAACCCCCTGCTTGCCTGCAGTCTGGTTGCGTCTGCCACACACCGCTGTCTCCAGACACCTGGCGTGTCTGCAGCCCCATAGGAGGGAGGCAAGGAGGCTGGGGACCAGTTTTGCTGGGTTTTTCCAGATCCGATTGGCTGCTGACTTTTGGGTGGGAATGGAAGGCGAAGGGAGGCCTTCTGGGTAGGCTGACCTGGATGCAAGTCTGCAACTGGGTAATCGGACTTTGTTGCTAGTCTGTTCCACGCTGCACTGGGGCAGATTGCCTTGCCTACAGTAGGTGCTCCAAACTGGCTATGGATGACCTGTTGAGGACCATTTGCCATTTTTGTTTTTACAATTGTATTGTGACTAGGGACTTAGACCTTTCCTCTTCTCTTCCCCATTGGTCCTGAACTCATTCATTTATTGGCCTCACCAGCTGAAGGAGGATTCTAGCTGGTGTATGCATTTCAGATGGAGATGACTCTGTGAAGTTTTATAAAGGAAAAAGTATAATTGTGGAGTCAGATAAACCTGAAATTATATATCAGCCCCACCACTGTGTGACTTCAGCTGAGTTACTTCAATTCTCTGAATCTCATTATAATCATAGGGAGAAGGAAAGGGGCATTATGTCAATATCTGGGAGTCGTTGGGATTACTAAAAGAAATCAAAGTGAAATCAAGTATAAAAAACATGTAGCCTAGTGCCAATCTTATGTGGCCATTCAATAAACGTTGAATACCCACTACCACCACCACCACCCTCACCTTCTGCCTTTCTTGCCATTCATATTTGACCAGAACTGCTGCAGGTTTCTGCTCCATAGGACCTCCTTCCACTTCACTTACAAATACCCAGGAGTGGAGGACATTTCTATTCAGTTTATTTGAGGGACATAACCTTTTATGACATTCCATGGACTTTCCCAAACCACCATAGAATCGATACTTGAGTGACTAAACTATGTAGCAAGGCACAAGTCACAATGGTCTCTTGTCAAGAAGTTTCCACAGGAGACCAGAAACATGGAGACCATGACAACATGAGAGTTAAATAATAATTGAACACAATAGTCTATATCTCTAAGTAAAACATGATTAATTGTTAAGTAAAGTAGCCCAGGAAATAAGAGCATAGAAGATAAGAGAGAGGAAAGACTAAGTCAGAGCAGGAGAGGGAAGTCTTTGGTGCTGGTGGCGTTGCTTTAAAATGAATCGAGGTGGGGGCAGTGCAGGAGAAGATGTTGAAATGTCTGAACTCATAAGATAATTAAAAGTGCCCATTCCAATTTTTAATATGGTGCTTTTGAATATACTAAGTTAGATTGAAATCAAGTCAATTTTATAATCACTAATCAAGAAGACCTTTTCTCCTTGCAAAATATACTTCTCTGTGTTTGATAAAACCTGGGTGCATGAGCTTTACAGCTCACAGATTAATAGTTGTTTAATTTTAGAAGCAGCACCGAGAGAGGTAGAACTATCCAAATAAAGTAGGTGAAGCTCCCAACGGTTGCCATCGTAAATGGACCAGTGCGAGAGGGTGGGGGCCCAGATCTGGATGCTTCTCTCTGGGAGGGCTGTACAGTGTTTGTGGCAAAGTGATGGAGCCTTCATGCATTCATCAACCCACACCATCCTTAATTAAACAGCTGCTATGGCTCGTATAAGCTATCAGGCACTGACACCTTGAAAGTGAGGACAACACAGCCTGTGTTCTTAAGGAGCTCACCCTCCAGAGATACAAGTGCTCAGATGTGGGAACCTCCTGCTAACCCAGCCACAGGGTCAGGGAAGGGTCACAGAGAGGATGAGGCCAGTATTCAAGAAGGCCCCAAGGCTAGGTAGGGCTCAATTTAGGAATCCTAGGGTCAGATCTAGGGTGAGTTA
The DNA here is from genome assembly GCA_024291935.2 of Okapia johnstoni. NCBI lineage: Eukaryota > Metazoa > Chordata > Mammalia > Artiodactyla > Giraffidae > Okapia > Okapia johnstoni. Next base: position 49,337,112 of record CM044307.1, on the reverse strand, counting down.
GATCAGGAAGCACAGGTCTTGTGTTCTATCAGGAGACTGGAGAGCTCGTGAACCTGAGTGAGCCATAAGGAGCCCTTCCACACGCAAAGTGTGCAGGTGTGAGTCCTAGCACGTTACAACCTCCTAGCACGTTACATCAATTCTCTGTGCTTCATTTTCCTCATCTGTGAAATAGCAATAATAGTCATGACAGGCTCACGTGATTATCATGAAGAGAAATGAGAAAATGCTTATAAAGTCCTTAGAATGATGCCTGGCATGTTGGACTCCTCAATAAACATTATCCATAATAATAAAAATTACCATCATTGTTGATATTGCGTGATTGAGTAGGGCAGTTGTATATTTTTTTTAAGACTTTAAATCTCTTTATTTCCTTAGAGGCATTGAGGTGGCTTATAATAGTAAAGACAGTACAGAAGATAAAAATTCAGTGAATAAATCAAGATGGAAAGAAAATATGGATAAAATAATAAAATGAAGCCAGAGGTGAAGTGTACAAATTGCATGCTGTCAGATCTTGCTAAGCTTTGAGAGGATAAGCACCTTTACCTAGTCTCTCTAAGACAAGGTCAAGGGGTCCAGAGTCAGTTGTGCTACACAGATAGACCTCTTGGTCTCTGGGATGGTGGAGGAGAACCTTGCAAATCTGCACATTCTCTAAGCTGTCGCTTTCATCTCACCCTCCTGAGGACTGAGGCCTTGCCGTGCTCCATCTTATAGTCCCCAGTCCTCATACAGGATCTTGTGCATAGTAAGCCCTTGTTAAATACTTCTTGATTTGTTATTTGAATGGATAGATGCATGGATGCATGGATGGTGTTGAAGACTGGCTTGCCTTGAGCCATCACTCTGAGCCTGGTAACATCTCAGGAGTTTTGTTTTGTTTTCTAGATATATACATTTATCATTTTGTTTTACAGTATTGGCCATGCCTTAAGGCATGTAGGATCTTAGTTCCCTGACCAGAGATCAAACCCATGCCCTCTGCAGTGGAAGTCTGGAGTCTTAACCACTGGACACTAGGGAATTACCCTGTCAGGAGTCCATACCACATTTATGTGATGTATGAAAATCTCCAGGAAGAATTATTTGTTTAGAATCTGCCATCTGTTTTGTTTAGGGAGATTCAAATCTTTTCAAGTCATCTTTCAAATTATGTCATTGGGAAAGTGCCCAACTACTCCAACCTACCTTCTTTTTCTTTGCTTTTCCCTTCTCCTGACTTTTCAAGGAAAATGGCTGTGTGTGTGTATGTAAATGGTTTGGGAAGCTCACATTTATCTATCTCTACCAGTTTTAAGTTACAAATGGTCTTTATTTTTCTCTTTTCAGTCAATCCTTCAACCTATTTACTCATCAAAACCAAGGGCAGCTGCTATTGTTGAAATAAAAGCCCACATATTAAGCCATATGTAGCTGCTTAACTGTTAAATATTTAATAAAATCTAGCCTTGGCCCTATCTTACTTGGCTTCCTTCCTTAGATAAGGAGATCTGTAGCCTAAGAAAATTTCTATGTTTTATTATGATTATTGGGAAAAGTGAAGTTCCATTATCTCCATACCCTCAAAGATCTCAGGAGCTTGAGGACAGAGAATCCAATCATCTAGAGCTTTTTTCCAACTAAGCTTGTTCCATCTTTGCAATGATCTGGTGAGACAAACTCAGTAGTCTATGGTAACATGTTCATGGGCAGAATTCCTGTGGCTCCAGGTCTCACTGTATCCTGATCACCTCTCTGGGAAATGTTCTTGCTATTTGTGAGACATGGAGAAAGAAGGTTGAGAAATGGGAAGGAGGGCCCTGGGGTCTGATGTTGGGCATCATTGATGCAAAACAAGAAGGTCTGCATCCGCCAAGGATGTGGTCTTCCTTTCCTGTGTTCTTCTGGGATGACTGCAGGACCCGGCGGTCCAGGAATGACGAGAGTCCAGCCCTGCTGGAGGGATCCATTGTGTAGAGAGTTCAGGCCAACAAGGAAATGAGTCCAGGGAAGTCAGCTGAACCACAGAGGAGCGAGTGGAGGTGATACCCTAGGTGGGCAGGCCCAGAGTCCAGGAGGTCAGACAGTGACAGAAGTAGTAAAAGTGAGCTACGAACTCTGATTCTTCAGAAGGCAGCTTTCTTCTGGTGTCGTCAGCCTCTTGCATGTGGGTCCAGGTCCCTTCAAGGTTAATCAGAATCAGAAGTTCAGAGAACTTCAGGTGAGTCCTCTATAGGAATAATGCAGGACAGAAACACTGGATCTGTTTATACATATGTATTAAGTTCTAAGAAATAACGTAGCAGATGATGGGAGAGAGCTTACCATTTCAGCTGCACCTCGGTTTGCTGGGTTGTCTCTGTGATTTCATTTCCACTTCAGTTTGCTCACTGCAGCAGTAACTCAGTTCTTCAATGACAGGTGATTTCATTATGTTGATAACAGAGAAATTTTCTTGAAATTTAGGACTTTAGAAAATAAATGGTATTTGGCAAGCTAAAAGAGAATGGAGTCAATAGTAAACAGTGATATCATGAGCTATTGTTATTTCTTTGATAGTTTTTCAGTAGGAAAGGTATTTGTATAGTGTAGCCAGTGTAGTCATGTAGACTCTGGGTTAAATCCATACCAAAATGATTTACTAAACAAATATAGATGTATAGCTTATTTAAACAATTTATGTGTTTCCAAAGGGCTGGTTGTGTATCTTCTATAGTGATTTATTCCATAAAATAAATCACCAGCATGTAAGGAATGACCCCTAAAGAATGAAGCTCTGTTGGGGTGGAGGATCAGGTGCTTCTCACAGAAGGTCTGTTTGCTAAAATCATCTTTGCTTGAACTACAAAGGATTTTGTCTTTTTGTTTTAATCAAGAAGACCTATTCTGCTTCATCTGTTATAGTGTTTTTTTAATTCGTAAATGTTTCCTATATCTGGTTTCTTTTAAATAGCCTCATATATATGATAGCAGAAACAAAATTTCCAGCAATTATTTTTCCAACAGAAGAGCACTGAAGAAATAGCTATTTACCAAGTTCTTTGAAGAAACCCAGGTCTGCCTTCCCCATGGCACATTTTGCTATGAATTACATACAGTAGTACTCAACAAGTCTGGTTTCTATGAGCAAACAACTTACTGAAATAATGTACATTAGAATGCGCAAATAAGAGCGTTATTGTAATGGAAGCAGAGCCTTGCTCTCCGCCGAGAGGTACTTGGCCATTGCGGTTTCAGTTTCCTCTTATCCTCTTATCTGTTGGTGAATCAGAACTTACACCAGGCAAATTTATTTGTCTAGCTCTTGAGACCATATGTAAAATAACACAATAGTATTTTGATAGTGCAAAATTTTGTTCACTGGGACTGTCCGCTCCCCGGCGATCAGTCCATTTTAATGAGGTTATTTTTCTGTACAAGCTGATCTCTCTGAGACACGGAGTCAAAGAACCCGTGGCCTCTTTTTCTCTCTTCTGCCCCTGACTCATTCTGTGACCTTCAAAACGAACACAGCGCTACCCCAGGAAAGGTGGTTGTATTGATTGCAGTTGAGAACTGAGGTTTCTGCGTTTCTCTGGTTGTTTGATTGATGGTATGTGATGCAGGAAAGGAAAGCAGCGTCCAGGGAGGCTCTCGGGTGTGGGGGCGGAGGTAGTGAGTTCAAGAGTATCACAAAGTTCTCCCGGCTGAACTGAGAGACAGCTGGGGGTTTTGGTTAAATTGTGTTTGAAAGCCTTAAAGTCCCCCAGACGAACTATGGCAAATTGAAACGCAAGGAGCACTGTTAGAAGTCATACCCGCAAACTCTGGGAAATTACAGCCGACAGTTATTAGTCATCCTTACGGGCAATAGAGACTGTTGTTTAAAAAAAAAAGATTCAAATCTGATGCTATGAGTAAAGAGCTGTTCTTTCCTAGGCCGGATAATAATATTGCCAGGATCTATTTAAGAAATTAATAGGAGACCTTGCTCTGGGCTGCCAGAAAGCTCCTTTTTTTTTGTCAAGTTCAGCCAGCACACAGGTGTTTTTTATTGCATTGGGAACCATCAATACATAGAATCCCAAGGTACGTACTTATTTAGGCAAAAAATGCAGGCACTAAGGGTGATCGTTAAAGTTGCTACTGAGAAAGGTGATTGGTCGCTTTCAGATGTTTTTGACTGGGGAGTCTGGATTTTTTGATTGCTGACTTAGATCGAGTTGATTATCTTTTGTACCTCTCTGTTTACTTTAAATTTAGCAACCCAGATAGGACCCTTGTTTACCATCTAGCTCTGAGGTAGCAGGGTTTGGGCCACCATTATAGTGGGAAGGACATGGATGTGGGATGCTTTTCCCGTGTCCCAGAGAGGGCATGGAAGCAAGGTCATTGCCTAAAGATTCACAGTAGTGTACGCAAAGAGAAACGAATTCTAGGTTCCTGCTTCTTGGTTAGTCCATATACCTCCCTTCAAAAATGCTGCTGCCATCCAATATTTTGGACAGAAACTGGGAGAGGAAAAAATAAAGGAAGGAGGGTTTGTAGACCAACAGCACTCCAGCAAGGTGGTCTCTCCTGCATTAGGTAACAAAGCTATGCCCCATACATTCAGAGCCATCTCTCTGCTCTTTCCCACCATATGACACAGCTATCTGACCTGTGAACATCCACCCCACCCCCAAACCAATGCTGCCAGTACCCAACCAACCCTTGAAGCAGGAGTCTGCAAGGTGAGTTCCCTAACAAGCTGACTTTTCAAAGGTTTTTCAGCTCTTGAAAACATGAAAGCCGTGTTTAAAAATTTAAGGGTCTGATATGTACCAGTTCTGTGGAGCAGCAGCAGGACGTAGCTCTTTGCAGTGCCATGATTCCCCAAACCCCAACTCTTTAAATTAAGATGTTTGTGACAGCTGCTTGAGCTTAATGGAATGCACGTAGGATTGGCCATTAATTATTGCTCTTGGGTTTTTGCACTTACTCCCTGTGTTTCACCACAAAAGATGGTATTGTTGTGTAAACTATTTTTAGTGCTTTTTAAAGAAACCCTCTTTATTTGTTGGGCTTCCGTGGTGGCTCAGACGGTAAAGAATCTGCCTGCAATTTGGGAGACTTGGGTTCATTCCATGGGTTGGGAAGATCCCATGGAGAAGGGAACGGCTACCCACTTCAGTATTTGGGGGTGGATTTTTTTTTAACTTTTATTGTAAAAATGTCCCCACATACTCAAGAGTTGAAAGACAATGCAGTGTTCCAGTGGACCCATCGTACAATTTCAATAGCCATCAACATGGACCCAGAGTTGTTTCATCTGCTCCCCCACCCCAAAAACACATATATACTTTTTAATTTTGCTGGAATATTTTAATGAAAATCCAAGACATCAGGTCATTTCACTAATAAATAGTTCAAGGTAGACATTTCTTTTAAATTATATACATATATATATATCCATAAAGCCATTATCAAATGAAAGAAAATTAATAATTCCTTAATGTTGTATAATTTTCAGTCCTTTTTCAAATTTACAGTCAACCAAGGAAGAAAAGCAGTGGATCATAACTGAGTGGTTTGCGTGATGTGTTTAGCAGCTTTAATTTTGTTAACCATCATCTAAAAGTGCCACACACACATACATGCACACACACAAAAACACATGTGTACACATACACCTGTACAAACACACGTGCATATGTACACATACATGCACACAAGTGTGCATCTATGCACGCATACACACAAACACATATGCACATGTACACATATACACACATAGACAGGTACACACACTGCTGATCATTTTTTTTAAAGCTCAAGAAAAGTCAGTCCTTCATGGAAGCAACCTAGATGTCCATCGGCAGACGAATGGATAAGGAAGCTGTGGTACATATACACAATGGAATATTACTCAGCCATTAAAAAGAATACATTTGAATCGGTTCTATTGAGATGGATGAAAACTGGAGCCCATTATACAGAGCGAAGTGAGCCAGAAAGAAAAGCACCAATACAGTATACTAATGCATGTATATGGAATTTGAAAGATGGTAATGGTAACCCTATATGTGAGACAGAATAAGAGACACAGATGCATAGAACAGTCCTGTGGACTCTGAGGGAGAAGGTGAGGGTTGGACGTTCTGGGACAATAACATTGAAACATGTATATTGTCATTGTGAAGCAGAACACCATTCCATGTTCTATGCATGGGATGGATGCTCAGGGATGGAGCGTTTGGGATGACACAGAGGGATGGGAGGGGGAGGGAGGTGGAAGGAGGGTTTGGGAGGGGGAGCACATGTGAATCCATGGCTGATTCATGTTGATGTATGGCAAAAACTACTACTCTGTAATTAGCCCCCAACTAAAAATAAAAAATATAATTCAATAATAAAAAAAATAAAACATGAAAAAAAAAAAAAAAAAAAAAAAAAAGTCAGTCCTTGAACTCTGACTTCCACACTTCACTTTCAGAAGAGATCCAGAGCCTGAACTAAACAGAAACTTTGCCTTGGTGATGACTTAGTGCCCTGTGTCTATTGCGGGAATTCCTCAGCTTTGTGACAGACTTATCATTTTATTGCGATAAATATTTGTACAGTTCCTTTTGATGTTGATCAGTGACAGGCACGTGGTCTTGGTGTGCTTTTGAGAGATCCCTTTTCCACATATTAATGACTTCCCCACCTGCTGTCTGCCAAGTTGTGTGCTTTGGGTTAGAAGGAGGTCAAGACATGGATGTTTAGATGAATTTCCTGCAACCCAAGCTTTGTGTATTAAGTTCTAGCTCTTCCACTGGGGCCCTAGTTATCTTTTTAAAGTCTGTTTGCAACATGGTGACAATTTTGACAGGAAAGTCAAACTTAGAAAACTACCACTATTCATCTGAATGTGCTTAAACCCAAGACTTTCATTCACATCCAGTCGGAAAACCCTCTTCCAAAGTGTTTTTTCCTATTCTATTTGTAAACCAACTTTTTTTTCATTTACTGGGCTCCTTTTATAAGTGGGGATCCCCTATTTATAGGTGAATGTCTTTACTTATCTGCTGTCATGCTCACCGTAAATTCCAGAGCAAGAGAAAAGCATTTAGAAAATTGGCAGGCAGAGTGGCTACATCTGAACGTCACATGAAGGATGAGGTGAGAAACTTGAGCACTCTAGAAAGATTCTTCCACTGGTAACTGATGATGAACAAGATAAATATATTTTCCTAGTGATGTTCAGGCCACCGTTTATTTCTTCCTGTATGTCAAACTAGTTTTTAATTATGCTGATTTTGCCATGTTGACCTACCTTCACTGATAGGAAGGTCCCAGCTAGAGAACATTAAATGCTAGAATTCAGATGTAACATTTTGACCAGTTAGCCAAATTTTTCCTATGTGAAATACAACTAATCTGAAAGCTGGCTACATTTGGAAGCTTCCTCTGGATATTTGATTCAGTGTCTACCACAGCCTAGGAACTTAATAATAATGTGTTAATTAAATCATTGATGAGATCCAAAGATGCCAATTTAGGAGTAATAACAGAAGGTAAAGCAGGATGAAGGTTTTACGCTTACTGCTAGGAGAGGAAGATTGTACCTTTATTTCCACCCAACTTGTCTTCCAACTTCCAGTGTCACGAGCAGAAGTAAGTAGCATGCTATAGGTATTACAGACCCCGTCTTCTTTTCAAGTCTGCTCTGACTAGGCCATGCACGAAGCACTGATTCTCAGCATGACACTTTAAACAAAGCAGGATAGGAGCCTGATATTTGTTGAACTCTTAATTTGTGCAAGGCACTGTGCTGGAGTTTGTATATTTCCTCATTTATTCACAACAACAAGCGCGTGGGTGAGTGTTTTTAGCCCCATAATACAGATGTGGCTCAGAGATGAGAATTGTCTGGTTAGTAAAGGGTGTTGCTGAAATTTCAAACCCAAGTCTTGCATGCTCTTTTCCTTGTGCCAGTGTGATTGACTGCCTCCTTTAGGTTACTAACTGCAAGTACATTCAGAAGAGAGGGAAGGAAGATGGTACTGAGGAGGTCTGGCAAGGAGGGAAGATTCACAGAGAACATAGTAGTTCATAGAAGCCTGCTCTTCTGTAATTGTGTGTGGCCTGTTTCCGGCCCTGGTGAGAACAATGTTAAGTGGACTTCATCTAGAATTGTGTTTCCCAAAGTTAAGTCCATGGACTAGAAGTTGTGGTATCACCTAGGAACTTGTAAGAAGTATGGAATCTCAGAGCCTACTCCAGACCTACTGAATCAGAATCAGCATTTTTAACAAGATCTCCAGGCAATTCATATGCGCATTAAACTTTGAGAAGCACTAGCCTAAAGGCTTGTGGGAAATGATAATTAAAGATGCTGACTGAGTAGTTCTAGTGTAGCGTAAGATCATTTCTGGGTAAAGGCGATTCTCCTGCATTAGCCTGAGAGGGAGAATCGTAATTTTTTTATTAAAAAAAAAGTGTAACAGAATTTATTCCAACTGTGAATCTCTAGATTGGTGGCTTGAACTAGGAAACAAGTCTGTCTCTCCTCCAGCATTTAGGTTGCTTTTGGACTACTAAACCAGGAGTATGTGTGCACTCTTGCACACATGGAATTTGAAAAAGCTAACCTTTGAACTTGTTAGAAACTGTTGCTGGGCACTGTTTCCAGGGTTAATGGAAACTCAATTGTGTTTTCATTATATTCCCGTTCTAAAAATATAATTTGGGTTTTGTTGTTTTTCAGCATGGAGACAAATTTGCACAATTTGTGTGAATGCAAGCCTTAAGGAATAAATAAAATTGTGGTTTTCATAGCTTGGTTTGCCCAGGTTGCTTATGTTCTCCTTAGACAATCTCAAAGTTAGCCCTCTTCAGTATGCTAAGATCTTTGGAAAAACGAAACAAGAGTTTACCATCCACCTGTGGCCAGGAAACTTTTCAAGGTAGTTAGCAAAGGAAAAAGATGTTTTGCATCTTTTTAAATGTGCCATCATGTTGTTTGTTCTCAGTATTCAGTGTTTTCAAACTTTCATCACAAGTGAAATTCTTTTTGCATCGTATTTGCTCCTTTCCTCCTAGCTGTGTCTTGTACATCGGATTCCTGCTCCTGGTAGGTCTTTTTGTAGAAATGATTATACACTGGAGGCATGGCCAAGGCTTTGCATCACAGAACCTACTAGAGAAGATTTGGGATGTGTTACATAGCTGTAGAAGCTGATCCTGTCTTGCAAAAAAGAGCTAGAGTTAGAATCTTGCAAGGCTAACATTTTCCAATAGCATAGTCAATCAAGCCAACTACCAGAGGTAGCCTGTAAAATGAAAAACTCATCTGATGGGAAGTCACATGACATGCATTCTAGCCCCACCCTTGTCTCTAAACAGTTAAGAGATTTGGGTCCTCTTTCTTTAAGTCTCAAGGGTTGGCTCTGGCACTTCTACAGAAAAAGAGCTGGTACAACCTCTTCTGGCCTTGGAATTTCAGGATTCCATTATTCAGTCTATAAAATAAGGAGACTTGCTTTACATGCAGAGGAAGGCTCACCGGGTGATCTCTTTTTCTATCCGGTCACAATTCCCATCAGTATATTGTTGAACTGGGAAGGCAGAAGTCCATTTTGACAATTTTCCATGTAGGAAGAATAATCCTTTAAGCAAGAAAGAGAATTGCCCTTGGGGTTCTGCAGAGTCCAGTTTTGAGAAGTAAAGGCACCTCACTCACTCGAGATGGTTGCAGAACTGTATTATTCTATGAAATCCTAGCCTGAGAAGCTCCAGGTCATTGGTCTACTAAGTCCTGTTGTAAGGTGTATGTCTGAGAAATCTGGTGCTTTCTTTAGAAAACTAGAATAATAACAGTAGCTCCTATTGAGTACTGCCCATGTAACAGCTGGCAGAGTCAGGGACTGATGTTAACTCCACTTTACAGATGTAGAGACTGAGGCATGGAGATGTTCACTTACTTACCTATAGTGATCGTTTCCGACTCTTTGCAACCCCATGGACTATAGCCCACCAGGCTCCTCTGTCCATGGAATTTTCCAGGCAAGAATACTGGGGTGGGTAGCCATTCCCTTCTCCAGGGGATCTTTCTGACCCAGATCTCCTGCATTGCAGGCATATTCTTTATCATCTGAACCACCAGGGAAGCCTTTTACTTACCTAAGCCCACCCTTACCTGAGTGTGGCGACTAGGATTTGAACACAGACAGGATGAGAACTCCCTCCCTCTTATGGGATTATTCCTAAGGGCATCTACTGTTTGGTTGGGGAAAAGAGAAAATTGAAGAGAGTGGAATATATGGGGAAGTATATTTTAAGGTGTTTTTTTTTTTTTGAAGTTTGGATCTTTCCCTCCTCATTGACACTGTGCAGTGTCAGTTTCACAAAACTCTGCAAATACCCATTCACTCTTCTCTGAGAACTGGGAACGCTGACAGTAGGAACCAGGAATTTTAAGTACAGAGTTAAACATTCCCTTTGTCTTTTTGCCAAACTGATAAAAGGCGCCATTGGTTTTCTTAGTGGGTAAAGAGGGGTAGGAGGAGGCAAGAAGCCATTTCCTTGAACCAGACAACCTCTTGAGCCTCCTTGCTGTGGTCGAGGAATGAGTCTCCTGCTCTCGGGTGGCCAGGCGGCCTAATAAAAGGTGAAATTCCTGGGCTCCTCTGGCATGGATTGTTGCTTTTAGCACATTCAGTTTCTTGTGGAAGATGACTGTATTAATGACTATAATCTTCCTACCTAATTTAGAGCAATATAGTGTGATCGTTTACGATTACAATTTAGTGCCGGTGAAACCTTGGCCACAGTCTGAAAAAAGTAAAAGAAATGAAAAAAATGTTTGCCTTGCTGATTAATGTAACCTTAACTGTTGGTTTTGGGGGTTTTTTTGCTTTACTGAGGTTCAAAGTATCCACCCTTACTGTTGAATAGAGGTCCAATATTCTGGAGCATAGAGATTTTGTGCTTCCTAGACTAAGGGACAGGATTTCCAGGTACATGTAAATGTTAATTCATAGATAGATAGATATTCCACCTTTTCTTGAATATAGCAAGATGACAACAGAAACCCTATATTCCATGTCATACAGTTACATTATATAGTTGATCTGAATTATACACTATGTATTTTTCTTAAAAGAAATATATGAATGATTAAATATTAGAATATACTTCAATTTTTTAAACATGCTAAACAGCCATTTTAATCCAAATACAACATGTAGGAAACCAATAGTATGTCACCTCTGGAGTAAATCTTCCTCCCTAAACCAACACAAGGATGTTTTCAACATGTCCTATTTAGAGTGTGAGTTCCATTTGAAAATATCAGCCATTTTTTCTAAGATAACAAACATCACTTCTAATATTCATAGAAGAAAAATATACCGTTGTTGACATTTCAGATTTCATGTCTAAAAGAGAAAAAAATCCATGTATTATTAGATTATCTATCACAAAATAGTGTTATTGTACTGTTGCAGGAAAAAAAGAGAATTGAAACTGCTGCTACTATAATTTATAGCATCTTGAGAGTGAATGTAGGAAGGCTGAGGAATCTGGCCTTTCATTATTAGCTAATTTGTTTCAGTAAAAGTGCTTTAAATTTGGGGATTTTCTAGTAGGTCTTGAATGCAAGAGTATGTTGCTGGACACTTTTGAAAACTGTGGAAGACTAGTCTGAAACTGGAGAAGGAAATGGCAACCCATTCCAGTATTTCTGCCTGGAGAATCCCATGTCCATGGGGTTGCAAATAGTCAGACACAACTAAGTGACTACTTTAATCTGAAATTAAACCATCTGCCCTAGAGGAAGTATCATCTCCGCATAGACCTTAAATTAGTGGGTCTCAGCACCAGGGGAGACTGCAAGGTCAAAAACAGTGAGAGGGAATAAGGAATGAATGGGAACAAAACCAAACCCACCACTCGGGGTGCTTGTCACAAGATGAAGTGTTAGTCTCTTATTTGTGTCTGACTCTTGGCGACCCCATGGATCATAACCCGCCAGGCTCCTCTGTCCATGGGATTCTCCTGGCAAGAACACTGGAATGAGTAGCCATTCCTTTCTCCAGGGGATCTTCCCAACCCAGGGATCAAACCCAGGTCTCCCAGATTGCAGATATACTCTTTACCATCTGAGCAGTTAGGGAAGCCCTCTCACAAGATGGGCAGTCCTCAATCTAGCTCCCTTTTCAACCACAGAATAGATCCCTAAAAATAAACCTTTCTGGTTCATGGTGTGTGTGTTCATGGCAGGCAGGGCACAGTAATGGGGAAGAAGAGTCACCTTATATTACCTCTTCTTTCTCTTGGCTTCTAACTAAGCACTGCCTCAAGCTGTCCATCTCCTTGAATACTGTAGGCAACTTTTTGACATTTATTCATTATACATTCATTTATTTAATAAATATGTATTGATTGCCTGCTCTATGCTGGCAGTTGTTTGGGCAAAAAGAAGTTTGAGGAGAGAAAGAAACGTAGTCCCAGCCCTGCAGAAGCATGCATTTAGAAGTAGCAGTGAGAAATGTACAATAATGACTAATTCCAGGTGAAAGAAGAGATGCACGGACTTTGAGGGCATGAAGGCTGTGTTGGGAGCTGCACATAGAGAGAGCAGCAGTGACCCATTGTTATGAGGCATCACAGAAGCAATGCCTCTCTATTCTGAGATCAGTTTGCCTAAACTGAGCTGTAGGGGAAAAAAGAGGCTGAACAAGCCCTGGCACCATGGGGTAGCAGGAGCTCTGGGCTTCTAGACTCAGTGCATCTCTCCCTAGCCATGGAACCGATTACTCAAGAAGCTTCCTTCCCCATTGCCTTGGTTGGTTTCCCACCTCTAAGTGATAGAACTGGAGTAGCCATCACTGAGTTCCCTTTCTGCTGTAGGGGTGTCCGGTCTTGACTGCATTTGTGCCCCAGAGGGCAAAGGTTGGCTGGAGATCCTCATGCTGGGCCTGCCCTCCCTCTTCTCTGGCCTGGGACCAGTACACCATGGAGCCATCACGCCTATCCCACTGTTCAGGGGGAACTTGGGCCACAACAATGAGAGTATGAGTAAATATGCCAAGTGAAGGCTACCCAGCCATTAACAACCAATACCTCATCTTACAGTTCTTGCCTTGGTAGAGACTTAAATGTCTCCTATACCCCATCCTAACTGGATATCTAAATACAGCTTGAGTATTTACAGTAGAAGGTTTCTTTGTTCTGTTTTTTGTTTTGTTTTGTTTTTTTCCTTTTTATTTTATATTATAGTGTAGCCAATAAACAATGTTGTGATAGTTTCAGGTAGACAGCAAAGGGACTCAGCCATACATATACATGTATCCATTCTCCCCCAAACTCCCTTCCCATCTAGACTGCCACATAACATTGAGCGTAATTCCCTGTACTATATTATCTGTTCTATTGTTTGATACAGATCATTCCAAGGGTAAGGAGGAATCCTTCTCTCCAAGTCCAAGTACAAGGCAAGATGGGGGCTTTGTCCAAAGTGGCAGAGCCTGACTTAGAATCTAGTCTCCACTTTACCAAGTCTCCAACCCCAAAGTGTGCCTGAGACATAAAATCAAGGTTAAAAACTCCAGTTAACCCAACACTTGATATTTAATTACTTCTTCCCTTCACATCAAAACCCTCAGGCCCCACCCTCTAGCCATGGTCATGGCCTCATTTGCATCATGCAAAGAGGAGGATGGTCTAAAGAAAGGCGATGAAATTTGGAATCCACAGGCCTGAGTTTGAGGCCCTGGTCTGTTACTAGGGGATTTTAGGAAATTATCTTGCCTCTTTGGATTTCTAAATCTGTAAAACAAGAATAGTAATAATGATTTCTCAGTGATGTAGAATTAAATGAGATCCGTATGTAAAATACTTGATGCATAGTAGAAACCCAGTCAATAGTAGTGGCTGTTAATTACTGCTGCTTAAGAATCTTAAATATAGTTAGTTCAAAGAGGAATATACATATAGTTCGTTAAGCACAGGGAGGAAAGTTTCGAGTATTTTATATTGTAGAATCCTATCACTGAGCTTTCTGCAGTAAGTTTGGAAGTAGGATGACCTGGAGAAAGGGACTGCAGCTCAGTGGTTTCTTGACCGCCTCTCTCATCCTCGTGGATTTCAGGAACTATTGCTGGTGTGTGTCTACTGCTCACACACCCTTTGCTAGCTGCATTGACACCACATCAAGGCTCTTTCCCCGCATGGCCTGTGTTGTTCAAGGTCTGCAGTGAAGCCAACTGTGCGGCATGGGGTTTTACCTTATCATCAGTACTTGTTTTCAGCCTGACCCCTGGGTGCCCTGCTAGAGGACAGATCTCCTGATTCACTTCCTCTCAGAATTCCCTTGTATAAACAAGCCTAAGCTATAAGATGTAAATAATTCTAACTCTAATACCAAACAGACTTAGCCACCGTGTTGCTGCTATACCCTGGTGGGAACAGGGAGGACGAAAGTGTAGAGAGAGGAAAGGGCCTGGGAGGGAGGGGAAGATGTCAGAATTTCTATGGAGCATCTGGGGAGCTGAGGGAAAGTATTTTTATCCAAATAGTATGGAAAATTCCTTTCTGGCCCTTTATATAATAGAAGCTATTTCTAAATGTTCCTCCCACCCACCTTGGGACACACACAGGCATAAAATGACAAAGAAGCTCAACTCCTAATGCTGAGTCACAGTGGAATGCCACTTGAATGAGAAGTTGGTGACATTTTGATATTTAAAAGAAGGTAGGCACCACAGACATGTGGACACGGGTGGGGAAGGGGAGGGTGGGATGAACCGGAAGAGCAGCATTGACATATATACACTCAGTTCAGTTCAGTTCAGTCACTCAGTCGTGTCCGACTCTTTGTGGCCCCTTGGACTGCAGCATGCCAGGCCTCCCTGTCCATTACCAGCTCCCAGAGCTTACTCATACTCACGTCCATTGAGTCGGTGATGCCATCCAACCATCTCATCCTCTGCCATCCCCTTGTCCTCCCGCCTTCAATCTTTCCCAGCATCAGGGTCTTTTCAAATGAGTCAGCTCTTCTCATTAGGTGGCCAAAGTATTGGAGTATATATACACTATCATGTATTGGTAGTATATACACTACCATATGTAAAATAGATAGTAAGAAGCTGCTATATAGCACAGGGAGCTCATCTCAGTGCTCTGTGATAATCTAGAGGGGTGGGATGGAGGTGAGTAGGACAGGCTCAAGAGGAAGGAGATATATGTATACATATGGTTGATTCACACTGTTGTACAGGAGAAACTAACACAACATTGTAAAGCAATTATACTCACCCCCCCTGCTTTTTTTAATGAAGGTAAATGCCTAAGAAAGTTCCAGTTGGGCAGTAGACACAGATTAAACAGAAGGACCCTCTGTGGCCAAAGTGCTGTGGGGAGGTTCAGAGGACCCAATAGATACTCTCTTTTCCTACCAGAGCCTAAACTTGAAGCCTCAGTCCAAGGAGCCAAGTTTCTTTGCCAGGAGCACGTTGAGCAAACCTCCATAATCATGTGTGCAAATTGGTGATAAACATGAAATCAAGTATGTATGCAATTAGTTTTATGTAAATTTTACAGGACTCCTGAGATCATCAGGATGAGGAGCAGATCCGGGAGCAATTAGAGTGGGGTCCCAGTGTCAAAGAGGAGATAGAATAAATTCGAAGGGATGGAGTGATATTCTAGGCTGGAAAATGGCAAGTATATAAGCTAAGAACTGGGCACAAGGTAGGAATTCAATGAAAGAAGAAACAGTTGTTGGAGAGGAAGTAGCTAAGGAGGATCTTAAAAGAGGATTGATGTGGGAGTGAGAAAAGGAGGTGGTCCTAGGGGACCACAAGAGTAACTTCAAGAAGTAGAAGATCACGGATGTTTAAAGGGAATTATTCTTGCTTTCTGAGGGGCAGACTAGAGTCAGTGAGTTAATTCAGGGATTAGGGGAGAGGTCTTCCCTGTGTAATAGCCAGCAGTAAACTAGTTTGTCATTCTGAGTTGCTTCACCAGGTACCCAATTCAGCACTAGCAAACCAAGACCCACAGACGCCCACAAAAACTGAGGGCCATCAAATCACCCTGTTGAGGTCCAAAGTTGAGCTAAGTGGTATCTTTCCTCAGAACACACCCTATATCTCTATTTGCCAAACAAATGACATTGTTAGTGTCTCAGGAAAAAACCAAGTAACAACATCTCCTGAGCCAGGTAAGAATCAGAAACTATTTATTATAGCAATGTGTCAAAAAATGTAGTTCACATCAGAGGCAAGTAGTTTATTAATTGGAATTTTCTCTTGGGGTTTTTCCTTTTTTGCAAGTGATTTTAGCTGAGGCCTAACTCCCTGGAGAACTTGGCCCTAGAAGAGTGTGAAGCTGATAAAGTGCTACTCCAGCTGTTGTTTTCAGGCTTGCTCCGTCTTTGCTGAAGCACCATCTTGAGTGCATCAGTTATTGATCAACACGCTGGTATAGGCTTCTATCTCCAGAGAGGGTGTGTAATGATGAGAAGATGGATTCTGCCCATAGAATTTTTACAAATGAAATGGTCCTTAAGGCAACAGGGCCAACACATTCTCTCTCAGGACTCCTAGGATCAGATCCCTCTCGATTCAAGAGATGCAGACTTGTGGCATGGTTCCTGTTGATCTAGTAGAGAATACCAAACCCATCATTGAAGCCCCCTGACCCCTTCTTCCCAAAGGCACCTTGCCCCAAAATACTATACACAAACCCACATTGCAGAAGGACATGGACACCAGCATGATCCACCACACTTAAAAGGACGATGAGCGGCAAAAACAGGCACACAGCTAGCGCACTATTTGAGAGTCCTATGTCAAGCAGTGCATAGCAAGTTTGAGCTATCCACACCATCAGTGGGATCCAAGTCTGCCTTCTGAAGAAACCACCAGGTTAAAAGTCAGGAAATGTGGGTATTTCCATTGGCAGCCCCAGTAAAGCTCAGGCCACATGAGCACTCTGTGGGGAAGGGCAAATCATCCAGTGGAACTGTCCTGGCCTGTTGTTCATTTAGCAACAGCGTCAAACTTGATTCTTTTTTTCAATGAGTTGATGAGGTGTTTTGAGGTCATGCAGAGCGTGTGTGTGCTTAGTTGCTCAGTCATGTCCAACTCCTTGTGGCCCCATGGACTGTAGCCCTCTAGGCTGCTCTGTTCATGAAATTTTCCAGGCAAGAGTACTGGAATGGGTTGTCATTTCCTACCCCAGGGGGTCTTCCCGACCCAGGGATCGAACCTGCATGTCTTGCGTCTCCTGCATTGGCAGGCAGATTCTTTACCACTGCACCACCTGGGAAGCCCTTAGCCTAAATTACTAGGTGCGTGCTCTTTTTACTGCTCTTGGTACAGTTCCATTTCCTAAACTGAAACATGTCGATGATGTTGATAAACCTTCATTATACTAGCCACCTCCCTTCCACCTGGGACCCTAGAGGATTAATTAGATAGTATCTCTAACATACTTTAGCTCCTTGGAGAAAGCTTCTACATAAAAGCAAAGTATTATTATTTCTAAGAGGGATGATACTTATTAGCTCCTTGTAGGATCATTAGGCAAATATATTATGCTTCCCTTTAGAGGAATTATCTCCCAGTTTTCCTAATTCTTATGGTCTCCAGAATGGAATATATATTCACAGAAAAAAAAACAAGTTGGTTGGTGAAAGAAAATCGGGTGGATTCCTAGCCATAACTCAAGAAGCTTGTTTTAAGGTCTTAGTTACCAAAGAAAATAAACACTACTATCACCTTCCCTCTGATCTTATAAAATGCCCTTGTCTCATTCATAACAATTATATGGTAAAGATAGCTCTGCATTTCTCTGTGTGTTCATTTTAAGGCCTTTTGACCCTTAAAATTGTTGAGTCCTTTGATTAAATCACATTGTAGTTGAGTAACTGCTTAGAAGTCATAGGGTCATCATGGCACTCATACTTGTATTGATATCTTACAAATTAATAATGTGAGTTATGAGTAGAATTTTTTAAATCCAAACTCCAGTCCCCAGAAATTTCAGGAAAGACTCAAATCAGTCTCCATTTTTCTATTCACCTCATTTTCCAGATCGTGTCAAAATGCCTCATTCGGCATTTATACAAGGCCAGCCTTCACACGAAACCAGTTTGACGTGCTCTGTGTTTTGGATAACTTACTGCAATGAGGTGCAAACTGCCTAGATTTCTTCATTATGTATGTAGAGAACTGCTCATTTTTTTCTTTTTATTTTTCTTCTCTCTCTTCCTTTTGTCTGGCAAGAAAATTCCATGGTGAGAATAAGACTCTTGCTGGAGGCAAGCAAAACAAAGCACAGAGTGGGAAATAAGACCAAAAAAAAAAAAAAAGAGAGAGAGAGAGACCTTAAAGTAAGTTTTTGAGTGAATTTTAGAGAAGAAAACCCACAGTCAGTATCTGTAGTGCCTCTGTGAGCCCATAGGGAGCATCCAGCCCCCAGCATCACAGGTAGAAGCTCATGCGAATCAGATCTTAATCCATTAAATTCATTCATAGGAACATGTAATGTGGGTCAGTGTGGAGAGCAACGTGGCATCGTATGCAAGCTCATTCACCATGTAGAATGATATGAGTCAGGGGCGTTCAGTATGGAAGATCTGAAGCCAGTATATTGTAATCCAAAAGGTAACCGTGGGATGAACTGAATCAGTAGCCAATAAGGCCTGCTGTAAACTGTCTCTAACACAGCATGCTGTGAACAGGCACCTGTCCGACCTAGATTATGCATTTGAAGCACTCACAACTTCAGTTCTAGCTCCTCATTCTTTCCAGTGCATTTATGGCCATCTTTTTCAAGTGTCTATCTTTTCCATTTATTTTATTTTCTGAGAAAGTTAATGCTTCTCTGAGTGATTTAAGCAAAACTCAGTCAGCTTCTGTGGACAGTAAAGGCAGGAAGAAAGGAGACAACCGAAACCTTTGCCTGAGCGAGCTCGGGTGATTGTTTTTATTTTTGCATCTCGGTCTCCTCAACCGCACCCTCTAGGAGTGTGCCTTCAGCATCTTCAGGGAGCCACCCAGGCAGTCTGACAACAGGCTTTGTGGGTTGTGTCTGCTCTTAGGATGGGTGTGATGAAAGGAGTGTGGCCACATCTTTCTTTCTTCGTAACCACAGCCTGATATAGCTCCTCCCACAACTCCTCTCCAACCCCAAACCATGAAAAAGCACCCAAAAAAAGCCAAACTGTAGACAGTTTGGAAAAATCCTTGACTTTAAGCTTTGCCTATTCAAGTTTGGAGCCACCCATCTTTGTCACAACTGTATTGCCTAGAGGTAGAGGTAAAATTCCTTGAGGGGGTTTAAAGCACATTTTGTAAGAATCAATTTTTTAAAAGGTTTTAATAAAATATCAAAATCAAATTCATTTCATTGCCCCCACTATAGAAGTGAAACAACATTCATTATTTAAATAACAGAAAAGCTATAAAAGCAGAAAGAAGGAAAAGGACTAGACACACAGTTAAAATTTTTATATTTCCTTCTAGACCTTCCTCCTTCCTTTATTTTCTTCCTTCTTTCCTTTTTTCTTTCTTTCTGCACAGCAAAGGAAACCATCAATACAATGAAAAGACAACTTACCAAGTGAGAGAAGATATTTGCAAATCAAATACCCAGTAAAGGGGTTAATATCCAAAATATATAAAGAACTCACACAACTTAACAGAAAAAGAACAACAACCCAGTTTAAAAAGTGAGCAGAGGAGATGAATACTCATTTTTCCCAGAGATGTACAGATGGCCACAGGTGCATGAAAAGATGTTCAACGTCACTAACTTTAGGAAAATGCAAATCAAAACTACAATGAGATGTCACCTCACACCTGTTAGAATGGCTATGATCCTTCTTTTCTTTCCTGTGAGTGCTCATTTTTTTTCTTAAGTCCCAGGTAGAATGTTTCCAGGCTCAAATATATGGTATTTGAATATATACTGCTTTAATCAACACTCAGGGATGAGTAAGGGTGCACCCTACATCGCCCTCCTCCACCACCTCTCCAGCACCTTCCCCATTCACATCAGTCACAAAAGGTGTGTGATATGAGCTGGATTCTTCTTGGTCCCTAAAGCAACTGGAAAAAAATATGTTAGAGTGACAGCAACCTAATTGCCCTTAAGCAGATTAAGTCTCCTAGTTCTAGTGGTAAAACCTGCTGGTTACTGTCCTCATCTACCCTGCTCAGTATCCACTGTTGATTAATTGCAAATATCTGTGCTTCAAGACAGAGGGGTAAACACTTGTGCCCCTCTGGCGTTCACTGCACGTTCTCTGTTCATTGAGGAAAGTGGAGCCAAGTGGGAATGTGGCCAGCAATGCAGCTGGCTTTCCGATGCATGTTTCTGTAACACATCTTAGTGCTATATTTGTCAATGGACTTAGGGCCTCAGAGAACTTTCCAAGGTGAAAACCTAACATTGCTTCCATGGACATTGAGGGTAAAGCCTTTAACCCTGGGACTTAATGAGAACAAAATTAAGTGCTTCTTTAAGCAGCTTAGATTTATCTTGTCAATATAAGTGATGGGAGGCTTCTTTGTGTGCTTTTGAAAAGAGATTGTGTGTGTGTGTTAATCTAAAGCATCGTCTCCTTGCTTCATTATATCACCATCCACACTGTTCCTTTGTGATAGACAGGGTTCATCTATTCCCCTGCTCTAAACTTAATTACTTTGCAATTAATTCTTTGTTGAAAATAGCAAGGCTCCTAAACTCAGAACATCTCATTGTGAGAAAGGCTGTTTATGGATAGAGGTCAAGAGGACGTATCAGAATATGCCGCAGCTCTGCCACAGATATTTTGAATGAAAATGGCAGGAGAGAAAAGGCCCATTCCAAACGAGTTTGCCATGGAAAGTGAGGCTTCCTCCCAAACTGAGTTAAGAATTTTAAACTTAGTCTGATAGAAAGATCTCAACAGCTCACATTTTTCTAGGGCTTGCCTTGTGGCAAAAACTAGCACATGAATTATTTTAGCTAATCCTTATAAAAATCTCCCAGCAAGGTATTATCAACACTATCTTATAAATGACAATAATTTCTTAAGATTATACAGCTGTCCCCTAAAAGGGTTCATTTCACATGGTCATTACTGAATAGTTTGCACACCTAGGCTGTGGACACCACCATGCCAGTTTTGCAGATGAGACAAGTGAGGTTTTGAGAAATGACTTGCCTAATATGTCACAGATGGTAAGTGCTGATCCCAGCCTCAGACTCTTATTATCTGCCTGCACTCTCAGCTATGACCCTAAATTACCTCCCTCCCAAAGTCCTTGTCCTTATCCTCCGCCAGCCTGGGAAGACAGTCTTTTAAAGGGTGGATCCCCTAAAAGTGTGTCAGTTGGGCCAAATTAAGTCTTCCTTGGAAGGGACTCAGAGGAAATTGCAGAATAGTGTATTTTGGAGAAGATGCTGCTGTCTTATGTATCCTGGGGTCTGTGAGGATCTGAGGCTGATGAATCAGTCCCTGTGTTACCCCCAGCCCTTTCCAAATACTACTTCATCAGTCTTCCTCCCAGACCTTGGAGGTCAGTGATGAGCACACTAGTGACACAGTGGAGGAGGGTACCATCTTTCTCTTGTACAAAAATGGGTACATAAGACAAGATCAGGCAAAATCAGAGCCTCTGCAGAAAGGGTCAGGCACTTCCTGTACCACGTGCTATGGAGCAGGGTCTGGGCACTACTAGGGGTTCACACGTGGTAAATAACAGATGAATGTTGTTGAGTGTGTGACTGCATGAGTTCTCACAGTTATAAGGACAGAGGAGAGGCAGTACACTGGTGAGTTTTGAATACGTTTCCCACTTTACCCTAACTTTAGAGAAATCGAATCTCCAATTAAAAGTTTCTCAGTCATACCAGCTCACTTCCTCTGGGAAAATTCTTCTAACTTCTTCAGAGCCCTCTGATCCGTGGTGGTTCTTGTCCAAGTCATTCTTTAGAAACTTGACATATGAAGCATTGTCTTGTGTATCACGGTGCTTATAGGAACATATGGTACTCATACAGAACTGTGCATTTCTTGAAGGTATTCACTGTTTTTCCTGTAATTGTGGTGATAGAAGGCATTCACCTTTGATTCATTCAGCAAACATCCCGGAGATATTTTCTAAGGAGTCACCAAGTGCCAGGTGCAACGGCAGAAGCTTAAGATTCAGAAACAAAAGAAAGTCTCTGTACTTAATGGGAAGGGGTAGTATTTTCTGTCTTTGAGGAGGAGAGTGGTGGGTGATAGAGGGTACATAAGAGATGTGTTTAGACAATTAAGTTAATAAAAGATAATGTGGCATGACCCCTACGAAAATGGTAAGCAGGGAGAAGAGAGGCAACTTTGGGGGAATTTAGAGAAAGCACCCCTGGACTTCGCTGGTTGTCCAATGGTTAAGCATCCGCCTGCCGATGCAGGGCACATGGGTTCGATCCCTGGTCTGGGAAGATTCCACGTGCTGCAGGGCAACTAAGCCTGTGGGCCACAACTACTGAGCTCTAGAGCCTGTGTTCTGCAACACGAGAAGCCACCATAATAAAAGGCCCGCACACCACAACTGGAGAGTAGCCCCCACTCGCTGAAACTAGAGAAAGCCCACATGCAGCTTGAAGACCCAGTGCAGCCAAAAATAATTTTTTAAAAAAGAAAAATCACCCCTTCCTAGAGGTGGGTGCAGACCCACACCTGGGCTCATAGACTCGTGGAGGAAATATGTCCCGCCCATCCTTTAACCAGTGCCTGTGAGCTGTGATCAAGCTGCACAATAAACCAAGGCCAGATGAAGGGTGAGCTGGGTGCAGGAGACAAGCAGCAGAGTCTGAGTGTGCTGGTAAATGGAGTCTGCACTGAGTCTTTGGAGGTTTTGTGGGAATTAGTCCAGGAAAGAAAAAAGGTATAGCGTTCCTGGCAGAGATAACAGAAGACCAGAAAGCTCAGAGGTCTTTGAGAACATGGAATACGTGGGGAGCTGTAAAGGCTGAGAAACCAGGTGCCTTTCTTCATTAAGTAACTTCCTTAATGCCTTGGATAATGCATTCTTTTAGGAAAATGTTTATTGCTGGTGAAATATATCAGTGAAGATTCCTGACTTTTTCCTTGCTTTATCTACTAGGCTGTCCTATCACACATACACACAAAGTAGAGAATGACAAGTTTATACTCAGTTCCCACATCCCTTGGACTTCAATTCCCTGTGAATGGAGTAAAAAGTGTCCCTTACGCATCATCACGTTGGCTCTGCTTCCTCCAGCTTCTGCAACACTGAAGATGTCAGGTTTGGTGGGACTGGATCAAGGTCAGCCCGCCTGCTTCCCTCCCATTACTGTAGGCTTTACTTCCCCTTAAGGAAAGCACTGCTGCTGAAGATCGTGTTCTCTATTACCTCTCTGCTGGCAGTTGTCCTTGCAAAAGGGAACAATAAAGAAGAGTTGTTGTATTTTAGATGCTTTTGAATAGAATGGGAAATTGTTATTCAAATCCCATTTGATGTCCAGGGTGCACATTACTTTTTCCCATGTTCTAGGTTTTTGCTTTTTTTTTCATGTGTGCTTTCCCCAGCCACCCACCCCCCTCATGTCTCCTAATGAGCACAATTCCCACATCTGGACAGGACAGCCCTCTCTGCAAGGTCCTTCCTGTCTCTCTGACCTCCCTGGCTTTCCTCCTGGACAAAACGCAGATCAGCTAGCGGAACAGCATCGGGAGTGTCACAGCATGTTCTGTGTACTGTGGGAAATCAGCAAATGGAGCCAGCTTAGCTTCTGGAATATAATTCTGATCTAAACAAACTTGGGTAAGGAGCACATGGGCCTAACTTATAGAATCGGCTCTATTTGGAAAACTACTGTTGACTATTAAAATGTCACCAGTAATTTTCACTGGGGGCAAAAACAAAATATTCTACAGATAAGAGGGAAACTTGACAGTTTCTAACACTGCTATAGAAAGTGTTAGGCATTGGTGCTACAGTTCTCTGCTTCTCCCTGTGATCTCCTTTTTATGCACAAATCATGTGCCCAGGCTTTCTTGGTGAAAATGAGTTTAAGAAATGAATGCTTTAAATCTTAATGTTATTCCTCATTTTCTGAGGAAGGAGTGAACTAACTCAAATTCTATACATAAAACTTTTGGTCTAGGATTGGGATCTAAGCCTTTTGATATTCCTGACTTTTTTCCTGACATGACACAGTGACATCTCTCACTTGGGAGGAGAACAAAGAAAGACATAAGATAGTTGGTGTATTGTTTAGACTCAAATCTCAGGAAGTGGAGTAGAATAATTTATCTACAAGCTCAAGCTAAAGAAAGAAAAACAGTTCGTCTTATAGGTAAGACTAAATAGATAAATTCCATTTAAATTTTAAAATTAGCTATAAAGAATACAATCACAATAGTAATTTTTTTTTTTAATATAGGCAAATAGGGACTTCCCGGTAGTCCAGTGGCTAAGATTGTATGCTTCCAAACCAGGGAGCCTGGGTTTCATCCCTGGTCAGGGAACTAGATCCCATGTGCCACAACTAAGACCCAGTGCAAAACAAATAAAACAAAATTTTTTAATAAATAAAATTAAAAAAATAAAATATAGGCAAATATATTTTGGGGATAGACAAAGTCTTTCAGTTCAGTTCAGTCACTCAGTCATGTCTGACTCTTTGTGACCCCATGAACCACAGCACGCCAGGCCTCCCTGTCCATCACCAACTCCCTGAGTCCACCCAAACCCATGTCCATCGAGTCGATGATGCCATCCAACCATCTCATCCTCTGTCATCCCCTTCTCCTCCTGCCCTCAATCTTTCCCAGCATCAGGGTCTTTTCAAATGAGTCAGCTCTTCACATCAGGTGGCCAAAGTATTAGAGTTTCAGCTTCAACATCAGTCCTTCCATTGAACACCCAGGACGGATCTCCTTTAGGATGGACTGGTTGGATCTCCTTGCAGTCCAAGGGACTCTCAAGAGTCTTCTCCAACACCACAGTTCAAAAGCATCAATTCTTCAGAGCTCAGCTTTCTTTATAGTCCAACTCTCACATCCATACATGACTACTGGAAAAACCATAGCCTTGAATAGACAGACCTTTGTTGGCAAAGTAATGTCTCTGCTTTTTAATACGCTGTCTAGGTTGGTCATAACTTTCCTTCCAAGGAGTAAGCGTCTTTTAATTTCATGGCTGCAATCACCATCTGCAGTGATTTTGGAGCCCAGAAAAATAAAGTCAGCCACTGTTTCCACTGTTTGCCCATCTGTTTGCCATGAAGTGATGGGACCGGATGCCATGATCTTAGTTTTCTGAGTGTTGAGCTTTAAGCCAACTTTTTCACTCTCTTCTTTCACTTTCATCAAGAGGCTTTTTAGTTCTTCTTCACTTCCTGCCACAAGGGTGGTGTCATCTGCTTACCTGAGGTTATTGATATTTCTCCCAGCAATCTTGATTCCAGCTTGTGCTTCCTCCAGCCCAGCATTTCTCATGATGTACTCTGCATATAAGTTAAATAAGCACGGTGACAATATACAGCCTTGATGTACTCCGTTTCCTATTTGGAATCAGTCTGTTGTTCCATGTCTGCTTCTAACTATTGCTTCCTGACCTGCATACATAAAGACAAAGTCTTTATGGGCATATAAACAAAGGCAGAAACTATAAATAAAAGACTACTATATTTGATTCTATCCCCTTAAATAAATTAAAAAATTTTAACTTGCGCATGTAAAAATAATAATCCAAACAAAATAATAACCCAAACAAAGACACTTGAGAGTCCCTTGGACTGCAAGGAGATCAAGCCAGTCCATCCTAAAGGAAATCAGTCCTTAATATTCATTGGAAGGGATGATGCTGCAGCTGAAGCTCCAATACTTTGGCGACCTGATGTGAAGAACTGAGTCATTTGAAAAGACCTTGATGCTAGGAAAGACTGAAGGCAGGAGGAGAAGGGGACAACAGAGGATGAGATGGTTGGGTGGCATCACTAACTCAATGGGCATGAGTTTGAGCAAGCTCCGGGAGTTGGTGATGGACTGGGAAGCCTGGCATGCTGCAGTCCATGGGGTCTCAAAGAGTTAGAAACAACTGAGCGACTGAGCTGAAACAAAATTTAGAAAAAGAAATAAACAATATATGATTAACTTTGCAGAATTATTATAAATTGGTAAGTAAAAGACGAATATACTATAATACAAAAATAAGCAGAAATTATGAACAGATAACTATCAAAAGAGGAATATAAAAGTCAACAATCTTAGACAAAGCAATCTCATAAGTAAACAAAGATATGTAAATTTATAGGAGATACCTTTTTAGCCAACTGAGTATCAGTTTCTTTTTTGATGATGTTCTGTGTACTATACTCTAGGAATTATAAATTGATGATCACTTTTCCACAGGATATCTTAATGATATATATTCATTTCTTTTTAAAAGTTAAGCTTTCAAGAAGGTTCTTTTTTTAAAAAAAATCATACATTAATAAAGATACATGTAATAAGGATACTTAGAGTAGAATTATTTTTAATAACAAAAAAAGGAAATGGCATAAAGGACTATGATTATTAATAAGTGGTAGAGTTAATAGGATTTTAATTTTCTCCTTAAATCTTTAAAAATCTGCCCAGATATTCTACAGTAAATGTACGTTACTTTTGTATTTTTAAATGATGATGGACCCCAAGAAATTACTTGAAGGCTTTCCCAGTGGCATATCAAACAGGGGCAGGTGATGGGAGTGGCTGGCCCTGGGGAAGGAATATTTTATCACTGACATTGTTTAGAATTGTCAGCCCATGGTAAAAATAAAAGCAAACCAGCATCTAGCTGGGCTCTTTGTTTTCAAATCATCCCCGGCATGCTGTGCTGGTCCGCTGCTCCTATGGCATTCTCCCCTCCTTGGTATAGGACTGTGGCTGCTGACACTTCTGGAAAGAAAGAGGAAGGGCAATACGTCAATTTCAGCATGTCAAGTATGTAAAACTCACTTGAGATCGGTACTTTTACCAGTTCTACAATAAAATACATAATCATTTCATGAGTACAAACACAGGAGCTTCTTCCAGCGTGCCTGGTGATCCGATTTCAGGAGTGGGGTGGCACCACGTTCACACTGTTGCCTTTCATGTTCTGCGTGCGTGCGGAATCCCACAGGAGCCTCGTTTGTCCCGTCAGACAGGAACTTCCCAGGGGAGAGTTGTTGGCTGACTGAGAGGTACAACTCCGCATTTCCATCCCGGAAGAACCGTGAATGAGATGCTATACAATATGAATGGCTATCCCCTAGGCACTCTATAAATGTATCATAAAGCACTGGATTTTGCAATAACAACAATAACCATGAAATTGGAACAAAGTGTAAAAATGAGAAATTGATGTCTCTTCACGGTCGCCCTAGACCCCAGATTGTACTGAGCAGAAGGTCTGGTTGTATTAACACAAGACCAAGCCTTATTTGTTTCAGGGTAGGTGGAAACTCTGCAACCTGTGAGTGGCTCTGAACTTTCTAGTGTTGGGGAGCAGAAAGTTAAATAGGAGCCCACCAGTTTTTCTAGAAGGAGAGACAACTCTGCATGTTGAGGCATGAGGACAGCTAGTTAGATGATACCTTGTTTGCTTTTAATATCCACTGTGTAACAGATCTGTAGAAAGGTCCATTTTGGGGTTTTGGCTGTAATTAGGAGATTGGGGTGAGGGGAGGCCTCATTTGGGCAGCCGTATAGGATACAGAGCATCTAACTTTGAGTTCTTTGGTGATTTTTCTTTTTTTCGGTTGAGCTGGGTCTTCGTTGCTGAAGATGGGCCTTCTTGATTTGTGGTGAGCTAGGGCTACTCTTCATTATGGGGCACAAGCTTCTTTCCTTGTGTTGGCTTCTCGTGCTGTGGAGAACAGGCCCTAGGCTCACTGGCTTCAGTGGTAGAAGCATGCAGGCTCAGTAGTTGTGGTGCATGGGCTTAGTTTCTCTGAGGCACGTAGAATCTTCCCAGACCAGGTATCAAACCCATGTCCCCTGCATTGGCAGGTGGATTCTTATCCACTGTACCACAAGGGAAGTCCCTAGGCTTGTAGTTTTTGGAAAAGCAGTATGTTGGGGTTTATGTACCTCTGTAGATATTTATTGTTGCAACTGGTGTGGCACTTAGTTATCTTTTAAGGAAGTCCTAACTAGAGGTAAAATTTGTGATATGGAAATTGCTCAAAATCCTACAAAAAGGAATCCATCCCAGCTGGAGCTGAGTTTCATTCATTGTAGCTCAGAAGTCTCTCCCCTTGTTTATCATCTCAGCCAGTCAAGAGTGAAGGCTGAGCGTAAGTCTCCTTTTAGATATCAGACCCTCACTTTTGGTCCCCTGTAAAACCCTTTACAATCTAAGAAAACAGTTTCCATGTTTCCCAGACTAAATGCAGGTATTGTTTCCCTATTGTATCAGTTTACGGAAAGGACCATCTCACACTCCTTGATTTAAAAATGATTAGAAGACTATTATACGGAATGAAGTAAGTCAAAAAGGGAAAAATATTGTATAATGTCACATATGTGTGGAATGTAGAGAAATGGTACAGACGAACTTATTTGCAAAGCAGAAATAGACAGATATAGAGAACAAATGTATGGGCACCAAGGAGGAAAGCAGGCGATGGGGTGGGGGGATGAATTGGGAGATTGGGATTGACATGGATACACTATTGATACTATATATAGAAAAAGGTAACTAATGAGAACCTACTGTATAGCCCAGGGAATGCTGCTCAGTGCTCTGTGGTGACCTAAATGGGAAGGAAATACAAAAGAGAGGGGATATATGTATCCATACACCTTGCTGAAAAGCAGAAACTAACACAGCATTGTAAAGAAACTATACTCCAATAAAAATTTATATTAAAAAAAACCTACCAAAAAATAATCAGAAGAATTGCTACTGTGTCCTTCAAAATATAAATGCCTCCGAGGCCATCTCCAGTTTAGGGAAATCAGGTCCTTTACTTTTTCTCTTGCTTTCCCTCAGCATTTTCTCCTGCAGCAGAAATAACGCATTTAGTCATTTGGGGATGGCGGTTTAATACGTTAATTGTAGGTGCTATTTCTAGACTCTCGGCTCTGCAAATGTAACCTGGTGAGAGGGTCAGTGGCAGTGAGCGAGGGTCCTGAAAAGTGAGGATTTTAGGAAGCCAGGATGCACTGCAGTGAAAACACAAGCATCCCCCGTCATTAAAACAGATGAGGAATCTGTGCTCTGTAGCCTGTCAGAGACACATGTGGCCTTGCAGTGGGCTGAGGCAGGGAGAGGGGAAAGTGAAAGGGGCATTAAAATGATACAAAATCAGAGAAATGTGGGCCTTCTGTTCCTCAGCTTCTGGAATTAGGAAGTTGATATCTAATCCAAGCCAGCCACTTGAGGGGATTTGGCTAATAGGTAACTGAATTTTTCTGGAATGTCCTTTTTTTTTTTTTTTTTTTGTAAGTCAGCCTAAGTGGAAAGAAATTAGAACTCTCATCAGTGAATCAAATGTTGGGCAGGGCCGGCTGGAAGGGCCGATTCCCCCTGGATCGTGTACATATCCATTCCTTGGCTGTACTTCCAGTGCAGGTTAAATGAATTGTTCCCATTAGCGAGCGGATAGGATAGTTCCTTTAGATGAAGGAGACTCTGTACTTTGAATGTCACTGTGAGGAGAAGGTAGTCCTCACAGAAAAGTTGACAGTGCCACTTGTGGCGGGATTTGACTGTCATTGTTCCAACTATATAAAATGATGACTTACCAGAAGGCTCAGAGTTTCAGCATAATATATAATAATAATAAGACTCATGTCAGCTTAGAAGTGCTGTCGGATTTCTCTGCAGCTTGGTACTTTATCTGAGACACAGTGGTCGTAGAAGTATTACTTTGTGCCAGACACTGTCTGAGGCTGATTCATTCTGCTATGGATGTTCCTGACTGAGTCACATTCACTCTGATTAGTCACTTTGCTTTCATTTGCTCAAACTAAAATCCTGAAAGTTTACCTGCTTCTTTAGTATGTTTTTTATAGCCATATGGAAATTACCCTTCAGTAAGTAACACCAAACATGACTAGTGGGGAAAAAATATTAACAGTCAGAAAGATGTTAAATTGGCTAAAAGGTTCCTGATGTCTAAGTTTAAGGCCATGTGATATATTGACATCCCACAGTGGCAACAGGGAAATGGCTTGTTTTATTTGTTCTGCAACTTTGGAAATTGAGGCACAGGCTTGATTGGTGTAAATAAAGAACACTAAGATCACTTATGTTCATCATATAACAAATGCAGGAATTATTTGGAATATTTATATCATGTATAAGAATCTTTTAAAATGCAAAATAAAAACCAAGATGTTTGTAGGGAAAGTATATAAGCAGGAAGAAGTCCCTGTTGTGTATATTCTTTGATGGCCCTAAAAAAAGTCAACAGGCCCTCAAGTGACCAACAATGCAAAAGTAATGTGCTAAGGGCTGGGCTAATTTAACATAAAATGCATTTTTCAATGCCCTCCTACCAAACACTTTCTGTTCTTGAAGTTCATGGACCTGAAGAGCAGTCATTGGACTTCCCTGGGGAGAAGAAATGACCTCCAGGAGCATGAACGGGGCTGATGTGAAATGGATGACCGGAATGGAATTTGGGTCACTGGTTGCGACTTGGGCTGATACTCCCACATTGTAGGCATCTCTTCCTAAGCACCACTGAGTACAGGGATCATTGCTGTCTTGCTGTATCCCTATCACCTAACTTAATACCTGACAACATGATCTGGGAGAGAACAATCATCCAGTCAACCAGGTTGTATAGATGACAAGTTTGAAGCTTCATCCTTGAGCAAATTCCACTTTGAGCTGAAAGATCTGTTTGTCCATATGTTGTCTATTTATTAGATGTTCAAGTAGTTTCACATTTTCATTTGGTTCTGGGACCAAATAAGTGACAGTTCTGAAATTAGAGATAACTAAAGCTATGTCACTGGATATGGGTTGATTTCTGAACTCATCAAGGCCTTGAGAGTGCTGTTTTAATATTGCAGGTTGGAAGGGCAGAGAGCAGAGCAGAGGACTGGATGTGGCAGAGAGGATCCCCATGCGTTTGGATAATAAAATATCCGAGGGGTCCTATCTCTCCCCCTCACAGCAAGGAGGGCCCCAGAGACTTGGGCAAGGCTCCTCTATCTTGTTCACAGATACAGGGAGGAGAACAAGGGGCACCAACTTGTGCAGGAGTAAGCCATCTAAACTCTGGTTTATCCAATCCTAACTGCACAGAAAGAGAAGGGACAGTCAGACTGTATGTAAAGCCAGAAAGCCTAGTAGTGAAAAAGTTAGCCCTGGTGCGGATGATGGGAGAACACAGGGAACTCCTGGAGCCAGGATTCAGATGTGTGTCTCTGATGCTGTTTGCTGGATGCTTTTTGGCTTTTCATGTGGTCACAGGAGGAGCCCTTAAAGGATTCAACCAGATGAAGGAATAATTGCATGGACCACTGAAAACATCACATGGCTGAGCTCTGGCCCCAGCTCTACCGTACAGAGACCAGTTGACCTTGAACATGCCCCTCCATTTTTCTGACACTGTTTTCTCGCAGAAAAATGGTTTAACAATATCCTCACTGCTTACTTCACAGAGGGAGGTGAGGGTATCAGAAGATGGGTGGAAAATCTGCTGTCCAGTGTACAAGAGTGAATACACTGTTACAACAGCAAACTGCAAGTTGCCCTTGAATAATCTTCAAATGAGTTTTTTAAAATGTAGGACTCGGAAAAGAAAAAAAAGGAGAAAAAATCCTCATGGAGAGTGCTCCATCTTGTTAAATGAGAATCAGATTGCTATTCTAGATGATGAACTGAAATTACCTGCAGAGAGGCATACAGAACAGACTTGTGGTCCAAAAGAGGAGGGGGAGGTGAGGGAGGGATGGATTGGGAGTTTGGGGTTAGCAGATAAAAACTATTACATATAGAGTGGATAAACAACAAGGTCCTACTGTATAGCACAGGGAACTATAGTCAATATCCTGTAATAAACCATAACAGAAAAGAATATGAAAAAGAACACACACATACACACACACATATATATATATGAATCACTTTGCTGTATAGCAGAAATTAACACAACATTTTAAATCAAGTATACTTCAATAAAATAAAATTTTAAAAAAGAGATCCCGCTCGCACAGAGGAAGGGACCACGTCGAGTTCCCCACCAAAGCTGAACAAAGCTCAGGCTCAGTTGTGCTTCCTGCTTGTCAGCCTCATGCCTCCCAAACGTGTGCCATTTCCACTTGATGTCATCATGCTGAAGGGAGGTGAAAGGGACTCGGTAACAGACGCAGAGATCAAGCCCTGAGCCTTTGGAGTGGGAGCACTGACTCCAAGACCCTAGACTACCAGAGAACTAACCCTCGGGAGTATCAAGGAGTGAGAACTCACACAAACGAGACCACTTCAGTAAAAGACCCGGCGTCACCCAACCACCTGCACCCTGTTCAGGACTCCTCATCTAAACAACAGAGAAAACAAAACTACAAACCCAGCCATCAGCAGGCAGGATGGCCGCCCCACTCAGCCCTGCCCATCAGGGGAAAAACAAACGAGCAAACAAAAGCTCAGCACAAATCTCACCCTATGCAAAGCTCACACGAGCCACTGGGCCAACCTTAGGAGGGCAGAAACCAAAAGGAAGAAAGAATTCAACCCTGAAGCCTGGGAAAAGGAGACCTCAAACACAGTAAGCTAAAAAAAATAAGGAAAAGGCAGAGAAATACTGCACAAATAAAGGAACAAACCAGAAACACACAAGTCCAAATAAATGAAGAGGAAATAGGCAAACGACCCGAAAAACAATTTATAATAATGATAGTAAAGATGATCAAAAACCTTGAAAACAAAATGGAGAAAATGCAAGAATCAATTAACAAAGCCCTAGAAGAATTAAAGAATAAACATACAGAGACAAACAACACAATTACTGAAATTAAAAATATTCCAAAAGGAATCAATAGCAGAATATCTGAAGCAGAAGAATGAATCAGTGAGCTGGAAGATAAAATGGAAGAAATACCTTCTGAAGAGAAGAATAAAGTAAAAATAATGAAAAGAACTGAGGACAGGCTCAGAGAGCTCTGGAACAATATCAAATGCACCAACATTCGAATTATAGGGGTCCCAGAAGTAGAAGAGAAAAAGAAAGGGTATGAAAAAATTTTTGAAGAGATTATAGTTGAAAATTTCCCCAACATGGAAAAGGAAATAGTCAATCAAGTCCAAGAGGCACAGAGTCCCATACAGGATAAACTCAAGGAGAAACATGTCAAGATACATACTAATCAAACTAACAAAGACTAAACACAAAGAAAGAATATTAAAAGCAGCAAGGGATAAGCAACAAGTAACATATAAGGGAAATCCATACACTTAACAGCTGATCTTTCAGCAGAAACTGCAGGTCAGAAGGGAATGTCAGGATATATTTAAAGTACTGAAAGAGAAAAATCTACAACCAAGATTACTGGCAAGGATTTCATTCAAAATTGGTGGAGAAATAAAAAGCTTCTGAGACAAGCAGAAGTTAAGAGAATTCAGGACCACCAAACCAGCTTTACAACAAACATTAAACGGGCTTACATAGTCAAGAAATACAAAAGAAGAAAAAAGATCTACAAAATCAACACCAAACAATTAAGAAAATGGCAATAGGAACATATATATCAATAATTACTTTAAATGTAGACTAAATGCTCCAACCAAAAGACACAGACCGGCTGAATGGATATAAAAACAAGACCCATATATAGTCTGCCTACAAGAAACCCACTTCAAACCTAAAAAGACACATATAAACTGAAGGTGAGAGGGTTGTAAAATATATTCCATGCAAATGGGAAGCAAAAGAAAGCTGAAGTAGCAATCCTCTTATCAGACAAAATAGACCTTAAAATAAAGAAGGTTACAAGAGAGAAGGACAGACGCTACATAATGATCAAGGGATCAATCCAAGAGGAAAACATAACAATTGTAAATATCTATGCACCTAACATAGGAGCACCTCAAAACATACGACAAACACTAACAGGCGTAAAATGAGAAATTGACAGTAACACAATAATAGTAGGAGATTTAACATCCCACTCACACCAATGGACAGATCATCAAAACAGAAAATTAATAAGTAAACACAAGTCTTAAATGATACATCGGATGAGATGGAGCTCATTGATATCTTCAGGACATTCCATCCTAATGCAGAAGGATACACCTTCTTCTCAAGTGCACATGGAACATTCTCCAGGATAGAGAAAACATTCTCCAGGATTGTCAAAAAAATTTCTAGAAACAAATGACGATGAAAACAAGGCAACTTCAAAACCTATGGGATGCAGCAAAAGCAGTTCTAAGAGAGAAGTTTATAGCAATACAGTCCTACCTCAAGAAACAAGAAAAACATCACATAGACAACTTAACTTTACACCTAGAACAACTGGAAAAAGAACAACAACAAAAAATTAGCAGAAGGAAAGAAATTATAAAGATCCAAGCAGAAATAAATGAAAAAGAAAGAAACAAGAGTAAAGATTAATAAAACTAAAAGCTGGTTCTTTGAGAAGATAAACAAAATTGACAAACCTTTAGCCAGACTCATCAAGGAAAAAAGAGAAGAATCAACTCAACCAAATTAGAAACGAAAAAGGAGTGGTTACAACAGACAATGCAGCAAATCAAAGGATTGTAAGAGACTATTATGAACAACTATATGGCAATAAAATGGATAACCTGGAAGAAATGGACAGATTCTTAGAAAAGTTCAATCTTCCAAGACTGAACCAAGAAGAAATAGAAATTATGAACAACCCAATTACAAGCACTGAAATTGAAGCTGTGATCAAAAATCTCCCAAAAAACAAAAGCCCAGGACCAGATGGCTTCACAGGAGAATTCTATCAAACATTTAGAGAAGAGCTAATGCCTATCTTTCTAAAACTCTTTCAAAAAATTGCAGAGGAAGAAACACTTCCAAACTCTTTCTACAAGGCCACCATCACCCTGATACCAAAACCAGAAAAAGACAACACAAAAAAAGAAAACTACAGGCCAATATCACTAATGAACATAGATGCAAAAATCCTCAACAAAATTTTAGCAAACAGAATTCAGCAGCACATCAAAAAACTCACACACCATGATCAAGTTGGGTTATTCCAGGAATGCAAAGATTCTTCAATATATGCAAATCAATCAATGTGATACACCATATTAACAAATTAGAAAATAAAAATCATACGATAATCTCAATAGATGCAGAAAAAGCCTTTGACAAAATTCAGTGCCCATTTATGATTAAAACTCTTCAAAAAATGGGCATAGAAGGAACCTATCTCAACATAGTAAAGGCCATATATGATACGCCTACAGCAAACATTATTCTCAATGGTGAAAAACTGAAAGCATTCCCCCTAAGATCAGCAACAAGACAAGGGTGTCCACTTTCACCACTATTATTCAACATAGTTTTGGAAGTCCTAGCTACAGCAATCAGAGATGAAAAAGAAATAAAAGGAATTCAGATAGAAAGCCCAGAAATAAACCCATGCACCTTTGGGTACCTTGTTTTTGACAAAGGAGGCAAAAATATAAAATGGGCAGAAACAGCCTCTTCAATAAATGGTGCTGGAAAAACTGGACAGCTACATGTAAAACAATGAAACTGGAATACTTTCTAACACCATACACAAAGATAAACTCAAAGTGGATTAAAGGGCTAAATATAATACCAGAAAATATAAAACTCTTAGAGGAAAACATAGACAGAACACTTGATGACATAAATCAAAGCAAGATCCTCTATGACCCACCTCCTAGAGTAACGAAAATAAAAACAAAAGTAAACAAGTGGGACCTGATTAAACTTAAAAGCTTTTGCACAGAAAAGGAAACTATAAGCAAGATGAAAAGACAACCCTCAAAATGGGAGGAAATAATTGCAAATGAAACAACTGATAAAGGATTAATTTCCAAAATATACAAGCAGCTCATACAACTCAATGTCAGAAAAGCAACAACCCAATCAAAAAGTGGGAACAAGACCTAAACAGACATTTCTCCAAAGAAGACATACAGATGGCTAACAAACACATAAAAAGATGCTCAACATTGCTCATTATTAGAGAAATGCAAATCAAAACTACAATGAGATATCACCTTACACTAGTCAGAATGGCCATCATCAAAGTCTACAAACAATAAATGCTGAAGAGGGTGTGGAGAAAAGGGAACGCTCTTGCACTGTAGGTGGGAATGTAGATTGATACAACCTCTATGGAAGACGGTATAGAGATTCCTTAAAAAGCTAGGAATAAAACTACCATATGATCTGGCAATCCCACTCCTAGGCATATACCCTGAGGAAACCAAAACTGAAAAAGACACATGTATTCCATCATTCATTGCAGCACTATTTACAATAGCTAGAACATGAAAGCAACCTAGATGTCCATCAACAGATGAATGGATAAAGAAGTTGTGGTACATATATACAATGGAATATTACTCAGCCATAAAAAGGAATGCCTTTGAGTCAGTTCTGATGAGGTGGGTAAACCTAGAACCTATTATACCAGAGTGAAGTGAGTCAGAAAGAGAAAGATAAATATTGTGTTCTAACACATATATACGGAATCTAGAAGAATAGTACTGAAGAACTTATATACAGGGCAGCAGTGGAGAAACAAGCATAGAGAATAGGCTTATGGACATGGGGAGAGGGGAGCAGAGGGTGAGATGTATGGAAAAAGTAACATAGAAACTTACATTATCATATGTAAAATATATAGCCAATGGGAATTTGCTGTAGGCTAAGGAAACTCAAATAGAGTTTCTGTATCAACCTAGAGGGGTGGGATGGGACAGGAGATGGGAGGGATGTTCAAAAGGGAGGGGATATATGTATACCTATGGCTGATTCATGTTGATATTTGACAGAAAACAACAAAATTATGTAAAGCATTTATCCTTCAATTACAAAAATAAAAATAAATTATCTACAGAGAGACTGAACTGCAAGTTGGAGACAGCCGTTTACCTTAAAAGAATCACTTAATAGTGTTGCCAGGATTTCTCAGGTTTTTATTTGGGATCATCAACCAAGAGACTTCTGATTCTATTTAGGTCTCTGTGTAGTTTAGCTGGCCAGCTTTGAAGGGTGGCCTGCTATCATATGCCACCAATGGGACTCCTTATCCAGCCAACAAAATGTGGCCTGCTGAGAACAACGGGATGGTGGGGTTCAAAGTCAGGTCTCCTGGTTTATGTTCTACTGAGTGCTTCCTTCATATGGCTTAATGCATTCCGATATTCCCTCATCAACCAATGAGGGTATGTTCCTACAATGTATCATGGTTGAGAATGTCATGATTGGAAAAACTAAGACCTCATTGTAAATGAGAATTAAAGAGGAGGAATAAAAGTGATGACATATTCCTTTTCATAAGAACATAAATGAATAACTCAGTAAATAAGTAAATATTCTGCAGGTATCTGCTCTCCAAAGCGTGAAACCTGCTCTAGTAACACTTTCTTTACCTGTTGAGGAAATATGACTGCTACATATCCACCTGCACAGGCAGGGTCACTCACAAACTCTGTGTGAGGGAGACGGAGGCACTGTTTAAAGTTTCCCATCAATAAGGACTGTTTTATTATGGACACTTCAAACATGCATAAAGAGAGGCAACAGTGCAATGAACTCTGGTACACCCAACACTCAGATTCAACACTTAAAATTTTGCCACACTTGCCTTATCTGTCCCTTTTTGTCTTTGGTGAAGCATTTTAAATCAAATTTCAGACACTGTATCATATCTCCCCTACATATTTCATGTTCAGTAGCAACTAAATGCCTGGTGCACTCACATTCCTCCTTGTTTCCTTTTCAAGGCCACTCAGAAAGTTTTTTGTGATATTTTGGTGTGTTCTCTGGACCTGCTGTGTAGCACAAACTGGTTTTTCCCTTTCTGTACTACTCCCATAGACATACCCTGGACCATCTGGTCCAGGAAGGTATGAATCAAGAAATGAGGCTGCATTATTTAAGAAGAATACCCCCAAACTCACATATAAAATAATAATAATACAAGGATTTAAACTTAGGGATATACAAATATGAAACAGAACTATCTTTTTGTTTTCACCAGTTAAATAGTGTGATTTTATTTTCTTTCCTTTTTTTATTTTTTTATCAGTGAATACTTTACAATGTTGCATTGGTTTCTGCTGCACAGCAATGGGAATCAACCATAACCGCACATTTATCCCCTCCCTCCTGAGCCCACCTCCCGCTCACCACCATCCCACCCTTCTAGGCCTATCTTTGAAAAAAAACAACTAAGTTGGGCAAAAAGTCTTTTGCCAAGTTGCTATTTCTTCTTGATCCCAGCATAATTCAGTGGTGGTAGCATCCTAGCTTTTATTTTTAAGTCACTTTGAATAGAGAGAGATTGTTAAACCCAACCTCTAAGCTGTTGTATCTGAGGACCCTGAGTATTGAAATCATTGCTTCCACAATAGCTTCCTCCATCTCGGCAGTGGGAGAGTTAAACTGTTAGCCACACAAACCCTTACTTATTACCGTAGCATATGGCTGAGTGGGAATTTTTCTGTAGGTTCTTTATTATCCCACAGCCAATGTGAGATTAGCTTTACAAGTTGGGTTATAACCTTTACAGCTTCAATGTCGGGATCCGTTAACAAGATCATAAAGATCTTGCTAACAGATGAGGCCGACGTGCTCCAGCTCTGGTAATGACCAAATTGATTTTATCAGAGGTGTTTAAAAGGGCCATTTTAACTTTGCTATTGATTGCCTGACCTCTGCTGTGGGTGCTGGGGTCGGTATGTGTTCTCTCGCCATCTCAGTCTTTGTACGGAGCCTTCCGGTTTCTCCTCATCTGCGCAAAACCTTTCCTGTGCTTTTAAACCATCTCATTTAGCACTTGCCTCACCATCTGTGTTCCCCTTGGGCCCTCTGTACATTTCTGGAGGACTAAGCTTTGGGGTCACAGTCGGTAAACTAGACACGTGGCTTTTGGAAGCCATCTTCATTCACTGAACAAATTTTCTCAAGATCCTCCTTTGTGCCAAGGACCATTCTAAGCACTTAAAAGCGCAGTGGTAAATCAAGAACACGAAGTTCTGCCTGCAAGAGCTGACATTGTTGGAAAGGCACGCGACAATCATTTGATAGACTGTCAGAAGAGAAATACTGTGAAGAAAAGTAAAGCAAAGTGAAGAATGGGACAGGGAACACAATTCTGGATGAGCTCGTTAGGGGGCATCCTGGGAGGAAGTGGCCTGGGAGCGGAGATAGGAGTGGTTGTGAGGGAGGGATCAGGAGGAAAACAGAACCAGGCAGGGGGAGTCGTAAGCATAAAGGACTTAAGACCAAAGCCAGCTGAGTGCTTTAGAGAAAAATCCAAGAAGGCCAGCGTAGAGGAGTGACCTAGGCCAGGCAGAGGGCAGAAGACATGAGGTGGAGAGCCAGGTGGACTGGGTCCTGGAGGACCTTGTGAGCCGTGGAAGGAATTTGAGCAGGAGACCGTCACGCTCTTATTCACAGCTGAAAAAGTCAGTCTGGCCTTAGTGACACTTCTCAATGATGCTGGTGGTGCTGCTGAGGTGTCTTGTGTGACTGTGGGCAGACTCAGAGGCTGCAGAGCTGAGCACTGTTCTGTTCTGCTTCTCATTGGTCAGTTGACTTGGAACCCATCACCTAATAGCTCTCAGGCCCTAAAGTTTCTGAGTCCTTATCCAGGGAGAGATACAGTTTCTTGAAACTCTTCTGGATCTAACATTTGGAGGTTCTAAACTGTAAACAAGAGTTACTTCATAATCAGATGTATTTTTTAGGATAAAGCCTAGAAACTGCTGTAGCAAAGAGACCCAAGAACACAGTGGCGTCTGTGAGGTAGAGATTTGCTTCTCTCATCTATGGGGTTTGAGCCAGTGGAGGCTGCTAGGGAAGCCCAGCTCATGAGCTCCAGGGTCCTGCCTCCAAAGATGGCCCTTCCCCCATGGTTGGAGTTGGGTCATGGTCTCACACAGATTCCAGTCCATGGGAAGAGAGAGGAGATCTGGGCAAGCAGCTTCCTTCCTTTCCTTTTAAGTGACATGGGAGTTACACATCCAATTCTTGGGGAGAACCTAGTATGGTGGCCGTGCCCAGCCCAAAGGGCCTCTGGGAAATGCAATCTCTAACTGGCCTCTGTTTGCCCATCTGAAATGCACCTGCTGTGGAAAATAGCAGAATGGGTTTGAAGGGGTGGCAGGAAAACTGCCCTATCTTGTTTTAGAAAAATCCAGCATATTGTCATGATTCCTTAAACTCTTAAAATTTTGTGGACCTTTGTATTAATTCCTAGAACTGTTGTAACCAATTGCCACAAACTGGGTGGCTTAAAACAGCAGAAATGAATACTGGCACAGTTAGGATTGCTGAAAGTCCAAAATCAGCAGGGTCATGCTCCCTCTGAAGGCTCTAGGGAAGAATTTCTCGAAGCTTCTGTCCTAGCTTCTGGTAATTGCCTTGCTGGCAGTCCTTAGCATGCTTTGGCTTGTAGCTACATCACTCCCATCTCTGCCTCCATCTTCACATATCCTTCTCTGTGCGTCTTCTGAGTCTCTGGATCCAAATCCCCCTCTTTCTCTCTTTTATTTTTTAAATTATTTATTTGGCTGCACTGGGTCTTAGTTGTGGATCTTCAATCTTCTTTGCAGTGTGTGGGATCTAGTTTCCTGACCAGGGATATAACCCAGGCCCCCCTGCATTGTGACCATGGGGACCACCAGAGAAGTCCTCTCCTTTCTCTTATGGAGATAGCAGTCACTAGATTGAAGGCCCACCTTAATCCAGTATGACCTCATCTTGATTACTTCTGTGTAAAGACCCAATTTCCAAATAAGGTCATATTCACATATTAGGACTTGACCATATCTTCTTGGGAGATATAACTCAGGTCATTGCAACCTTCTTAAGGCTAGGGGAAAAAAATGATGGAAAAAAGAGGGAAGGATGGAGGGAGGAAGGCTGGGTAAAAAATTTAGCAGAGAAGAGCTGTGCGAACTGAGCTCAAACAAATTATAACAAAGTATATCAGTCTCAAAAAGAACCCGTAGTTTATTCTGAAGCTCAGTGCCACCTTAATGCCTCAATCCAAGGTCATGTAGGCCCTTTTTCCTTTCCTCTTCTATAAGGTCATTCCAATGCATTGGTGTAAGATACCTAGTTTAGGTAACGGAATTCAGGAACAATCAACAGCTCTCAGCTTTGTGTGTATACTTTTGTTGATCATAGAAGCCCCACACAGAAGATATTCTTTCTTACCTTCACCCCACAGATACTGAAACTGAAGCTTAGACTAAGAAACTTGCCCAAAGTGAAATGACTTCACTGATGATGGTGAAGCCAGGCTTGCAGCCTAGGTCCTTCTGTTGTCAAAGATCACATTACACAGTGTTTGAATCCCAGAGACTCTCAAGGCATACTGACGAAAGGGCTGCGTCTTATCTTGAGGAATTTGTGAACAGTGTCTGAGGTCACACCTGCTCTGCAGAGATCTCCACAAACCTATGGGGGCCTGAGTGTTGGAATGTGCTAATTGCACAGTCAGATACCCTTGGTCATCAGGATAAACAAAATCTCTATGAAGTAACTAAAGGATGCTTGTTTGCCCAGGAGTCAAGATTTGTTCAACATCAGAGTCCAAGTTTCTCACTGCATTCTAGAATATTACGTAAAATACATTGAACTTAAAAAGTCTTATTTTTCAGAACTTCATCAGCATATTGATTGGTGATTTGATTACTACTTTACCAAGTCCAAATGACCCTTTATTTATTTGGTTGTATGGGGGCTTAGTTGCTTCTTGT
Organism: Okapia johnstoni; assembly: GCA_024291935.2. Classification (NCBI taxonomy): domain Eukaryota; kingdom Metazoa; phylum Chordata; class Mammalia; order Artiodactyla; family Giraffidae; genus Okapia; species Okapia johnstoni. The sequence continues at coordinate 49,295,230 of CM044307.1, read as the reverse complement.
CCTGTGGGATCTTAGTCCCTCGATCAAGCATCAACCCGGCCTCCCCTGCATTGCAAGGTGGATTCCTGACCATTGGACCACCAGGGAAGTCCCTCAATTGACCCTTAAACAGCATGAGTTTGAACTGCAGGTCCACTTACAGGTGGATATTTTTCAATAGTAAAGACTGCAGTATTATGCAGTCCGGTGTTGGTTGAAACCATGGATGTGGAGGAAGCACAGATATGGAGGACCAACAGGGCCAGCTGTAAGTTATATGTGGTTTAACCCTGCGTTGTTCAAGAGTCAACTGTACTATGAGATTGCCCATCACCATGGGGCCTCCTATAGTTGCCAGCTATGCCATCACACATACACTAAAAGCTGCAGATAGAATTTCCTGGAATGTATAATACAATTAGAAGTTGCCGTAAGAAACTTGGTCTCCTACTGATCTCAGAGAGGTGATGTTTGTGATAATAAAAACCAGTATTGTCACATTTCCATTCATAGTTTCATTTTAATGTTGAATCTTCATTATTAAAATTTTATTTGTGAGGCTTTATTATAGATATTTTAGAAAAGTATAAACAATGGAGATTAAATAATAATCATTCATAATTTCTCCACTCAAAAATAACCAGTGTCATTAATTTTGTGTATATTTTTTAGTCTTTCTCTTAAGACAGCTTTCTATGTGATTAAGTTTTCATTATTTTAATGATGGTAGGGTATTCCATTATGTAAACACATATTTTTAAAAATTTAACTCATCATCTGCTATTGACATTTGAGTGGTTCCCCCCTCATGTTTTACTAATAGAAACAATGTTGTGATGAAAATCCATAATTACTTCCTAAGCCTACATTTCCAGTAGTTGAACTGCCAGATGAAAAAGAAAAAAAAAAAAACTTCCCCTGTTCCAGAGATGAGGAAACTGAGGCTCAAGAGAGATTAAGTATTTCAGCCAAACTCACACAGCTGGCAGGTAACAGATCTTGACCTGGGATCCAGTTTTCTCGACTCTAAATCTCATATGGGAAAAGAGTTTCTGCATCTACTCTAATAATGATCTCATTCTACCAGTTCTGTGAATGCAAAGTATATGCCCTGGTGGCTACTGTCTTTTCTTGAATTGTCACCTAGCAGTGGTCAATCCAGACAAACTGCCAAAAATTGTCCTCAGAGGAGAAGACAAAGGCTATATAGATAGTTGACTTAATTGGACTTTTCATCTTTCTTCAAGGTGATAATAATGTTGACATTTTTCGAAACCTTTACAGACTCTTGGTATCCTATGCATTCAGGAATAACTGAAGCCATCTCTCCGTTTCTGAATATTCATTTAATATCTTCATTGAATTCTGGAGATTTTAGTTCTGAGAGTGGAGCTCATTTCCTCCAGATTTGGAACCAAATTCACCTTGTTTCCACTTCATTAGATTCCCTCTCCTTTCTAGGTGATTCAGCACATGAGTGAACATATGGAATTGTTTCCTCATTTGACATAATCAATATACCCTTGCTCTATCCACACTTCTGACATTAGTAGCAAACTTTGGTTTGGGGTGGCTGCAGACCAGGTGAGATTTTTCCATCATTACTTGCCTTGACCTGATATGCTGAGCACAAAACATGGTCCATGAAATATGATTATGTTGAGTATACAAAGACACACATAATATATGAGAAGTATCCATATACAAGGACATAATGTATTAGAAGCCTGACTTGCTTTGGGGCCCCAACTTCATCATCTTTGATGATGAAGCAACCAACTAGTTCTGGTAGCTTCGATTGTGGCCTTTAAAGCTGTAGCCATGAGTTTGACAGCATCCAGACATGTCTCCTACAGGCCGTACAAGTCAGTACCTGCCCTGTTAGTGGCAAAGATAACCCATTTCAACAGATTTCAGAGGCATATAAGTAAAGCATTTGCTGGAAAAGCATGGTAAAAGCTGCTGAATTTTACCTGAGTTGGATCATTCACTTATAAGCTAAAACTACTCAATTTCAGAAGGTGCAGTTGTAAGTGTTAACAGTTGTCCATTCATATCTCTGCCTAGAGCTCCAAGATCAAATTTAAGTCATCCAAGTAATATCTAATGGGTAGCTCCATTTTCAGGATAGAGACTTGATAAAAGGGAATAAATTTGAAAGAATAAAGATTCTTATTATTCTTACTGTCCATTAGCACTAATCATACATTTGGCACCAGCAAGCCATAAGAAGAGAAATTAACCCTCCTTAGGTATGGGCTTTTCATAATGCACTGAATAATCATCTCAAAGAGAGAAGATGGATGTTTCCCAAATACGTTTAGTCTCAGAATTTCTTTCTAGCATAGACGATGGTCTCTTTATGTTACTTTCGCTGGGGGAGTAAGGTTTTGTCCTTGGAACTGTTTTGTCAAAGATAAAGGCAGGACTTGAAATTGAGTATAGCTCTGGCCTGCCTGCCCAAAATTAAAAGATATTTCTGGGCACATATGTCAAGAAATATGACCTAGAGATGGAGGGCAATCATAAGAATTTTTTTTTAATTCAAAAAACAGAAAAAAAATTCTCTTATTCATTCCCATAATTGTTTTTCAAACTAAACTGTAACTTCATGTGTGTGTGTGTGTGTATTGTAAAATGTACCTTGATTGGTAAAAGAGCTGAAATTTTATTATTGAAATTACTCAACCTAGGCTCAAATCTAACAGAAAAGAAACTTCACATTAAAGTATTATTTATTATCATAATTAGTATTTCTGATGATTTTAAAGGCTTTTTAATGCAATTACAAAATGTTTGATTGTCGTAACATTGCTAATGCTTTGCTGCCTTCCTCATGTTGTCCTTGGTCCCCACAACCCTGGCACATAATTTATTTCTCTTTTGAGTGAACCCTAAGCATTAGTGTCCATTAAGAAATTTTAAAACAAAGTCCAGAGATTACTTGGAGCACTTTCAGTAATATGTACTGATTATCATTAATAGCTCTTTTGTCCTAGGCAAGGACGTTGTTTTGTAACATCATTTTGTTTGGCCAAGACCTTCTCGGGCTGTGTTCCTGATCTGAATCCTATGTTGATTCTGCCCTCAGCAGTGCGGAATGGAGCAAGTTCACAGGACAAGTCAGAATGGGGGACAGTGGGGCCAGAGGCCAGCACAAAGTGATATGTTTTCTTTATGAAACAATTGTTAGACATTCCAAAAAAAAAATCCTACATGCTGGGCCTTGTTTCTTATTTCGTGTTCTTATGCTACGTGTAGATTGCTGTTTTAACTACCAGCTCCTTATGATGAGGCAGTGAAAGAGAAGTACAGGAGGGAGCAGGTGGACCCAGACGATCTCAACCTTATCACAGTGCTTGTCGATAATATGGCAGAAGGGAGGCCTAATTTTCCAGATTGTATTTTGAAGGTTCTGCCCGAGCTCTCAAATATTTATTTACCAGCTTATCTACCCATTAAACAGCAGTGCTCTAATGGGCATTGCCTGAGTCCCCCCTAGAGATTGTTCTCTGTTTATCCACTGCAGAGGATCTGCAATTAAAAACATCTTTAGTAGGAAAGAGGCACTATACTATGTGTCTCATGTGCATTACATTATTTAAGTCTTACTATAAACCTAGCACTGAGAATTTTATTCCCATTTTATGGATAAGAAAACAGAGGTTCAAGAGAGGTTAAGCCATTTTCCCAAGACCACAGCTTTTGTTAATTATCTTTCGGCACCTCTTTTCCTCCCCACCATACACAGCCACTTGAAATAGGGAAACATTGATATATTTAAAAATAAAAAGAAAGAAAGACAAATTCCACAATATCTCATTTTAAGTTTTTTTTTTTATTGGAGTATAGTTGATTTACAATGTTGTGTTAGTTTCAGTTATACAGCAAAGTGATTCAGATATGTATAGATATATGTAGATCTCATATATATTCTTTTCAAATTATTTTCTATTATAATTTATTTCAAGATACTGAACATAGTTCCCTGTGCTAAACAGTAGGTCCTTGTTGTTTATCTCTTTTATAATATGATAGCATATCTGTTATTCAGCTGTTTTTTGTTGTGTTTGCTTTTCCTTTTGTTTTTTATTCTAACACAGACCTTATCTATGTGGTGAATATCTCTATCTCAACAATTGTTATCTCATCATGAGGGAGGGCAAGAGAAGGTATGTGGGCTAAATATTAGCAAAGAGACAAAGGGGTATCTTTGTAGCTAGGGATTCGTCCAGCATGTAGGGCCTCTGGAAATGCCAGTATGGTAATGGGCATGTCTGGAGAGGAGGAAAGATACCATTTCTTACAAAAAAAAAAAAAAAAAAAAGTTAAACTTGGTACTTGTACCATTGCCTGGAAACCAAGAGACAAGAAGAAGTCCATCAAGGAAGTTAATTGGTCAAAGACTTGGCACCAATGGGATATATCAGATTCCATTCCTTGAGTGCGCTGCTCCATGATAACTGTAACTCTGAAACTACTAATAACCATGACAGTGATGAATTTGTGGTATTTTCATGACATTTCCTTTTCTTTACTCTGAAGTGTGGTCGGCTAAATAGAGTCAAGGAATCTTGCTGTATTAGAAGTTCTAGTTTGGGGAGAGTTGTTGCAGAGATTTTTTTTGCCCTTCGTTTTAAGGATATTAATTGGCAATTTAAAATTGTTATCACACTGTTAAGTTAGAAATTACTCTAAAGCATTACCTGGAGATGTTTCTCTCTCTCTCTCTCTCTCTCTCTCTCTCTCTCTCTCACACACACACACACACACACACACACACACACACACACACATACCCATATATATAAAATGAGCTGGGTAAGATTATAAGGAGTCTCACAATTTTATCAAAAGGTACCATTTTTCTCTAGCCCAGATAATTTTAAAATATCACCCAAAAGAAGTGTATCTTTTCCTTATATAACCTTTTGTGGATACTGCCTTCTTTCTTCTTTGGTTTTTAAAGGTTAAAAAGAAGAAAAGTTTCAGGGGGTTGCCTTTGATTGTGAGCTCCATTAGATTTTTTTCACAGTGAGAAATAGACCTGGTGGCCTGTTGCATAGAGGTAGTTTGGTTTGATAGCTTGAAAGCAGGGCAAGGAGTCACTGATCAAGACACTAGAAGGGAAATCGAGAAATCATGTAGTTCAGCTATCTCATTCTACAGATGAGAAAACTAAGCCCCAGAGAAGTTAAATGACTTTCCCAAATCATCCAGCGAGGTCACTTTTGGCTCAGGGTGTATGAGTGGTCTGTGTTTAGAAAGTTAGTTCCAGCCATCACTCTTGCACAACTCATAAAGTCCCAATCTCTGTAGAGTGCATGCCTCTGCAGATCTCTGGGGAAGGATATTGCTGTCACTTCCCAGACACTGGGAAGTGGATCAAAACCTTCACAACATCTGGACTTGGTTGGACATGCTTTGGTGGTGCTGATTCAAGTCGTTTGTCCACTCAGGCCAACTGCCCATGGGCAAGTATCTTCTGTTGATTTTAGAGAGGAAAATCCAGTGGACTTTGGAGTCTAGAATAAAAGTCCACTTACGTCTAGAAACTTGATTCTCTGTCTTACACTCTCCTCCATCAGATACGAAATTTGAAGTCAGAGCCCTTCATCTGATAACCAATATGAAACCCAGGATATCATGAGTAGCTAAGGAATAACTTTTGGTAGAACATTCTAATTCATCTTTGTTAAAGTAGGACTGTGTGGGTTATCCATCTTTTATCAAAGTTAATAATTAACATTTATATCACACTTCCCACTTTGTAAAGCTCTTTACACATTTTTTATTTCATTTTGATTTTCACAACAGCCTTTCGAGCATTCAGTTCAGTTCAGTTCAGTCACTCAGTCGTGTCCGACTCTTTGTGACCCTGTGAATTGCAGCACGCCAGGCCTTGCTGTCCATCACCAACTCCCGGTGTTTACCCAAACTCATGTCCATCAAGTCAGTGATGCCTTCCAGCCATCTCATCCTCTGTCATCCACTTCTCCTCCTGCCCCCAATCCTTCCCAGCGTCAGGGTCTTTTCCGATGAGTCAACTCTTCGCATGAGGTGGCCAAAGTATTGGAGTTTCAGCTTCAACATCATCCTCCCAATGAACACCCAGGACTGATCTCCTTTAGGATGGACTGGTTGGATCTCCTTGCAGTCCAAGGGACTCTCAAGAGTCTTCTCCAACACCACAGTTCAAAAGCATCAATTCTGCGGCGCTCAGCTTTCTTCACAGACCAACTCTTACATCCATACATGACTACTGGAAAAACCATAGCCTTGACTAGATGAACCTTTTTTGGCAAAGTAATGTCTCTGCTTTTTAATATGCTATCTAGGTTGGTCATAACTTTCCTTCCAAGGAGTAAGTGTCTTTTAATTTCATGGCTGCAATCACCATCTGCAGTGATTTTGGAGCCCCCAAAAATAAAGTCTGACACTGTTTCCACTGTTTGCCCATCTATCTGCCATGAAGTGATGGGACCGGATGCCATGATCTTAGTTTTCTGAATGTTGAGTTTAAAGCCAAATTTTTCACTCTCCTCTCTCACTTTCATCAAGAGGCTCTTTAGTTCTTCTTCACTTTCTGCCATAAGGGTGGTGTCATCTGCATATCTGAGGTTATTGATATCTCTCCTGGCAATCTTGTTTCCAGCTTGTGCTTCCTCCAGCCCAGCGTTTCTCATGATGTACTCTGCATATAAGTTAAATAAGTAGGGTGACAATATACAGCTTTGACGTACTCCTTTTCCTATTTGGAACCAGTCTATTGTTCCACGTCCAGTTCTAACTGTTGCTTCCTGACCTGCATACAGGTTTCACAAGAGGCAGGTCAGGTGGTCTGGTATTCCCATTTCCTTCAGAATTTTCCACAGTTTTTTGTGATCCACACAGTCAAAGGCTTTGGCATAGTCAATAAAGCAGAAATAGATGTTTTTTTGGAACTCTCTTGCTTTTTCGATGATCCAGCAGATGTTGGCAATTTGATCTCTGGTTCCTCTGCCTTTTCTAAAACCAGCTTGAGCATCTGGAAGTTCTCAGTTCATGTATTGCTGAAGCCTGGCTTGGAGAATTTTGAGCATTACTTTACTAGTGTGTGAGATGAGTGCAATTGTGTGGTAGTTTGAGCATTCTTTGGCATTGCCTTTCTTTGGGATTGGGATGAAAACTGACCTTTTCCAGTCCTGTGGCCACTGCTGAGTTTTCCAAATTTGCTGGCATATTGAGTGCAGCACTTTCACAGCATCATCTTTTAGGATTTGAAACAGCTCAACTGGAATTCCATCACCTCCACTAGCTTTGTTCATAGTGATGAAGGCCCACTTGACTTCACATTCCAGGATGTCTGGCTCTAGGTGAGTGATCACACCATCGTTATTATCTGGGTCGAGAAGATCTTTTTCGTACGGTTCTGTGTATTCTTGCTACCTCTTCTTAATATCTCCTGCTTCTGTTAGGTCCATACCATTTCTGTCCTCTATAGAGCCCATCTTTGCATGAAATGTTCCCTTGGTATTTCTAATTTTCTTGAAGAGATCTCTAGTCTTTCCCATTCTGTTGTTTTCCTCTATTTCTTTGCATTGATCACTGAGGAACACTTTCTTATCTCTCCTTGCTATTCTTTGGAACTCTGCATTCAGATGGGAATATCTTTCCTTTTCTCCTTTGCTTTTCGCTTCCTTCTTTTCCCAACTATTTGTAAGGCCTCCTCATACAGCCATTTTGCTTTTTTGCATTTCTTTTCCATGGGGATGGTCTTGATCCCTGTCTCCTGTACAATGTCACGAACCTCTGTCCATAGTTCATCAGGCACTCTGTCTATCAGATCTAGTCCCTTAAATCTATTTGTCACTTCCACTGTATAATCATAAGGGATTTGATTTCGGTCATACCTGAATGGTCTAGTGATTTTCCCTACTTTCTTCAATTTAAGTCTGAATTTGGCAATAAGGAGTTCATGATCTGAGCCACAGTCAGCTCCCTGTCTTGTTTTTGCTGACTCTATAGAGCTTCTCCATCTCCAACTGCAAAGAATATAATCAATCTGATTTCAGTGTTGACCATCTGGTGATGTCCATGTGTAGAGTCTTCTCTTTTGTTGTTGGAAGAGGGTGTTTGCTATGACCAGTGTGTTCTCTTGGCAAAACTCTGTTAGCCTTTGCTCTGCTTCATTCTGTACTCCGAGGCCAAATTTGCCTGTTACTCCAGGTGTTTCTTGACTTCCTACTTTTGCATTCCAGGTCCCTATAATGAAAAGGACTTTTTTGGGGGGTGTTAGTTCTCAAAGGTCTTGTAGGTCTTCATAGAACTGTTCAACTTCAGCTTCTTCAGCATTACTGGTCGGGGCATAGACTTGGATTACCGTGATATTGAATGGTTTGCCTTGGAAATGAACAGAGATCATTCTGTCGTTTTTGAGATTGCATCCAAGTACTGCATTTCGGACTCTTTTGTTGATCATGATGGCTACTCCATTTCTTCTAAGGGATTCCTGCCCACAGTAGTAGATATAATGGTCATCTGAGTTAAATTCACCCATTCCAGTCCATTTTAGTTCACTGATTCCTAGAATGTTGACGTTCACTCTTGCCATCTCCTGTTTGACCACTTCCAATTTGCCTTGATTCATGGACCTAACATTCCAGGTTCCTATGTAATATTGCTTTTTACAGCATGGGACCTTGCTTTTATCACCAGTCACATCCACAACTGGGTATTGTTTTTTCTTTAGCTCTATCCCTTCATTCTTTCTGGAGTTATTTCTCCACTGATCTCCAGTAGCATATTGGGCACCTACTGACCTGGGGAGTTCCTCTTTCAGTATCCTATCATTTTGCCTTTTCATACTGTTCATGGGGTTCTCAAGCCAAGAATACTGAAGTGGTTTGCCATTCCTTTCTCCAGTGGACCACATTCTGTCAGACCTCTCCACCATGACCCGTCTGTCTTGGGTGGCCCCCCATGGTATGGCTTAGTTTCATTGAGTTAGACAAGGCTATGGTCCTTGTGATCAGATTGGCTAGTTTTCTGTGATTATGGTTTCAGTGTGTCTGCCCTCTTGCAACACCTACGTTACTTGGGTTTCTCTTACCTTGGACATGGGGTATCTCTTCACGGCTGCTCCAGCAAAGTGCAGCCGGTGCTCCTTACCTTGGACAAGTGGTATCTCCTCACAGTCGCCCCTCCTGACCTTGAATGTGGAGTAGCTCCTCTCGGCCCTCCTGTGCCCGTGCAGCTGCTGCTCCTTGGACGTGAGGTAGCTCCTCTCCGCGGCCGCCCCTGACCTCGGATGTGGGGTAGCTTGTCTTGGCCGCCGCCCCTAACCTCGGACGTGGGGTAGCTCCTCTCGGCCATGCTTCTGCGTGGTCCATCACAGCCGTCACACTTTTTGAATGTTATTATGATTATATACAATTGTTGAGACTGGAGAAGTGAAGTAACTTGCCCAGGTTCTCTGCCAAGAGAAAAAAAGTGAATGGACTAAGAACATAAGGTCAGGTCAGTGGGACTCCAAATCCAGTTATCTTAAAAGCTACCTTGGGACTTTCCTGTTGGTCCAGTGGTTAAGAATCTGCCCTGGGGATTTAGGTTCGATCCCTGGTCTAGGAACTAATATCTCACATGCCACAGGGCAATGATGGCTACACACCACAGCTATAGAGCCCCTACATTCTGGAACCTGTGGGCCCAGCTAGAGAGAAGCCCACATGCCACAAGCAAAAGGTCCCACAAGCTACAACTAAGACCCAATGCAGCCAAAAATGAATAAATAAAATTTTTTAAGTTACCTTTAAAAAGTCCATTCTTTTTCACTTCTGGGTTGAATTAGAGCTGTTTTTCTCTTAAACACTCATAATTTATCTTTAGAAAACCCAACTATCCTGGAATTCTTGATTGAGTCACTGCTGGGAGCGTTAGGTTTGAATAAGACTTATCCCTTCCACCTGACAACAAAGATGGGCAACATAGATAGCCTTGATCTCAGGGATGGTAAGCTCTATAGAAATAAAGACAGGGATCTTGCAGCCTCTGAGGAAATGACAAGAAAGTGAAATGGAAGACCAGCCAACCCATTTAAGGGAGAGGGGGATAAAGAAATGGCTGCTGGTCAGAAACCAGGCTACACAGGCCTCTCAAGGACTTCTTTCACCCAGGAGCTGGTGGGGCTTCCTGGGTTAGCTAAGGCTGGGGGACAGGGCCCTGTACATTTAAATTATTTATAGAGCTGATTGCTGAGTGCTGTGTTTTGAAGAGTAAATCTTTTTTTTTTTTTTTTAATAATTATTCTTTTTAGAGGTACTATCCATACTAGAGGTTTTCTGTTTTTCATTGAAGTATAATTGATGTATAGTATTATATAAGTTACAGTTGTATGAATAACAGTTCACTATTTTGGAAGGTTTGCAATTATTATAAAATTTTGGCTATATTCCCTGTGTTGTACAGTATATCCTTATAGCTTATTTTACGCATAATAGTTTGTACTTCTTAATCCACTACCACTATCTTGCCTCTCCCCACTTCTCTCTCTCCACTGGTAACCACCAGTTTGTTCTCTATATATGTAAGTCTATTTCTTTTTTGTTATATTCACTAGTTTCATTGTATTTTTTTTTTAGACTCTGCAAATGAGTAATAACATACAGTATTTGTCTCTCTGTCTGATTTATTTCACTGAACATAATACCATCCAAGTCCATCCAAGTTGTTACAAATGGCAAAATTTAAGTCTTTTCATGGCTGAGTAATATGCCACTGTGTATATATATACACATATACATATGTATATATATAGATACGTATATATATAATATATATATATACCACAGCTTCTATATCCATTCGTCTGTTGACAGAAACTTAGGTTGCTTCCGTATCTTGGAAGTTGCAAACAATGCTGCTGTGAACATTAGGGTGCATGTATCCTTTTGAATGGTGTATATATATATATATATATATATATATATATATATATATATATACACAAACCCAGGAGTGGAATTGCTGGGTCATATGGTAGTTCTATTTTTAGCTTTTTGGGAAACCTCCATACTGTTTTCTCCAGTGGCTGCAGCAATTACATTTCTGCCAACAGTGTACAAAGGTTCCTTTTTCTCCATATCCTCACTAATATTTGTTGTTTGAATTCTTTTTGATGATAGCCATTCTGACCAGTGTGAAGTTATATCTCACTGTGGTTTCGATGTGCATTTCCCTGGTGGTTAGCAATTTTGAGCATCTTTTCATGTGCCTGTTGGCCATCTGCCTCTCCTCTTTGGAAAAATGTCTATTCGGGGCTTCTGCCCATTTTTTAATCAAGTTGTTTGCTTTTTTGATGTTGAATTGTATGAGCTGTTTACATATGTTAGATATTAACCCCTTATCAGTCATATCATTTGCAACTTTTTTTTCCTATTAGGTAGGTTGTCTTTTCATCCTGTTGATGGTTTCCTTTCCTGTGCAAAAGCTTTTAAGTTTAATTAGGTCCCATTTATTTAGTTTTGCTTTTATTTCCTTTGCTTTAGGAGACAGAGCCGAAAAGAATATTGCTACAATTTATGTGAAGGAGTGTTCTGCCTATGTTTTCCTCTAGAAGTTTTATGGCTTCCAGTATTATATTTAGGTCTTTAATCCATTTTGAGTTTCAGTGTATATGTTAGATAATGTTCTGGTTTCATTCTTTTACATGTAGCTGTCCAGTTTTCCCAGTAACGCTTATGGAAGAGACTATCTTTTCCCCATTGTATATTACTGCTTCCTCTGTCATAGATTCATTCACCATGGTGTGTGGGTTTATTTCTGAGCTTTTTATCCTATTCCACTGATCTATGTATATTTCTTGTGTGTGCCTATATCATACTGTTATGATTACTGTAGCTTTATAGTATATTTTGAAGTCACAGAACATGATTCCTCCAATTCCATTTTTCTTTCTCAAGGTTTGGCTAATTCAGAGTCTTTTGTGTTTCTGTATAAGTTTTTAAATTATTTGTTCTAGTTCTATGAAAAATGCCATTAGTATTTTGATAGGGATTGCACTGAAATCTGTAGATTGCCTTGGGTAGTATGATCATTTTAACAATATTATTTTTTCCAGTCCAAGAACATCTTTCCATCGTTTGTGTCATCTTCAATATCTTTGATCAGTGTCTTATAGTTTTCAAGTACCGATCTTTTACCTCCTTAGATAGCTTTAAATACATACCATGGAGTCACTACCCACCAGATATTAACTTTCCACAGAAAACTTTTTATTGTCTTCGTTAAACTTTCCAGAGTTGACTCATTTGTGCAATGAGAAGGACATTTTCTCCTTTTTTTTCCCCACTTCTGTGGAGTCAGTTACTTTGAAGTACTAGAGCTTCTATAGAGAAAAGACGACCATAAGACATTAGAGTGATCACAGTAATTTTTAAGGAAATGAGAAGTAAGGAATTCCATGAAATTTTCTGATTGTTTCATTAAATTTGTCTTTTATGTGTTCAAATTGTTTCAGTTCATTTTCCTTTCCTATGAAAACAGAATTTTGACTTCATAATGGCTCTTAAGTTAAAAAAAGAAAAAGAAAATTAAGTATTATACACAGTTCTGGCTCTATAATTAGGAGTTGTAATGCATTTTAAAAGATATTACTTATGTGAGAGGGATGTGTTTTTTAAGCCTTTCTCCATAGAAGTATATCTACTAATTTATTGCTATATTTTTCCTTGCTGTAATGAATATAATTTACATTTTATTTGTATAAGTTAGGGTTGCTAGATAAAATACAGGATGCTCAGTTACACTTGAATTTCAGATAAATTATTAGTGTCTGAAATTTAAATGTAACTGGGCATCCTGTATTGTTTCTGCTAAATCTGGCAGCTCTTGTATAGATATGTCCCCCAGTTATTTACACTGATCACTAATTGGCAGTTTAAAAAAAAGAGGCTGAGTTTGTGCTGTTGCAGAAGTCATACTTTCTTCTGAAGACAGATACGAGAAGTTTTAGCTCCGTGCTATTCTGATTGCAAAGACCAAGCAGTTTTCCTGGAAAGATTTTCAAAATCTATTATCATTATAATTGTCATGAAAATATTTGATGAGAACACTGCATCACACCGTATAATAAATTTAAGTAGAAAAGTCAAAGCAGTGGTATTTTCATCAGGCCTTTGGATGTCAGGAAAAATTGTTCCACACTCAGCGAATATAGATAGGTGCGACTGGGGCTGTGTTAAATCCAATTGTGTGAAGGTTCTGAATAATCAGGAGTGACAGCATAAGCACTTTCTCTTCAAAGTGATTTTTACAGAAAGCATTATTTCCTAAGGAAAGTACACATATAGCTCTCATAATGCTGAAAGAGCACTAATATATCAATTTATTGGTGCTGGTGTCATGAGCTGGAGTTGCAAATGGTATTCAGATTTTCAGTTTGACTCCCTGTTGCTTTTGGGAGAAGTTCCCTTCCCATGAAAAAGCTTATTTCAAAAACTCCTAAAACCCTTTGGTTAGTTCCCATGTGAAAGAGTCTTTAAGACTCTTTGCAGAGGGTTTTAACTTCACTCTGCAAAGCCAACTCAAACACTATGAAAAACAATAGTTTCGTTTTCCTCAATAAAAAGGGGGGAAAAAAGAATTTGAGTTGGGCTATGTAATTTCAGCTTCCCTAAATAAGTCCTTTGGAAAGTTGTGGGGGGAGCAAGTGTGTGATTTTGGTCTTGGCGCACAACTTTGGCACTAACTTTTTTTTTTTTTTATGTCTACCATGGATTTTCACAACAGATTTCTTCCCTGTATGATACGTCCCATAGCTAAGTAATAGGTCTGATGTGGGTGCCAAATTTTTCAATGAGGTTACTTTCTAGAGGAGGGTTAAATAGTTCTCTTAATAACTTGAAAGAAAAAACACATTCAAGGTTTACCGCATTTCTTAGTCACAGGCTAAATGTTTTCAAGAGTTTTATGACTTTGAGCCTATTTAGTCTTAAGAATATCCCCCAAGAAGAATGAAGCATACAGAATTAATAAGTGGAACACTTCTGAAATGGCAGTAGCACTATTTTCGTTGAAGGATGCATTTACATGATCTTTCTGAGGTCCTCATGTGCCGAATCTTGCCCAGCTCCATTCCTCACCTGCTCTCTGTAAAGCAGCTTGGAAGCCTCAGGGGTGCTGACTCATGAATCCCTCATGTTTTCATGTGGTTTATGTGCATTGTGCTGCCATTTGCAGAAGTAGCATTCATCCCCCTTCTGACTTTAATGAGTACGGACAGAGAGGTACATTTTGTGGATGTATTTTCCCTCCCCATTAAATGTAATGCTTCATGTAAGCAGCAAGAGTCATTTTCATTAAAAAGTAAACATGAAATCAATGGCCAGAGCAAATTAATTGCTCCGTGGCTCGGTTCACTCTTGTCTGAGTAAGTTGGCATCACTCTCTTGAATCTTTCCCTTAAATCTTTCCCACTCTACATATAAACGTGATCATCTTCCCTATTTAAAATCAAAAATAAGAGTCTTCCCTCACTCTGTTTAATGACTGTCTATGCTGCTATTTTTTTTAAACCACAGAATCTCGTAAGCCAGTAAGCAATGCTTGCTGGCCCCATGGTTAATGATTTCATTACTCTGGGGTAGATCCCGTGATGTTGTAGGTGAAATGAGGACTCATCTTCCCTCTCCATCCCAATCTGAACAAAATGTATTTCAGAGTACCCTGGGAATGATGTTATGTTCTAAGAAATACACATAGGCCGCTTCCTCACCTTTGTCCTTGTCTCTTCTCTTCTAGGTATCTCAGTAACAAAGAAGACACATACATGTAAGTAATGCATCTTTTTTTCTTGTCCAAAGTTTTCTGCAGAATTGGAATTCGCATATGTCTGGCTGCTGTGGCCCTTCCAAGTATAAACTAATGTTTCAACTGTGATCCATGGTCAGTACAGGTCATACTTCTCTACCTGTAGTGGTTGGAAGTGGTACATCTCCACCTGTTTGTACTGAGTGTGTGTTAAAGAGGGTCTAGGCATAGTGTGATACATCCTAGCAATTTGAGGCATTCATCTTTAGAAAAACCATACAATCTAGCCAGGAGGATCAATTAATTACTTACTGGTCACCCTTACTCTGGATCCTTCTTAGAGGAGTTGGTATGTTTCTAGGAAACATCACCTTGATTTCTTTTAAACTTGGGTTTCGTTTTCCTCACCACTCACAATGTAGGTCGTTTTGTACTTGTGTCTGTGGAGCAGAGATATTGACCAGGAATCTGGGTGCTGCCGGTTGACCCTGAGTGTGGCCTTTGTGGGCCCTGGTAAATCGCACGGGTAGTTTGATGTGGAAACGTGTGCTGAATTTATCCTCTGTATTCATTCCCACCTCTCAGGTTCAACTGCTTTCATCAATTGCCTTCATTCGAACTCCACCATAAGTTTGCAAACTCACGTCAATGTAAAGTGTTGTGATTTGCATTCTGAGCAAATTTGACTGTGCCTTCAACCTCAGGATGAAATCAATACGTCATTGATGGCAGGCAGTCAACTTTCGCTGTACTCAACCAGCATATTATTTAGACTTTGAATTAAGAGTGTCATTAGAATTTGATAACTATTTTAGACCACAGATACGTGCTACCTATGAGATATGTTTGGGCATCCTTCTAAGGCAAGCAATGGAGATACTTATGGCACAATTTAGGGCCGACAAAGACGTGTCCCCCAATTTTTCCTATGTATGCTTTGAAAAGTTTTGATTTTATGTGAACCATTTGGAGGGGAAAAAAATCTGTGTACCATCAAAGTAGTTTATCTTGTGCCTCGGTTGATTCTTAAAATCTGCTCTTGGATTTGTCTGTCTGTCTATCTGTATTTGTAGAAAACAAACATAAAAAAAAAAAAAAAAAAAAAAAAAAAGCCAACAACCCCACCCAGTTTGATGGTTGCCTGACTCTTAGGTCCCAGTCCTGCAGTCTCTCCACGTGGCTCTCCCGTGGGCTCCAGTGGAATGTTAGTTTGAGGATAGAGGGAAGTTCAGGCCCGTAATGGACACGTGCTCAGGACAGCACCTCATCTCTCAATGCACAGTTCCAGCTGGCTGTCCCTCCACCAGGATAGTCTGTGGCCCTTAGTTTTTTGGGGGTTGTTTTGTCGTCGTCGTCGTTGTTGTTCTTGCTGTTGTCGGTGCATAATTGAGCTCATGATGACTGAGAGATTGACAGTGCAGGAGACTGAAGTCCTCTGTATATCCGCAGGGCAGGCATGGTACAGAGCGCTTCCTTGCACAGCCTTGCCCATGAGCTCGTCCCTGGCCTGGTGGGACCCACTCTAGAGGTGGTAAGTAATTCAGTCTTTCTGCTAGCTCAGTCCTGGGCCTCTCCCGAACAGGGGCGGATGATTGTGCCTACTATTGATGGCGGTTTGGGGTATGGACTCCTGGCCACCTAGCAATATACAGAAAGCCGCTGACTGTTTGCATTATGACTTGGCTCCTGGATAAGCGAACAAAACCACTAGTTCAACTCCACTGGATTCAATGAATAGGACAGAGACCAGATATGTTACTTAATATACAGACCATCTATCCATAAGGACCTTCAAGGAACTATCATCCCTAAGGATAATTTCATTGGCCTGTTGCAGAAATAATAACCTGTGGTTGGATTGAAATTCATGGAAGGATTTGGGTGACAGATGAGAGTGGTAGCTAGTGAGAAAAGGTGGCACTTCAGGCAATGTAACAGGTTGGTCTTTCAATGGAGGCTTACTGAACTGTATCAGATATTCCTGCTTGAAAACAAAATCAAGATAAGGCCAGAGTGGGTAGATTTTGAGTGCCTTTCTAACTATGAAAATCAGCAGGAAAATTCTTAGGGATTAAGCATAATGTAAATGTAGAAAGATTTAATGCTTCCTTTATTGTGTAGCTTAGATATTACATCTGTAAGAACGATTTAGATTGGAAATCATCTTGTGTCTTTTGGTTGATGTTTACTTTCATGATGTTGGGGACAGGGCCCAAAATAAAATGTCCCAGTGACAAGATGGGAAGAATAGCATCTGAATAGACAGTTGACACAAAACTTTGCACATGCGAAGGAGAAATTGAACTGTCCAAGTTGCATGTTAGTGAAAGTCTTCTATGACACTTAAACATGGAGATTGTTTTTGTCACTAAGCTTAGCAGACAGGCCATCATATTTCTGATCTTAGTGTCTCTACAGGCCCTGAAAGTTGTGAGGAGGAGGAAAACAAATCAGTTCTTCCTCTAATAACCATCACCCAAATGACTTCTTAAGCATCTGTCTGATTTTTCTTGAAAACTGAACTTTTCCCAACTTGCTGATCAGTTTTAAGATGTTAAATTCCAGCTCCTCCTAAATCATCTTGACATCTATTCTTCAAAAAGTTTCACTCTCAGGGAAGTGTGTGAATTCATTTTTCAGACGGTCTCGAGACTTCTACTTTTAGCCAGGGTTTGGCAAACTTCGGTCAAGGCTTGACTACATAATCACCCACAGCTGAAGTCACCTCCTATTAGCAGTTTCAACCTGAATTTCCTAACTGCCCTCACAGAAAGATTATTCCACTTACAAATTAACATGTACAGTTGCAGAATATATTATCAGACGCGAGTGTCAGCTCACAGGTACACCAGTCAGAGGTGCAAGAACTACAAAATGAACCTGAATAGCTCTGACACTTCATAGCATTTTAGGCCACCTTGTTACCTGGAAAGTACAGGTATTGCTTCTTTAAAAAAAAAAAAAAAGTGTTTGGGGTGAGTTAAGCCATAAATTCCGGGGAAAAGAGATCTGATTGTTAGCCTCACAGAAATCCATAAGCATGGTCTTTGGAGACCACTGATTCTCCTCAGTTCCTGGGACAGCACCGTCAATGTCATTAGCTTTACTTAGCAGGTGAGGAAAGGCCACGTTTGGGGGCTTCTGCTATGAAGTCATCATGACAGATCAAGGAATTCTTATGCTTGCAATGTTCTTCATTTGTGAACAGGAAATGTTCCTGATGGGTTTTGGTGTGTGAACATAAAAGGGAGTTTTTATTTGTGGGATAGGGGTGTCCTCGAGAAATTTTACCATGGTGTAGAATTTAATTTTTGTGGTTGATTATATAGCACCTGTATTTGGTTGGACACTTCCAAGATTGCTTTAGCTTTGGTGATTCACAAGTTTGTTCTGGTCTCTTTCCTACTGAAATAGTACTGTGTGGATAAATATGTTTTTTCTTGGAATCCACTGCTGTCTTGGGTTTTATTATTTGCCAAGGACAACTGTTCATTTGCTCCTGACTTCTTAATCTAATTCTGCATGGGTAGTTCTACATTCACTAAAATGTTAGAAGATGACATATATGGAGATGAAAAAGTGAAAAATACAACAGATAATAATCTTAGCTATTTCCAGCTACTAGGTAGTTGACCATCATTGTCATCATCTTAGGGAATATAGAATCTAGTCACCACAGCGTAGACCAGAGAGATACCTGGTAGGCTGCTGGATTGCCTCCAGAGTGTCAATAGAACATCATCACTTTCTCCTGTTCTCATCCTTGTTTATATTCTTTATTCTTTTTTGGAGTTTTTTGTTTATTGAAGTATAGTTGAGTCACAGTAATGTGTTATTTAAGGTGTACAGCACAGAGTGATTCAGATAGATAGATAGGGAGGTAGATAGATAGATAGATCTTTTTCAGATTCTTATCCCTTATACATTATTATAAAATATTGAGTACAGTTCCCTACTCTGTGCTATATAGTAGTTTCTTGTTGGTTATCTGTTTTATATATAGTAGTGTATATATATTAACCCCAACACCCTAATTTATATTCCTAAATCATATCCCTTATATTTCTTGTTTAAGTCTCTTCTCCTTGCTTTCTTCCACACTCAGGGACTTCCAGACATGCAAAAATTACAAGTTACTCAGTAAGCAATCAAGAAACTTTGTCAGTGTAGTCCCACTGAATGTCAGTTTTCCCTAGTAAATAAAAATAGAATATGCTTCTGAACCTTCTGGAACTTTTCATTTTAACCCAAATAACCATCAAAAGTGAATTTAGTACATTTGCAAATGTTTGGTTGCATCAGGCTAACACCTAAGATAGAAAATTAAAGCACTGTGTTATTTATCAATAGATTTTAGTTCTTAGAAGTAAAAATATTTTCGTACAAATCAGAATATTTCTTTGAGAACTAACCCTTTTGTATCTTTAAAGAAAAAAACTATTTACTATGGTCATTTAAAGCAGACTTAGTTAATGTATTCACTTCTTAGCCCTAGAGACTTGGCTTTAAATTTGACTTAGAGAAAATTAGTTTCGAGGCCTCAACCTCCTCTCCATGGATATTTGCTGATATCGCAAAGTGAACCCAACAGTTTGTCACGGTTGTTGCTGTTTACTCAGAGGTCCGAGAACTAGACTCGCCTTATTTTCTTGTTTTCTTTTCCTTCCCTTTAGGCCATTCCTTTTGGTTGTAGACTCTTAGCAACCCCAAACTTGGGGCTCACCCACAGTGTTTTCACAGTCCAGGAAAACTCAAGAACCATTCTTGGCAAAGTGAATGGAAGGTACTTTGGTTGTATAGTTAATTGGTTGCTGTGACAACCAATGTGAGTCATGGTGTGACTCACGGCAATTATAATTTCAATTGCTGGCTGGATGTTTCATTAGGACAGACCTGAGCAGAAGCCACACTGAAGTTCTTTCAGTCGGCTTTCATCCAGCTCTCATCCACCCATTGACCAACAGCCACAAACTAGTGCTCATAAAGTTGCCAGAAGTTTCATTTCTTAGCTTGCTGAGACCACTAGCCATCCCAGACACTAAGTTTGCTGCTGATGGAGCATGACCAAAATACAAGTGCTGGCCTCTTTAGAGGGCTACTCAATGGACAATTGTTTATTAAGGATTTACTATGTACTGACAGATTCTTTGACCCCAAGGAGCTTATACACTTAGTTCAAGGTTGGGACTGCAGGAAAGTGGGAATACATAATCACAGGAAATAATCTGAAAATACAAAGGCTAACTGTACAGTTTCCAGAAGTTTCAGCTCATAACTGGAAAGCAGATTAAGCCAGAAAAGTGAGAGAGGAGAAAAGAAATAGAGAGACCTCCAGGATTCTGACACTGTGACCCAAGCACACAGTAGCAATGAAGGGAGTGGTGAATATTTAACCCTGGATGCTAAAAACGACTCTCACTCCTCCTCCTCTCCCCCTATTCTCACCCAGAGGAATACCTATTTTGTTCCTTCAAGATCAGTTAATCCAAGGAAGTAAAAATCCCCCAAACCATCTGGAGACGTTTGCCTTGTTTAGACTCAGCCTGTCTGTCTAGAGCCAAGCTCTTTGAACTATACAGGATTCCTCCGTCTCATCATATTAAGATATAAATGGATCACATTTGGCCCTGCCAGTCAGTTCTTCCAAGGTAGAAGATTTGCATAGTCTTAAAATCCACCATTCATGGTGAGGATCTGTGAATTCCATTAAAAATCTGAATCTTTAGCTAAGTGTTTCCATCAGAGCATCCAACTGGTTCACATTTGCTGCTTTTGAACCTCGGATTTGTGAACTGAATTTGGACAAAAAGTATTTGTGTTCTCATTTCAGAACATAGGTTCAAAAGGGTGAATTGAGATGAGGAATAGCTCTTTTAAAGTTCATGATCACAAGACTTCCCTGGTGGTCCAGTAGTTAAGACTCTGTGCTTCCAATGCAGGGGGTGTGGGTTTGATCCCTGGTTGGGGAACTAAGATTTCACATGCCATGTGGCATGGCCAAAAAAAAAAAAAAAAAAAATTATGACCAGTACTAGAAAATAAAAATGCTTAGCCTACTAAGTACTGGTGTCTACTTGATGGATTTGTTGTATATTTAATGAAACTCTTGTACATGATTGGGCTGATTGTTAAAGAAGAGCTATATGTCTTTTCAGGATTTTGTGTCACTTCAAGTTCAATAATAATAGTACTAACAGTGGTGATAGGAATGGTGAAGGTTCCAGTAGGTGCTATGGTAGCAACAGGAGCTATCACTTACTAAGCAGTTCTGATATTCCAGGCATTATGTTCAGTGCTTTACATGAATTATCTCATTAATCTTCTCATTGGCCCCATGAGCTTTGCCCTGCTTGTACCCCCAAGTTGAGATGAGAAAATTTGTCTGAGAGATCAGTCACTTAACTGAGAGAAGTGAGACAACTTGCAAACTCATTCATCTAGCTGGAAATGGGCAGAGCCGGGACTCAGAGTAGATTGACTCCTTGCACACACAGGAGTGCCACATTGTTATCTCCAGTATCAGCATTGGGTAATCACCACGGAGCACTTGCTAAGTGCTAGATGCTGTTCTAAACATTTTGTATGTGTTATTTCATTCCATCTTTCCCATAAACTTGTGAGGGAGATTTTGCTACTATCCCCCCTCTACAGGTGAAAACTGAGGCCCAGGGTTCTACAACCAGCTGGTGTGTGGTGAAAGCCAGGGTTTAAGCCAACCCACAGAACCACAGAATGAAGTAAAGAACTTCATTCCTTAGAGTGATTATTCCACTCAAAAATACAGGAAGAAAGTCAAGTGTAATTCCTACAGTCGACTCAGATTTTCTTTTACTTTACAACTGTTTTACCTATAAAGACTTCTAACCTTGGTGAACCAGCTGATTACAAGAAAAGGGTATGTTATTCCCACTATATGAAAAAGTTCATTTAAACCAGTTGAACTAAAATGATCATTACTTGTCTTTTTTTCAAAGAAAACTGAGTTTAATTATTATTACACATGTTTGGGTAGTCTGTTTATGAGCCAAGTCTGTTTGATGACTAATAATATAAATACATTACTTATTTTTTAACAACCTAATCTCATTCATCAAAGAACTAACCTCCATTTAACACCACTATTCATACACCTCAACTGATTCCATGATAAAATGATAGTTAAAAATGGTTATTTTTGCTTCTTAAGATAGCCATGCTCCCTGCACTAGTAGTAATATGTATTTCTGGCAGCAGGAACCTGTTTTCCACTGCAACAAAACCTTTAACAATTATTTATGGCATTTATAAGAAAATTGCACGTTAGCATTCTCTTGTCAGATCAACTTGATAATTCATGTATAACTATCATTGCCACTAAGAGGTAGAATAATTCAGGATACTGTGGTTTCCCTAAACCTAACCAAAAACAAACAAAACCATGAAAGCTAAAAGTTCCTTAGGGAACTGAAATGTATATCAAAGGGATGTGTAGGGGATTAAACATCTGGGTTTCAAGTATGCTTGAGAGTACCTGAATTTCGGATTGGGTTTGCAGTCATACCAGCTTCTCTCTTTATTGAGATCTGCACCCAGAGGACTAAAAAGAAGCAGAGATATTACCAAAGTGTCTGAAATATGAAGAAAGTTACTGTCTACAAGAACTTTCTTTATGAATTACACAAAAAATTGCACACTAGGTCTATCAAATACACTTGCAGGAAGTTAGTGAATTCAAAGTCACATGGTCCTTTTGATTATAATTGATACCCATAACTGCACATATGATGACTAAGTTTTTCATTTCCACGCTATTCAGTTACCCTTTTTCCTGTGACTGCTAGAGTTTCCTCACAGTTCTCCACACACTTCACCTCCACCTCTGGGTAAACATTATTCCTATGTAGAATTGATAGCTCTTTTTATCTTGTTTTGCTTTGCTGAACTTGTAGGCATGGATTTTAGCCCCACATGTCTTAAATGCTTAACCGTCAAGCATGAATTAGAGGGCAGGCATATTGAAGAAAAGAGCAGAAATGACAAGAATGTGCAAGATTCAGGTTTGGATTCAGAGAGACTTAGTCCGTACATCTTTTACTTTAATCATCCTGTTTTGGAGAAGAGAAGGAAGAGACTCTATGGTGGATTATCCAGATACCTGTGATATTGGAATCTAAGGAGGGAAGGCTAGAAAGCAGACCACAGCCAATCCCTGTACCGAATGCAGGTGGTCAGGAATCAGAAAGATTTTAATTAGCTTAATATTCGTAACAGCTACCCTGTGTGCGGCAGTGTGTTAGGCACAGCATAAAACAGAAAGTTTAACTCTTAATCCTCACTCTCCAATAGTTTAGTCTACATCTGAGGAGAAAGGGCACTTGAGGAACTTTTAGTAATGGAGAAGTTGCAGAAGAATGCAGGGCTGTGATTCAATTGGATTGTCTGTCTGAGTGGGCAACCCAGGCAGGGAGCTGAACTAATCCAGTAGCTGGAAGATCAGCTGGAAGGTGGATTGATGGAGGTCTTGGGGTAGGGTGGTTGTATAAACCTATCTGACTAGAGTAGAGTATTAACAAGAAAAAGAGAGGATGTGAAGAACAGAGATAAGATTTTGGCTTTATCTCATAACCAGTGGGAAGCCACCGAATGGGTGTGAAAAGCACAGTGACCTGTAAACAGTGTTTTTATGGCTGTCATTTAGTGAGTATCATAGGAATCACACATTCCATACTTCAATCCCTTTTCTGAACTCCAACAAAATTCTTAGCCTCAGATGGAGGTTCTTTTCTGGTCTTTCCTCTGATCACCTGTGTAAAAAAAGTGCTTATTGAGCAGGAAAGATTTAGTCCAAAAAGAGAAGACTGTTCTAATTATTAAAGAAAAAGTGTTTCATTTTTTTCTCTCCATCTGCCCGGTTTGAAGGTCTAATTTTAAGACCAATGCTTGCCATTTCATTAAAGTCAGAGGAATGAAGCAAACAGTGAAATCTGAAAAATACATACACACTTTGAATTATGTGGCTAATGTTTCTTTTTGCTTTCTTTCATTCATGCTGCTAATTGGCTGAGGCAACTGTAATATACCAAGAGCCTGTATCTTTCCAACCCTTTTCAACTCAGCCACTCACAGCTTTCTAAAAATTTGAACCCTACATTTCCAATCTTGCTCACTCCTTACATAGGCAAAGTAAACGGCCTTATTATTTTTCATAAGCACAAAACATTATTTCCCTCACATGACTGCACAGTACAGCTCAAAGCTAGCTAATGATATGTCCTTTGCTCTTTGTTTTTCTTTCTTAATTTCCCAAGAATGAGTTTCTATTGTTTCACTTAACACTCAGGTTCAGATGTAGCATTCTATTGGCTGCACATTCAGAAAAGTCTTCAGTATATAATGAACCATCTCACGGTAATTTATCTGTCTCTCTTCACCGTGTCTTTTTGCGTCAACAAAACTGAAAATTCACTTCCCCTCACCAAGTTGGGGCATCGAGATAATTGATTGTTACCAGTCTCTGCTGTTCGTAGACAGGATAACACCAGTGCCTCTAGAGAACAGGTGAAAACTAAACTCTGTCCCCCGAGGCCAATGAAATAGCTGTTTGGTCCCTTGTGTGAAACTTCCTAATAACTTAACTGGGCAGCCTCTGGGTCCCTGGAGGCCTTCTCCACAAGAGTATTCCCTCTCTTTGTTAAGATTGCTTATTAAAAATGATTTTATAATGAAGTTGCCTCAAATAGCAGCTCTTTTCCTGGTTGTCCTTGAAGCTGTGGTGAAGAATCTCAGAGACAACTGTCTAGGGTTTTCCTCCTTGTTAAAAACTTCTCTCTCACCACTGTTACTCTTGATTTTTAAGGAGACAAAGTCTAACTGACACAAGTCCCTCTCCGGTTGATTATGTCGCTTAAAATACTGTGCAAGGCATTATTGCCAGTTGAGCTTGTCATTCGGGCTCAGACATCGAACCGATCAACATGGATGGAGGATATTTAAGTCTGCAGTGGGAGTAAGGCTGTCGAGTTTCCCTTGGAAAACCACAGCGAAGGAATGTGACTGCTAACTCTGCCCCAACGCCATCAAAACCATGATGTCTAATTATTTTATTTCTTTGGTCCTGGGTGTCAATCTGCAGACTAACCACTCTCCTGCCACAAGGGACTGTCGTGAAGGGGAATCAAAATAAAAAATTAGTGCTGCTTTCTTTGCTACCCATGTACTGTACAAATTCAAAGACTTTTTGTAAATGTAGGCTATTAGGAGAAAAATCACTTGTTGGTGGTTCACATCATCAGCTTGGCTTTCTGGCTTGAAAGAGCTTTGATGAACTGGTATATGTCATGTGAGGAATGATAATGCAGTTGTCAGGAAGGCTCACCATAGGAAATGTGTTCCTCAGACTTGGTCTCCCAGTGGCCAGGTGCTCAGTAAACAACAGACCGTATAAAGCTGTTAGTGACAGATTCTGCTTGAAATATTTTTCTAACTTTAAGGCTTGTCAGGCAGTAAATCTGCAGAGCAGGGTACTCAGGATGCGGCTTGGCACCCCTCTCGCTTTGCTATGTGAATAGAATAGAGTGCCAATAATAAGAAGGACTGTTGTGACTCTCTTAGTGGAGATGTCAGTTTTGTGGTGCTAGGATTGTGTGCTAAGAGCATGCCATGGCTGGGGCTTCCCTGATGGTCCAGTAGTTAAGAAGCTGCCTGGCAATGCAGGGGAGGTGGGTTTGATCCCTGGGCAAGGAACTGAGATCCCACATGCCGCAGAGTAACTGAGCCCGCATGCCACAACTACAGAGCTCCTGTGCCACAACTAGAGTCCTTGCACCACAATGGAAGATCCAGCTTGCTGCAACTAAGACCCCTTGCAGCCAAATAAATGAATAAATAAATATTTTTTAAAAAAGAAGGAAGAACGTGACTTGGCTGAATTCTGTTCTCTGAAACCAGAGAGATTAGAAAATACAACCTTTACATTCAGCAGTTTTTACTCCTTCCTCTCCCAAATAAAAAGAAAAACTATGTCTTGCTTTGGGATTCCACTGTCAGCAGGATCTTATTCCACCTCCTTAACCTTTGGGGCGCTCTGTTGCCTGAGGAATCGAAACTATCAATACTTAGTATGGGAAACAAGGCCCTTCACAATCTAGTGTTAATCTTTCCATTGCTCTCTCCCTGACTTCTGTGCTGGCAGTTTTTGCCGCTATCCATGACTAGTTCCTAGATGACTCTGTGCATGGGTATACCTCAGTGCCTTTGCTTCTGTTACACCTTGTTTGCCCAGGAATGGGCTTTACCGAATTATATGCCTATGGAAGTCTTACTGCTCCACCAAAGGCCAATGCAAATAGCAACATCTGTGCAAGGCCTTCTCTGATCCCACCTTGCTAAATTAATTTAACAGCTCCTCTGCCCCCAGGGGACATTGTTAAGGTGACAGTATAGAAAATATATTGTAGATTAGTTGTAGTTCTGTAGCTTTTTCTCACTGCTGCTGTTGCTGCTGCTAAGTCGCTTCAGTCATGTCTGACTCTGTGTGACCCCACAGATGGCAGCCCACCAGGCTCCCCTGTCCCTGGGATTCTCCAGGCAAGACTACTGGAGTGGGTTGCCGTTTCATTCTCCACTAGATATGCTTTAATTATCCTGGTGTATCTTGGTCTTAGCAGAGTTATTGGTATTTACCATGTGCTCCATTTATTTCTGTAGACTTTATATTTTTTTTAAAGATTTTTTTTTGGTGTGGATCATTTTTTAGAGTCTTTATTGAATTTGTTACAATATTGTTTCTGTTTTATGTTTTGGATTTTTTTGACCCCAAGGCACGTGGGATCTTAGCTCCCCAACCAGGGATCAAACCCACACTCCTTGCATTGGAAGGTGAAGTGGTAACCACTGGACTGCAAGCAAAGTCCTTTCTGTAGACTTTAAATGTGTGTGTGTGTGTGTGTGTGTGTGTGTGTGTGTGTGTGTGTGTGTACACACAATTTTAGACCACTCTTCTAGCACATTTGATTATAGGAAAAAATAATCTTTTCCTTGTTAACAGCTATAAGGGAGAACAGATACTTATTATTTGAAATGATACTGTGAGATTTGTGCTATATTATTTTGGAAACCAATATTAGAACTCAAAGGGCTTCTTAATGTCTGACAATTTACTAGATGTATTCTGAGTCTTAGTTTCAAGACTGCTTGCTCTATTTTTTTTTAATTGATCAAATTGCTCTGTTTTATTTTCTTTTAATTTTTTTAATTGAAGTATAGTTGATTTATATGACTGCTTGCTTTGAAGTTTCCATTAGGAGTTTGTAAGATTTAAGCCAGAATCTCATCCAGGAAATTTTAAAATATTCATATAGTATCTAAAGATGTAGAGTGTGTTATTTTTTAGAGTGACCTTTTTGACACTGTTTGTTTCCATTATCCACCCAAGATTTTATAAACCAGATCATCAAATCTATAGAGTAAAAAGGAAAGAGATGTTTTCAGTTACCATTGGCATCTATTGAAATGCAAAGGAGAAAACTACCTACTAGAAAAGAGAATTGTCTGATCTTCCCAAGAATGGAGAATATGTTCTATCAAGGGAAATATCCTGGATTTGTCTGGTCTCTAGAGGAAAAAGCAATCTTGATTTGTTAAACAGTTTAGGAAGTAAATGTTCTGATAATCCCAGATTACTTACTGAATCTTAAAGTTAATTCTGGAAAGAAATGACATTTATTTTTCAAGGTCAGAACATGTGACATTGCTATGTCTGTCTGGTCTGGAATGTTTAAGTATGTTTCCTTAACTTAGCAGGGACCATTGATTTCAAAACTGTTGTCCACTTTGTAAGTTGCTGCACACAACCATGATTTCTGTCTACTATTCCTTGGAACCCTCTGTTTTTCAAGTTTTATGTGCAGCTTCCTACTCAGTTTTGTTTGTAACTTTTACTTGAGACAAAACATCAGGAGCAAGATTATCCCCTGCAGTATCAATTCCTTGAGTGGAAACCTTGCTTATAAATGAAATGTGATGAGATGTGACCCAATAAAACAATCTATTTTAATTTTAATTTATTTCCTGATGGCCTTTTATGCCTCCTTAGGCGATGACCTAACCAATTCCACCTTAACACTGATTTTTTTCTTTCTTCCAAGGTCAAAAAATACTTTGGGATGATTATACTCAGAGAATGAAGATTCTTTGCCTCTAATGTGAAGTCCATCCCTTCATATGAAATCTAAATCCTAGTTTTCTCAGCTTCACAATAATTCTTCTTTTGTTATGCGTCTATTAACAAGCTGAGTGACAACAGGATCGACCTAGGAGATTTTTAGGGACTTGAAGTTGTTTTTTCATAGAAGCATCATCTCTGGTAGCCTCTTTCATCCCTTTCCTTTCTCAGATGGGAGGGTTTTTTTTTTTTTTTAATTGGAGGATAATTACTTTAAAATATTGTGACGGTTTTTGTCATACATCAACATGAATCAGCCACAGGTATACATGTGCCCCCCCATCCTGAGCCCCCCTCCCACCGCCCTTCCCACCCTATCCCTCTGAGTTGTCCCAGAGCACTGACTTGGGTACCCTGCTTCATGTATCGAACTTGGACTGGTAGATGGGGGTTTTTAATAACGCAGGGAGAGGGACTATCTTCATTTCATGCTGCAATTTCACACAGCAAAGTGCAATCAAAGTAGCAACTGTCCTAAAAGGCAACTGAACCTATGGTTTTTCAGACTGGAAAAGGAAAAAATGTTATGCCTTCATGCATACATACCACCATCCCTTCTGCCAAAAAAAAAAAAAAAAAAAAAAAAAAACAGTTCTGACTGATACCTCTAAATCAAAGAACTTTCCATGGCCTGATTTGTGGAAGTTACCTAATCCTCTGTATAATTGGGGTGATTTGAGAGATGGGAAAATGTTCTCGTTTTCATTATGGGAGCCACTGGAGGACAGTATCACTTAAAAGACTATGTTTTTATTGCCCTAAATTGCTTTACCTGAGATTCTATTGATGTGCTTCTCTTAAGTTAGATTTCTAATGAATAAAATGACCAATATGGGTCCCATTCTCACGGATTCTCCTAGTGCTTAAGCTCCTTTTTAATGGCTGATCTGTTCCAGAGCCTCACTTATAGGGAAGAATTCTGAACAGTTGGGTTAACTTCTAACCCAAGAGAGAAGAGCCAACTTCTAACATTCTGCATATGGCCTAAGCATCTATATACTGTCCATCATTTGCCTGTATTCATACAAGAGTAAAACCCCATGATGAAATTTCTTGTATGATCACCATTAAGTTAGCTCACCTCGAAATGCCAGACTTAGGAAACTTCTGGAACCAACCCTCGGCATCAAGATGAGGCTGGGATAACCTCACACTGAATAAAGTGAACTTCTACCCTGTTCTCATCTGAAATTCATCACTGTTCCCAACTTGTCACTCCACTAAGGTATCCTTAAAGAAATGGGTATCTTAGATTGAGTTCCCTGGAGAATAGACTCAGAGACACTGAGATTTATATACAGAAATCTGATAGGGGAATACTCCTAGGAACAACAGCTATAAGGGGTGAAGGAAGCTGGATTGGGCAGGAGAAACTGAACTGTCATGTAGCTGCAACCAGAGTTCAGCAGACACTACAGACGGATCAGAAGCAGGCATACAGTTTTTGAGAGATATCCTAGATTGAGGCAAAAGGACTGGGTATTTTACCCTAAATCAGCCAGCCACTGGATGCCAGCTGCCCCCAGGGAAAAGCATCAACTTGGGCAAGGCAGCTCCTTTTAGCTAAAGACAAGGCTCAGAAAACAACTCAGCTGTGAGCCACTGGCAGTCAACACTCTGGGCTCCAGAGGAAATAAGGGCCTCCATGCTGCAGGGAGGAATCTGGGTGGCACACCATAGTATTTGCAGGAGAGCCAAAATAGACATTAAATTTTGTGAAAACATGTTTTCTTTATTTAAAATGACACACATTTTATTGCTTAGCTAGGATTTAAACTAATAAAATATATGCTTGGCCTCAGCATTATGGTATACCAGAATTGCAAATGCTAAAGAAAAAAAAATTCTTTTCTGTTGAATAAGGTTCTTCATTAGAATTTCTGGTCCTGGAAATGTGCAATATAAATCATGTGTGTGCAATTCCACATAATGCATTATTTTTCCACACGTGGACATTCCAGAGAGTTAACACATTTTTCTCAATTAAAAGAAATAGATAACACATTTCCAACTCTTTGGGCTCATGTGAAACGTATTCACATATGAACAAAGAAGATGCCTACTTAACATGTGTTACATGTTACTTTTCAGATTTTGACAGTCTGCTACTGTTTTATAATTGAGATACAGTATCTGAAATATTTTGCAGGGCCAGTTTATGTACATAATGTCTCTCTTTTTTTGTAGTTTATGGGACTCCACCCTCATTTTGCCTTTTAGCAACTACTTGCCAAATAAACTCCAGAATTAGGTTGGAGATTAGTGGTAGCTGTCAGTGATGAAAACCATGATGAGCCAATAATCCCAGCCCGCAACTGCTGTTGTAGAGGAAAAAGTTTCTCACTAGTGATCAGTGATCAAGTACAGAATGAATTTCAGTTTCATTCCTTAAAATCTCAACATAACCTCTGATGTAGTGAAATTTGACTTCAATTCTACTCCTAAAACAAGAGATCCCAATCTGAGAAAAATCAATCCAAACTGTCTTCATGGAGTATTATAAATGGGAGGGAAAATATAAGTGTTTCCACCTTGGTTTAAGATACACCACCCCACCCCATCCCCACCGCTGCAACACAAACCCCCGCATCCCAAAGCCCCAGCTTTGTCTTTATGTTTTTCTGAGGTTTCCACAGATCAACACCCCTGTTGCCTCCAGAACACAGAAGCTCAAAACATCTTGCAGATCTGAACAAGAGCTTTCCAGTTTCACAGATGCTGAAGCTACCAACAAATTCCCTAACCTGTCGAGTTCAGATGGAGTCAGGGCTTATCTCAATGGCATTCAGTCTTCATGACTTTGCACGATTCAGTTTCTGTGCCTCTGCCTTGGAAAATAGGGCCCCTTTCAGGTTAATAGTGAAGTTAATTCAGATTATTTTGTCCCTTATCCAAAGAGAATTAATAGATAGGAGCCACCCATTACCTTTTCTGAAAGCTTCCATGGTTCCAAGAGGTCCTACCTGGGAAAATCCCCAGCCATTATGTTGGAAATCCCTGTGTCTGAGGTCTTGTGAAAGGAATTCTGAAGCTGCCCATGAATGTCAATGGCAGCCTGATCAGTCTGCCCTGGGTATTACCATAATAATTACAAAGTCTTGACAGATGGCAGCTTTTCAAGTGGCAAAATCATTGGGAAGACAGTCTCTTGTAACTAACTCTTGGGAGAGGAGTCTCATATATGCTATATCAAGTAACCCATCTAAATTTGCTATTTCACAGATTATGCCTGATCCAAACCATTCCATTGCATGAGCTGTGTACCCACGCCACTTCTTTGCAATAAAAGTTGATAGTGCAAATCACTGCGATCATGCAGTGATTTTTTATATATATATATATAAAGTTAGCTAATGAGCTGAAATGTAAAGTAATTGCTATTTTCAATGGACAGGATGAATCTGCTCCTTAACTTTTTCCTGGAAAAAAAGTAACTCCATATTTATGTGTATATATATAGCCAGAATTTGTGAGTGATTCACATTACTGTCAATTACACGCCCTTATTATGTATTACAACCACCAGGCAGCTGTCCAGGAAAACACAAGTCTGAAAATGCTTCTGTTTTAAGAAAATTAAATTCATGGTTGCTCCTCATGTGGCATGTGCAGCATCACGCAAGAAGCTTTTACTTTCTTGCCAAGAAAAGGGAATGAGCCTTGTCTACTTCACCTGGATTGAACAGCCACTCTGACACCCTTGATACCAATGCCCAGCGGCAGGGCTTGATTTGGGTTTCTAAATAGACATGTTTGTTTGTTTGTTTCAGTGTGTGTTCTAAAACACAGACTTGTGTTATAAAGCAGTGTTTCTAGTTACATGTCACAGCAGTGCCTGTGTGTTACCAGAAAAGGCAGAGTCCATGACAGTTTAGGGCTCTTCTCCCTATTTAAAATTTGCCCTCTTTGTGGCTATGTTTCTTCAAATGTCCCTTTTTTGAAGTATAGATGAAGCTACAAATGAAAACACTACATTTGCCATTGGGCCGCTATATAGTTTAGGGCATTCAGCTTTTATATGAATAAAATAAAGGCCCACTAGGGTTTGTCAAATGGATTCCTCCTGCAAATGTTATAAAATTTAACAAAATATCTTTCAAGCATGCAGTTAAAGTTGCCCAAATTGTTTATGCATTAGAAAAAGCTGTGAGAATTACTTGATATCTTTCCAGCAGTGAGTCTTTAACTACATTTGTATCTGATTCATAGAATAGGGCATTTCAAATAATGAAATATTTAGTAGCAGTGAAAGCGGCCTTCACTTGTCTGTGACCAGATACACTGTGTCTAAGTGATGTAAGCGCCTAAAAGAAATAGTTGAAAGACAAAGGATTGTTAGTTGGGCATAATCAGTTTCACTTCTGCCTTTGTTTAGATGCTGATTCAAGCTAAAACAGAAAAATAATTTTTTTAGATGGTTGATGATGTTTGAATATGAACTGGTAGTTTAGATGATGTTAAAAGATTTTTAAAATAATATTGTCAGGTAAAATAATGGCCTGGCAGGGTTTTTTTGTTCACTTGGTTTTGTTTTTCTTCAATCTCTATCAGAGATGAATACTAAAAATTTTATGGGTAAAATGACAAGATATCTAAGACTTACTTTAAATTGTTCCAGAAAAAAAGTCAGCTGGGGATAGATGAAATCAGAGTGACCAAATGTTTACCAGGGAGGAGAGCAGGAGTACATGAAGGTGTATTATACAATTCCATTTTTTAATAAACTGGAAATATTTTAATAGATTACTTTTTTCTTCACCTTCTTGTCTGGGACTTATAAGAAGATGATTTTTACATTGGAAATTTGATCACCTTGGAAAATTAAGGAGAAAGAAGTGACACTGATGAGCTTGTCAAGTTCAGAAAGTTGATAATAATCTCTTAAAATCCATGCATTGCTATAAAAATTCTACGTGAATCGTTATCATGCCTGTAAGAAAAATGGCCTTTTGTCTTAAGGCTCCCTCACCTTCACTTTAGGTAGGGAAAAGATATGAATGTTATACTGCTCTATTTAAAATGGATAACCAACAAGGTCCTGTTTTATAGCACAGGGAACTCTGCGCGATGTTATGTGGCAGCCTGGATGGGAGGGTAGTTTGGGGGGAGA
Source organism: Okapia johnstoni (assembly GCA_024291935.2). Lineage (NCBI taxonomy): Eukaryota > Metazoa > Chordata > Mammalia > Artiodactyla > Giraffidae > Okapia > Okapia johnstoni. The sequence goes on along the minus strand of CM044307.1, from coordinate 49,262,153 downwards.
ATGGATACATGTGTATGTATGGCTGAGTCCCTTCGCTGTTCACCTGAAACTATCACAACATTGTTAATCAACTATACCCCAAAACAAAATAAAAAGTTTAAAAAAGAAAAAGATATGAGAGTTAGTTGCTCTATTTATAAACCTTTTCAATGGTCATAAAGGCCCAGATTTGAGAATTGAATGGATCAGTGTTTATTTGTTGGTCTCTCCTCCGGTATTTGAGATGTGGACAGTTTCTCAGGGAGTTAGAAAATGTTTTGTTCAAAGTCAGTTCCAATTGCTTTTACAGACTTGGAAGCAAGACTGGAACCCTTGGAAACCAGTACCCTTTTTGACACTTATCATGCTACCTCAATCTTGTCCTTAAAATACTCATTAACAATCTATTCTCTGGGGATCAAAGCAGTTTTCTAAATCCAGACCAGTGACTATGTGTCAGATGTTCATTCCGGGTAGTGTGGCCCCAAATTGTCTTTTCTTTTATTGGACACCATTTTCAAGTTGTACAATAAGTCCCAGAAGTGATGATGTTTAATTCTGTTTTTGTTAATGTTTTGCAGCAGGTTTATAGCCTCTTCTTCCTCCTCTGGCTTTTCATAGACTTTCCATCAGGAACAGGTCAATATACTCAAACAACAATCCAGGCTGACAGGAAGATACACTTAGCCTAGTGGTTCCACAGCACCCTCAGCCTCTGGTATAAGGCCTCTCCCAAGGCCTTTTGTAATTTAAGCTGAAATTCCAAATATCACAGTTGAAATAGGGATGTTTTTCTCTAACTGGAAAAATGGATCCTGTTTAGCATTTGTGGCCAAATTCTTTTCAGCACAAATTTCCCTGCTAAATTTTCTCTTCTTTGCATTGTACATAAGAACAGCTCGTTGGGATAAAGTAGAGGATCAGACTGGCACGTATAAAATAATGTTTACCCAATATTTTCAAGAGTTTTAAAAACAGCAACCTTCTAATTCCTAAAAACATAATTATATAAATATAAGGGGAAATAGAAATATAGATAGATGTTAGTATTGTCTATGGAGAGACCAGCCACAGGGTTTGTGTTTTCATTCAAGAATTGTCCTGCCGTTACTGACCTCCTAATGTGTAGAAAGTACTGGAGACAGAAAAAGAAAACACTGAATCTTTATTACTACCTCCACTCCCTTTTTTTTTTTGGAGAAGGCAGGGGTGCTGAGACAGAAAAGTACACAAATCTGAGTGTTTTGGAGACAAGTGCTGCAAAGAAAACAGATGATATAGGACCTCCCCTCCCCCCTCAAAACTGGGGGCTCCTGGAAATCACTTGGGATGAAGAATGTAGCTAAGTAACATTTCAGAGCATGAAGGAAGGTGAAGGAAAAACTGAGAACATTCCAGGCAGAGGTAGATGAGTATTCGGTGCACGAACATGGCTATTTGTCTTGTCCATGGGATACTTCATCCTGAGGATTTGAAAAATTCATTTCAACTTTTCCTTTTTTTCCCCTCAAATTATGCCTACTAAAAGAATCTACTTCACTTTTTAGAACTCAAGATAACGATCCTGTAGAAGAGTCTATCTTTGGACAAATGAAAACACGGGAGTGCTTGGTTTCCATGACAGGCTCCCAAGAAGTTTTTAAAGGGTCCCTCCTCTAGCTCAGCATCTCAAGAATTGGCTTGTGGATAGAGGAAGGTTTGTTCCTTTTTCAGGCCTTTGAATGTAACATAATCTGATAGAGGAGTAACTCCTCTAGTCCTTCAGGGGCAAAAAAAAAAAAAAAAAAAAATCAGCGTCCCTTGGTTTTGCTCATGGAAATGTGATCTGTCCCATTATCCAAAGCTGCTTGTGGATCCCTCACTGGTCGTTGTCATGGAGAGGGCCTCTTTCCTCTGGAGGGGTTGGCAGAAGCATCATTAGTTACAATGAGACCCACTGAGATGCCCATGTCCAAAATGAGAGGAAAAGGAGGGGAAGATGAGGAGGAGGAAGTGGAGGAGGGGGAAAGAATGAAAAATCGAAAATGCTCAGGTAGCAGTGGAGCTCACCCAGGGGCTTTTTTCATGAGCTGACCTCCAAGCTGGCAATCTGTGGACAAGGCCTTTTACTTTGTTCAAGAAACTCTGGAGATTTGTGGTTTCTAATATTCACGGTACCATGTGCCAACCCACACAGCCAAGCAAGCAACTAGTGCTGTGGACACATAACCCATATGTCTCATAAATCCCACTGTTCAGTGGCCGTTCTTTTGTTCTAATTATACCTAAAAGAGAGTCTCTAGTGGGTAATAATCTGTCTTTGCTAATACTTTGTAGTTGGGCTCCAAACCAAGAGCTTTCCTCTATCACAGCTTGAGTGTGTTATTTTTGTTTTGAAACCAGCCACAACTACTCAGGAGGAGAGACTGTTTTGGCCTCCTTGGGTGGTGGTCAGTGGATTTATTCTTACCCTTCCTTCCTTTTTGACCCAGTGCCTTCTTTGGTTTGGCTTTCCTGGGTAGATGGGAGACACCTGCCCAGAAGACCTCATCCAGTGTGTGTTGTGTGGTCTGGCTTGGTTGTTTGCTTTTTCAAATCAGATACCCAAGTACGGTCTGTTGTGAAACCCTTAACTAAGTTATAGTCCACAGGCTTGATTTCAAGGAATCTTGAGTAAAGGAAGAATTTCACTATTTCACAAGTTTAATTACCATTATAGAAAAAACTGGGGAAAAAAAACTTTCAGGGGTCAGTGACTTAAAAGTTCCTTTTGAATCTATACCACTTTTACAGAGCTTATCTCTGTTTATTTTGTGTCATAATTTTAGATATAGATGTGTTATCTCCCCTGCTAGACTATAAACACCTTGAAAGCAAGATTGCTCTCTATTTATTTTTATTTGCTTCAAACCCATTGTCCCATCATCAAATGATGTGAGGCAGACAGATGTGCATGTTGTATTCAGGACTCAGAAGGCCTGGGCCCCATGGCCAGGGTGATCTGAGAAATGCCCCCGGGGCCTCAGTTTTCCTTATCTGCGAAGTGAAAAAGCAGGACTGGGTGATTCCCCAAGGCTTCTCCCTTCCTAAATTATCATCTTCAGAGTCAGCCAGATCTTAAATTGGAAGAACTGGAATTATTTTTAGTCTTTATCATTTATTATTTTTCTGTCCCTATATTTCAAAAGTGAATCATCTAAATTTCTCCGGTTTGGTAGAAGGTATTGATTTTACCTCTATGATAAATCGAAAAGAATCCTGAATGAGAAGTTACTGTAAATCACTAATATGATCAGTAAGTATTAAATTCCTTAGAGGAACTATTCTACAATCAGCCAGAATGGTTTAATTCATTTTTCTTTAAATTATAAGACTTGTAAAAACTGAACAAGCGAGAGGGTCCCAAAAAAGCTGGGGTATATTATTATGGTCTGCAGCCCCTGTGGCCAAAGTACACATGGTGTGTTGGGGTGTCTGTGTGTGTGTGTCTGAGGTTAGAAGGTGCCCTCCTTTGCTCTTCTTTAGTTTATGTGAGTAAAATCTGGTGGAAATGACTTGCAAACAGGTAGAGCATGTAGAGGTGGTGGGAAATTGATGTCTGCTGTAGAAGGCTTTGGGAAAGGGGTTGGGGCAGGGGTTCAGGGTCACATTTATACACTGGCTCTAAATGTCATTCATTCTACAGTTTTCTCCCTGAGAGCCTACTGTGTACTAGACTTTCTTCAAGATTCTGGTGTTTGTATTATACAGTGTAGACATTGCCTCTTCTTCCTCCCTGTCTTCCTGGGGCTTTGAGTCCTTCAAAGCACTAAATAAGTTTTCTTTCTTTCTTTCTTTTGGCCATGCTGCACAATGTGTGGAATCTTAGTTCCCTGACCAAGGATCGAGCCTGTACTCCCTGCATTGGAAGCCTCAAGTCTTAACCACTAGACAGCCAGGGAAGTCCTAAGTAGGTTTTCTTAAAGCAATTGACCTTTAAAGGCTGGTTATCACGCTCCATGGCCTCCTGGACCTGCTCCCAGGAAAGAGCTTGCTAGCCCTGAAAAGCTGATGCAAAACTGCCTGAACTCTGAGGTCTTGTCATAGATAACTGGGTAACCATCCACCCAGCTGAGCTTAAAGAACTGTCCTTCTCGTCCTTAGAAATAGGGGAATTTTTTAAGCCCTCTTTTTATTTGTTTATTTATCTTTATTTATTTTTTAATTGAAGGATAATTACTTGACAGAATTTTGTTGTTTTCAGCCAAATATCAACATGAATCAGCAGCCACAGGTATACATATGTCCTCTCCAGAAACAGGGAAAATTTTAAACCAAAAAAATGTTGCCATGACCTGGGCATCCCATTCTCATGACTTCCTTCACTTAACATTTTCAATTCATTCAGTAAATATTCATTTATGAGTCCAGATTATATGCCAAGCACTATGCTAGACATAAGAGATGCAATAAATGATAGCCTAGTTTATTAGTTTCCTATTGCTTCTATAGCATATCACCACAAGCCACAAGCATGGGACTTAACACACACTTATTAAAGTTCTGGAATTCAAAGGTCTGAAATCAATTTCAGTGGTCAAAGTCAGGCTGTCAGCAGGGTTAGCTCCTTCTTGAGGCTCCAGGGGAAGTCTACTTCCTGACCCTTCCAGCTTTAGAGCTACCTATATTCCAGGCCGTATGACACCTTTCTCCATCTTCAAGACCAGCAAAAGAGCATCTTCCAGTGCCTTTCTCTTTGTTGCTCCGCTTCCATGGTCAGTGTACCTTCTGTATCTCTGACTCTCTCACCTACCTCTTAGAAGGAACCTTGTGATTACATTGGGCCCACCAAGGTAATCCAGAATGATTGCCCTATCTCAAGATCCTTAACTTAATCACATGTGCTAAGTCCCATTTGCATCTAAAATAACACAGTCACAGGTTTTGGGGATTAAGATGTGGACATCTCTCGGGGAGGGAGGGCCATTTTTCAGCCTTGTGCAACAAAGTACACAGCATTTCTAACCTCAGAGATCTTAGGTTCTAGTTGCCTAGCAAAGGGAAATGGAGTATGTTTTTCATTTGTTTGCTTACTTGTCTGCCTGTTTGTTTTGATGCTTTATTCCAGTCATGTAGTTTCAGTGGAATACATTTGGAAAATAAAATGTAGAGAAAATATGTCTATTAAGTTCAAATTGTGTCAAGTTTTAAAATAAATCTTCCTCTTACAAAACTCTGCCTTGAAGATCGAACGTTAACGGTACCATCAAATATTTTAGAGTATAAATCTTAACTGTCACATTATCCATATTTCCACGTGAAAAGATTGGAATCTTGATTTGCAAAGGAAGGAAAGAAGATTGCTCTGTCTTTAGCCAGTGAGAAACTTTGGTCAATGAGTCTTTATTCCGTGGCATCTTTGATTAAGATGATAGACATTCTAAATCCCAACTATCCACAGAGGCAGCATCCATGGCAGAAGAAGAGAAGCTATGCCTGCATCTTCAGTGTTGGCTGCACAGGTAGGGGTCTCCAGGCAGAATGGATGCTCCCATTGGGATTTTAATTGTCCTGAAAGTAAAGTACTTTGTAGCTTTCAAAGTTTGAATGTGAAAAATGATGTCTTTGGGTATCTGAAGCATGAATTATGACATTAGGAAATAAGAGAACTGTCTTGGAGGGGGAGGAATCTGGCCATAAATAGCAAGGAATAGTAATAAAATATCAGAGGCAAACGTGAAACAAGGTGCTAAGACAGAGCCCAAGAGGCAGATACAGTCAGACTCTGCACCGAAAAGCTGGACAGTGCCGTGAAACCTCAGAGGCACTGTCGTGGGGTCACCTTCCACCTCTACCACCACCTTGGGGAGTATGGCTGTGGACAGGCTGTGTAACCTTTCTGAGCTTCATCTGTTAAAGGCGGATGATAGCACCTAGTCAAATAAATAACATCGTGTGGGTACAAGCACCTGCTTCCTCAGTGCCTGGCTGATCAATGTGTGATCATTGTGTAACCATTATTTTGTGATGAGGGGGAGGCTGGCTTAGTCCTCCTCTCTTCCCCTGTTGCATGGTATCCTTTATCTTTTGTGGCCCTCCTCCAGTTTAAGGCTGTCCTTGACATTCCCTTTAGCCACCATTTGTAAGATCCACTTATGATTCACTTCCTATCCTGGATATGTTCATACACACACCCAAGCACAGGTCCACACTCTCCCAGAGGATGACCCTGTCTCTATGACTCATACCTGACAGCCAGTTTTCTAAGCAAACCCAAGAACTGGAACAAGGGTTTTGTCTTTGCCCAATCTGGTGGGATTTGTCTGTGGGCTCATAGGTCATTTCTCCTAGAAAGCTAAAAAATTCACTTTCAAAGTGGTTCATCACCTATAGAAATGAAAGCCCATGGTGTAACATCTCAGGTGAAAAATACAGTGTCACTCAGGTCGGGCTTGCTGGCTGAACCCTGGTGATTATAGAATGAACTCTGTTGTTGGAAACCTGCGTGAGCGTCCAAGTCTGTCATCATTTTATTGGCAGGTGCCATGGGCTCAGACAGTGCGAGGGCAGGATAGGAGAACACTGCTGGGCTAGTCCAAGAGAGAAACACAGTGGAGAGAAAGAGAGCAAGAGGCAGCGGACAGAATTTTGACTCTTCTAAAAGTGGAACTATTTGTATAGTGGGAAGTAATTAAAATGTATGGCCATGTGGTTTGTGTTAAATGTTAAGTGTTTCAAAATGGTTAAATATGTTCTGTGCACTTGATGGAAATGTGCTTCTCTATCAACTGAGTGGAGGGGAAAAAACATGGGAGGGATTAGTTTTCTAGAAGGAAAATGAGAGGGAGAAAAAAATAATGTCATTTTACTTTGACTCTCCACTGGGTATTTTGAGAGGATTTATCTCGACTTTTCTGGAAAGACGCATATACAAATTGTAGAATTGTTGAATTTCAGGATTAGCAGGGAAATTCTCAGTAGCCACTCTCAGCTCCCACCTCTACCCAGAATGTTCCACCCAGCATCCAGGTTAAGTACAAAGCCTGCAAGTGATGATGTTTACTTCTTCATCTCTTGTCACAGCAGCCCATTCTATTTTTGAGCCAATCTGGTTTTTAGCAGTTTCTTTTGTTTACTAACCAGGAAATCTATCTCCCTACAGCCTCTCCCTATTGGCTGTAGCTATACCTTTCTTGGCTTCTCTGGTGGCTCAGCAGTAAAGAATCCACCTTCCAATGTAGGAGACTTGGGTTCGATCCCTGGGTCAGGAAGATCTCCTATAGAAGAAAGTGGCAACCCACTCCAGTATTCTTGCCTGGGAAATCCCATGGGCAGAGGAGCCTGTCTGGCAACAGTCCATGGGGTTGCAGAGAGTAGGATATGACTGAGCAACTAAACAGCAGCAACATACCTTTCTTATACCATCAATTACCTTTAATAATTTTACGATTGGAAAAACTGGGCCTAAGATGGCTTGAGTAACTTATGCATTATTTCCTGGCTACAAATGACAGAACAAGGATTTAAATCCAGCTCTTTCTCACTGCCAGTCTCCTATTTTTTTCCCATATGTCACCTAGCCTTTCAGTCTAGGTAAGAGAAAGGCACCCTGCTGTCTCACAGAAAGGACAAATCCTAAGGACAAAAGGAGACCTGAGTTCCAAGGAGGGAGGGATGAACCAGTGAGTGGAACAGTGATCAGGAACTCTGATCAGGGCTACACTTTCTTAAGCCTGGTCAACTGTGGTTATCTCCGTGTAGCTCACATCAAGCTATTGACAGCTCTCCACCTGGTGACACGCTAATGGCCCATGAAATTCTAGCCCTCAGGGCTCAAGCCTGATATTTATGGTTCCCCACATAAACCTAAAGTGGATTGTAAATTTATCTCTCTCAGATTTAGGTGACTAAAATGGCTGTTGGAAATTCTGGAAGGGATAGTCAACTTTATGGACATGTTGTAGCTTTAAAAAAGATTAGGGTGGGAGGAGGGTGCCTCCTGGAGTGGGCGCCATCTTGTGTACTTGAGGGTATTGATAGCATGGGAGAAGGGAGTCTAGGTAGAGGGTTCACATCAATGTCGTACTATAAAAGAGTTGCAGAGGTTGTATTACCAAAATATATCCTTCCATAATGAAAAAGGGGGAGTTTTTCAGCCTAGGTAGGAAGTTTTTTCTAAATTCTAGAGTAAGCCAAGTGGCTAATTACATAGTGAGGCGTGTATGGGTTGAGAGATACCTAAACAGAAACGATATGCTTGTGGAAGATTTTTTTTTTTTTTACTTTATTTTATTGAAGTGTAGATGATTTACAATGGTGAGTTAATTTCTGCTATATAGTTAGTAGTGATTCAGTTGTGTGTATATATATATATATATACATATACACACACACATTGTTTTTCATATCTTTTCCCTTATGGTTTATCACAGGATACTGAATATAGTTCCCTGTGCCATGCAGTAGGATCATTTTCTTTATCCATTCATACAATAGTTTGCACCTGCTAGTCCCAGACTCCCAATACATCCCTCCCTCACCCTACCTCCCTCTTGGCAACCACCAGTCTCTTCTCCATGTCTGTGATTCTGTTTCTGTTTTGTAAATAAGCTCAACTGTGTCATGTTTTAGATTCCACATATAAGTAATATCACATTGTATTAGTCTTTCTCTGTCTGACTTACTTCACTTAGTATGATAATCTCTAGGTCCATCCACGTGGCTGCAAGTGGCATTATTTTGTTCTTTTTTATGGTTGAATAGTATTCCATTGTATATATGTACCACATCTTCTTTATCCATTCACCTGCTGCTGAATATTTAGGCTGTTTCTATGTCTAGGCTGTTGTGAATAGTGCTGCTATGAACATCGGGATGCATATGTCTTTTCAAATTATAGTTTTGTTTGGCTATATGCTTAGGAATAGGATTGCTGGATCATATGGCAACTCTGTTTTTAGTTTTTCTGAAGAACCTCCATATTGTTCTCCATAACAATGTAGGAGGGTTTCCTTTTCACCACACCCTCTCCAGCATTTGTTATTTGTAGATTTTGTTTTTTTCTTAATGACGGACATTCTTGACTGGTGTGAGGTGGAACCTTATTGTAGTTTTGCTTTGCATTTCTCTTATAATTAGTGACAATGAGCATCTTTTCACATGCATGTTGGCCATCTGTATGTCTGTGAAAGACTCATTCTTGCTGCCAAGTGGATAAATCTTACTGAGACCTTCTCCAGAGCAACATGGGTATTTATGTGATTTTAGGTTTGCTCGTCCTTCAGACTTGACTCTTCTGAAGATAGCAGGTTTTTAATCTCTTGCGTCTCTGATGTGAAGTTGCACCATTTGGAGAATGAGACTTAAATTTTACCACCAAGTTCCAACATACAGATTTTAAGAAGAAATCTCTGTATATTTCCATGAAAAGGTGGGGACATAGTAACAATGACCAAAGTGTCAACATTTCCCTCTGTCTTGTGCCTACTCCCCAGTCAAAACTCTTTTCTAGTTCTTCTCAAAAAGTTTCTCTCTTCCCAAGGATAATACGCTTTTTAGGAAGGATGCAGTTAAGAGCTGATGTAGCATGTTGGGAAGACCTCAGGCATTAGAGGCAGAAAGACCCAGGTGTGAATCTTAGCTTTTCTACGTATTTATCGTGTGACTTTGGGAATCTCCAAGCCTCAATTACCTAATCCATCAAATGGGGGTTAAAAACACTACCCAAAGCATGAATGATGCCAAGAACTAAAAGGTAATAGGTTTATAAAACAAGAATATTGTTTGCAGGGGGTTGACATTGTTCCTCTTTTATCCTGGAAGATCATTTGCTTGAAAATTCAACTGTCTACCAAATCCGCCTCCCCAGGGACCAGCAGAAAATTACGAGCTCTTTCTGAGTGGAAGCCTCCACAAGGGTTCCACAAATAGCCTCTGTCATCTCCTGGTTTCATCCCATAAGAAGAGACGTTCTCCTCACAGGCATGTTCACACCATGAGAAAGCCTTCTCGCTCTTGCTCACTGTGTGTGTGTGTTTGTGTGTGTGTTTGTGTGTGTGTGTGTGTGTGTGTGTGTGTAATTTCACTCTCTGGATTTTGAGATATTGTCACCTCAAGGACAGAGTGGTGGTTTGGAAACAAATTCAAATCTGCATGCCTCCCCTCCCCACGCTGGGGCTGGGATGCTCAGACCTTCTTTTCTGAAGACACTTTGTGAGTAACCTGAAGTTGGAATGCCCTCCTGAGGTCAGTGTATAAAAGCCAGCACATAAATAGGAACTGAGACTGAAGTAAGCACCAGTGTTCTTGAACAACTTCAGTAGAGAAAGGCTTGTTTGATCCTCTCTAAACTTCCTGAAACCGAGCTGAATATTTGTTTGTTTTGTGGTGTGCTTAGAGCTCAGCTTTTTTTTTTTTAATGCCTCGTAGTGCATGGCTGTTGGTTTCTCTGTTTAAAAAGAAAGTGCCTTTTCTCAGTAATGATGCTCGCATTCTGAACTCGGCGATACCCACTTCTAAAGGCTACTTCATCATAAAGATAAAGTTCTGCTAACTCTCAGGTCCCAACAGATAAAGGATGTGGCCAGTTTACTCTGACTCGTGCTTACCTCCTGGAGTGTGTCATTCAGGGCACACACCTAAAAGCGTGTGAACAGAAAGTTTCTAGATTTATTTTTACATTGAAGATTGGATCCCCCAAGGGGAAAACAACGTCATTGACTCTGCAAAAATGACAAAATAGCATTCTGACCTTTCATGTGCCAGAGAAACAAAGGCCAGGTTGAGGTGAGTTTGTGATTCTCTTGCTTTCTGAGGAACCTACTGGTAATTAGTACTATTGTTTATTATTTTAGTATTTGTGGAACCTCAAGGCCACAAATGCTCAGTCCAGATTAGACAAAAAGCTCAAGAAAACACCCAGGGGCAAAGCAGGGGGCTCATTTGCAGAAGATAGCGACAGATGCAAGCCCTTCCTTTTGCCCTCCTTTCTAGTAGATGTGTATCGACATCATAAAAACCAAAATATGATGTCAAGCTGACAACTCCTAAGGCAGAATGTTCTGAAGTTGAAAGAGCTCATAAGTGGCATGTCAGGACTAAGGTGCTTGGCAGGGCTTTCGGATACATGTAGAGTCTTTTTCTATACTTTGTCTCCAAAATGCTAATGTCCCCAGGTTTCTGGGTATCACAGGGCCCCTCAAAGTGTGTCACTTAAGGCCATGACAGCAATGGTCAGATCTCCTGCCTGTGGCCTGTGAACACAGGGGAAATTTGCCAGGTGTCAGACGCAAGAATCTTATATGCCATTTTTTTTTTCCTGGAAGCAACTGGAAACCAACTGAGTGACACTTAAGTCCTTCACCTGCTGCATTACTGTAGCCAGTGGGTGTGAGCCAAAGTGGTACTAAGAAGTGCCCTCATCTGAACAGCCGCAAGAGTTATGGACTCTGGCTTGGAGCGGAATGTTATACGATGTTCAGAGTCATGGCAACTTGAACTTGGCAGCCGTATTTACTTCTGAGATTACGAGTGCCTCACAGCCAAGTGCACCTGTGATGAGAGTTGACCTCGGAGTGGGCTGTAGATTGAGAAACCTCTCTTTTATAACTAACAATTCATTTGAACTCTTTTACAGCTAGATGCTAAAGTAGCTGTTTAAGTGTTGGGATTGCCTGACACTGCTTTCCATCCTCCATTTCTTGAATGTAAGATATATATGTAGAATCACCGAGAGTTCCTCTCCTCCCAAAAAAGAGAGGAGGTTCTTAGAACTAAAAGTATGTTTCCGAAGTGTCTTTTGTTTCCATCATCCAAGTATGTAAAATGAACCTTATTTGAAACTGTGAACCCTCCGTGAAGTATAAGTGCCCCATGCAAAAGAGCTGTTTTTCAGAGGATTGTTAAAACCATATTTTGCGGCATACATGTTTCAACATATTTGCCATTCTCAGAACATGCTACATTTCCTCTCATGTGTCGTGATTAGCTGGTTTCTATGTTTATCTATAGCATGTGGTATCTTTCTATAACAGTGCTTCAGTAGAAATTTTTAACCTAGGCATATGGGAGACCAGTTACAATGCTTTGGCTTGAAAAAAATTTAATATTTTCAATAGCCACATTTTCCTAAGAAGATGATCTATGGGTACCAAAAGTTAAAATTCCAAAAATTATTTTTGCATTTTCTTTTTTTTTGAATTTTTATTGGAGTATAGTTGATTTACAATGTTCTGTTAATTTCAGGTGTATAGCAAAGTGAATAGTTATACATATATATATCTCCACTATTTTTTAAATTATTTTCCCATATAGGCCATTATGGAGTATTGAGCAGAGTTCCCTGTTCTATACAGTAGGTTCTTATTAGTTATTTATTTTATATATACTAGAGCGTACATATCAATCCCAGTCTCCCAATTTACCCTCCTTCTCCTCCGTGGTGACCATAAGTTTGTTTCTATGTCTGGGACTCTGTTTCTGTTTTGTGAATAAGTTAATTTGTATCATTTTTTTTTAGACTTCACATAGAAATGATAACATATCACATTTGTGTTTCTGTCTCTGACTTACTTCACTTAGTATGAAAATCTCTAGGCCCATCCATGTTGATGCAAATGGCATTATTTTGTTCTTTTTCTTTTTTTTTCATTTTCTTCAAGTGATCTTTAAATACATCTGAGAAATTGTATTAACAATCCAATAGTGATGTAGTTAGGATATATATCATATTCTACTAACAGCAACCTTCTTTAAGATGTGTGTATATATTTAAGGTAGCGTATGGTTTACTGCGTATCAAACTTCCTATTTATCCTGACCGTCTTCAGGACTGTATTTGGAAAACACCCTCATAGTCACCTGCATACACGTGGGACACTGTCATGCTTTCAGAAGTGTCTTCTCTCCCGTTCTCCCCATCCCCCCTCAGTCGGCCTCCTGTCAAGTTAGCCGATCAAAGTCAACATTACATCTTCCCCTTTGGCCCATGTTCTCTCTTCTCCTTATATAAGCCTTGGTGGCACCACAGCTGCTAGCGCAGCTGGCCGGGCACCTGCAATAGCTGTCCCATTCTTCTGCCTCCTCACCTGATCCCCATGGCTGACCCAACTGCCTCCTAGGGAGTGAGGCCAGGGATTCTGAAGACAGCCAGGGTACAGAGGAGGCGCTATGTAAATAATAGCCATCTTCTGGCCTGATCCCCTGGAGGAGGAATGGCAACCTACTCCAGTATTCTTGCCTGGAAAAATCCCATGGATTGAGAAGCCTGGAGGGCTACAGTCCGTGGGGTCGCAAGAGAGTCAGACATGACTGAGCATACATCCTATCCTATCCTATCCTATCCTTCCAGCCTGATTCTTTTCTCAACAACAAACACTGCATGCGAAGTTTGTTTGGGGCATATAACTTTGGAATTTTTCTTCTTTCTCAACAGTTTTGGTCTTTGAATATCCCTAGTACAGCAATGGCCTGTGTGATTAAAACACACAAAAAATGCAACAGGAATAAGTTTTTCAAGGCAGTAACTCAATCCATTGTTTTGGTTTGTCTTTGTGTCTCTCCTGCCTTCTTACTGTTGCCTCGGGATCAGTTGTTCTTTTGGTCAATCATTCAGCAATGAAAAAAAAAAAATACCGTGGCAATGAGGCTCCAGGCTCTGGCAGCAATGGAAACTGTGACTCTGCTGAGGTCTCCAAGTGCTCAGAAGAGAGGTGGGCATTTACGAAGCCAGGCAGAGTTGGGGGGTCACCGGTGCAAGGCTTCACAAGCCCCTGTGTCTTCTGGCTCAGGAACCAGCCCCTACGGATTCATTCACAAACTCTTGTGTACTATCGCTGAACCTTGTTTCTAAGAGTGGTTTGAGAGGGGACTGAGATTAAAGTTTAAGGCATCACAATACATCTGAGGGGCTTCCCAAGTGGCTCAGTGGTGAAGAACCCACCTGCCAATGCAGGAGATGCAGGTTCGATTCCTGGGTCTAGAAGATCCCCTGGAGGAGGAAATGGCAACCCGCTCTATTATTCTTGCCCTGGAAATCCCATGGCCAGAGGAGCCTGGCAGGCCACGGTCCTTGGGGTCACAGAGAATAAGACATGACTTAGCAACTAAACAACAATACATCTGAGCATAAAGGAAACATAGAGAAAGTCCTTGGAGTCAGGAAAACTGAGGCCAGTAGGTAGCAAACTGTACGCATGAAGTTAACAGTAAGGGTCACAGAATGTACTGGAATAGAAGAAATAAGTATGAGGTCCATGCCCCAAACAGTACGAAGGGAGCCATTTAGGATGAGAATAGTAGTCACAGTTTTTGCTAGACTCTTCTTCCAGGTCATCAACATTTCCTACCGCAGCCTACTGAGCCCAAAAATAAATATGGGGAGAAAAATCCTTTGCATGTATGAAGCACTTTGTATTTTCTGCCTCCTTCTCAATCCTTAATTAAGCTTTCAAGCCACCCTGTGCAGCCAGTCATTACCACAGGGTGAGGATGAGGGAGTCCCACAGGAGCTATGTGACTTGCCTAAGCATACGAGCTAGACAGGCCAGGCAGGGTGAGACTTCCCAGTTTCTGATGCCCACACCCCATGTGTAATCCAGCCTCGTCACCCTGGGTCTTGGCTCAGGGAATAAACAAACAAGTGACTATTACAGTGCTTTTACTTCTGGAAGCAATGGATTCTTATTCAAAATAGAAACAAGGGGCAAGACAAATGGCATCTAATAGCAAAGAGATGAAGAGAGAGTGGGACCACCACTCTCTTTAGGGGCTTGGAGTTCTGCTCTTTCTGAAGTTGTGTGTCCACTTGTAAGATTCCCTTTCTTACTTCCATCACCAGGTTTTATTCTGTAAATGACCGATATGTCTTGCTGGGCTGTGGGGATTCAAAAGTGGTACCATGTGGTCTACTAGGTTGTACATAGGTTCAGTCCCATGTGATATCATGTCATATATGGTGTACTAGAGAAAGACATGTATGGAGAGATGTGGAAAGTCAGAGGAAGAAAATGTCCCTCCCTGGGGATCAGGGAGGGCTTCACAGATAAGTGATATTTAAATAGAATCTAAAATGATGAGTAGGTGTGTGCTAGTTGGAAACAAGGGAAAAGAGCATTTGGGCAACTATGGTAGAAGTTTGATAAACCATGACTTGAGAATCCACCCCCAGATTCAAATCATGTTCCCTATTACCTACAATCTAAAACAGAAATAGTAAGCTCAGCTCCCAACTGTGATATCAAATAAGCTCTCTCTGCCCTTTGAGACGTCTCTCGATGCACTTTCCCTAGGCCACATGGAAAGCCAAGACCTTGTTGGATCTCTGAAAATTCAAAGGTTTGAGAGCATAAGAGGGAGGCACCAGGGCTGTTTTCATGGTTACCTCTAGTGCTGAATTCCTGCTTTTCACTAATGCACTTCAGTTTATACAATGTCATTTAGGTACATATATGTGGACATATTTGTGTATATATATATATACACATATATCACATGCACATATATATACATAGACAGCATATTAAAAAGCAGAGACATTACTTTGCCAGCAAACGTCCGTCTAGTCAAAGCTATGGTTTTTCCAGTGGTCATGTATGGATGTAAGAGTTGGACTATAAAGAAAGCTGAGCACTGAAGAATTGATGCTATTGAACTCTGGTGTTGGATAAGACTCTTGAGAGTCCCCTGGACTGCAAGGAGATCTAACCAGTCCACCCTAAAGGAAATCAGTCCTGAATATTCATTGGAAGGACTGATGTTGAAGCTGAAACTCCAATAGTTTGGCCACCTGATGTGAAGAACTGACTCATCTGAAAAGACCTTGACGCTGGGAAAGATTGAAGGCGGGAAGAGAAAGGGACGACAGAGGATGAGATGGTTGGATGGCATCACCGACTCAATGGACATGAGTTTGAGTAAACTCCAGTAGTTGGTGATGGAGAGGGAGGCCTGGCTTGCTGCAGTCCATGGGGTTGAAAAGAGTCTGATGCAACTGAGTGACTGAACTGAACTGTACTGGTATGTGAATATGTATATAAAATCCACCCCTTAATTGATTAAAAATCTATTTTACTTGGATATGGAGAAGATATTGAGTACCAAGCAATAGATTTCTTTCACTGAAACACAGGTAACTTCAAATTGACCCTTAGTGACCTTGTTATTGAAGCCTTCCAGTAGCTGAAACACTGTAGTTTTTGGTTTTTTTCCACTTTAGCCATTTGTCACATGTTCTTTTCTCTCACCCCTTTGTCCTTTACCCCACTCTGTATCTCTTTCTCTGCCTCTCACTTACCCTGAGATCCCTAGTTATTTCTTTCCTCCTTCTCTTTCTCCTCTCTCCTCCTTTACTCCACAGTCCTGCCCAGTTCAGTGAAGTTGTCTATTGGTTCTTATCGCCCTCCTTGTCAAGGTCATGGCTTATCAGTGGATTTTTCCTAAACAAAGACATTCCCTTTCCTAAGAGAAAGTTTGAATTATAGTGTTTATAATTTCTATCATCTATGACTCACCATATCTCTACACAGAGCGTGGTCCCTGGCAATAATTGGTCAGTCAATACATTTGTTCTATGAATTGATTAATCAATTAAATAGTACTTTGAAAAGGTCTGTCTTATCCTAGCATTTGACTCTACTGTCATTCTGCTCTGAATGCTAGATACAAGGAAGCTTTGCTGTTATAGTAAGATAGGCCCATTGACTGCCCACTGCATGGTAGTGTCCACCTATCATGCAAGCCTGGCTGCCTAAATATCCCAAAGGCCAAGTTTGTTAAACGAAATGGTTATTTGGTAAGGCCTGCAAAAGGGCCAAGGGTGGAAGGACACACACCAGTTGAAGCACAGGGTTTGTGTCTCAGGAAAGAGGAAGAAAGAAGCATGGGAATAGGAAAGCACAGCAGTAGCATTTTTTTCTTTAAAGAAGAGATCAACTAGCAGTTGTGACATCTTGGGAATAAGGATATGCATTCATCAAGTTGCTGAATTTTTGTAAGTTTTAGATATTTTGTAGTTTTGTTTTTTTTTTTAAGTCCATCACTGTAAAAGGAAAAAAAAAAAAAAAAATCCCATACCAAAGGTGGCAACTGAAAATGAAATGGCCTTGGCTAACAAAGAGACATTTCAAAAATATGATGCTCTTCCAAAAGAGAGGCCTGTAGCCTCCCCAAACAGGATACTGCTCCCAGGAAATTTTATCAGCAAGAGGCAAAAACCTCATTTCACATGAAATCTTTGTTGCTGGTAGTCTTTGTCTCTTACCATTGTAATGTGATTAAATCATTACAGGCCTGTGATAAAGACTCCCATACCTGTCTACTGGGTGTTCCCAGCTCTTAAAAATCCTTGATGAGGGGCTTCCCTGGTGGTCCAGGGGTTAGAAATCTGCCTTTCAGTGCAGGGGATACCATTTTGATCCGTTTTGCTGGAAAATCCCACATGCCATGGGGAAACTCAACCCACGTGTTTCAACTACTGAGCTCACATGCCCTACAGCCCACGCTCCACAACAAGAGAAGCCACTGCCCACTGCAACTAGAGAGTAGGTCTGCTCACTGCAACTAGAGAAAGCCCATGCAGCACTGAAGAGCCAGTACAGCCAAAAATAAAAATAAATATATATTTTTTAAAACTCTTGGTAAAATCATCCTCTCCTCCCTCCCTCATCTGCCATCTACAGGGAACCTTGCAAAGGGCTCTAAGAAATTTTCTCAAATTAGTCCTGTCCCCAAGTCATTTTCAAAGCAGTGTGAAACTAGTTTTTCAAAATGAATCATTTCAAAAAAAAAAATTCCTGATGGCTTCCCATGTATTCTAGTAACTTCCCAGGAAGGTGAGAGAAACATACAGACATTCACACAACCGCTTTGGTTACTAATAAGTCTCAGAGAAGCCCATGTCTTGAGATTCTGTCCAAGTGGCCACACACTGTTCTGAACATTGCTTCTCAGTTTTTTTGTTTGTTTGTTTTTTCCCATTCTAGAAGAGTCAGTGATGAATGATTTCACACCTTTTTGTTTAGCTGCTAAAATAGAGACAGTCACTTCCCTCAGGGCTGCCTCTGTGGGTTCCAAAAATACAATGGGTTCATTTTCATGCTAAGTGGGCAAAGGCTCATGGGGGTTGCTCATGAAAGGCAAGGAAAGAAAGAAAGGAGAAAAGAGGGGTCAGGCTGGGGGATGTCCCTGATGGGGGCAGAGGATCAGCTTCTGCCTAGAGTTACCATCCCCCCGCCCCACCCCCACCCCACCCCACCCCCCGCAACCATGCCAGAAGAGAGAGGTAAAGCCCAACAGGTAGCTCTTAAGCTGCGAATTAAAAGGCGATCTAACTCAACCCTTAAACTCTTCAGCCTCATCTTCTATCCCTAAACCCAGGGTTATTTTTGGAACACGCACTATTGTTCACCAAGAAGAAGAATCGCCTGCTTCAGCCTTCCAGATAAGAAATCTCTTGGGTAGGAAAAATAGCCAGTAACTTGCTTCCAGGTCAGAAAGTAAAACCATGGGTCTATGAGATTCTAGCTTTACTTTTGAAATTCAAAATCTCCTGGGCCTAAACTATTAGCCATAACAGACTCATCATGTTCTCAACATTACATACTAGAAAGAACATTATATGATGTAAATCACACCATATCAGGCCCAACTAGCTAGCCAGGAATTTGTGAAATGAGCTCCAGAAGAACTTGCCCATCTATAATTAGAAGAATTTTTGTAGGGTACTGCTGATAGTGGTCTGCCTGTCTAAAAGTTAAACATCCAGTGGTGGCACCTGTTCACTGTATTTCTAAGCAGGTCCTTGGGCAGACTGACTGTTAGAGATTCCTTCCATGGTTATTGTTGTTCAGTGGCTAAGTAGTGTCCAACTCTTTGCAATCCCATGAACTGCAGCATGCCAGGGTTCCCTGTCCTCTATCTCCTAGAGTTTGCTCAAACTTATGTCCATTTAGTCAGTGATACCATCCAACCATCTCATCCTCTGTCACCCCCTTCTCCTCTTCCCCTCAGTCTTTCCCAGAACAGGTTCTTTTCCAAAGAATCAGCTCTTCACATCAGGTGGCCAAAGTATTGGATCTTCAGCATGAGTCCTTCCAATGCATATCCAGGGTTGATTTCCATTAGGATTGACTGACCATCAATCCTCCATTGATGGCACCAAAGTCTGCCTCCCAGTAGCTTCTACTCGTCAGTTGTAGACTTGTCCTAGGGCATGTACAGCATAACATCTTTTCATTAGAAACCTTCAAATATTTGACAACTATCAGACTTTGGTTCAATTAGGCCTCATTTCAATTAGTCCTTCCTGTTTCCTTCCCCTACCAGAGTTTCCAGTTCCTTCCCTAGGATTGATCCAGTTTGCACAGTATCCCCCTTACAACCCAGCCCCAGAAGTGGAATGAATAACTCCCTGAACTGAACAACTATGCCATACCTGCAGCCTGGGCTCACTTGAGCCTATTTCCTTTAGCAGATGTGATATGCTGTAGAATTATATTCCTTTTCAAGATCTGTGGACTACAGATATGCTAAGCCAACTGTAAATAGGATTGTTGGGAAAACTGTAATGCTACTTAAAGAAACACAGCTTTTAAATAGTAGTTTAAGAGGATCTCTTCATATGCAAATACTTGACATGCAAATTATGAGTCCTTCCAAATTTTTCATTAAAGCTCATACCCAAAACACTTTGACTGGGTAAAGCTAATATGAATAACTATATGTTGGGTATTTGACAATTTCCTAACTACATTTCTTTAAAATTATTTTGTGATTCTGTCTTGCTGTTCAAGGAAACATAGACTCTTTAGAAATGGAAAGACACAGAAAGACTGTCAAATCTAGTCACAAACTTTTAGGCAGATATTTTTACCCCATTTTACATATTTATTCAGAATTCATTCACCACATGCTGACTGAGTGTTCTGGGCTTATTTGGAGATAAAAAGATATAGTCCTCCTCTTTCATGAAGTTTACATCCCTAGTGTGGGAATCAGAGAAGCCAAATTTAAAATAATTTCATGTAGTGATAAGTGTTATGAAAAAACAAAATGAAATACGGCTGTGATAGAGACTTGACCAGGGAAGACAAATTTTAGAAGGGAACACGTGACCTAACTGTTGGGAAGGTTTCAGCCACAACAGAATACGGAAGGAACTTCTTCCAAGCTATGGAAACAGCACATACAAAGGGCCTGAGGTACAAATAAACATGATGTGTTCTGGGGAGTTAAATTAGGCCAATATAGCTGGAAAATATTAATAAAAGAAGAAAGTGATGGCAGATGAAGTCAAAGAGGAAAGAGGTAGAAAGGGCCGGATCTCATGGAGCCTCGAATGCTGTGATGAGGTTTGGATGTTATTCTCAGTAAGAAGCCATTGGAGGGTTTCAGGTAGGAGAATAGCATGATTTAACCCGCAGTTTTTGAAAGTTCTCTCTGCCCGTTCTGCAGTGATGGACTGTACAGGATTTAGAAATAGAGAGAAAGCTGATAGAAAGCTGTTGACAATGGTCTTGGTGAGAGAGTGACTTGTACTAGCTTGGTAGCCGTGGGGTTGGGAAAAAAGGGACAAATTCTGGATATACTTTGAAGGTAGAAACAATAGGATTTGATAAGAGAAAAACAAGCTTTTTTTCTTTTCAGGGAAGCTTAAATTATTTGCCTCAATTGGGATAAGGAGACAGGCACCAACAGAAGTTAGGTGATTAGTAGTACCATCTACTTTTTAAAACAAGTTACTGGTGTATAAATGCTTTACAATGTTGTTCTAGTTTCTGCTGCACAACCAAGTGAGTCAGCTATATGTATACATATAGCTGCTCCCTCTTAAGTGTCTCTCCCACCATCCCCCCAGCATCGCAGCCCTCTAGGTGATCACAGAGCACTGAGCTGAGCTCCCTGTGCTATACAGCAGCTTCCTGCTAGGTATCTATTTTACATATGCCTTGTGCTTTAATCCTAATGTTAATCCTAGTAAGACCATGAGATATTATTTTACCTAATATTTTATGTATTAGGACTCTGAAGCTCAGAGAAGTGAAGTAACTCCAAATCAAACAGAAATTTAGATTAAGCCAAGACTTAAACTCGGGGCCATCTGACACCATATTTCATAACCTCATCCCCTTTTCCCACATTGCTTCCAAAGCAGTACTAAAGGAGGAATTTGAACACAGACCCCAGAGGAAGCACTCCTTCTGTATATCTTTTCTTTCAAGTTATCACTGTTTAATGAGGTCTTAAGCCAATACCATCGTTTGCTTTACATCCTCCCCCGCAGTGTGTCCTTATATATTTAACCAAAACCTAGATTCCTTTCTCCCCACAACACCCAGGTCAGGGTCACATCTTCTCTATGCATTTTAACGACCAGAGACATAAGCCCCGTGCGGGCTTCTCTTCCAGAGGAGCTATAGCTGGAAGTTGCTTGTGCAACCCGATGACAACTCATCTATATTTAGCAGAAAAAGTGGTGGCAAGGATTTGTCCAGCTCAATTTTTTTTTACACTTTCAATGTTCAGAATGTCACACACAATGTCCTGAAAGGCACATTGGCCCTGACAGTATCTGAGTTGAAAGAAGCTTCCTCCATCTCCCTGGGTTATCCATCAGAAGCCTCGTTCCAAGAAATAACGTGGACATCCATGGCAGAGCAAACACCTTACATGCCCAACACTCCCCATGCCCCCAAAATGAAGAGCTACTGGTTCTGTGGGTGCTTTGATGGCTTTTAAGTGTGATTCTAAGACAGGAAAACAAGCAAAAATGTTTAAGGGGGAAATGGACTATTACCTGATTGTTTATGTGTTGAAGAGATATGTACGGCACTTGATTTTTATTTCTTTTCAATGTGGCATGGAAAAGAAATACCATGTGCAGCTTATGGTTTAAGAGCAAAGACAAACTTGCTTTGGCTGGGAGCCGGCGGGGGAGGGGGCGGGTGTGTGAAAAAATTACACCAGGTATTCTGAAGTGCTTACAGCAACTAAATGATTGCCACCACAAAGGCTGACTAGCACTTATGCTTAAAGTGACTGATTTTAGGCTGAAGCACAGTTTAAGTTTTCTCAAGTGAGACAAAACCAGATATCATATATTGTCCGTGACTCTGTCCCCCATCACTGTTGGTCAACCAGAGATAATTATCTACTAATGAAAAGACGGAACAATTAAGAGCTAAGAAAAGAGGAAAGTAGAGACCATTAAAGAAAAATGGAAAATTTTAAGACAGTAAAAGAGCGCCAATTGCATCACAAAAAGGGAAATTACAAGGGAAATAAATTGTAGCGGGTCAGTGCTTACTGATAGTCTTCTACTTTTTAACATGCAAGATGTATCAATCCTTGGTTGTCAAGAGAAAAAAAAAAAAAAGCTACTGCAAAAGAATTCCTATTAGCTTTAGATATAGAAATTTTAAGAGGTAGTTTTTCATACCTTCTTCCACTCCCAAACCTCATTTTGGGTTAGATCTTATTCAGAGGAAAAGCACTTGGTTTAGAAATGTCCTTTCTCGTTTTCACAAAATCTGTTCTAATGAGATGAGTTTTAGCGTTGCTGTGTCTATTAAGAAAAGAGGTGAAGAAACAGAAAATACACTTTTGGTACTATTGCACTTGTTGGGACTAAGTCTTCCAGTACTGTATTTTCAGAAGTTAATTAACAGACCATTATGAAGGGGAAAAAAATTATGCAATTTGAGAGGAAATGAAAATATAATGAAATTAAAGAAGAAAAAAGTTAACTATACCTCTGTCATCCTAAGATACTCACTGTTAAGCCTTAAAAACAAAAAAATTATTTGGCACATACCTTATAGAAACCTAGCAGGACCATCGGGCTTTCTCTCATTTTTCATTTTGTGACAGTTTCTGGCAATTTTCTACAGATACATGGGTTGAAATCTTTACTGGTGCCCTAGAAGCAAAGATGATCTTTCAACATTAAACGTCTTCATCTCCTCGGTGGAAATTTTCTTCTCTTGAGATGAATAAAAAAATACGTAATTCTTCTTCTACATATTACTACTACTATGACTGTCAAGAAACTAAGAAAGTCCTTTCTGATATTCTGTGTCATAGCAGGAACTAACACTCTATCTTTTTCACCTAAGACCTAAAACTATAAAGGCACCGATAGTCTTTCTCCAGTAATTTGAAACAGTCTTCTTTGTGCATCATCTTAGCCACCTTTTAAGTGGAAAGAGTCTAATGCAAAAGATAAAAGAACCTCAAAAAAGAAAAATTAGGGGTGGAGAAACTACTGGTAAGAGAATAAGCAAAGAAATCAGTAGAAAACCCTGAAATGTAATCTTGCATTTTTAAGTATAGTCTTGAATACGTGTATAGAGAATACATATAAAAACTGTGGGAAAAACAGTAAATGGTGCCAGAATATTCGTTTATTAACACCTTTTTTCCTCATGCCATGTAACAAATTAAGTTCTAGGTAGATTTAAGAAATTCTATTTTTGAAAAATTTATTAAATAACTAGAAGAATGTTATTTCTGCATATTTATCTAGTCTAGATGGATAAAGTTTTTATATGCATTAAAGCAATGGAAGAAATATCATGGTAAAAGGCCAATAAATTGAAATATAGAGAAATATAAAATTTATATACCTCAAAAATAATCAGAAGGCAAAAGCAAACTGGTAAGAAGATGTATTTTTTTTGAAAGCTAATAACTATGGTTTATAAAGTATTATAGTAAATCAATGAGAAAATGGACAAAGATCATGCACTGATCATTCACAGATGAGAAAATACAAATAGCTAATTATATACTAAACAATTCTCAGCCTCACCAGTGAATACAAAGTTAAGTAACAGGGACATGACAAAATAGCAAAGATTTTAAAATGACATTAATCAATGCAGTCAGAGCTTCAGGAAGACATTAATGTATGGTATTAATGTAAATTGATATAACCTTCCTGGTAATATGTACTAGAGACTGGGAAAAATGATATTCTTTGATCCCATATTGCTGCTTCTAGTAGATTGTCCTAAGGAGATAATTTGAAGTGCTAAGATTTGTGCACACACACAAAATATTTATTTAAGTATACCCAAGATGTCTAATATTAGGAAAATTATCAATAAATTATGATATAGTCATAAGATAGAAAATGATATTGGCATTAGAATAATATTTAAAGAATGAATAATAGCATGAGAAAAACATTTTTGATTGATTGGACAAAAATACAGCATGTGAAATTCTGTGTAAGGAATGCTCGGCTATGTGAAGAAAAAAAAGAGCATAGGAAAAAATACTGGAACCATTCCTAAATGTGACTGCATGTGACTAATAAGATTTAGTCATGTTTGTGCATGCATTTGGAAACTTCTGTATACATTCAAACTTTCTACATGTATATGTCTTAATTTTAGGAAGGAGAAATTGAACCTGAATGGGGTTCAGAGTATGCCACCCAAAACTTGCCACTCTGGCAAAAGGCTTATTTTGAACTGAAAACAACTGAGAAAAAGCAGCCACAAGACAAGCCCTGTGACCTCCTCGTTACTACCAGGAAGAACAGGCTGATTCTTAACCACCAGAGACAACTCTAGACTCTTAACCAGCCCAGAAACTGCACCAGAGGAATCTACATAACAAACTTTGCTGAAACAACCTTTATTTTCTATTGGTTCCCCCATGTATTTACCTTCCTACTGTTTACCACCCTTGGAAACCTAAAACCCTTCTCTTTTGTATTGTCACTTCTCTATAAAGTTATTCGGAGAAGGCAATGGCAACCCACTCCAGTACTCTTGCCTGGAAAATCCCATGGACGGAGGAGCCTGGTAGGCTGCAGTCCTTGGGGTCACTAAGAGTCGGACACGACTGAGTGACTTCACTTTCACTTTTCAATTTCATGCATTGGAGAAGGAAATGGCAACCCACTCCAGTGTTCTTGCCTGGAGAATCCCAGGGACTGCGGAGCCTGGTAGGCTGCCGTCTATGGGGTCGCACAGAGTCGGCCACGACTGAAGCAACTTAGCAGCAGCAGCAGCAGCTATAAAGTTACTGTTCTTTCCTAAGATGCCATGGAGTGTTTAGAATGCTTCTCAGGTGGCAGTAATGGTAAAGAACCTGCCTGCCAATGCAGGAGACGCAAGAGACGAGGGTTTGATCCCTGGATTGGGAAGATCCCCTGGAGTAGGAAATGGCAACCTACTCTAGTATTCTTGCCTGGAGAACACACAGAGGAGCCTGGTGGGTTTATAGTCCATGGGGGTCACACAGATTCGGACACAACTGAAGCAACTGAGCACACACACACACAAGATGCCATAGAAGCTCAACTTGAGACCATTCCTTTGAGTTTCTCATCACTGAGTATCCTATGTGTAGAGTTCAGAAACTTGTTTTTCTCTCATTCGTCTGTCTTTTATCACTCTAACTTGCAGAACCCCAGCCATGAACGAAGATGGGTAGAGGAAAAATAATTATTTTCTTCCTCTATGAATTATCATAATAATGTTAAAAAGAATCGATGGTAGGCATCTTTCTTCAGCAATCTTAGATTGTGTTCTGCTTGAGAGTAGAGCCCACTGGATACTTCAGATCCATAAAGGTACTCTAGCTATTGTGAGTCAGTTTACTCCAAAGGGCAGATGGCTAGGTGATTTGTAAGGTAGCTACTTTCTCTTCTTCTTCCTCAAGGTTTAGTTTCCTCTTCTCTTTCACCCACACTTGATCTAAATAAAAGCCAGGGAATACGAGCAGAAACCCCCCCCGCTTTCCAAGAGTGGTGGGATGGGGTTGTTTCCATCTGTCCTTTCCAGTCTGAGAAGAGAGACTTGAAAGGAATGAAAACACAGATTTCCTGTACAGTGAAAAGGAGTGGTCTCTGTAACGACCTGGGTGAACTTCTCTGCCCACCTTGTAGATCACATCTAAATATCTATAAACATGCTTCATCGGGGAGTTCATTTGAGAAACAGGCAGAGGGAACGTTTAACCTGAAAAATTTTATTTTGATGTTTAGAGTGATAAACCCTGTGATCACTATCGCTATTAACAGCATTACAGTCACAGCAAGAGCTGGATCTGAAAATAAAGGAACTGAAAATGCACTCAGTCATACCAGAGTTGACTTGGGCAGAGGAAGGGAGAGGAACAGGCTCAGTATTTTACTCCAGACAAGTCCAAAGTGAGTTGGTTTGTTTTTGTTTTTGTTTTTAGTTGAAATTAAAAGCAAAATGTAATTGTACTTTGTCCATCTCATTTACTCTAACACTTTTAAGCACGTTTCTTTCTGAGGAAATGGAGGGCCAAGTCTCTGATTCATTTCTGTGAGACCACACAGTACCCCTGAATGAAAGTATCGCTGTCCAAGAAGCCTTAGATGTTTTTGGAAAGCTTTTTAGTTGGTTCTTTTCCCTTTAAATTTTGTTGTTGTATTCTGATTGCAGAAAGCATATTTTAAATGAATAGGGGCAAAATGTAATTGAAATCTAAGTACACAGATTTGGAGTGTCTGGCCAGGAAAAAAAAGTCAGTGATTACAACTTCCTCCAGTTGGATTATATTATTCATTGTGGCTGTGTTTTCTTTATATCTAGAACCCAGGAATTAGGAAAATCTAGCTTTCTCATCTAATTTTCTTTAGATTCAAAGCTCTCTTTTCTCCCCTCTTGCTAACAACAATAACCAAAAACGTCTAATTTATTTGAGTCAGGACTAAAAGACATGATTCACCACCTGCCATTGCAGAGAATGCAGGTTCGATCCCTGGTCAGGGAGCTAAGATCCCACGTGGCGCAGGGCAACTAAGCCCACATGCCCCAACTAGAGAAGCAATACAGTGAAGACTCAACACAGCCAAAAAAGAAAATACACACACACATATAAGTTCATTTGTTAAAAACATATGATATATTTTAAAAAAAAGACATAATTCAGCCATATGCCACCATCACCCTAAGATTTCATGTTCACTCTGCACATTATTCTCACACTTGGTGGTTAGGAAGAGAAATACATGGGAAGAGTGTAAGCTAACAGCTCTCCTTACACCGCAACATGAGGGCCACGGTTATTTGAACCCCTCCACCTGCCCTGAGGCAGCCCCCCTGTGCAGAGTCCCGGCCACAGCAGCTTGGCCCGGGCGACAGAAAACATTCAAAAGCAGTAGAGAGCCGGCCACACTCCATGGGTTTCATTAGCTTACTTGTTGTGTAGGAGGGAACGATGTCTGAAGGGCTGCACACTCGCTAACCAAAATGATCATCACTTAGAAACAGCAAGAAGTTAGATGTTTATCAAGTACCTGGAACCAGAGCTGCCTTTCTGTGAAACATCAGCGTGGAATCCAAGCCCAAATCTCGCACTTCTGTTTGGCTGCGCCTGAAAGAAGTCATCATGTCAGAATTAGTAAGGCAAACAACAAAGAGAGGGGAATGAAAACAAGCTGATATGGAAAAGGGCTGGGAGGAAAATACCTGTGCTACAGTAATTACAGAAGAGCTGAGATTCAGAGGCTAAAAAAAATGTTGGGTGCATTTCTCTCAGAAAGACAAATGTCTCGAACACAGAAGGGGTATTGAGTTTCCCAGGTAGGTCAGGAAGAAGACGGTGGTTAACAGGGTAAGCTTATTTGTGGGCTTCCCTGATAGCTCAGTTGGTAAAGAATCCACCTGCAATGCAGGAGACCTTGGTTCAATTCCTGGGTTGGGAAGATCCCCTGGAGAAGGGTTAGGCAACCCACTCCAGTATTCTGGCCTGGAGAATTCTGGCCTGGAGAATACTGGCCTGGAGAATTCTGGCCTGGAGAATACTGGCCTGGAGTGGCCACTCCAGTATTCTGGCCACTCCAGTATTCTGGCCTGGGTTGTAAAGAGTCGGACACAACTGAGTGACTTTCACTTTCAATTATGAGGTGATGCTTAAAATTCGGATTGAAGTTAGTTTCAATGGAAGTGCATGTGTTTTTTATCTTTGGTTTTTACTTAATATGAAAGTAATAAAAAATTATTTTACTTGTGAAAGTGCCATCATCACAGGAAAATATAATGTATAAAAGGCCCTCTATCCCACTGCCCTAAAGCAGAGATTATCATTTGTTAAAATGAGGGGTAAAAATATTTTTCATGTGATTTGTAGTATATGTTTTAAAATAAAGCTATGGATAGTTATAAAGTGAGAAATATTTTTATGATAATATCAATTTTATCAAGTGGATATATAGAATCAAAAGATACCAAATAACCCTATAACTAGAAAAATAAACGTATATCAATATATTTTAAAAGTTGGGGGTATTCTTCATGTTTTTAAATATATGCTAATGTATATTTCAGTGTGTGTGTGTTGTGAGTTCAGTGTCTACTACTTTGACTCCAAGAGACCCTAAAAAGTTTCCAACTTTCTAGCCATGAGGAGAAGGAAAGAATATCTGAAGATCATTGGTAAATAAGATTTTGAATCTCTCTGCGGCTTATGAAATTGAATTTCAGCCCTATTTAAAGAAAAGTTCCTGTGGCAAGAAGTCTTCATATGTGTTTCTCAGGCAGGAGAAAGACAGAAAAAAATTACCCACAAGACTTGGATTGGGCAATTGATTTTAATCGTGGTTTCTATTAACTGCTCAGCAATTTCAGGCAATTCTCCATGTTCATACCATCCTTTTCCTTTGTGTAAAATGGGAAGGGTGATGGAAACTCTGAACTTGGGGACTTGGTCTCCCAGCACTGCTACCAACTACACCTGCCTTTGGGCCAACTCTTCTCAGCCAGGGTCACCACTCTGCCAGCTCACGGGAGCCAGGAGGCTTCATTACCTGTGGTTTCAAAGACCTCTAAACTCTCTTAGGAAGAAAGCTGTTGAAGTTCAATGTCATATTATCCTTTTCCTGAAGCATTCATTTTAGAGAGAAAGAGAGAAGACGAGGACATACAGTGTACTATGCTCCAAAGGGAATTTAGAAAAGGGTTTTCTATACGTTTTAACTTGAGAAAATGCTTCCTGGTTTGAGAAAAGTTACAACAGACTCCCATACAAATAAGATGCTTCTCAGAAATTAAATCTTAAATTAGCTATTAATTTAAGTAGTCAAAATCCAAATGGACTGTGTTCACCTTCTCTTTCCTTTACTAAAAGTTGTTCTGTGATTACCCCCATTAGCACAAACCTGTATGATGTGCAGTATTGCTGCAGGTTTTATGCTCCTATGGCATACCTGGTACCACACTGAGACAAAGTTTCCACAAATCTAAGGATGGGTTCTTTGGAAGCCTGCCAAATTTATTTAAGAACTTTTATTCTTCTAAGAGTGCATAGTTCCTACTTTGGAAATATTCAAATGTTATTTTCTTTTATGAATTAATGATCATTGAAGATGGCAGCTGCGGTATTTTTAACATTCTTATTTGATCAAAGTTAAACTTGGCAACCATATATTGATCTTCTCACAATTTCACAATTTCCTTTTCTTTTTACATTTTACTGCTCTGCAAAATCCAAACTCTGGAAGACATCAGTCTGTGGCTAATTCTGTCTATATGGTAATGGGGAGAATGCAGATAATCACCATTTTCAATCCGAAGTATCAAATTCCTCCCCTAATAAAACATGAGCCTCAGCTGATGGTAAGTAGGACACCCAATGTGCTTGAATTGTGTATTTCTCTCCACCCTCTAATGGAGTTCCTAAAATTAAGCCACAGAAAGATCAGAAAAGGAGGAAGCAGAGGCAAAAATTATCTGAATAATCAATAAACTGGCTGAGTAATGGACCTAGTGTTGATGAATAAAAGTCCGACCTATACAGTGTTTGGAACATACTTACATTAAAAATTTATTCAAATTTATTTTGATTCAAGTCTAACTGAACATTCTGTATTTTTTCTGGCAACCCCACACCCAATACTATCTGACCCTTTAGAAAATACATAGGAAGTGAAATCAGACTTTAAGTAGCACATACCTATAAATGACTACTGATGAAATACACCTAAGTGGCTACTAATGACATAATCTTATGGTTGTCTTTATGTTGTCTAGTTTTCTCATATTTAGATGATTGGGTTTTTTATGAAACACAACAACCTTCAATTTAATGCAGAGGAGAGTGAAGCACATTAACTTGCCCCCAGTTGGCTTACCTTGCGAATGAGCTGATAACCAATGTTGACAGGCAGGTCCTGCCAAGTCACCTCAGCTACCCACCTCCAAGCTGACAGTTCAGGTGCTGCAGAGTAATTCCCTTCAACCCTCGTGGTGTTTCAGGATCTGAAAGTTTGTATGTGGGAAGAGAAGCAGAAAGCCAAGATCCTGCGAGGTGTTCTTCCATTCAACACGCAGCCGACATACTTCTTTGTTTCTTGTTTTGCCCTCTGATGTTAAAGCTGATACAAAGTTAGAAACACTACCTTTGGAAATAATGTCATTTGAAGCAACATGGATAACCTAGAGATTATCATACTAAGTGTAGTAAGTCAGACAGAGAAAGGCAAATAACGTAAGATATCACTTATATGTGGAATCTTAAAAAAAAAAAAAGGATACCAGTAAACTAATATAGAAAACAAAAATAAACCCATAGACACAGAAAACACACTTATAATTAGCAAAGGGAAAAGGGGACAGAGGGATAAATTAGGAATTTGGGATTAACATATACATATTACAGTATATAAAATACATAACCAACAAGGACCTACTATATAGCATACAGAATTATACTCAGTATTTTGTAACAACCTGTAAGGGAAAAGAATCTGAAAAAGAAATACATATACTTACATATTTATATATATATATATATCTGAATCACATATATATCCTCTCTCTCTCTCTCTCTCTCTATATATATATATATATACATACATATATGAATTACTGTGCTGTATGCCTGCAATTAACACAACATTGTAAATCAACTATACTTCAGTTAAAAAATAAAATTAAAAGAATTAAACTCTACCTTTTTTCACCAGACTACCTGGCAAATGTGGAGTTCCCCACCTTACCCTGAAACAAAAGTAAAAATAAAACTGTCCAGTAGTGCTAGTAACCTGCCTGGTAATAGCTGCAGGGAAATTTACTTTCCACCTGCAAAGTCGACGCCTATTTTCTGTTAGGGAAATGAACTGATACAAGCTGGAGACTGGCGGGAAAGCAAGAGTCCAGGCCAGATACTTGGTGTGCATTTCATTTAAACGAATGTGAATGTGAAGAGTGCTTTGTTTTGTTTTTTTTTCCCCTGGCCACCTCAAGGCTGTTGTAGAAGTAACGTATGGGTAAAAAAAAACTATATAGTGAACAGTGCTTGATATATTTGAATATATTCAAATGAATGGAGAGTGAAACCCAAAATGTAGAATCAGAGGCAATTTTGTGGTCAGTCTCCAGGTGGTTTGCTGAGGGTTGGGATAGGAAAGGTGAATTAGAAGGTCCCATCCTGGTCCCAAAGCCATCTACCAGGTGAGTCTGGGCAGGTCATGTTGTCCTCTGGACATTAGTTTCTTTCCTGCTCAAATGAAGGCATTGCAGCAGTTAATCCTTGCATTCCTTTCTACCCCTGATCTAAAGCGATACAGAGGAGAGGAGAAATTCCTGCATTACAAGTCGGTGAACAGGACTCATCTGCTTACCTTCTGGGGGTTCGAAGGCTGCCAATTTAAAATGGCAAAGACACGTTGCTTAATCTCGTGTTCTGACCTTCAGAGGCAGAAGTGCAGCCATTCTTCATGCCTTCCTCTGCCCACTCCTGCCTTGTCAGAGGAAGATTGGTTGCGTTCTTGGTCCTCCCAGGGACCCCATGAGCTCTGTCACCGACAATCCCTCTGGACTTCCAAACACACAGGTCATCGTTATCTTTCTTTTTCAGCGCTGTTACTTGAGTTGGATGAGAAATAGGCAGAGTTCAACCATTGTAATTATTTATATAGGTATACACAGATGACACATACTGCTTTAGTTTCTAAATCATACTGTGGACTCAGAGTCTCTTTGCCATATGCTTTCTAGGCCTTTTCCCACTGGTCTTGTTCAGAATCTGTGAAACACGGCTCTTTGGTCAGCATTTGAAAATTGAACTCATATGGGAATGTGTATACTTTTCAAGGTAATCAGCATATACTCCAATTCTGTCCTTTGTAACCATGTAGAAAACATGGTGGAAGTTATCCAAGATTTCAGTGAAATCCTTTCTGTCCTGAGTCCAGATGCTCATTGATTTCCTCATGCTTCCACAGATGGCTGTCCTTTACTGATACTAAATCCTAGAGCCAAAATCACAAGTCTTCATCTTCCATTTTATATTTCTCACCTGGGAACATTGATGTGAGTCCCCTATTTTTCTCTTTGGGTTCCTTGGATTTATGCCAACACCAGAGCAGTTAAACCAGGCACCCCATTTGCCTTCCAGGAGCTTCTGTGTTATTCTCATTGGTGGGGTGCATTCTCAACTTGGACAAACGTTCCTATAGCCCCCAGCCCTCCCTTGACCCCACTTTTTCCTGACCCTCCATTTTTTTTTTTTTAATGTGAACTCTTGTTGGCCTTCCCAAGATGGAAAATCACTGGATGGCCTCTACCTCTTTGCAGTCCACACTTATTACACTGCTGGCATTTGCCCAAATTATGCCATCCCTTCAGGATCACCTGATACCATTGTGATCAGTCTCATGAGCTGGCAGCATCCCATTGCCTACCCAGGTCATTGCTCCATCCCAGTGCCTCTCAGGGCTCATGGATTTTCCCACTGTCTCATGTTTTGACTGATTCATCCAACATCGACCCTTTATCAATTCAGCAAGATAACTTGAGTGCCTCTCTCTGTGGGTCATGTGCTCTGCCAGAGGGAATTAAAAAATGCAGTCCTTGTCCTCAAGAAGCTTAGATTCCAGTGAGAGAGACAGTAAAGAAATAATCATTATACATGTTGACAAAAGCTGTGAAGAAAACAAGGCTGCTGAGAGAGATTGGCGAAGCCTGCTTTTAAATTTGTATTTATTTATTTATTTTTGCACTGGGTCTTCATTGTTTTGCACAGGCTTGCTCTAGCTGCAGTGAGCAGAGGCTGCTCTTCATTGTGGTGGCTTCTCTTGTTGAGGAGCATGGGCTCTAGGTGCTTGAGCTTCCGTAGTTGCAGCACAGAGTTGGAGCATATGTTTGATAATGTGGTCTGCAGTGAGAAGCCAGCCATGAGAGGAGAGGGGTTGGCATTGTCTTCCAGACCTTGGGCTCAGCAGGTAAGCAGACCCTAAGGCAGGAGGGAGATAGGGCATGTTTGAGAACTGAAAAGGGCCTCTCTAAATGCTCCCTGCTTTTCCAGTCCCTTCTTTCAGAGATGTGACTGGCTTCACTCACTCAGGCTGATTAGTCCATCTTCTGAGCTGCCACAGGTCGTTCTCTGTGGCTCTCCTCTTTTAACACATGCGATCTTTTGTAACTGAACTGTGTGGAAGATCTTTACAACACTTGGGTTCCATACTTCATCTCTCCATGAGCATTGATCAAGATTCCATTTCTATCTACCGTGCTAAAGAAACAGCTGAATTCTAGTCAGTTCATTCACCATTAAATCAAAAGCCTGGTCTGTGGTAGGTGATATATTCTAGATATTTTGCTTAGTGCTGGTGTCTAGAAATAAAGAAACCTCACTCTAACCATGAGGAAAACATTAGAGGACCCCAAATTGAACAACATTCTACAACACACCTGACCAATATGCCTCAAAATGGTCAAAGTCAGGGCTTCCCTGGTGGCTCGGTGGTAAAGAATCCAGCTGTCAATGCAGAAGACAGGTTTGGTCCCTGGTCCGGGAAGATCCCACAGCCTCAGGGTAACTAAGCCCTTGTGCCACAAGTGCTGAACTTGTGCACTAGAGCTGGGGAGCCACAACTACAGAGCCAATGTGCCGCAGGTACAATATGCCCAATGTACAGAAACCCAAATGCTCTAGAGCCTGGGTTCTGCAAGAAAAGAAGCAACCACAATGAGAAGCTCGTGTACCTCAACTAGAGAGTAGCTCCAGCTCACCGCAACTAGAAAAAAGGCCACGAGGCAACGAAGACCCAGCACCAACCAAATAAATAATTTTTTGTAAATTGTCAAGGTCATCAAAAACAAGAAAAGTTCAAGAAACTGTCAAAGACCAGAAGAGGCTAAGGAGATGACTAAATGTAATGTGGCACTTGGATGGCATCTAGAATAGGAAAGATCATTAGGGGAGAAACTAGTGAAATCTGAATAAACTATGAAAATCAGTTAATAGCAACCACCCGGGAACTTCCCTGGTGCTCCAGTGGCTAAGACTCTGTGCTCCCAATGCTGGGGTCTCAGGTTCCATCCCTGGTCAGGAAACTAGATCCCACATGCCACAACTAAGAGTTTGCATGCTACAACTAAATATCCTACATGCCTCAATGAAGATCAAAGATCCTGCATGTTGCGACTAAGACCGAGCATAGCCAAATAAATAAATATAAATAAGTAAAAAACATTAAAAAAAAATAGAAACAACCTAATATTGATCCCTTAGTTATAGTAAATATACCATTGTAAAGCCAGATGTTAACGATAGGGGAAACCAGGCAAGGGGTAGAGAACAACTCTCTGTATTATGTTTGTATCTTTTTTATAAATCTAAGGTTCTTCTAAGATAGTTTATTTAAATTCAAAATAAATAATCAAGACATGGAACCTGGCTTCTGTGAGTTTACACTAGAATGAAGAAAACACACTTTTAAGTAAACACTTGCAACATAGCTAATAATAAAATTATGTACCAAGTACAGAAGTAGCCCAAATGCAACCATGATTGTCACTAAGAATTTGAGGACTGATTCACTGAGGAGGGAAATGCCTGGAGCTGGGTTTTGAAGGATTTTTGGAGTTTGAAGAATGTAGAAGACAAGCCTGGAAAGGTCAGCATGAAGTCCTTTCAAGCAGTTTTGCATTGACAGAAGAGAAATAGGGAAGAAAAGAGAAGAGCACCACTTGGGTATTTGCTGACCAGTTTTGGTAGAACCGTTGGTAACCTCATTATTGGTGGCTCAGGCTTGAGCATTATTGTCCACCAGAATTCCCTCCCATTACTCTCCACCCAACTGTGCTGGCCATCTGCTTGGTCATCTTGGACTCTGAAGTTCACTGGACCAAGTTTCAGGAGGTGGATAGAAAACCAGGAAAAGACAAGAGTGCAGAGAACCACAGGAGCTGTAACGTAAGGACTGAGACAAGAGCTCAGTGGTCAGGCATGGTTATTTTCTCCTATCTGGCCAGGCCAGAATGTCTGCCACGCCCATGACTGCAGGCCCAGGAGACAGAGGGTGAGTCCATGGAGAGCAAGGCCTTCGTGCTTCGTTGGTGCTGTACCCCCAGTGTCCCTGTGCCTGGTTTGAGGTCAGTTCTCAGAAAAAGATTTGATGAGTGAAAGAAAAGACTTAACCCCAAGGCCTCAGCCACAGGGAAATGAAGCAGAATGGGAACCTGACCTGGGACAGCCCACACTCGAGTCTGGAAGTGGCTGACCTCCAGTGGGGATGGCTTCTCAAGTCGTCTCTCATGAGACCAGAACAGGTGGTCCAAGAAGAGGAGGCAGTTAGGAGGCAGCTGAAGCACAGAGGAGAACTGGAGGTGGAGAAGGGTGTCGAAGGACCATGCTCAAAGGACTTGAGAAAGCAACATCAGTGAGGGAGCCCAGTAGATAGTGAATAAACCAACTGGTGTCAGAGAAGAGAAGCAAACATACAGGGAGAAGCCACGGCCCTGAGAGATGCTGTGCTGCCCAGGGCAGCGAGACTGGGTGAGCGGCAGATTTTCCATTTCCAAGGGCCCCGTGTAAAATGTAAAATGGAGGTAATTACACTGACAGCATCATGGTTTGTAGTGGGATTGAAGTGACATTATCTGCACAAAGCTCCTAGCACAATGCTTGGCACGTAAGTGCTCCATATTTATTTTTGAGGTCATTATTATTTTATTGTTCTTATTAGATTCCCAGGAGAACAGAAATCTTATTACTCCACATACAGCCTTGTGCGTCTTTGTTCCAAGACTGACCCACCTGAATTGAGCTGTGGGCAACCAAGGAAGTCAGGTGTTGAGAGAGCTCTGGAAATACATCTTACCCAGCCCCACCCCCAAAAAATGGTAAAAGGTTCATCTTTTTACTTTGTCATTTAATCAGTGGTTTCACATACATTAACACTGTTGATTTAATTTTTTTTGAAAGGATACATGATACAATATTTGAAAGTGTGTAAAGTTGAGGTGTGTGCATGCTTGGTCACTTCAGTTGTGTCTGAATCTTTGTGACCCTATGGAACGTAGCCCACCAGGCTCCTCTGTCCATGGGATTTCCTAAGCAAGAATAGGGGAGTGGGTTGCTATTTCTTACTCTAGGGGAACTTCCTGACCCAGGGATCGAACCCATGTCTCTTACATCTCTTGCATTGGCAGGCGGGTTCTTTACCACTAGCGCCACCTGGGAAGCCCTTCAAGCAGAGGTAAGCCCTATCTTTTAGCCAGCTATCAGTTTCTTATGCAATCTATTAGAAATAATCCATTCTATGAATATATGAGCATGATGAGTCCAAACATGTACTCAAATATATTTATACACACACAAACATACACTGTTCTACATATTGGTTCTTCTTAATTAACACTATATCTTTTTTTTTTTTTAATTATCTGTACTGGGTTTTAGTTGTAGCATGCAAGTTCTTAGTATCAGCACACAGGTTCTAGTTCCCTGACCAGAGATCAAACCTGTGTCCCCTGCATTGGGAGCACAGAGTCTTAACCACTGGACCACCAGGTCAATGAACACTATATCCTTAGAGCTAATTCTGTAGAGTCCATACAGAACTGCATTATTCTTTTTAATGACTGGGTAATACTCCATTTTATGGATATACCAGAAATTACATAATCCCTTACTAATCAACTTTTAAGTTGTTTCAGACTTGACTGATATAAACTGCTGCGATAGCTTCAAGCATATGCCATTTTGTATATATGCAAATAGATGTACATGATAAATCCCTGGATGTGGAGTTGTTAAGATAATGGGAAAGATGCATGTGTAATGTCAGTTAATACTGCCAAGGGGTCCTCCATAGAGATTTTACCATTTTACATGCCCATCAAGAATGTATGTGAGTGCCTGTTGCCCTACACCCTCACCAGCCAGAAGGCATATGTTTTTTTGTTTTGTTTTTTCTTAAAAAAGGATCTGGTTTTGTAGCAAATATAAACGTATAAGCAAAAGCCTTTTGCCCAGCTTTTTTTTTTTCCTGGAGCCCAGTCTGTCTCTCCGAATGTCTCTCTCTTCACTGCTCCTGTGCAGATATGTACATGCACACAAAGCCTTGCTCTTTCCCTGCTACAGTTTGACTTTAAAAGCTTTAATTCTTTCTTTTTTCATATTGCAGTGGGTTTTCATCTTTGGTGGTTTCCATTTGCAAAAAAAATAGAAAGGTAATTCTTGGGTGAGTATTTTCACTGAGTCCCACAGTCCTCAATGCAGAGGGTCTCTTAATCTTTGCAGAAGCAATTGCTGCTGCCAGTATGTCAGGACCCATTTCTTCATTAATTTTTCCAAAGCCCTGATAATACTGAGGGGATGGATACTGGGGCCAGTAATGCCCAGTAATTCACAGTATTTACACAATTTCTTTGTCTGAGATCTCAAAGTACTTGACAACATTAAATTATCATTCCCTTGGCTCTCTCAAAAGCATCTTTGAACCTAGATGGATGATGCATAGAAATGAAAACTCTGCTTTCTAGCCAGATTGCCTGAAAGGTGACCGGGAAGAGAATGCAAACGGATCAGCATAGTTTCTACCATAGTAGCAAATAACTTTGGTTGCTCTAATTTTTCTTTTTTTTTTTTTTTTTACCTTTTTTTAGATGCTTTTCCAGTGAATTGTCTGTGTATAAGCAGCAAATAGAAAAGTGTCTCTTCCATGCATGTGATAAAGGAGTTAAATGATATCCAGGAGTGAGTCCCTGGATGCAGAGAGACGTCTGCTCAGGCCTTCAGGCCACTCACATTCTCTCAGGTCTGAGTCTCTGCTCCTCTTTTCGGTGTGAGAAAATGTAAATACAACAGAACACAGCTTCCATTGGCCCAGGAAAAGAAAGGAAGAAGGGGGACGGGGCGGGGGGTGGGGGGGAAGGGAGGCATGCAAGCGGAGGGGAAGGTCTAATTTGGATCTGATGTTTTCATCCCATGTTGGACTGTCAGAAAGCCCAGTGCTGCCTCATGCATTATACCTGATCCCACCGGTAAGTAACTATCTTCATAGATATTTGCCTCACTCCACCCTACTCCTCCCTACCTTTTCCCTACCCCATGGTCTCCACAATCTCCATATTCTATACACATTAAGCACAGAATATCAACAACAGAGCAAGTATCTTAGTGGGAAAATGTTAGCAAATAGCATCTCATATTTCAGATACAGAAACCAAGGCACCAGAGAAGCTGTAATTTATTTAGTGACAGAGATTCAGTGTTAGACACACATATCCCAAACTACATCTACCAGATCAGGAATTATCCATTCATAGGGTTGATTTTTAAATATTATACACAAATAACACTGAAGAATGAAATGTAAGTAAACATTACTGCAGTCCCACTGCCCCAACCAATCATACTGCTTTCATCCCCTCTCCGTGTCCTCTGATATTCTAATTCTGCATGCACATAAAATAGTAACTAAAACCTTAAGAGTATAAAATTGTGGGCAAGAGCCCAGGCACTGGAGCCTGGCCGCTTGTGCTTATATATCCAATTCCACTGTTGAGTAGCTGGGCCTTAGTTCCCCCATTTGTAAAATGGGAATATTAACAGTACCCACCTCATGGAGCTATTATGGAGAACCAATGAAATATCCATATTAAGTAGTTAGCAAAGTGCCTAGAATATAGTCTGCTTCTGATATAAGTTAGCTGCTGATGCTTCTGTTATTTATATTATTATAAAACTTTGCTTTCTGCTTTTTAAAATATATTGAAAGCAAGCATAAAAAAATTGATAGATCACAAACCCTTACTAATCTGACTGCCCACTCCTGGTGGCAGTTCCTGGGGGTGGAGGGGTTCCACTGCAGAGGAACAGGCAGCATCTTTTAGCCCCTTTCCTTTGAGACCCTCTGCAGACCACACCTGCAATGGGCTTCACCGCTGTCCTGACCCTCTCACCCTTCAAGTCTCAAAGGTTTTAAGAAAAAAGAATAGGGTGGGAATATTGTACATCAACTATACATCAATTTTAAAAAATGAACAGGGTGGGGGAGTAAAGAGGTAACCACAGAAGATGCTGCACTCCTCAGAGTTCCCAAGGCCTAGGTAGCTCGCTGCATCCATCTGGTCTAGGTGTTCTGATTATTGCCTTTCAGGAAGATGGTAATGAAAGACATTATCATTCTGGTAGTTTTAAACCAAAATGAGTATGTTTTGTACTTTACTTTTATTTTTTTAGCTTTTTGTGTTGGTGTGATTTCAAATTTATAGATATTTGCAAGCATAGCACAAGTGCCCTTTATCCAAGTTTATCAGTTGTTAATATTTTGTCATATTTGCTTTATCAGTCTCATTCTCTGTCTCTCTCTTTGCCCCCCACCATACACAAGTGTGTGGATATATGTATATATGCATATATATTATGCATATATATGTGTGGATATATATTATATATGTATATATATATATAGAGAGAGAGAGATGGGGAGGAAGAAGACATTTCCCTTTACTCTTTCTCAGTGTGGATTTCCTAGGAATATGGTCTCTCTCTTCTGTGACCACAGTACAATGATCATAATCAGAGAATGTAATGTTGATACAAGACTTTCCTCCAACCTCCAATCCAGTTTTTGTATTTTTAAAGCTTCCCTTGAAAAAGCAGGTATGGGACAAAGATGATAAATGTATATCACAGCCTAATTAGGCCACTTGTTCACCTGGTGACCTTCTCGCCAGAGTCATTCTTCAAAGCCCCAGCTCTAACAAGGCTCCCCTAAAAGCCTTTGTGTCTTCTCTCCCATCTGGCAGAAAAAAAAAACTTCTCTGCTAGGCAGCTCTCTGTGCAGCCACGGTGATAGCCCTTCTAACACACAGCTACCATTTATACTGTCTGTCCACACTGGACTGTGAGCTTCTCAGGGTTCCCAGGGCCCCTTGTGTAACTGACAGATTGCTGGTGCTTAGGAAATGTTTGTTAAAAAAATGTATGAGCAAATTCCATGTCCTGGCTGTTGTAAATAGCACTGCAGTGAACACTGGGGGTTCCTGTGTCTTTTTGAATTATGGTTTTCTCAGGGTGCATGCCCAGTGGGATAGAGGTTGGAGGAGATCCAAGAGGGAGGGGATATATGTATACATATATCTGATCACCTTCATTGTACAGCAGGAACTAACACAACATTGTAAAGCAACTATATCCCAATTAAAAAAAAAAAATGATCACATAGACAGAATGGAACCCTCAGGTTAGTTGAACTTGATAAAGAGTTAGATTGTTTCTTTAACTCCATATGCTGAAAATTCAGCGGTACGCAATAACAGGAGGTGAGATTATACACCCATCTTAGGAACATCTTAGGGCAAGCAGGAAACAACAAAAAAACCGTACATGGGATCTTGGCTCCTGCCTTCCGGCCACTCCCTCAAACTCTTTTCTCCTCCCTCTGTTCCAAAATACGGTAACTGCTTAAAAGAATACAGTTATGTGCCGGAGACGTGTATAGACTAGACTCTCAGAAGAGCCTTGCCTGTGAGCATAAGAAACGCAGCCCAGGATTTCAGCACTTGGCAGCCCCGGGCGCCCCATGGTTCCTGCCACGTTAGCACGCAGTAACTTTCCGTGCCGGCTCCAGGCGGGCGGCAAGGCGGGGGCGGGGCTCCAAGCTGTCCCCTCGCGGCGCAGCCACCACGGGCGGGCGCCAGGGTGCTCTGCAACCGCTCTTCCTCGGGCTAACCCGAAAAGCCACATGTCCCTATCCAGGGAGAGCTCCAGCTGAGTTTGGGGCAGAACCTGGGAACTGAGGAACAGAGCCCTTGAACTGGAACGTGGAGCTCATTGTGTTCCCTGGAGCTGCTCTTTCTGGAAGGCGCTGTCACCCACCAACCCTGGCAGCTGCTCCATGCTGATTTAGATGTCTGAAAACAAAGACCGTGGTTGAGTTCAACCTTTATTGAGCAGGACTAGGGTAGGTTTAGACATTGTGATGGTATTTCATTTTCATGTAACAAATGCCCATGTGGCAGTTTGCCGCATGCCTGGCACTTGTTCTAAACAGTTTACAAACATGAACTCATTTAATCCTCATGACAGCCTATGAAGTCTGTTAGTATTATTATTTCAGTTTGGGGCCATGCAGAAAGGGTAAGTAACATAGAGGATGGGACTAGGTTTCTGCCCTTGTGTAAACTAATACTTCAGTATCTTTTTCCCTTTCATATAGTCCACATTGTTTTTTACCTACTTTTCCATTTGGTAATGATCTCATCCACATTGTTGTTTGGATCAATCTATAAATATGCATTAATACTTCCCATGCTCTCCAGAGAAGTCTGAAGAACATTCCTGGTTAGGGAGATGAAATATGTACAGTTTAGCAACAAAAGGAGAAGGTGAGAGATGCTGACCTTGAGAGCTTCAAGGAGTTAAAAGGTCGGAGAGTGTCCTCTTACGGACAGGAATGGTTGGGAAAGGCCTTAGAAAAGGTGGATGAAACTCTTTGAAAATTAGATCACCTTTGGATAAATGGAACCAAAAGGATCAGCCTTGTATGACCAATGGCTTCCTGGGCTTTGAGGCCTGAAAATACAGGCAAAGATGTTATGTACCTTCTGCAGAAGGTGTCTCAAGTAATGTCTATGGTTCTACAGCTGAAAATTATAAAGCCCTAAAGTCTTGGGTAGTTTGCTTGTTCTGCCATCTCGTGAGCCCTAGTGACGGTTCAGGATGCCTGACCCTTGTGCTCCAATCTGTCATGACTCATGTGGTGAAGTGATAATATAGAGAAACATGGGGGAGTGTGGAAATCCAGCTTAAATGTAGACAGATTTCAATTCAAGGAGACCTGTGAAGAAGGAAAGTCGTTAATGTGTTTAAGCTTCCAGGATTGTGAGTTTCTCAATTCCCTTTTATGTTATGGTATTCTTATGATGTAGAATTTAAGTTTTTTTTAGCAATTAAAGCAAAATATATATATATATTTCAAACCCACTAATTACAAATGCACCCCAAGGAGTCATCATGATACATTACCTGTAATATAGGATAGCCATAGTGATAGCCCCAAGATATTTTACACCAAAATTGGTCAAAAAAAGCTGAGATGACTGCCGAAGTGCAAGACTCTAAATTCAACCCTCGATCATCAGAGTGATCAGCACTCACCTTTGTCTCCAAAGGAAGATAATTTACTGAAAAAGATGTGTCAGTTTTTGTCATGGTTTTATTACCATAGTCTTTCGGAGAAGGCAATGGCACCCCACTCCAGTACTCTTGCCTGGAAAATCCCATGGATGGAGGAGCCTGGTAGGCTACAGTCCATGGGGTCGCTAAGAGTCGGACACGACTGAGCGACTTCACTTTCACTTTTCCCTTTCATGCACTGCAGAAGGCAATGGCAACCCACTCCAGTACTCTTGCCTGGAAAATCCCATGGATGGAGGAGCCTGGTAGACTGCAGTCCATGGGGTCACTAAGAGTCGGACACGACTGAGCGACTTCACTTTCACTTTCACTTTCATGCACTGGAGAAGGAAATGGCAGCCCACTCCAGTGTTCTTGCCTGGAGAATCCCAGGGATGGTGGAGCCTGGCGGGCTGCCGTCTATGGGGTCACACAGAGTCAGACACAACTGAAGCGACTTAGCAGCAGCAGCAGCAGCAGCATGCTTTAAATCATAGAAGCCATGACTGTGTATTGAATTCTGGAGAGTGTGCTTTTCATTATGAAATGTTACAGTAAGCAACTTATGTTGGACATGATTGCAATTAGAGTTTAGTGAACTACAAGAAGGGACGATCCATGTAGGATACATCTGTGTGAAGTCCTTTGCCAGGAACAAGTTTTAACCTTTGTACAGCTATCGAGGGAAAGGTTCCAGTATTCCCTGTGAGAATATCTGTCAAGTTTTCATTTGAACAGGGAACACCTAGTTTATGTTTTCGAAGACCACTCCCTTCTTAAGCTGAGCACCTTTGGGCGTGTATCAGCAGGAGGTGTTGGGAAAGATAAATATATATATATACCAGCTTCAACCCCAGCAGATTAGCGAGATTTGGAGAAATGGGCAAGACAGAAAAAAGAAATTTTTTTTCAAAGAAACTGTGCTTTCCTATCTCATTTAAGTAAATTTTGAGAACTGATATTTGGAGGGTTATTCTAGGGGGTGAGTGGAGGGGAGGAGGTGAGGAAGGGATTGTGTTTCAAAAATAAAATTCATAAGAAAGATGACTTTTCTCTTGAAATGGGAAAGTAAGTTATTTTTATTTTTGTCACCACAGTGTGAAGAACATATTACCTGTGTGTCCTAACTTTTATAAAGCTCTTTTATGGACAATAAATACATGGAGAAAGTTGTATCCACATAAATTTATAATGAGTCAAAGCTTGGTAGGGTCAAATACAGCATGAATAGGAACACTGTCTCCTAATATTTTAATCTAATCACTCAACATTTGACATGCAGTTCCGCCTTCACTGGTTCAAGTAACCACCAATGGAAATTACTTGGAGAATAAAATTCCAGAAAGTTCCCAAAATGAAAACTTTAATTTTCCTTGTTCCCGGCAACTATTTACATGGCATTTATATTGTATTAGGTATTATAAGTAAGCTGCTGCTGCTGCTGCTAAGTCAAATGATTTAAAGTATACAGGAGGATATGCATAGAATATATGCAAATACCATGCCATACTATGTAAGGGACTTGAGCATACTCGGATTTTGGTATCTGTGAGGGTCCTTGAACCAATCCCCCATGGATGCTAAGGGACAGGTGTATTTATTGGACAATGCTGTGTGCCAGGTGCCTGGAGTGTACACAACAGGACACACTTCAGAAAATGTATATGTATGTGTGTAAGTGCTGTGTGTCACCAAGTACTCTTGAGTGTTTGTGGGAGGCTATATGGGTAGATGAGAGGCAGAAAAGGGAGGAAACATAGCAGAAGTCCTCTCTTGGCCTTGGTCAAAGATGGGAGAGGCTGGAGTCCTGATACCCAGGCATTGCTCCATCACTATTTCTGAGCATGGCGTTGCCATCACATTCTTGGAGTCCCATTTACATATGCCTCACCTCCAGGAACATAATGGGGAAGATCCAGCCAAGCTAAATGGTCAAGCAAAGAAAACATGTGTGGTAATAATTAGAAGGATATTTAACAACTTATCTGTGGTCTACAGTTGTCCTGTCCCAACTGGATCATTAAAAATTGCCCTCAGATACAAACCCCAGTCACTTCTCTATGACTCAATAGTTTTGAGAAGCAGAGTTTGACTTACCATTGTCACTCTTAAGATCACTCTTAAGAGCACAACACCCTTTCCAGGAATCTCTCATTCCCAGCTGCACACAGGGTACTCCAGTCTCTAACACAGTAGCACCCTACCTCTGAAACAGCTCTGCCCCAAGTTAAGCCTAGCAACTGTTGTCAAGGACCAGAGGAAGCCAGGCTTTCTGCCCTCCATGGGGCAGGTTTGAAGACTTAATGAAGACTGGGCTGTGGAGCAGCTCACAGTTATAGGTTTTTCTGTGTGAGTGTATATATTATTTTTTTGCTTTATTCTCTCTTCCTGGTCACCCACTGTGTTATGAAACCGTTACAGGCATCAGAATTGGCACATGACAGTTCTGCTGTGAGTCCCTCTTGAGGGAGCT
This sequence comes from Okapia johnstoni, assembly GCA_024291935.2. NCBI lineage: Eukaryota > Metazoa > Chordata > Mammalia > Artiodactyla > Giraffidae > Okapia > Okapia johnstoni. Next base: position 49,217,350 of record CM044307.1, on the reverse strand, counting down.
TGTGGACAAGGTGTTCTCTGAGAGGGCTTCTCACTGTCACTGTTCTACTTCTTGCTGAGTGGCTACCTCAGATTTTGCTGCCCTTCAGGACTATACAGAGTTCACCTTTTGCCTCTGTATTTCTGAGGTAAAAGTAGAGGCCCCACATTTCACTGGTGCCAGGTGTAAATTTTGCCTTGATTAGTGAACAAGCACTTATTGGGAACCCACTGGATCCCCCAGTTGTGATCAGCTGTGATCAACAATTGTGCTCAGCTGTGTCTGATTCTCTGCAACCCCATGGACTGTAGTCCACCAGGTTCCTCTGTCCACAGGATTTTCTAGGCAAGAACACTGGAGTGTGTTGCCATTTCCTTATGAGCAACAAAAATGGCATGCCTTGTGTACCCTGCCCTGACAGTGGGCTCCGAGACTTTGCACCGAGTCCGACAGAGACAGTCCCCGCTCTAATGGGTTCACCAGCAAAGACTACATATAAGCCCTGCCTTTGTGGTAAGATTAAAAGGAAAAGATCATGGGGCTGTTGGTGGGTTTTGTTTTCTGGTTTTTGAGGTTGTTGTTTTAAAGCATTTCTGTATTCCAGAAGTTTTCATGAAGTGCATTGTCCTTTTAAATGAAGCTTGTCTTTCACAGTAAGAGCATTTCCATCAAATCTTCTTTAAGTTATTCCTCAGAGAACTGCTCAGAGGTGTGTGCATGACACTGGGCTGAGAACAAGGGGCTTCCTACAGCCTTGCTGTGGACTCGGCACACCTTTGGGCGAGCCAGACTGACCCTGGATCTGCCCCAGGCATAGAATGGTGTGGTCATTTTTACTTGTACAAAATACAAGATTGTTCAGGGAAAATCAGTTTATTTTTACCTGACAGGCTTCCTTTTTCCAAGCTCTTTTCCTGAAACATCGTTCTGACATATTTGGGGTCTGTTTTGGTTCTAAGATCAGAATCTCTTAAACCCTGTGACCATGGGAATTCCTCAAGACTTCCCCTCAACACTCCTCTTGGGCTCTTCCAGACTCTTAATTTCCCTCTGAACCTTTCTGAGGATGACATGGGATGTTTTCCAGTGTTTGGTTAACAGTAGATATGGGTAAAGCAATGAACAGAAGTCGAAATTTCTCAATCATCACCAACCAGCAGCCACCCTGGTGCAATGGGGAGGGTACCTGGCAGGTGTGAGAGACAGATTTTAATAGACAAGAAGGGGACATAAAGGGGAGAGCAGATGCATATGCTAGCATCTGTCTCATACTCCCTGAAGACACGTCACCACACCACCCTGGAGAGACACACGCCCTTATGGGGTTTGATCACCACTTGTATTTAATTACCACTCTCAAGTCACATGTTCTCGAATTGACCTCACTCTTGTTGATTCCCCAAACCACAGCTACATATAGGTGAATGTATATGTGCACCCATGCATGAAAAAGGATAGAAAGTGTTTTATGTATATAAGTACGTCTATATTTACAAAACTTGCTGTATTTTCTAACCTGTTCCTACTGCATCTTATGAGTCGAACGGAGTTGCATTGGCTTCCCCTGGAGCAGTGGCACTTTGGGGATAAAATAAGTTCAGCTCACCTGAATGAGATATATCCAGATGGGCATGCTTCTGAGTTAGGGCTTCCCTGGTGGCTCAGACAATAAAGAATTTGCCTGCGATACAGGAGACCTGGGTTCAATTCCTGGGTTGGGAAGACCCCCTGGAGTAGGGAATGTCAACCCACTCCAGTATTCTTGCCTGGAGAATTCCATGGACAGAGCGTCACAAAGAGTCAGACACAACTGAGTGACTAACACTTACTTTACCTTCACTTTTGCTTCTGGGTTGCCCACATGTGAAGGAGTGGGATGGAGAATGAGAAAACAGACCCCCCTTTCAAAGCAGCCCTGCTACCCTTGGTCCACCAGGTTCCAGGCAGCTAAGGGTTTTCACAGCAGCAGGGCCTCATCAGCCCTTCTCTGCTCATTAACAAAAGGACTTGTCATCTGGAGAACTGGATGCCATGTGTTTGTTGTTAGGAGTTCAGGACAAACAGGTTCAGCAACCCACAAAGGGTTTTCTGGCAAACAGAAAACATAAACAATTTCCATATGAGCTGTACTGGGAGGCAGCAGATGCCCCTGGCAGACCCTGTCTCTTGTGTGGTCATGTTCTTCCTCTGCCCACCAGGCTTTGCCTGTCGTGGGTTTCACTGGGTACACTCACAGGGTGTCGCTAGCCTTCTGTGCCCCGGCTGCTGACGGAGCCTCAGGTTTAGTCACCTACCGGCTCCCAGCTCAGAGTCCTCATCCCACGAGACTTAGGGGAGCACCTTCCCTTCCTTTCTCATTTTATACATGTTGCAAGGTGCAGGCGAGAGATACCGGCTGGAGTGTTATTCTTTCCTCTTACCAGCCTCCCCAAGGAGATAGGCAGACCTCCAGGACTTAGAAGCAGTCTGTGTCGGGGCTCAGTAGAGAACAGAAGCCACCCCGTGCCCCTTTATCTGTATCCCCTGACCCCAAGCGTGGTGTATTACAGGATTCAAAATACAGGAATCAGAGCGATCAGCTCAGCCAAGTGCTCCAGCTCTAAGATGAACGAAAGAGCATTAGGACTTTCGACTGTGGATAATGGCAGCTAATCCACCACCACGTTCATGGAGGCAGAGTGGGGGCCTGCAGGGTGGCGCTCCCTCTTTTCAGTGGCAGCTCTTAAAGCATGGCTTCCAGAGAAAATTGTCTCGGTCCCTCCTTGGGCATAGAAACCTGGATGGAGACACAACCTTAACCTTACTAATTTGCTTATTATCTCAGGATGGGAGTTCTTATTTTTTTCTCATCCATATAGCGAGAATAGGTATGTAATTTACTATGTTGCACTCATATATATGTGGGTGTGTATGTGTGTTTGTGTGTGTAATCGCATTTAAAGCTCATGGTAACTATTAAGTATAACGATGAATGTTAATTGAGGAAGCTGAGTTTCACATGTTAAGCAACTTGCCCAACCCACATAGCTAGTGAGTGGTAGAGGTGGGCTTGAACCAAGTTGCTTCTGTCAAGCCGTGAAGCCTTGTCCTTCCTGCTGTGCCAGGCTGCCCCATACCTCCCAGAGTTTGTAGGACCAAAGGTAGACACAATGCCTTTGTAAGCCAGGGTGTCAGTGAGCTATACTCTTTTTTTTTTTTTTTTTTGGCTGTGCCATGTGGCATGTGGGATCTTAGTTTCCTGATCTGGAATTAAACCTGCACTCCCCTATTAGAAGTGTGGACTACCAGGGAAGTGCCATTTTTTTGTCCCCCTAGTGCTGCCTTTTCATAAGTTATCAACATGGGAATTTGAAGGTGCTCCTTTAATAAACAGTAAAAATAAAGGGAAAATATCCTTCTCTTTGGCACCCCCTTTTCAGGTGTGTTTAATGACCCTGAAAGTGCAAGTGAAAGTGTGTCTCTCAGTCGTGTCCGACTCTTTGTGACCCCATGGACTGTAGTCTGCCAGGCTCCTCTGTCCATGGGATACTCCAGGCAAGAATACAGGAGTGGGTTGCCGTTTCATATTTGAAATGTTATGATTAATATCCTCTCTTCCATACTCAGGACTTTGAGGATTTTCAAAGATCAGAAAGGGACAATCATTGAACATCATGTCCCTGACAGCCTGGTGGGCACATTAGAGTAAGTTGAGTTTCAGTGGCACAGCAACCCTGGGGGGAAAGTACTATTACTCCCATTTACAGATGAGGAAACCAAGGTTCAGAGGGATGGTGCTCCTTGCCCTGCTGGCGAGTGACAGGACAAGATTCAAAGCTCTTTTCAACTTGCCACCTGACTTTCCTCTTAGAAAAATCTTCACTAAAAAAGTGTTGGTCTGTGTGTCATTTCCAAGGCATATGAGAGGAAAGGCAAGGAAGCAAAGGAAATGGACAAGGTTTTACAGTCAGTGACACATACGTATATTACAGGCACACAGAGAATATGAAACAAATGTAAATGTACTCAAAAATTATGAGAGAGGCAGCTGTAGTGATACATGTTAACAGGAGACCTATTACTCATAATTGATTTTACTAATATTTTAGCATCTGACCTGTTTCTCTTAATTGAATTGAAATGTCTTATGCAACACATTTGTTTTACTGACTTTGGAAAGATACAACCACCTTCACCTACACTTTTCTTTTTAAAATAGAGGTCTTTAAAAAAAAATAGTAATTTCTGAACCGTGGCCTTAAACATAAGTAAAATGTAATTAGAATTTTCTTCACTACAAAATGCCTAGAAAATTGTGAAGACTTTGTTTTAAAGGGAAAAAACATAAAGAAGCGGCATTTTGCACAATGATCAGTGAGGTCACCCTGAACGAAAATAAAATCTGTCCATTAAATTCTTCCTAAGAATCACAGATCGAGTCACTCGGGAGTCACTACTCTGCCCTGTTTAACTTAGTCGAAATTAGTCATTCCAAAGCCCTTAAAATATAAACTAATTTTTTACCACCGGGAACAGGGTAAATCAGAGAAACACAGAGAGATTCTTATGGGAGCACGGGCATCTCAGATCTCGGCTTCTAGGGACAGATGGCTTGCTCTGCTAAACTGCAAAGAATGTCAGTCTTCTGGGCTTGCTGATTCCTGGGCCTGGAATATACCAAGGATGAGAACTGAAGAACGTATTGGGAGATTGTTCGCTAAAGCAGGTAAAAAATGATGGCTCTCACCTCAGGCTTCAGCTGGGCTCACGTCCACCAATCTCTGCCTGGGGTTAGTTGAGACTTGGAGAAACTTGCCAACATTAGAGGAGGTTCATTTTTGTTTTTCAAGTTGGCAGGTCTTGTCTTGGAAAAGAAACTGAATTGGTATACCAGCTTTAATGGGTTATACGATGACTGAGCATTGGGTGAGAGCAGAAGGGGGAAAAGACAAGTGAAAAAGGAAAAAAAAAATTTTTGAGAACTAGCAAGAAAGAGGTCTTGCTGGCCAACAGTGGCCCTAGGTTGACATCTGTTGTACATTAGTTTCAAGTATGTCTGTTTCTTAGTGAATGATCTCAGAACTTCAGTGATAGCATCCACAGGGAAAATTACAAAATGAGCTTGAGGAAACATTTTTCTGGGTTCCTTCTCCCTGTGCCCAACAGGGAAAGAGCGGAGAGAAGCCCTGACTAGTCTAACTTGAGGCCACCCATTGGCTGGTAGGACTAGGATGAAACATCAGCACCTTTAATGTGGGGTTGAAAAACGGAATGCCAGGAAGTTAAAAGGACTTAGGGGAAAATGTCCTTTGGCCTTCCGCTGCATGACAGGATTCTGAAGTGACAGCTAGTGAGCAGAGTAGACTCAGTTAGTCCAGTCAGAGGAAAAAAGCAGCTAAACCAGAGGACCAACATCAGTAATATCTTTGAGTACAGTGATGAAAGAGTGAGGATGGCTCTGCCAGAAAGGCGGGCCTCTTCATCAGGTTTCCCAAAGCAGTTTGCGTCTCTGGGAGGCTGTCGGAGGAAAAGAGTCCTGTCTATTGGCTAGTATTTATTGAGCACCTACTAGGTGCTCATACGACTCTAAACCCATCGTGCAGAGAAGACTCCATCCTTCGTTATTGTTGCTGAGCTTGAGATTGTTTGAGGTGGAGACAGGCGGTGATTTTATTTTCTACTTGGACAAAGACAGCAAAATGTTGAATGGAATAATAACAAGAAACATGTTTTCATATTGATAGGAATTCAGTAGTGTACAAACACCAGAATCTTTGATGAGGGTTAAAGATATGCTGAACTGAACCCCCTTTTCCCTCCTTCTGTGCCCTTTTCTCATGCTGATTCAGTGCTGGACGCCCGATGGGGTATGGAATCAACAGCCAAAAGTAATGGAAGCAATCTGAACCAGGCTCCAGCCACTCCTGTTCTAGAGACTTGCTTGGAGATCTTTTGCAAGATTGAACCCATTCAAGAGTAAAGAATTCTCTGTTCCCCATTGCCTATGTAATGATACCCAGCCCGACAGAGTGAAGATAATCAAGTGGGAAGGCTTGGTTTATTTCCCCTCGTATGCAGATTTCCTTTGACTTATCCCTTCTAAGGAATATCTCCTCCCTCCCTTTGGTCCAAAATTAGGTTAATGGTTAGCACAGGGAAAACCACTGGCTCATAAACTTTGGATAACATGATTTCTTAGCTTTACTACAAATACATACATCCCTTTTGATTATCTGAAGATTTTGTACCTTACGTTACCCTAAATTCTTTCGATCCAGAGGTGTTAGGGACAATTATCTGCATAAAAACAGAATAATTTTTAAGTCTATATATCTTCACAGTGAAATTTATATGCACTATATTTGAGTGAAATTGACACTTTTTTATTCGGATGATTGCCCTGGATAGGACACAGTCTTCAAGAGTCTCTCTGATTCTTTCATTTTCTCTTCTACTCTCTCTTTCTGATCTGTGTGTGATTGCTCAATTGTGCTGTTTCTGTCATTGCCTACTTAGTAACAGCAATGGGAAATGAGCCATAAAAGTGATAACCCATTGTATTTTTTTTTTTTAATTCTGCTGGTCTTATAAAAAACTACCAGTCACTTATTTCATCTCACTTATGGTCGATCAGTCCTGCATTTTTCACCTCCTTACCGTGGGTTTCTTTGTGCTGTGGTTCCCAGCCATGGCCTGCTTCCTGCTGAATTAAACTGCAACCCAGACAAAAGCAAAGAGCACATCTCTCCCCAAGTTCACTCAGAAGGTCGCCCCTGGTGAGATGGACATTGCGGATGTGCTGGAAGGATTAGAGGCTGCTTTGATAAAACCCGCGTCTGTTCTCTGCTCCAGGTCCTCAGAGTGGAAGATCGGATAGATTGCCATTGCCTTGCATTATTTAAGAGTTTTGATGAGCAGCTCCCATCAAAATTCCCCACAGACTCCGGACCATGTGTGCGTACGTGCGTGTGTGTGTGTGTTTTAAACACCACTTTAGACTGATTGAGATGTTCAAAAGGACATTGCCGTGTGAGCTCTTAGCAGCGCTCACATTCCATTAGGTTGTCCTTCCTTGAGGTCTCTTAGTGGCCCTTCTGTTCTATTTGATGGCAAATTCTGTTCATTCCAGATTGTATTCAATCCCTTTAGCAGCTTCAAACAGCTCGCTCGTGCTGCAGTTTTAGCATTTGGGTGCTGATCGCACCAGTCCGTGAACTTTTGTTATTTTCCACGCCTTTGATGGTTTTCCTCCATTCCTCTGTTTTCCTTGGTTTCCACTTTCATCTCTGCTTCTGTTCCGCGATGGTGTTATCTATTCATCCGAGCGAGTCTGGTCATTCAGCCCTCTGAGGAAAAGGCCATTTCCTCCCCTCTCTGGCCTGGCTGCCCCAGTGGGTGGTCCATGATTTATGCCTTTCATCACACCACTGTGGAGACCCCGCTTTGGGCAACCACTTTGGTGATAGGATAAGGATGAGTATATCATGATTTCATTTTTATCATCCTCTTCTCTGTCTTCCCATTTTTAGTCGACATGCAGAGGTTTCCGTTATGGCTGGTATCTTTATAAATGGCTTCAGCTCTGATCACTGCAAATGATGAAAGTAAGACCACCTCATTTCCATCTCTGGACTTTCCGTGGATGTGTATTTATTGTCTCTTTCTAGAGTGTGGCCAAATGATCAGAACATTGAATAGGAATGAGTCCTTGAGGATTTTATTTCTGGGTCTGGCTGTATCTCTACCCGAGAATTTTACCCTGGAGCTGCCACACTTTTGTTCTGTCTATAATCCTTGCCTTAAATAAATATCACCTGTTATTTTGCCAAATTAAAATTTTCACATTTTATTTCAAAAGCCCTGCTATCAAATAATATAACTTTTAAAAGTAACTTATTATAGTTCTTTGATAAACTGATTCAGTATTTTATGCCAAACAAAGGCTGGTAAGAGCAAGATTATGTGCTGGAGCAGAGATGTCAGATGAGCACCCTTTCAGTGTGGAAGGAATTTTGGAATTAATCCTAAGAATCACTCCCTTATGCTACTGGAAAGCACATGTAATACAGCCTGTCTGGACCACCCCCTTCCCAACTTGAATAGATAAAATATTAAAAAGTACCAGAAAAGTTTAAGTTGATTAATGAAAGAAAGATACATTAAAAAAGAGATATAACTTCAAAGTATGCTAGTCTTGACTTCTGAGGCCATTGTAGTAATGGGCACTGGGGCCCCTTGCAAGTGCTCTGTGTATCTCTATCACTCAGAAAAGGCTAGAAATTATGAAACAACAATCATATGATCAGGCTTGGTTTATAACCTGCATCATATGAGCTACTTTTCTGTGGATTGTCATGAGGTCTGATAATTAATATTTAATTGGTGATTTATTGGTGACATATTGTTGAAGAGCCATGTAAATTATCTCTTGTGGTGGGAATGAATAGAAAACACAAGTGTGAACCGAAAGGAAGATATAATTAGTGACCAAAGTTTTCTGAAAAAATACGACAGCCTCATGTTTCACTTTCAGAAATTCTACAGTGGAAGTTTTCCTTATGCTTGCCAATCTGAGTTTCTCAGGATATAAATTCCTAAAGAATAAGAAATCAGTTCTCAATATCCAGCCTGCAGCAAAATTGATTGAGCACTGGACTGAGAGTCAGAAACCCAGGCTGAAGTCTCAGTTCTCCCTTTCTCCATGTCCCAGGCTAAGCTGGGAAACCTCTCCAAGCTTCATCTACCCCATTGTGAGTGAGGATGTTGACCCTGCCTGCTGTCTTTCCCCAGCCATTGGTGAGTGCCCAGTGGTAGGTAGCCTTTAAATTGCGTTCTCATTAACAACAACAGTAGTGATGAAGATAATAATACATTTAATAGCAATTTAGAGGTGGCCACGGTGATTTTAATGCAGAAAGCATTATTCTGGAGCCTGGACAATAGATGGAGTGAAAGCAGCAGAAATACGAAAGTATGGTCCTGGCCTGAGCAGCGGCTCCCCTTTCCTCCAGCCAGCCTGGAGCGAAGAGAATTCACCTCGGCACCTTCGCTCCTGCATTGTGGAGTCTGCACAATGTGGATGTAGCTGGCAGGTGTAGAGGCAGCAGTTTCCATGACTCCAATAAATTAACGAGTGTTCACGGATGTTTTGCAGCTGCCCTGGAAACAGGCTTGCAGTTTTGAAAAAGAATTCTCGCAGCCACGAAGAAGGGTGTTGGTGTCATGTGTGTGCATGTGAAAAGCATCCTTTTCAAAACTTATCACTTCACCTGCCCTGAATGAAAGCAGTGCCAAGTTAGGCCGATGTGTTTTTCTTTCCTTTTTTTACCCCTCCTAGAACTTATTTGACCAACTTTTCCTTCTCCAGAATAACGACAGGTTAAACATTATTATATAAATAGCCTTTGCTATGATATAAATAGCAAGTGTCTTAATATAATGGTATATATTTAAACCTCAGCCCTGAACACTCATAATTCAAGTAAACATTTACAAAAACATTGTTGCTTTAAAAATAGAGCGGGTGTTTAAACGGTTTTATTTTATTGATATTTGGCTAATGATACAGTTGAATGAAATGCCGGTGTAGAATACAGTTATTCCTACTATGGAAAGGCCTTTATTTTTCCTACTGGCTTCAGAGTATTGCTTACTGAAACTGAAATAACCTAGACCCTAACTGTAAGGTCTTAAGTAACTAGGGTTATTATTTGAAGTATATATATCAACACCACATTCACAGCCTTATTAGAAAGTAAGATATTACATGTAAATTAATTTTCTGGAGTCTATCTAAGTGCCTAAACTATTTCACTCTGTTCGGTGGTGGGAGAAGCCTTTCAAAATATATTATGTAAGTCCCTGGCTTCTTAGAGATCATGGGTTAATCCATTCTTAATGTTTCAAAGTCGTTATAAACACTAATTATGATGGTGTGTGTAGTATGCTGTAATACAGGATGTCTCAGAGACTTTGCAGGTGTGGTTCATTGTTTCAGTTCAGCTCAGTTCAGTTGCTCAGTCGTGTCCGACTCTTAGCGACCCCATGAATCTCAGCACGCCAGGCCTCCCTGTCCATCACCAGCTCCCAGAGTTTACCCAAACTCATGCCCATCGAGTCAGTGATGCCATCCAGCCATCTCATCCTCTGTCGTCCCCTTCTCCTCCTGCCCCCACTGTGCTAAGTAGTCCCATGCTGCTATATTTTTTGAGTTCTTAGGTCTAACTTTTTATCATTTTTTATCTCTTCCTTTAGTATTTATCATTTCTCCTCATTGCTATGAGCAGAACTCTCTACTCCTTTCTGCTGGGATTTTTTTAAAATATATCCTGTATACTGGAAAATCAGATATCAAGGTTGTCAGAACTGTGTCTTACATAAGAGTAAATAGTCTCCGAGCAAATGCCTGAGGGATTTTTTAAAGCACAAATACAAGCTTTAGTTATTCGAATTTTAGTGGTATCTTTGTGGATCTTTCTGTTTTGTTTTCTTCCATGTTGGATTCCATAAGGTTTTCAACTGAGACCTCTCTAATTATGATAAGTGTGATAACAATTATTTATACTACTTTGATAGCAGTTCTAATTTAGTGACACTTAGATAAACATTTGCCTCACCTGTAGATATTCCGGAACCTGTACACTTTCTACTAGTCTTAATAATACTTCTTGGTGCATAAGCAAGGATAGGATGTTTTTAACCTTATTTTTCAAATATCTCACACAGTGCCTCCCCACAGTCTCTTCTCAGAAAATATCTGGTGATTAACTGAGATTTAAAAATAATTTTCATGCACAAGCTACATACAAATGAAACTTTCCAAGAACTGCACTTGTGTTTCATGTCCTGGAAAATGCTTCAGTGCTTTTCACACCTTAGTTTTTGTGTTTAAAAAAAAAAATCAAAGATCAGGTTGAGCAGAAATGAAGAAAAAATTGTAAAGGAGCTGAAAATAGAATTCTTCATAAATATGAATTCCAAATCCATTGCCACTTTCCTATGGGATTATTTTGTTGATGGAGGAATTTGTAGCTCCTAATTAGGAACTATTTAATTCATTCATTTGTTCCAACAATAGCATTTATTGAAGCCTGCCGGGCCCCACCAGGGATGCACAGGCCCTCAGACACAATCTCAGGAAACAGACATTTTGGCCAGAATTTGAAGGTTACTGTGAGTCAGAGCCCAGCGGCCATATGTTAGAAGCATTCCCCCAGTTAAAACTGACGCTTAACGTGAAGCTAGCCTTGATTCCATTAGAGCGATCCCAAATATTTCACGTTCTGGAAAGAAATCTAGAGAAGCGGTGTCATAATGTTTTCCTGTTCCCTGACAAGTCACTCAGTAGCCCTGTCCAAGATCATTTAGAATAGCCTGGAAACAATCGGAAGTGATGTCTCTCTGTGGAAAACACTTGGAGGATGGCTGTCAGCAAATAATGCTGTAAACTCTAGGTTTAATTTAGGCCTGTGGTTAGGTTACTTATAAGAATGTATGTGTTGAAAAAAAATGTCATCGCCAAGAAAATTACTATGAATCTAATTTAGGAAACAATGAAAGTTTCATAGAAAATGGTGATTATTGATTCTGAGGCTTTACTATCTATTCTGCTTTGTGATCAAAACACAAAATTACATCTCTCCCTCCCTACCATTAGCTTGCTTTGCCAGTGAGTCATCATGCTTTATATCCACTAAAGACCAATAATCTTAAATAGTGTCACTTAATCATATCTGATCATCATGATTTTGTAAGGCAATCCTCTGTATAAATTTTGAGTGATGTAACCATCGTATTGTTTATGCAATTTCTTTTCAACAGGACTTGAGCATTTCTTTTATTTTGTTACCCTTAGTTACACACAAAAAAAGGATTGTGATAATTTTATAGAAATGATTGGTTTTTATTGCCCTGAAGTCTTAAGGGACATAATAGATCTTTGTAAGAAAACATTTCAGGCAGAATTATTATATGCTTACATTTAAATTTAATTCTTTGTTTTTTCAGTAGTGTTTGAAAGAGAAAAAATCTTGTTGGCAAAGAATACAAACCCTGTGTTATTGACGAGTGACTTTCAAACATTCAGAAAATATTTTTGAAACATAGATATATCATCAGTTCATATGAAGATATATTCATAGAATATAGTGTACATAACCTTTGATCCTGAAGAGTGTGGCTTGATGAAGTGCCAAAACTTCTACTTCTAAAGTGAAAAATCATTTTCACTGTTGGAGTCCCCTGAATTCATAAAACTAAATACAAGAAGAGTTGGTAGTATGAGGATGGCTAAATAAACTCACTGTTCATAGTAGTCATCAGTATATTTTATTTTGCTCATATAGTTATAAAAGTCTAGTTGTGGTTCATAAAACACTCCAATCCAGTGACTATTGGATACCAACAGTGTGCCAGATACTAATGTTTTCATGTTTATTGTCAGACTTTAAAGCTTTAATTTTTTAATATATCTACATGGGTATTGCTTTTTCCAGTTTTACAGGTGAGAGGCTCTAAGAATGTAAGTACTGAGGCTTATAGTACTGAAGCTTTACTGAGGCTCTAGGAATATAAATAACTTGTCACCAGTCACAAAACCAAGAGGTTTTAGAACTAGGATGGGAAGACAGATTTTCCAACTCTAATTCTAGTTCTCTTTTTACCGTATTTGCTGCTTTGAAAGAAGCATTCATTTATTCAACAAATATTTATCCAACATGTACCAGGCACTGTGCTAAATCTTCATGTTACAGGAGATACAAAGGTGAATCTTTGCCTCTTAGAGGGTAAAGTCCAGTGAAAAAGACAGAAAAGAGAACAAATAATTATAAAACACAAAAACAATACAATGTGAAGTATCAGGTTTTTAGAAAGGAAAGGACAGGATGCCAGTGGGAGCCCAGAGCTCAGCTGATGGAGGCTAACAGTTTGGACAAGATATCCTGAAAGTCTGTGACACTTAAACTGAGGCTATAGGATGGCAAGACAGATTAGATTAGATAGAGACAGAGAGATAGAGTTAATTGACATTATTGGCAGGTTCTATATTTGCATATTTGCCTACTTGCCAAAATTTATTTATAACTCCAGAATCAATATTTGCTGCCCTTAACATTACTCAGCCGTGAAAAAGAATAAATAATGCCATTTGAAGCAACATGAATGGACCTAGAGAATATTATACTTAGTGACATAAATCAGAGAAAAATAAATATTTAATGATTTCTCTTATATGTGGAATCTAAATAAAACAAATGAAACCAGATACAAAACAGAAACAGAGTCACATAGAAAACAAACTCTCCCAAAGAGGAAAGGGAGGGGGGATTAGAGGTGTGGCGTTAACAGATACACACTACTATACGTAAAGTGAAGTGACAGTGAAGTCGCTCAGTCGTGTCCAACTCTTTGCGACCCCATGGACTGTAGCCTACTACGCTCCTCCGTCCACGGGATTTTCCAGGCAAGAGTACTGGAGTGGGTTGCCATTTCCTTCTCCATAGGATCTTCCCAACCCAGGGATCAAACCCAGGTCTCCCACATTGTAAGCAAGACGCTTTACCATCTGAGCCACCAGGGAAGTCCACTATACATAAAATAGATAAGCAATAAGAATTTACTCTATTGAACAGGGAACTACATTCAATATCTTGAGATAGCCTATCATGGAAAAATAATCTGAAATAATATATAACTGAATCACTTTGCTGCATACCTGAAACTAACACAGTATTGTAAATCAACTATACTGTAAATCAGCTATACTTCAACTATTTTAAAAAAAAATACTGCCTTTTCTCACACTTATGCAAGCACAGAGAATCCTGACACACATGTTCCCAGCTGAGATCGGATGAGGCAACACTCTGCCTTATTGTTTCAGCTCTCATACTGTAAACAAGTGTCCCATTTTCACAGTCTTCTCAGTGCCACATTTTTCTCATTTGTCTGCTCTTTATTGGTGATACTGCTGTTTAAAGTGGACCCCAAACATAGTTCTGAAGTTCTGGCTAGTGTTCCCATTGTGATGTGCCCTACAGAGAAAATATACGTTTGATAAGCTTTGTCCATTGCTGTTGCATGTGGGTTCAATGTTAATGAATTAAGAGAATATGTCAAATAAGATGTCTTTAAGTAGAAGCACAAAAAAATAAAGTTGTATCTTGATCAACTGACAAAAGTGTTACGAGCGCAGACTCACAGGAACCTCACCCCATATTTCTCCCAGAGAAAATTATTCAGTATTCACTAATTCAGTGATCCCAGGAACTTTATACAACGTAACTACCTCAGATAACAAGATAGATAAATATCTGCCAATACTAAGTGCTAATGAGGATCTGAAGCAACTAGAACTCTCATATTGCTAATAAGGAATGCAAAAATGATGCTGCCACTCTGGAAAACCATTTGACATTTATTTTTAATATTTATTTGTTTTTTATTTCTTTTTTGCTGCATCTGGTCTTAGTTGCAGCACACAGGCTTCTCTCTAGTTGTGGCACTGGGGCTTAGCAGCTGTGGTGCGTGGGCTTAGTTGCCCTGAGGCATGTGGGATCTTAGATCCCTAGTCAGGGATCAAACTCACATTCTCTGCATTGGAAGGTGGGGATCCTTAACCACTTGATCACCAGGGAAGTGCCTGGCATTTCTTATAGTTAAGCTTCTATAGCTGATATAATATAAAAGTCCCATAACTAGATATTTATCCAAGTAAAATAAAAACTTACATTCACACAAAAACCTGTACATGAGTGTTCATAGCTGCTTTATTTGTGATTGCTAACAAACGGATTCAATGTAAATGTTCTTCAATTAGGAAATGAATAAACTGCAGAATGGAATACCACTCAACTATAGAAAGTAGCAAATATTGATTTGTTCATGGAAGGTATCTGAAATGTATTGTGCTGAGTAAAGAAACCACAGTCAAGGGCTACATTAATATATTTTTCCGTTTAAATGATATCTTTTAAAGGCAAAAATATTGGGACAGAAGACAGATCTGGGTTACCAGGGTTTGGAGAAGGGGAATAAGTTGGCTATAGAAGGGCGCAAAAGAATTTGGGAGGTAAGGGAGATGGAATTCTTTCCTATCTTGAGTGTGTTGGTAATTACGAAATTAAAACCCCTTGTCAAATTCATAGAACTATACACTAAGAAGAGTGACTTTTACTGTATGTAAGTTATATTTTGATAAGAAATGAAATAAAAACTTATCTAAAGGATGAATTTTGATCAAAATATAGTTCTTCTAGTTTGCCAAGGTAACATCAGAAAATACTATTAAAACATGTGTTTTACTAGTGTTCTTGTTGATAAAACACTGTGAGTATAAAATAAATACTATGTAGAAATTTATGTTACACTATAAATTGAGCAGTGGATACTGTGAACATACAAAATATGTTTTCCTTTCTATTGTTTCATAACACTCAAATATAATGAAGTTCTTACTGGTTTATAGGAAGTAGTTCCTTACTGTATTTTGGCAAGTGGTGAATTCTGTAAACTGTAGTATAACTCTCCCTAGAGAAGGAAATGGCAACCCACTCCAGTATTCTTGCCTGGAGAATCCTATGGACAGAGGACCCTGGTGGGCTACGGTCTATGGGATTGCAAAGTGTCAGACATGACTGAGCGACTAAACAGCAACAACAATACTATAGCTCTAATATATGTGTTATTCATAGGAGAACGAAACTTTCATTTAACTTAAATTACCCAGTGATATGGCATATTGACCCTAGGGTAGGAAAGAAAACACGACAAAAGAAAAAAAATGTAATATCATTTTTCTTGCTTATATATGGTTCTTTAATGATAGGCACCTGGAAAAGGAAATGGCAACCCACTCCAGTATCTTTGCCTGGGAAATCCCATGGACAGAGGAACGCGGCGGGCTACAGTCCATGGGGTCACAAAAGTGTCAGTCATGACTTAGCAACTGAACAACAGCAGCGATAGGCAACTGTCACACATGGAAGCTGTTTAGCAGCTTATGGTCTTGGAAGCAGGATGCATGACGTCTTTGAGTGTCTCCCAAGTCTGATGTGTCTTTTTTGAAATCTCTCCTTGTTTACAGTGGCTCTGCCACATTATCTCTGTTATATTTCAAGGACCAAAGATGTGGTAAAGTAAAAAAAAAAAAAATGCTCTGTATTACTTAAGATGTGTTGCCAAAACATCTTGAGGCTGTATGTGTACCATGCATGACTGTAGTCACTTAATAAATGTAGACAATGATTTATTCAAAGTGTATTGAAAACTAAGTAGCTCTGCTTAAGATTATTATGCTGCGGAAACCATTTGTTCAGTGATTAAAGTAGGTGCAGGAAATGCTGTATTATATGACATGTTGCAAAAATTATTTATAAAAAGAGCAGCCTTGATACAATTTGGAAAAGTAAAAACAGTAACTATCTCTATCTTGTGCTTTTCCTGTAGAAGAGCATGAAGTCTAAAATTATTAATTTTTGTGTATGTTTCCAGCAGATTTGTTACTTTGTCTGAAGTCTTTTAGAAATGCCAGCTTGGCTTTTTTAAGTTGTTAGTTTTCTTCTGTTCCTATGTCCCATTCCATTGCCAATATTTAGAGTTGTTTAATTTTTCCAAAGAGGATAGAATTCCCCTCAAGAGTTAATTTAATGTGTAGCAAGTGTTTCTTAAATGGATGAATGACAACGTTGTTTTCAAACAGGATAATTGCAACCGTGTACAGTATGTTTCTTCATTAGTAAGTAATTAAATAATTTACCAAATTGTGCAATAATTCATAATGGTACATGCTAACCCTGCTCAATTACAAGAGCTAGTGATAAAAGAAGTTCTTGCACACATGCCTACATTTTATTAGTCAATTTTAATTTCTGAAGAAGTCAGCTTGCCTTTTTCAAAATACTGAGTAGTGCACAATTCAAGAAAAATTCAGAAAATGTTTGAGAGTCATAACGTAGTGGTTAAGAGTACACACCCCAGATTCCATTCACATGGATTTTTCTTATGGTTCCTTGTGTTTTTGGACAAGTTACTTAATTTATCTGCCTGTCAGTTTCCTCAAAAGAGAGTTTTGATTGAATTCAATGTGAAAAAGTACCTGCCAAAGAATGAATTCCAAATAATTGTGAACCAACAGGTGAGGTAAAAGCAAGAGCTGCAGTGTGATATAATTATTGGAAAGCCATTTTGATTTCAGAAAATAATCTTTGGGGGTGGGGCACAAGGTTTAACTAGATACTCAAAATCTCATGTGAATTTTGGAACCTCTGAATGAAATACCTAATTTAATCAACCTCCATCTTACAAAATGTAGGCATCTTTTTTTTTTTAATTCAAGAGAAAAGTATAGAATTTTAATATGAATCTAACATATTTAGAAGAGTTAATATTTTTTTAATGAAAGTAGAAAAACACCCTCAAATCTGTTCTTGTTTCAGTCCTCACAGCGTACTTCCACAGTGCAGGACTAGAGATAAATAGTAAGTGTACTACTGAGGGCAGCAAACAGACGCCTGACCCGACAGTGTCAGCCCAGTAAATTCCATCCTATGAGCTGAAGCTCAAGTGTGAGCCTCCAAACCACTATTGACATGTGGCACAACTGTCTGAAATGTCAATAGTTATAAAATGAGTATTTCACAATGCAGAATAATTGATTACTTTGCTTGACTGAACAGGAACATATTTTCTCTGTGAAAGCAAACTAATGCCAGCCTTTGCTCCTGGAACATTCCTAGCTGTGAGACTCAGATTTCCCAGTGAAGCCCACGTTACACTGTGGTCCTTGATCATGCATGACAAAAATAGGGAAAACCATCTGTAACTGCTTATCTTCTCTCCATTATTTGAAAAATATATATATCTATATTTAAGAGAGTTCTTAAAAAATATGGCCTCTACACAAAGCATCTGTATTAATAGAACTGTCTCAGATCATTTTCAGAACTGAAATGGATGAGATACGAAATCAAATAACATTCAATTTATCTTGTTCCTCTTAAAATGCTCTGCTTAGCTTTACGCTCTGGTGAAATAACACCCATTTCCAGTTTTATTCTTCCCTGGTGTGCTGTGATGTGGAACTCTTTTGCTCTATGTGTTTTATTAAGTGTGATTTAGCTTTATGACTATCAAACCAACTATTAATCCTTAGAATAAGACTATGAAATAGGCAAGCTGTAAAGAGATTTATTTTTGAAAGTGTGATTCCTGTCTTCTGCCCTCAATTCTTTTTTCAGAACTTGTTCTCCGAATGTGTACGGTATAGTTTGCAAAGTTCTGTACTAGGCACTTTGAAGGAAAGCAAAAGGAATACAGGCAGCCTACATTTTGAGCTTTCTTCCCCTCCTTATCTATATGTACTTCATGTTACTCTAGACCGTCATGTTTTCTTAAGTAAAACATGCATGATTTCTGTCTCTGTGCTCTTACGTGTGCTTTTAGGTGTGTTCTGCTCTCCTTCTTAGACAGCCTTTACTCCTTTTTCTGTCTACTCAAATCTGATTAGTCTTCGAAGTCTAGTTTAAGTGGTACCTCCTCCATGAAGTCCTTCTGCTCATAAAGTTTAAGATTAACCCTGTACAAAGTAACCTCTTTTACTCTTGGCCTACATAGCACCTGGCTTAGAGTATGTGTCACATATTCTGCCTTACAATATAAGCATTGCATTCATTTTCCTACTAGATTGCAAGCTCCTCGAGGGAAGGTCTGACATTTTAATCTTTTTTCCTTTCCTCTCCATGTCCCAACACAATGTAATGCACAGCTGTTTATCGTTGTTCATTGGATAGGAACTTGTATTCTTATAGGAAGCAAGACATAAAAAAAGCTTGCAGTCTTATAGTAAATAGTGCATAAAAAGAGGTCCTTTATGCCAAGGGGTAATTTAATTTTTATTCATCTTCATATTCCCAATACTTAGCAGATGCATAATAAATACTTATTACACACATGTGCATTCACACACACACACATTTCCAAGCTTATCAAAAGTGCTTGCTGATAATCATTTTAACATATCCTTATTAAGGTCAATAATTTTTTACCAGGCACGTGGTCTGTGTGTATAACAATATGGGGTGGTGATAGTATTTCCTCTTGTAACCCTACTTAGAGATAATCACTTTGTCGTTTCTTTAAATTGTTTCATTTACTCCTTCCAGTGTCCCTATAAGGCTCTACTATCCTATTTCACATATGAGGAAACAAAGGTTTGCTCAAGATCACTCAGCTAGTGAGTAGGATAAAGGTTGGTTTGGAGCCCAGTTTAATCTAATGCCAGAGCTCACGGTATCATTCTTCGGGGTTCAGTGAAAGAAGGAAGGCTCCTTGGAGAAGGAAGTCCACATGGCGCAGTAGAAAGAAAGGGATGAGGGTGTTTCTGAGGAGGGGCTGGGACATGGTCCTGAAAGTAGTCATGGGATATTTGAGTCGCAGGAGCCCTTCGAAGTCTTTCCTATTCCTTCATTCTACATTCAGGGGCCTGACAGCCTGAGAAGGGAGATGACTTGCCCAGGGTGACATAGAACACTAAGTGACAAGTGTGAAACTTGAACCCAGGACTCCAAGTTCTGAGTTCGCTTCTACTACCTATATTCCTTTAACTAAAAGAAAAATCTTAAGTTCCTGCACTCCTTACAATAGCTGAGACACGGGAACAACCTAATTATCCATCAACAGATGAATGGATAAAGATGACATGGCACATATATATAATGGAATACTACTCAACCATAAAAAATGAAATAATGCCATCTGCAGCAACATGGATGGGCCTAGAGATTATCACACTAAATGAAGTAAATCAGACAGAGAAAGGCAAATATCATACAATATAACTTATGTGTGGAATCTAAAATATGAAACAGATGAACTTATCTATGAAACCGGAAGACTCACAGATGTAGAGAACAGATGTGTGGTTGCCAAGGGGCAGGGGAGGGTGGAGGGATGGATTGAGAGTTTGGGATTAGCAGATACAAACTATCATACATAGAAGATAAACAACAGGGCCCTACTGTATAGCACAGGGAACTATATTCAATATCCTATAATAAACCAAATAGAAAAAAATATGAAAAAGAATATATATATACACACACACATATATATATATAACTGTGTCACTTTGCTGTATAGGAGAAATTAACATGGTGTAAATCAACTATACTTTAATAAAATAATTTCTTAAACAGACTCATCATTTCCTGAGTGCCTGTTCCACTGCCAGCTGTAGGAGTAGGGTGAAGATATCCCATGGGAACACAGTTACGGCAGTCCCTCTGGCCTGTGGTATGAGTCATCTTCCTTGCTGCCCTTAGCAGGTGTGCGTGTAGTGAGGCACCTGCCACCTACCTATTCAGTGGAGGTTGCTTAGGTCTGAATACCTGTGAACTTTATCCTTTCCTTCCTTGTGATGGTTACAAAACATCTGTCAGTTCTTGAATTTCCTAATAGATATGTGAGACACGTGGTTCCAAGAATCTCAGAATCCCTTCACCGTTGTCTCAATTCAGCCAAATCCTTCACTTCCAACATCCTATTACCCTAACAGCCACACTAATGACTTACAGCCATTCATCAACTGTGAGAGGTGAAGCACTGTGCAAATACCTTTTCCGCAGGTGGCCGGACACTGCCTTTCTTTAGGGAAGTTCGAACTCAGGGAACTGACTTCTGTATAGAGTTTTCAAAGCCAAGGTCACCTTATTAGGAAGCTTCTCAAGAACAGAGCTTGTTCGAATCTTGTTTGATTCTCCAGTAGAGGGCCAGTCATATAATAAGTATTCAGTAAATGTGCTTGATGATGTGAAATGTAAGAAATATATATGTGTGTGAGTGTATTTATAAAATTGAAGATGTCTCTTGCCATCAAAATACCATTAATTTCACTATTTTCATGGACTATGTATGTGCACACATACATGTACATTTAAATCTGGCATCTGTATTTGCTTTAAAATCATGAATAAAACAGGTTATATTAATCTTAACACCCCTCTTCCTTAACACACATAAAGAAAGAGACTCCTCTGTCACCTTGGTATCCAGGTCTTATCAGCATTATTCCATTTATAAATGTTTCTTTATGAGACACTTTCAGACTCAAAACTAAGCAAGGCTGTAATCTATTGTAGGTAAGTTTGTGTCTACTCTTTAGCTTCCCAAGTAATCTTACTTAGAACTCTCTAGGTCTCAGACCTAGAGACCAGGGTCTCATACTCTCAGACCCTGTTTGTATGTAGGAGACCTGGTCCCCTAGCTTTATGTTGGCCCAAACGGCTCAGCTCCTACAGATCACAGTGCCGTGGAGGCTAAGGGTTCAGCTGAATCAAGCTGCCCAGGACCATATTAACCTCTCACTGATCCCTTTCTTGTTCAGCTAGAAGGAAGTTAATTGAATTAGCAAGCTGCCACACACTGGAGAGAGAGAACCAGGACCTGGGCAAGACAGAACCTCAGAGTCAAAATGTAGCTTCCCTCTCATGTGCATCAGCCAACTTTGAAAACATCATTGCACAGGGAGCCCCTTGACGGTTCCGGGTAAGTTTGTCAGGCCGTCATTTTGCCGTTCTCCCCAGTAGCACTCCAGGTGTGAATCAGTGTGATGTACCATGAGGTCAGATTCTGTTTGGCAGAGAGTCAGATGTACTTTTCTAAAGTCAAGTATCATTTCCTTATTTAACTTCTGAAAATGGGAAGATAGGCGCTAATTTACTGATTATACTCTAGACTCCTGTAGAAATCCAGCAGGCTTTCCTCATAGGCATTTTGGGATAACTTGTCATCAGTCATGTCCTTCCACTTCCTTGCTAAGTGACAGATCCAATGGGAAACCCAGTACACAGGGAACCATGTGGAGCTGTCTATAGAGGATTCTGAGTTGAATTACATGTTTTTTAAGTACGCCTTTTTCTGAGAATAGCCAACAGAAATATTTGACCTGAGAATTCATGTATGATATAATCCCATTCATGGTAAAGAGTTCTCATCTTGTTTAATTACCTTCCTGTAATCAATTTTTTTACGCTTTTTTTTGTTTCTTCAGAACACTTGGTAAAATTTTTTCATATGGAAACAGTAAACTACTTAACACTATTTTACCCCCATAGTTGGTACTCCAGGAGTGTGTGTTTTATGGAAACCAAATCATTATTCCTGTATTTGAATATTTAGTTGGTAAAAGTTTGCACCAAAATGTGCTTCCTTTTTGGCTTCAGTGTGGAAGTACTGAAGGGAAATACAGATCCTTTCATTCCTGACTGATTTACTTGGTTGAGGACTTATAACTCTGTAGAAAAGTTGTATTTCAAGAGGGTTTTTAAAGAAAAAGAAACCTCTCATATTTACCTTTGAAGTTTCATGAGAGTTTTATGTTAATATAAACACTAATATACTCTGGGTTAAAAGCTATGTTGAAAATGAAAAAAGGCATTTGGAGGCATGTATTACAAATAGCATCTAGCCACACAGGAAGGTTACTGTGACTTAATATCTGAAATTCTGTTGCTCACTAGTTGTATGGTGAGAATGAAATACATTTCTAAAGGGCAAGGTCAGTGTTACATTATCATGGAAAAGTCTTTGTTGAATGAAAGTATAAATATTTCAAGTTTAAGTATTATGAGATTATATTTCTATTGGGGACATATGTATAGGACGAATGATTCTTCTCCTTGTAATTGCAGGAGCATATGTCATGTTACATGTCATTCCCGATTACTGATTTCATTTGAAATGGTCTGGAAATAAATACTGATTACTAGTAATGTAAGACTATTTACCTTGGAGTCAGATGTCTGACAGGCAGGCTGGAGCTAATAGATTTGGTCATTTTCAAAGCATTATTTTCTAAAGCAGGATGCTGTTTTAAAGTAACACTGAGTAGTTGTTTATCTGGATTCATTTGCAGTAAGTATGGAAAAACACTCCTAGGAGCATGCAGTCTCTAATGTTTCTCCATCCTTTAACAATACAAAGGAAAGAAAACTGTACCCAGAACCTACCAATAGGACAGCTTGGCATTACCTGTCCTTATTAAAGTTGGTAGGACAAGGGAAATCAAGAACCACATATGAAGGATAGTGTCTGTGTAACTGAGGGGCGTTGCCTCACTGGGAGATGCAGTTGCATCATGGGAACGTGGTGTGATTTAATTTCATCACTGTAAACATCACAGTGGGTATGGTTGATTCATTTGAAACTCTTGTCCACTTCGCTATGGCTGGACAGCTGACTTAACATGGGTAGGTCTTGGCTTCACACTGTTATGATTTCTGATTTTTGTGGTTTTATTAGGAGAAAAAAACTATTAGGATAACTTTAGCTGAAATCAAACTTTTATAAAGGTATGGCTTTATTTAAGGTGCCATGAATTTTTTTAACTTTCTAAATTAGAGCACTCTGTAAATTTTGCCTTGAAGTGGGGATTGGGGGGTTGGAGAGGTATAAATCTTAGTTTTTGCGGTGCTGATTGTCTGCATGTGTTTTAAATTACGTCCCAACTCAGCAGCAAGGACAACTCAGTTATATGGGAAAAAATGTTAGGACTCTTCTTGCTTAATTACCATGAATGCAACACCTAATAACCATCTAATATCTGAGGTGTAAATGGAAACATAGACCATCAGAAAAGAAAGCAGAGTTGAAATTGTGTGAAGGAACAGTAGTAGGTAGCGAACTTGGCTTTTGAAAATTTATTCTGCTATGTTCAATACTGTGGACAAGCCTGCTGAAATTTTAAATAATGTGGTCTCTGGGTATGTAGCATCTGAAGTTCACAGTAAAGAGATTCATCTGATAATAATATCATGATTTAAGTTTCCATAAGGCCAGTTAAAAGGATTAAGCTTCAAAGTTTGGAGGGAATTAAGCTTTAGTTGCAAGTTAAAATTCACCAAGTTGACCTTTAGAGGTTGCTTGGTTATTTGGTGGTGATGGTGGTGGTGGTGATTTTTTTTTTCCTGTCTAAAGTACCGCAACATCTCACTTTTAGGATGTGAAAACTAGAACCTTTTCCACTTGTAGATGGGTTCTCTGGAGAGAATGGTGGATATGGAAGAGCCTGGGAAATGATGGCTCAAATCGGCTGACAACTGGAGTACATTGAGGTGATTCACACACAGTTGTCTGTTCTCCTTCCAGATATCAGTGGTCCTGCAGGAAGGTAGAAGTGTAAACCAGAACCTTAGATGTTGGTGGGATGAGAAATATCAATGCCTAGGTGGGCGGAATTCCCTTTTCGCAGGCCGAGTCTCACAGGAAAGACTGAGGAAACTATTACTCCTGGAACAGTCTGGGTGACTCCGTTCTCCACCGCCCCGGAGGGGGCTCTACCTTCCGAATAAAACTGGGGTGATCTGGGAAGTTGGAAACGAGGGAGACTATAGCCCACCCCTCGCCCCCGCCAGACCGAACAAACCCTTCTTTTCTGCCAACGAGTTGGCGCTTTTGTCACCCCCGAGAGGGCCGGGAAGGGAGCGGGAAAGTAGCTTCAGGTTGCGCCCTTCTTGCCCAAGGGGTCGGAGGAGAAAGTAGATGCGCAATCAGAAGGGCGCTGGGAGCAGAGAGAGCCCGGGATGCCACAGGTGCCCTGGGAAGCGGGCAGAAGGCTGGGGGTCCGGATGCGGGCCGGGGGTGCCGGAGGGCAGCGCCATCCCGGGTGCGCCCGGGAGCCGCGGCAGCTCACCTGCCCGCGGGGGCGGGGCGGGGCGCGGTGCTGGGGCGCGCCGCCTCCCGCCGCCCGCCTCCCGCCCCGGGAGGAAGCGGAGGGGCGCGGTGTAAACAGAGCGGCGGCCGTGATGTCAGCCGGTCACATGGAGCCTCTTATGGCTCGGGATGGCTCTCGGCGGGCGGGCAGCTGCTGCAGCTGCTGCTGTGGCTCGGGCGGCGGCGGCGGCGCGGCGGCGGCAGAGGGGGCTCCGGGGTCGGACCATCCGCTCTCCCTGCGCTCTCCTCACCGCGGCTTAAATGATGTATTTTGTGATCGCAGCGATGAAAGGTGAGCCCGGGCGCCCCACCGGGGCCGGGTGGGCTGGCTGCTCCGGGGGGCGCGGGGAGGCGGGCGTGCAGGGGGGGAGGGGTGGGCGCGCCTGCCCGAGCGCACGTACTGCCCGGGGCTGGCTGCGGGAACCCCGCCAGGGTTTTTTGGGCCCCTGCAGCGGCGCCCCCTGAGCCGGGTCACGGGATCTGCCTGCCTCCTGTCGGGGCGAAGGCGCAGGGGCTGAACTCGCCCCCCCCCCCAACTTCTGTCCCCTCTGGCTCCTGTCAGTCGCCCGGGTCCTCCTGGCACCCGGCGGGGCTCCCGGAAGAAAGTTTGCTGGGAGTCGCCGCGCTTCTGGCAGGGAGGGGAGGGCCTGAGGAGCTAGGAGGAAGCCGGGGGCGCCCGCGACGGGTCCCCAGGGCCCGCACCCCGGACAGCTCTGGCCTGCGTAGGGAAGGCGCCGCGGCCAGGCCCGGCCGAGCTTGCGCGCGGGTGCGGTGTCATCCCTGGGGACTGGTCAGCGCCCCGGGCCTTGGGCCCTCCCCTCCTCTGCGGCCCGGCAGCCCCGAGCGCCCGGCGGCCGCCGGCGGGGGACGTGCAGCCGGTCTGCGCTGCGTGCCCGCCCCGGCCACTTCCGAAAGCGCCCAGGCCCTAGCGAGACGGGCTTCTGGAACGTGCCAAGACTCCCTCGGGGGCCGCCCGCAGCCGCAGCGCACCCCGACTTAATACTTTTGGGTTGTGGATGAATGTGGGGAAGCAACTTTACCCCCCACAGGATTCGCGGGCAGTGGTGGAGGTTAGACAGCAGCGAGGAGCCGGCGGGCGCAGATTAGTCGTGGTCAAGACTCCGTCGAGCCTCCTCGCCCGGCCGCCGGCCCTGTCAGAAGTCCTTAGTCGGGCTGGTAGCCGGATGGAAGGGGGTACTGGCTGGAAAGAGGACTGGCTTCAGGTCCCCCTAGGTGAGGAGGAAAGAAACCGTGGCAAGTCAGGAAAGTTTCTGATGAGAAAGCCAAAGTTTGGAGGTGTGCAGGAAGTCGCCTGCGCGGTCGGGAGAAGCCGAGACAAGCCAACAGCCCGAGAGAAACTCAGCCCGCACCCCGCCGCCCGCTTGTGCGCCAGCAGGTTCTTCGGGGTGGTTAATCTGCCCGAGTGGCTTCGCAGACCCGGCCGCTGGGAGCGGGGATTTAGAGCCCCATCTGTTTGCCGCTGACCGGGCTCCCTTAACGCGCCGCAATTTCTCACACCTAGACAGTCCTGCGGGGTCTGCCCATCAGAGCGGGCGCGGGGCGCTCGTTAAACGTTTGCTAAGGTGGAGGTTTTGTTGCAATCCTGGATGAAGGAAACAGGTTCGGTATCTGGCTTAGGTTTACTTTCGGATCACCGAGCTTTGCCTTTCTTCACTAGAGATTGGGTGGCATCTCTTTTATTAATTATTAACAGGCCGAAACGTACTGGACGCTAAGATGAACTGCTTGAGATGAAATCTTCCTAGCCGACGTGCCCAGAGCAAAATTTTTGTCTTTTCCCCGGTGGTTTGAGGGAAATGGAATTTAATCATTTTTAGAATATGCAACGGATAAAAGAAAAGGGAGGAGACCTCCCTGTGATCCACGTTCTTAAGCCTGAAGTTTTTTTTTTCTTCCCAAAATGATTTTAAGATTTTCTTACCGACTTTTTCTGTAGAAGTGTATGCTCCTCCCCTCCCTCTCAAAAAAACTTTTATGCTATTTCCTGCAGTTCATTAATCCTGTAAAACGATTCAGACAGCCTTTGTAGTTAAAGACATTTTCATCCTTTCTTTTTTTTTTTTCTTTACGGCATGAAATAGATTTGGGGAGGTGTCAATCCTAGTCCTTATCTATTTTATTTGATATAATTGGTGTCGATTGGGGAAGGATAAGAAGCAGAGACTATTTCCCCTAAGGAACAGTAACCACCAAACAGTTAATAAGGAAAGCGCGTTTTAAGATTTTAACTTAATTTTGGTGTTTCTAAGTACTTAGGCTTTTGCTTTTGTAGTTCTAGTACAAAATGAAGTTCCATACTATCACTTAGTGATTATTATCACGGGAATCACACCACCACCGTATCCCCCCAGAGTTCTAGCCCACGCATTTGTCTTGGAGTGACCTCTGGCTGCCAGAAGATAATAGATTCAGAGTATTGTGCTTTGGGAAAAGTGGCTCAGATACACTGGCAATGCAGTTTTTCTATAAGCTCAGCTGGAGGGGGGAGGCGGCGGGAAGGGGGTGATGCATCTAGACAATTAGAATATTTCATTCCAAGTATCATAATATCCTGTGTCTTAATAGGGTTATCTTGCTCTGATGCGTATTTAAACTGAAGAAAAATAGTTTCTGGGAAAATAAGGAATGCTGTAAATGTTTCCGTATCAGATTTAAGGGGGGCGGGGGGAAGAGGGCAGCGGAAACTGGCCCAGAATCATATTAAATACTTCCCTGCTGCCTCTCAGTTTTAATAGTTAAATTGGTTCCATATGGAAGAGAGTTTGTATAATTAGATTTTTTTCATACGAAACAGAAACACTCTTTACAATATAGCTTTTCAGTATGTGTATGCATGTAGAAGGGGGAGGGTAGAACAAGCCACCATAAAAGAGAAACATGCTTTGTTGGTTGATTTACTGATGTTTTTTAAACATCATTAAATCAGGCCTTTTGAACTCACGAAAGAATAAAATCCTTCCTCTGCGTTCCTTGTCAAATAAGTTTAGGCTTAAAGTGGATTCATGCTTAGAAGTAATAAATCTTCATTGGAGCAACTCTAGTCTCATCTTTCAGTTTTGTTTTTGTTTAATTAACACCAGAATTCCAATACCATTTGGGTGGCTTCTTGGGCAAACGGAGAGAGCCAGTGATAACATTTATAATCAGGGGAGCGCTTGTTCTGCTCATCACAAAAGTGCTTTGGCCAAATGTCAGGCGGCAGCCAGTGCTGAAAGGAAATGCGAGTGCCTCATCAGTTTCAGTAGATTATGCCCCCTTTGCTTCCTAGGAGCCCTCAGCCAGTGTTCATGTAAATAGAGTTAGGAGAGTGAAGGGAGGCTTAAGGGGAATGTCTGTCCTATAATAGATTGTTCCGTGTGCACAATCCGTGTGCAAACACAAGGCACGATACCACTTTGAAAATACTGTATATGTGGGTGACTAGGGGTATTTCCAGCTCTAATAAATGTGATTTTATAGTTTTGAAGAATGTGGACTTTCTCTTTCCCACATGAAGTTTGAATTTATCCCTCATCTTATTTTAAGCACTGTGTCAGTAGTATCCCTCAGCTGGGACTTTTGTTCTACTTTCATGACCTTTGATGGGTAGGATTGGGAGAGGGTAATGGCTGGATCTTGGAAAGAGAAAACCCAAATGACTATTTCAGCGAGCAGAGTGCTTAGCAGGCAAGGAGAGGTCACTTCTTTTATAGACAAGGAGGATCTCTGAGTTCATTTGCCCATGGGTGACAGAGGAAGTTCAGACCATCTATGAAGTTGAGAATATTTTAGAAGCACTGTTTTCATGAGCAGCCTCTTGATTTTATATATTTCAGTCACATCACTTGAAATGCAAAGCAATATCATACTCAAGTAAACCACTTTGCCCTCGATTTGAATTGAGTACCGTATAATTTATTTAATGCTGCCCAGTTATAAAATAATATAGTCTTTAATAGACTTAGTCCTTTAAATATGTCTACGTACATATATATTTAAATATATATGTAATTTAAATGTTAGGGCTTTTTACTATCTAGTAAATATATAAGTAAATATATTAATAGTTCTTACCAGACTTCTCTTTCTCCCACCTTTCCCTCCCAGTCAAGTGAATCACAATAAAATGGGTGAGATCAGCAAGTAGATAATTGCAGAGCATCTGCAATAGCACCCAGCTACTTGTAATTTGTTCTGGGGCACCTAAAAAAATAACATTTACAAATGACCTTTTATGGGAGAAAAAGTTACTGAATGGATAGATAGATAGATCTGCAGAGGTAGAGTTCAGTTATTTTAAAATTTTTCCAAAGTTATTTTAGTGATCAATAAAACCCCTTGAGGAAAAGGAAGGTGGGATGATTTGGGAGATTAAGGTTGAGATATATCTATGTATACGTACACACACTATTGATACTAAGTATAATATAGATAACTAGCAAGAACCTACTGTATAGCACAGGGAACTCTACTCAATGCTCTGCCCTGACCTAAATGGGAAGGAAATCCAAAAAAGAGGGGATATATGTAAACATATAGCTGATTCACTTTGCTGTACAGCAGAAACTACCACAACTTTGTAAAACAACTGTATTCCAATTTTAAAAAAGAAGAATAAAAAATAGTAAAAGTAACATTGTTTATAAAATAAAAAACATGAGTGGAACAAATCTATAAATACTTCATTGTAGAAATGTTTTCTACATGGATTCTAAATTTTCGGTGTTTATTAATAAGAAATCAAGCCTACCTTAACCTATATATTTTATATTTATTAATTTTATAAATCATAATTAGATGCTCAG
This sequence comes from Okapia johnstoni, assembly GCA_024291935.2. NCBI lineage: Eukaryota > Metazoa > Chordata > Mammalia > Artiodactyla > Giraffidae > Okapia > Okapia johnstoni. The sequence goes on along the minus strand of CM044307.1, from coordinate 49,187,882 downwards.
AGTTAGCAGCTACACTGTATCTATATTTCTCTGCTTTAAAAATTATAATTTGGAGAGGTCCACCAGTGATAACACAGGTGTAAATTCACATTTGATATTATCTCAGAGACCACATATTGACCCATTGATGAATGATTTACTTATTCTTTCTCCCCCTTCTAGCTCCTCCACTAAGGATACCTCCCTTTCACACCAGCCTTTGAGGAATGGACTTAGAGATTTGCAGTCTGAGCTTTCTGTATCTGTCATATCGTCTGTAACATGATGGAACATGGTTTTTCATTGTCAGAGCGCTATATCCAGAGATAAGAGGTCTAAACTGACAGACAATAGCATATATTAGCCAACAGGCAAAATATTAATACAAGAAAGCAGTTGAAATCTTTTGTTTCTAGATTTTCTTTTTTTAAGTGACATTCGTTAGCCCTCGTCATATTATAAGGAGGTAACCCAATAACTTTAAAATCTTTGTATAAGAAGTAATGTCAGGTGAGGTGGGGAGGGAGATGGGAGGGAGATTCAAAAGGGAGGGATATATGTATACTTATGGCTGATTCATGTTGAGGTTTGACAGAAAACAACAAAATTCTGTAAAGCAATTATCCTTCAATTAAAAATAGATAAACTTTTTAAAAAGTAATGTCAAATCTATTCCCTAGGTTTGTGAGCAATTTGATTTTTTGCTTTTGATTTCATTGCCTCTGAAATTTATGAGGCATTTCATAAATAAATGGAGGATGTTAATCTATATTTGTGTTTTGCTTTATGGCTTACATTATTGTCTCATTTAATCCTCCCTAAAAAGTCATTGACTCTGTCCTGGTTTTTAGTTGAAGAAACTGAGGCTCACAAAGGTTATATGTTATAGCCAAACTCTTCCAGCTGGTACGTGGCGAAGCAAGGACTAGAGCCCTAATTTCTACTGTCTTCATGCTGCCTCTCCTGGAGGAAGCTGTGAAAATGTCCTGGATATAACTTCGTCTCTAGTTAGTAGAAATTATAACTCTGGCATTTATAAGGAAAAAAAATAGATTCAATTATGTAATGCTTTGCTGAGCTTAATATCTTTAAATTACTATTTAATAAAATCAATTTGGTACAAATGGGGTTATTCTTATTTGCTTACCATTAGTTCTCTTCATCCACGATTTTCATTAAGTCTGCATGTTGTAAGAGGATCTGGGTGAAATGCAAGCATTATTTTCCTAAAGAATATGAAATACCATGATACACAGCTAACCTGTGTAACTTATCTCCATCATGGTAGAATCAAGCTGGAGATTTATCTATACGTCCACATATCTTTAGGCAAAGGAAACATTCACAGATACATCTTTAATATCCCTTTATGGAGTAGAAAGCTCTTGATTCCTTGGGCTTGTGAGTGCTGTCCTGGTTGTTTCTGTGACAGTTAAGGGGCATGATCACGGACGTATCTTGAGAAATCTGTTGTCTTTTAGGAAACCAGAGTCAAAGTTTCCAAGCAGATAGATCTGCAAAAGCTCATTTCTCACTTGATTAGGGTTTATTTCTCTGCCAACTGGATTGAGCTGTCTGCCTGAAAGCAAACAAGCATCATCTCATAGAGTCCTAGGAAGAGCAGAAACCTAAAATGTCATTTCAATACACACCCTATTGGCATTCGGTTCCTCTCTGCAGCCTTCCTGCCAATAATTGTCTGGTTTTGCTTGAACACCTCCTGTGATGGGGTGCTCACTATCATTAGAGGAAGCTTATTCCATCTTGAATATGAAAATTCTTTTTATATAAAGCGTAGCTCTCTCTTTTGTACTTTTAATCCTTTGATTCTATTCTGATTCTTTTTTGGGGGGTAATACACAACACATTTAATCCATCTTTCATATGAAAGATAGAAAGATTGTCAGTTATTTGAAGACTGAGTATGAAACACACCCATACTACATTCTCAGTCTCTGCTTTCCCTCTCCACTCCATTCTGTTCACAGTCAGCCTTCCAGCATCCTTGGTTAGCTTCTTCCTCAAACACATTTCAGTTTGTCTAGAATTTCTTAAAATTTGTATACCAAGTTTTTGTACCACAACCTGAGTCCTAGTTGTGATATGACTGACTCAGCACTTAACCCACTAGGTAGTAAAGAGTAAAGATTTTAAATTTTGTTTTGATTTCTTTGAGATACATGAGCTAGGCTGTATCTTTTGACCATGTCATGAATGGCCTTTGTGATACCACTGTAATTTTTCAAAAGTGTGATTTATCGTTGTGCATGGTTAATAGAAATATATCTGTAGTAGAGACAATAAATTTTTAAAGTTTTCTTGAAGAAAGTAAGGGAATATTTTTTAAAAATTTTTTTCGAAAAAGGGAGACACTTAGAAAGAAGTAAACTACTGTAGCTCTTTTTGGCAATAAAACAGTTTATCAGTGGGTGCAAATCTATTAACCTGTTTTGTTTCTGAAGATTTAGCACTATAGTATCCTGCTCACCTAAGTATACACAATTTGCCAAGGAAATTGAGCCACTTATTACACAGGTTTATATAACGTTATATCACGTATGCTTTAAAACACTGCACAAAATAGAGGTAAGCATTCATTTGTGTCATTTTTAGGATAGATGGATAATACAAATGAAATGTGTGCTTAGATTTCTGTGGTCTGTTGAGTGTGAAACAGTTATGAAACAATCTGGTTTCTGTATCGGAATCAAAGAAAGAAGTATTGATTTTTCTATTTCCTTAAATATCATTTGTCACTGATGCTATGGGAAGAGAGGAGAATGCAAGTTTATGTGAATTTTGCGTTGCTCAAGCCGTCGAGGTTCTTGAGCTGAGCCATGATAACCAGGGTGATCGCAATGACAGATAATCACCAGGATTTTAAAGGATGACAGTGCTGGCTTGTTCCTACTGGAAAGATGAAATTTCACCTTTACATGAAAAGGAAGGAAGGGAATTTTTTTTAAAAAGCCAGGAAAACATGCTGTTTAAACTTTTTCATCATAGAAATAAGGTAGTGGTTCAGAAGTGAAGACTTGTGGTTAGGTCTCAGATCTGGTCTTGAAGCAGACCGTTTTTCAAACTGCGCCACCCAGAAGTGTGATTCTTTCACCGCATGAGAAATATCCTCTTTTTCACAGAATGTTATTTTCATTTTTCAGTCATTGGGTTTTTTTTAATCTTCTTTTCTTTATCTCATGTCATATCTTCAATAGAACTCGGATATAAATAACAAACTGAATTTGTCTCAACAAATATTTATGAAGTGCCTACTGTGTGCTGCGTTATTCAGGTGCCACCCATGTGATTTCATAATAGAACGACACCTCCCTCCCCACCTTAAGCCATGAATCAGCATTTAAAGACATGTACTGAGAAACTGGCAGCCGTGCTTAACCAGGGCAAGCTGCTCTAAGACTACCGAGCTTATAGGTTTGTAGTTTCTGTGAGCTCCACGCCATTTAAAACAAAGACTTTGCAACATGCAATGAAACATTAATGTAATTGGATAAAGTCAGTCCTTCAGTTTACATGTGAACGTGATTTCCTACCAAATAAGCCACAAGCTCTAAAATCCTGCCTAAGCAGTGGCTCCGAAGCTTTGGAGAGCAACCCATAACCCAGAGAGTTACAAAGGCAGATTCCTGGGGAGACCCTGATTCCGTCAGCCTTGTCTCAGCCGGGAAGGCGAGGATTTAAAAGGTGTCTCAGGTGTTGCCAATTCAGATGGTTCTCGTTCTCTCTGTAAAACTTCCCTCTTACTGTCAGAACACAGTTGGGCAGTGGAGTCCTCCAACCCTTCAGTGGTTCTCAAATATCATCAATCTTCACAGTTAGCTGAGAAGCATTTAAAAAATAAATGCCCAGTCTCCATCACTACCTGCCTGGTCCTGATTCTGATGGTCTGGGCTGAGGCCAAGGAATTTGAACTTGTAAAAGCTCCCCTTGGGGACTGAGGATCTGACATGTTTGGGAACTGCTGCTCTGGTCTCAACCTCTCCTCGTCCTCGTGAGGGAAGGATACTTAGAAGGTCAGGGATGTTAAGGTAAGCAGACACTTTCCTTTTGAGGCCACTGAAGTCTCCTTTCAGAGTGGAAGAGCTGCCCACCATGAGTAATTTCTGCCGTAGTGTGCATGTTACTGACACATTTGAGATAGTCTTATTACTTCTGGCTTTTCTATCAACTAGTGGGTAGGAACAAGTGGTCAGACTCCCAGTCTGTTACCTGAAATGGCCCAAACAGGAGAGGGCCATATTCCTCTTCTGCAGAAATCTTGTTCAGGGTTTCTATCAGAAAGATGAAACCAGTTTCTCTGGCTTTCTAGCCCTCAGTGAGCCACCGGGCTGGGTCTCGCCACCATGGTGACCACTCAGTGGGGGCAGGCTGAGGATTGTGCTGCAGAAGTCAAGGCCGACTCCAGTGGAAACAGTGATGACTTTTTTCTATGTTGCTCTTTTTCCAGCAACAAAGTACAGGTTTTAGAGCCCTGAAAGCTTGCAAATGTTTCCTATTTATAAGATGGTGTTTCTGAAGCCCTGAGCACCCTGCTTGTATCTGCTGGTGCCCAGGCTCTAGAATGGCAAAATCTGAATGTCACAGACACAACGCTGCCTTCGTGCAACTTAGATTCTAGTCTGGTGAAAGAGATACAAGTGGAACTGTCCTGGGTGAGTGGGGGAAGGCCGACCCCCATCCGCACCAACTCCAGCCCCCTCCTTCCTTGGAAAATATAGGCGCCATAGCCCGACACGTGGCAGACGTGATGCTGTGGGAGCAATGCCGAGCACAGCAACTTTCGTCTGTGGTCTTGTGAGTGTATGTTCTGACGGAAAGAGGCAGATGATACCTCTCTCTCTCTAGTCGCTAAGTCGTGTCCAACTCTTGCGACCCCATGGATTGTAGCCTGCCAGGCTCCTCTGTCCATGAGATTCTCCAGGCAAGAATACTGGAGTGGGTTGCCCTTTCCTTTTCCAGGGGATCTTCTTGACCCAGGAATCAAACCCGGGTCTCCTGCATTGCAGGCAGATCCTTTACCAGCTGAGCTATGAGGGAAGCCCAGATGATGTCTAAGTAAACATAAATGAACTAGAGACATACAGATGGTGACAGCAGCACGGCCAACACAGAAAGTGGGATGGCTTAGAATTGCTTATGGCCTCATGGATGAACAGGAGGGAACAAAATCCGAGATTTTTGTTTTTTTCTAACGGGTGGTGAATGTTCTGCCATAACCCAGGAGGGAATTTAGAGGTCATCTGTTCCCTTAGTTCTCAGCCTTGTCTGCCCATTAGACTTGTCTAGAGAGCTTTATGAAGAATACCAGCCCAGGCTCCACTCCTGGAAGCTCTTGATTTTATTGGTCTGAGGTAGGTCTCAAGTATTGATAATGTGTTAAAAAAAAAACTGTCCAGATGACTGTGGTGGAGAAACCTCCAAGGTCCAACACCCTTACTTGATGTGTGAGTCATCCGTCCCAGTACAGAAACAGCAGTATTAGATAGTAGAAACCACCACCCCCACTCCATAGGGTTAGGGCGGACACATGGATTCTCTTCCCAAGTCAGCTACTCAATACTTTTCAGACTACCTCAACTGCTCACTTTCCCCTTTTGTAAAGTTGGGCAAACTTGATAGCCTTTCCAACTCTCCCATTCTGTGGAAATGTTTCCTAAAATAAGAAAAGGGCCACATTTATTGTCCATAACAATTCCTTCTAGTTTCCTTATTCCTTGTCTTATCTCCTCATTGCTAAGGATGCCTCCATCAGCTGATCAGCTCCTTTGGGGAGTGAAAATTTAAAGTAGAAAGAGGTGATTACTTTTTGCTGATTATTTAACTAACTTTAAGAATGAACAAACTTCCATTAATATTAATGCCCAGACTTAGTTCTGGTAAATTACAGTCATATATTATCAAATTCTAGCCAAAAGCCTTTTCCATTTTTGATGGTTGAGTTAAAACCAAGGAGGTTGGGGTAGAGAGCCTGCTTAAAAATGGAAACCCTGGAATAGTCTTAACCATTGCACACCACAGTAATTTTATTCCTTACCAAATATTCCAGGCCAGAAATCCAAAGACACTGAGTCTTCTCTGTATATTGTTTGCATTTTTTTTTAACAAGCAGAAACAGTGTATCTCCTGTGTTGCCAGCTTATAAAAGAGCACTATGGAACTAAAGTCTGTCATTGAAAAATATCATTGTACTTCCTCATCTGTGACCCTGTATCTCTAAGAACTTGGGTTTCATTGAAGCATTTGTTCAGAAAGATAGCAGTTCATTATAAATCAGCATGGTATGATGTAAGCACCTTAACTTTATTTCCTTTTTGTGTGGAATCTCCCAGTGGGGTTTGATAATATTAGGTAGTTGCACAAGTGATAAAGGAGTTTGAAAAGTAAATCTCATAGGAGCTGACACATGAAATTAGAGCTGTGTCTTTTTCAACAGAGTTTTTTTTTAGAATAAGCATATTGCCTGTTTTGCATATATATATTTAAGAAATTGGACACACAATGATATACATCCATTTATTCTCCTAAAACAGAAAATTATGGAACACCATCTTCCTGTAACTGAAGTTGTATCCATAATAGCAAGCACCTTCTGAAAAATGATACCATTTAACAAAATAATTGGCAGAAATCTATTTCAAAAGCAATGTTTCTATCACAAGCATAATCATGTAGAACAGAAGTGTTTTTGTTTCCACCACTGCAGAGAAACAAAGTCGTTTAATATGAGTTAAGATGTCTCAAAGTTTTGGCAGACTTTCTAAGCCCCCTGCTGCTGTTGCATTCAGAATCTCTTTTAGAAGTTTCTATGTGATTTCAATGGCTGCTTAGGGGAAATATTGGCTAAACTCATTTTGATTGTTAAGATGGCTTGAATGTTTTCAGAATGTTTTCATTTGCTAGAAATATGTTTTGCACTCAGGCTTCTCTTGTTGAAGAAGGTTGGTTACCAGCCATCTGATGACGCCTCAGGGTGTTTACAGAAAATGTGGGTGCTGTAGTTATATTTGAACACAGCCCTCCCCCAACAAAGATAGTGTGGTAATCAGCAGAAATGGGAAAACATGTACTTAAGGATTGATGCTTGTAAAGAGGTGCCGTAAAGAAACATCGTTGTTCAGATGTAAGACATGACTGACAGCTCTCCTTGTAGGCATGCTAGTAACAATAAAGTCTAGAAGTTTGACATCAAAGCGATCACAGCTTACTCCACCAGTGACTTGCACATCAAAGAGTGAGTGCAAGACAAAGGAAGTGCACGGAGATGTGTTTCTGCCTGGTAGCCAGATGCTCACAGGGAGCTCCCAGAGCTCCTCTCTTGAATGCAAAGTGATTTTTTTTGCCGATCATACTTTTCATCTCATAAATGACCAGGAATGTGAAAGGAGGGCAAATGAGCGTTGTAATTGCTCCCCATCACTCTAAGTTTGGTTTGGAGAAACTCATCGCCAGAGAGATTGGTCCCTGTGGTTTCCTTAAAGAACAAATTCCGTACCAACATGGGCAGCTCTGACTTCACCTAATAGGGTCCGGGGAATTCTTCACAAGATAAGAGAGTACAAATTGGATACATTTCAGGTTGGTTGTTTTGAATTATGCTTGACAAAAAGCTGGACCTAAGTTTCTGAAGTTCTCTCTCTCTCTCTCTCAAATTTTTTCAACATTCACCTTGTGGGTGGATTTTTGCTGAATCAGGTGTGCGTTACCCAACAGGTGTGTGTGATAATGAAATTTAGACCTGTTAAACTGGCTCTTCATTAATCACCAGATCAGTACCTCAATCTCTAAAGCCAATGGTGTGTCCTCCACAATACCAAAAGTAGAACAGGAAGAAGAGTCTAGATTTGATTCCTCCCTCCTTGTTATTAAATTGAAAATAAAATTAACTATGCAAGCATTATGGGTATTTTGAAATAGTCCGCTTGCTTTTTTTTTTTTTTGCTTGCCTTTGAAATCTGGAGTTCTTTTATAGTTCATCTTCAGTACTTTACTCATTTTTAAATGTTATTGAAAAATAGTAGTGCTCTGTGTAATCATTAATAAATACAAAGAAGCTTTCTCAAGGCTCTAGGGAGACCTAATAAACACAACTGTGTTACTAATTGATGCTATACTGAGCTGACAAAAGTAGTGCATCGGTAAACAGAAGTTAGAAAGCAAGAAGTTAAAGAACTATAGGGGATTGTGTAGACATCAAGGGTTGGAAATTATAATAAGGCCTCTTTAGGGGAGCATTAATTTGCATGTGGCTGAATTAGGACACCCAATTATTTCTGAGGACACTATGAACAGCTCATCCAAAATATCCCCGAAGTGAAAGGTTTGGGTGGTTTGGGAGTTAGATGGGATAGAGGGGGGACTGAGCATGTCATATTTCCTATAACTCACCATAGTTTTCCCAGTAGCTTGTTAGAGTAGCTTTCTTTGTCAGGGAGAAAAATGCTGATGAACTCAAGAGTACTGCTGTTTCTTTGTTCTATACACACAATTTATGTTGGATTGCCACAATGGAATTTTTTTTAAGCGGGGAGGGCAGGAATGTGGAGACAGAAATAAACCTTTTAAATCTTCTTTCTGTGAACCCCACAAGGACATGAGCATTGAGCGGATTAGAGAGTGGATTTATACCAATGCTATCCTCTACAGCAGTGGTCCTCCACGTGTGATCCGGGTACCCCTGGGGGTCCCCAAGGTCTTTTCAGAGGTTCCAAGAGATTAAAACTCTTTGCATAATAACACTAAGACATTATTTGCCCTTTTGACTGTACTGGCCATTTGCATTGATAGTGCCAAGGCAGGTAAAACCCTTGGTGCCTTTGCAGGAATCAAGGCAGTAGTCATTTTCACTATTACTGTGGACTCTCTGGTAACGAAACATTACCAAGTTCATTTGAGGCTGTCCTGATGAAGCAGTAAAAATTATTAAGCTTATTAAATTTTGACCCTTGAGTACAAGTCTTTTTGACGAAATGGGAAGTGCACAGTGAGCACTTCTGCTCCTCACCGAAGAAGGATGTTGTTCTCCAGGGAAAAGTACTTATGCCACTATTTGAGTTAAGAGCTGAGTTCGGACTTCCCTGGTGGTCCACTGGTTAAGACTCCACTTTGCCAATGGCAGGAGATCGGGTTCAATCTCTGGTCCAGGATCTAGGATCCCCACAAGCCCTTTTGGCATGGCCAAAAGATTTAAAAAAAAAAAAAAGAAAAGAAAAACTGAACTCACTGCTTTTTTGGTGGAATGCCATTTTCTTAAGGGCTTCACTGATAGCTCAGTTGGTAAAGAATCTGCCTGCAATGCAGGTGACCCCGGGCCATTTTCTTATTAGAACAACTGACTACAGTTCTCTGACTTAGATACATGTCCTACATTTTCTCAGAAATGAATTAAATAAGCCCATCATTTCAAGAAAAATGTTTGTTGTTTAGTCCTTAAGTTATGTCTGACTCTCTTGCAATTCTATGGCCTGTAAACCGCTTGGCTCCTGTGTCCATGGGATTTTCCAGGCAAGGATACTGGAGTGGGTTGCCAGTTTCTCTTCCAGGGGATCTTCCCGACTCAGGGATCAAACCCACATTTCTTAACATTGGCAGGCAGATTCTTTACAATTGAACCACCAGGGAAGCCCTCAAGAAAAATAGTTGACAGTATCTTTTACCAATAGATATAAACTTTCAGGCAAATACTCGAATTTTGGAACACCTTTATCCAACACCATGAACTTGACAGTATCCCGATATGTAGAGTTTTCTGTTAATGTAGATGGTGATATCAATAAATGTGATTATTGGATATAATTCCATTTGAGTAATGAAATTAGGTAATGTAACATGTCAGCATCTAAAAGAGCTATGTAACTCATTATCTAATACCGATACTTTCACAGGCTTCCCTGGTGACTCATATGGAAAAGAATCCAAAGGACCAATGCGTGCTATTATAAAAATATGGATAGATATAAAAGATCATTCAAAGTACAAAATATACCAATGTATTTGAATTTAATAGAGGGTATAGAAAATTACTGATATAGTTTCAGTTTCCATATTTCAACTAACCTTTAAGAAACTGCCACTTGTTGAGTTTTGGTATAGTATCAAAGCAGAAAATCCAGAGTTACCTGAAAAGACTGTTAAAATGCTCCTCCCTTTTCCACCTTCATATCTATGTGAGGGCAGATTTTCTTCATCTACTTCAACCAAAGGAACATAACAAATCCAATGTAGAAGCAGATATGAGAATATACCTGGGTTATTTAAGCCAGAAATTGAAGATGCAAAAATAATGGCATTTTTTGCTAACCTTTTGTTTGGTAAATATCTATTTTTCATAAAAACACCTGTGTCAATATGTAACGAGTTTATTATTGTTATTTTCAAATTAATTATAGATACATATTGTTCAGTGTTTTCAGTTTTAATTTATTATATGGTATTGATATTTAGGCCACATAAACAAAACCTCTTGTAAGAGCATGAAATGATCCAAACAGCCAGAGTTTAAAAACTGTTCTCTACAGTTTAAGAGGCATAAAAGATTTTGTGACAAAGCACAAAGTAACAATAGAGGTGGACTTTATATTTAGGCAGAATTTAGCAGACAAACCCAAGATTATATATCAAACAAAGCACTTTCAAATGTAAATTCAAGAACAAATTTTCTAATCCCCATTTCTTTATAATATTTTCCTTTTTATTGGTTGTGGACAGCCATTGCTTATGGTGGCCTTTTTGTTCTCTCTCTCTCTTTTGTTTTAATAAAAATATGCAAAAAAAATATTTTGTACAATGAGTACAACTTCGGAAGGATCTCAAGTCCTGGTAGATGTGAGATGTTGGTCATTAATATGAGCGCTTTGGAGAATTTTATTGCTGTGTGTAGAGGTGGAAAACTCGCAAGATTCTGCCACCCCTCAAGTGATGTGTACTTTCCTTTGAGGTTCACCAGTCCCACAGATCCCCTCCAAGAGAGAAGAGTTCTGCCCAGATAGCCATTGGCTGAGCCTTCAACTGACTTCAGATGCACTTGGCAGAATCAGTTCCATTATACTGATGAACTATAGGAAAGTCCGACCTTCCCTGAAACTTCTTGTGAAAAATAATTAGAAAGCAATGACCAAATGCTTGTTATTAATTTTATAATCATTTTGTTGGCATCAAACAGGTAAACATTGGCACGGCCCTCTGTTGCTGGGCCATCGGCCTCTTTGTTGTTATCAAATAAGGGGCACACAGGTCTTGGCTCCATTTGGTTTCATTTCAGCAGATGGTCAGTTGACTGGGAGCAAAGGCATTTTGACAGGTTTGCATTGCCAGGGTCTTTCTTCTCACTCCTGCAGCTAAGAGAGGAATTGGTGCCCCTGGAACCAGCTCAGTGTCAGAGTAATCAGGATACCTCACTCCCATCATGGTTTTATTAACTAATTAAAGGTTAAGCTGAAACATGTGTTAATAGAGGTTCTGCAATGGTCCAGAGCGAGCCTGGCCAGGAGAAAGATCCTCATTTCTTCTTGGATCTGCTCAAAATCAGGAGGGCTGAGAGGAGCAGGAGAGTAAAGTGACCTCACTTCAGAGCAACACACAGTGATAACGTGAGGGAAGGATGGGAGTGGAGGGGAAGGAAACGGAGATAGCATCCTGTCTTCCTTAGAAAAGCTGTGGGGAAGGCCAAGTCCTCACCTCTCTCAGAAGGGCTAGAGATTCAACTGCAGGCCTACTCATGGTTACAGAGAAAACAAAATTGCCTCCAAATCTCTGAGATAATTAATTCTCTCTGAAGTAAAATGGCCCTTCATAGGCATTGTATTTTATTCAATTTCTAACATTTTCCTGCTAACTTAAAATCATAAATTTTATATGTTTAGTTTTGCATTAGTCAGTAGTTTTGACCCAGGCATAGAAAAACTAAAAACCCCAAAAGGCATTTTTTTTTTCTTGATCTGAGAGTGTTTACTGTGAAAATTCATCAAGCTTACATTTGTGAGTCGGGCCTATTTCTGTGTGTGTTGCACTTCGATAAAAAGCTAACTAAAAGGTGGGGGCATTCTGAGTACCCTTTTGTAAATAAAACGCTCACTGTACTGAAAATATTCTCGAGACTCTAAGCTTTGGGATTTTTCACTCTAATTTAACACACATTTTGTTTATTCTCAATTCCTTCATACCACCACTTCATAAACAGAAGACTGAATCTGTGACCTGATGCAAGGAGAACTAATGGCATTTGTAGACTTCACATATGTGTACAGAGTCATAACTGTATCACAGTAGCCACCTCTACATTATTCTTTCCTTTACTTTTTTTCTAATGTTGGCTTTTGAATGATCCAGGAGGAAGATAGGAGGAGAAAGTGAATCAGTTGATACGGTTCGTATTGTTAGCTCTTCGCTAAAGGGTCTGGTTTTAGGTAAGGATGGGCTGAGCCCACTGGCTGTGTTTTCAAAGTGTATCATCTGTTTTCTCAGTGCTCCCAATGGTCACCTAGCTTAGCAGCCAAGGGCAAACTTGCCCCTGCCCTCCAGCACTTAAAGACCAGTGGTGCCTCTTTCCAGACCACCTCCTCTTCCCTCTCCTTAAACTCAGTGTTTCCGTCTTGTATCCCATTCTCTCCCAGGTCTTCCAGGTGATATGAGGGAAATGAATAAAGAAGGAATGTAAGAAATTTGGCATAAGTATAAGAGCATGGATGGATTTGGAAATTTTTCCAAGTAGAAAGTTTAAGTCCCAGTAATATTGCATGCCATGCTAGCTGAAAGATCTTAGGCAAATCATATAACCTCTCTAAACCTCAGTTGTTGTTGTTTTTTAAAGCTGGCAGACAATTGCTTTACAATGTTGTGTTGGTTTCTGCCATACAGTAGCATGAATCAGCATAAGTATATGTATATACCCCCTCCCTTTTGAGCCTCCCTCCCAACACCACCCCTCTAGATCATTACAGAGAGCCAGACTGGGCTCACTGTGTTACATAGCAGCTTCCCATTAGCTTTCTGTTTTACACATATACCTCAATTATATCAACTGTAAAATTAAAAAACTAATAACATGAACCTCATGGGTTTTGGAAAGTAGAAAGTAACACGTCCAAGGTGCTTTCTACAATGTTTCACTATAAGAGGTGCTTGGCCCATCATAGGCAGTGAACAAACATTATGATAAATAATACCATCCACAACATATTCACATGGGAGAATGGGACACACTGTGTACACAAATTTAAAGTCAGGGTAATGACTTCATCCCATCTGATCTCAGCTGACGCACGCTGGCATTTTAACAGGGGCCTTTGCTTGTGCCCAAAGACATGAGTTATGTGAGCTGGTCAGATAGGGGCTGATGAAAGTCTGACTCCGATGGTATTTCTCATCATACAGCCTAAGAGGTTTTTAATTCTACACCAACCAAGCCCTGCCACTATGAACAGTAATACATGTCCTCGGCCTGTCATTTTTTAAAGTGGTTCCTCTGTGCCAAGCTGTGTGAAATGGATTCCCACATTTCATGCCCCTGTGAGCCTTTCATGCCCCCTTGGAGGTAGGGCAACCTACCCACAACCACAGAGTAGCATGTAGCAGCCTTTGGAGGTCAAGCCTATCTGACTCGAGCCCATGCATTGAACCTCCTTGCTACTCTGACCCAACAGCACAGCACCAAGGAGGTCTCACAGAGATACATGGTTCCAGACTCTGGACTTGGGTTTCCAGCAGACTGGGGTTGTGAGCTCCTTCAGAGCACTTTGGTTGAGTGGCAGGTGGGCAAAATTTGCACAGGTATTCATTGAGCATCTACTGTGTGGCAGTACAAAGCGCTAGAATCAGAGAGAAGGGATGATGGAGTCCCTGCCTTCAAGGAGCTCACAGGCCAGTGAGAACCCAAGGTGGAAATAAAATTGTGATGCAGTGTAATTGCCAGACTGGAGTAACGGGGGGGGTGGGGGTTGTTGGAAGCACACAGGAGCAGCCAGAATCAGACTGAGTCAGGAGCAGCTTTCTGTAGGAGGCCGAGATTTAGCTGAGCTGTAAAGCGAAGGAAGGTATTTCCAACAAAGGGTAGAGCTTGTGAAAATTCTCAAAGGCAATACAGCGAAGGAGGTGAGTTTGGGGGCGGCAGGTACTTGAGTGGCCTGCAGGGACTGCAGGAGACGAAGCAGCTAGAGGAGATGGTGGGGTTCAGACCAAGAAAGGTCCCAGCTGTCGCTCTAGGGGGGTTGTTCTCTTAAAACCGGTGATGGTAAACCACGGAGGGAGGTCACCCAGCATTTTTAAGGCACATGGAATCATTAGGAACAATCAGATGTTCTCAGTATCTTCCTTTCTCTTAATCAGTTCAGTGAAGTAATAATAAAAAAAAAAAACACTTATCGGATGTAGCAAAAGACACTTCTATGGTACAATTTGGGTTTCTGTGTAGGCACTTCACCTCTCGTGAGCTGTTGATATATGAAAGGCATCTGCCACAAGACTCCTTCAGTGGATTTTTGCGCTTTGCTTGTTAGAAATTGATTTGGGGACTTCATTATGATGTCGCCAAGATGAATGGGGCAGCAGTGTTTGTGCTGCCGGGAGGAGGGAAAACAAGGTTCTGTGGTGCTGCAGTTCAATCACGCTGCTTACAGAAGCAGGGCCATGAAAGGATGGAGGAGCGTGTCTTTGATACTGGAAACCCTGTAGCCCTGTTGGTGCTACAAGCGAATACTTAAATTAAAGGTTGGAGCCCGCTTTCAAGTATTGACTAGCAAGCAAAAAGCTCAGCCCACACGCGTGCACCTACTCAAGCTTGTTAAAATAAAAATCCACTCTCAGCTAGGCTCGTGTCACAGCCAGCGTAATTATGACATGGAAGCCTGCTGTTTGAATTCAAGAGGCTGGAGCACACGTTTATTTAAAGATACACTTGGTAATCGAATCCATGTTAGTCAGGACTTAGGCCCAAACTGTGAAGCAGTAAATACCATTGCCAGCTCCCTCTCAGGTTGGTTCTCCTTCATGGATTCAAAATCAACACTTAGCACTGGGCAGACACATCCAGAAGAGAGGAATTTGACTCCCTGACCTGAAAACGGGTTACTGACCTCTCTCAGCTCTCATCTGCCAGTGGGGATAATAATAACCTCCCCCGCAGTGGATTGTTTTGAGGACTAAATGAGATAATACCTTTATGGTGCTTGGCCCATCACTGAGTGCTTCATAATATAGTGTCTCTTTAAGGTGACTCAGTGTGTATATTTATTGACATATAGTTGATTTGCAATGTTATGTTGATGTCTGCTCTATAGCAAAGTGATTCACTTATATGTATATCCTTTTGTAAAAGTACTATTCTTATCCATTATGGTTTAGCTGGTGCCAGCGGTAAAGAATCCACCTGCCAATGCAGGAGGCACAAGGGATGTGGGTTTGATCTCTGGCTCATGAAGATCCCCTGGAGTAGGAAATGGCAACCCACTCCAGTATTCTTGCCTGAAAAATTCCATGGACAGAAGAGCCTTGTGGGCTACAGTCCGTGGGGTCACAAAGAGTCAGACACAACTGAACTCAGATGCAATGGTTTTATCTCAGGATATTCAATACAGTTCCCTGTGCTATACCATAGGACCTTGTTGTTTATCCATAATGTAATTTAATTTTATTGTTTATAGATTTTCTTAAACAATGGGCAGGAGTATGACTTACATGCCACCCTTTTTTTTCTGGCTACCGTTTTTAAAGGCAGAATAGTCCAGCTAGCTATCTGTAATAGCCATGGGCTTGTTAAATTCTTTGAGTTAGACTTCCTGCATTTCTGGTGGTTAGATAACATGCTCACATTATCTAAGTGTTTGGGAAAGCCGTGGTAGAATCTGCAAATGTGAGGTATCATGCCCATTTTGTGATTGGTTTCTCATGGGTTCTTCCAGTCACCATACAAATTTCAAAGTCATTCTCCCCACTTGCCCTGTATGAGCCATGTGAAATGCAGGCCAGCATCTTCTCCAACCAGTGAATCCACTTTAAACCCACTTTATACTGAGTTGCTTTCTACATTTAAGGCTACTCAACTTCGTTATGTCATTTTAAGTAAATCCCCAAATTCAGATTATGGGTACTGAGAAACAGAGGAGAGTACACTTAGCATCTTTTCTGCAGAATCTGTGGAATCTCATGCATGGAACTTACAGCTGAAGCCTCCTTCTCCCCATCTCAGAGTGCTGGAATTTATGACCCATGCAGCATGCTCTGGTATATGTAAGTTAGGGCATTGTTCTATTTATATAACTCACACTCTGCCATTTTGCATGGATTATTACATTTTAATGAGAAAAGCAGTGAGGTCAGTTTAGGAGTTGGCATGGTGTTCTGATGAGTTTTGATAACTCCCCAGATGGAAGCAGAATTCTGATCGTGGAAAGTGACATAGCTAAAAACAACAGTCCATTGGCTAGTCGGGTATTTTATAGGATATTTGACACATAGCAACTTCAAAAGTCAGCTAGTCCAATCTATACTTTACACAGCAAGTCCTTGGGAGATGAAATGCCTGCCCAGGATAAGCTAGTGGCAGGTTAAGTAGACTCAGCATCTCCTTACTTCTCTTCTAAAATTGTTTTCACTGATTGTGTTTCATTAAGAGATCTGCAAAGAGTTTACTGGAAGTAATCTTATATCATAAAGGGCTGTATGAGTGAAGTGATAGGTCTGTTTAACTCTTTAGTAACAAGGTCACTTATTTTTATCAAAATGCATGTTTGCGTCATTACTTGTGTTTTCATAGAAAAGGAACAAAAATTAATTCCAGCTAACAGCAGCATCACAGAGAAGCCCTGGGCTTTCATTTAGTTTTAAAACACAGAAAAACACAGGAAACCGCTTCAAATACACCATCACAATGAGTTCAGACTGTGTCAGAGAAGCCAGCAGAACTCTGTCCCTTCCTGCTGAGTATTGTGAAAATCTATCCTCATTGTTTGCTGTGGTCTCCTGGCAAGGGGCACATCGAAATTCCTCCCCAGGGGGAAAAAAATAATAGCAGGAACAGTAAATAACAACCCTCAGATAATACAGATGGGTAAACATTTCCAGCATTGATTATATAAAACACTGTTGACAAGCCACTAGCAGGCAAAATGAGGAGAGAGTGGAAAAGATGACTTTTATCTGCCATTCAACTCTGGGCTTAGGAGGCAGGAGCGAAACAGAGCAAAAGACTGATTAACATGGTAATGTACATCATCGCATGCGTAGGATCACAAGAGGGTCCTGAGCCTGAGCGTTATCTGATCTGGGCCGCTCCTGTTACTCCAGAGGAAACAGAAACTCGAAAAGGTTAAGTGGCTGGCCCAGCCTCATACACTTCACAGCAAAGCCAATTTTGGAACCCTGGTCTCCTGCCTGTCAGTCCAGTGTTCCAACAACTGTAGCATGACCCCCTAATTGAATCTATGACAGGAGTGGCGTCAGGGGTACAAGATGAGGCTCACAGAAATCTCTCTAAATAGATAGATGTTTTAAAATCATCTCCAAAGGGCAAAAACTTGTTAATTTGATATTGGTTAAAACTGTAAGCTGTCATCAGATCCAGAAAGGAAGGAACTTTTCATGTCTAGTTATGCAACAAATACTGAGTGCCCGTGCTGTATTTGTGTGACCTGTGGTCCAGGCTCAGTTATCTTCTCTCTCTTCTCGGAAGGGGATCACTGGATCTGTCCACTTCACCTCCCTTCTGTCTAAGGATGTCATGCTCGCATCGTCTCACTGTCCTCTACGTTTTCCTATCCTTTTAATCTAGCCTCTAAAAGTCAGTCTCTGTTCTCTTCTTTTCTAGCCAGTGTGGGTTTCTCCCGTTTTTCTTACTCTCCACTCGCTGACGTATTTGCATCACTTTAGCTGCAGTTAATATCTGCTAAATCAAACCATATTGGACTGAATAGCTTCTATTGATTTGTGCATAAAAGGATGCTTCAGCTGGCCAGCCCTGCTCTCTGTCTCTTCTTTGTCACCAGTAGGTTTAACTTACTCAAAACCCTCCTTGTCCTTGTCCCTCTGTTACCCCTGTATTGTTCATCCTCCTCCTGTTCAAGCCAGCTCATCCTTTTGGACTGTCATTGCTATCAACACGATATCTGTTTGCGGAGGTGCCTGAGATTTCATTTACTTATTATTTACTGAATGAGAAGACCAATTGTCATTTTTCTTTGCTGTTGTCCAGTTTTTACTTTTACCCATCACCCATCCCCAAATTATCCTGAGGACCAGAATCCTTATTGTCATGAGTTAAACCATATTGAGTATCTACTCCCTATTTGCTACAGGGAAGACTTGAATTATGTAAAATATAGAGCCTTTGGTTTCTTTTGAGAAGGAGGGCACAATGAGCAAGCCACTTGCATTGATTAATTTAATTCAACCAATTTTCTCTGTATAATACCTCTCCCCAGAGAGAAATTAGATTAGATTCTATATGCCAAAAGAAGGAAGTGTGAAAAGCCCTAACCACAAAAGTTTGATTTTGTAAGTCATATCATCAGCTTATTTTACACTCTGTTTTATACTCCAGGAAATGTCATAATCTTAGTATTTTTTTTTCTTAGTTCAGAACCAATCCAACCTGAAATCCATGCATGCGTGCATGCTAAGTCATTTAAGTCGTGTCTGACTCTTTGTGACTCTGTGGACCACAGCCCGCCAGGTTCCTCTGTCTATGGGATTTCCCAGGCAAGAATACTGGAGTGGGTTGCCATGCCCTCCTCCAGGGTTCTTTCCAAACCAGGGATCGAACCTTCATCCCTTATGTCTCCTGCATTGGCAAACAGGTGCTCTACCAGTAGCACCACCTGGGAAATCCATGTGAAAAATATAACAACTCTCCCATCAACTTTTACCTACTTCTTGGCTTTGTCATTCAAAAGTTGCCCACTCTTCCCCCATGCAAAATAAGCTCTTCTTTTTTATGTATACTGGGGAAGCATGCAAAATCACCCTGACAGGTTGCTGATAGGCAGAAAAGGCTTAGATGCAAGATAAACTTATATTCCCAGAAACATGAAGGATGCTCTCAGATAAGTGAGCTCTGTGTCGGAGGCCTTAGATTTGGAGGACGGGGAGGCCCTGGAAGTGGTCAAATGTGTTCCAAGGTTGTACCTGCCCTCTCCCAGGAGGTAACACAATAAGCTCTGCCCTCCCTGGTCACACCCAGTGTGGACTCGCCACTACCTTGTTGGGGTGAAGAGGCATCCTCTGTCCTCAGAGGCTTTCTAACACTTGGCCAGGGTATATGGATGGAGAGGTTTGGGTCTTGAGAGTAAATCATGTCAGTTCTTGTCCTCTTTCCCTCAACTCTCCCAGTAATAAAGAGCATAGGAAGAGGAGCCCTCACTGCTGCACCACCTCCTGGAGACGTTTGAAGGTTCTCGCAGGTAGGAGGGGCCTGAGGGGCCAATTTTGGCATCACTAGCTGAGGCTGCCTGGCTGTTCTGCCTCCCAGTGGTTGGGGCAAGCTTTGTCTCTGCAGAACAGAGGGATGCAGAGAGGCAGAAGCAGCAGAAGGAGGTACAGGACATCATCCTATCCCTTTCCCAGCAGAGCACTACTCCTCTGTGCGTGTGTTCTGAGTTGCTTCAGTCGTGTTAGATGCTGAGCGACTCTATGGACTGTAGCTCATCAGGGTCCTCTGTCCATGGGATTCTCTAGGCAAGAATACTGGAGCGAGTTGCCATACCCTCCTCCAGGAGATCGTCCCAACTCCTATATCCAGAGCCTATTTTCCTGGAAACCTTCCTCCCTATAGAGCAAGTTTTCAGCAGGGAGCGATTCTAACCCTTGGGGACATTTATCAATGTCTGGAGACTCGTTTGATTATCACAACTGGAGAGTACTACTGGCATCCAGTGGGTGGAGGCCAGGGATGCTGCTAACCATTCCACAATGTCCAGGGCAGCTTCCCAAAATAAATAATTATCCAGCCCTAAATGTCAGTAGTGCTGAGGTTGAGAAATCCTGCCACAGAGCACGTCCTTTACCCTGTGTTCACTGTGGGGCTGGAGAAGGCAATGGCACCCCACTCCAGTACTCTTGCCTGGAAAATCCCATGGACGGAGGAGCCTGGTAGGCTACAGTCCATGTGGTTGCGAAAAGTCGGACACGACTGAGCGACTTCACTTTCACTTTTCACTTTCATGCATTGGAGAAGGAAATGGCAACCCACTCCAGTGTTCTTGCCTGGAGAATCCCAGGTCTGGGGGAGCCTGGTGGGCTGCCATCTATGGGGTCGCACAGAGTCGGACACGACTGAAGTGACTTAGCAGCAGCAGCAGCAGCAGCACTGTGGGCCCCTCACACATGACATCTGCCTTTTCAACCCAAGTACATTTTATTTTAAAGTATTTATCTTCCCTTTTAAATAAAGGTATAAATGGAAAACCTCACTGGCAGGAGGAGCCCCAAAGAACCCAGAGATCATCACTGTAAATTAACTCATTAAAGTTAATTCATGCTGCTTGTAGTGGTAGAAATACATGTGCTGCTGAAAGAGGACATCTCTTTAAAAGGAAGGCACAGACTCAAATGCTCAATGCCCCTGGGCAGGTGATATGAAGGTGGCAGAGATAAGAGGCACCTGGGCCACTGGACGGCACATGTGCCATCTGGAGTGAGCCACCTCCCTTGGCTCTGACCACCTGTCACCATTTAGAATAACTAGTCCACCATCGCCAGGTCTTTTGCTTTTTTCAAGAAAAACTGGAGATCTGGGCTTTTATTGAAATTCCCTGGCTATTAACTTTTAAAAACAAAATTTAAAACTCATAAACTTTATGCCATTGAACATAGAGCAGATAAGACAAAGTCTCTTCTAATACATGGATCTGAAGAGGCTGCCCACTAGCTCCATTCGAAAACTCCCAGTGATTTAGAAAATAAGTTCACATTCTTTTGCAAAGTGTTCAAGCCCCCTTAAGATTAGGTCTCACCAACCTGGCTACCTAATTTCCAGACATTAGCTTCTCTCCACCCTTTCTTAGAACACACCACACGTGCATATGTAGGGGCCTCAACCTGGCTTTTTCCCTCACTCCCATCTCAACTTTCGTTGACTATTGAACTGTGATATTCATTACTCATTGCCCAGATCAAGTGACAAAGAATCTTCCTGAATTCTTTCTCAAAAAAAAATCTGGTTTGGTGTTTTATGTTATTATGATCTTTATAACTTACCATGTATTCATCTAGTCATCTCTCCATTTCAAGAAATATATAAGACTTGGAGACTAGGAACTCAACTTTATTTATTGTTCTTTCCTGCATGTAAACTTATCTTTCAGTAAATTTAAACCACCTTCCTCTTAACCATCCATCAGTATGCATTGTGACTAATGCAGCAGTTTCTGTCAAACTGGCAAACTTTCTCTCTTCCCTTCCTATGACCAGCTTTCCCCCCAAATTAAAATAACATTCAGATAATGTTATTAATGGCAATAAGGGAATTGTGAAATTTTTGCATCATCTAAGACCTTTTATTAAGAGAAAAAAATATAAAACTTCAGAGATGAGTAATACTTATTAAACATTTGAAATAGCATTAAAATAGTGTTTTTACATAGTTAAGTATTTGCGTCTATACTTAGACATATAAATTACTGTTCTTTGAACTTGAAGTGGATTTTGAACTGTACTCTTCATAATTATAATAATCATACAGTTTATTTATATATAGTTGGGCTATATAGACATTAACCAATTAATTCTTGATCATATTGCCTAATAAGAAGACTTTCCTTGGTACCTTATTTTTAGAGTGCGTATAGGAGCATATGTTAATTATAGACCTCTGTTATTAACTTTGCATTATGTTACCTGAATGCTTACTTAACAGTTTACCAACATCAAGGGGATAGGTGGGCAAGAAACTTATATCAGTCTTAACTTCTGTTTTCAAGCCAGAAGGCAAGTGGTGTTTATAAATAGATCAAATACCTGGCCTGAATTCAAGGACACTTTATTTTCTTTAAGTGTTTGAGTGGTTGTTCAAAGGGATGTGTTGACTTTCTCAATTCAGGTCACATCACAATTAGCTAATTTTTGTTTAAAAACAGGAATGATAGGTATATGTGTTTGAGCCAAATTGAGTTTTATTACAATCCTGGTTCTGTGTAGATGATATAGCTGATAATTAAGTCATCCCCATTCGGTTATGCTTTCAGAAGTTGCTGTCACCTGCTGCCTATTGCTTTAAAAAAACTACCTTTATTATTAATTTTAACATGAAACAATTTCATTTGAAGAAAATCCATTATAAAGGAGACAGAGTTGTTTGTTGAATAACATAGGCTCAGGCTCAAGGCTAAATATAAATAT
This sequence comes from Okapia johnstoni, assembly GCA_024291935.2. NCBI lineage: Eukaryota > Metazoa > Chordata > Mammalia > Artiodactyla > Giraffidae > Okapia > Okapia johnstoni. The sequence continues at coordinate 49,165,565 of CM044307.1, read as the reverse complement.
GGTACAAATGGGAAGATATTGGACAAATGCAGTATATTTCATTATTCAGCAGTGAGGTATTCCAAATGCCTAATGAATACATAAAAATAGATTTGCATATAGCATGCACACTGTGAGTCACATTTGCAAAATTATTTTTTCCACTTCTACTGCTGTCTGAAACCAATCCTGTTTGAATAGCAACAGTTCTTGAGCTTCTGGTTATAAGAAACAGCTCCTTTAAAAAGAAAAAAAAAGATCAGTGTCTTTTCTGTGGAATTTACCTTTATGGAAGAATTCTTTGGAATCTACCAGTTTTATCTGATTTTGATTGTAGTGCCCTCTGTGCAACTTCTATTACCCCTTGAAATCAGTCCACATGGGAGGAAGACAGTGTTCTTCAAAGCTCTGGTGGATGAATGCAGAGACTAAGGTTTCTGGGAACACTTGGTCTCTTTGCTAAGATACTGGTAGAACACAACAGATAATATTCACTGAGCTCATGGTGAGGGCACTGCTTGCCCATAGCAGTCTGTAAGCAATTGGTTGTGGCGCTGAAATTAAAAGCCCTAAAGATTGAAACAAAAATTTATAACGATGCTATTATTGCCCTGGTGGTAGGGTTTTAACTCATGTGTCATTTGAGTATCGAGTGATTTAAACATCAGTATTTGTAGGCTCTGCTATAATTTCCTGAGAGTAGTCATTATTTTACTTTGAGAAAACTATTTAATCTAGAATCCTCTCTGGTTCCCATTCTCCCACATATATTTGAACAGTAAATCTGTTGAAAGTTCAGCAAGTGGAAGATAACTTGCTCCCGTGGGCCCCTATCTTTCATGGTTAGAGGATTGTCCTAATGAGACCAAAAGATCAGACTTATGACAGCCCAGGAGACTTCAAAGACAAGAAAGCAATTTGTTTGCAGGCCTCCATTGTACTCCTAACCCTAGCAAGCTCTCTCCTAAGTGGAAGTAAAAGAAACTGGATGAGAGAGTGTGGATGATTCTCTGCAAGTTATCACCCCTGCAAGTTAAAAACCAGCTCCGGAAGAAGATCCTAGGTGGAGGGTCAGCTGTGATACTACGTTAGAATAAAGTCAGCAACAGTAACAGCACAAGCTGTCATTTATTGCATCTTTTCTATCTTCCAGGCCCTGGCCTTAGTAGTCCACATGCCTGGTTACATTTCACTTTTAACAGCTCCCTAAGTAGGAACCGTGGTTACTTCCCTCTTACAGATGAGGGGAGCTGAGAATTGGAGAGGTCAGAGTGACTCGCATGAGGCCACATGCTGCAAGGGATTTGTGAACCGGGATTTGCATTTGGTTGTCTGACCCCTAAGCCTCTCAACCATGTCTCCGTAGCTGTGCTGTGAACTGACTGTAAGCATACGCATTTTCAACAGTCAGAGTCATTGTCTGGACACATAATTCACAGGCTAAAGGAAAGAAGTGTGTGGTGACAAGCAGGCTTAAGTTAGAAGGCTGGTAGGGGGTCACACATGAGAAGACAAGGGAAGGCTGGATCCAAGGCCATGAAATACCATGAGAGCATTTCACCCAATCCTGAGGGCCATGATCCCTGTTGAATAAAATATGGGCCACTGTTATAAATGTGTATGTGGCTTCTCTGTTGGCTCAGATGGTAGAGAATCCGCCTGCAATGCAGGAGACCTGAGTTCAATCCCTGGATTGGGAAGATCCCCTGGAGAAGGGAATGGCTGCCCATTCCAGTATTCTTGCCTGCGAAATCCCACGGACAGAGAAGCTTGGCGGGCTACAGTCCATGGGAGGTCTCAAAGAGTCAGACACAACTGCGCAACTAACATGTTCACTTTACCAATGTGTGTATCCACCATATTGGAACCAATTTCCCAGTGACAACTCAGAGTGAACCACAGTGAGTTAAAACCCACATTCTCTGATAAGCAATGTCTGTGATGTCGCTACACAGGAAAAGCCATGATTTGAACTTCTGGAAAGCCAAGTTTCCTGCATTTACTCAGAGTCCTTTGTCCCACAAGCACTGTACTATCTCATTGTTTTTAGAACACCATGAAATGAAGGGAGTGGTAAGACCCCTGTAAGTCAAGTTTTTAAAACTTAAAAAAAAGCTCTGGAGGCTACATCCCTCTTAATTTGTTCATTTTTCTTTTTTACTTTTCCACTTTTTCTACATTTTTCCCCCGGTTATGGGATATAGTAAAGAGGGGAAAAAAATGTATGAAAATATCAATTACAAAACTCTCTTTATGATGTGCTATTTGTATTTACAAAGAATTTTTTAAGAAAAACCTTGAATATTGGTAATACTTTTCATCTGCATCATTCTTTGAAAAGCATGAATTAAAGGTGTTGTCAAAAAAAAATAAGATCCCCATGCTACACATGAAGAAACTGAAGCTTAAGGAAATTTTCCTAAGATCTATTTATATAAGTGGCAAAACAGAAATCCTGTGATCTTCAGCACTACCATAGATGGAAAATATACACAAGGGCTAAAATAAAATTGCATGAAATTTTCCTATCAAACTCATAAGGTAGATTTCTTTTTTTTTTTTAATGAAATATAGTTGCTTTACAATGTTGTGTTAGTTTCTGCTGTACAGCAAAGTGAATCAGCTATATGCTTACATCTATCCCATCTTTTTTGGGTTTCCTTCCCATTTAGGTCACCACAGAAAGCAGACTTTATTTTGAAGTGAAATGAGATACCTTCTAAATCAAAGCCTGTTTAATGTCTTCTGTCCATTAGAATAAATGTACACTTAAGCCAAAATACAGGGAGTGTAATCCCACATGGAAAATGGTGGGCATATACATTTAGGCAGAGAAGCAAAAAGGGCTGGGAAGTTGCCTGGCGCACCTGGTATTTGCATAGTTAGCATCTTGCACATAGTAAGTGTTCAGCAAGTATTGTGGTTTTTTTTCAGTAATGGAATTTTGTCTGAATATTTGAATACTTGCCTCATTTTGGATTTGCTTTTGTGGACTGGCTCTGTGTTCATTTGGGGAGAATTTCAGCTTCTGTGGATATAGTTTTGGACTTATATTTACTTTCCTTCTGTTTTACTTGACCCTTTAAAAAAATGCTTTGGTATTTTACACTTTGGAATCTATGGAAGGAAGTCCAAAACCTCAGGAGCCATCTTGTGGTTAAAGCACCTTCCTTAAGTTTTCCTGGGTCAACAACACTGTGTGAAATTATTGTATTCATTTCAAAGTTAAAGAGTTTAAAATTTTCTTTATCACTTTTCATCACAATTGCAATTGTGTCAATTATTTATAAATATTTGTATTTTCTAATATTCAAAAAGTTCAAATTAAAATCGTGTGTATGGGAGCACTCGTATATTAAAATATCACCATCACAATGTATATGTGAAGATATATGCATAAAGACATGCACATATTTAAAAGCTTGATTATATCTAGGAGTGAAGACTGTGAAAGCATTTTTTTATACTTTATTTTCTAAATTCTGTTCAGTAAGCCTGTGTAAATTTTAAATAAGAAAAAAGATTTAGTCTAAAATTACAGTTAAATATTAGCAGCCGCTGCTAAGGGCAAATCCACAAATTACCCAAGCAGCCACATTAGAGGGAAGATAACTACTTGAATACAGTTGTTAAGCATAAACATTTAAAAAATGGAATGGCAGCTCAGTTTCTGTGTTCATAAAATACTAAGGGTTTGACTGGAGCAACTTGACCCTGGTTAGAGCACATGATTTTTGATTGTTTCAGAAAGCACTCTTGAAAACAGAAACCCAAAGAAAAGAAAAACAGTTTTTTAAGCACTCCTGTTACTCTGTGTTTTTAAGTGATGTACATTTTAACAGAGGAGAAGGGGGCAACAGGGAATGAGATGGTTGGATGGCATCATCAACTCAATGGACATGAGTGTGAGCAGACTCCAGGAGATAGTGAAGGACAGGGAAGCCTGTCGTGCTGTGGTTCTTGGGGTCGCAAAGAGTTGGACTTGACTGAGCAAATGAACAGCATAATCATTTTAAGCCTAAATCTCCTTCAGAAGTGATTCAGATTCTCTGGAGAGATTTACATTTAGTCTCATAGGAAACATAAAGACAAAAAGACTTGCTTCTGATAAACTTCTTGCTTTGCTATATATGAATGACAGATGATTGGTTGACATAGTTCAAAATGAAATCAAACCACACATTCAAATCATTCATAGACTTCTTGTTATAAGTTAAGTGAGCCCTTAGAAAATATCAACAATGTAGCTTTTGACTACGTTGTTGTTGTTCAGTCGATAAGTTGTGTCTGACTCTTTGCAACCCATGGACAGCAACATGCCAGGCTCTCCTGTCCTTCATTATCTCCTGGAGTTTGCTCAGATTCATGTCATTGAGTCAGTGATGCCATCTATAACAAAGGGAAAAAGACAGTAGCCAGAATTTATAAAGTCTATATATTTGGCTTGGAATATTTTGGGAGAGCATAAAATTTGTCTTGCTAAAGTAATATCAAATCAATTTGCTGTTCCTTAAAACTTATCTACTTGAAGGCATTGAGAAGTGTCTGAAAAACTTTCATAAACTGAATGAGCTTTCTGTAATTATCAGGCCCTAATGCCAGTAACAGAAGGTGATTGTTATATTGTCTGAACACACTTTCTCTGGGTAGCTTGTAGAACATGGTCTTACAATAACTTTGTTTGCCTTCCTGCTATAGCAGTACTTCGCCTATGATAAATCGGTCCTTTTGCAACCTCATCTATCAGGAACTATCTGAGGACTCAGGCAGTAAGCAAACAGGCCTTTTGGTTGCCAAAACAGTGTCCCAAAGTTCAAGCATGACAGCTCATGAGCTTGACTCAGAGGAAATCCCTGTAGACCCAATACATCCTATTATAACTGGTTTTTATATGAGTCCTCTGACAAGTTTGATTATCTGGTAGGGTTCCAAGCACATAGCTAATTCTAAGAGGAAATATTAATTATAAGTAGAAGGAAGGCCTCATTAACATGTAGCATGTATCTATGGATGGAAGAAAAAAAACTGGTAAAGAGGGAAAAACTATGAAAGGGACAAGAGACTAGGGCATTTAGCTTTGCGGCAAAATGTCATATAAACGGTTTTAAGAATATTACAGCATATAATTTTGTACTGTTTTGAGAACTTTCTAATAAGTTTGAAAATAAGTTTTGTAATGATACTTCATCTGGAAAAAGCAAATTATATTCTAAATATTCTAAGAAGAAGAGACATATGACATGATTTTAGAAATATTTCATAACAAAGATTTAGGATAACTACCCCCTTTGATTTTATGTGCTTGCTTGGATAAAACTCCAACTATTAGAAAATGTAACTACCCCAAATTACTCAGTAAGGCTCTAATTAGCTGAGATTCATTGCTGTTTGCTCTGGTGATGCTCTAAAATATGTAATGTTCACAAAGGTTTCAGCAGTTAGGAGAATTTACTTCATCGCATTCTTTGAGAGAACTATCTAGAAAACAACTTCTGTTTGTTTCCGATTTGTAAGATGTTTCTCTCGTAGCCCAAAGGGAGATGTTCCCGATGAATGGTGGGCTTGACGCCTGGGAGGATGGAGGACAGAATTCCCTGTGTTTATCCTCCCATCCCAGAGCTTGTAACAGTTGACTCTGGTTATTTCAACTCAAGCAAGGCTGAGCTTGTACTTCATTACATAATAGTACAAAGTTACTGAGCCAAAACACAGTGTTCACTATCCTGGCTCTTCCTGTCATGCAACCACGACCTCTGTGATGTTTGCTGCTTCCAAATGAAGGCCAAACCACATCTTACACGTCCTCTCCTAGGTCTAAAAAGCCCCACTCTCTAGTTCGCAGGTAACCATAACTGTTGTGTGCAATTTAGATCTTACTTAAGGAAGTGGGTTAATTTTAGGTATGACTATAGAGGAATAAGGCAGATTCTTCCATAACAACTTGAAGTTTAGCCTTCACAGAATCAGAGTACTGGCTGGAAAGAATACAATAGCAGAAAAATTTTCCCACTAGCAAGAAGAAGGAGGAATTTCATTAGTACAAAAGGAGAAAAAGACATCCAGTGACAGTGGAATTAAATCAGAAAGTTCAGTTCAGTTCAGTCAGTCAGTTGTGTCCAACTCTGCAATCCCATGAACTGCATCATGCCAGGCTTCCCTGTCCATCACCAACTCCTGGGGTTTACTCAAACTCATGTCCATCGAGTCAGTGATGCCATCCAACCATCTCATCCTCTGTTGTCCCCTTCTCCTCCCACCTTCAATCTTTCCCAGCATCAGGGTGTTTTCAAATGAGTCAGTTCTTCACATCAGGTAGCCAAAGTATTGGAGTCTCAGCTTCAGCATTAGTCCTTCTAATGAATATTCAGGACTGATTTCCTTTAGGATGGACTGGTTGAATCTCCTTGCAGTCCAAGGGACTCTCAAGAGTCTTCTCCAACACAACAGTTCAGAAGCATCAATTCTTTGATGCTCAGCTTTCTTTATAGTCCAACTCTCACATCCATACATGACTACTGGAAAACATATATGGACCTCTGTCAGTAAAGTAAGTATTCTTGCCTGGAGAACCCCTGGGACGGAGGAGCCTGGTGGCCTGCCGTCTATGGGGTCGCACAGAGTCAGACACGACTGAGTGACCTCACTTTCACTTTTCACTTTCATGCATTGGAGACGGAAATGGCAACCCACTCCGGTGTTCTTGCCTGGAGAATCCCAGGGACGGCGGAGCCTGGTGGGCTGCCGTCTATGGGGTCGCACAGAGTTGGACACGACTGAGGTGACTTAGCAGCAGCAATATCTCTGCTTTTTAATATGCTGTCCAGGTTTGTCATAGTTTTTCTTCCAAGGAGCAAACGTCTTTCAATTTATGGCTGCAGTCACCATCTGCAGTGATTTTGGAGCCCAAGAAAATAAAATCAGAAAGTTGGAGTTGACTGTTTAAAGGGGTACTATGGGGTATTTATTGCTGTTCAAGCATTTGGGGATGTTCAGACATTTGGAGATGTTGCAGAAATGTATGTTTCAACATGACAAAAACTGGTTAGAACCAAATTGGTCTAAGATGACAAAAGATTCAATTTCCAGTAGACCTTGAGCTTCATTATACACTCATTGTAATACCTTAGCATAGGCTGAATGACACACCCACCAGCACCATGACAGTTCTGAAGCCAACCATAAAAGGTGAAAAGTGGGCAGTGGCCCAATTCCTAGAAATGTCCACTCCTTCTCCAAAATAGTTGAAATAATCCTCCCATTCGTTAGCCTGTGAAATTACCTAGCCCATAAAAACTAACCACACCATATTTCAGGGCCTCTTATCTTCTGTGATGGCCCACACTCTGTCTGTGGGGTGTGATTCTCTCTAAATAAATCCACTTCTTACTTTAAAAAAAAAAAAAGAAGGAAGGAAATACATGCTCCAATAAATCTGTTCCATGTTGTTTATCGTTGAATTAGTGTGGACATACAAATGTTCCTGGAGGGAAGATGGGAAGGGAACATATTCATAAAAGGAAGATAAGGAAGTTCACGCTGGATCCATGAATGGTGGAGGGAAACATCTGTTTTATGTGCAAGGTTTCTTCATTTTAGAAGGCTTTTTGGAGGAAGTACAATTTGAATCAAACATGGAGTCTCCAGTAGGACCTGGAATGATGGCTAGCAAAGGGAAAGCATGAAGTGCCAGGTGTAGAGGACCTCTGTGAGTGGCCAGTGGATTCGTGCCTGCTGACTTTGATGGGCCCACAGCACTTTCGCCTGCCCTACCTTCTCAGAGTGTGAGGAGTAGTCAATGGTACTCTCTTCACCTACAGAATAAACAGAACTAAGGAGATAGCCTGGATCCTCAGAGTAGGAAAAAGTTTCCCTAAAATACTTAGGTGAGTTTTACAAAACTTGTTTTCAGATAACTACCTTAGTTCTCTATGTTTCTATGATGAGCTTGTGCAAGAGAAGGGGCATGGGATAAGGTAAGGATCAACGGTTTAAAAGCAGAAGTTATCACTTAGGCCAGATTTTTTTTCTCCCTGTTCCTATTCATAAAACTATCCACAGCACCTTCAGTTTTGTTTGTTTGTTTAGTATAGTTGCTTTACAATGTTGTGTTAGTTTCTGCTGTAAAACAAAGTAGAGCAGTCACATGTATACATATATCCCTTCTCTCTTGAGCCTCCCTCCCGCCTCCCCCCCGACCCCTTTAGGTCATTACATAGCAGCAAGTTGAGGATGGAACAAACTGAGAGAGCACCTTCAGTTTTGAGGATAGATTTCATTTGGAGATGACTAGGGAATGTAGGGAGAAGGCAATGGCAGCCCACTCCAGTACTCTTGCCTGGAAAATCCCATGGACGGAGGAGCCTGGTAGGCTGCAGTCCATGGGGTCGCTAAGAGTCAGACACAACTGAGTGACTTCAGTTTCACTTTTCACTTTCATGCACTGGAGAAGGAAATGGCAACCCACTCCAGTGTCCTTGCCTGGAGAATCCCAGGGACGGGGGAGCCTGGTGGGCTGCCGTCTATGGGGTCGCACAGAGTCGGACACGACTGAAGCGACTTAGCAGCAGCAGCAGCAGCAGGGAATGTAGGTGGCACTAGTGGTAAAGAACCTGCCTGCCAGTGCAGGAGATGTAAGAGATGTGGGTTCAGTCCCTGGATTGGGAAGATCCCCTGGAGGAGGGCGTGGCAATCCACTACAGTATTTTTGCCTGGAGAATCCCATCGACCAAGGAGCCTGGTGGACAACAGTCCATAGGGCTGCAAGGAGTTGGGCACAACTAAATCGACTTAGCGTGCACGCGCGCACACACACACACACACACACACACAGGGAACGCAGAGCACCACCCACCCCACCCCGCCACCCACAAACAATTGGATGGGTCTGAAGGAGAGAGAGCATGAAATAAAGATGAGAAGCACCCAAGAGGTATCCCATTTTTTCCCCTAAATACTCATCTGAGATGCCAGATGCTCTAAAAGCATCCATTACGGTTAATGGGAAAACCTTCTGTCATCTGTGCTTCTTGGGAACGTAGACAAACTCCTTTTTCAAGTGGAGAAGATTTGTGTAACAGAAATAAATAGCAGAAAATAGGTCAACAAGGTCCAGTGACCTACAGATGGTTGTTTCGAGATGTGTAAGCTGTGGTTCCACAGTCACTACCCAGATTCACTGAAAGTAAAGGCCGGAAGTGGGAAGATGTTCTCTGGGCAGGGAGGAGAGGGGAAGATGGAAAAGAGGGCTTATCATTTTTCTTTCAAGTAACTACTGCTTGAAACATTTTGTTTTAAGTTTCTTCAAAGTCATTTTGCTCAACAGATGACAGTCTTTCTTAGAAAATCAGTAGAAGAAAATGTCAAGTGATATGAGTGTTCTCTGGTCTTCCCTCTCTTCCCACCTGTGAACACAATTCTTTTTTCCTTTATTGGCCCCATTCTGCTTGAAGATCACAACGTCGTGCAATCACTTCTCATTTCAAACAGAAGCCTAGTACCAAACAGAATTTAAACATAGCCACTCATTCTTTTCAACAAGGCTGTGTTGGCAATTATGAAACAGGGCAGACGTTGGCAAGCGCTTTCAGAATAATTACAGGGTTCCTCGAGTAGTACAGTATAAATAATTGTGGGTTTAAAAGCGTTATTGTGAGCAGCAATTTATACTAAAATTTATATTTGGTCCTTGAAACCAATATACATCAAGAGTGCCTCACCACCACCCCCACCTCTCCACCTTGAGATCTCAAGGGCTTTGGAACCTTTTGATTCCATTGCACTTTTAACTCAGCAAGGCAACTGCAAGGCACGTCTGGGCTGCAGGAAATAGGGGTAGGAGTAGTGTACTTAATAAATGGGCATGAATGAAGTAATGAAACTCTTCCAGCTCTGGCCACCCAGTGTGCTCCCAAGGTACTGACATGCAGAAAGACCATTTTGGTACAGAGAGAAGCTACAGAAGTGCAGTGGTATCACTTTTGCCTGGCAAGTAGGGCACACCAAAGAAGATTATCACCTCTTCTTTGGCTGATGGTGGTGTGGATGCAAGGCACAGAGGACCAAGACACAGGAATCTCACAGAGATAATACAGCTCTAAAATAGCCACAGAGACTTATTAAAGTATCTGTTTTCCTCTCTGTGGAAATTTTCATTTTATCCTATGGCACTGTAAAGATGGGTAGGGATATCAGGAAAGTAGGGGTGGGGCTGGGACGGGGATGGGGAAAATTCTGGGTGATGGAGGGAGCTGTTTGTTAAGGGTGAATGCTCAATAGAGGCCTTTCTTTTCCAACCAGGTGACTGTCTGTGGCATCTTCTTGTCTTTCTCTTGATCCCAGTGGCTTCTCTTACCCAGTCTGAAAATTCCCCTGAGATGCTCACATCCTGAATGTTTCTCACCAAAGTAGCTAGTGTCCTCAGATAATGTGGTTTTTGTTTCAATTGCTGTTCCTGGTTTCTGCTCTCTAAAACCCTTTTAAACCATATTTTCCATGATCATTCAGTGCTGCCTTTGGTATTTAAATCAGCCTTTCAATGGGTCATTAGCTCTGTAATTAATTCCAGCTATTTTTAAATGGTGCCTTGGTTATTAAAGAGCTGCCATATTCTCAACAGCCTTGTCTTTCTTAGAGCATCCCTAAGCACTAGCTGATCTTTCTTTTTTTTAGTGCCAAAAATATGGTAACTTTTTTCTCCTTTCAAATTTATTCTTCATTGGTAGGAAGAGTCAAACTTTTTGAATGAGGACAGAAAATACTTAACTGTTACACTTCTGCATGAAAAAACTTGGGCTTTTATTTTTTGTTCAAATGATCTCAACAGATAACCATCAAGGACTTCCCGGAGGCCAGGCCCTGCCTTATGTATTTTTTTTGCTTGCATTTTAAAAATCAAGTTTGGTAAATCACAGAATTTGAATAGAAAATGATTTCATGGAGAAGCAGTGACTGGAACAAAATCATTTTAGCTAGTTAGTTACAGAGCTAGAGTTAGAACCCAGACCACCTGACTCTTAACCCCTTCTTTCTGTTTCTTTATGCTTTGTTATATAATATTAATGTAGCTGTTACTCTGTGACACTAGAAGAGGCTTACCACTTCTAATATTAGCACCAACGAGCCTGGCCCCACACCTTTGGCAGGCATCACAATCAACCAGAGCACAGTTCATCACAACCAACATCCCAAGCATCCACTAGAAATCCATCTGACTTGGGAAAATGAGCTGAAACCCACTTGCTGCCTTGACCTTATAGTAATCCCAGGATAAAGCATTAATGCCTGCTTCAGAAAAGCAGATGGAGATTGACTTTGATTATTGAGTATTATCTGAGATCAGGTAAAAAGATCAATAGCTCATGTAATAATAGTAATAGGGCTACCAGTTTGTACCAGGCATTGAGATAGTCATTTATGTATCTTCTTACACTGAGCCTTCTAACAACCCTGTGAAGTCATTACTACTACCTCTGAGGTACAAATTACACAATGGAGGATGGGAGGTTAAATAACTTGCCTGTGGTCACTGAGTTAATAAGTGGCCAGCTCAGCTTTTTGGTCCAGATTTCTATCTCTAAATCTACTTCTTGCCATCTGACAGCTCACACAGGCTATTCATGTGCTGACCACCTGTGAACCAGCCCACGATGTTAGAAGAGTATTACTACACTTCTCATCCTTAGAGTCCTCCTGGCCTCCCCACCCCTAAACCTGGCCTTTTTTTTTTTTTTTTTTTTTAATCCTGTAAGTTCCTTTGACAACTTTGGGTGGCAAATGTAGTAAATGTAGTTCAGAAAGGAATCACTTGCTTTCCCCAAGTGATTTATGTTTATTTTGTTTTTATGATAAATTAGGAATTCTTTCATTTATTTTGGTTCTCTTCATGGTTTCCATGCAGGAAATGCCTAGACCTGTCTAGGATAGCTTTAACAACCCTTTCATTCCCTCTAGAAGCAGGCGATGACATTCTCTAATCTGTTCATTCCTATGTGTGTCACGCACGAAACTAGGCACTAGGGATACTGGATGAAGAGGAAAGACTGGTCCCTGTTCTGTATACCTTTCATTCTCAACATGTGGAGAGTGGAGACAGCTAATAATTACCCAGCCTTCCAGGGAGTGGTAAAGGCGAGTTAAGTTTCTGTATCTCTAGGTACATCTACAGTGCATGGTGGCCAGGACTGAGACTGGGAGGAAATGTCCAGTGGACACAGTTTTCTTTCAATATAATTTTTCTCTTTGGTAACGCCATAATTTTTTTTCAATCTGCCAGGACCTTCTCCCCTTGATAACTCTCTCCACCCCCAGCTGCCTGCTGTTGTGCCTGTGATTCCAAAGCTCTCTGCATATCCCTTCCACCACCACCGTGAACCATGAACTCTCCTGTGTTTCATGTCATCAAGGTCAGGCCCACTGTGGCTGCCAAGACCTCCACTAGCCACTCTGATAAATTAACCTCTGCTCACTCCTCCCAAGTGAGTGATTGCTGTTGATACTGGTTCTGTTTTTTCATCTGTGAAATGAGGAGGTAAGGGCCAACCTAGTGGGAAGGATGGCTGGAGACTGAGAAGATGTGGGTAGGAAATCTCTCCTGTGTCTCCCACCAACTTGGGAATCTCGGGACAGTCGCTGTACCTCTCTGAGCCCAAGTTGTCTTGGCTAAAAAGTCAGGGATGTGATTGGGTGACCTCAGAGGTCTTTACAAGCCTGGAATTCTGTCTGAAAGGTTAAATTTAATTCCTTAGAGCACACTAAACAAAACAAAAACTGTGATTCACAAGAGGAGAAGCATACTTTTACTGTCTAATCCAGAGAAAGAGTTTCAGACCGGTGAGGTGTCATTACAAGGGCAGTAAGAGAAATTATTCAAGGTTTTCTAACTTTCCTTCCAGAGGAAGGAAATGTTAGTATGGAACAGTTAGTATGATGGACTCTTATGGAGACTGTTAATGAAATGAGAACAGAGATGACTCTTCATATACCCAAAACATCTTTAATATCTTAAACCTTAGAAATAGCAGGTTTTAATTAAGTCTGTCACATCTGCTGACCAAGTTGTAAGAACTGAGCAGAGACCAGAAGGAGCCAAACTATCAGAATCACTTGTGTAAATGCCTGGCTTCTACTTCCTTGGTATCTGTCGTTTTACTCCACGTTGAGGTCAGTGTGGTAAGGCTCTTATGCAGCATTTGTTTCCTTTTGCTTAAAGATATGAGATTTTCAAGGCAAGAGGCAAGGGCCCTGAATCACTCTTACCAGTAATTTCCAAAAGCTGAAGATAAATGTGCATCGATCTATTTTACACGGGTGTATTAATGTTTGCACATGCCTTGTGTAGCTATAGTTGTCACTCAGTCGATATCACTATGGAACCCTGAGACCATCTTGTAGAAATCTGAAAAATGAAAAGATGCGACTTGATTCATAGCTGTCTTATCTTCTTCTGAAGGTGTTAGTGTGGTGTGATAAAGAATAAGGGGTCCACACAGCGCATCTTTTGCACAAACTACATTAGCAGAAAGAGCAGCAAAACCATTGTGGTTCTGCACAGTGCTCCTCTTGTTTTCTGTAAGTGTGGTAATGATTTCACACAGCTGAAAACTTATTTTTATAAGCCTGTGTTTGGTGTAATATTAAGGTGTGAATTCAGCCATTGAACTGTTATTGTTTCAGAATGAAGGCAGCGCTATTTAGATTCCTTCATCTCTTTTGAGAGTCACCATTGACATGACAATATATACCTTCATTTACAACTTCTTTCTGACTATCCTTAAGGAAAACAAATGATGTCAAGAAAAATTCTCCAATGAAAGTTTATTATACGCCTACAGTAACTTTAATCTCCTTAATGTCCAGATGAAGAGGATTGATAACTGATAACACGTCTATTGATATTTTCCAGATACGATTCTATAGCCCAAAACAATTTTTTATGTCTTTTTGTTGAGCACTAAAGGAAGAAACTATTGATACATAGATTATAAATTTTGCCTATTCCATGATGCCTTCCTTGTTTCTTAAATTAATTTATGGGCAATGCACGGAGGGGTGGGAATAGAAAAAGTAAAATACACTGATGATATGATAGCAAATATCACTTCCTAACACTCTCAAACCTCAGAAAATAAGTTTATTTTCTCCTCTCTTGTGCCCAACTTGATTGCATAGAGCAAAAAAAAAAATAGATGGCACTGTTTTTTAATGTACCATTAAATCCCACCTATACAACATGCTTAATTCCTCATTCCTCATAACTTTCAGATGAAGTATCATGTTTTGTTGCTTATTTACAGTACAGTCAGGCAAAAGACACTGTACATAAAAGATGTTACACATCATCAACCATATCAAGAATGCCAGAGTTTTCTGCTACGATCAATAAGACCGTGCAACCATACTTCCTAAGAAGTTCAATGGGAACAATGTAAAGCTACTCTGATATCCTGGCATTTGATAAAATCTGATTTTTATCCACTAAATTATTTTGAACCAACCCTATGTACCTTCTTCTTCTTCTTCATACTTTCAAGTCGTCTTCTTTTACTGTGAAACCCAGAAACCATGCTGATGGCGACTTGCAGTAATAACCTGGGTCCCTGCTGCAGGCTGTATTGAACTCCTTGTCATATAATTTTCTAATTTGTGTGTAGGTAGTTGTAGCAAACAACTTACTTTATTTCAGAACATGACATCAGAAAGAATGTTTTAATGCAGCAGTGATGGGTTATGAAATCAGAATTTCCACAAAGTCTGCACGAATTGAACAGTAACTTAAAGAGGAGGAAATAGGCAACTCAGAAGTTCCTCCCAAAGTCATTTAAATTATTAGGTAATGAGGCTGATTTTATTTTAACAAATGTACTAGAAGGTATGCTTCCACGTGAACTTTGCCCCTTCAAAGTAGTCAACCGGGGAGGCTAAACCTCTGTGCCAAAAACACTGTCACGGCCAAAAACTAATACATGATTTCTTTTCTGGAACCACTTTCCATTCCTCTGGCAAAGTTTGAATATGCTCCATAGTGACCATTGCTCCTCTGAAAAAGCACATTTTATTTTTGAAAACAGCCAGTAGTTACTGGGATGAATAAAGACCAAGCCAGGCTGTGCGCCTTTAAAAAAAAAAAAGTGACTCTAAAGTGACAAGTGGTCTTTCTTATCCCGTTGGCACTGAGAGCAGTTGCCAAAGAAGGAGTTCAAAGAGGTCTGTGGTGATGATAGCATCATACTTTGAAAATCAGTCCTCATTCTAGGGTAGAGGCTGGTGCCAGTGATTTTGCTGGAAGAAAATTGTCTTCTTCCAGAAAATTAATATGTAGATAATGGTCAAAAGGGGCTTCCCATGTGGTTCAATGGTAAAGAATCTGCCTGCCAATGCAGGAGACACAGGAGATGAGGGTTCAGTCCCTGGGTCGGGAAGATCCCCTGGAGTAGGAAATGGCAACCCGCTCCAGTATTCTTGCCTGAAAAATCCCATGGACAGAGGAGCCTTGTGGGCTACAGTCCACGGGGTCACAAGAGTCAGGCACCACTGAGCACGCACTCATGATGGTCACAGCAGAAACTAGGATGGTCAAAAGCCATCCTCTGTCACAGCACGGGAGCACCTCTACACATCCAATATGCGTCCAGTGTCCAGACAACCACCTCGATTGTACATGTTTTCAGTTGTGTCAGAATTACTATGCCACAGCTGTACAGCAAGCAGCAAGGATGGGAAGCAGAGTGGAGGGAAAATAGAAGGGAAACTCCTGCCTGGGAAGACCACAGAATGATGATTTTCACTGTCATAACCCGATGGTGATCACAGGAGAATTCTGACTGTAGCACCAGTTGAGAAATAACTAAGAGGAAGCAGAATTAGGTTCTAAAGCACTGTGGAGCCGCTTGGTGCTTTTACTGCTAGACAGTGCAGAGCTCCCTGGTTCCGGGCTGGGCAAACTTCACCTCCTTACTCAGCATGGGGTTCAAGACGGGAGCACCCTGGGGAATTTGATGGAATATGTGAGGTGTGGCATTGATGTTTTCTGCATGAGAAGTCCTACCCATGTTTTGTCTTGTTTCACAATTCAGTGTGTTTGGGAGTATAAAAATGGACTTTCTTCAAGTTTCTTTTTTTAAGGTTTCTCAAATGCTACTTACTGGATAATATGTAGAACTGTTAACTGATTTTCTTGTCCCTGTGCCTTTCTCCCAGGGATTGTTTTTGACTTGTTGCAGATGGAAGGAAATAGCCACAGGGGCATGAAATAGCGGCAGCAATCCTAGATGAAGTGTTCATTCTTAGATCTGCCCCTCGTGATCTCAGACCCTTTGGCCCTCTAAGCCCATTGCTAAAGTCTTTGTGGCTCATCTCCCCACCCCCACCCCCATTTAGCAATTATTCTCTCTATAGACTGGCCAAACATTAATTCAAATAACAATGAATACAAATTTAAATCCCTAGAATGTTAAAATACATCATTATGTTGCCTATTTTAACTTGTGCCTTTAAAAGCAGTTGAAATGGGGGCCTGTGGATTAAGAGGGCAGAGAACCAAGCTACAGTACAGATAGGAATGAGTCAGAGAAAGCACATTGCAAATGTATAGATCTTCGGCGTGTTAAATGTATTAGGCACTAATCATCTGAATCATGAAAAAAAAAAACTGGTAGAATTTGTTTCTTTGATATCAAGATATCTGACTAGCCTTTGGTTACAGTTAAAATAAAAAACAAAAAATGTTCTGCTGAAAAATGTTAAAAAAAAAAAAAGGTAAAATAAAATACATCATGAGTTTAGGGAGTTCATTAGTTGACCTTCAGGGTTTTCAGCATTTTCCTATATCATCCTTTCTTACCTCCCCATCTCTCGATTTTTGCTGAATAGAACATGGGCCTGGTAAAGTCAGTAGGGCTAGAGAAGCAACATAGCTATTTATCAGGTTAGGAGAGGAGTGAAGAAACGTGGTATCCGGTGGGGCTGAGGGTTCCCCAACCCTTTGACCCTTTGACATAGGTTAGACCAAAGGCAGCCTTCGGTCTTTCAGAGTTTGAAAGACCGCTTTCAGGGTTTGATTTTCTCCATTTTAATCTCTTCCTGAAAGCCCCTTTAAGTAAAGCCCCTGGAATGACACAACATAAAAGTCACTCAGACCTTTTAAAATCATTGCTCTCACTATGCCTGAGAACTCCCTGCCTCATAGATAGCATTACGTTTTTGCAAGTGCCCTGAACTTTGATATAGGTTCTCAAAGAATATTTGTAAAATTATGCCCTGAGAAAACATTCTTTGAAATGAATTAGTAATGTCCAGAAGTCAAGAAGGAAAGGAATGAGGAAAGAAAGGAAAATAATAAATTCACTTTAAAATGAACTGTCCTGTCTAATTGGGCAATGAAGTGTTCCCTCTTGAGCACCATTTAGCTTAATAGACCAAAAGATGGGAAAGGATTGCTCTTTCATAGATGAAGTAATTCACTCTCAAGAAACATTTGGATATTTCTCTGGTAGAGTTACCTGCTTTGGTAAATTATCAGTTCATCTTGTCTAACTGACAACTCAAAAAGCTAATTCCAAGAACAGGAAATTGGCTTTAATAGAAAAGCTGTTTGTTTATTTTAGAGGGTGGAGATGGGTAAGGACCTGGTCAAGCTTATACTTGTGACGTATTTTCAAAATATTTTAAACGAATAATAATTCCTCATAAGTACTAGCCATCTTTCTGATTATTGGTGGTTATGTTTGAGGTATGACTGATATTTTAAACAAAGTTACCAAGGATATGCACCTAAAAATATCCCGTCCCATTCAGAATTTCAACTTGAACATCTGTACACTTATGCAAATGATTTTTTTCCTAAGCCTTAATTTTTTTGAACTCTATTTTTTTGAGAATTGCTTTCAGTGACTGTTTTGTTGTTTAGTTGCTAAGTCATGTCCGACTCTTGTGCAGCACCATAGACTGTAGCCCACCAGGCTCCTCTGTCCATGGAATTTCCCAGGCAAGACTACTTGAGGGGGTTGCCATCTCCTTCTTCAGGGGATCTTCTCAACCCAGGGATCGAACCCGTGTCTCCTGTGCTGGCAGGATTCTGTACCATTGAGCCACCAGGGAAGCCTGCCTATGACTGCTTTGAGTCCCTTTAAATAACAGGAAAGGCAAGATCAGGGCAGGAAATGGTAGGTAGTTAGGTTGCTTTTCCTGGAGCTCTAGACTGACTCCAGTCACCCCTCTGGGCATTGGTTTCCCCAACATCTCACTAGGAAGTCTCTTTTTGTCTGATGAGTACATTTTGATGTTACTTCTCTATGTCCTGATGGTCCCTGACATGGCCTTGGACTTAGTCCTTGACTGAGAAAATTATTGCTGGGAACCATGTAGCTTGAGGTCCTAAAATGCTTCACTGGTAGAGATAGTTTTGTTTTGAAAAACAAGTAACAATGGGAAATAGATTTGCATTACTGATGTGATATAGTCTTTGCCTCTAAGGATTTAAAGCAAAAGCACACCTATTGTGGCCTTCCATAAAAGGAGATCAAACCAGTCAGTCCTAAAGGAGATCAACCCCAAATATTCATTAGGACTGATGCTGAAGCTGAAGCTCCAATACTTTGGCCACCTGATACAGAGCCAACTCACTGAAAAAGACCCTGATGCTGGGAAAGATTGAAGGCAGGAGAAGGGGAAGACGGAGGATGAGATGGTTGAATGGCATCACCGATTCAATGGAGTTGAGTTTGAGCAAACTCCGGGAGATGGTGAAGGACAGGGAAGCCTGGTGTGCTGCAGTCCATGGAATCACAAAGAGTCAGATGTAACTTAGCAACTGAACAACAACAATGAAAAAGAGAGAAAAATTAAAGCATCCTATTTCTGCCCTAGGACATTCAATTGAAATTGTTTAACTTGAAGGGAAAAAAATATTTTCCATCCACATCGAGTTTGCATCTTGTTGTCCTGTCTGTTCTGTATGACAGGTGTGATATTGAAAGGAATTCTCTTTGATTGATAGTAATAAACTTTATTAAAAAATAAATAATAAGGCCAAAAAAAGAGGGGCAGGAATATAGAAACAGAGTGTTCTAGCTCCAGTGGGTATTCTTCCAGAGCTTTTACTCTGGACCTTGGTGAGAACATTTCAGTGCATTGCCTTTCCTGAACCAAATGCCATTAACATGGACAAACTGGTTGCCAGATGGAGTTCTCTTCCACATTCTATGTCTACTTTTCCTGACCCCTTAGATGACACCTGCCAGGTTTTGCCATTTAAGATGTCCCAACTGTTGGGGAAACAAGGGTTCAACTCACTCTAAATCATCATATTGCCGTGAAATATAGCAGGATGGGATCTGAAAGATTATCCAGTGCAACACTGCACCTTGGGACAGGGGATATCTACACTGTTCCCTAAGAGGGAAGCTGAGCCCTGGAGAAAGTGATTCACAAAGTTTCATGCGTATCTGGTAAATTTCGCAGCCTCCTAACCCAGTAGCTGTGTCCTTTCCCTGCTTCACCACACAGCGCTTAGAAGCCTCGCTGCCACTTCCTCTGCTTACCACCTCTTCGTGATGCCAGCCTTGCTGTGGGCTTTACCTAGAAGGTGGGGGAGCTGCTTGATCCCCAGTGGTTTCTTTACATCACATTTTGTACCTGCTTGGTGTTACATCTCATATGAGGCCTCTGCAGTAGAAATAACACTGCTGAACTCACTGTCTGTATCTGAAAAGGAATATAATGACCTATCCCTCTTCTGCTCATTCCTTCAATTCCGGTAGCAGCCCTTGCCAAATACTACTGTCTTTGAAAGATAGGTGATGATGATGATGATGATGATGATAGCTAATATTTTTTAAGCACTTACTGTGTACTATGCACTTGGGTTTCCCTGGTAGCTCACCTGGTAAAGAATCGGCCTGCAAAGCAGGAGACCCGGTTCAATTCCTGGGTCGGGAAGATCCCCTGGAGAACAGATAGGCTACCCACTCCAGTATTCATGGGCTTCCCTAGTGGCTCAGATGATAAAGAATCCACCTTCAATACAGTAGACCTGGGTTTGATCCGTGGGTTGGGAAGATCCCCTGGAGGAGGGCATGGCAACCCACTCCAATATTCTTGCCTGGAGAATTCCCATGGACAGAGGAGCCTGGTGGGCTACAGTCCATGGGGTCACAAAGAGTCAGACACAGCTGAGCGACTAAGCATACATGTACTGTGCACTTATTCTACAAGCACTTGTTTACCCTATAATAAGGATGTGTGTGTGTGTGTGTGCTGTGCTCGGTTGTGGACTCGACCCCGTGGACTCTAGCCCGTCCAGCTCCTCTGTGCATAGGATTTCCCAGGCAAGAATACTGGTGCTGGTTGCCATTTCTTTCTCCAGGGAATCTTCCCAACCCGGGGATCGAACCTGTATCTCCTGCATTGCAGGCAGATTCTTTACTGCTGAGCCATCAAGGAAGCCTAGTAAGGAGGTAGGGATCATTTTAAAGGTGAGGAAAATAAAGCACTGAGAGACTAAAAAAGCCACCCAGGTTCACAAAGCTAGTAAGCAACAGGGCAGGAATTCAATCCCATCCTCTAGAGCTTGCAAAGTGAGACTCTCCATTTTACTTTCAAGGTTGGACTTTTCTTTCTTCTCCCTTAAAAAAAAAAATGGGGGGCGGTTCACTGTCATCCTTAATTCACATACAGGAAAGCTGATGTAACAAGGTGAAGTGTGCTTGTGGCTTCTATGTACCCTCTTGGCATGCCTGGTGGTGCAGGTTCCCAGCTAGTGATGGTGAGACTTATAGCTGGAGAAACCCCCATGTGTGAGCACGTGGAATATGTGTGTGTGTGTGTGTGTGTGTGTGTGTGTGTTATGATGATTTAAGATGGTAGCAGCCAACGGCATTAAAAAGGACCTGCTATTCTGAGCTCTGGCTCTGACAGTAAGATGTGCCTGTAGCAGCTGTTAGCAATCAGAGTGTGTTTCTATCTGATGTGAAATGTACTGCCATTGCTTGTGAAGTAGATTTCAAAACCTTGCTGTCCCGAAGTACCAAAGTGTGTGAATGGTGCATTTTTACTGCAAATTAGAAAGATTCACACATGCCAACGATAGTGTCATGCTCACTCAGGCTCCCTTAAATGACAGAGACACACATTGCTAAGTGCTGGCTGGCTGATAGGAGTCTGTGCAGGACAGTCATCAAATGTCATCTGAAAAGCTTGTCTGCAGGCAAAAGAAGCTCCTTGGATTAGAGGAGCAGAAACTGAAAATGGAATAGGAAGGACAGTGCTGTGAACCTTATCTTGCTATCTTCACGGCTGTGGCATTCTTACCCCACCCCTAGTGTATGACTTACATAAAAATAGATAGTTTCAAGGTAAACCCCCAAGATATACTTTTTTTTTTTTCTTGCAGAGAAACGTGACATTTATTAGGTGTTATGGTCTGGGAATTGATGCTTAGATGTCAGACCTTCTTAAAATAAATCTGATGATCTCTAAGCTTGGTCTGGAGCCTCCATTCTCCTCCTGTCTCATGACCGCTTAATATCCTCAAGGCTCTGCTGCCTTTTTCTGTATTTCCCTTTCCAATAAGGAAAGAGCTACATGCTCCTGCTTTCTCCCCTTGGGAACAGACATAAAAAACAACTGTACTTCAGCTATCAATGCATATTGTTATCTATTGTCTAATTGATGTTATATATTATAACTAAGAATGGAAATGTTTCTTTAATAAGCAAGTTTAAAGAACACACATTTAGATAGTCAGAAAAAAATTCCTTGGGATTTTTGTCTGATCATTCCTATGTCTAGCTGAGTGGATTGTCTTAGAGAAACATTATAAAAGAGAATTCTTTTAAAGAAAAATTACCGTTGGCCTGTAGTCCAGAAATACAGCACTGCTGTACTCAAAGGCTTAGAACTTGCTGTATCTGTTGCTTAGATGTTATTGGCTAGGTTCTGGAAATTGGAAGTAGTAACCTAGTAGAATTTGTCTTCTAGGAACTGGTCACTAATCCTTCAAGATCCTGAAGTCTTAAAATGATTAGTATGACAACATCTACACTTCTGCTTCTGGCAAGTCTAAATAATTTGCTTGTGATTTTTAATAAAAACCAGAGCCTTCCTTGATCTCTTGCCCAGAACTCCATTCTCCCTGTTAATTCTACGGTGACTTTGTAAAGTGGGAAACAGTGCAAAGGTAGAGTAGGGGTCTGGGCTGTGAGGTGATCGTCTTAACCATTGTCACCCACTGAAATGACTTGTAGAGCACAACATTTTTGGTGTCACCAATCTGTGTTTCTGTGGCCATGCATGTGTTATCATCTTAGCCTTCAATGGTTTAATATAGAGGAAACCAAACGTATTTTCAAGGTTTAAAGTTACAAGTTATTTCCTTTTTTTTTTTGCCATGAATCCAAACAGTTTGGTTAGGGAATATTTCTTAAACAACATGGTCTAATATCCAGTGAACAGTAATTGATCTTCACAAAAACTAAGCTAATGGAAAGAAACAATAGGTTCCTTTGCCTGATGAGCTATGATGACTTAACCTGGATTCTTGTTATTTTGACCTACTTCTGCACATCTTCAGCAGGTTATAGCATTGTTAAGGGGTCAGAGAAGTTGTGCAGTTGGAATTTGCACTCAGTTGCTGACTTTTTAGGCAGGAGACTTTGGCCCTTTAAAGAGGATTCTGAAACAAACAATGTTTTGATTGATTTATTCAGGGAACTGTGATGCTATGTACTAAGCATGCAATGGACCAGACTCATAAAAAAATCATGTAAAACAAATAGATTTCTGTGGGGCTTCCCAGGTTAGTCTGGTGATAAAGAACCTACCTGTAATGCAGGAGACATAAGAGATGCAGGTTCGATCCCTGGGTTGGGAAGATTCCCCCTAGAGGAGGAAATGGCAACCCACTCCAGTATTCTTGCCTGGAGAATCTCATGTACAGAGGAGCCTGGTGGGCTACAGTCCATAGAGTCATAAAGAGTCTGACACAACTGAAGCGACTTAGCACACACATGCTGTGTCAATGGATTTTTCTGTCTTTGGACTGGTGATTGAATCACCAGGTTTGTTCATTTTTGTAACATTTTGAGTATTGAAAAATAAAATCTTGTAAATTGAATTACCAAGATCGTAGAATGACTATAATTTGAGGTGTGCATAGGCAGGTACAAAGTTAAGAGGGCTGTAAAATAGAGTGCTTATCTCTTGGGCTTAGGTGTGAGAATTTTGAGGTAATGGTGTAAAGTAAGGTCATTTCATAAAATGCCGTTGGAGTAATTTTGATGTTTTTGGTAAAGCAGAAACTAGATAAGATCTACAGATTTGCTTTGGTTTTAAAGATGTTCTTTTCTGTTGTTGTCAAAAACAGACCTTGAATGATGAAAGCAAAGAGCTGACCCCATTGCTCTCAACTGTGAGCAAAGGAAGACGTAACCTAAATGTGGCACAATTGCTCTTGTTAAGGGGAAAAAAGGAATTGGTATCTAGAGTGAGGTTGATCGCTAGAAAAGATTAGCTGCAGTTCTGTGAGTCAGATGACATTTTTTTTTTGGTCTTGTATTATCCAGAATTATATAAGGGGCATATGTCTATTGTCAGAATAAAAGTTTTTAAGAAATTCTCTTGATCATAGTCTAACCTGTTAGTGAGATAAGATGGATTCTTTTTCTTGCTGATATTAAATGACTTAAACCACACTGAAAAACTTAAGAGAAGGATTTTGATTAGACATATCTGATCTCAAGGTCCTAGAAAATCTCTAAGAACTTTATGTTGAAAAAATGTAGTTAATTCTAGAATCTTAGAGGGGCCTTATCCCAACTGAGAATAATTAGCTGAATGGCCAGTTACCTTTGTCTCCATCCTTGATTTCGCATAACCCCACAAATCCTCAAAGACAAGTATATTCCGTTGTTCACAAAAGTGATGGAGATTAGATTAGGAAAGACCCCAAAAAAGAGAAAAGTATTTGTGTTACTGATTTTAACAGCATCATCTTTTGTTGGGTGAGAATTTATTCAGCATTTGACCTCCTGGATAAGTAAAATTAGCAATTTCTCTTACTGTTCAATTATTTTGTCCAAAGTTTTAGTTGGTCACCAATAATTACCAAAAAAAAAAAATAGAGTATGCTGCCTTAAATTGAGGTCCTCTGTGCACAGCTATGTAGTAGGAGAATTCAAGAGAGAGAACTTGATCTAAAAATCAAAGCCATCCACTGATCTTCTATATGAAAAATCTGTTTCTTCTCCAATTTGACATAATTTCCCTGTCTAGGGATGAAAGTACCCGTTTGGATTTGGCTTTTAGCAAAGACACATGTGCATCAGGGAATGCGAGTGAGTTTCTCTGGAAAGCTTAATCCAGCAGAGATAGAAACATATCACAAAGGATTAATACTCAGTTCCCATTGTCAGAACTACCTGCATATTCACAGAAAGCCACATGACAGCATGTGCCTATCTTCCTCATTCTTCAGAGATTTCCTGCATACACGGCTCAGCTTTCTCTGAATTCATATGGGGCCTTCTGGCCCAGAGTTTTAACTCTTAAGTGCCTAAGTTTTACTTGCTAAAAACTGAAGGAACAAGTTACTGTTTCAAAACTCCGATTTTGTCATATTTTAGATTTCGTTTGCAAATGCTTGATCTGTTGGAGAGTTTGAAGTATGTTTATGTGTAAGTATTTGGCAAGTATATGTAACACTTTTATTTTTAAAAATGATTTTTAAAAAGCTGTCACATTTTCAGCAGAAACCACAATCAAGTTAAAGCTTTTAAGAGGTGGCTTTAAATAGTACAAAAGGTATAGATCTTCAGTGGGGTGGGGGAAGGCGAAGTAAGGTACAGGACTTTTTTTTTTCTTGCATGGCTGTAATTTAACAGGGTCTTTTGAGTCAGACTTGCCTGGTGGCTTAGACGGTACAGAATCTGCCTGCAATGTAGGACACCCGGGTTCGATCCCTGGCTTAGGAAGATCCCTTGGAGAAGAGAATGGCTGCCCACTCCAGTATTCTTGCCTGGAGAATTCCATAAACAGAGGAGACTGGCAGGCTACGGTCCATGGGTTGCAAAGAGTTGGACAGGATTGAGCAACTAACACTTGAGTCAGACATAAACTTAATACCGAGGATCAGAATGTCAGAGGGTAACATGTATGTTTATTGTGTATAAAATGTAGAAACCATGCCATTTCCATGATCCCTCTGCAAGACAGCCCAAGCCCTGGTGAAAGGCTTAGTTCAGTGACTTTGCTTGTGACACTGTTAGAAGTAACTTCTCCATCTATGTGTCTGTCAAGCTGAGACAAAGATGGTGACATTTGAATTCATTAGTCACCTCAGGGCTTCCCAGGTGACGCTAGTGGTAAAGAACGCACCTGCCAATGCAGACTTAAGGAGACATGGGTTCGATCCCTGGGTCAGGAAGATTCCTGGAGGAGGGCATGGCAGCCCACTCCAGTATTCTTGCTTGGAGAATCCCCATGGACACAGGAGCCTGGTGGACTACAGTCCATAGGGTCACAAAGAATCTGACACGACTGAAGCAACTTACACACACACACATACAGTCCCTCAGGAAGGCATTTTGGAAGCCAACAATTAAAGAAAAACTTTAAGTGAGTCTAGTTAGCCGATGAAAATTACAGTTCTTTGGGTTTTTCTTTACTCTCTTTGTGGCAGAGCCTGTTGTGGGTAGTGAGGGAACTGCGTCCTGGTCCTTGCCAAGGATGATATACCAAGCTTCCTAAAGCTTCCCACTTATATAGGTCTTTTCATCTTCAAAGAGTTCTGTGAGCATTCATTTACCACCACCTGCCTGGGAGGTAGGAGTTATTCCCATTTTATAGATGGAGGAAGTAGAGATGTAAGCGACTTGCTTGAGGCTACCCAGGGACTTGAGGGTCAGAGGGAAATGCAGAAGGATTGCCAATTCCATTTCTTAGCTGGGTCAACCTCCACCTCTTACTCTCTCGTGGCATTTCCCCTTGAGAGCCCCAGATTGATGATGGCATAAATCTAAAGGCATCAAATAATTCTGAGGAAGAAAGATGTCTTTTTCTGCAGCAAATCCAAGTTTTGCTGTTTTTTTTTCCCCCTCTTTGGTGGCTGCCTCTACAATTAAACCCTGAGAAATCTAGACATAGAGAAAAAGCCATTTAACCCTCCTGAGGTTCACTTTCCACATGTGCAGAATGGGGCTTAATAAGACCCATCTGCCTACTTCAGAGTTGTTGTGAACACCAAAACCAAAAGAAGCCAGTGAGGACAAAAACTTTAAAAACTGTTACAGAACTCTGCAAATATCAAGCATTACCATTGCTGCCAGAAATGACCACAAGACTGCTCGACCAAAGGGGTAGGACTTTTCTAATTAGGGGAGTCATTGCTTTGGTGATGTTCAACTAGGATCAAGTACTATAATGAAGAAAATCCAAAAATCAGTGGACGAAAAGACTATACCAGGGACACACACCAGTATTATATTTAGTATATATTTAGTAGACAAAATGGCAGAACAAGTTGATTATTAGTTTGCAGGGTATGTGATTGGAACTCGGCCCTCCTCCCCCAGGAGGACTATTGACCATGCCTGGCCTGGGAAACAAATGCATGCTATACTCCAAGCCTTAGGTCCAGGGTGACAGAATATGCCAGACTGTTCAAAGCCCACAATCTATTCTCTCCCACCATGAAGATGCATTGCGAGCTATCTGCAAACCCTGATGGTGGCCTGGGGCCTTGGGCAACAACAGTAAGAGAGTGGAGAGAGAAAAAGGCTCCTTTACTCCAGGCTAATCCAGGCTCCCTTACTCTACTCTGCAGCAGGGCTCACAAGCAGGTGAATTTCAGCCCCTACTTCTGCCCCCTCAGCCAGGCACCATCAGACAGAGTCCTTGGAGACCCTGAAACTAGTGATGCCAGACCAGAGGGGCCACAAAACCGTAGAAGTCAGGAGTCACCAAAATCCCTTCAGGGAACCAGGTGAAGACTCCCTATTCCCCCCACAGCTGGCTTTGACATGCGAGCCAGACTACCATCCAGGCAGCTGCTGAAGCCTTTAATACCCCAGCAGTTTTAAACAGGGGATAAAATAAAGTGACTAATCCATAAAGGACTCAAGCCATTTTTGCTGAAAATAAAATCAAATGCCTTAGGGTTTTTCTTTTTAATCTTTATTGGTTTTTCTGCTTACAAAAGTAATACATGTTGGTAGTACAAAAAAAAATTCAAACATTAGAGGAATATGTAACATAGCAGGTGAAAAGTCCTCCATATTCTCAGCCTTCCAGGAAAAATACTGCCAACAGATTGGTGTAAAAATACTTTTTTTTTTTTAAAGCAGCAGTTCTTGACAGTTTTTGCAACACACACACAATTTCTTGGCATTCATATATGTGACATACTGTCATGGGTGTACCCAAGGTTTGCCCATTTCCTGGCAAGTCAGCAGTAATCCCACCCTGTTCAGCCCAATTCAAGAAAGTATATGGTTATGCAAGTGAGCAGTGAGCTAGAGTGAAAGATATTATTGGGATAAGCTTAGGTCTATATTAGTTTATTTTTTATATGAGCCATTAAAATCTTAAATTTTTTTTTTGCTATTATTAGCAATGAATGCCTTGTGACATCCCACACTGATTGCAACATACTGCCGTGTTGTACCAAACAGTTAAGTGCCAACGTTGTAAAGGATTGCTGTGGTAGCTGGTATGAACTGCCTGTCATATTATTTGGAGGATAAGCTGCTTTTCTCTATCCTCACTTTGGAAAGAGCTTAAAGTCTGCAGAAAAGAATTTCATTTCGCTATAAGGCAGGATTTCTTATCAACAATAACAATAATAATAACTGTGTTTTGAGTGCCAACTCTTTCTAAGAATTGTGTGGTGTGCATATATATGGAATACATATATAAAATGGTCATATATGCTGTGTCATTTAGACATTATATCACTGACTCTTCAAATAGGAAACTGAGACTTAGAGTTAGGTGAAGTAACTTTCCTGGTCTTAAGAAGTGTTTAGCATTGGTATTGGTCACCCTGAGGTACAAAAACTCTACTTGG
Organism: Okapia johnstoni; assembly: GCA_024291935.2. Lineage (NCBI taxonomy): Eukaryota > Metazoa > Chordata > Mammalia > Artiodactyla > Giraffidae > Okapia > Okapia johnstoni. The sequence continues at coordinate 49,137,532 of CM044307.1, read as the reverse complement.
TATTTTATAAAATTGAGAAGAATGGTCTCAGAAGGTTGATGATTATTTCCAGTTATAAACTAGAAAGACATCTTGACATCAGTTCTCAGAAGTATTCAGTTTAACTAGATTACCTATGGGATGTCTTTTGATCCTCGGTTAATGGTTTCTTACCAGGAGCAGTTTGTCCTGATGTTTGAAGGTATTGGAGACATTCAGCTTGGCTGTGCAGTATGAGGAAGGGGCAGGACCAAGGGGGTGCAAGACTTTAAGCTAGAGAAAATGACAAAATGTGTCCACCGTCCAGCCTTACCTCTTCCTAGCTCTCTGACATTAGGCAAGTTATCTAGCCTCTCTGAGCTTCAGTTTTGTCATCTAAAAAAATACAGATGGTGATCACAGTGATACCACCTACCTTGTAGAGTTGTTAGAACAGCAGATTAGATAATGCCTGACATGTTATAAGCCTGAATATTTGTAGATATTATTGATCACTATCTATCCATTTAGATTATTGTTGAGAGATCACTCTTCACCCACAGATTGAAGTGATGGATACAACTCTTGTGCAATTACATTTTTTAAAATTTTTTGTATTTTTTAATTCTTGGGGAGAATGGGCATTTTTCTCTGGACCAAGATAACACCAGAAATTAGTCTGAGAAACAAGTCAGGTGTTGAGAACACCAATGTCTTGTTATCTTCTGTAAAGAAAAGTAGAAAGCAAACTTTTTTCAGAGGTGCAGTGCTAAATGACAGCCCAGCCTAAGGACCACTTGGCTAATTAGCACACCTGCATTCTAGAATTTCCCGACGCCCCATTGCCACTTGTTGTTAGCTCCTTGAAAACTGCAGAAATTTGCCTGTGCAGGTGTGGAGAGCTGCTTGAATTATTTAGGGTGCATGAAAGAGCAAATTATTTAGGCAATAGAGCTGAAAATGTGGGCAAATTAGAATTTTTCATAGCAGGATTGTTCATTGTTAAGCCAATTCATGATTATATGTGTGCGTCTTGCTTCAGCTATTCCATGCTACACAATAAACTCTCTTTGCTGCAATGAATATGGATGTGGACTAATTTAATCAATATACTTGTAACAGTAGTGGTGTCTGACAGATTTCATCCTTTGAAATACTGGCTGAGTTAATATGTGCAGTATATATATGGGCCAAGACTCATAATTTTTGTTACAAGAAGATTATTTTGAAAAGACACAACACTGCCTGTTAGAAAATGGAAAAGCCTGAGGGATGGAAAGCAAAGGGCAGGGAGATTTTTGTCCTGTTCCCTCTTATTGGTCTGAAAACGCCAATTTGTGGAGCTGAACTGCTTTCCTTTTGAAAAATTTGTGAGGCATTGACTATTTTTTTTTCATCTTTGATACGTCTGAATTCTGTACCTTGACTAAAAAAGGTAGAAGGAGGTGGTTTTTTGTGCGTTGTTGGATTGAATGGAAGATTGAGTAAGTGCCCTGCTCTTATCTGCAAATATTTGCTTTCTGGAAATATCAACACATGTGATCAGATCACTTTCAGAGAATTTGCTTTTGGGGGCAAGTGGATTTTAGTCATTTCCTAAAGAGCACTTGCAGTTGAAACTGTCTTCTGAGCTAAGAGAGCCACCCAAAGAGGTAGACTAGAAGAATAGTTCAACCCGATGAATTAAAATATTGGAACCTGGCTTTGGCGAACCCTCCCATCACCTCACCACAAGATTCCTAGGGAAGCTTATTCTAATCTGGAATCTTTGGTCAACACTGCCCACTGGAGCCAAGCACAAACACAGTGCAGGGGCCAAAGGTCTAGGCAGTTCGCCCCTTGCTTAACAATGCAGGTCAGTCTACAGTGAGTCCATTCATAGGAAGCATCTTGGCTTCCATGAAGTCTTGTAAAATATGTCTCAGCTAGAGTGCCCTCCAGATCTGAAAGACCCTGAGAGCTATAACAAGACTGAAGAGCAAGTGTTTAGCAGCCTGACTCAAGCCAATGGTCCTTTGTGGTAGTAGCACCAAACTCTGGATTTATACCACAGTGACTTTCCCACCCCCACTCCCAACCTTTTCCCAGCCTGGTTGAGAGCCATTCCAAGGGTAGACGTTCTGGGTTGGGGTGTCAGTCCCAGGGGCACCCCCATCATGAGCAGACTCTTCCCTGCCAGGCTTCCAGACCACTTTCAAGATTCCAGGAGCCATTAGTAGGCATTTTGGTCACTGCCTTAAACATCATCATGGCACTTCTCTTGGATCATCCACTAGCAGTCCAGGCAGTGAACAACTCTACACCATTTTCCATTTGATCCAGATACATATAGTTCTACTCAGTGTTCCCTATCTGGCCTGCCTACTGCTTTTCCTATCTTATAAAGGACTAAATAGGTATGATTGATCTCCCCATTGCTAAGATGAAATGAAAATAACCCTTAGGCTTCCTTGGTGATCAATGGTTAAGAATTCCCTTGCCAATGCAAGGAGGGGTTCAATCCTTGGCCCGGGAAGATCCCACATGACTCCAGGCAGCTAAGCCCATGCGCCAGGGAAGATCCCACATGACTCCAGGCAGCTAAGCCCATGTGCCACAACTACTGAGCCCATGTGCTGCAACTACTGAAGCCCATGCTCTGCAACAAAAGAAGCCATCACAATGGAAGGCCCACACACCAAAATGAAAAACAGCCCCCTCTCACCACAATGTAGCTCACAGCAATGAAGACCCGTTGCTAGAGAAAGCCAGCACAAAGCCATGAAGACCCAGTGCAAAGATAGATAAAGAAACAATTATTTTTTAAAAAAGAAAATAATTCTTGAAAGGCCTGAGTTTGGTGCTAATATTGCTTTTCACTTTGATGCTGACTTAAACTATAGGGTCTAACAAGATTTGTCTAATTTTTCTTAATACAGTTTGAGGTGAGGTATAAGCAGAAGCAGCTCAGTGTCTGTCTTCCTTATTTCTTATATCAGTTGAATTTAATAGATGCGGCTTCCCTGGTGGCTCAGATGGTAAATAATTTGCCTGCAATGCAGGAGACCCAGGTTCGATCCCATCCCCTGGAGGAGGAAATAGAAACCCACTCCAATATTCTTGCCTGGAGAATACAATTGGCAGAGGAGCCTGGTGGGCTACAGTCCATCGGGTCGCAAAGAGTCAGACATGACTGAATGAAGAACACTTTCAAGTACTTTGTGTTGTCTATTTATTCTCTTCCTGAGGGTTTGGGATGGGGGAGGCTGGTTCTCATTACAGACTAGTTCATTCATGTGGGAGAATCCAGGCAGTAACTTTCAGTTGATACCACCTTTCAGGCTTTTTCTACTACCACTTGGCTTTTGTCTGTAAAAAACACTGGGCAAAACCATCTCTCTCTAGAGCTGCAAACAATCTGTGGCAGAAAACTTTGCCTCTACCATATATTAAAAATATTGGAGGAGCATAAGTGTGTAACATTACTAGAGTTTAGATTTAACAAAGAATTCTCTTTGAAGAAATCAAGCTAGTCTCCAAGATGAGGAGGCCAACTTAAAGATGATCTTTTTGTTGAGTGTGATCTTATACATTTTAAGCTGCATAACTCCAAACAGACGTATTAGTGTACAAAGACACCGTTATTGGGGTATTAGAATGCTTTGGGATTATGGCACATTTATTGGATGTGAGATTTTGAACAGTCTCTAACTCTGGACAATGAAACTCAGTATGTCAACACTAAAAGTGATTGATAGGAAAAGGGCTCCCTAAAAGACCCTGCAGTACTTGAAAGGAAGTTAACGGGAACACATCATGTATAATGAGGTTAAGTACAGTAATGTGTGCTCTTTCAAAGTATCAAATATAACATTACATCAGATCTAGAGTAAGTGGTTGTGGAAATTATCCCTGGATATGATGTGATATGACATTGGAAGAAATTGGGCTCAATACGACATTGGACTCTGTGTATGTGTGTTAGTTATATCATGCAATATCAATACATTCCATAGACCAATCATGGCTTTGTGTGAGGCATGGCACTAGGTAGGGTCTTTATGAAAATGAAATATACTTGGGCACTTGCAATTTGTGTTTATATGTGTGACTAAGGAGATAATCTAACATATCCAGTAGTGAAAACCATGGAAATAAATTTAGTGTAATGGCGTGTTTCAGGTAAACTGGTGAATGTTACCATCCTGTATATTTAGCCTAGTGCTGATTCTTCATTTCACATATAAATTATATTTAAGAGGTGATCCAAGTGCTTTGTTTTGCCTAATTATTCTATTCCTTAGGTTATTTTTTAATCCTTAATTATGCTCTTTCTAACTCTGCTCAAGATAAAATATGTTTGCTTAGAAATGTGCTTTATCATATTTGGGATCTTTGGTGTAATATATATTAATTATTTGGTTATTCTTCCAGATGAGACATCTTTAAATACTCAGTTAGATAGAAACACATACATGCTGTACCAGAAAATCAATTTTCAGCATAAACAACTCAGAAGCTACATATTCTATTTGTCCAGATTCATCACTATTAAAATTAAATTCTGATAGGATATTAACGTTATGGTTAAAAGGTTTTGATCGTACACAAGTGGACTAATTTTTAACACATGGCAAGTTCATTAATTAAAAAAAGATGAGTAAGGAATTCTTACCAACATATGTAACTTATTAATATCTTGAATTGAATCGTTTTCCTAAGTAGTCTTAACTTTTTGGAGTCTATTTTTCTTCATCCGCCAAGCTACAATGCTCTAGTCAACACAGATTTATGACCTTTTAAAAATAACGATGGAAAATGAGATCGGAGGAAACATTTTAGTATCTGCTTTGCTCTGAGGCCTAAACTGTGAACTCTCCAGTTCTTGAAGGCTTTGAAATGCTGATTCCAGTCTTCTTGTGGGTTCTTAAACACCTTCTCAAATGACCCATTTTAATAACCCGAAAGCTATTATATAACGAGCAGCCATAATTTAGTCCAGGGCTCTAGGGGGACCCTCACAGTTCAGCAATGAATAGTTAATGCAGTATAATGTTTAGCAGGTTATTAGTTTTCACGATACAAATGCTGATCAGGGAACGCTTTTATAAGGTGTTTAAAAGAAAATGTAATTAACTGGTTGCGTGCTTCTGTTGCAGCTCAAATTGAAATTATTCCATGCAAGATCTGTGGAGACAAATCATCAGGAATCCATTACGGTGTCATTACATGTGAAGGCTGCAAGGTAAGCCTTTTTAATTGTTGTTGTTGTTTCTATTAATGTTCAGGGCGGGGCTATCTTTGTGACTTTTATTTTTTACTTCTACAAAGCCTAAAAATTCAACTCCTTGGCATTTTGAGTGATGAGAAACAACAGGACGAAATAAGCATTGGGGTGTTCATTACAATGAAGGAAGTTTTACATATAGATATATGTGTGTATACACACACACACACACACACACACACACACACACACACACACACACATAAAATGCCTCCCATCAAAATAATGAGAGGCTGAAGAGAAGTGTTTGAGTGTGGCTCATTTATCACTTCCAGTCCCAACATTGATATCTCTCTGGTTATCTTCTTTCAAAAAAGAGATGACTCTAGGTTTCCATAATGTCCCTGTTACAAGCTTTATAAGAAGGCATTTCCAAGAAGTTTAATGGGAATGCGATTGAATATCTTACTGTTGGCACACAGATGTTGACACATCTGATCAAACTGTGGCAAGGTTTTTGGGAAGAATTGAGTTCTGGTCCCAGGGCCGCCACTTGTTCCTATTGCTTTAGGCACGTCTTCATCTTTTAGTGACTCTGTTTCTTCGTGAAGTGACATTCTTCCTGTCTTCTAGAACTATTCCAAGAATAGAAATAAAAACTATAAATAAAAGTCCTTATAAGCTGAAAAGTGCTATTTAAATCTAATAGTCTTCTTGCTGTTGTTACTATTTTAATCATTACTGATGCTGATCACAGGGCAACATGGACAGCACATGCATAATGTGGGAATGGAAAATAGAGATGTTTCTCCTAATCATTCAAGACCCCTGAACCTATATTGCCTCTGTTATTCAAATTTCAATTTATTAAGATTTAAATCCTCCTGCTTATCTTGGAAGGGCCTTGAGACAGCTTACAGGATAAAACAGTGCAAAATAAACAGGAGAGAAGCTATTTAGACACACAGGAGGCCTCTGAGACAGTTGCTTGCTACTGAACCAAGCCTGGATTAGCCCTAAAGCATTTGGAGGCTGAAGCAAAAAAATAAAATCCACATATTTGGTTAGCTTTCCTTTAGTGAAATTAGAAAATACAATGTCATAAATGCAAAACCACCTTCACACACAAATAACTACTGAGAGACTTAAGAGAAATTTCCCTCGTAGCATCCTTATGTCTTTGTTTTACTGTTAATCATTCATTGTAACATTTACCACTTTGTAAGTGTACAAATGCTTCATATTGATCTTAAGATTTCTGCACACTGACTATATACTTTTTTTTTTAATTCACTTATCTTTAGAAATAGAGAACTTTCTACTCAAAGGAAACTGAATTATTCATCTCTCTGGTAACCCTCAAGACCTCAAGGTTCTGTATTAGCAAGGAAAATAAATCATTTCCTCAATCTGCCCTCCCTCCAGATTAATTACTGAATTAAAATTGGAACAAATGAAATCGGCTGCCTGGCCTGTGTTGCCCCAGCTGTAAGGAAGAGAGGGCTCCGTCTGTGACAGCTGGCATTGCATTGATTTTTGAGGTTAATGTGGCTGATGTGACTGGACAGTTGTCACACGTCATCCTCACCCACTCTGTGTTCTCACCTTCTCGTCCCTTGTAGGGGATGGCATAGCCTCTTTTTTTCTTTTTTTTTTTTCCTGTTTTTAATTGGAGGGTAATTGCTTGGCATGGCCTTTCTTGATGAAAGTTGTATAGCCAGCAGTGCTCCCCTACCAGGAGTTCCAAACAGACTTGATTTTTGTGCATTGCGTATCACCTAAGTGTTTTCTTAAGTGGACAGGGTCCCAAGGTAACCACAGGTACATGTGTGCTGTTCACAAAGCTGCTCACTCTCTCTGTGTCTCTCAGTAATGCCACACATAGTTTAATGTGGCAAATTGAATTGAATACAGAACCTAGGAATGGCATCCAGGGCAGGGCCAGGGAGAGGGCACGGGCTACTTCATAGGAAACACCCCAGCAGTTCTGAAGATTAACAACGTGCTATTCAAAAAGATTTGAATTGAGTCCCTGAGTACCACTGTTTACAGAGGCAGGAACAATGTGTGTTTTCTTTGTTTATTTATGACAAAAATGAAAGTGATAAGAAAGCAAAGGGCAGCTATTATTTCCCTGTTGTCATTTTCCTAGATTCCCTTCCAGATTTTGTGCAGCCTCAGTGCCAAAGTGTTTTTGGTTATCTGCAGTTCTGTTTTTCATCACTATTGACTTTATACAATGGAAATATCAAAAACAAACAATTAAAACTTAATTTTATTAACAGATTGGGCCTATGCCCAGTCTAGGATCTATACAGTGGTATGTGTTTATACTTGATGCATGTAGTATTTGCTCTGCACCATAGTTTCTGCCTTAATTAACATTTTTTTAATTGAAGTATAGTTGATTTACAATGTCATGGTAGTTTCAGGTGTACAGCACAATTATTCAGAATCTTTTCCAGATTATGTGTGTGTTAGTTGCTCAGTCGTGTCCAACTCTTTACAACCCTATGGACAGTAGCCCACCAAGCTCCTTTGTCCATGGGATTTTCAGGCAATAATACTGGAGTTGGTTGCCATTTCCTTTTCCAGGGGATCTTCCCAACCCAGGGATTGAACCTGGGTCCCCCACATTGTAGGCAGATTCTTTAACATCCGAGTATAATCCCCTAGTTTATACAGTAGGTCTTTGTTGGTTATCTGTTTTATATATGGTGGTATGTACATGACAACTAACATTTTCATCTCTAGTAACGGTGCAGTCAAGAGATATCTACTTTTTCCAGTGGTGTTAATGATTTATCATATTCTAACCAGATGGAGGTGGTTGTATCATGACAGATTGTCAATAATTTATCTCTGTGATAGAATCATCAGATTTAAGGAAAATTTCCGATTAGACTTCCCTGGTGGCTCAGATGGTAAAGCGTCTGCCTACAATGCGGGAGACCTGGGTTCAATCCCTGGGTCCAATCCCTGGGTCAGGAAGATCCTCTGGAGGAGGAAATGGCAACCCACTCCAATACTCTTGCCTGGAAAATCCCATAGACAGAGGAGTGTGGTAGGCTACATTCCATGGGGTCACAAAGAATCGGACACAACTGAGCAACTTCACTTTCACTTTTCTGATTAGATATATGAATAGATATCTAATAAGAGAAAAAAAGTGACTCAGTCTTCATCTGAAAAAAATCACTTTGTGAATGTATTTTAAATTGCATTTTAAAAACAACAACCTGAAGCCACAAGAAATCATAGAACCTATATATAGTCACTGAAATGATTCTCTCTTCACCACATACTTGCTCAGGTAAGCATTACATGTGAACAGCACAAGTGGATATTTTGGTAGTTCTTTTTCTGGTTCCTGAGTATTCCCAGCTCACTCTAAGTGCCTTTGGCTGTGTGCAGAGAGACAGCATAGTGTCAGACTTATGTTCTGATTCTTGAACCAGACTGCCTGGGTTCAAGTCAGAGTTCTGCTATTTACCAGTTTGAGCAGCTCCCCAACCTCTCTGTGCCTCTGTTGTTGCATTCATTTAGGTAAAGCACTCACAAGAGTGCTCGTGTAAGAAGCCCTCACTGAGTATTGGTTCTGGTTGTTATTCTTGGGCAAGCCTGAATAACGTGCTCTGTATAGTCAGACATTATTTCCAGGACATCTGTGGGTCCACTCTTGATTTTGTGACCATTCGTAATTTGATATGTAGCTCTGCCAATAAAAACAACGAAAATACGAGCACCTCCTTGGGTGCTTTACAAATGCTATAAGGAATCTAAAGACACAGAAGACAAGACTGGGTGTATTCAGAGTGGTGTGGCTATAGACATGGCAGTTCAGTGATTAAGATTCCGTGCTTCCATTGCAGAGGACTCAGATTTGATCCCTGGTTGGGGAACTAAGGTCCCACGTGCTGCAGGGCAACCAAGCCCAACTACTGAGGCTCAAGAGCCCACGCTCTGCAACTGGGAAAGCCCCTGAGTGGCAAAGCTATAGAAATCCCACCTGCCACAGCAAAGATGCAGCACTGCTGCTGCTGCTGCTAAGTCACTTCAGTTGTGTCCGACTCTGTGTGACCCCATAGACGGCAGCCCACCAGGCCCCGCCGTCCCTGGGATTCTCCAGGCAAGAACACTGGAGTGGGTTGCCATTTCCTTCTCCAATGCATGAAAGTGAAAAGTGAAAGTGAAGTCGCTCAGTTGTGCCCGACTCTTCGCGACCCCATGGACTGCAGCCTACCAGGCTCCTCCTTCCATGGGATTGTCCAGGCAAGAGTACTGGAGTGGGGTGCCATTGCCTTCTCCACAGCCAAAAACAAAAAAAAAGATGACCGAATCCTTCCTTCATGCAGCTCACAGTCTACTTGTGGAGATGAGACATTTGTAGCATATGAAGAATGTAACATTAGGGTGAGGCCACAGTCTGAGATGTGACCCACGAAGCACACATCCACTAGGTAGCCAGAGCCTAAAAATGGGCAAGCCTTGGTTGTATTCTAGGGACAAGATATAGTAGCCTGGTTTGACAAGACCAGTGGGTTACTTTCTCTAGACAGTGGAAGATAAGGTTAGACAGGTATGCCATCCCAAATTTTTGAGAGCTCTGTTATGCCAAGGTTTTTATTATAAAAATATTGTCCTTGTTCTTTGGAAATAATGAAGGAACAGTGCATTAGCACTGGGTGAGCCCTGAATATTGCATTTCAGAAGACTGTTGAATCCAGGCCTAGGAGGGCTTAGCTCTATCAGTAAAGATGTTTCTGAGCTTTTGGAACAGAAAGTAGTCCCAGCCCTGGGTGAGCACTAGCAGGGAATGTCATGTAGGCTGGGCATGCTTGCCAGGGAGGAGGGGCCAGGTCGTGGAGCCCGGAGACAGAAGAGAAGGCCAGAAATAAAATGAGAGACGGCTTTTCAGGGCTCAGGTTGGCTCTTCAAAGTGAATACAAATGCTGAAGTGTTTATGGTTGAGGCTTTCTTTTGAGATATGGCTTCCCTGGTAGCTCAGCTTTTAAAGAATCTGCCTGCAATGCAGGAGATCCCGGTGCAATTCCTGAGTTGTGAAGATCCACTGGAGAAGAGATAGGCTACCCCCTCCGGTATTCGTGGCTTTCCTGGTGGCTCAGCTGGTAAAGAATCCACCCGCAATGGGGGAAACCAGGGGTTGATCCTGGGTTGGGAAGATCCCCTGGAGAAGGGAAAGGCTACCCATTCCAGTATTCTGGCCTGGAGAATTCCATGGATACAGTCCATGCGGTCACAAAGAGTCAGACATGACTGAGTGACTTTCACTTTCTTTTTCACTTTTCTTTCGAGATGTGGTTCTGTTTATCATCCGACTTCAGTTCCTACCTTCAGTATTAGGTACAGTGGCTGCGTAGAGGATAATGATGAAACATTTATCTCAAGATTAAAAAACACACACAGAGTTTTTCACCCATATTCTTTAGTTTTGGGGACTCTACCATAACTTTTTTCCCCAGTTTTGTTGAGAAATAATTGGCATATGTTACTGTATAAGTTAAGGCATTCAACATGATGGTTTGATTTACATATCTTGTGAAATGGTTATCAAAATAATTTCAGCTAACATTCATTTTCTTGTACACATATGGTGCTTGAACAACTTTAGTTTGAACTGCATGGGTCCACTGACGTATACTCACACAGATTTTTTTCAATAAATAATACTGGGGAGAAATTGTAAATAAATATGAATTTCTTTTTAATATTATCTTTTCATATTTGATGTCTACTGTTGGTAATGCATATAACATCTCCTGTATTGTATATGACAATATGGATGTAGGTACTGACAGACAATTCATCTTGAAAACAAAGGACATAAACTTATGGTATTGATAAATACAGTAGAGCACTGTCAGTATATTTTCTCCTCCCTGTGATTTTTTAATAACATTTTCTTTTCTATAGCTTATTTCATTGTAAGAATACAGTATATAGCTCATACAACGTACAAAATTTTTGTTAACTATTTATGTTATTAGTAGTTCAGTTTCAGGGAGTCAAAAGTTAAGCTTGGATTTTTGACTAGATGGGGGTTTACAACCCCTAACCCTTGCATTGTTCAAAGGTTAACTACAGATACAATAAAAAAAAAAAAAAAAAAAAAAAGGGAAAAATTTTTCTCCTTGTGATGAAAACTCTTAGAATTTATTCTCGTATCAACTTTCCTACATATCATACCGTAGTGTTAACTATGATTATCATTTAACTATGACTTCTTTTTTAAATTTTGATCGCTTTTGTCCATCATGGATTTTTTTGTGTGTGTGCCAGTTTTAATTTTTATTTAGTTTTTGGCCATGCCATGAGGCATGCAGAATCTTAGTTCCCCAACCATTGTTTAAAACCCATGGTCCCTACAGTGGAAGCATGGAGTCTTAACCACTGGACTGCCAGGGAAGTCCCTAAGTTCTTTTTTTTTTTAATTAGTTTATTTATCTATTTTTTAACTTTACAATATTGTATTTGTTTTGCCATACATTGACATGAATCCACCATGGGTGTATAATAATGTACAGTTGAGTATTGAAGTTAGTAAATTGATTTCTGATTACATTTAAGACCCTTTACATTGTGATAAGTCTAAGAATAGAGTCCATGCATGTGTCAAATATTTGTTCATCAATTAATACATTTAAGATGATGTCTTATGAAAAGCTTCCTCTTCCACCCAGGAAAAGGAGAGCTTGGAATTTTTTATTTTATTTTTTTTTTTGCATTAACAAGTATTCTCTCTGAAATTATCAAGTCTTTTCAGAGATATCCCAGAACATATAAGTCAGTACTTTTTTTTTTTTCTCCTGTTAAAGAGTTAAAGCATTTTCTGGAGTTGTTTATGTTTTAGGTTAAAAACACATATCCACAAATGTTCCTTTTAGGCCCAAATTGTTCTTCTTTTTTAAGGATTCTGAAATCTTCATTTCAGTTGTAAAATTTCGCTCACCCTGGGTCAATCATGTCCACTTTTCAGCATTGTACATTTATGCTCAACATTTTAACTTCAGTGCTTTATAGCACTTGGCCCCAGTATTAGAGCTAGCCATTTAAAATGAAAATTAGGTTTGGCTGTTATTACATCCTGTGACATCATAGTTTCATTTCTGTTATAGACAGGTGGTAAGAACAAATTTTTTATTTAGCAAAATCTTCCAGGCCTGTGATGAAATAAATGCACAAGTGGTTGGATGTGTTAAACCCCAATTTGCATCAAGATGATTTGGATATTTGAGGGGGTTTTTTGTTTTTAGTTTGTTTTTTTTTTTGGTTTCTTTGGTTTGGTCTTAATCATACCTCTGCTCATAGAAAATGCTGGGCTTATGAGCTTGTGGTGCATAGGGTGTACCATGGTGTCTGGCTCAGAGTAGGGCCTCTCGTGCCTGCTTGGGAATCACTTTTGCTGAATGTGTCACCAAGATTGGATCTGAGCATGGCAGATCACCAGATGTATGGTAAAACAGACATCTCCTCTTACCAAATATGACACATGAGGTCAGCTTTAATCAGAGATCATTTGCATGTACAATTCTACAGGGAGTTCAGTTACTATTGAACAGGAAAGTAGTTGAGAAGATCCATCTTGCCATGACTTATTGCTACCAGCTGCCTGAGTGTGGGGCCATACCAGCTCACTTTGGCAAATGATGTTTCCTGTTTTTTTTTTTTTTTTCTAAAGAACAAATTTCCTTTTTCTTTTGCTTCCTTTTGGAATGTTATTCCTGCCTCCCTCCACTTTAATTTTATCATCTCTTCTGCCTCTTCCTTTCTCTGATTTTAATCTATGCATGCCCTTTCTATCCCCCTCAATAAAATTAAGTTGCCAGTTATATCCTTTCTTAACTTGAAATCCTTAACTTTCAAGGCTACATTTATCCAAAGATATGTCTTTTTGCCACCCCCATACTTCTGAACATTCGAACAGGAAGTTCCCAAAATAAATAAAACTGAAATCGAGTTCATACCTTTCCAGCTAGGATTCTCTGCTCTTCTCAGCCTCAGGAGTGAAATGAGAGGGATTCCCACTTCCATAGTCTCCCTGATCCCAACATTTCAGTTGGCTTGGAAAATACAATAATCCACTCAGGCATATGAGCATTCACAATAAATCATAGAGTTATGAATAAATCTTGGTTGTCAAAAGCAAATGTGTAGCCGTTCCAACGCGTCTGCCATTAGAATTCAGCAAGGCAGCTGTCAGCTGTTTTCTTGTAATTAAACAGCCAATGAGCAGCTAATTAAGACATATGTGTATACAGAAGTGGAAGTGGGTATGTTAATGAACTGTAGGAATCAATTCATTAAGTGAAAATTGTCAAAAGACCAAACATCAGATCAGCATTTCAGCCTGTGCCTCCCTGGGAAGGAGCCCTGAGCAGAAGGGGAGCCCCTGAGAGCCAGAACTCCACCCCAACACCTTCCCAGCCACACTTAACAGGTCTCTGCCGCTAAGGCCCACTTGGGGCAAAGATATTAATAACCCCAAGAGGAAATGTCACATCTATTTCAAAGCCTTTTATGAAGGAGACCTAGCAAAGGAAAGTTGTTTTCCTATTTGTGTAAACCTGGTATTTGATACCCTATAAAATGCCGTCTCCCTCAGCTCATGTCTGAACCATTATATGGAACTTTGTACAACTGAAAAGTGAGGCTTTTTTGCCTGTTTGTTGTTTATCTGTTTTTGTTTGGTCTACCCCGTATCTTTGTATGCGTGTCTTTTGGGTCGTATATTAAGAAGTCTCTGGCCTTTCGGTTAAGATGTGCCCAGAGTTCAAGAATTCAAATCTTGGCTCCTCTCCTTTACCTGCTGTGTGACTTTGAAAAGATGGTTTAACCTCTCTGAACTGGAATTTTCTCATTTGTAAATAGACATAAAAATACCTACTTTGTAAAGTTGTTGTGAATTGCATATGAATCATGTTTGTGAAGTGTCCTCCACGGTGCTTGGTAAAGAACAGGAGCTCACCATGTGATTGTCATCACAGTTTTTTATCACTGACATCATTTTTCCTCTGGTCCTTCATTCTGCAAGTGTTTGTTGACTGCTCCAAGTACTAGGCTGTGTAATAACCCACTCAGAAGATGGCAGGTGTGGGGCCCTGAGAAAATTGCAGTGAAGATAGAGAAAAGTAGATGGATTTGAGGAATATGAAGATGACCAGAAACAGCCTAATTTAGTGACTGCGTGGATGTGGATGGGAAGGAAGCAGGGAAGCCCATCTTTCTGCTTTGAATATCTGGGTTAAAGGTGGTACCCTTGCCTGAGCAAGGAAACACTGGAGGAAAAGAGACTGGGAAAATGATCAGTGGGTCAGGAAATGTTCTATTCGGAATGATAAAGCCATTCAGTATGTATTGAATGGATAAACAATAAGGTCCTACTGTATAGCACAAAGGAAATCTATATTCAGAATCCTATGATAGGGCTTCCCTGGTGTCTCAGCGGTAAAGAATCCATCTGCCAACACAGGACATGGGTTCGATCCCTGATCCAGGAAGACCCCACATGCCGCAGAGCAACTAAGCCTGCGTGCCACAACTCTCGAGCCTGCCCTCTGGAGCCCAGCAGCCACAACTACTGAAGCCCACACACCCTAGAGCCTGTGCTCTGCAACGAGAAGCCACTGCAGTGAGAAGCCCACACACCACAAATAGAGAGTAACCCCTACTTGCCACAACTAGAGAAAAGCCCACTCAGCAATGAAGACCCAGTGCAGGCAAAAATAAATTAATAAATATATTTTTAAAAATATATCCTATGATAAACATAATAGAAAAGAATATAAAAAAGAAGGCATATATAACTGAATCACTTTGCTGTATAGCAGAAATTAGCATATTGTAAATCAACTATAGTTTAATTTAAAAAAAAGATAAAGCCATTCAGCTAAAGTTTCTGGAGAATGTGTGTATATGTGTGTGTTGGTGGTAGGGATGATGGGGCTGTAGAAGGCCAAGCCACAACTCTGGGTATGTGCCTATCCAAAATAGGGAGGAGCCACTCAGACAGCCTGTTGGAAAGCTGAGCATGCAACAAGGACTGGGCTCAATCCAGTTACCCGCTGGTCAGTTTTTAACAATCAACTCTCTGGAAAACAAATAGTGTCTATATATATGTATATAACTTTAGTATGTACGTCACTGATACAATTTCATACAATTTACAAGTAGTGCAATTGACAATATATCATTATAAACAGAGTATATAATATATGAAATGAAAGTGAAAGTGTTGGACTCTCAGTCATGTCCAACTCTTTGTGACCCCTTGGACTATAGCCCGCCAAGCTCCTCCCTCCATGGGATTTCCCAGGCAAGAATAGTGTAGTGGGTAGCCATTCCCTTCTCCAGGGGATCTTCCCATCCCAGAGATTGAACACGGGTCTCCTACATTATTCAGATTCTTTACCATCTGAGCCACCCATATAATATATAGTATATATTATATATGTGATGTATGTATGTAGACAAATGATTCTCACTGAATACACTCATTGATTTTTGCTGAACTCTTACATCCACACTTGTGGTTGTGGTTGATGAAAGACTGTAGCGTCAATGTGATTTTTCATTTACAATAATGAATAAGAGGAAAGTGAAACAAGGAAAAGCATGTTTTGGAACTTTTCTCATTCGTCAGTGATGATGTGAGCAACTACTTTCTGAACCAGATAATAGTTTTTAAAAATTGGAAGGATCGATCTTAACATTTTTTGTCCTCTTCACAATACGATGGCTATAGACATGACATACTTTTAAATTGAACCTGCATTGTTATCATTTTCTTCATCACTTTTTAAAAAAAATTATTGAAATATAGTTGATTTACAATGTTGTATTAGTTTCAGATGTACAGCAAAGTGATTAAGTTATACATATATTCACTCTTTTTCAGATTCTTTGCCTTATATAGATTATTACAGAATATTGAGTATAGTTTCCTGTGCTATACAGTAGGTCCTTGTTGGTCATCTATTTTATATATGGTGGTGGTGATTTAGTCACTAAGTCGTGTCTGATTGTTTGCAACCCCATGGAATGCAGCCCACCAGACTCCTCTGTCAATGGGATTTCCCAGGCACAAATTCTAGAGTGAGTAGCCATTTCCCTCTCCAGGGGATCTTGCCATCCAGGGATCAAACCCACATCTCTTGCTTGACAGGTGGATTCTTTATCACTGAGCCACCTGGGAAGCCCATTTTATATATAGTAGTATGTATATGTCATAAGTTAATGTTTAATAATGGTGATGTTTAACAACTGGTTCACAAAATTCCTGAAATTTTGACATTCAGCTCTTGCAACCCAGTATCAGCTTTCTCCCATACCCATGGTCTCTGTCCCTATCCTGGGGAACTCCATTCTAATGGGATCAATGAAAATTTTCAGAGTATACAGCCAGATTAATTTTTTTTTTTATAGCAATAGGGTCTTCCCTAGCTAAGACTCTGCTCTCCCAATGCAGGGGACCCAGGTTGAATCCCTGGTCAGGGAACTATATCCCACAATGACACACCTAAAGATCCTGCCTTGAAGATAGAAGATCTTACATGCAACAACTAAGATCTGGCACGGCCAAATAATTTTTTTTTAATTAGGCAATAGAATTTTCCAAAGAACAGAGGCAGAAGTTAGAAATAAAACTCAGGGATTTCCCTTGCAGTCAAGTGGTTAAGACTCTGCACTTCCAATGCTGGGGAATGCAGTTTCAATCCCTGGTTGGGGAACTAAGATCCCACATGCTGTAATGCAGCCAAAAGATAAAAAATAAATAAAAATTAAAAAAAAAGAAAGAAAGAAAACTCAACAAAAGGCACTTTGAAAGGCTTGGTGAAATAAGGCAGGAAACACTGGCAAATTCTCTTTGAGGCGGTGGAAATGGAGGCGGAAGGTTGATGAATATGAGGAAATCAAGACCAGATAACATGGGTTTTGTTAGCCCAACACTGTAGGAGAGATGCTTATGTGGGAGGTACTACACTTGAAATTAGGACGCTGGAGTTCAAGTCTCAGCAATGACACGAAGCCACGGTACAGCCTTGGACGTGTCACTTAGCTTTCTCAGCTTCATTTTTGTTATCTGCAAAATCAGAGAGCTAGAATAGATCCCTGACTCTTAACAAAGGGAAGGTAGCCGAGTCTTCAGGAAGCTTTGTTAAAATGTTTACCATACAGAATGACATATGTTCTTTTTTGATCTACAAAAATGGCGCTTTCACATTGTTCAACCTGGCATGTATGTCAGCGACTATACCCTCAAATGTTCTGGTTCAGAAGATCTCAGGTGTACTTTTTAAAAGTTCCACCGGTGATTCTGATACACATTCAGTTGGAGAACTACCGAGTCAAGCAATCTCAGCTTCCTTTCATCTCTGAAGGCTGTTTTGCAATAACTGCATGTGAGTTTGATGCCACTAGGTGGTGGTAGTGTGCCACAGTCGCACCGTATACCGGGATCCTGCCCTGAATTTCATCATGGCGGCCCTCTGCTCAAGCCCACCATGTTTGTAATGACACAGCTCCACGTGCCTTGACAGCCATAAAAAGTGAACTTTTAAGAAAGCCAAAGAAGTCATTCATTAGCTCAGCTTTTAGAACTGAAACTCCACCATTGTATATTTAACATCTGTCCCAGCTGACTCACAGCTTCTGCACTTTCTTCTTTACACATACCTCCTCAGTTCCTCCCCAAAGCTCCAATTGCACGCAGCCTTGTGCTGTCACTGCTCTCTATGTGGCCTCCAGCTTCCTCACCCCTAGAACCGGGGTCCCAGCTTACTCATTCCTCAGTGGGACCCTCTCCAGGTCCCACTGTCAGTCAAGATCTGGCTTCTACATTTATGAGCAGGCTTCTCTCTCTATGAAGGAAGATACCTACCATACTTTCTCCCTTTCTTCCTTCTTGCTCTTCTAATCCTTCTCCTCTTATATGTTCATCGCTTTAAATATTGTATCAGTTTAACTGCCCAAATCCTCTGAGAAACCCCAAGGATATACTGAAATGAAGAGTTTTTATTTTTTTTGTTTATTGGCCATGCCTTGTGACATGTGGCATTCTTGTTCCCTGATCAAGGATCGAACCCATGTGTCCTGCATTGAAAGTTCAGAATCTTAACCGCTGTACCACCAGGGAAATCCCTGTAGAGGGGTGTGTGTGTGTGTGTGTGTGTGTGTGTGTGTGTGTGTGTGTGTGTGTGTGTGTGTGTGTGTTTAAAGGGGAGACAAGAGGCAGGAAAGGAACACCAAGCCCTCGTTCTGTCTGAAAGGCAAAGTTTGGTGTGTCTGATTCACCTAGGCTTACCCTTTCCCTCCCTCATGGCTCTCACCTTATAAACCTGCCTGACCCCTCCCCTTTGGTATTTGATAGCTAGCCTTGTGGGCTGTCAACTTAGTCCAAAAGAAAGGTTTCTTCAGTGGTTCTTAGCGCTGCCACTCCCTGAACTTTCCACAGGCACTTGCTCAAATGACTCGGTGAGAAGTAAATGGAGTTGTAAAGAGTAAGGTGTGTCTATTTGCACGTTTGCTTTCCCCAAGCCCTTCGGAGCTGAGACATCTAAAGAAGTGGAATCCTTTTTCAGATATTGGTTCCAGCCTCAGCACCATTGCTCCAAGAGCATGTGGAAAGCCTCATGGATTTGTCTTGCAAATAGATGGTATAATTTCTCAGACATCTTTAAAGACAGACTGTGTCCTTGGATTCAGTTTGTTGTTGCTATTGTTTTGTTTTCTAAATGAGCCAAAGTAATTTAGAAATAAGTAAGGTGAATTAAAGAGGACATAACCCTCCTGGTGAGAAATGAGGGGAAATCATGAAATAGTGGAACTGACTTTCTCGTGTGAATAACCCACATCAGGAGGTGGCTATAGAAGAGGAATTTATTAAATGCCTGGGCAGTGACAATGTGGCCAGCTAACGGGTTAACCGGGAGGAAAACTAATTTCAGAACAGATCAGTCTTGCTCCTTTATCATGCATACCTTGTGTCTTGACACTACTTCCTTTAATGGTCACCTTCTGTAAGAACCCCCAAGTGGGAATCCTTTTTGACACACAAAAGAAGCAGAAGAACAACAAAAGGGATAAAAGTGTGAGTTCTGGAATTAAACCACCTGAATTCAGATCCTGACTTTATCCCACGCTGCGGGGGAGAGGGGGGAGGGGTTTGGGGTCTGAGCTAGTGCCTCTGTAAGCCTCAGGTTCTTTGACCTAAAAACCAGGAAAATGATAGTGCCTGTCTCATGCTGCCCTTGTCAAAATTAAAGCCTCTTACACAGAATGAAGTAAGTCAGGAAGAGAAAAGCAAATATCGTGTATTAATCATATATATGGAACCTAAAAAATGGTACTGATGAACCTATTTGCAGGGCAGCAATGGAGACTCAGATGTAGAGAAAGGACTTGTGGACACAGCGGGGGAAGGAGTAGGGGTACAAATTGAGAGAGTAGCGTTGACATATATTCACTACCATCTGTGAAATAGATAGCTAGTGGGAAGCTGCTATATAGCTTGGGGAGCCCAACCTGGCACTCTGTGATGACCCAGAGGGGTGGGATGGCAGAGCGAGGGAGGCTTCAGAGGGAGAGGATACATGTATACTTATAGGCTGATTCATGTTGTTGTATGGCAGAAACCAATACAACGTTATAAAGCAATTATCCTCCAATTAATAATTTTAAAAAATTAAGTGATGGAATCCATATAAAGCACAGGGTGGCAAGCAAACAATAAGCACGTTTTAACGCTACCTGGGATTGGTTTTAATCAGATAGGGTAAGACACATAAGACACAAACATGACCGCCATGAAGGGAGAGAAATTAGTTGTAACATAGGTCCCTAGAAATAGGAGGCACAGCATGTCACACAGGGGACCACAGTGAGAAGCCGTGTCAGTCAGAGGCAGAGAAAGGGAGAGGAAAACCTGGGAGGAGGTGACTGGTCTAGTCTCTGGATTGGTTGGTCTGCATGTGAAAAGTATGCTCCCAGGCAAGTTGTTTGCTATTTCTAGAAACTAGGTAGCCCTGGGAAGTGCAATCTCCTCTGAGTTAGCAAGACCTCAAGATGTCAAAGCGTTAAAAATAAATAGATATGATTAGAAGACTTCCGTGACAGACCAGTGGTTAAGACTTCGCCTTCCAATACAAGGAATGTGAGTTCAATCCCTGGTCAGGGAGCTAAGACCCCACATGCCTCATGGCCAAAAAAACAGAACACAAACAAGGGAAGCAACATTGTAACAAATGCAGTAAAGACTTTAGAAATGGCCCACATTAAAAAAAATCTTTAAAATAATGCATTCAGTAAGATCTCTACTTCCATCATCATCATATCTTCACCAGTATCGTTATCATTATTCCCTCTCAGGGTTCCCTTTAGCAAACTGGTGGTTGTATATGGCTTCTGTGCTAACATTTTGGAACTTGATTAGTGGTGGTTTGATGGTCACTTAAGTTTAATGTGTAAAAACTAAAGAGTAGCCTTTTTTCCCTTTGATAATGACCCAAGCATTATTCAAGAGTGGTGTCTAAACATGGATTCCTTAGTTTTTAAGAAAGTGGAGACCTTGTAAAGGATCCTAAGAATACTAAAGGTACAAAAGAACCTAGAAAGAAAGGTGGCAGATACTGGGTTTGGTCTACAGACAAGGTCCTGGGAGATAACAGTGCAGTCTGCATGTACTGGCTCCATTTAAAGAAAAAAAGAGTGTAGACATTCTTCATATTTAGTGATTAGAGAACAAAATGGAGCAGACTCTTTGTGACGCAGACTCTTTTTTTTCCTTTTTTCAGCAAAAGGAAACGCAAATAATTCATTATCCTAAACCCCTGCTTAGGTCCAACTCTCACATCCATACATGACTACCGAAAAAAGTATGGCTTTGACTAACTGACCTTTGTCAGCAAGTAATGGCTCTGCTTTTTAATATGCTGTCTAGGTCTGTCATAGCTTTTCTTTCAAGGAGTATCTTTTCATTTTATGGCTACAGTAACCATCCACAGTGATTTTGGAGCCCAAGACAGTAAAGTTTCTCACTGTTTCCTTGTTTTCCCATCTATTTGCCATAAAGTGATGAGACCGGATGCCATGATCTTCGTTTTTTGAATACTGAGTTTTAAGCCAGGTTTTTCACTCTCCTCTTTAACCTTCATCAAGAGGTTCTTTAGTTCCTCTTCACTTTCTGTCATTAGGCTGGGGTCATCTGCATATTTGAGATTATTGATATCTCTCCCAGCAATCTTGATTCCAGCTTGTGCTTTATCCAGCCCGGCATTTCACGTGATGTACTCTGCATATAAGTTAAATAAGCAGGGTGACGATATATAGCCTTGATGTACTCCTTTCCCAATTTGGAGTTCCATGTCCAGTTCTAACTATTGCTTCTTGACAAGCATACAGGTTTTTTAGGAGGCAGGTAAGGTGGTCTGATATTCCCAGCTCTTGAAAGATTTTCCACAGTTTGTTGTGATCCACACAGTGAAAGGCTTTAGTGTAGTCAGTGAAGCAGAAGTAGATGTTTTTTCTGGAATTCTCTTGATTTTTCTATGACCCAGCAGATGTTGGCAATTTGATCTCTGGTTCCTCTGCCATTTGTAAAACCAGCTTGTACATCTGGAAGTTCTCGGTTCACATACTGTTGAAGCCTAACTTGGAGTATTTTGAGCATTACTTTGCTAGCATGTGAGATGAGTACAGTTATGTGGTAGTTTGAACATTCTTTGGGATTGGAATGAAAACTGACCTTTTCCAGTCCTGTGGCCACTGCTGAGTTTTCCAAATTTGCTGGCATGTTGAGTGCAGCACTTTCACAGCATCATCTTTTAGGATTTGAAATAGCTCAGCTGGAATTCCATCACCTCCACTAGCTTTGTTTGTAGTTATGCTTCCTAAGACCCACTTGACTTCGCACTCTAAGACGTCTGTCTCTAGGTGAGTGATCACACCATTGTGGTTATCCAGGTCATTAATATCTTTTTTGTATAGATGTTCTGTGTATTCTTGCCCCCTCTTCTTAATATCTTCTGCTTCTGTTAGGTCCATACCATTTCTGTCCTTTATTGTGCCCGTCTTTGCATGAAATGTTCCCTTGGTATCTCTCATTTTCTTGAAGAGATCTCTAGTCTTTCCCATTCTATTGTTTTCCTCTATATCTTTGCATTGTGCATTTAGGAAGGCTTTCTTATCTCTCCTTGCTATTCTTTGGAACTCTGCATTCAAATGGGTATGTCTTTCCTTTTCTTCTTTGCCTTTCACTTCTTTTCTCAACTATTTGTAAGGCCTCCTAAGACAACCATTTTGTCTTTTTGTATTTCTTTTTCTTGGGGATGGTTTTGATCACCGCCTCCTGTACAATGTTATGAACCTCTGTCCATAGTTCTTTAAACACTCTGTCTATCACATCTAATCCCTTGAATCTGTTTGTCACTTCCACTTCCATAAAGAAGGCTGAGCGCTGAAGAATTGATGCTTTTGAACTGTGGTGTTGGAGAAGACTCTTGAGAGTCCCCTGGACTGCAAGGAGATCAAACCAATCAATCCTGAATATTCATTGGAAGGACTGATCCTGAAACTGAAACTTCCATACTTTGGCCGTCTGATGCGAAGAGCCAACTCATTACGAAAGACTCTGATGCTGAGAAAGATTGAAAGCAGGAGGAGAAGGGGGCGACAGAGGACGAGATTGTTAGATGGCAATACCTACTCAATCGACATAAGTTTGAGCAAGCTCTGGGAGATGGTGAAGGGCAGGGAAGCCTGGTGTGCTGCAGTCCATGGGGTCACAAAGGGTCGGATGTGACTGAGAAACTGATCAAACAAGCAAGCCCTGCAGTGACAGCAAACATGGAGTGGTATAGTCTCAAGAAAGAATGAAATAACTTTCAGCCTTGGCAGAGATTATATTTCTCTGACTCAACCGAATACATAGACAGGTGACCTCTTGGTATCTCTTTCTAAGGACCATCTGCCTCTGTTACCATTTATATTTTCTTGAAGTCTATTAAGTGCCAAAGAAAGTTTTACTTATCACTTTCTTGTCACAGAGAAAAGAAACACATTAAGGAAAAAAAAGAAAAACAGCTTTAGATATTTTGAGAAAAGAGGGATTGCCTCACAGAAGAGATAAGACTTGATATCAGGAAAATTTGTAGTACAGTAGAGAGACAGATTGAGATCCCGGGCCCCTAACCTTCCCCACGTTGGTTAGTGAATAGCTTGTTAGACATCAGAGAGTTGGTAAGAGGTCAGTGCCTGCCCCTCCCATCCTAGGTTGGTCTCCAAAAGGAAAGAACTGGAAACTAAGGTTATATCCATCATAACCATGACTTAATCCACAGAGTCCCCAGCTGTCAGGAAGAAAGCAAATGTAGTGAATAGTTCTTCCTGAGTAGCTCGTATACCCTTCCACTAACATGTTATAGAAAAATCAGAAAACACAGATAAACAACAACAACAACAAAGATCAGCATTTGGTTTCATTTGAGGGCATAATTTTCCAAAGGTTGCTTTTGTGTTAAATATATGAATTTTCCCTCCAAAATTGGATTATATTGTGTTTCGTTCTTTAGCTGTTTTTTTTTTTATTCAGTAGTACATTTCTATCACCACCTTATGTCAATAATTGTACTTCTGAAATACCATTTTTAGTGGTTGCTGAATATACAGATATACAACATGACTCTTCCAGTTCACTACTGTTGGACATTTAGCATCTTTATAAATTTGTCTTACTTTAGTGCTGTGATGAACATCCATGTAGGTAAATCCTTGTACCTTTCTTAACATTCCTTTAAAATATATTCCTTAAAGAGTAATTTCTAGTTCAGTGGATAGGCATGTTTTTTTAAGGATTTTAGTATAACTGCCAAGTTGGCCCCCAGAAAAATCTTCTAGTGAGAGAGTACTCTTATCAGTTTGCCCAGCACTCTGTCATGCCATCCATTCTTCAGGATTTTACCTTACCCTTTGGTACTGGTGTACCCTTGGTCATGGTCAACTATCTTTGCCATTAAAGATTTAAAGATGATAATAGACTTTTGTAACCGTCATGGTTCTGCTTCATAGAAACGGCTCTGGTTACCTTCTTTTTTTTTTTCAGAATGCATTCCTAGTTTGCAGAACCACTGAGAGATAAGTCAACTATCAAGCAATAACCAGAAACAAACCCCACATACATTTGTAAAATAAGGAATGTGCTTGTATAAATAACAACAAGTTTCTATTATATAGCCCAGGAAAATATTTTCAATACCTTGTAATAACCTATGATGGAAAAGAACCTGAAAAAGAGTATATATAACTGAGTTACTTTGCTGTACACCAGAAACTAATGCAACATTGTAAATCAACCTTACTTTAGCTTTTTAAAATGTGCTTCTAAATAACATATGGATTAAAAAAGAGATCTATTGAAAACTAGAAGGTGTTTCATATTGAATAATCATGAAAATACTATATACCAAAACTCATGGGTTGCTACCAAAATGTAACTAAAAGGAACACTGACAGCTTTAAGAAAAGACTAAGCAATGAACATTAATGAGCTAGAAAGAATCTAGCTCAAGGAGTTAGCAAAAATGAATGAATCAATGAATAAATGAGTAAATGAATGAAATCCTTGAGGCCAGTACTCCTTATGCATCTTATTACACCTCATTTACAAAACATTGCTTAACAAATATGTGGGACTTGATGAACATCAGCTCGGATTTGTTTATTCTGAAAGTCCGTGATTCTGAAAAGATGGTTTTTCCAAACTCTCAAGGGTAGAGTATTCCCAGTCTGATTGATCTGCCAAGATAATCCACCCATGTGTCATTTAACTTCTTGGAGCAGTAGATTCTGACTTGGGGAATGAAAGATACCTAAAGAGTGGTGGATTTATGAGGTCTGGTTGAGACTGCCACAGTGTCCACCTAGGTTAGGGTGAGGCTGCACTTTCTCATCTCTGGACATACAGAGAAGCAATTTGTGTTTATTCTACTAAAAATGTTTCAGAGATGAAGGTTAAAGATAAGTGCCTTTGTACCATTTTTATTAAGCATATAGCTTTCAATTATCAGAAGCCAAGAACAGGGCCTGGTCCTCTTCCTTCTACATAGGCAAATGTCTGTTGCAATTAAAGAAAGTTTTGCATGTGTAAGGGACAGAGGATTGGGCACTGGGGACCCATTTTACTCAAGGAAAAAGAAGTGACTTTAATTTCATTAATGGTTTCCAGGATGATTGTCCTACAAGTTTAATTCTCCATTAAATATTCATGCCGATGGGCGCTTCCTTTCCTGCCTTTAGTATCATTCAGCTCAAGCTAACACTAACCTGTTTTCTATTTCATAACTGAATCACAGGGCTTTTTCAGGAGAAGTCAGCAAAGCAATGCCACCTACTCCTGTCCTCGTCAAAAGAACTGTTTGATTGATCGAACCAGTAGAAACCGCTGCCAGCACTGTCGATTACAGAAATGCCTTGCCGTGGGGATGTCTCGAGATGGTGAGCTCTCGCAGCCTATGTTGCATAATAGCACAGGGTTGTGAAAGTACCTTCGGAAGCCTGGACCCAAGTCTGCCAGAATATGTCCCCTCTGTCCCTCACCACCGCCTGCAGTCTTCCCTCCTCTGGCATCCCTGTGGGTATCACAGCAGTTACTTCCTCGTCCATGAACCATCCAGGTCAGCTCACTGGCTGATGCAGGGCAGGATCGGGGGGAGTGGAGAAGACATGTCTGTGTGGTCAGAACACCTCCAGATTTTTGATGTTTAAGACATTGAAAGTGGATGAATTGATGGGAGGTAAGGTGTCACCTAAGGGTCTGAAAAAGGCTACCTTTTAGAAGCATTTTTTTTTCCCCATAGGAAACACAAGGCAGAGCCACTTGTTATGCGCTTTATACTAGTCAGCTTATTGGCAGTTAGGATGCATTAGCTTTTATGCTAACTGGATCCAAAGTCAAATATTTGTACATCCAGTATGTGTGAAAATAGTGCAAAGCAGGCCTCAATGACAAATGTTCTTTTCATTGAAACAAGCTATTTTAACAGTTGCAAAACAGTTCAGGATCTTCCTGGAAGACTGTCTTCAGTGTACTGAATAATCAACACCAGGTTTCAAGGCTATTCTTATATAAGAAAATTGGGCTGATAGTACAATGGATACAGTTTAACAACTTTTCTGAATATACTGGCTGGTTGGCTCCCTTGAGAGATCCCTCTGAAGGAAACATCACTTCCAGTGGAGTTTCAGCCCCTGGAAAAATAACTTCAGGCTGCTAGGCAGGTGTTCTGAAGGTCTGCTTTCCCTATAATCAGAAGTTATCAGTCCTGTGGACCTACCCAGGCATAAATTGTACACAGGATTGCCTCTTAGAATTTGTAGAACCAAAGGGAAGTTTTGCGGATTGGAAGATGCAAGTCATCAAACTTACACCGTATCCTCAGAAATTCCTGTGATTATGCAGCTCTACAGATTTCAACTTCCAGTGGCCCTGAACTTACACAACTAGGTTTATCTCTTATGAATCTGTACGTTCACAATCACAGATGGGTGTGCATTTTCTCAAGACCTAATCCAGGGAATTCCCTAGTGGTCCAGTGGTAAGGACTTCATGCTTCCACTGCAGGGGCCACGGGTTTGATCCCTGGTCAGGGAATTCAGATCCCACAAGCTGTGTGCTGTGACCAAAAAAAAACCAAAAACCCGATCCACTCATTTCACTTAGGGGATAGTATGATTACTGTTCTTAACATTAAGAAAAGAGTTAGAACACAATTCAGTGTCATGGCAGAACCAGTTTCCCCCTGTTAATTAAAGGTATTAATCCCTTTGGGGGTTCTAGACTATTCTTTTCAAAAAGAATTAAGTGCCTTCAGTATGCCTTGTGAAGATTTTGTATATAAGTGACAGCTCACGTTATTGTGGGCTTGGAGTGAATCTGGGGGCTTATACAATTTTAGACAGGGCCTCCCTGGTGGCTTAGCAGTAAAGCATCCACCTGCCAATGCAGGAAACATGGATTCAACCCCTGGTTCCAGAAGATCCCCTGGAGGAGGAAATGGCAACCCACTCCAATATTCTTGCCTGGGAAATCTCATGGACAGAGGAGGCTGGCAGGCCACAGTCCACGGGGTCGCAAGAGTTGGACATGACTTAGCCACTAAACAATGACAGTTTTAGGCCTGAGATTCATAGCCCACATCAGCCTGACTGCTATCTAACCAGTCCCACCCAATTTGTCACCTGAGCCATGGATACTGGAAGTTGCCCCAAATCCTGCTCACTTGTTTCCTCTACTCAAAAGGAAACCACATTCTCCTTGGCAGGAAAAGGATCCCACAAGTTGAGCTGGGCACTGATTCCCAACTTCACTTCCATCTATCCTGCCTCCTGCCCCAAGACTCACAGAATTTTGTTGATGGTCAAATGGGTGAATTAATCTACCCAGTTGGGTGTAAATTTAACCATAATCAGGAGACCTTAGTCCCTCCACCAGCGGCTTTATCTATACCTACTTAGGCTGAGAAATAAATGGGTTAGTGGAGGAGTTCAGACCAGGAAATCACAGGATTTTTTTTTTTTCTCAGTTATCTGGATGTTTCAAGAGAAATCATCTGAAATGCTAAATGAACTGGAAAGTTACTCCAGTCACTGTTCCACTTTAAATGTGGGGACACATGGCACAGAGAAGGGCTGCAAACACAAATTCTCCTGGCAGGGATCTTCCCCAGAGCCTACCATTTCCAAAATCCTAATATTCTTTTTTACTTGAGGCTCAATGAGAATAGCAAAAAGTATCCTTTTAAGATGAGTCCAAGGGTTTCAAAGGGGCCACGTGACCCAGGAGCAGGCGAGGGGTAGCCTCAGAGATGTAATCCAGGGAATTGCAAATGCTTCATGCAGTCTGTTGAGCTTACTCCGGGAAGCCCCAGATTTGGCTATTTGATCAGAAAGAAATTCATCTAAGCGTATGGATTAGTGAATTGAATGCATGTGGAGGTTTGTCTGCTTGTGCCCTGATGTAGACCGGTGAGTTTGTGCATCCCTGTGCTCGGGTCTGAACACTAAGAAGAGAAGCATGTAGACCATCTGCCTGGGTCGAGAGGGAACAAGCCCATCAAACTGCAGTGCAGTAGCTCCCACTGAGCGTAGGGTGTGACGGCATGAAAACGAGGGGATCATTGCTCTAGGTGTCTTTTCCCAGCCTTGGGGCTGTTTCTGAAACTTAGTTCCTTCAGGATATATCTTTGCTGTCGGGGATGTGGAGCAAGCCTACGTGAGGTAGGACCGGTTTCACCTCTGGATCATGTCCTTATTTGGTGTTTAGGTGGTTTTTGATTAAAATTATCTGCAACTTCAAAGGAAGTGCAAAAGCATACCAGAGAGGATCATGGAGAAAAACATATTGTATATGGTGTGGCTTGGCTTTTTTCTTCCAGCTGTAAAATTTGGCCGCATGTCGAAAAAGCAGAGAGACAGCTTGTACGCAGAAGTACAGAAGCACAGGATGCAGCAGCAGCAGCGAGACCACCAGCAGCAGCCTGGGGAAGCCGAGCCGCTGACTCCCACCTACAACATCTCGGCCAACGGGCTCACGGAGCTCCACGACGACCTCAGCAACTACATCGACGGGCACACCCCCGAGGGCAGCAAGGCAGACTCTGCTGTCAGCAGCTTCTACCTGGACATACAGCCTTCCCCGGACCAGTCAGGTCTTGATATCAATGGAATCAAACCAGAACCCATATGTGACTACACACCAGCATCAGGCTTCTTCCCCTACTGCTCTTTCACCAACGGAGAGACTTCCCCAACTGTGTCCATGGCAGAACTAGGTAATGGCTTCTGTGTTTCCATTGGGATGTAGTACTCGTGCTCTTTGAAGGAAATGGGATATGTCTGACTTTCCTCTCATAAGTTATGGTATTAAAATGATGCATCTAGGAACTTCCCTGGTTGTCCAGTGGTTAAGACTCTGTGCTTCCAATGCAAGGGGTACAGGTTTGTTGCTTGGTCAGGGAACTAAGATCCCACCTGCCCCACAGCAAAAAAAAAAAATAGAGATGCATCTAGAAGGGCAATTCACCTTTACCATTGGGAAAGTGAAAGTGATAGTTGCTCAGTGATGTCCAACTCTTTGTGACCACATGGACCGTTGCCCTCCAGGCTCCTTTGTCCATGGAAGTCCCCAGGCAAGAATACTGGAGTGGGCAGCCATTCCCTTCCCCAGGGGATCTTCCTCACCCAGGGATCGAACCCAGGTCTTCTGCATTGCAGGCAGATTCTGTACCATCTGAGCCAGCAGGGTAGTCTCCCTTGGAAGCACTTCATAATTCCTACCTTTCCCCTTGCTTTTGTCTCTCCACTGTCTCCTATCACATATCCAAGAAACTGATTGACCTCTCAGCTTCAGAGCTGAGACAACATGAACTTAAAGTGGTCTTAAATTCCATAGAAAACTGTAAGCTCAGGGAATGGCCGCACCAACTCCATTGCTTTCATTACATTCTAAGTATTGCTTTATATTGAAAGTTATAAAAATGGCAACCCACCAACTTAACCTGGCCCATAGGCATGGTTTTTTAACCAGTGCAGAGCTTTACAATTTTTGAATTAGTTGCTAAAAATTTAAACCTGGAGGGTTCCATCTGAAAGTTAAGATTTTCAGTTTCTTATGGGAGGGGGGAGAACTGATCTAATTACACTGGGTCAGTATTTGTAAATGTCAACAACCAACTGGTACCAGTCAGGGCCTCCCACCTTTCAATGGGTCCATCCCACTCGGCATTTATATCACTGCCCAGTCCCTGTATGCATCTCACCTTTGCAACTGTGATGTAGTATATAAACGTTAAAGGGAAATTGGCTTCTTTACTTTCCAAAATTTTGGTGATGGATGTTAATGACAAAACCGATGGATTTCATAGAAGACTCACCATGCAAAAAAAAAAAAAAACCCTGTCATTTCCTCATTCCTGTGACATTGGTGCTTCTTGGGAGATGTGACCTAGAAATGTTAGCACAGACAATGGAAAGCTTTTCATTTCAAGGGAGTCGTGTTATAGCATCCTCTGTTATATTTAATCGATTTTTAAGTACAGCACTATTATTAGAGAAACTTTGATAAGGACCTTTGCTGTTTGTGAATTTGATGTTTCACCCCGTGGTTCCTCATACAAGGTTATAATCCTCTGGGATATTTCAATTATTTGCTGAGGGGGTGACTAAGTTAAGACCAGGAGAGAAGGAAGACTTCACATGGAAAAGAACCAGCAGGTTATGACTTGAGCACAGATGTCCTTGGTTCACAGAAATAACGGTTGTGTTCTTTAGATGGTTTCCTCTACCTCTGTACCCCACAAAACAGTTTTTAAGTGAAATTTATATTTCCAGTAAAATCTTTCTCCAAATATAACAAATTGAATGTTCTTTACGGTTTTTACACAAGCACCTTTTTATGGGTCTAAATTTAAATCCTCAAGAGCAGGGACATTTTAAGCCTGGTCTTTAACCACTGCACAGCATTAAAGGTGTAGCACAGCTCTTTTGATTAACAGAGAAACCTCTGAACTAGAAGCCAAGCTGAGCAGAGGTAGGTTTGATTTTTTTTTTTTTTTTCTTGAACTAGAACAAAAACCTTCCGTTTTTGTCATGAGATCTTGGTTGGCTGAACCTTAAGCAGAGCTGTAATGAAAGTAAAATTTTCAGAAATGAATAAGGATTTGATTGAAAGCTGACATGATATCATGAAAGATGACCTGACTCACTTTAGGTGTGCTTCTACTTTATGATAAATATGAGTGAATCTCTCCTGTTTGCTTGTCGAGTATTCAACCCGGAGATAACCCACACAGCTTGGCCTGTGTGTGGCCCTTGTACATGGCACTTGGGCTGAAAGTGCACTCAGTTTCCCCAGCCCCTCTTCCCTGACCAGTCTCTTTCCTCTTCTACAGCTATCATCTCCCAGTCAGCCTGGGAGCCCTGTGCTCTCATCCATTCTCCACTTTTCTCCTAAACTAGGGATTGTTCACATGTATTGTGGCATTTTCCACAATGAATAAAATTAAGTCATCATCAGGATTTTCCACAAACCCAAAACTAAACAAGAATTTATCTGGAAAAAGCATGTAATGGGGCTCTGATTTTCTGTCCCATTTACGTGTGCAAAATAGTTTGAGGGGTTAAGAGTGGCTTAAAAGTGGTCAAAGACTTTGCTAATGCTTCTATAAAGCTCTCGAAATTCCCTGACATTTCCTTTAGGGTTTAAGTCCCTGCTCTTTCTTTAACTAACGACTTTATTTTAGGCTAAATTTTGTCATTAGATTTGAAACAAATGAAACCGTTTGTGCAATTGGAAAATAAATTATAAATTATCATATCCTAAGATCAATTCTTTCTGTAATAGTATCTACACTCCATTACTTTTAGTGAAATATATCTGACTTCCTGGCTGCAAAATTTTGCCCTGTATATATTGGGTGGGCCAAAAAGTTTGTTTGGGTTTTTCTGTAACATCTTCTGGAAAAGCCCAAACAAACTTTTTGGCCCACCTAATACACTTAGTACCTGAATTACATATTCCAGATAAACAATCTATGTTCATCTTTTCAAAAAGCTAACTCGAGAATTCACTGGCACGCCAGTGGTTAGGACGTGGTGCTTTCACTGCCATGGCCCTTGGTTCCATCCCTGGTTAGGGGATCTAGTTTCAAGTTTCATTTAGGTGATTCTGGCTCTGTTTTCACACAAACAAATCTGGCTGGGGAACCAAGATTCAGCAAGCCAAGTGGTGTAGCCAAAAAAAAAAAAAAAGAAATTAAAAATAAAACAGCTAATTGCACTTATTTCTATAATTACTAAAGCCTTCTATGAGAGACAACTGATACGTTGGGCAAAGCATGAGACAAGAAGTCAGCTTATATGGGTGGTCCTAGCTTTGCTGTAGGTTGTACAACCTAGTATAAGTCACATTACCTCTGTAAGCTGCAACCTCCCTACCCATGGAATATAAAGACTCAGAGCATGGATTCTGGAGCTTTTGTATATGTTTGAATCACTGTCCACTTGCCAGCTATGACACCTTGAAAAGTCACTTAACCTCACCGTGGCTTGGTTTTTTCATCTGTAAAATGGGGATAATTAGTACAATTGTCATTAGTATCTTTCCCCCTAGAATTATTGTCATAAAGACTAAGGACAAAATATATATATATATATGTGTGTGTGTGTGTGTGTCTATGTGACTGTGTATATGTATATGTATCTGTGTATGTATATGTGAGCATAGCACATAGTAAACTGTACCTCAGTGTTAACTTCTATTATCATTGTTAATGTTATTATCTACCAAGTGAGGAGAGTTTGGACCAGATAATATCTAAAGTTCCATCCCACTATGAAAATCTGTGACTTAGAAGACAGGATTTTCTATCTGAAGTATCTAAACCTTGGCTCTACTGATGCACAGTCGTGGTTGACGAAGTGAACGGATTTGCTTGTCACAAAATGAGTTACCCAACTGAGCTCAGACCAGAAAACAGATCTCCTAACTCTTAGTTCCAAGGTATTTCACTATTCCAGACTGTCTGAGAGGCTGCACTAACCCCTTAGCTTTTACTCCATCTGAGCATTTTCTTCTCTGTTGAAACAGAGAGATTACCGAAACCTCTTCCCATTCTTCCCCTTCCAGGAAAGCTTCCCTGTCTATCTAATCATGTTCTTACAAAAATTAGTTTACTGTTTACACATTTATTTTCTTGTTTATGCTTCCCCATCAATTTTTCTTTAGAATACTTCTTTTTTTAGCCACACCCACAGGATCTTGGCTCCCCAACCGGGAACTGAACCCACACTTGCTGCAGTGGAAGTCCGGAATCCTAACCACTGGGCCACCAGGGAATTTCCTTAAAATACTTCTTTAATTGTCCTCCCTTCCATAACAATTACTAGCAACTTATTTCAAGCTGTTAGTCCCTTACATCTAGATTTCAGCAGCCTTCTAATTGGTCCTCCAATCTCTCCATCCTTCAGTCCACCAATGGCAAAATTACATGTTCTGTTTCCCCAAGGACAATGTTCATTATGTCAGCTCCCTCTTGAGAATCTCACTGACTCTTTTTGTCAATCAAATCCATACTCTCAGCCTCCACATTCAGATCCTTCAGGATTTGGACTCTTACTTACCAATATTCCTGTTTTGAACCATCACTTTATCACATGTTCCTGTCTCCTACAAATGCCATATTTGTTCTTTCAATTACCATCCCTCGAATGTGGAACTGGCCCACTGCCTCACACCACTGGCCTCTGCCTACGAAACCCTCCCCATTCTTCAGGATCCAGTCCAAATGTTCCTCTTCTGCCAAGAAGCATCGCCTAATTCCCCTCATCTCTCCCTTCCCTGATAGCACCAATTACCTTTGTTTTTCTTTCTCTTCTGATATAATTCAACCTCATGCTTTATGGTCTAATGTCTTGAATTGTCCTTTCCACATGTCTGTACATGTTCACCAGATTATAAGTTCCTTGAGAAACTTATTTGGCTTCTATTTCTTTAATATCTTCAAAATCCTTACACTTCAGTATGAGAACAAATGTTTTATGTAACAGATGCCATGTTATCCTCTCTATTCTGAGTGCTCAACTCATTTAATTCTCACAGAAGCCCTATGAAATAGGTACTATTTTTCTCATTTTACAGATCAGGAGACTGAAGCACAGAGAGGTTAAGTAACTTACCTAAGATCACAGAACTACTAAGTAGCAGAGCTGAGATTCCAACCCAGTCAATCTGGCTGCAAAGTCCAGCTCTTAACCACCACACTATATATAGCGACTGGGTAGGCTTTCAGCAATGCTTGTTCTGAATTTTGCAGGAAAAACAACCACCACACATAATTGTCATCATAAAAAATACCATTTCCTAATTTTTCAAGAGTAATCCCCCCCCCATAAATGTATGTGGCAGATGTGTCTTCATAAAAATGCCAAGTAGAGATTGTGTCAGTCATTTTTCACACTTGTCTAGGTCGATATTTGCTCGCTCCCAGGCACTAGTGTAAAGGCACAGAAGAAGGTCAAGATTAGCAGGGTCTATGAAGGCTTGAAGTCTTACTGTTAAATGTTGACTTCTCCTGTCCTTCTTCCTGCTCTAAAACACAGAATAGTTCCAGATTACTTACTTAAATTTGTCAAGATAATTAAACCCAGTTCAGCCTGTTGCTTTATACTTGTTAACATTTTAAATTGAATAATTGAGTAGGGAAAACACTGATTATCCAAAGAAGAATGGCTTTTCATGTTGTGATCTCCTGTTTTTCTCCTTAGAACACCTTGCACAGAATATATCTAAATCACATCTGGAAACTTGCCAATACTTGAGAGAAGAGCTCCAGCAGATAACGTGGCAGACCTTTCTACAGGAGGAGATTGAGAATTATCAAAACAAGGTAGACTCTGAACAGTTTTACCTAAGATTGAGGCAACGCTGGGAAATGTAGAAGATTTGAATACAAACAGACCGAAAAATGAATGTCTTTCATCAGATACCAGATTTCTATTTAATAATCTTTCTTCCAGAGCTGATTATGTTCCTGGGGCTTTGTCGCCTTACTGAAATGTCACTGTGCGAAATTTCAGAAATAGCACAGAGATTCTGTTGTTCTGATAACTGTACACGTTTGTCCCATAGTTTATCTACAGGGGGCTAGATTAAGCTGCTTCCAAAAGCCTCAATGAGTTGGGATTTTTCCCGATATCACAATGGGAGATTTCACAGTCTGGAAGTCGATGTAAAATAACCTTAGCCTCATGGTTTCAGAGGTTAAAAAGAAGGAGTTTAGAGAATATGTGTTAAAAAAACAAAAAGATTTGGAAGCTATGATCCTAAGTCCAGTCTGAATCTAGCAATATGAGACTGACAAGTAGTGCTGCTGCTACGCATTTTTTTCTATAAAACACACTGCTAACAGATTATTTAAATGAGAGGGCAGGGCTGGAGAAGGGGGACGTTTAATTATCCTTTCTGCCCTTAGTAAAAGAAAATGCTTCAATTTTCCCCCCAAATCATGGAAATGCTGGCTTAGCATGTACCATGGAGATTATTGAGGTTAATCCTCCTCTTCATGTAACATACAAGGAAACTAACATCCCTTAGCATCTGGCTGGAGACTGAAAACATCAGGACTAGACCATTAGCCCTGGGTCCTAATTCAGTATTTCTCCCACCCTCTTATATTGGTGAAAACAGCCTTAAACTACGATTGGGAAAGTAAGTGAGCAGCAAGACAGACCCAGGTTAGACTGTAGCTAAATTGGAGAGGGGCTATAATAAAAAGGAATTAAGCACGACAGATAGGGAAATAGCAGCACATCACCTTGTTTGCCTTTGAGGTAACACCAGCAGCTGCAGTGACAATGGGAAGTAGGAAAGCATTAAACAGCCACAAGGTGTGCAAAATAGGATTCAGAGCCAGAAATGCTGGGGTTTAAATCCCAGCTCCAGTACCTCCTAGCTGTGAAACCTCTTTGAGTGTTTGTGTTCACTTATGGCAAATGGAAAAACGTTCTTGTGAAAGTGAAATGAGACAAGGATGTCAGAAAGCACCCAGCTCATAGCAGGCGCACAGGAGATGTAACTGACTCCCCCTTTCTTCTCTTCCTCAAGTGAAGTGGTATGGACTTCCCCAAGGCTAAGTAATTGCTTAAAAGGAGATTCTACTTTCCTGCTCTCTGTGGCCCAGGGTTAAAGCAGTGGCATGCGTGACTTTCCTCACATGGGTTTTCATCTTCCGCTGCATATATGCTCATAACATCTCCCCCCTGCCCTTTGCTAACAAAATGGCAAGAGAAGAATTGAAGGAGATGAGAAAGAACTTGGAAGCAATCATTGTAACCCAAGTAACTGGCCAACTGTTTATTCTTAAATCCTCTAGCTTTTGGGAATCTATTTCCAAAGAAGGATTGTACACAATAGGAAAACTTAGAACAACTGTGTCAAGGATATGGGTTACTGTGAATGTTAATGTATTTCCCTCTTCAACAGCAGCGGGAGGTGATGTGGCAATTGTGTGCCATCAAAATTACAGAAGCTATACAGTACGTGGTGGAGTTTGCCAAACGCATTGATGGATTTATGGAACTATGTCAAAACGATCAAATTGTGCTTCTCAAAGCAGGTATGTGCTTTGCAAGTGAATTTTGAGATCTCTTCCTAACCTGCTTTCACCAGCTTATTAAAGAAATGCTTGGTAAGGAAGGTGTCGGGAACAGTTTTTCTCCAAATGATAATAGCTCAGGTTTCACTTTGCAGAAACTAAGGAATTTCTTTTGAAATGTTTGAGTTATTTGAAGGAAACATTCCCTCCATTTTGCTTCTTCTCTCTGTGAAAAGATTAACTTGAAAGACACCTGCATCCTAACCATCACCTGTGTTTCGTTTCTGCGCCCTAGGTCCTCAGGAGGTTTTGATAAGTTGTTAGGAAGAAGGCTGTTTATGGAATTCAGAGAGATATCCCTGGCTTTTTGTTTGTTTGTTTCAATAACAGGAGTCTATGTGTTTCTGGGCTCCCCAGGTGGCTCAATGATAAAGAATCCGCCTGTCAGTGTAGGAGACCCAGTAGTCGCTGGTTCCATTCCTGCGTCAGGAAGATCCCCTGGAGTATGAAAATGACAACCTGTTCCAGTATTCTTGCCTGAAACATTCCATGGACAGAGGAGCCTGGCAGGCTGCAATCCATGGGGTTGCAAAGAGTCAGACATAACTGAGCACACACGCACACATGTGTTTCTTGCAACTCCAAGACTATATTATTGCAGGACACAATCTCTCTTAAGTAATACAGGCCTTAGCTTAGGCAGAAGTCTTGAATTCCTCTAGTGAACTCTGCCCTTTTAAATAAAGAGATAAGGTGACTGACTGAGTGCCCATGGGCTAAGCCCAGCCCTGTTGACTCAGAAAGGGGTCTCTAAGGTAAAAATCAACTCACTAAGACAGAATAACCCATTCCATTTCTGCCTTTGCTCAGGTTCTCTAGAGGTGGTATTTATCAGAATGTGCCGTGCCTTTGACTCTCAGAACAATACCGTGTACTTCGATGGGAAATATGCTAGCCCCGATGTCTTCAAATCCTTAGGTAAGAAAACCTCTGGGTGCTTGGTATTCAAATCAGGGCTGGGGGAAAAGATGGGAGTTGGGTGATAGCTCTTGAACAAAATGGAAATCGTGGGTTTATTTGGATATGTGTTAAAGGATGTTATACACTAATGCATACCTATGTTAATAATACTTTCTAATGAATTACCATAGAAAATTTACACACCTCAAAAGCTTTGTGTCCATATGACATGTAAAGGTCTAGAGTTTCATTTTATCTATTTGGTCATCAAAGAAATTTATGTTATATATTCTTTCAGTTCCCTTCCAGATTTTAAGAACCAGATTTGCAGGAGATATGTTATTCAGTAAACTGGAAGATATGATTTGCTACATAAAATCAAGAAAAGACCTGAAAGTCTGCCCTTCCATACCACTCAAATAACAATGTTAATGAGATATCAAAGAAAGAAAGTGTAGTTAAGTGAAACTGTGGCATATACCTTAGAAATAAATTATTTTAGATGTCTATAATTTAAATAAAGTGAGATAAAGTCATTAAGATTGGGATAGTATCCAAGATATGTTGTTAAATGATTTCAAAAACAATTAAATGGCATATATACTTGAGAATATATATTTGAGAGGTATATATACTTGAGAATAGCCCATTGACATTTAACTATGTGCACATAATATGGAAATCTGAAAGAA
This sequence comes from Okapia johnstoni, assembly GCA_024291935.2. Lineage (NCBI taxonomy): Eukaryota > Metazoa > Chordata > Mammalia > Artiodactyla > Giraffidae > Okapia > Okapia johnstoni. The sequence continues at coordinate 49,099,556 of CM044307.1, read as the reverse complement.
CAGTCACCAAACTTAGCCAGTTTTGGGGGGTGGATTTTTATTTTATGGGACTTTCACATTCTGTGTTTTCAGTTCTATAATAATTGTAATGGTTTTACTACCATAAAGTGTCATTTGTTTTCATTTTTAAGCGTGTTGTACATAACATAGAGTAGGAAAACAAAAAATGAGTGAAATTAGCATCTCAGATTATAGCCGTTAGATTCTGTTGGTTAAGAGTGTGGGCTCTGAAGTTAGGCATCTAGCTTTGCATCTCAGGCTGTTACTTCCTACCTGTGGAATCTTGAGTACATCCCTTTTCTTCCCAAGTTTGTTTCCTCACCTTTACAGTGGGGGTAGTAACAATAATACTTTCTTCATAGGGCTGTTGTAGTACTGATAGAATGCCCAAAGAATCCTCTCAGAGCAGCACCTAACATAGTAATCACCTAATAAAAGTTCACTGTCAGTGATACTTCTGTGGCGACCCAGTGGTTAGGCTCTTGCTTCCTCTTCAGGGGGTACTGATTCGATCCGTAGTCAGGAAACTGAGATCCCACATGCCACGTGGTGTGATCAGTAAAAGAATACATGTATATATCTTAAATTACAATATTTTTAAAAGTTCCCTCTCATTGTGAATGATGATATTGGTAGTAACGGTGATGGTGGCTAAACTGGTTCTTTCTTTTAAGGTTTGAAAGTATTAAACTACAAGAAATGTTATTGGTATTCTCTCTGATCTTCAACTACGGGATCTCTCTTCACTTATGTCCATCTTTTTTTCGTAGGATAATAACTAAAATCCTAACCTGTCTTTAATTTTGGCAGGTTGTGAAGACTTTATTAGCTTTGTATTTGAATTTGGAAAGAGTTTATGTTCTATGCACCTGACTGAAGATGAAATTGCATTATTTTCTGCATTTGTCCTGATGTCAGCAGGTAAGATAACCAAGTACAATGGTTTTTAAATTGTCCAGGTAAAGAATTTTCACAAGTACACAACTTATAATGGCTATAGAATATTCAGGGGGATACCAAGAGAGACTGCTACGCTTTTTAAAGTCAAATTTTCAGTTTTTCAGGTAACAATCCCTTTGCTAAACACATTTATACATGTCATATTTTAAGAAGACCTCATGCTATTCTGATAAACTCTTAAGAGATGAGAATTGAATAAAATCCTGTCTACAATTAACCTCCTGATAACAAGAGAAATGCTGTGGTAGAGTAGGCTTGCCCTCCTTAACACCAATCTCCAAGATAACGTGGTGTTTAAAATCTTCTCCTTTTTCTTAAAGTCCATTTGGATGTCATCCACAAGTTTATCTGAATTTAATCTCTATTTTTAACCAGTACTGCCTCTTGGTGATAATCACTTTTGAAAATTCTTTAGGAGCAAATTTTGAATGAAAGGTGAAAGTGGCCTAATAGTCCCTGACTCTGTATTGTGGTGTAATAATCTATATCAATGAGTCAGGAGGAATTGGGTGTCTGACACCATGTTGGAAGAATACTAAGGAGTCTGGTCTTTCACATTTAGATCGCTCATGGCTGCAGGAAAAGGTAAAAATTGAAAAGCTGCAACAGAAAATTCAGCTAGCTCTTCAACATGTCCTACAGAAGAATCACCGAGAAGATGGAATACTAACAAAGGTGAGAGCCAAAGGTTTCCAATTGACACAGCTGAGTTATCCCTTGCCAACGATCACGCCAACTATGCTTGTAAGTCATCCCACTAAACCCCAGAATTCTCAGTAAGTTACAAGCTGCTGAAAAGAAAGAAGTATCTCCATTTCAGAAAATTCTCTTGTGCCAAAATTCAGGTTAAGTTCTATTTATAATCATTGGTTATAAAGTATCCGGGAATAATGGAGCAATGATAGAATTTTTTTTAAAGCATTAATCATTCTGACTCCCCTCCCCCCAGCACCTATTCCATAAGAGATGGGCAGAAAGCAGAGTTAATGTTCCACACTGATATAAACTAGAGAACTTAGAATTTAAATCTTGGAATTTAGAAGAAGAAAGTGATGAAGGGACTAAAGCAACCAGAGTAACCATCTATTTTAATTTTAGTTCTATATCCATTAAATTCATTAATAATCAACAGTAAATGACTTTTGTATTTTCTTCATCAATTTCTCATTACTACCCTGTATGCAAAACATAAGATTTCATTTGTGTTTATTATCTTTCACAATAAAGATATAATTAGGGTGGCAATTTAAAATAGGCTAATATCCTTTGGTGCTAGTGCTAATAGTATGTATTTAGTCTTAGAAAAATCAGCCCTGTTCTTTCTTGGGTTATTTTATGTGTTTTATTGTTCCAAATGATGATTTGAAAGGTTTGGGGTTTTCTTCCTGTTTACTTTCATTCTTTTCTCCTGATAGCTAGGCAAGGTCAGAAAGGAGAAGTTGGGGGTTAATTGCAGTTTGTTTTTGATTTTGCATCTATTGAATGAGACACTGAGGCAGGAATGGGAAATGGAAGAAGAACTCTTCTCCATCTTCTTGCTCCAGTGGCAGGATACCATTAGGGTCTTTGATTATAGGGAGCACCTAACACCTAATACATGGTCAAGGTCGATGCTCTGGTGAAACATTTCTTAGGATTATTCTGAGTTGAACATTTTGTGCTGTACAGTGCTTTAGAGTTTAAAAAGCATTTGTGCAAGTCATGCTGCTGTCCTCAGCAGGTAAATAGTCAGTGCTGAGACTCCACCAGTCCTGTTAACTTCTTTTTTTTTTCAAACCAGGGCCTTTTGCTCGGACCCAGAATTGCTTTGTTCTAGGCAGAGCTCTTTCTAGAGAAGAAACTTATTGTCATCGGAGTTGGCTAGTATTCCTTTTGCATAAAATATGTAACAGATAGCTTTGCCTGTAGTAGCAGTGACTTCATCTACCTGTGGCTGCCCCTTTGCCTGTTTCTCTGTTCTCTGTCCCCACATCTCTTCCTTTTCCCCTGGTGGTAAAAGGCAGGGTTCAGGATGATAGAGCAGAAAGCATGTTGGAATAGGAGGAAGTAAGAGACTTGAGTTCTTTTGCTTATGAACATCTTTTCAGGCGGGGGGGTTACAAATTATTGAAGACAATATCTGTCTTCAAAATCATATTTAACGTATACCTGGTATTCTATGAGTATATCATTTATTTTTTACCATCCCTCTATTACTAGAGGTTTAAGCTGTTTCAAGTGTGTTTCATCATTGTAAACAGTGTTGTGATGATCGTCCAGATTCCCTGGTTTTTGATTCTCGCATCTCTTCTCTCCTGACCCCATGTCCTTTCTTCCACTTACAGTTAATATGCAAGGTGTCTACATTAAGAGCCTTATGTGGACGGCATACAGAAAAGCTAATGGCGTTTAAAGCAATATACCCAGACATTGTGCGACTTCATTTTCCTCCATTATACAAGGAGTTGTTCACTTCAGAATTTGAGCCAGCCATGCAGATTGATGGGTAAATGTATCACCTAAGCACTTCTAGAATGTCTGAAGTCCAAACAACGAAAAGCAGACAAACAGATCCATTAACTGAGACACTTTATATGGCCCTGCACAGACCTGGAGCGCCAACACACTGCACATCCTTTGGTGATCGGGGTCAGGCAAAGGAGGGGAAACAATGAAAACAAATAAAAGCTGAACTTGTTTTTCTCATGCATATGATTTCCATTATGCCTACAGATATGGACCCTTTTTCTGTCTCGACTTCTTGATCGTTGACCTCTGTTTACAACAGAAGGCGGGTACTAAAGTTGGAAGATGTCCTTTTCTTGTAGCTCACTGCCCACAGACTTTCTACAGAGTCACCCATCTGTCGGTAACCACAGAGGGTCCAGCACTAATCGGTGACTGGTGTGCATAGCGGAGGTTGCGGCATTACTTTGCACAACTTGCTCTTTGTCTCATGAAGGAAGTTTTTATTTTTTTTCACCGATTATTGCCAGTCAGCAGGACGGCACGAAAAGGGTCCATGGCACTAGCAACAATAGCATTATAATATATTACAGGGTAAATGGGCATGAAGACTATATATAGCTAAAAAGAGATATTGTTTATATATTGTTTTAATTAATATAAAATGTAGTTACTGGAGTAGCTTTTCCTGTTGAATTGATAAGGCACTTTCGTTTTGCACCTTTTTTCTTTAAATTAAATGCTAGCGTGTTCACTGTCGTGTCGCATGTGCACCAGAGACACAAGTTTAACTGAGAAGGCTTGGAAGGTACGTCGGGAGGTATTTATGCTGCTGTTTACACAATTATTTTTAAAAGACTGGCTGGTCATATCTAGAAATCATGCTGTTGGATTATTATTTTTTTTTTTTGGTACATGTGAATTTGGAATTAGACACAGAACTCTCCCTAAATTGTACTTTGCTTTTGGATAAGTTTAAGGAAAGATGTGTTTATGCTTCATACAGTGTTGAGTAATTGATTGGGGTGGATTTACACCCTCATGCACAGTATTTTTCAAAAGCTTTTGAACATGCCACCTCATGGAGATTGGGGAGTGGCGGGGGGTGCTCATTTTACACAGTTGAGTAGAGTCAGTCTCAACTTGCAACTCTTAGGCTTTATGAACAGATCAGTAACCAGAATATTTATCAGAGTCTAGCTTTTAGTAGAAGAAGGACCCAAAGATTTTGTCTGGAACAAACACACACTCCCCATGTGTGAAGACATGAAGCATTTACTTCGTGAATGTTTATGTTCTTGGTATCATCTAGGAACCCTGAGACTTTCAGAGTGAATGGTTTCTAGACTAACTGCCTCTCCATGGTGTCATTCTAGAACACTCTTCTCCATATTTCACAGTCAATGGACAGGAGGGCAAAGGAAACATATGATGTTGAACCAGTTTCTCTTATTTAAATGTTAACTATTGTTAAGTCTTTAAAGTGAAGTCGATGCAAGCTGCAAACATTTTCTTTTGTATTTATCTTCACTAGAAAACTGTGGACGGTAATTTATTTTATTAAATCTTTAGAAGACAGTTTGGCTTTTGTATTCAGGTGAGAAATATTGAGTTGTTTTTGTTTACTTTTGTGTATGTATGTGTGTTTTATTTTCTGTTTTTTTACATAATTCCCAGTTGGGGGAAGGGGAAAGGAACAGTCTGATAAGACAAGTGTGCATATTCTAAAATAAGTGACCTTTGGGAATGTAGGCATTAAGATGATTTTAGTCACACTTGGAGTGGGATTCAAAATTCTGGCCTGATATCAAAGACCATGTCTATAGAGAAGAGAGAACATCTTCCCATAGTGTAAAGGTGAGCGTTTCCTAGCACCCTTTTACAGGGAAGAAAGGATCTCCTCTACCACCAAGGTTTCTTCCCCCATTCTCCAATCTTCTGCAGGAATTCAACTCCTGCCGCGGCACCCAGAGCCCTCCACTCTGTTTTTAACTCCACTGACTTTCTGACTTGTTTCCTGAGGGACTTGGAAAAGGGGAAGGAACTATTCACACAGAAGTGTGTATGAAGCCTAAATAACATCTTTTAAAAAAAGTTTTTTTTTTTTTTTTTTTTTCAAAAACGCAGTAAGGGTTTAAGCATAAATAGATGAGAATAGTATTTACTTAAATTTCTTACAAGCATATAAAACTTTATGTGACTTTATATAGAGAGGTAACTATCAGCATATAGTATTTATATTTGGGCAAGAAGAGTTAAATCAAATTTTTAATTTAAATAAACATAGTTCCTTGAAAGATCAATAGTATTTATACTCCAAATAGAGTACCGAGTTTAGTTCAGTTATTTATTCATCCTTTTTTTTCCCCCTGTTGTTTCTCCTTTGGGGAAGAAATGGTGTGTTTTATTTTGGTTTGGATTTGTTTTTGGTTTTTTGTCATTTTGATTCACTAAATTTGGGGATGATTTTATTAAAGTCTATTAACTTCTTTTTAACCAAAGCTTTCTGCATATGACCAGCCTCAGGTGCTAGCGCATTAAAGAGCAACTAAACCTGATTCCAGTGTCCACTCGTGAAATGATGAGAGCTAATTGGACTTCTCTGAGGGTGAGAGAGAAGACAATGTTAAACAGAAATTTCTTTTCCCAGGAAGAATTTTGCATGTACCTAATGCAAAAAAAAAAAAAAAAAAATGATGCTCTAATCTCAGTAATAGTCACTCCATGGTGACACTGCTTTTGGAGTAAACCAAGATACATTGACATGATGCTGCTACTAGGTCTTTATGAAAGAAAAACAGGGTGTGGACTTTAAAACAAAGTACATCGACAGTGTAGGAACAGAGTAGTAGAGGCGTGCTCGGTGAAATGAGGGAACAACTATTATACGGATCGAAGTTGGGATCTGAAGTTAAATAATTTTTGTTGAAAAAATATAAACTACAGAGAAGGATGTGAAAAACTTTGTATTTTTATTTTCTTCCTTATTGTAGAAATACCTGTGTGATGACACAAAATACTTGGTGATATAGAACAATTATTCTTAATCGTTCTTATAATTAAAATTGCCTAAACTTAAATGTCCAATAGTCTTTTAAAGATTGGAATCACATCATTGTTATCCTGACTGCTATAATGCCTCTTATACAATTTTTAAACATATGGTAAATAAGGCTTTTGCACAAAGCCTGAATACCTTTGGTTACAGTGGTGTCCAAACGGTTGCATTGTGTTGTGAAGAAACTGGCCTTGGTCACAATGAAATCAAAAGTGCAGATGAAAGTGCTTTGGGGGGCAGTTTGCAAATTGTGGTTAAAGCTATGGATTTTTTTTTTTAAGTGTTCAGTATCCTAATTTGCTTTAAAGGTGTGGTTTGTTTTTTTTTTTAAGTCTTCAGCATCCTAATTCACCCTTTCTAACTTAAAGAAAACATTACTTAAGACACTGCTTCTAAGTTTGGTTGTTCTTTATAGTGTGGATATTCAGATCTCTGTGAGCGTATGGGGATGGGCTGAGGGTCAGGTGAGGAGGGTGTGTGTGTGTGTGTGTGTGTGTGTGGTTTTTGTATGTATGATGTGTATGTGTCGGACCGCTTCTAGGCTACTAAGTGTCAATGGAAAAGAAAATGTATTCAAAATACTTAAATCAAAACTAGAAGATGGAAAAAAAAAAGATTTATTCTATACAAAGCCTTGTCTGGACCACTTTAGAGAGACTTCTATTTTTTTAACCCTTCTATAAATATTTGATGGCACTTGAAATATTCCTGCAATAAAATGTGATTTGTGTAAAGAAAAAAAAGATTTTGTAATGTGAAACAAAGAAAGAAAGTAATGTAATTTTCTAAAAAAAGAAATACAAACAAACAAACTTTGTATTATTTTCTTGATGGAATTTGTCTATCTGTCTTTGGAGAACTTTTTATTTCATTGAATGTGCCATAGTAGAAATACATGTTTTTAGTTTTAGATTTAAGGGATAGCTGTTTGTGTTCCGACATTCCAAAATGCAAAGCAACCTAGTAGAATCTTTAATGAAAAGGTTTAAGTAGGATGTAAGCTTCTCTCATCGTTGCTTTTTTGCACATGTTCTTCATTCCTCTCTAGTGCAATATGTACATAGAGCACTTCCAGGTGTACTTTGATCCCTCAGGGAAAATTACATATTTGTACAGTTTTTTTGGTTTTGTTTCTTTCTTGTTTTTTTTTTTTTTTTTTGCCTTTTGTTTTTGGCTAAGGAATGTCGATTGAATCACTTGTTATTGTTGAGGGGCAGCCAGATAATAATCCTAAAGCCACTGTTTCAAACATTGATTGTTTAAATCATGTGTCCTTCCAATGCTATTATTTGAAGATAATAATAATAATAAATTATTTTCTGACAGTTCTTTGTGCTGATTGGTGGGAAAAAAAGGGTAAATAAGCACCTTACGATTGACTTACTGTGAATGACAATCCATCTTGATATCAATAATAGAAGCCCTATCATTTTGGAGTTCGGGTTATACGAAACAAACAATGTGCTCAGGGATCTTCTAAAACTCTTAAAACAGGGTGGCCAGTACTACTGGGACAAAATTGTGTTTTGTATTGTTAATAATTATGATAATACTATCCCTCCAAGGCACAAGTGAACTGTGTAGAACTGCGTGTGTGTAAACCTCACTATTGTTCATTTTGTTTTGTTCAAAATGTATATGTTCTTCGGTCTTATGTGCTTAAAAACATTGAATAACTTCCAGAGCAGTATAAAGTGATGCCAGTATGTTCAAAAGATAAACTAATAGATCATAATCAACCAAGAGCATCATTCAAAGTACAGTCCTGCATACTTCACTCACCATTTCTCTAGTAATTAAAATATTCTTGATAGATTATAGCATTATATATTAGAAGGTATTTCAAATTCTATATAGTATGGATAAAAATTTTTAGAAGCCGTCCTGAGATAAGAGCCCTGCCTATCAGTGCAGTGAGAGAGGTAAAAGATGAAACTTTTTTTTTTTTTCCCCCAAATACCAGCAAGTAACTCCTATTTTCACTGTGTTCTCCTCTAGAAACAAACAAAAAGAAAATTCCTTTTGGGGGGATTTTAACTGTCTTCTACTTCCACATTTGTAATCTGTTGAGTTAATATAAGAGCAAATGGCTATAAAGACAAACAAAACCCACAAATGTAACAGCAACATGAGCCAGCTTTTAGAGTAACATTTTATGTTTTTGAAACATTTTGAAAATAATTATTTCAATCTGTTACTTTCCATAACCTCAGTGAACTTCATTGTAATTGTTCACTTTGATTCTTCCACACCTAGAGTACACTTTCAGAAGAAGCTTTCCGTGTTTTCTTATTCCCATGGAAAAGCAAAGTTTAGGATAACTTTCCATGTTGTTTAGATAAAAAAAGAAACCGTCACCTTGTTTTGATGATAAACACTATGAAAACTGGCAGAAATCTCTCTCTCTCCATATACATATATGTATATATACACACATACACATACACGTGTTATTGATATACATATTATAGCATTTAGTTCCCAGTTCTTACTTACAAAGATATGACACAGCAGAAACCCATTAAAAACAACTTTATCCTATAGATCAGGGTATATGCCCATAAATGCATTTGCAACAGTAAATCACCTGTTACTAACAGTCTGTGATACACGTCTTCATTGTATTCCCAAAACACTAGTATTACTAAAGAGGTTCCACAAGATTTGATGAAAGAGACCTTCCTATTATTGTTCATTCTTAAAAGAAGGCTGGCAAGCAGTATATTTACAAAGTAGTTGGTTTCACTTCTGGGTCTGTTTGCTTGTTTGTGTAAGTGAGCTCATTTTTGTCAGGCTCTCAGTACAGTTTTTAAAATACTCCAGAAGCCTGGCTTCATACTAAGGAGATATTGTAGATGGAGGGGATCTCCATGTTTAACCAGACCCTCAGAATTTAGAGCAATAAATACGTTCAGTCATTTATTTATTTATAAATGAATGACAGAATATTCAGTCCAAATAGAAACAATGTCTTTTCAGCAATGCAACATAACATGGAGTCTTGTGTTAAGAAGGTGAATATGAGAATTTTAAGGAGATGCCTAGAACATCCATATTTGCTGTTGACATTTAGTGTTTGCCACAACAAACATCACACCTCTTTTTCTCTTTCCCTTCTAAGAACTGATGAAAGATAGCTTCCTATTAGTTTTGACAGGCTTCATGTGCCATTATGTTGTTCTCCAAGAGCAACTAAATTCTTTGCAGTGTTCGTGTGTGATTCCTTTCTCTTCATTATTACTTTAACCTGGATGAACAGTATTCCTACAAACTTCGTTATCATTGAACAGATTGTATATGTAAATGCAGATAATTCTTGAGCAATATAGTGAATATGATTTCACACACACACAAATCTGTATGTACTGTACACATCCTCCTGAATCTAAAGCTCTCTTCTTAGCCACAATGGTTTGTAATCTCCTATAAAACAGTGGTAAATTTTTAAACATTAGGACATTAGCTGGCTGCTTCTTTAAATGTACCTGTATTGTCTGCCTGCTCCTTTTGTGGAGATGTGTTTTTGTATTGGATGTTTGGGCCAATGGGAGGCTTCAAGCAACAACATATTTTCCCAGTTTAAATATATTTAACATACGACAAACCCCAGACAAGGCTTTTAATATGTATAAAGAACTGCAGTGTTAGGTGGTTTATTTGCAAACCGTTTTCAATGTTGTCCATTTTTATGGCACCTTTAACAATATTCTTGTTTCCAAAGTACAAAAAAAAATAGGTTAAATAATCTAGCCATAACTGAATGTCAAGCAATAAAACAAATGACTTTTGTGCATAGACTTAAAAAAATACAAATTTTAGACATCTGCATGTAAATGCAATCTCTTGTTTACTGCTTTCTTCAACTTGAGCAATTTATTCCTTATTTACTGTTAACTTAAGAACTTGTAATGGCCTGTAAACATTTTCTCTCTTACTCTTCTTTCAAATTTACCTTCGTCCCTGCTTTTGAGTCATAATATTTAATGTTGTTCTGCACATCTCTATACAGTTAACTTTTTGGCTTTCATTCTGTATAGATAAGAAAATGTTATATTATAAACAGCCTACTCAGTGCAAATATTTATCTGTTTATCAAATCCACAATATGCTGTATAATACTGGTTTTACTATATAATCTATTTTAGACATAGCTGTTTAGAACTAGAGTGTGCTATTTTTGTGTTTTTCTGATGTGTGGTGCTAGATAAGTTACTTTTGTGAACAACAACAAAAAAAAACCCTTTTATTCCTAGACAATACCACCTTTGGGTCTTGTTAATTTCACTGAGTATAACTATATATTTGTATATATATACATATATATATATCTACCTGTGCCCAACTGGCAGCTGTATCAGAGTGCTGGATTTGGGACATGCTTTTCTCTTTAAATACATAATATCATGATATAAATTATTCTAGAGTGTATTTAATTAGGATAAAATTACTTCCTTAGTATGGATATTTGACATCTATAGGGTGAATTTGTTTATAAATATGGGTATATGAAAATGTATTAGCATTTACTTTATGTTTGCTACTTAGCTTTATACCATATCTCCTAAGTTGAAAAATAATTTGCCAGGCCTTCAAGATCCTAAAGAAACACTCTAGTTTAATGGAGTAATATTTTTTTTCTTACTAAGGCACCTTATTATTGGCACCTGACAGAGTTGTGTACTTAGCTCCTATAATAGATAATACACACTTATATAAAATATCCTTGTTGGCTTGATGGCAGAATAAACCTTTCCCCTCCTACCTGAGCCATGAAAAGTATAGAGACATCCGCTATCATGGCAGAACACGGGCCATAAAGCAGCTTTGACAAGGGATGTTCTGTGTTAACTTGACCTCAACCAGTTCCATGAACTGAGTGAAGGACCTTCATTTAAAAGTCATTTAATAATGAGCTTGGTTAATTCTTTCACCTGTTCTCCCAAGATCTATCGGCTTTCTTAAAAAAAAAAAAATCCACGTATATCAAATATCTAACTAAGGATGTAGTTAACCTTATTAAATATTGATTAGAATTGTTCTGTAATATTACTGAATTTGTAAGATCTTTAGCAAAGATTTTTGAGCAATTTATAAATATAGAGCAAATGTTTCTGTTTACTGCACTTTTTGTAATTGAAGGTGATAAATTCTCAAGCCATGGTTATTGGCTTCCATGCACTGAATATTTACCCACAATTCTAGACATTTTCCATTTTTATGGAAGAGTTGCTGTTACCTTAATTATAAACACAATCATGTGGTTAATGAGAGCTAATGCTAATAGTTAACCTTTTAAAGTGAATTGGCTACAGTTTAGGGAGAAATCTCTTTGAATACAAATCATTTCATTCCTTATTGCTTCGCTTAGAAAGGGATTGAAACTTTTTTTTTTTAGCACCATTTCGTATCCTAAGGTTCCTAAGGATAGAGATAGTATCTGTTTGTGTCTGCACAGTGGCCAGCACATGTCAGCATTTGATAATTGTTAAATGACAACAAGTGTGCCCCAATTCCAACTTTTTTCCTGGGTTGTTTGGTAAATTTATAAAGTATGCCAAGCCTTATGGTTAATACTTTCTTCTACAACCAAGTTTTAAAGCCACATTTTCAAAGACCACATGAAATGCTGATTCTAATTGTGTGTAGGTCTTGAGGATTAAGCACACAAATTTCACAAAACTCTGTGAGTAACAAACTCAGCCTTCTGTAAATATACATGCAAGTTCGGAAACAGTAATACTGTACCTATAAATATGCGCTGTCTGTTTTGTGTACAGTATGTAAAAACTCCTTTTCTGCCACACTAAAAATGCAAGCCATTTATGGGAATCCTAAAAAATAGTATTGTACTAAAACTTTGCTAATGATCTTTATTAGAGGATCATCCAACTTTTCACTGACATTGGGTTTTCTTTTCAATTCACTCTTACAGTAGTCTGCTTATTTCCAGCCGTTTGTTATTTTATTGAGTCCTCAATTTAAAAAAAAAGATATTTTGATTCATTTTGTAAATACAAGCTGTAAAAAAGAGAGATTTAATGTTGTCTTTTAAATACTCCGATTTTCATTCTAATATGAATGTTGTTATATTGTACTTAGAAACTGTACCTTTAATATTACATTACCTTTATTAAAAGTGCATTGAACACATCAATTTTAGATGTGCTTTATGTACTGTTATCCTATAATAAAATTTCAGCTTCTAATGGAACACTTGCCTCATTTTTCTTTTTTTTTTCTTGGTTCTTGAGTTGCATGTACAGTTTTCTAGCTTGTCTCCATAGAATGGAGAAGCACAACCTTGCTACTTAAAGTGGGTCCATAGACCTGTAGCACTGGCATCACTCATGACCTTGACCTTGTCAGAAATGCAAAAACCTAGGCACCATCCCAGATCTACTAAAACAGGATGTGCATTTTCACAAAATCCCCAGGTGATTGGTTTGCATATTAATGTTTGAGAAGCACTGGCCTATAAGGTAGTACTTTAAAAAATATAATTCGTCTCTATTTTTCAGGGAACAAAACATATACAAGGATCGAGCTACCCTTTGATCAGAAAAGGCAAAGAAGGAAATTTCAACTTATGAGGAAACGTCTATTGACTGATAGTAGCTGCCAGAATTGCAGAAATGAGGATTCTCAAAGGAGTGCCATGACTGATCGGTGATATCTACCCTGAATGTAGGAGGGGAGAAAACCTGAACTCGCACCACACTTTGTCATCTTTGCTTTAGAAATCATTAAAGGATAATGTCAGAATGATGCCACAGGCTTTAAAGGTGCTAAAGACTTTTTAAAAATCTGACTTTACGTGGGCTATCATTGTGCCATCCCAGCCCAACCCCTTCTCTTGAGTAGACCAGATAGGAGTAAACCAATAGAGTTAACGTCAGCTAAATATCATATAATTTTAATGATGCAAAGCCTCATCATAAATTATTTTCAAAGTAATCTCAAGGACATTGACATTATAAAATATTTGGAAGTCAGATTGAAGTCAGACTAAAGGCAACTGAGTTGGGCTTTTCCTCCACCCACATTCCTAAGGGTCTCTTGCACTTAGTAAAATAAATATTTGAAATGATCCCCAAAGTCATTGCATATAACAAACATCATGAATCACACTGATATATCCCCAGTTTGTCTGGAGGCAAACCTAAACACCCAAGAGCAGCAGAAGCCTCTTGCTAGATTAACAGCCACTTTATCCTTTTCCTGTATCATCAGTTGTGAGCTTGTTTTCCTAATGTCATTTATCTATGATTAAGAAGCTAACAAAAGTCTTTGTGTGTTTAGTGTGATTCTGGATTTTTTCCTCCTCTGGAGGGGAAATATTGACTCTAGTAAGATATAGTCATGTCTCAGTAATCCATTTGTTATTTATCTGCCTGATAGATTTCTCAAACAATACTTTTAATTCCAGAATGATTTATTTGTAGGAGAGAAGATGCTTCAACTGTGACTTGTTCTTTGCTTACAGAGCAAAAATTAATTTTAGCCTCCCTCACAGTTAATTACAATAGTCTTCCCCTAACAAGTCTCACATCTATCTTCTACCATTCTTTCTTTACCGTTTCCATAAAATACACATTGTATTCTAAAGACAAATACTTATTTAGTTATCCTACTTGGAATTATTTCTGCTATCACTACCTTCTCTCTGTGGGATAGTTAGGGGCTTCCTATGAATAACTAGCATTCATGGAGTGAATGTGGAGAGGAAAAAAAAACTGCCGAGAAATGGGTGCAACCACTGTGGAAAATAGTATGGAGGTTGGAAAAAAAACAAAATTAAACTAAAAATAGAGTTTCCATGTGATTCGGCAATCTCACTCCTGGGCAAATATCCAGAGGAAACTCGAATTCAAAAAGATAGCAGCACTATTTACAATAGCCAAGACGTGGAAGCAACCTAAATCTCTCTCCTTTGACAGAGGAATGGATAAAGATGATGTGGTACATACATACAGTGGACTCAGCCATTAAAAAAGAGAGAATGAAATAATGCCATTTGGAGCAACATGGATGAACCTAGAGATTATTGTATTAAGTGAAATAAGTCAGAAAGAGAAAGACAGATACCATATGTAACACTTAAATGAGGAATCTAAAATATACAAATGAACTTATTTACAAAATATAAACAGGCTCACAGTCATAGAGAATGAACTTATGGTTACCAAAAAGGAAAGGGGATAGGGAGGGATAAATTAGGAGTTTAGGATAAGCAGTTAAAAACTATTATGTGTATCAATAACTAAACAGCAGGGTCCTACGGAATAGCACAGAGTTATATTAAAAATCCTGTGATAACCTAGAAAGTAACAACATTTTAAATCAACTATACTTCAAATTAAAAAAAAAAAAAAAAATTGGCATTCAAATGAACAGTTAATTCTGGGTCTTATTTTAGCCCGGAGACCATCTTATACAGAATCCAGTAAAATATACTTCAAAAATATCTTCTGAATAGAAAAATTTGAATACTTTAGTCATTCTGTTCTGAGAGCATAGCTAGCATTTCTCTGGCTTTTTAGGAGTAATGATAAGTCCTCCTCATTTGAAGTATCATTTATTGCTGAAAAGCCTAATTAGAACAAACTACTATTGGCAACAGTATTTCTCCCATTAGTTTCTGAATCAATTCTAGATTGAAACGTCTTTGCTAGAGGGCTATTTCTCGATTCTCACTTTGAAAAGACCTTGTGGATGACTGTAAGTTCAAGAAGAAATTCCCTGAGTGAACATGTCCAAGTTCATCCCAGATCAAGCAAAGGAAGCTTGTTAGCTGAGAGGTAGGAAAATAACGTGGTACTGATTTAAAAAAAAAAAAAATAGATGATCTTGCACATTTCTCTATCTTGATTTGGATGACAAGAAGAAATACACATAACAAGTCTGATAACTTCACTTAGCCAGGTAATTGTATTTTAAAGTTCTTTTTGAAATTGTGGTCCACTGAACCATTTTATAAACTCAAAATGAGTAACTACTCTTGTAAATTCTTTCAAAATGAAATTGGCTTCTTGTACAAGTTTATTTCTCAGTTTAGCAAAAATGGAAACAAAATCTTTCTTCTGCTTGAGTATCCACAGAATAAAATGGAACAATCACTTTGAAAAACATTTGGCAGTGTTTTAAAAAGTCGAACACAAATTTACCATACAACCCAACAATTCTATTTCTATGTATCTGCCCAAGGGAAATGAAAACACAAATTTCACACAAAGACTTGTATACAATTGTTCATACCAAGATAACTCATAATACCCAGAAAGTGGGAACCATCTAACATTCATTGTTGACAGGATAAACAAAGTGGGTATATACATAAATGCGCTACCATTTAGCGACAAAACAATTACTAATACTTGCTACAACATGGATGATCCTCAAAAATGGATGATCTACTAGCAGAAAAGAATCCAGATGCAAAAGATTATATGCTGTATAATTCTGTTTATCTGAAGCATCCAGAAAAGGCAAGTCTGTAGAATTATGAAGCTGCTTAGCGTTTGGCCAGAGATAGAGGTGGGAAGAGAGATTAACTGAAAAGGAGCACACAGGATTTCTCAGGGTGATGGAGATGTTCTAAACTTGGTAGTGTTGATAGTTGCACAGCTGTGCACTTACTAAAAATCAGTGAATAACTGAAGTGAATTTTATGGAACATGGATTACATCTCAATAAAAACTGTTTTACACACACGCACATTGTGTTTTCCCTATTAACTCAAAGAATAAGTCCAAAGTTCTAAATTCTTTATCATGGCATGAAGACCCTCTTAGGCCCCTCCCTTTTCCAGTCTAACGACCTTCACTTCCCCAACACAGTGATACAGTAGCTGTTCTCTTCACACCATGCAACACTGTTTCATACTTCAGTGCTCTTCACATCCCCAAAACCACAGCCCCTTTATCTAGTGAACTCCTATTAGTCCTTCAAGACGCAGCTAAATGAAACTTCTTCTCTGAAGTAGTCTCTAAATTGTCTCAGAATGAGTTCCCTCCTCAATGGGTTCCCATAGTATCTATAGTGTGTGTGTGTGTGTGTGTGTGTACGTATGTGTGTGTGCACACACGCCACTGAAATAAAAACACAATATGAGAGCTGTGAGTTTCAATTTTATTTAGGGACTTACTGAAGAGTATAACCCAGGAGACTGCCTCTCAGCTCTGAGAGGTAAAGGGGGCAGGTCAGTATACATGTGATATTCTGGAAGGGAGATGTAACCAAGCAAACCTTCTTGGTAAAAGGTTGCTGCTAGTCAAGAGGAACAGACAGCTTAATGGTTGTAGTGCTTTTCTAAGTATAGGAAAATGCATTTAATCCTCTCAAAAAGCTACTGAGTAGGTGCTCCACGCTCACACACACGTGCTCACAATATCTCTATTTTATTGATGAGTCAATTAAGACACTTGAGTAAAGTCACAACAAAGCCTGGGTATTTCCAGTACTGTACTGGTCACCTGTCCTCCTTCCAATTTACCATACCTTCAAGGTGGAGGACTTTCTAGGACAATACGCAGCCCGGAAGAGGAAATGGCAACCCACTCCAGTATTCTTGCCTGGAGAATCCCAGGGACAGAGGAGCCTGGTGGGCTGCATTCTATGGGGTCGCACAGAATCGGACACGACTGAAGCGACTTGGCAGCAGCAGCAGCAGCCGCCCCTCAAGCGAGCGTCCAGCAAATCCTGTCTCAGCTTCCAGGGCAGACTACCAGGAATCTGGGGACCTGGAGAGGGCCCCGCCCACTGCGTCACTGGTGACGCCATCACGCAGGGTCGAGGCGGTGCCGCCGCGTCCTTTAAATAAGGCCTTCCCAGGGTGCGCGCGTGAGCGAGAAAGGAGTCGGGTGGATAGTGTGTTTTTGTTCCGTGGGGGTCGCGGTCTGGGCCAGAGCCGCCGCGGACCACGAGGTGGGCAGCAAGGCAGCTTTGTAACGGAGACGCGGTGGGGAGGGCGCGCTCGTGAGCGTCGGGAGGCGGGAACATGGCGGCCCGTCGGCCGTGCCGGGACCCCGCACAGCTGGTGCTAGCGCAGACCTGTTCTCCGGCCTTGCAGGCCGATTTCTTATCTCACTGGAACCTTGTTTCTCTTTTGGTTCCCTATCCCTCAGCCTTCCTGTGTCTTCCTCGGCTCTCTCGCCCCAGCCCCTCTCCGGGCAAAAGTGTGGAAGGTGGGTTCAGTAGGAACAGGTGAGGCCCGTCCGTTACTGAGAGATAGACTCTAGCATTTCACTGCGTTGCTCACAAACTCTTATCTGTACGCACAGGATGACTGGAGACGCGCTGAACTTGGAGTGTTGATGTTCAAACCAGATTTGTAGTGCTAGTGAGTCCTCTTCGTGATCCCCTTAAATGCCACTTAAGTTATCTAGACCTCAGTCTCCTCAAAAGTGAGGTTCTGTTTGAAAGATTCTTGATATCTAGAGCTTCTGCCCTTCGTCGCTCGCCAGAATTTGCCCCATAATTATCGTTGGGAAGGTGGAAGCATGATTTGTTTTGGCAGTAAGGGAGTCGAGGTATGGGGCTGAGTCAAGACATACATCCGTGCCCTAACGGGATTTAGTATGTGAGCAATGAGAACGCCAATCTGTTTCCGTCTTACTTCGCGAAGTTCCTGGAATAAGTTAAATGGAGGAGGACTGATCCTATGTCCGCCTCGCGGTTCTGCCTCAAAGACCTTGGAAATATTCATCTGTCTGCTCTTTTTTTTTCAAAGTGTCTGTGTCGGGTGAGGGTAGGTGTTCAGAACAGGTTCTTGCCTCATCTGAGCTAACAGTGTCTGGCCCGCCAATCACCTGATTTTGTTCTTGATCTTTGGTTTTTCCTCAGTTGAGTGCAAATTCTGGAGAAATCCTCTTCCTTTAAGAGCCTGCGCTGCCAGGCAGCAGAATTGTGAACTAGAGTGAAGGAGAAATCTAGAAATATGAACTCCATGATGGCCATGGGTGAACCAAGGTTGAACTGGTGAGTTACATCTGTTTGTAATCCCCTAAAGTGGATTGAGGGGCTTTCCAGGTGGCTCCAATGTAAAGAATTCGCCTACCAATTCAGGAGACACAGGTGCAGTCCCTGGGTCAGGAAGGTTCCCTGGAGAAGGAAATGGCAACCTGCTCCCTTATTCTTAACTTGGAAAATTCCAGGGACAGAGGAGATTGGCAGGCTGCAGTCCATGGGGGTTTTAAAGAGTCAGACACAACTGAGGGACTGACTAGGCACCTATGCAACGAGATTGAAGTGGATCTGGTGACTAGATTAGGAAAGGAGGGTATCTGGCCTGAAGAGATCTGGAGGAAACAAGAGGACAAATTCAGTGGCTTAAGAGTTTACGGTTCTCATCTACACCTACTGAGCAGTTTTGAGTTATCTTTGACTGCACTTCCTCTCCTAAAGTGATGACAATTCAGCACTTAGATTGCATCTATGTATAAGTCCATCCTGTATTTATTGTTGGTCATAGTGAAGGAGAGATACTGGAATATTCTTGTATTCAAGAACCTAGCCCATATCTGTACAAGTAATAGACCTTCTTTAAGAATTGACAAGCTTTTTTTCTTATATTGGAATCTATATCAAGTGATAATGTAAATGCATAGACTATTTTAGAAGTGTATGAGACCATCCCAAATAAAGGACTCTATTAAGTAATATAGTGGCAATAGAAATCTAATGTATGTGCTGCTTTAGGTCAATTTGACACACATTTCCTGAGCATTTATACTAGTGAAGGAGTTTGCTAGCAGAGGAAAATATAAAAGTCACAAGAAATAACAAAGATAGCTAAGATAGCACGTGACTCAAAGATTCAATCAGTATGTATTCTGGTATAATGTAGATGATTATATTGTGTATAATATAATATGATTCATATTACTTCACTAGCAATCATATTACAATATAGAAATGTTATCAAAGTAACATGCTATACACCTTCAATTTACAAAATGTAACATGTCAAATTTATCAAATAAAATAAAATCAGTATGTGCTTACTTGTTGCAAACAGTGCTCCCTTCCTCCAAGGAGCTCACAATCCCTGGGGCCTGTGACTTTGTTTTTGTATGTTATGCAAAAATTTTAGAATTTAATGAGGTGTCACAAATACAGTACTACAGCAAGTAATAAGAAACTACCCTGGTATATAGCAAATAAGATTTTTTAATTTTATTGCTTGTACATTAATCATTGCTTTTTAGATTAACACCTTTAAAAATAGAAATGAATATGGCACAGATATGCTCGAGTTTCCCATTTTAGAAATGGCCAACCGCAGGTGCTATTTGATTAGATTGTTCTGTTGTAAGTTCCTAGAGATGTGCTCATTTATGCTTCTTGCTATAAAGAATACGTTCAAATGCAACACAGATGCTCTTCTATACTGTTGACACTGTGAAAGCAAGTGTGGTTCAGGGCCTTTGCATTGCCTTTGCATTGTATTATAGACCTTGGAACTGCCCTTTTCTCTAGAATCCTACTAATTTTTGTCCTCCCTAGATTAATGGGTCTCAGTGTATTTAATTTTTAAATTGTTTCCTTCAACCAGCATTTATTTGACGCTTACGAGACAGAAAGCCTTGACTGCAGTATGTTAGTCTGTAAGTTAAGTACAATATGGAAAATCATATATGACCTTACAGGTGGTTTTAGTAGAGGCACACTATTGATCACATTTGCAAAGTAAACAAAAATAGTTGGATAATCAGTCTTTGTAGTGTTTTTTGGCCAAGCACAAAGCTGAATGACACAAAAATAAGTTGAGAAGCATTTTCTTTGAGCAATCAAACAGCTTAATGTTATGCCACAGAGCCTAAGATGAGTACTAAAGGAAAAAACAAGGCTGATTATTGAAATTGGAGAATTTCAGAATGGGCCTAGCTTAAAAACTACACAAGAAGTAAAACATCTAACCTCACACATCTGGTATGTGAAGTTAAAATATTAAGAGGTGATTTTCTGGGAAAGGTGATTTTCTAAAGGAGAGGTCGGGGACATGTAGTTTTAAATTGCAGTTGTACCATTATGCTTGTTAATCTAGCCTGATATTTCAGTTGTCAAATCCAAGTAAATTACTTTGTTTTTCAGGGATGTTTCCCCAAAAAATGGTCTTAACACGTTTTTTTCTCGAGAAAATTATAAAGATCAGTCCATGGCTCCAAGTTTAAAAGAACTATGTATTTTATCTAGCAGGTAATATGCTTATTTATTTGGTTATTTATATCCATATTTGATATTTTTCTGATACTTGAAGTTTTGTATCTACCTGTCTATGTCCACTGTGAAATATTTGAATTATAGGAATGTGAAAATAGAAAAACTTAGTATCCCCAAAAGACCACTCTTTGTACATATGTACATATGTAACATCTTTTAAGACCTTTCTCTACACATGAACAGATACATATTAAAAATGGGGGAAGTTCCCTGGATGTCCAGTGATTAGGACTCCATGATTTCACTGCTGAGGGCCTGTGTTTAATCCCTTCTCAGGGAACAAGCCATGCAGTATGTGGCCCAAAAAAGAGGGGGGGGAGGGTGATGGAAATCACACTATAAATAGTATAAACACTATAAAACTTTTATAATTTGGTTTTTTCATTTAACATAATACTTTAGGTATTTTGTGCCCCTGTATTATCTCAGTCTTCTTAATGGCTGCATATTACTTTACTATACAGATATACTTTTAATTCTTTTAGCTAGTGTTACATTGTAAAATGTTTGTGCAGTTTTAAATAGTAACATTTATAAATTTCTTGTAATTATTTCTATAAGATAAATTTATAGAAATTGAATTATTTGGGTGGATACTATAAACATTTTATATTTTAATAGATACCACCAAATTGCCATAGATTTCATACCACCAAATTTCTGGTATGAAAATGTGTATTCTGACAGTAATAATTTCCCCTTTTCACTGCTTACCTGCCTATAACAGCTCTTCTTTCCTTTGTGATTGGCTGCTTCTATTCTATTGTGGATGAATCTTAAAACTGAGTCATGAAGTTTACTAGAAAGAAATGATAATATGCCAGATGAAGAATTGGGGAGCTCCCCTGGGAGAGCTCAATGTTGACTTTCATCTTTTCTCCATTCCTTTTGCAATGGAGGAAACATATTTCCACCCTCTGCATGGAATGGTACCCCATCTTTTCCACTTTTTCAGTACCCTGTCAATTAGCATCCCCTGTTATCCCCACTTCTCTCTCTCTCTCGTTTTTGGGTGGGGGGCATTTTGGTCAAGTGGCGCAAATTTGCAGGATCTTGGTTCTTCAACCAGGGATCAAACCAATGCCCCCTACAGTGGAAGCTCAGTCCTAACCACTAGACCATTAGGGAATTCCCTCTTTGTTCTCTCTTGATCAGTATTTAAGCATGCTTAAGTTTGTCCTGTCTCAATCCCTGAATTTCACGTTCCCTCCTAGTTAGTTACCTCTTCTCTCATTTGTGCTTAGACTTCTTTGTACTTGTATATGCTTGCTGGGAGGACATGAGGGACAAAAAAGCTATAAGACCTACAGAAAACAGTTACGATAGCATTACCAAAAATTACTTTAAATGGATTAAACGCTTCAACCAAAAGACAGATTTGGAGCATCTATTTGAGAAACAGAATGGGAAGAAAAAAAAAACACCTTCCCTTTACTGCACATCCCATTGTACTTGCTTTCACTGAACATCTCACTGTGATCTGTCTCCTATGCTCACTAGGCTGTTAAAACTACTCTTCTAAAGATAATGAGCTATTTTCTATGGAGATATCTCACTCTCCTCTAATTTTCCTCCTAGTTTTCTGGTGATTGTGGTATTTCTTAGTGGAATCAATTCATTACTACCACTGATATTCATTTAGGCTGTTTTCATTCCTTTACTATTACAAACAGTGAGCATCCTTTTTTATATACGTGCTGGTATAAGGATAAGTTCCTATGAGAGGAAGATGCGTGTGTGATTTTAATTTTTATAGATATTGCCAGATTGCCATTAAAAACATCAAACAAGTCCTTTTTTGATTCCATCAGATAAATAGATAAGTTCAAATAGAAAGGCAAGCAGAATTTGTGTTAGTAAGACATTTTCCGAATTGCTTTAAAGAGGCAGTTTCAGGAGCAACATTTCTTGCTGAAGTGCATAATTATTGTCTTTGCTAGTATCAACTACAAAAGGTTAAGACTTATCAATGTGCATCTATGAATATTTTTCAGAAGCTATTTCTGTTATCCAACTTGTACCACTTCTTGGAGATAACTAACTTCTTAAAACTTATTATCAGTTAAACAATTGCCTTTGTTTATTTGAATCAAAGAATGCCTACCAATACTCATGTCCTGAGTTTTAGTGCACATATATCTTTACTCTTAAAAAAAAAAAAAAAACTCACTTTTATCAACTTTAACCTCAGCCTCATCTTTCCAGACTAAAAATTTCCAGTATTAGTCTTATTCATTCTGCTTCTGCTTCTTAAATATTTTATGATTCTTTTTGAATCTGGTTCTATTCAGCATATCCCAAGTGTGGGTTATAGTCTGAAATATGTAAAGGAGAGGACATATTACTGGAAGCTGAGTACACTTAACTCCTAAAATCTGTTTTTCTTATAGTAAAAATGAATTTTCAGACTATATTTAATTACCAGTTTTCTTGATAAAAAAACTAGAAAGAATGTAAATTTATTAGCCCTAATTTTGCAATTTTTTTTATGTTCTATAAATAACATATTTGAGAAAATATTGATACCTCTGTTTATGCTACTTTCAACAACATGAGGTTTTTATTAAACCCTTCTCCCTCCGCTAAAGGTAAAAATTTGCCTTTTAAAAAATTAGTGTCTGCAATGGGATGGGGAGGGGGGTGGAAGGGGGGTTTCGGAAGGGGAACACATGTACACCCACGGTGGATTCATGTCAATGTACGGCAAAACAAATGCAATACTGTAAAGTTAGAAAATTAAAAAAAAAAAACATAAAAAAAACATAAAAAATTAGTTTCTGGTTATAGATATTTATAACTGAGTTTTAAGGCAGCAAAAGGGAAAGTATCTTAAAATACAAATAAAAGAAGAAAAATTTTAACATGTTTAATATACGTAAGTAAATCAAATTCAGTGGGTACAGGTGGACTTGGAAATGGGAGCTTGAAGTACCATTTCCAAATGCTACTTAAAGAAGCTACCCAAACGAGGAGACTTTAAAGCATAGGAAGCAAAAAGTTTTGAATTCTGCCTTTTTTCATAGAAACTTAAGGTAAAAAAGGAGAATGGGTAGTTGACAAAATGAAGGAAGAAAACTTCAAACTATCAACTTAAATTAAATATAATGCTGTAAATGTGGATAGAGAAACCCTGTCGGATGCTTTTGGCTTGTGCCCTGATGAAGATTTTGACAGCACTGCACACAGAAATGATCTTGATGTGCTGCCATTTCACTCTTTGCTGAATGTAGCCAATTTAAACTGCTAGAATTTCTTGACATTCCTACTCTGGCATATCTGAGTCAGCATCTTGTTGCTGCAGCAGCTTAATTAAATTTGCCAGTTTGTGCCACAAGGACAGACATGTTCTCATATTCAGAGAGACAGCTGTGAAGCAGTATTGTTAAGAGTTGCGGACACAATACTGTTAGGTTTGGATAGCTCTCAAGACATTTTCTAGTGAGAAATCAATTTGCTGTAATACATTTCTCCCAAGATCAGCAGTTAATATTCATTTTGTTAACCTAAAATATGCTTATTTTTTATACAGTTACTGGAGAAACTTTAGTAGCTAAGTATGTCTTCACCTGTATTATATTCAGAGCCAATCTAAGCATCCTTATTTTAATTTCCTATATTCTTTTTCTCTTCACTAACCTGCTCTCTTGATTAGTTTTCCATACAAAGTTTAGCTCTGAAAGAGTAGTCTTGAATATTTTTCTTATTTGGGGGACTCTTAAGTCTTTTTTTTAAAGAATTTTGAAATTTTTATCATATTTATTCTAGTATTTTAAAGGTGATCTAAAACATCAGTGGTAATTTTAGATGGAGTTTGACACAGATATTGGTAATTCTCAGACTTATGAGGCTGAAACTCTCCTACTTCGCATGACAGATGTTAATAAGAAATAGACACCTCTTTGCTATGAATTGAAATTCATAGATATTAGTAGCCACAGACATAATAGTTTAAAATAATGCTTTAACTATATAAATGTGAAAAGGAAAATCATTTTTATCATGTACTATAGTAGATGCTACTGCACTAGAAGATGTAATGAAGTAGTCAGATGCACCAGCTACCATGAATAAATTGGATTCAAGATAAACTATATCACAAAAAAAATCATAAAAATAAAAGTAAAATTTATTGCTGGATAAATAATAATACAGTAATAATAACAGACCACACTTATTTGTATATGAGAAGGGAAAGTTTGAAATGACCTCTGAATGTTGTGCAGGACACTACCATGCATTATAAAAATCTAGTATTCCTGACCTCTAAATGCCTTCTATTCTTCTATTTTGGGACAACCCAGATACATGCACAGGCTTCCAGAAAGCTCTGAGGGTTAATACTATTAGATTGAGAATCATTGCTCTGGGTATTTCTTTCCCCTCCCCTTTCTTCCTCTTAATCCCTGATTTCCAGATCCTTAGGATTCTCCCCAGTCACCTATTCAATATGTTCAGTTTGGAAAACCGAGGTCTCCATAGTCACATTGTATTGATGTACGTATTTATTTCTGTTTCTTCCCCATTCATTTGTCTGATCCACTTGATTATAAAATCCTAGCGAGTAGAGACTACCGTGCTCAGTGTTGGTTGTATGGTTGTATGTCTACTACCCAGCATAGGGCTGGCACATAGTAGTCACTCAAAATAAATAGTAACGAATGGGGGAATGAAGAATGAATCAGCAGACATTCATCCTTTCATTAGTTTCCCTTTCTTTTGGTTACTGTTGTTTAGTTTGGAACCAAATCATAGGGTACAATTACTGTGGTGGAAATTAAAGTTGCAGAGGCTAAGAAAATGTAGTTTTGTGTGTGTACTTTAAGACTCTTATGAAAAATGTAAATTATAACACTGAATAGCAGTAATAGAAACAGAATATGTTCCAGGTAAGAAATTGGTGTTAATGTACCTTAACTGGGTTAACAAGGTGACTTTTTTTTTTTAATTGGGGGTAGCATTTCATAAACAAATATGGTAACAGGTTCTCTAGCTACTCATTACTTTTTCCTCTAATGCATTTCACTATAGATATGCCAAGATTTCTCTGTATTCATACAAGACATTTCGATAGACTCAGCCATGTGCATGAGTGATAGAGGATTATACAACTTTTTTCAAACAACTATTGCTTCCATAGAATATATCCACACAATGTTCAGACTTTCTTTTTAACTCGAGATAATAAATGCAGAGGAAACCAGGAAATTTAGACTCTCAATGAATTTGTGAACTGCAAGTTTGTGACCTCATCCTATCCTGTTCCTAGTGGCTTTTGTTCACTACATTAACTAGTATATCTTATTGAAGAATTTAAGTATTAAAAAGCAACTTGCATTTAATAAAATGTAAACCCAAAATACTTGCATATATAATTGGCAGGAGTGATTAACTCTTCTTCAATAAAGGGAGAAACTTCCAAACTGAATAACTTGTCTTAGGATTATGCCTCTTCCTCTCTATCAGATAATTGAAGATAGACTTGTGATATGATCCTATCCTGCAGAATACTTAATTTATACTAAATGGCTAAACATCAAAATGCAGGTGGCAGAGTTAGATAATAATCCAGAATTTAGTCTGTTAATCACTCTATATTCTCCCTGGTGATTGAGAATCATGAAGTTTCATGATAGTAATCTTCTTGTGAAAAGCACATATTTGTAAACTGTATTTTTTTTTTCCAGATGTATAGGAGAAAATTTGAATGCCTCAGCAGGTTCTGTAGAAAATGAGCCGACAGTTAATTCAGCAGCTCAAGCAAAGGAAAAAGTTAAAACCACAGTTGGCATGGTTCTTCTTCCAAAACCAAGAGTTCCTTATCCTCGTTTCTCTCGTTTCTCACAGAGAGAACAGAGAAATTATGTGGATTTATTGGTTAAATATGCAAAAGTCCCTGCAAATTCCAAAACTGTTGGAATAAATAAAAATGACTACTTGCAGTACTTGGTATGTATTCTGTTCTTCAGCTTTCATAAAAAAAAATTTAAAGTTAGGAAGTATTTTAAATTTGCTTTTCTTTTTAGGTACAATAAATATTATTAATAAAAATTAAAAATAAAAGGAATTTAATTGACAGAATATTAATGCTTTAATTCTGTTCTTTATTATAGTTAAGGCATTTTGCTCTAGTTCTGAGTATATTTCACCCTAGTTCACGTTAAATACTAGTAGTAGAATTTTACCTTGAATCACTTTAAAATTTTTGTGTAATTATTACTTTAAGTAGTTTTCGAATTCTGAATCATATGTTGCTGTGTTGAACATCACTGTTGCAAACTCATTGTTCATATCTGTGATCATTTCCTTGAGATAAAGTGTTAGAAATATAATTACCAGATGAAAAACTGTACATGTTCTTAAGGCTTTGAGCTGCAGTTACACATGAGAAAATCGTTCTGCAGTTAGTTTAAACCAATTTGTATGTACCACTATAGTACAAAGGTTTTTCCAGACTATCTTCACTAATACTGAACATATTGAAAAAAATGGCAGTCTCTTGCTTTATATTATAGTGGTTACTAATGAAAATAAGCACTTTACATGTGTTTATAAGCCATTTCTAATTCTTATTTTGTAACTTGCCTATTCATACGTGTGCTTATTTTTCCATTTGAGTGTTTGTCCCTTTTTATGTTAATTCAGAACATTTTATTAAATTAATTTATTAATTTCTAATTGTAGTGTTAGTCATCAGCTTTTCTCTTTTTGCACAGTTAACTGTTTTGTGATTTCTGCTTTGGATATGATAATTTTAAGTTCAAATTATTAGTGCAGTGATTGAGAAGTGATTGTCTTTAACCAGGTGTCTTATTCCAAGATATGTCCTTTTTTTCCCAAAATCAGGATATGAAAAAACATGTGAATGAAGAAGTTACAGAATTCCTAAAGTTTTTACAGAATTCTGCAAAGAAATGTGCCCAGGATTATAATATGCTTTCTGATGATGCTCGTCTCTTCACAGAGGTAAAGAAAAATCCCATTTATTTAAGCTCCCAAGTGATAGGCAATAGCAGCATTTTAAAATGTGTGATGATTTTCCAAAAGTATATGTTAATGTTGTCAAATTAGAGAACAAACTGTATACAGGTCTTTTATTCATCATGTATTTAAATGATGAAAATACTAGAAATAATAATACCTCAAAATCAGATACTACAGTATATTCATATATTTTCTTTTAATGATCTAGCTACTGTATTTGAGTTGTATTTTACTCATATGGATGATTTGATGTGATGAACTGATTTGCCTTGTGAGAGAATGGGGTTTAAGGAGTTATCTTAGTCCTTAAAAATCTGAATGATCCTTTAGAACCGAGTGATAAATTTGTGTTCACTCTCCTCATGGTAAACAGCCGCCAGATGATAATTTTCATAAGATAATTTTTTTTATTATTATACTTAAATTATTCATGCAGATTTATTAGCAAAGCATGTAAATCACTCTGCCTTGCAACCACCCATCATTTAATGGACATAGTAAAAATTTAGAGTTGTAGTATTCATCTAGAAACTTCAACTCCAGTCTGAATTATTTTTAAGCCTCTAAAACTAGTCTCTGTACATATCAATGTGAAACACTTAATTGTATTGAATGCTACACTTAAAAATGGTTAAGATATAGATTTTAAGGGTGTTTTACCACTTTTATAAAATAAACATGTTTATTAACAAAGTACATTATTTGATAGCTAGCAATCAGCTTTAAGTCTTTTTATTCAGATTGACTTGGCAGCACATTGTCTTGTTACGTTTTACATCTCACCCCAAAGACTCACTGTTATTTATCTAATTTTTTATTGTTTTCAAATTTTAATTTTATACTATGAAATGTAATGTACCTATGGAAAAGTATTTAGAACAAATATATATAGCTTTCCAACAAATAATTATATAGTGAACACCTATGTGACTCTCTTCCAAGTCAAGAAATAAAACGTTACCATTAACCTAGAAGCCCTCTGTGTATCCCTCCTAAATAATGTTTTCCCTTGTTGAAGAAATAATCACTGTGCCAAGTGACTGGTTTGATAATTTCCATGCCTTAAAAAATTTTTTTTTGGTACTTCAGGCTTTCTTTTGTCTGTTTTTAAATTTTATGTGAATTCTTTTTTTTTTTTTTAATGTTTATGTATTTATTATCTGGCTGCATTGAGTCTTAGTTGTGGCACATGGGATCTCTGTTGTGTCATGTGGACTCTCTAATTGTGTCACATAGGCTCCAGAGTGTGCTGACCTCTCTAGTTGTGGCGTGTAGGCTTGCTTTCTCCATGGCCTGTGGGATCTTAGTTCTCTGACTAGGGATCAAACCCGCATACCCTGCATTGCAAGATGTTCTCTTAACCAGTGGACCACCTGGGGAGTCCCCTCTTTTGTACTATGTGAACAGAATTCTTCCTTTACTCAATAGTATGTTCGTGAGTTTCATGTGTATGTATGTGTGTAGTTGTATTTCATTCATTTTCACTTCTGTACATTTAAGAATGCACATAGTTTATTCTGTTGATCAAAATTTGGGCTGTTTGTACAGACAGACAGAATAGACTTACGGACTTGGGGAGAGGGAAGGAGAGGGTGAGATGTATGGAAAGAGTAACATGGAAACTTATATTACCGTATGTAAAATAGATAGCCAATGGGAATTTGCTGTACGGCTCAGGAAACTCAAAACAGGGGCTCAGTATCAACCTATAGGGGTGGGATGGGAAGGGAGATAGGAGGGAGGCTCAAAAGACAGGGGATATGTGTATACCTATGGCTGATTCATGTTGAGGTTTGCCAGAAAACAACAAAATTCTGTAAAGCAATTATCCTTCAATTAAAAAATAAATTAAAAAAAAATTGAGACTGTGTCTAGATTTGAGCTCTTCAAGGCAGTGCCCCTGTGAAAATTGTCATACATGTCTCTTGGTGCACATGTGCACACATTTCTACTGGATATATGATTAGGAATGAAATTATGGGTATAGAAGAGGCACATCTTCAACTTTAATAGATAATGTTAGACTGTTTTCCAAACTGGTTGTGCCACTTTACATTCTACCCATTAGGTTTTGAGAAGTTTTACTCCATATTCTCAACAAGTTGATACTTAATCATGTTAGTTTTAATCAATCTAGAGGATAGGGTGCTATGTACAAAAGACTGTATACCTTTTCACATGTCTTTGATCATTTCTTGTGATTGATTGTTCAGGTTTTTCCCTTTATTATATTGGATTTTCCCTCTTTTTGTTACTGATCTGTGGGAGTTTTTTGAATATTCTAAATACAAGAGTTTTATGGGTTGTATAGTAGTCCCTCCTTAAACCCAGTTTCGCTTTCTTCAGTTTCAGTTATCCACGAGTGGAAAATTGCAGAAATAATTCATCACATATCATTTTGAGTAGCATGATGAAGCATCCTGCTTCAGCCCACCTGGAATGTGAATCATCCTTTTGTCTAGCATCTCCCACCCATGAGTCTCTTAGTAACCACCTTGGTTATCAGATGACTGTTGAGGTGTCACAGTGCTTGTGTTCAAGTCACCCTTACTTTGCTTGATAATAGCCCAGTGGTGCCAGTGTAGTGACACTGGCCATTTGGGTATGTCATAAAGAAGCCACAGAGTGTTTCCTTTAAGTAAAAAGGTGAAAGTTCTCGACTTAGTAAGGAAAGAACAAAAATCATATGCTGCAGTTGTAAGATTTACATCAAGAATGAATCTTCTATCCATGAAATTATAATGGAGGAAAAAGAAATTTGTGTTTTGTTGGCCTACCTCAAACTGCCAAAGTTATAGCTGCAGTGCTTAGCTAAGACTAAAGAGACCTTGATTTTGTAAGATATTTTGAGAGCAGAGGCCACATTAACATAACTTATTGCAATATCACTATAATTGTTCTGTTTTTATGTTATTGTTGTTTTTAGTCTCTTATTCTGCCTAATTTTTAAATTAAATTTATCATAGATATATATGGATAGGAAATGATATTTGGTTTTACCCATGATTTCAGACATCCACTGAGGGTCTTAGAGTCTATCCCCCCTGGATAAAGGGAACTACTGTATACATAGGAAGTTTTTTCCTTTACCTGATACAACAGTTTCTTTTAATCTACAAGTTACCCCTCCATATTTTTTCCTTTAACTATCTTTTCAAGAACCTGGATCGTTTGACCTGTAGACTTTCCTTCAGTCCAGATTTTGATAATTACATATTCATAATAATCCTCAACATGTTCCTCTTTACTCTGTATTTCTTACAAATTGTCAACTGGATCCAAAACTTGATCAGAATTATAGCCTTGCCAAAGGGATTTAACATATAGATGGTGGTATATTCTTTAATCAGGTGATACATAATGTCTGATTGTTTTTTGAGATGTTAGGAGCTATTGGTGTTTAATCCCTGGATTCATTGATTCACTTGGTCTGAAAAATTATAAGATTCATTATAATTGCATCATTTATTTTTATTCATAGTTGGAATAATTTTATAAAGATATTTTTCCTCATCTACTGTTTGGCTTCCCATTTCATGTAGCAGAAAAAAATGCTAGATTCTTAATCAGTTTTGAAAAAACTAATTGGCCCCTTCTTACTTTACAATGGTGATCATTGTTTTTTTAAAAATATTCTTGAATCATGAAGATAAGTATATTTGATGGATTTTAGTCCATTACAATTATCCTTTTTGAAATTCAGATAATACCAGCTTTGAACAGTGATGGGTTCTTCATACAGGCTTTGAGTCACTCTAGTAGTCTTTGAGGCTTATTTTGTACAATACCTAACCCAGCCCTGGAATCAAGAATTTCCTAGAGCCTTAGTTTCTAGTGGTATTTCAAGACTACAGTCTGGGCACTGGGGATGCTCACTGCACCTAGGTTGATCAGTGTTTCTGAGAACATTTCCATTTATGGAGCAAGAAAAAGTATATTTTAAAGAAAAAAAATGGACTTACCTGGTGATACACTGGCTAAGACTCGATGTTCCCAATGCAGGGGGGCCTGGGTTCAATCCCTAATCAGGGAACTGTATCCCACATGCCACAGCTAAGACCTGGCACAGCCAAATAAATAAAAGTTTTTAAAACTTTTTATTTTGTATTGGTGTATAGCCGATTAACAATGTTGTGCTAGTCTCAGGTGAACAGCGAAGGGACTCAGCCATACATGTACATGTATCCATTCTCCCCCAAACTCTTCTCTCAAGGCTGCCACCTATCATTGAGCAGAGTTCCATGTGCATGTCCTTATTGGTTATCCAATTTAAATATATCAGTGTATACATGACCATACCAAACTACCTACAGACCTCTATCCCCCAGCAACCATAAGTTTGTTTTCTAAGTCTATGCGTTTCTTTCTGTTTTCTCAGTTCAATTCAGTCGCTCAGTCGTGTCCGACTCTTTGCGGCCCCATGAACCACAGCACACCAGGCCTCCCTGTCCATCACCAACTCCCGGAGTCCACCCAAACCCATGTCCATTGAGTCGGTGATGCCATCCAACCATCTCATCCTCTGTCTTCCCCTTCTCCTCCTGCCCTCAATCTTTCCCAGCATCAGGGTCTTTTCCAATGAATCACCTCTTCGCATCAGGTGGCCAAAGTATTGGAGTTTCAGCTTCAACATCAGTCCTTCCAATGAACACCCAGGACTGATTTCCTTTAGGATAGACTGGTTGGATCTCCTTGCAGTCCAAGGGACTCTCAAGAGTCTTCTCCAACACCACGGTTCAAAAGCATCAATTTTTCTGCGCTCAGCTTTCTTTATAGTCCAACTCTCACATCCATACATGACCACTGGAAAAACCATAGCCTTGACTAGACAGACCTTTGTTGGCAAAGTAATGTCTCTGCTTTTTAATATGCTGTCTAGGTTGGTCATAAGTTTCCTTCCAAGGAGTAAGCGTCTTTTAATTTCATGGCTGCAATCACCATCAGCAGTGATTTTAGAGCCCAGAAAAATAAAGTCTGCCACTATTTCCACTGTTTCCCCATCTATCTGCCATGAAGTGATGGGACTGGATGCCATGATCTTAGTTTTCTCAGTGTTGAGCTTTAAGCCAACTTTTTCACTCTCCTCTTTAACTTTCATCAAGAGGCTCTTTAGTTCTTCTTCACTTTCTGCCATAAGGCTGGTGTCATCTGCACATCTGAGGTTATTGATATTTCTCCCGGCAATCTTGATTCCAGCTTGTGCTTCCTCCAGCCCAGCATTTCTCATGATGTACTCTGCATATAAGTTAAATAAGCAGGGTGACAATATACAGCCTTGACGTACTCCTTTTCCTATTTGGAACCATTCTGTTGTTCCATGTCCATTTCTAACTGTTTCTTCCTGACCTGCATACAGGTTTCTCAAAAGGCAGGTCAGGTGGTCTGGTATTTCCATCTCTTTCAGAATTTTCCACAGTTTATTGTGATCCACACAGTCAAAGGCTTTGGCATAGTCAGTAAAGCAGAAATAGATGGTTTTCTGGAACTCTATTGCTTTTTCGATGATCCATCAGATGTTGGCAATTTGATCTCTGGTTCCTCTGCCTTTTCTAAAACCAGCTTGAACATCTGGAAGTTCACAGTTCATGCATTGCTGAAGCCTGGCTTGAAGAATTTTAAGCATTACTTTACTAGCATGTGAGATGAGTGCAATTGTGCAGTAGTTTGAGCATTCTTTGGCATTGCCTTTCTTTGGGATTGGAATGAAAACTGACCTTTTCCAGTCCTGTAGCCACTGCTGAGTTTTCCAAATTTGCTGGCGTATTGAGTGCAGCGCTTTCACAGCATTATCTTTCAGGATTTGAAATAGCTCAACTGGAATTCCATCACCTACTCTAGCTTTGTTCATAGTGATGCTTCCTAAGGCCCACTTGACTTCACATTCCAGGATATCTGGCTCTAGGTGAGTGATCACACCATCGTGATTATCTGGGTCACGAAAATCTTTTTCATACAGTTCTTCTGTGTATTCTTGCCACCTCTTCTTAATATCTTCTGCTTCTGTTAGGTCCCCACCATTTCTGTCCTTTATTGAGCCCATCTTTGCATGAAATGTTCCTTTGGTATCTCTAATTTTCTTGAAGAGGTCTCTAGTCCTTCCCATTCTATTGTTTTCCTCTATTTCTTTGCGTTGAAGAGGAAGGCTTTCTTATCTCTCCTTGCTATTCTTTGGAACTCTACATTCAAATGGATATATCTTTCCTTTTCTCCTTTGCTTTTCCCTTCCCTTCTTTTCACAGCTATTTGTAAGCCCTCCTCAGACAGCCATTTTGCTTTTTTGCATTTCTTTTTCTTGGAGATGGTCTGGATTCCTGTCTCCTGTACAATGTCACGGACCTCCATCCATAGTTCATCAGGCACTCTGTCTATCAGATCTAGTCCCTTAAATCTATTTCTCACTTCCACTGTATAGTCAAAAGGGATTTCATTTAGGTCATACCTGAATGGTCTAGTGGTTTTCCTTACTTTCTTCAATTTAAGAAATTTTTGGTGTGGTAAAATATATAACATAAAATTTACCATTTTAACCATTTTTAAGGATTGTTCAGTAGCATTAAATATTTGAACACTGTTGTGAATAGATTTTCATCATTCATTCCCAAACTATTCCATCTTCTCAAACTGAAACTATATTCATTAAATAACTCATCATTTGCCCTCCACCCAATCCCTTACAACCACCATTCTACTTGTTATTTCTATGAATTTAACTTCACTATGTACCTTATATAAGGGGAGTCATTACAGTGCTTGTCCTTTTGTGATTGGTTTATTTTACTTAGCATAATGTCTTCAGAATTCAACCATGTTGCAGCTTGTGTCAGAATTTCCTTACCTTTTTTAAAAATTTATTTTAATTATGGCAAAATACATATGACATTAAATTTACTGGCTTAACCATTTTTTAAATAGGCAGTTCTATAGTATTAACTACATTCATATTTTTGTATGGCCAATCTCCAGAACTCTTTTCATCCTGTAAAGCTGAGACTATCCCTGTTTCTGAACTGTTTCTATTCACAACACTTCTGAAACCATTTATGTGGGATTTTTCCCTCATACCAACCGATTCTCCAACTCTGGAGACACTGAGCCTAGGCTTTCCATGACTCACCCTTATCTTGAGTTCAATAATTAGGTAGAATGGCTTAGAGAACACAGGAAAGTATTTTACTTGCTATTTCCAGTTTAATATAAAGAATACAACTGAAGAACAGCCAAATGGAAGAGAAAGATGCATAACGCAAGTTGTGAGGAAAGAGGCACAGAGCTTCCATGCCCTTTCCAAGCACACTACCCTCCCAGACCTCCGTGTCTTCAACCCAGAAGCTCTCTGGATCCCATTGTTGAGATTGTTGAGGGGGCTTCTATGGAGATTACTTAGTGACATGCTTGATCAAATCATTGGCTACTGTGACTAGCTGCCTATGGGCCTTTTGTCATCTCATTAGCATAAAGAAGACATTTTTATCACTTAGGAGATTCCAAGAGCTTTAGGAGCTATGTGTCAGGAATAAGGAACAAACACAAACTATTTCTTATTGTATCACACACCATTTACTTTCTGTCTTTAAATTTGTCTGCTGTAGATACCCCCATATAAGTGGAATCATATTGTATTTGTCTTTTTGTGATTGACTTACTTTGCTTACCATAATGTCTTCAAGATTCATCCAGCTGTAGTGTGTGGCAGAACTTCCTTTCTAAGGCTGAATATTCCATTGTATGTATGGACATTTTGTTTGTCCGTTCATCCATTGATAGACACATGATTTGCTTCTGTTTGGCTGTTGTGAATAACACTGCTGTGAATGTGGGTATACAGATTATCTATTAAGATCTCTGTTTCTCAAGCATTAAATGCAGCACTCTCACGTTCAGGTCCCTACCTAATCTTAGAAATAGTTGAGGCATTTGCTCTCAAGCCACTTCATGTGTTTCTTACTGCTCACTGCTCCTGTTTTTCCTCATTCTAGGTATTTGGAGTTCGTTTATTTAGTTATGGTCCTTGAAGATTCTTCTCGCTTTTACCAAGCCCAGCAATGCATGAAAATTGCTAGTTGTAACCTAGCCAGGATCTAGTGTTATTTGGATAGGAGTGCTGTTCAAGATAGTACTTTAGCATATTGCCAGAAGTAGTGTCTGTTAAATGTTAAGCTTGAAACATGTGTGAAAATGTATTTTCTCTTTCTGGAGCATAGTCATTTTCATCTTTCATTGTAATGATGTGTTTTTGCTGTTTTTAATTTTCCAAGATACTTTGAGTGTTAAATAATATTCGTGGGTTGGTGATGAGGATCAGCCTGAATCTCTTTTAACCTCATTTGTTCACTCTTAGTTGTTTTTCCAACGTAAGTAAATTACTAATTAAAATTTTTTAACTAAATATTTTAAATAAGATCTTTTTGTTACTTAATACCTACCATCTGTGAAATACCTTTAATACTATGTAATATATCTGAGTATAGGTATAAAACTGTCATAGATTTACATTGAATTTTTCTCTTGCTGTGATTACTGAGTAAACTTACCTAAAGAGCACTGTGACATTCAACAGTGTTTTACCAAGGAAGATGTTCAGATAAATATCTAATCAGGATAGTCTGTATGTCACATAGTTCTTATATATTGCTTTCTTTTGCATGTTCAAATTTTTGTAATGACTACTTTAGGACAGAAATGTTAGGGGTGAAAGTTGACATTATAAATGAGCAAAGATATTATGCAAATCTGAGTTTGCAGTTAACTAGGTTTTTGTTGTTGTCATTAATATTTATTTGGCTGCGCCTGTCTTAGTTGCAGCATGTAGAATCTAGTTCCCTGACCAGTGATCAAACCCAGACTCCCTGCTTTTGGAGCACAGACTCTCAGCCACTGGACCGCTAGGGGAGTCCCTTGACTAGGGTTATTAAAAACAAACAGAACTTCTCCATATCAACCTACATATGCCTTAATTGCAAGTAGTGTGTGTGTGTGAATTGTTCAGTCACGTCCAGCTCTTGCGACCCCATGGACTGTAGCCTGCAGGCTTCTCTGTCCCTGGAATTCTCCAGGCACGAATACTGGAGTGAGTAGCCATTCCCTTCTCCAGGAGATCTTCCCAACCCAGGGATCAAACCCAGGTCTCCGGCATTGTAGGCAGATTCTTTACCGTCTAAGCCACTGGTGAAGCCCAATTGCAAATAATATCCTGAATTAAATATCAAAGTCATTATTAAAGAGCATAGAATTGAGGGGGAGACTGTGAAAGATAGCAGGGAAAGAGGATTAAAGAAGGGGAGAAGATATGAAACTATGTATGAAAAGGTATTGGAGTAATGATACTAATTTGTAATGACACATTTTATAAATGCCTAATGGGAAAGGGGATATAAGATATAAAAGTATACTTATTGCTAAAAGCTTTTGTGATATAAACTATATTCTAAAAGGTAAAGTTCACTGAGAGGAGAAGAAAAAAACACATCCATTTGGTCCTCCATATCTGCCAGTTCTGCATCAGTCAATATGCATGGCTGACGGTACTATATACCATTTTATATAAGCCATTTGAGCATCCTCAGATTTTGGTGTCCATGGGAGATTCCAGAGATACCGAGAGACACCTGTATCTTAGAAGATAATGTAGTGTGTATGGTTTTACATTCTAACTCCCCTACCCCCTCCAAAATTGCTGTGCTTCTTTGAGTTATTTATATGTCATCACAAGTGGCATATATTCTGTTTTAGTGGAACAGTGAATTTTCCTTCCTCATTACATTTCCTTGTAAGTCATTAATATTTTGAGAACATTTTGGAGAGAAGATAATACAAATTAGTTATAACCTTTCTCATTTAGTTTTTAGATGGAATATTAGAATAACCTGTAAGATAACTACTTCATTAATTCATTGTGCTTGGGAATCTTTTTAGGGTATTAAACTTATTTCTAATCATTCATGTAGCTAATTTTAACAAAGTGTGTTAAAATTTTCACATGTCTCTATTTCCTTGAGTTTCTTAAATAGCATAGAAAATATGACTTCTCTAACTTTAAATTCTAGGGCTTCCTTGATAGCTCAGTTGTTAAAGAATACACCTACAATGCAGGAGACCCTGGTTCAATTCCTGGGTTGGGAAGTTCCACTGAAGAAGGGATAGGCTACCCACTCCAGTACTCTTGGGCTTCCCTCGTGGCTCAGCTGGTAAAGAATCTGCCTGCAATGTGGGAGACCTGGGTTGGATCTCTGGATTGGGAAAATCCCCTGGAGAAGGGAAAAGTGGCCTGGAGAATTCTAATACAATTGCTACTTTTAGTATTACTAAGCATCATTTTTTAAAGAAATTATGCTAAAAAGAGTTGTTATGAAAAATAAGAGTTTGAATCAAATAAAGAATATACAGTATGCCTGAGTTATTAGAAGTTCAGTTAATGAATGAGGCTCATACTTGAAATAAATAATTTTATAGTCACATGTAACTGAATTATTTTTGTTGCATTATTAGAGCAGTACAATAAAAATGAATTTCTCTTAATTTTTAATTTTTAGCAAATTTTAAAAGCTTGTATTGAACAAGTGAAAAAGTATCCAGAATTCTTTACTCTCCATGAAGTCACCAGCTTAATGGGATTCTTCCCATTCAGAATAGAGATGGGATTCAAGCTAGAAAAAACTCTTCTCGCATTGGTAAGGTTTGCCATATGAAAATAAAAATAAACATATTTTTGTCTGAAATACCATCCATATTTCACATGGAAACAATTTAAATATATTTCCGTATTTATGCTTTAATTTTGAGCAGTAGCAAGATGTAATTTTTAAAATATGCAATACAAATGTATCCCCTTTTATTGTATGTCTGCAAGTATTTGATATTTTAAAAATTATTACTACCAACTTTATTTCTTGATTTTGTTAGTTTCCATCTTTTTTAATGTTCCTGAATATAATCAAAAAGCCCCTTTAAAGGATTTTACTGACAATTATATTGGAAGTATGTGTGTGGAGAAGATATCTTCTCTTACACCCGGTTATGACTTGTACTGAATAAAATGAGAGGTTAGAATTTAAAGTGACAGAGAAAATTCCATGTCATCCTTGTCTTGGATCCTTTTTTTAAGAGACATATATGGTGACTGTTAAGTAAAAAACATGAAAGTCTTGTCTTAAGGCTCTAAATTTGATAATTTGCATTTAGTGAATGATGAATTTTAAGTTTAATGAAAAGATACTTCAGGAAAAAATACATCAAGATTTCTGTATAAAACATTCATTTTTTCCTTATTTAGGGAAGTGTAAAATATGTGAAAACAGTATTTCCCTCAATGCCTGCAAAGTTGCAGCTGTCAAAAGATACCATACCAGCCACTGAAACACCAGAACAAATAGCTGCAGCTATGCATTATGTAAGTAGTAAGATGGTTTTGGATCTTCCTTAAAACTTGATGAGGTAATCTTCTTTACCTCATAAAGTACATGTGACCTGATTGTTCTAAAGTACCCTTTCTTAATTTCTCCCTTCTTCTCATTACTTAGTCAAAGAAGTTTCCAATAAGTATAATCAAGTAACAAGTTTTATGTTGTTTTTCAGGACATTAGTCAAGACCCAAATGCAGAGAAGCTTGTTGCAAGATACCACCCTCAGATAGCTTTAACTAGTCAATCATTATTTACCTTATTAAATAATCATGGACCAAGCTACAAGGAACAGTGGGAAATTCCAGTGTTTATTCAAGTAATACCTGTTGCAGGTGTGTGATTTGCCTTGTCAAGTAACGCTCTTAAAAGAGGAGTTCGAACAGTTCTCTTTCAGCTCTCTAAATACAGGTGGTCATTTGTCAAATACAAAAAGCTTAAGTTTTGATTTAAGGAGGATGTAAATTTGACATTTATATTCAGGAGAACTTTTTAAGGTGTAGTGCTGCTCTAGAATTGACTCTTATAAGTGAGTTATTAGATCTACAGGACCTGTATGCATGCTAGGTTTGTGAGAAGTAGAGAAAAAAATTATAGTTTAGGGTGTCCAGAAACATATGAAATGGGAAAGGTTCTTCTGTCTTTCACTGAAACGAAAGGAATGTAATATTTTATTAGACAGCCTAAAATGGATTAGTTTACAGGGCTTGTTTACTTACCTATTATTGGAATTCAGATTTAAAGTAAGTCTATACTTACAAACGTAGGATAGTCTCTCTCTTGATGGTAAAATTAGTATTTACACATGAATTCTGTATAAAATATTATTTCCCTTCTGTTTTTGTTCATATTTAATAGATTTTTGTGTCTTCTAGAATTAATATTCGTACATGTAACAGCACAATTCTAGTAAATGAAGGACTATGTCTAAAAATAAAACTACAAATTAGAGTTAAATATAATATATTCTCTGGTAACCATTTTATCACTTTTTGAAAGTATAACTCAAGAGCAACTGAGTAATAATGACAGTAAAAGTATAATATTAATAATAAACAGAAAATCCTCTAAAAACTTGTTAGAAAAAGAACATATTTTCTTGCCAGTAAGAATCTCTTGCCCTTAGATCTGTAAGAGTCTTTAAATTTCTTCATGTTCAAGGCACATGTATGGGACATGTGCTTCCACTTTCCTATCCTGTGTCTCTTTGTTTAGTAATTCTTCTGTTGTACATCCTATAGTGTTTATTTTTATATGACTACTACAAACTAATCACTCCCATTCTTTTTCTGTTTTAAGGTTCAAAACCAGTTAAAGTAATTTATATTAATTCACCACTTCCCCAAAAGAAAATGACAATGAGAGAGAGAAATCAAATCTTCCATGAAGTTCCCTTAAAATTCATGATGTCCAAAAATACATCTGTTCCAGTGTCTGCAGTATTTATGGACAAACCGGAAGAATATGTATCTGAAATGGATGTATGTAACACTTTCTTTTTTTTTTTTCCTTAAGAGAATGTACTTGTTTATCCTTTTAAAGTGTAATGTTTTACTGCAGGTCTCTAAATCTGGTAATTAAAAATATAAACGTTAGATTAAAACTTAAAATTGAACCCCCAGTGGATCTAGACTTTAAACAGCTAATTTAACCTCCTTCATCCCCAGTTTTCTTCTATTATGGAAGAAGGATGATAATACCTACTTCATAAAATTACTGTCAGAATTAAATTTGATATTTATATGTAAAATGTTGAGCACAGTCTTTAGCAGTATTTATATACTCAGTAATGGCGGTCAGTGTGGTAATGGTTTTATTTAATTGGTTTCATTAGTATTCAATAGTTTTTAGGTATGAAAAGGATCAGATGAGTTTAATGCAGAAAGTATTTAGCCGAATTGTTAATCCTTATTAGTATATACTATTATCTATGTGACCTTAGGCAAACTATATAATCTATCTGTGTCTAGTTTGCTCATCTGAAGATGGGTATCATGATAACCTAGGCTTCCCAGGTGACTCAGTGATAATCTGCCTGCTATTGCAGGAGACACAGATTCGATCCCTGAGCAGGAAAGATCCTCTAGAGGAGGAAAATGGCATCCCACTCCAGTATTCTTGCCAGGATAATCCCATGAACAGAGGAGCCTGGCGGGCTACAGTCTATGGTGTCACAAAGAATCAGACACTACTGAGCATGTAGGCATGCATAATGATAACCTAACTCATAGAATTATTTGAGATTAAATGAGTTAATGCATCTAAAGCATTGAGAACAGTGCTTGGCATTTCATAAATACTAACCTTTATTATTTTGTGTATTGTAAAATATTTTCCCATGATTCTTAGAGTAAGACATTCTGTTTTACAAAACTTTTATTCATCTATCCCACAAATATTTATTGAGCAGATACTATTGCATGCACTAAGGATACAACAGTAAATAAAAATGAAGTCTTTTTTCTCAGAATTTACATCAGTGTCAGGATACATAATTAAAACTGTATCAAAAACAAATATTAATAAATGCTATGCAGAAAAATGGAGCAGGTTAGGGAAAAGAGATGAGAATAGGATTCATGATCAGGAACACTTCTCCAAGGACAGGAAATATGAAAAAGGACTTGAATAAAATGAGAGAACAAACCAGATTAGAAAATAAAATAGGAAAATGTTGTTCTTATTTATACATAAGAACTCATACTATTTTAAGAATATTGACCTTTTGTTTTTCACGTTGGCCTATGTATTTTTTGGTTTACTTTGCCTTTCAATGTTTTTATGATGTATATGTCATAAAGCACTTCCAACTTTCTTAAGTTTTTATAGCTTGTTTTCTGTTTTGTTTTACATTTTTAAATCTACCTAAAACTTACATTGGTGTGAGAAGAATGTCAGCAAGTAACAAGTACTATGAAAAAAATGAAGTAGGTTAAGAGGGATAAAAAGTGACCGGATAACTTCTTTCAGTAACGGCAGGCCAGATAATTTGGACCATCCATTACTGATGTCAACTGAAAAGCACTGTACATATTATATAAATTTATTTCTTAGAATCATCAAAGACCTAACAAGATAAGGGGAACTTATAGGACTGAGATACTAAAGAAAACTGGAATCCAGGTTGATAAGCCTGTCACGTAGGGTAATTTTTGTCCTAATGATATTTGCCAGTTCTGAAGAGGCAACAGAATATGTGCTTTTTGGCAGCATCACAGGACTAGTCAGAGTTCACTTTTCCACCATGAGCTTAGACCCTGCAGGGCTGTACACCAGAAGTAAGGATGAACCAGAAATAAATCAGCTTTTTCATAGATTGTATCCTGGGTTTTCAGGCCTTGAACTTGGATTCAGATGCTTTTGGATTGCTGATATCTCTAGATACCTAGCAAAGGCAAGTGAAAATAATTCTTAGAGGAACAGAATGACATTTTGAGCTTCATATTATTTCTACAAATAACTAGACACTGAAGGAGACTGGATACTCTGAGCAAGAACCATCATAAACAATGATTTGAAAAAGAACTAAGTTAAACATTTTTTAATGAAAAACATATCAAGTACAGTTAAGAATTCTGTAAAGGTGGTTATTAGCACATTAGATAAAACTGATAAGAGAATTAATAAACTGAAGTTGGGTCTTAAATAACTATTTGTAATGAAACACAAACAACAAAATGAAACTAATGGAGAATAGGGCATAAGGTATAGAGAATATAGTGAGAATGTCCAGCATTTGTATACTTTTACCCAGAAGGAAGGTATAAAAGAGATAATGGGACAAAACCACACTTGGAGACAAAATACTCTTAAAAGCCACCAAAGAACCAAAAGGCACATTGCCTGTAAAGGACTGAGAGTTAGACTGGCAAGTAACTTCTAAACAACAACAATGGAAACCAGAAGACTTGTTGGGACAATATATTGTGGTGAGAGAAAATAGCCAGTGAAATATCCTTAAATAATCAAAAATTAAACATAATTCAGATATTAATAAAAACTGTGTTTGCTACTCACAAACCCCCTCTAATGGATGTTCTTTGTTGTGGTGGTTAGTTGCTAAGTCATGTCCAACTCTTTGCAACCCTCTGGACTATAGCCTGCAAGGCTCCTCTGTCCCTGTGATTTACCAAGCAAGAATATTAGAGTGGGTTGCCATTTCCTTCTCTGGGGGATCTTCCTAACCCAGGAATCAAACCCACGTCTGCTTCATTGACAGGCAGGTTCTTTACCACTGAGCCACCAGGGAAGCCTGAATATTCTTTAAGCACAAGGAAAATAATCCCAGATGGAAAGAGGGTAGTGAAAGATGTGAGAATAAAAAAAGTGAAGATAATGTGGATGGACTCTAATTTGTAGGTGAGTGCAGGGACACTCGGGACCTCAACATAGTTCTGAGATGACCTGGGCCCTAAGAACTCGAGAAACTAACCAACCAAAGTTCCTTCCAAGACAGAAGCCTTCACTCAGGAAAAGTCATTAGTGGTAGTCTGTATTGAGCAGAACAAGGACATTAAAGGTAAAAGAAGAATAAGTTTTCAGACAGTTGTTGTAGAGGGGAATAGAGGAAACAGATATTAGAATGTACTAAAGATTTTATATGCACACATGAATGCAAACCAACCTGCATGCATATATACGTATCTAGTAGTAACAATGAAGCATGGGCTTAGAGCCATGAGTCTGAATGCTGTCCTGGGACAGCCCCACACAGGATTGCTCTCTTACAGGTAACAATCTGAGCAGATAAACACATCTCAATTAAACATGAGAAACAAAAGAGAATTATTGATGGAAGCTCTTACAAAGTTACTAGAGGAAAAGATAATTGCTATAACATTTCTATAGTCAAATGAAGAAAGATATACCCATAGAACAGAGGAAAGCTAATGTGTTCATCCTTCACCCTAGAATTCTCACTTCTAAAGTAGCTCAGAGGTACACTAGGAAAAGAATGAAATATCTGTGCAGGATATTCATTGCAGCTCTAAGGTATTCATTGGAAACAGTCCTCATGTCCCTTAATAGGGTATTTATTA
The DNA here is from genome assembly GCA_024291935.2 of Okapia johnstoni. Lineage (NCBI taxonomy): Eukaryota > Metazoa > Chordata > Mammalia > Artiodactyla > Giraffidae > Okapia > Okapia johnstoni. The sequence continues at coordinate 49,055,457 of CM044307.1, read as the reverse complement.
AATAAACTGTACATCTTCAGTAGCCTACTATGCAGCTGTTACAGGCACACGTTGCTTTACTGCACTTCAAAGATGCTGCTGTTGGGTTTTTACAAATGGAAGGTTTGTGGTAACCCTGCATCAAGCAGGTCCTTCATCGCCATTTTCCAACAGCATTTTCTCACTTCATGTCACTGTGACACGTTTGGTAATTCTCGAGTATTTCAAAATAATTATATTTGTTATGGTGATCTGTGATCAGTGATTTTTGATGTTACTATTACAATTTGCTGAAGGCGCAGATGATTGTTAGCACTTTTTAGCAGTGAAGTATTTCTTAAGATGTGTATACTTTTAAAGACATAATGTCATTGCACACTTAATACACTATAATGTAAATATCTTTATATGCCCTGGGAAACCAAAAATATTTGTGTGAGTCACTTTTTTTGTGATATTTGCTTTATTGTTGTGGTTTAGAACTGAAATATACAGTATCTCCAAGGTATGCCTATAAAGAGAATCAGAAAGCTCTAGGTATGCGACTATAATGTGATATCCAATATATATTAAGTGAAAATGGTCACTCAGATAATTTAGTGACTAAAAATTTATATCATGTTTAGAAAGAATTGCCAAAAAATCTTAAATTTCTTTTAATAATCATATTGTTAGTAATGATATTGCTGTTCTTATTTTGAACATATTAGATAGTATGATAAAACACATAAGTACTTATGTTTGCATTAGATAACAAGAATTGTAGCATAGGAGGTACAAATGCCAATCAAAGAAGTAAAAACCTTATAATAATACTGGAATTGTGTAAAAAAGATGCTTGAAGATTTTCCCGTTGGCCAGAGATGTGTTAGCTTGACTTTCATGAAAAACAACTCTACAGTAGATAGAAACATATGAAATATGTTAAAATCCATGAATTTAAAATATCTTTTTAAAAGTGTGTCAGTCACCTTCAGAGAATGCTAGTGTATCAAGTCATTATTCTGAAAACTTTTAAAATTTCAAATATCTGTCTTTTCCAGTACAAACTGTATTTCAGGGTAATGCTAAAATATTACTGTCAACATTTTGCAGTTTCTAAGTGAATGTGAAAGTGTTAGTCACTCGGTCGAGTTCGACTCTTTGCAACCCCCATGGGCTGTAAGCCCACCAGCATTCCTCTGTCCGTGGAATTCTCTAGGAAGTAGGTAGTCATTCCCTTCTCCAGGGGATCTTCCTGACCCAGAGATTGAACCCAGGTCTCTTGTATTGCGGGCATATTCTTTACCTTCTTAGCCACCAGAGAAGACCTTGCAGCTCCTAATGAAATAGTAAATCTAGGCAGTGATCATCATCAATGACTGCTAAAATCATTAAAAGATCAGTAAGGAATTTTGATAGGATAGGTTGTTGACACTTGATGAAGCAACAGAACAATTGTAGTATCACAAGAAGAAAGATAACCAAACATCACTAGCCTCCTGTTTGAAGTGGGAGGTATACATTACCACATACAACATATGAAGAGTTTTTTAAATATGCCTGAATCTAATCAAGCTACTAGATATTTAATAGGAAATGTAGGGGAAGCATGTGTTAAATGATATCATGGCGATGCAAAATCCAGAATGTGAAAAATTCCACAGGATAACTGATTTAGTTTCTTCTACAAATATCTGGTGGATATGGGAATTGGCAGAGAGTAAAGGACAGGTTTTTGACAAAGAAAATTGAGAGCCATCAACCAAATATAGAGTCCGGATCTTGGTGGGATCCTTATTCCAATAAACAGTTGTAAAAAGAAATGTATCGGACTAGGAAATTTTAACACTGATTAGGTATTTCATGACATTAAGGAAGTGTTAATTTTATTGATATAATTAATATGTTTAACAGAAGAATTCTTTCATAAGCACATATTTACAGGTAAATACCATTTTTAATTTTACCCAAATTTGTTCTGTCAGAGGTGAGAGCATTGTTTTTCAGTTCATTAATTTTGGTTTTATATTTATGAAATTTTATTATTTTGAATATATTATTCTTTACCTATTTCTTGAAAAGGCTATGAATGATACTTCCAATTTTTAATATTCACTGTTTTCATTTTTGTTGCTTTTTAAATAATCAGTAATTATCACTCTAATTTCTTCTTTTATCCAACAGTTCGGGCAGTTTTAAATTTCCAATTGCTTGCATTTATTAATGTTTGTTGACTCTTTTCTTAATTTATGTAAAAAATTTCTTAATTTATTTCCTTCTAAACAGACAGTCAGACCTTAGTAGATTCTGCTTTGTACTCTATTGATATTTTCTTTGTGTATTAATTTGTAGTCCGTCTTTGGAAATACCCCTTCGATCCTTGGGCGGGAAAAGGTATATCTTTGTAGTCTATGTGTATGTTTTCAGTCATTCATGTATCTGTTTCAGTTATTAAATATTCATACTTTCTACATCCCTTTCTTTACTTACTTAGAAACAGTGTATCATTGACCATTTCAAATTTTCCTTTATTTTTCAGTTTTGACAGTTTTAATGTTGTTATTTGGCATGTCACAAATCATTATCTATTTATCATGGATTTCATCTTTTTTCTTTTAGGGTTTTTTTTTTTTAATTCAGTCGAGCCATGTGGCTTCTGGAATATTAGTTCCCTGACCAGGGATTGAACCCATGCCCTTGGCAGTGGTAGTACAGAGTTCTAACCACTGGACTGTCCAGGAATTTCCTGGACTTCATCTTTTTTTCAACATAGGATTCCTTTTTCTATCCAATGCTTTTTGCATTGACTTTTCTCTAACACTTACTACTGTTAGTTCTTTCTTTATTTCTTGATGTCATGTCCCATTGTTTCTCCTTGAATCTTTTTGTGTAAGAATACCTCACGTAAACAGTGTATAGCTTTATTTTATTTTTTGACTAAATGTGGTATTGTTTAGTAAGAAACTACTATGATTGTCTTTACCGAGAAATTTTCTATATGTAATTGCACTTTTAATGCTTAGAACAAACCTAAGATGATGACCCTATTGTCATTATTTTACTGATGAGGAAATTGAGTTTCAGAGAGGTAATTTAACACAGATGGATCTTTCTTACTCACTGCCTGAGGCTGTCAGAATATTTTTCTCTCAAATCCTAAACTGTAAGACAATTTCATGGTGTTTATCTAAAATACTCTGCCAGACTAAGGAGAGATTTTGCTACTTGACAAGACAGTTTATTCCTGAATAAATTAAAACTGTCTAGAGTTCTTCCATGACTAAAACAGTACATAAAAATCTATAACCTTCAATGGCTTCATGTCCCAAGCTACAGTAAAACCATTTCCTATCCATTGTTCCTCATGCTGCTGCAAGTTATTTTCCCTGAGTGGATGTGTGAAGAAAGGTACTGATTGATGTTAGAAGCTGGTGACTCTTCCACAGTTGCAGTTTCCTTAGAGTCGCAAGAGGCTTTCCTCCTGGTCACTTAAGTCCCGCAAGAGCATATAAAGTGGGTGTGAATGGAAAACCACTGCCTTCCTGTTTGGCCTCACATTTCTTCTTTGAGGTCCTACTTGTTTTTGATTAGTGGGAATACCTCTTGAGATGTGGTAGTTTACAAGTATTTCCCATTTCCTATGGTACAGCAACTTGGAAAATTTTTCTGTGTTTCATCAACATTTCATTGGGAAGATAAGGGTAAATAGTTTCTAATACTCTGTCAAAGCAAGAACCTTTCAAAGCCACTCGACTTTTCATTCTTCTTTTAAAGAGTATGAACTATGTTTGTGATGGGTCACTGATAGGTGAGGGGTGGCCTAGAATTGTTGCTAATAGTTTGCCAATGTATTTTCTTAAGATATCTTATGAAGTTAACGAGTGCCGAAAAATTGAGACCCGAGGAAATTTGGACCTGGAGTTTGATGATGATGTCACAGAACTTGAAACTTTTGGAGCAACCACCACCAAATCACCAAAGTCACCAAGTCCAGCAAGTACCTCCACAGTACCCACCATGACAGATACACTCACAGCCCCCAGCTTAGCAGACACATCTGAGGCACCAACTGCACCAGACATTTCTGCTCATTCTAGAAGTTTATCTCAGATTCTGATGGAACAGTTGCAGAAGGAGAAACAGCTGGTGACTGGTATGATAGACAGTGGCCCTGAAGAGTCCAAAAATAAAGATGATCAGAGATTTATACCATGTGGTGAAAAGGTATCAAATTCTGACAAGTCTTTGGTGCAAGATAGTGACTTGAAAATATCTGATCCCTTACAATTAGAAAGTTCTATGGAAATTGAAACTTCTAATAAAAATGATATGGCCACTGAAATGGAGAATGTTCATGAAAAAGTAAATGTTCTAGAGAACACAGACAATAATTCAAAGGAAAAGACTGTTTCATCAGAAGCAGCTAACACTGAAGATGTAGTTCTTGACAGTAGTGGATCAGATGAAGACTGTTTAATCATTGATATGGAGTGTCAAAATAATAGTAATGGAAAGACAGCTGAAGTGGGTTCTAATTTAAGTTCTAAACCAGGTAGCCTAAATTCTTCCTCAGGACAGACTTCTACAGGAAACCAGACCAATAGTACTTGTAGTCCTGAAGAGTCATGTGTTTTAAAAAAACCTATCAAACGAGTATATAAAAAATTTGATCCAGTTGGAGAAATTTTAAAAATGCAGGATGAACTCTTAAAACCAATTTCCAGAAAAATACCTGAATTGCCCTTAATGAATTCAGAAAATTCTAAACAGCCTCCTATTTCTGAGCAACCCTCTGCTCCGACAGATGCCTCTAGCTGGCCGAAGTCTATCTGGCCTTCTGCCTTTCAGAAGCCAAAAGGACGTAAGTAAATATTTACAAAGAATTTTATATTAACTGTTTTGCCTGTTCCTTGTCCTTAGGTTTTTTTCCCCTCATTCCCCTCCTTTCTCTGTAATAACGTTTATGATCTTTACATAGCCACTGATGGTTCATTTTGATTGAAAAATGAACGATCATTGATTGTGTAAAAACCTTCACTCCAAAAATGTACCCACAGTTGTATGGATTTTTGTAACGTATGTTTATTCAACATTTACAATGGCCAATAAGCTATAGATAATGTGGTTTGCCGAAATGATGAAGGGGAAGTGCATCAAAAATCATGATAAATATGTATTAATCTAAATTTACTTATTCTTGGTGTTAGACTGCAGTTTTGTACTTTTTCATTTTGTAAAATAGATATAAGGCTGCACTTCAGGTCTGTTATGCAGGTGAGGTCTGCACCTCACCTCTATTATAAATAACACTACTTTTGAAAACTTTTCTTCTTTTTACTTCGTACGTTGTCTCACTGATATATTTGTCAGTGAGGGTAGTAAGGTAAAAGGAAGAGAACTTTAAAGCTTTGATTTCAGCTCTTGCTGGAGTTGCAATTAAAGTAAACAGAAATGCTAATAGTGTAATGGGCAGAGGAAATAGAAAGCTGGTAGTTCAATTGTTTTATCCTGGATTATGATGGATAAAGGGCTAATGTAGTTTAAAATAAAAATGATGAATATAATTATTTTTAAAGGATTGCCATATGAACTTCAGGACTATGTTGAAGATACATCAGAATATGTAGCTCCTCAGGAAGGAAATTTTGTTTATAAGCTGTTTAGCCTGCAAGACCTGTTGTTACTTGTGCGATGCAGCGTCCAGAGGATAGAGACCAGACCACGTTCTAAAAAACGGAAGAAAATCAGAAGAGTAAGTTGTTACTTGGGAAGTTAGGATATCATATAGCATAAGTAGGTGGACAGCAAATATTAAACATGCCATTGTGATGAAGTTTGATTTTAAGTTATTGATCATTCTTATAGTAGTTTTTTCAGGTCGAGATTTTTTAGTAAAATACTGAAAAACACTTTTAATAAAGTGTTTAGTTGAATGTAATAGTCATGAGTGCTGATAATATTCTTGTGTGGACTATATATAAACTTTGTGGAAAATGGCACCATTATAGACTTGACCTAGACTGGCACATATGTTCCAGCTTTCTCTGTGAATTTGGATTTTCCTTCATTGGCCCTTCTTTCTTTCTTTGAGAATCTTTTTGAGTTATTTTAGAAGTTTGCATTTTGAAAGGTGAGCTTTCATGCACACTTGAGGATGTCTTCCCAGGCTTGATAGAAGACTAAATATCTTCTTTTCTTTTTCCCCTATTGTTTCTTTGGGGATTTGGTGTAAATATTTTCCTTAGTTACAGTTTTTGCTACAGTCTGAGTAATTGGTTCTTTGGGCAGTTTGTTATATTTGATATTTTAAGTTCTCTTTCAGGTTCGACTTTGTATGTGTAACCAATAAATTTAGGTAAATGAAGAGGAGCTTTTATGGTATAAATGATTATGTAAGAAATAATGAAGTCTCTCCTTTGTTTCTTAATAAGATTTTTTGTTGTGTCCATTTTATCATAGTTCACTTTTTCTTCCTTCCTTTTCCTTTGCTTTTGTCTTCCTTCCTTCCTTCTTACCTTCCCCCCTCCTTTCTTCCTTCTGCTTTCCTTTCTTCCTTCCTTTTTTCCCTCCCTCCCTTCCTTTCTTTTTTTTTTTTTTTTTTTTTTTAATGTTTTTGGCCATCCTGTGAGGCACGTGGGATGTTAGTTCCCCAACCAGGGATTGAACCCACACCCCCTACATTGGAAGTCCCTTCCTTTTTTGATGTTCTCTGTTTGTTGCTATTTAACCTGCCACCCATTAAGAATCCTGAGTGATCACTGTAGAATGTCATTGTGCTTTGGGCTAAGGAACAATGATGTTCCAGCATTGACTCTTGTGGATCAAGTCCCTGACTACTACTTTTATCATATTAAGGTGTAACTGAATTTAAAAAAGAAGAGAAGAAAAGTTCTCATAATTGGTATTCATCATTGGGTCAGACATGAAATTTTAGAAACCAGCTGGTTTTGAATTAAATGTATGGTGGAGAGTTTTTCAAGAGAACATTATGGAATGACAAATGCTATGGGTCTGATTTTAGTCTCCTTTTCGATAAATAGAAGTATTCTCTGTATTAAAAGATTTTATTTGCTAATTTTTTCCTGTCTCATCTGTACTTAACTGTGATGAAGTTAATGGCCATAGCATGCACATCTTGAATACATATAGTGTCAGTGCTTTGGATTGTATTTTCAAGATTTTATTTCATTCATTCTTACCTGCTATCTGATTTATTTGGAGGCTGACATAATTTCTGTGAGCCCATACCACTCTGTATTGATTTACCAGCTTAGAACACTTAGAAATTATTGATGGGCAGGCTCTCTTAAGTAAGGAGAGCCTAGGAATATTTTGGACTCTGATTTAATTGTTCAATGAGATTACCTGTTAAGGACATTATCATTCACTTGACCAAAGTGAAATTTGTAAAACCTGATAGGTGAGTATTCACTCTTCATCAAAATAGATCAAAACCACAAAGCCCCAAAGAATAGCTAAATAGGAACCTTCTGTTTCTGATTATGTCAAACCCGGAGTATAATTTTAAAATTTTCAGCAAATATTTTATCTATCATTATATGTAATAGTTTAGTACACGTATTTTAAATTATTTAGTAGAACGTGTTCCCTTAGGAATCTTCTCCTATTTATCTGTTTTTCTCAAATGTTTTGTTCCATAGAAACTCAATAAATAAATATTGAATAAGTGAGAAAAAATTGAGGCATGAGGAGAGAGAGGAGGGTGTTAGAGAAGGAAAATTGAGGCACTAGTTGAAATTTTGAAGCGGTAGTGTTTTAAACTCCAATTAGGTAAGAATGCATCCTCATTAACATTTCCTTCTTAAAAACCAACTGGTTTAGATCAAGTTTTTAAAACACTCAGAAGTCTCTTCAACTTCTGCTATCCAAGAAGCTCATTTCTTCTTTTGGTTTTTCCTTTGGTTCTTCAATTCTCTGTTAACTGTAGTTGAGATTTTAGTTTCCAGTATCATTTATTTTTTCTCATCAAGATTCTGCTTAATCTTGTACAACAGAGGGGAACCTAGAACAGCAGCCACTCTCAGGTGATGAAAAAGACGCTAATTTGGAACACAAGGTGAAGCTAGAACTTACTGAGTTCTACATGTAGTTATGAAATCCAGACCAAATACCTCTGAATGATTTAATATTATATTATTGTCTGTCTCAGTTAACCAAATTTCCTAAGAGTTATATTCTGAAGTGATTAAAAAATTTAGATCCAGTTATCTTGAAGTTTATATTGGCATTCTTGGTCCAGAGAAAAGTATCCCGAAGGTGCTTGAATCTTAGGAAACAACAGAAATGTACCTATTGGGATACTAGCTATGTCACTACCCTAGTGACAAGATACTAGCCATGAAATATTTAGGAATGTATGTAAAAGTTTGGAAGGTTTTTGTGATAAATTGGAAGACAGAAAACCAAGAGAAGCTTTCACTTAGAAGTGAATAATTAAGGGATAAAGAAAACAGTAAGTTTAATTTATGTAATTTGAAAACTTTGTACTTAAAATTTCACTTTAATTTTGGAGTACAGAGATAAAATATTCAGACTTTTCCTTCCCTTGGCTTCCTGGAGATGGCAGTAGAATACATAAATTAATACCAGATTCAAGACTTAGCTTTATAGATATGACAGTATTATCAAAGAAAATCCCCCAGAGTACTTTCTTCAGAAAGAGTAATGTTTTCTAATTTGAAAAGAAATCTTGAATTAATTCTATTACCTATTCACGATCCAAAACAGGATCTTCTTTCTCAATTATTCTTTTTCCAACTCTGCTGTAAACTGGTTATGTGTCCTTGAGCACGTATCTTAACCCTTGAGCCTTCATTTCTTTGTCTCTGGTTTTTATTTGCAACTATAAGCAACCATAAATGCAGATTACCAATTGCTGAAGAATTATTATACAATTAAGTGATTTTAGCAAGGCAGCCCACTCCAGTATTCTTGCCTGAAGAATCCCATGGACACAGGAGCCTGCAGGCTATAGCGCCACAAGGAGTCAGCCACAACTGAAGCGACTTAGCACACAGCAATAATAATATCCTTACCATAATTTTTTTTTTAATTAAGGAGACACTGTAGGGAGCTTACTACTCAAACTTTGGCCCCAGAAACAACAGCTTGTTAAACATGTATAGACTTGGTTTTCACCTCAGATTCCGTGTTTATGTTAAAATAGTTATTCACATGCACATTGAAATTTAAGAAGCACTGCTTTTGAGTTTTACAATATTCAAAGGTAATAATGAACCAAGGTTATTGTTCATAGAAATTTTACTGGATTTAAATTATTCTTTGCACCACCATTATGTTAGGCCCACTAAATTCGCCAGTTTATGAAAATAAGTCAGTCTGAAACATTTATGAAGTAGTTTCAAGTATAAAAGTGAAAGACAGCTTAGTATAATTTCAGAAGTTGTTCAGTCGCTAAGTCTTGTCCAATTCTTTGCGACCCCATGGAATGTAGCCCACCAGGCTCTTCTGTCCATAGGACTTCCCAGGCAAGAATATTGGAGTGGGTTGCCATTTCCTCCTCCAGGGATCTTCCTGACCCAGGAATCAAACCTGCATTGCCTGCATCTCCTACGTTGGCAGGCGGATTTTTACCACTGAGCCACCTGGGAAGCCCCAGGGAAGCCCAATTTCACAAGTACTAACTGGCTATATAACTTTAAGTTCCTTAAATCATGTGCTTTTCCCTCTGCAGCTAGAAATGAAGAGACTGCTATTAAGATTAGAATTTTCTTTGACAGAAATGAGTTAATATGAGCACAGTGAACATGACTAGCATTATATTATTTTACAGGCATGTATTTCCTTATATCTCCTCATTTAGACTCATCATAGGTATAGTCATTTTGCTTAATCTGTACAGTCCTGACCAATTAAATGCTAAATGGCTAATTTGCCAAGTACATAGTATCTGGAATAAAGTCTTTCGTATTAATGAAGAGAGCAACATCCATGCGTATTGATGTAAGTATTAGTGCTCATACATTCGTAGAATGAAAACAAGCTGCTCAGAGTATTTAAACCTGAGACAATGTTTAAACTAACGGTTTAAAGGGACAAAAAAATCATACTATTTTTTACCCTCTTGAGAATTATTAGTATGTATTATAGTCATGGCTTCCCAGCTTCCAGTTTTGAACCTTTGGGCAATTATGTAAGCCAGGCTTTATTCCAAGGATTCTGTCAGTCATGTTCAGTGACAGAAATAAAATATGTTTATGTGTGGAGAGGTATGTTGATTTTGGCTGGGGGTGAGGGTGGCTCTTGGTTCACGATCTCTTTTTTATCCACCACTGCCCATGTCTACTAAGGGTTCTATCTTTCTACCTGCATCCAACTGTATTTGAAAGGATGAAATAAGATTGCCTGAAAGCATTTTGAAAGTGACAAGGTTATATAGGCAAATATATTTACTGTTAATAGTAAATTAATAAAGCTTTATAAGAGTATAACCTTGAATTGCAGCAATTTCCAGTTTATGTACTACCAAAAGTGGAGTATCAAGCTTGTTATGGAGTTGAAGCTCTGACTGAAAGTGAACTCTGTCGCTTATGGACTGAAAGTTTATTGCATTCCAACTCCTCATTTTATGTTGGTAAGTTAAACAAGAGGCTTTGTTCTCCTTTTTAATTCCTTTGTAAGTATACACAGTTCAATTCATCTGTAAATTCTGTACTTTTAATTTTCAGTTTTCTGATTGTATCAGTATTTCTTTCTATTAAAACATTTCTACTGCAGAGTTAAGTAGCAGAGTGTGAGTAGTGATTATCATATGTTTTGATTTCTCTCTTATTCCCTTATTAGTTGCACATGAATGTCAATGTAATCATTTTATTTTTAAAATATGTTGGAGTGTAATGAAAAAATATAGATGTGTTTTCTAACAAGCTTCTTTTAAAAGTACTATATAATTGGTTTCAAAATATTTTTTGAAATTTTCTTAAATTTATGACATTTTTAAAATCTCACTTATCTTGATGAAATAGTTTATTTACTTTGTTTTATGTTAGGGGAATAGTTAGGCAGTATCTTAATTTGTGTTGGCTGGGTTCATGTACAGTTAACATACTTCACACAAAGGATTACTTGATAATCATTGATATTGTTCCATTCCATTGGAATGCTTACTCCTGTACTTCTCAATTCATCCCTTATATTTCACTCTGTGCCAGCCATCTCAAGCTGCCCTTCCTTCATGTGATTTCCTTCCTTTGATATCTCAATGCATTGCCTTTTTTTTTAACCACTTTTACGGTTTGTTGCTTTCTACTTAATTGTTGTTTTTTTAAGGCCTGTCCTATCTTCCCATTGGGCTTCTCTTGTGGCTCAGCTGATAAAGAATCCACCTGCAATGCGGGAGACCTGGGTTTGATACCTGGGTTAGGGAAGATCCCTTGGAGAAGGGAAAGGCTACCCACTCCAGTAATCTGGCCTGGAGAATTCCATAGACTGTATTGTCCACAGGGTTGCAAAGAGTCAGACACGACTGAGCGACTTTCACTTCACTATCTTCCCAGTAGACAATAACTGGTTTAAAGTCAGAGTCTGATGAAACTTTATATTCTTGTAGTGCTCAGCATAATTTCTGGTATGTAATTAAGTGTTATAAGTGTGCTTTTCTTGGTTGATCCAAAAATAGGTCACTCACTTGAAAACCTTTTCTGTATTTTGGTTAATCAATATTTTGTCTTCATATTTTATGAGAGTGTTAATTAGATCATTGATTCACTCACTCTACTTAACCCCAAAAGGAAGTAGGTAAAGATTGGTGGTGCTGTAGCCTCTTCCTGCCTCTTCATACACACTGCCAGAAGTTTGGTGTAGTAGTTTTCAGTCAACAACCACAATTTCAGTGTTCCTCCAAAGACCTGTTGCCATGAAACCCACCAACAGTCTTCATGTAAACTACCTGAAAGCAATTGTCAGCCACATCTGCATTAGGAGGGGACCAAACAAAAATATTGAAATCCTTTTTAAAGTACTAACAGAGAATAGACATTCTTGACTTAAACATTTAAGGTTTTTTTTTTTAAAGTAAAGTTTAACAAATAAAACTACTGTCATTTGTATCTATATCATTTACTTCATCAAAAGGTCAATAGTTACCCCTTAATTGCAGTTTCACTCTGTGGTTTCAGTTATCTTCAACTAGTCAACCATGGTCTGAAATAATAAATGCAAGATTCCAGAAATAAGCAAGTCATAAGTTTTAAAAAGCACACCATTTTGTATAGTGCCTGGGATGTGAATCACCCCTTTTCTAGTCTCTCCAGCCCATTTGTCACTTTGTAGTATCTCAGTTATCAGTGCTTATCTTCAAGTAACCCTTTCTTTACTTAACAGCCCCAAAGTGCAAGAGTATGTGATGCTGGCAATTTAGATATGCCTAGGAGAAACTGCAGACTGCTTCCTTTAAGTGAAAAGGTGAAAGTTTTCAGCTTTCTTTTCTTAAAGAAAATTTATATGCTGCATGGCAAAGATTTGTGGTCAGAACAAATCTTCTGTCTTGAAGTTACGAAGGATAAAGAACTCATGTTTGTTTTGCTGTCAAACTGCAAAACAAACCTCAAACCACAAAGGTTATTGTCACAGAGCAGATAAGCATTAGTTAAAATGACAGAGGCATTCAATTTGTAAGATATTTTGAGAGAGAGGGAGGGAGAGACATACCACATTCAGAAATCTTTTATTAGAGTATATTGTTAAAATTGTTCTATCTTATAATTAGTTATTGTTAAACTCTTACTGTGCCTAATTTATACATTAAACTTTATTATCGGTATGTATGTGTAGGAAAAAACTATATGTAAAGTTTGGTACTATCAGTTTCAGGCATCTACTGGGGGGCTCTTGGATTATGTCACCTGTGGATAAGGGGGGACTACTGTACTCTGTAAAGTCATAAGTAATCATTGCCTTACCTGCTGTTTATCATCAGTGAATCCTATCTACTGATAAGCCATCCATTTTTATGTAATGAGGTGATGTATTTAGTGTCTTTGACACCTGTTTGGTGAGAAACTTATGCTGTATTCTTATGTGGTGTGTTTGCTTTGTTTGGGTTTTTCGTTTTTCATGTGGAGGTGAATATTTCAAAATACTATTTTAAAAACATCTGTGAGTTTTGAGATTTTTGACAATTTTATTTTATTACTCTTTTAATTTAAGAGAAATGTTGCAACAGGAAGGGAGTTCAGGAGAATGGACTTGTAAATAAGTTTTTGCTACAGTTACTTCCAGGAAATAAGATAAAAACAGAAAGTAATAGTCAGTTTGTCCTCATGGTGTCTGGAATGACTGAATATAATTAAAATAAGTTATATATCAGGTATGACTCTAAAGTAGCATGTGTGACTCATTCAGTTCAGTTCAGTCACTCAGTCGTGTCCGACTCTTTGCGACCCCATGAATTGCAGCACGCCAGGCCTCTCGGTCCATCACCAGCTCCCGGAGTCTACCCAAACCCATGTCCATCGAGTCAGTGATGCCATCCAACCATCTCATCCTCTGTCATCCCCTTCTCCTCCTGCCCCCAATCCTACCCAGCATTAGGGTCTTTTCCAGTGAGTCAACTCTTCGCATGAGGTGGCCAAAGTATTGGAGTTTCAGCTTCAACATCAGTCCTTCCAATGAACACCCAGGATTGATCTCCTTTAGGATGGATTGATTGGATCTCCTTGCAGTCCAAGGGACTCTCAAGAGTCTTCTCCAACACCACAGTTCAAAAGCATCAATTCTGTGGTGCTCAGCTTTCTTCACCGTCCAACTCTCACATCCATACGTGACCACTGGAAAAACCATAGCCTTGACTAGACGGACTTTTGTTGGCAAAGTGATGTCTCTGCTTTTAAATATGCTATCTAGGTTGGCCATAAGCTTCCTTCCAAGGAATAAGCATCTTTTAATTTGATGGCTGCAATCACCATCAGCAGTGATTTTGGAGCCCAAAAAAATAAAGTCTGACACTGTTTCCACTGTTTCCCCATCCATTTCCCATGAAGTGATGGGACCAGATGCCATGATCCTAGTTTTCTGAATGTTGAGCTTTAAGCCAACTTTTTCACTCTCCTCTTTCACTTTCATCAAGAGGCTCTTTTGTTCTTCACTTTCTGCCATAAGGGTGATGTCATCTGCGTATCTGAGGTTATTGATATTTCTCCCAGCAATCTTGATTCCAGCTTGTGTTTCTTCCAGCCCAGTGTTTCTCATGATGTACTCTGCATATAAGTTAAATAAGCAGGGTTACAATATACAGCCTTGACGTACTCCTTTTCCTATTTGGAACCAGTCTGTTGTTCCATGTCCAGTTCTAACTGTTGCTTCCTGACCTGCATACAGGCTTCAGTCTCTTTATTTTGTAGTTTTACCTTACATTGTGTAGACTTTGTGGTTTTAGTTTTAAAGGAGAGTGCCTATCTACAGATGGTCAAGAGGTAAAAGATGTATACAAAATATTATTTAATACATCTCTCTTCAAAAGTATTTGTTATTTCCCTTTGACATCTAAATAATGGCTAATTGAAAATTATTTTTACCTGTTGGGAGCCTTCCTGAAACTACTGCCGGATGACAAAGTCAGGGCACCAATCAAGAAGAAACTGCAAAGCGGTTTCTCTCCAGGATCGGAAGCTTCACTCCTTCCTGTTTCTATGCTTCTGTTGTGGCTAGCTGTGTTTCTTTCTTTCTGTTGGGAGCCGTTCTGGATTTACTGCCGGATGACAAAGTCACGGCACCACTCAAAAAGAAACTGCAAAGCGGTTTCTCTCCAGGATCGGAACCTTCCCTCCTTCCTGTTTCTATGCTTTTGTTGTGGCTAACTCTGTTTTATTCTTTGATGGCTGGAGTTGTAGGGGCTTCCATGATGAGGTCATGAGAGTCCAGTAAAAAGAAAAATGATCCCTTGCCCCAGAGAAACATTCCAAAAATGATTAAACCTACTGAGGCCCCTGGCTGGTGGGTCCCTAACATTCAGCCAGGGAATAAGGCCATGATCATTTGGAAAACAGGCCCTAAGCCGATTGTGATCTGGCTTCATGAGGAGATTGTTATTGATGACCGGAAAACTTGGGTCATGTATCAGGGAAAATTACAGAAACTAAGCCAATTGCCTTTTCCCCTCAGAATCTAAGCATAAACAGAGAAGAACTATATGAATTGTATTGTAAATGATTTCTAGGTAAACTGCAAAAGACTTGTCCCTGCCAGAAATAGTCTTGTATTATGTGGGTAGATGGTAAACAAGCCACCACTGACAATGGCTGTACTATGAGAAAGTTTTACCCTTAGCCACCGCTATAGTATTTATTCACTGAGGCAAGACGCTGTACTCGCTGTAGTAGCAGGCTGTACAGAAAAAGTAGATGGAATGATATGATTCATAGACTATGTTTTAGTAAAATAAAAATAGGTTTTGGGGTAAACATGTAACCAAAATGTGACAATAGACTAGGAAAAAAACTTTTAACACATCTTAGAGTTAGGAGATGTTGATCTGAATGGAAAAATATTGTAAGAATCATTACGTAGAAGAACATGTGCTATATAAATAGAGACTAAAGCAATAAAGATTATGGTCCTTGGGCCATCAAAAGCTTTCTGTCTCCTTTCTTTTCCTTTTGCCGACGCCGTTCATCCCTTGGGGACCCCTGGACCAACTGGAGCGGGACTCCGGCATTTACCTGTATGATGCTTTGCTAGATATGAGTTACACTATACACTTCATGGCAAATAGATGGGGAAAAAATGAGAACAGTGACAGATTTCATTTTCCTGGGCTCCAAAATCACTGCAGATGGTGACTGCAGCCACAAAATTGAAAGATGATTGCTCCTTGGAAGAAAAGCTATGACAAACCTAGACAGCATATTTAAAAGCAGAGACATCACTTTGTCAGCAAAGGTCTTGAGAGTCAAAGCTACAGTTTTTCTAATAGTCATGTACATATGTGAGAGTTGGATCATAAAGAAGGCTGAGTGCTGAAGAATTGATGCTTTGAACTGTGATGTCAGAAAAGACTCTTGAGAGTCCTTTGGACTGCAAGGAGATCAAACCAGTCAATCCTAAAGGAAATCAACCCTGAATATTCATTGGAAGGACTGATGCTGAAGCTGCAATACTTTGGCCACCTGAGGCGAAGAGCCGACTCATTGGAAAAGACCCTGATGCTGGGAAAGATGGAGGACAAGAGGAGAGGGTGACAGAGGATGATATGGTTGGATGGCATCACTGATTCAGTGGACATGAGTTTGAGCAAACTCTGGTAGATAGTGAAGGACAAGGAAGCCTGGCATGCTGCAGTTCATGGGGTCACAGAGTTGGACTCGGCTTAGCAACTGAACAATACACTTGAAATTAGTAATGTGTTTCTTTTCAAGTATTCTGTTTTTGATTCTGTGTGTCAGTCTTCTTCCCTGTGCTATTCTTGTCCTTTTAGTTTCTGCTCCTCTTAATCTTCCAGTATAACAGCTCTTAGGATATTGCTGTGTATTTTGTTTTGTTCTCTCTTTTTGCTTCCTTATGTGTCTGCCACTCTCAAACCAAATTATAATACACTTGAAATACTCCAGAATTTTCCTTAGAAACTGTATATGTGTGTGTGTGTGTGTGTATATATATATATATATATATATACACGTATATGTGTATTTTTTTATATATGAAGTAATACAGCAGTATTTCTAACTGTCATTAATGAAGTATGTAGTGTAGGTCAAGGACTGTATATCCATTATTACCAATCCTCACTATTCTGTAAAATAAGTGTTGTCTATCTTTGTTTTACAGATGAGGAAACTGAGGCTTATAGAGTTTATTTCTCAGGATTACAGTTTGTGGGAAATCCGGGATTTATATCCATGTGTTTTCCGATTCCACAGCCTGTGCTTTTCCATTATGATGGAATGTAGAAATCATGCTGAATGTGTGAGTCAGAAGATATGTGTATGAGTACTTCATACTTTACAGTTTTCTTTTTACTTCGGGTAAAATCATTTAAGCTTGTGAGTCCTCATCTTTTTCATCTGTAGGTAATGGACATAATAATATTTTGTTCAGGGAATTCTCTGGCAGTCCAGTGGTTACAGCTCAGTGCTTTCACTGCCGTGGCCCTGTGTCCAGTCCTTGATTGAGGAAAAGATACCACAAGCCACACTGTGCAGTCAAAATAGTAATAATAATAATAATATTTTGCTGAATTACTCAGGGACTCTATACACAAATCCTTTTTCTTACAATGATTATGTAATTTTTGTCGTTGTTCAGTCGCTTAGTTGTGTCTGACTCTTTGCGACCCCATGGACTGCAGCACGCCCGACTTCCCTGTCCTTCACTATATTATATTATGTAATGCCCTAAAAGTACACTTCTCCTTAATGAAAATAAATACCACAAGACAATGAAGTTATACTTCGTATATTTTTGAACTGAGAAAAAAATAGCTATTAACCTAAAATTTAGATAAAAATATGAGAGTAAAAAAGGATTTCTTAACCAAAGATTAAAAGCAGGCTAAAACAACAACAAAAAAACCTGAGAACTTCTCTATATTGATGCATAATTTTCAAAAAGATCTACATAGTACTACTTCTGTCCTAAAATATTGTCAGTTGTAACATATACCTTTGTTTTGATGATATTTTTCTTTCCTATATGTTATTTTTTTAAGTATAACATACATTCAGAAAAGTGAAAAGGAAAGGACCTCTCAGGTGGTAAAGAACGCACCTGCCAATGCAGGAGAAAAGTGAAAAATGTACAGCTCAAGGAATTACATAACAAAGTCTGCACCTCTATAACTCACACCCAGATCAAGAGGCTGAAAACTGCCAGAGACCCATCTTGTGCCACTTCCCAATATACCCTTCTTCCTCTTCTCCACTAGTAACCAGTGTCCCGCCTTCTGACGTAATCATTTGGTTTTCACCCGCTCTGTATGGATGGAATTATAAAGTTCTTTCATTTATACCCTCTTTTGCTTAATAGTTTTTGAAGTTTATGTTGTATATAACAGTATTTTTCTTTTCGACATTTTCCTTTTTAAGAATATACCACCATTTATTTATGCATTTAACTTTGGGACCCTGTTTCAGTTGTTTCTATGTTAATGCAGCTATGAACATAAGTGTCTGTTAGAGCAATGTGTATGTATTGCTGTTGGGCACATACTTGAGAGTGGAATTACTGGGTCATAGCTTAAGCTACATTATCTTCAGTTAGATAATTCTAGAAAGCTTTCCAAAATGATTATACTAATATACACTTATATTAGCAGTATGTGAGGGTTATATCTTTTCCATATCCTTGCCCACACTTGGCATTATCAGTTTAATTTTAGTCACGCTGGTGGGTATGTATTATTAACATCTCATTATTGTTTTAATTTGCTTTTCCTTGGTTATTTATGAAGTTGGACACTTTTTCATGTGATTAGTAATCATTTGGATGTTCACTTTTGTGAATTGCCTGTTCAAACCTCTTTCACTGTTGTCAAGTTTTTGTTTATTTGCTTGTTAGTTATTTGTTGGTTTCAAATGTTACAGGTAATTTTCTCCTGCTTTTGCCTTTTCAGTCTCTTAATGGTATCATTTGGATTTAATAAAGACCAATATTTAGCCATTTTCTTTATGATTAGTGTTGTGTTTTTTTGCCTGGTTTAACAAGTCTTCCTTACAGCAACATCATGAATATAATATCTTCTGGAAACCTTTCTAAAATTATTTTTTAATTTCCAGATACATAGTTTATGTGGTATTTATTTTTGCATGGAATATTAAGTGGGTTTTTTTTTTTCCAGTTTTCAGCACTGTTTATTGAAAAAAACTATCTGTTCTCTGCTGTCCCATTTTACTTGGGTTATATACATGAATCTAAGCTGGACTCCCTATTTCTTTATCCTGTTTTAATTACTCTAGTTAGAGTAATTACTCTAGCTAGACAATTAGCACTGTCTTAATTACTTTACCTTTATAAAATCTTTTACTGTTTAGTGAAGCAAATCTTTTTTTTAAAATTTTTTTATTATTATTTTTAAATTAGTTTATTTTTTAAAAAATATGGAACGCTTCACGAGTTTGCGTGTCATCCTTGCGCAGGGGCCATGCTAATCTTCTCTGTATCGTTCCAATTTTAGTATATGTGCTGCCGAAGCGAGCACAAATCTTGTCTACTTTTTTTTTTTAATTAATTTTTATTGGAGTATATTTGATTTTCAATGTTGTGTTAGTTTCAGGTGTGTAGCATAGTGAATCAGTTATACAGACACATATATCCACTCTTTTTTAGATTCTTTTCTCATATAGGTCATTACAGAGTATGGAGTAGAGTTCCATGTCAACTTATTTTTCTTCAAGAATTTCTTGGCTCTTCTTGGCTCTTTGCATTTATAGATTTTGGAATCAGCTTGTCAGTTTCAGCCAACAGCAACAGGAAGATTGGGCTTTTTGTTAGGAAGTGCATTGACTCAGTCAATGTGGAACAGATTAACAGCTTTATAATAACAAATCCTTCAATCTGTAAACTTTAGTTAGATATTCTTCTATTTATGTCTTTAATTTCTATTAATATCTTTATGATTTTCTTGGTAAAGTTCTTGCACATCTTTTGTTAAATATTTTTTGTTGGTGGCTGATACTTTTATGTTATTATAAATGATATTTCTGAAATTTTATTTTCTTATAGGCTGTTACTGATAATATAGGATTTATTTGCATATTAATTTTGTATGTTGACCTTGTATCTTAGTAACTTGGCTAAGCTTATTCTAATAATTTATATTTTCAAGTTAAACAATTATGTTCTCAGGAAATAATGACTATCTTCTTCTTTACAATCATTATACCTTTTTTTTCCTTGCTACCTTTGCCTAGAATTCAAATAGAAGGTAAATAATGGGCGTCCTTGCCTGTGTCAAATCTTAAAGGAGGAGATGTTCAACATTTCACCATTTTATGTACTGTTTTGTATGGGTGTTTGTGTATGCCTTTTGTCTGAAGAAAGAAGTTCCTTTCTATGCCTAGTTAAGAATTTTAATAATGAATGGGTAAAAAAAGAAATTTATCAGATATTTTCTCTGTATTTATTGAGATTATATGATGGTATGACTTTTTTATTCTACTAATGTGATGAATCGTATTAATCAATTTTAAAATGTTTATCCAAACTTGTGTTCCTGCCATAATTCCAGCTTGCTCATGATATATTACTTTTTTAAAATATTGGTGAAAGTGTTAGTCACTCAGTCACGTCCAACTCTTTGTAACCCCATGCCTCTGTCCAAAAATTGGTAGATTCAATTTATTATTTATCTTGCCATTTGTGTTTATAAGTGAGATTGACCTGTTAGTTTCCTTTCCTTGTGAGGTATTGGTATTAAGTTTATGTCTTAAAATGATTTGGGATCTGTTTCCTCTTTTTCTGTTATCTGGTAGAATGTCTATAAAAATCAGTGTTATTTCTTACTTAAATGTTTGGTAAAATTAATGTGTGAAGCTTACGGGCCTAGAGTTTTCTTTTTGAGGAGTTTCTAATTATCAGTTCAATGTTTGCTCTGTTTTTAAATTGAAGTATAGTTGATTTAGTGTTGCATTAATATCTGTTGTAGAGCAAGATGATTCAGTTATACTACATATATATGTGTGTGTATATATATATATACACGTTCTTTTTATATTATTTTCCATTATAATTTAATCATGAGATATTAAATATAATTCCTTATGCTATACAGTAAGACCTTGTTGTTTAATCCATCCTTTGTATAGTAATTTACATCTGCTAACCCCAAATTCCCAACCCACCCCTCCCCCACTCCATGTTTCCTGGCTTTGTTTCTGTTGAAAAGTCAGCTGTTTATCCATTTATGCTGCTTTGCAAGTAATATGTTTCTTTTCTTTGTCAGACTTTAAATTTTATCTCTCTTCCTTTCAACAATTGTCCTACATTGTACCTATGTAAGTTTTTTGTTGCTGTTGTAAGTATTCCTTTTTACATGTTGTTCATTTTATAACATACGTGATTTGATGACCTTTACCATTTTGGGAAAATTCTCAGTCATTATCTCACCAAATATCACTTCGTCCTCATTCGCTTTCTCTTCTGGGATCTAGGTTGTATTATGTTACATCTTACTGTGTTCTGAACATCCCTTACATGCTCTTCTGTATTTACCCTCCTTTTGACTCTTCATGCATGATTCTCAGTATTTTCTTCTAGTTTACTAATTTCCTCTTCAGCTATCCCTGATACACTATTTCACCCATCACTTGAGTCCTTAATTTCATTTACTGGATTTTTTAGTTCTAGACCTTTCATTTGGTTCTTCTGTATACATTTCTGTAGAAATTCTTTTGTATAATTTCTATTAAAAGTCTCAATTATGTCTTAGGGACAATGAATACATCTTAGGTGTATTAGGCAAAATTGCTTTAAAGTCTGTATCTAATACCTCTGTTATCTAAAGTCTTTGCAAGTCTTTTCTATTATTTTTGTGTGTGTTAATTTTGTAAGTCTTCCATAACAAAGTACCACAAACTGGACAGCTTAACACAATAGATACTTCTTGTTTCACAATTCTGAAGGCTAGAAGCTTAAAATGAAGGTTATAAAAGGCCATGCTCCTTCTGAAACCTGTAAGAGAGAATCCTTTGTTGCCTCTTTTTCCTTTTGGTGTTTGCCAGCAATCCTTGGCATTCCTGGCTTGTAGATATATCATTTTCATTTCTGCCTCTGTCATCATGCAGGATCTTTTTTCCTGAGTGTCTTTATCCTCTTCCTAGACTGACACCATTCATATTGAATTAAAGGTCCAACCATCATAGCTAATTACATCTACAACAATTCTATTTCCAAGGAAAGTCACTTTCTGAGGGAGAAGGGATTTAGGGTTTCAACATATCTTTTTACGGGGACACTTCATTCTGTGCCATGTTGTTTTTCTCTCTTCTTGTTTATTCCATGTTTCTTCACTGTATGTCAGAATATTCTTTATCAGGGGCCAGAAAATTGTATGTGAAAAATTCTGGATATGATGTCAAAGCTACAATGTTGTCTTCCTGTATTACTTTTGACTACACTAGCAATCTGGACTCACTGTAATCCAATTACAGGGAGTTAGGTGGTTTGAAGCTTGGCTTTGCACCCTAGAAAGGCAAGTATGTTTCCCACTTACTGCTGGGATGTTGCCATTCATGGTCTGACATTGACAGTCTTTGGAAAAGTTTGCTTGCAAGGCTGGCTGTCTGCTAGCATCTGGGAACTTGGCTAGTAAACAGTTTCCTATGCTGATGTAAGACATCCATTAGCTAATAAGGAGGGCTCATTGTACCTACACTGTTTGTATAAATAATATGGCTTATTCTGAACATCTGCTTTCTGAGTGTCTGGAATTTTGGTATGTGTTAGGCAGAGGGTTGCCTGCATGATGCATTCCCCAATAAAAGCATTGAGTACTGAGTCTTTATTAAGTTTATCTGATACAAAAAGAAGATGTTACTGGAGGAATTAAGTGAATCTTGTGTGGCTCCAGTGAGAAAGGCCTTTTTTTTTAATTGTGGAAAAATGTTCATAACATAAAATGTTCCATTTTAACAATTTCAGGGTACAATTTACTATACATTTAAAAAAAATTATGTTTATTTTATGGCCACGGAATGTGGCATTTTAGTTTCCCGATCAGGGATCTAACTCATGCCCCCTGCACTGGAAGCAGAGTGTCTTAACCACTGGATTGCTAGGGAAGTCCTACTGTACAGTTTTTAGTGTATGATTTACTATGATTAAGTACATTCATAGTGCCATGTACCCATCATCACTGTCCATTTCCAAAGCTTTTTTATCATCCCAAATAGAAAACCAAGAAAGGACTTTTGAAGATTGCATCTCGTTTTCTCTGAACTTTATCCCACACTTCTTTTCCTTTTTTGGATTCTCCTTTTATTTGTATCCTTTTACTGTAATAAATCTTATCCATGTGTGCCACTGTATGTTGAAACTATAAGTCCTTTTAGAGAAGCACTGAGCCAGGGTCCAAACTCAGAATATTTGTTTATCTAATTCATAGACCAGTTTTTGCTCCTCTAATCCTGAGAGACTGTTAAAAACTCTGGTTCATCTCTTAGGTCTCAGTTGCTTTCTCCAGGTTAACAGGTGCTCCTAAGAGAGAAGCAGCCCTCAGTGCCAAACTCACATCTCCAAGTGGCTTTCTTCTGGTTTTTGGCTCTGAATATAGTCCCATTCCCTTTTTCTGGTAACCACTAACAAATTATGTAATTTAATCACTCATGGTATTTATTGCCTGTCTCTGTCTGTTTTGTTTATTGATAATCATAAGCACCTAGAACAGTATCTGACACATAGAAGTGCTCAATAAGTATTTTTTAGAGAGTGAAGTTGGCTTGGATAATTGGTTGAAGGAACAGTAAAAGCAAGAAGGGAAATGGTAGATAACAAACCACAGAATTTATATACTTTATTCATTTTATTGTTCCTAGATGTGTGTAAGAGAAGCCATTGGAATACAGGAAGAAAATGTTATAGCTTTTATATTTTCTCTAAAACAATTAAAAACTGAACATTATTCATGTTAAGTAAGTGGAATGACAGGTGGTCCTCTCCTTTGAATGATGTTGTAGAGTCCTGTTACATATAAAATAGAAAATATTTTTTATTATCTCCACACTGTACACCATCCAGGAGACAGTGTCTCCAGTCCATTCTATATGAATAGTCACCCTCAGAGTTGTGCAGTGTAGCATCCTCGGGTTTATTAAGGATGACTTTGTTGCTGAAAATGAAAGATGTTGCTTATTTTAAACAGCAACAACAACAACAAGAAACCCTCATATATCTATGTATCTTAAAGACTTGGAGTTAGATTTAAGTTATCTTGTAGAATCTCCCAAAGACCCTCTAGGATAGGAATGCAGCCCCTATCTTAAGTTAGTACAAAAAACTGACTAACATCAGGGAAGGTGGACATTCACTAGTAGAACATCAGCAAAAACTTGTGTGTAATTGGTGTGTGTGCTAAAAACAATCAGTGTCATGCTTTAGTAAGTAAGCTGAGCACTGAGGCACTTGTTCCATTTGGATCTGTGTATCGTTGTGTGTACCTTATTTTAGGTATGGCAGCCATTAAACCTGTAGCAAAATGAATTGAACTTTACAGCCATCCTTCAAGTAGTTGTATCACACAGAATTAAACCCAAGATTTTTCAAAACAACAAAGCATAGTTAATCATATATTGCATATTGTTTTATTCTCTCCAAAATTTTTAGTTTCTTTCAGGTGCTGTTGTTTAATAGTTTTTAATGTATGTTGACTGCTGCTCTAAATAAAAGAGAAAAATAAACCTCAGAATGATTAACTTACTTATAGATACAGAGTCCATCAGTGGCAGGATCAGAATTTAGTCAGTTTTTTTCAGTTATTTATTTATTTAATTTTGGTTTTGCTGGGTCTTTGTTGCTGCACATGGACTTTTCTAGTTGCGGTGAGCAGAGGCATCTCTTCGTTGCAGTGCACAGGCTTCTCATTAAGTAGCTTCTCTTGTTGTAGAGCACGAACTCTAAGCACATGGGCTTCAGTAGTTGCAGCATGCAGGTTCAGTAGTTGTGGTGCATGGGCTTTAGCTACTTTGCAATATTTTGAATCCTCCCTGACCGGGGATCAAACCTGTGTCTCCTGTATTGGCAGGCAGATCCTCATTCATTGTGCCACCAGGGAAGTCCTAGTCACAATTTTTAAGTGTTTATAACTTTGCTGTAAACTTAAAAAGGGCTAGGAAAAAATTGGGGGGGGGGGCAGAGATCAGAGGTAACAAAAATGAAGCACTGTGTGTATAACAATGTTAATCAGTGTGACTGAATACAAATAATTCATTGTGTCTTAGAAACTGGGATAAAACCTTAACCAGAAGATTTCCACATGCTCCTCTTTCTTTCCCATGCAATGGTGCACCCTAGTCCTTTCCAAGTTGTGACCTGTGTTTTCCTCACTCAACCTTTGCTAGCCGCTCCTCAATTTAACTGTGGCATTTCATTGTCAGTTTTCCCTGCCCAGCTCTATGATCTCGAAATTTCAAAGAAATTTAAGACAATTTCTTCTCAGAAATCAAAGTTGGAGACCAGTGCATTAGAGCTTTCTTTCTTTCTTTCTTTTTTTTTTGCATTAGATCTTTTGGAGAGAAAAGTGAGGGTAGAGTTTACATGTGTGATTGAGAGATTCAGATATAGCATATCATACAAAACACAAGAGATACAAAATGTCACTTACTGAACTGAAGAGTATATTGACTTATAGGACTCTAGTTCAGCAATTATCTAAATTGACTGTGTGTCGCAATCATTTGTAGAGCTTGTTAGATTGAAGATTATCGGCCCTGACCCTAGGAGTGTCTGATTCAATAGGTCTGTATTGGAACCTAAGACTTAGCATTTGTAGCATGTTTTCAGGTGATGCTAATGCTGCTAGTCCAGGGACCACACCTTGAATACATTTCCTGTAGCTCCTAGTCTCCTTTCAGGTAGAATAAAAATACTTGTTTTTTGTTTGTCTGCTTTGCTATGAACATGTTCTTCTCTTCTCTTTTAGATTGCAGTGTTCTTTTTTTATTCTTGCCCCAAATAAACACTAATATGTACTCCCTAAAGAAAATCCCCAAAGTCATCTTACCACAACTTCTGTATCTACTTTCCAGTTATCTAATGTATATCAATTCTGCATAGTTGACATACAGGCAGTCCTCCCTTTGTGCTATTCTGATATCCACAAATGTCAGTTACAAAGGTATGTTAAGTATAATTGTGTAAACTACTTACTTTACTGCTGACTCTTCAGTCCACAGATCACTACATAAATAACAGACGTGCATCATGACCAATCACCAATCATGTAACTTCTTTCAGAGTCTGTCAGTGTTTTTGGTCACTGTGTACCTGTTACTGAAATCATGAATAGAAAGCAAAATGTCTAGCTATGTTCCCTCCTTGTCTCCCAGTGATAAACTCACATGATGTTTTGTAAAAGTGGATAATCAGAAGAGGGAATTGGCCAACAAAGATTAAAGCACAGCAAAGAAACAAAAGTCCATACTGCTGAAAATGGAATTTGAATTGAATATAAATTGAGTTATAGATGAAATAACTGACAGTAGAAATGTTGACACTGCTGAGGTTCAAGAGACCAGATAAGCCACCAGACGAGCTTAGTGAAAGTGAACTGACTCACATAAATAAGGAAAGCACTTGTGGCATAAAGGATGAAGAAATGACCCTGGCACAGTATTTTACATTGAAGGAACTCTTTGAGATATTTCATGACCTTAAAAGTGCAAACGTTGGGAGCTGATCCAACAATGATCAGCAAGTGTGACCATCCTCCACAGCATAGAAAAGGTGCTAGCTCCCTATCATAAGTTGTAACAGGAGAAGGTGACAAGCACTATTCAGACTACTCTTAATGAGTTTTTTATCATGAAATAATACTTTATATCTCAGTGTTTGCAATTTATTGTCTACTAAATAAAGATTACTTTTTACTGTCTTCACTTCTCCATGCGTTTATAACTGATGGGGAATTTATAATGTTTTGACCAAAAAATCTTAAAGGTAAAATGGAACAATTGTAATTTTTCCCATTGATTATTAAAATCACTTTCATAGTTCTGGTGTATGCATGATTATTTTTATCATCCCCTACTGCATGCGGAGTAGGGACTGCCTATATGTATATGTGTGTCTGTGTGTGTATATGTATGTATGAATTCATGCATGTATATAAAGCCCTGATTTGTATTATTTAACCTTCCCAACCTTGACACGCTTAAAACAGTATTTGGATAGCATACTGGGATATGCAAAATAATCTACTCATGGCTGAGGGTTAATGGCCAGGAAGCTGTTGCCATCCCAAGTCTTGCGCAGTTGCCCCAAAGACTGAGGAGATAAACATCTGAACTCATTTGAGGCCCACAGGTTAAAATGTTCCAATGTTGAGAGAATTGAAGCCTTCATAGAACTTAGTACAGTATTGTCTGTATATTTTTGACTAACTGTATTTGACATATACTATAAGACATACTTTTCATTGAGATTACTTTAAAAAGGTAAGAACTGTGAGTTTCTTCAAAGACACTTTTAGTAAATGTGTAAACTGTTTTATTGTACTTAATATTTATTCCCTTTTGACAGTCTTTAAACCATTAAACTGTGTCCTTTTTATTAGGAACGTCACTGTGTAATAATGAGTGTTAGAAATGCAGAGGTGAAACCAAAACTTGGCACAGGAAAGAATAAGTAGGCATGGGAAAAGATTTGTTGTCTTAGAAGAAAAGTACCTGGTAAAAATGTTCCTAATTCTTTTTTATGAGCACAAAGCAGATGAAATGAAAGGGGACAAGATAAGAAATGAGATATTATTTGCAGGTTTTTTTGCATTATGATTGATGTCAACTATCCAGGTCATGTGTTTTGATAACCAAATTTTGGAAGCTAAAAAAATTAAAGTGATATTATTTTCAGCATTAGTGAGTATTATACTCTTATGCAGTTGATGTTTTTGACTGGTGTAATAACATGGGTTTTGTATTAATGTGATTATATAACATTTAACGAAAGGCTATCTTTTGTATCACTTCCCTGGAACATTCCAAGGCCTCAGTGTTGTGTCTCAACCTGTTTTGTTGGAGAACATGTGCAAGTGTAATCATGAGAGTTTGCTGTTTTGTTTTTTTGAATTCTAGAATTAGGTCATGTTTATAAGAAAGTAAGACTTGGAGCAGACTATTTTGATTTTTTTTTAAGTGGTAGGAAATCTTCTGATGTGCTTTAATTTAAAAATAAGCCAGATTTTTTTTAAGGTTTATTGAGGTATAACTAGTAACATTTTAAGATATTTAAATCATACATCATAATGATTTGATATATGTACACATTGTAAAAGAATTCCTGTCATCTAGTTAAATTAACAAATCTATCACCTCCAGATATTTTTTTTTTTTGATGAGAACATTTAAGTTCTACTCTCTTACCAAATTGCAGTTATATAGTATACTATTATCAACTAGAATCACTGTGTGATCCTCAGACCTTATTCATCTTGTAGCTGAAGGTTTGTACCCTTTTAGCCCCCAACCCCTGAGAACCACTTTTCTACTTCTTTCTATGAGTTTGACTTTTATTCCCCCCAGATTCCTCATGTAAGTTATCATGCAGTATTTATCTTTCTCTTTCTGGCTTATTTCACTTAGCATAGTGTCCTCAAGGTCCTTTATGTTGTTGCAAATAGCAACATGGATAGATGTTTTCTCATGGATGAATAATATTCCATTATTTGTGTGTGTATCACACATTTATCCTTTCATCTGTTGGTGGACACTTAGGTTATGCACATCTTGGCTATTGTGAATAATTAAGCCAAGTTTATACCTTAACCAAGTCTGTCTGAGAAATGTATTTATCATACCCAAACTATGAATTTTATTTTATCTGCTTGCTTTCATAATATTACGGTACGTGCATACATGAATGCTAAGTTGCTTCAGTCATGGCTCTTTGCTACCCTGTGGACTGTAGGCCGCCAGGCTCTTCTGTCCATGGGATTCTCCAGGCAAGAATACTGGAGTGGGTTGCCATGCCCTGCTCCTGCAGATGTTCCTGACCCAGGGATGAAACCTGCATCTCCTATGGTGCCTGCATTCCTGGCAGATTCTTTACTGCTGAGCAACCAGGAAGCCCAGCACCACCTAGGAAGCTCTCTAAAAATTTAATTTCCATAAAAATGCAAGTTTAATAGAAATTAGAAACCACTGTTTTAACAGTTGTTCTTAAATTGTAGATTTAGAGATGATTTTTTTGATGTGGGCGTGTATAAACTTTTCTATGTTCAGCAAATATTTTAGAATTAATACATATTCCTTTATAATCTGACTTCTGGTGTTATTTTAAAATACAGCTTTACTTAATAAACTTAATAAAATGTCTATTTCTCTTTTTAGAATATAAAGTTCCTTTATAATTATGACAATTGTGTAAAAACATCTTTAAAAAGATTGGATAACTTAGCTTTTTTGATTTTTAAATACAGCAACTGTTCTTTTTAAGTTTGATCTTTTGTTTTAGGGCATATTGATGCATTTACATCAAAGCTTTTCCTGCTTGAAGAAATTACCTCAGAAGAATTGAAAGAAAAACTTTCAGCACTCAAGTAAGAAATTTTGTGGTAGGAATTTAAAAGCTTGTTAATATGATCATTAATTTTCCTTTATCACTAAATATTGGTTTGAATTATTTATTTTCAAGACTTTCATCCTTTTATAAATTGAGGCTTTCCTTGACCCAGTTTGTGATCCATTTCACATTAATCATTTCCATCTCCAAATTAAATGTTCTAGTGGCACCAGTATTTCTACTTAAGACAAAGGAGGCTAGAACAATAGAGGAGTCTTCCATCTTGGTGAACTATGGGCACACCTATCTCACTTCTTTACAGAGGTGGGAAAAAGTAGGCCAGCCAGACTTTGAGCTCAGGGATATATAAACTCATTCAGGTATTCTATCTTCTAAAAATTTGTTCTTCTACCAACTGTTACTGTACATCAGATTGAAATTAATTTGCATCTCACAACTTTCCAGGAAGAACTGGTGGTACCTTTAATCTCCGTTTTATACATGAGGAAACTGGAGCTTGGAGTGACTTTCCCCAGAGCGCACAGCTGAGCCAGGATGACAGCTTTGGGGGTTAATATGTTTGATCCATCTGAAAGCATGGGAAATCGCCCTGACTTACATTAGTCCTGTAGTTCCAGCTTTGGGGCTTGTCACAGTTTTTGAAGGCTGCAGATTCAAGTTTGACTTCTTTGCTTATACTTAAACATCTGTTATAAGTATTACTTCTTTTGATGGGTAACTTTTTATTTACATATGTGAATAGAAAAGCTTTTCCATACATTTACGCACTGCCTGCTTTACCTCTCCCAGGGAAAACCATTTTTAAATAAATAATCAAGGGAATGAGTATAGGTCTAGGAGAGATATTTAAATCAATATCTTATATTTCATTTCCTTTTATTCATTTAAAGTCCCTCTCAATTTCTTTGAAATTCACCACCACCATCTCTAAAAGGCAAACTCTTCTGCAGATTAATTCTGCTAAAGACTTTTTGAACATTTAGACTTCAAAAATTTTAAACTTATAAACTTATTTAAATGTTTATAGTTTGAGAGACTTTCCTGTCAGCCCAGTGGTTAAGACTCCATGGTTCAATGCAGGGGGGTTTGATCCCTGGTAGGGGAACTAGGATCCCATATGCTGTGTGGTGCAGCCAAAAAAAGAAAACAAAAACATTTCTTTAAAAAACACGAACTCTTAAGGGAAATCAGAAAATGGAAAAAATGAAGTAAATACTAAAATTCAGTCATGTTAGAAATACATTTTGATATTTGTTTTACATTATTTCATCTGTTGTTTTCTTTTGTTATTGAGACATTTCTTTTCCCGAGGAGTTACAGTTGTTAAGAGTAAGTTTTTTTGTCCCTTAATGTTATTTGGATTTCTTCTGTTTAATAGGATTTCAAGTTTATTTAACATCCTCCAACACATTCTAAGAAAATTAAGTAGGTAAGTACTTTGGAGGCGTTTTTCATTGATACGTCTAATTTTCTTGGGTGAAAAAACTTTGAGTACATGTTGTTAGGAATAGACAGAAAATAACCTAGAAATACAAAATTTATTCTGTTGTGCCAAAGTGGAATTGTGAAAATATAAATAAGAAGGAAATATAATAGCATCTGGCTTTACTGGGCTTACAGTTAAAAATTTTTTTTCTGTACAGCTATTATAATGACTTCCTATTGCCACTGTAACAAATTATCACAAACTTAGTGGCTTCAGACAGCACAGGTTTATTCTCTTATAGATCTGGAGCTCAAAGATCTGAAATTCTCTTCACTGGACTAAACTTGTGTCAGCAGGGCTGGCTCCTCCTGGAGGCTTTTAGGAGGCAGTTGTTTCCTTGCCTAATTTTCAGCTTCTAGTGGCTGCTTGTATTTCTTTTCTTTTTTAATTGAAATATAGTTAGTGTACAATATTATGTTAGTTTCAGGTGTACTAGATAGTGATTTGATATTTACATACATTATGAAGTGATTGCAATAAGTCTAATAACCATATATCTCCATACAAAGTTGTTACAATAGTATTTATTATATTCTCTATGCTGTGTGTTACATCCTTGTGACTTATTTATAATTGGAGGTTTGTACCTCCTAACCCCCCTGCGCCTGTTTCTCCCCACACACACTACCCCCAGTCAGCAACCACCCTTATGTTTATGTATCTGTAAGTCTATCTTCATTTTGTTTGTTTCTTTTGCTTTTCAGATTCCATATATACATAAGGTCATATGGTATTTGTCTTTCTCCAACTTATTTCACATGGCACAATACCTTCTAGATACATCCATGTTGCTGCAAATGCAAGGTTTCATTTTTCATGACTGAGTAGTATTCCATTGTACTTATATCACATCTTATTTATCTGTTCATCAATGGGCACTTAACTTGCTTCTGTATCTTGGCTCTTATAAATAATACTGCAGTGAACATTGGCATTCATATATCTTTTTGATATATGATAAATACCCAAGAGTAGAATTGCTGGATCATATGACAGTTCAATTTTCAGTTTTTTGAGGTACCTCCCTACTATTTCCCATAGTGGCTGCACTAATTTATAATCCCACCAGTAGTGTACAAGGATTCCTTTTTCTCTACATCCTTGCCAACACTTATTTATTGTCTTATTGGTGATAGCCATTCTGACAGAAGTGAGGTGGTATATCACTGTGGTTTTAATTTGCATTTCCCTGATGATTAATGGTATTGGCCATCTGTATGCCTTCTTTGGAAAAATATCTATATTTCTTAGATTGTAGTCCCTTATTCCATCTTCAAAGTACATCATTCACATTTTTGCTTTTGTTGTTATATTGTGTCCTTAATCACATTTACAAGCCATTGATGGGTAACGTTCACAGATCCTAAAGAGGAAGAATGACTTATAAGTATGATTAATCCTTGTTTTTAGTGATAGATTGTGAGGAAGAACTGATATCCTCCATAGTACCTTTGCACTAAAAGAGTGTAAAATAAAAAAAATTTAAAAAAAGGAACACACAGTATGTCAGTCATATCCTTTTAGTTCTTCATGTTGTTACACTGAATTCCTTAAAGCTTTCTAAAGAGAATGGGTTTAATGTAGATTTGACAGAACTTATTATTGTGATAGTAGAGGATCATAATTAAGGGTATGGTGTTTTTTGGTGTTTGACCGCCTGGGTTTATATGCAAGTCCTGCACTCAGAACTTGGGCAAATTACTTAACATCTTTAATTTTTGTTTGTCTCTAATATGGAGTTAATAATTTTATTCCTTCAAGATTTGTTGTGTAGGATTTAATGACAAAAAGGACATAAACAGTGCAACAGTTAGTTCATGATAAACATTCAGTACCTATTAACTGCTTAGGTTGCTATTATTCTCAGGGCCTCTCGTATTGTAATTGTTCTGTTGACTGTTTCTGCCACTTTATTTTAAACTTCCCAATGTAGTGTGTCACATTCACCTTTCTATCTCTGTTCACCTATTAGTAGACAGAAAGTAGGTGCAGTGCTTTTTTAATTAAATGTTGTGTATAGCAATGGTATGTATATGTTCTTACATACTCATATGTCTGTGTACTTTTTGTTATGTGTTGTCCAGGGATTAGAGAATTAGGCAGACTATTTGTTTCCCATTAAATTATTGAAAACTTAGAAATTGACTGACATAACAATGAAAAGAAAATAATTATATATCTTGAACTTGGAATAAGAACTAGTTGCTGAAAAGGCATGAAAATGTGAAAATAGAAGATTCTTAAATCTTATTTTATCGTCAGAGTGTTTTTAGAGATGATGTCCCATTCCCCTAATGGTTTTTTATTTTATTAATAGATCATGATTAAGAAAGTGCTATTGAAATTGACACAGTGAATCAATGAGTTGAGTTTTACTGTGTGGATTTAGCTTGCAGGAGGGTTCCTACTTGTTGTCTCACGCCGCAGAAGATTCTTCACTCTTGATCTACAAAACCTCTGATGGAAAAGTTACTAGGACAGCATACAATTTGCATAAAACACATTGTGGCCTTCCTGGTGTGCCTTCCAGCCTCTCAGTTCCCTGGGTCCCTTTAGATCCCAGTCTCTTATTACCATATCATATCCATCATGGAAGAATACCTTGTACCTTTCCACCTAAGTCACTGGGTCCCACAGCACAACAAAAGGTAGGATCTTTTCTGAAATAAAATGTTCCACTAGGTTGTTTATTATTAATCTGTTTCACTGACTATGCATTTTAACATGATGTCCATATTTGCCATGTTAATCACAACACCATTCTAAAAACAGTGTTTGTTGAAAGGATAGGTAAAGTTGTATGCTCTTGTGAACCCAGTCATGTTAGTGGAACTTTCTGTTTTACTGTAAGGTTTATAGTCAACTAAAGAAAATTCTATTAGCCTGCCCAGTGAGGGCATGAGCAAGGCAACCACATAGTTAAATCCCTGTGTTCCTATGAAAAGCAGAGTTATAATTTTTTTGCTGTTTTTATGTATACTGTTTTATTTCATTAAATATTTGAGGCAATTTGCCAAAGAATACATAGAATAAAATTATGGTGATGCAATTAAAAATTGATCAGTAGGATATGGAAAAATATAAAAGCAAGTGTTAGTGACTGCAGTGCCTTATTAAAAGTACAATAAAATGTTAAGTAAATTGTGTTTTAATGCTAAGTATTTTTTATAACTCAATATTTTAGTTATAATTAATGTTACACTCTTTATAGCATCCTTCCTAGAAATAACAGTTGAATGATATTTCTCTGAAACTTTTGTAAAAACATGGTTAGAGATACTGTTTACTGTGTAGCTCATTCTTTATATCATGTAAGAAGTTCCCGTTCGAGTTTAGTTGAAGGAAAAGTTTTCTTCTCTATGAGTGAATCCGATTTTTCCTTCCCTGCTGCCAAAAATCTTTGAGTCAAAATTATTGTTTGAGTCTTCTATTCTTCTCAATATTTCACTCCACAACATCTATCACTTGTATATCCTGTGGATATTTTCTGTTGTTTTTTTTTTTTTCCTTTCTGTATTAAATTAATCTGCAAATGTCCACAGTTCCTTTGGAGAAATAGCTAGAATGCAGATATTGAGGATTTTTTTTGTAATTTACAGTGGTTTTATAGTTTACAAAAGTTGTTTATGTTTTTCAGTTCTCCACTGTTATTGAGAGAATCCTTCTAGAAACGACAACTTCTTGTACATTGTTAATTTTGGCCAAGAAAATACACAAATGTAGTTAACTAGTTCACTAGTTCCACTAGTTTCACTTGTGGAACAAGTGAAAGAATAGACAGAATGAGTTATCAGTATTTTAAGCCATTTTAGCTACAGTTTTTGTTGGGTATTTTTCAGTTTTCCTTTCAAACTGGAGTCTTATTTTCTCTCCCTTTCACATGTATTCTTTGTATCTTTCTTCTCTTTTGGACTCTTATGTTTTTCTTACTCTTTGTTTCTCCATTTCATAATTTCTTCTCTGTCTTTACCATCTCTGACCTTCTTGTATTTCCTTTCCCTCCCTACTTAGTTTTCATTGCTCCTTTTCTACTGCCCTTCAGTTTCATTATTGTAAGCACATTGCTCTAAAGGTCTGTCATGCCTTCATTTCCTCATTTAACATCTCAAAGTGAAGTCACTCAGTCGTGTCCGACTCTTTGCGACCCCATGGACTGTAGCCTACCAGGTTCCTCCGTCCATGAGATTTTCCAGGCAAGGATACTGGAATGGGTTGCCATTTCCTCCTCAAACTTCTCAAACATCTCAAACTTTCCCAAATTTAACACAAAAGAGTGATTTTCCTCTTCACTTCTCTCCGTTTACCCTGATCTGTCTGCTTCCCTGATTGTTATTTGAAAATGTCATACTTTAAAACTCTGTCAGATTAAAGCTTGCTTAGAAGCAATTAAGTGGTTGGAGGCTAAAAATATATAAAGGACAATTTGCAGGGTAATTATTCCATGTGTAAACAATAGAGTTAACTGTATTGCAAACATGTTAAACTGTCCTGTTCTTTGCTGCTTCTCCTAGATTGGTGGAACAAGAATGCCTACCCGAAGCCACAGGAATTCAGTTTCCGTGGAAACGAAAAGCCTGCCTGCTCAGCAAGTTGAAAATGAAGGAGTGGCTTCAAGTAAAAGAAAAATAACTTAATGACTGTATCATGGAAAACAAAGAAAAACCAGTTATCACAACATTTAGTTTAGAAAAATTTGAGGGGAAATACACCTGAAAGATTTGTAGGCAACAGAAATGTTTTTGTTTTACTGTCCTTGAGAGTTCTTAGAGTGCCTTAAAAAAACACTTTGACTATGTGAAGCCGTGTTCCAACTCAAATGGGCTAATATGCTCTTAACTCCTGAGGTTTGAGGAGACTATAGATATGTTTTAGCATTATCATGGCAGGGAAATATAGAGAGAAAATATTTTTATAGTAGACCTTTAGCAAAAAATTGTAAGTAGGAAAATAATTTGCTCTTTCAAGAGCAATATTTATCATTATGTATTAGATTAATCCTGGAGGAGGAAATGGCAACCCATTCCAGTATTCTTGCCTGGAGAATCCCATGGACAGGAGAACCTGGCAGGCCCATGGGGTGGCAAAGAGTCGGACATGACTTAGCAACTACATATTAGGTTAATAATTTCAGTTGTAATGCTGGTCTGTTGGGGTTTGTTCAAAACGATAAATCTTGCTACTGTCAGGGATAATTTTGACTTACGTAAACCCTATTTCTGACCCATCTGACAGTTTTTCTATACTGATTTAAAATGATGATTGTTGCAGGTTATGAAGTTAATACCTTTAAAAACTTTGGTGAAATTCCATTGCAGAAGCCAAAAAGAAAAATAAGAAGCTCTCTGCCTATGAAAATTCACAAGGAAGTTAACAGTTTTTTGTTGGGCAATCATCAGTTTATTTAAAAAAAAAAAGCTTGTGGTGTAACAGGTTCAGTGACTGCCTCTGTCCTTTGGCACAAATCCTGGCTAGGTGTTGAAATACACTACTAAAAACAAAGAGATGAGTGTATTTTCCAGAATAATCTCATATTTCAACTAGGAAGACTAATGTGTGGTAAAACAGAAGCTCTTTTTCCTCATCTATACAATTAATTTAAAATTTTCAGGACTAGGAAGGTGAATTTAGGAAAGGGAAAGGGCCAATCATTTAATGTTACTATAGCAAACTGTTTGTACTTATGAAGGGATGAACTCATTTAATTTTTGTATTACTATTCTTTAATGTGCACTAAATATGTGCATCATTTATAAAATACAAGCTTTATGATACAAGGCAAAATTTGTTTTTGAAATTTTTTATGCATTTTATATTAATATAGGAAATTAGCCCCAGCAGCTTTCTCAACTGTTGTAAGTAGCATTTAAATATTCTTTTTACTACCAAGTTTTGTTTTGAGTTTTTTGGTTGGTTATATAATATTTTTAATTAATGACTAGTTATTAATGAAATTGTCTTATGTATTTTAATATGTAGTTTCCTCATCCTGCCATTCCCTTTTTAAAATATTGAGCTTTGTTTCAAGTGGTCTTGATTTTTTTTTTTAACTTTTGTCACATACCCATATTTCCTGAAATACTCCACTTGTGAGTCATTTGGCAGTGAACCATGGGAGAGGCAGGGATTCCCTAGTAATTTGCTCTTTTAGAAAAACTAAGCAGTGATTGCTTCAGACTTCTGAATACCAGAAAGACATGGCTTTCGTTTTTTTAATATTAGTTTTTACTTAGTAAAATGTGTGCTCTTATAAGAGATTATTTCAAAATTATCTTAGCCATCTATTAGAGTAACTGTGATAAGATATATAAAGCTAGTTTTTGTTTTCCACTTGTGCTTAATCAAGCTTCTTTTTTCTAATGTATATTTGAACTTGTGTTCTTTTTATTGATTTTTGGTACTGAGAATGTATAAGCAAGAAAGTGACATTGACAGTATGAGCAAAGATGTTTAAAAAAAAACAACACCACAGTCAGGGTTGGCAAGGATATGATGAGCCTGGCCCACTTACGTCTCTGTGGTGAAGGTATACACATTTCATTCAGTAAATGTTTGAGTGTATCTGTGTGCCACACAACCTAAAATTGGTCCCCATGTTTACTCTCATAAAATTCTTACTCATATATCAGAATATTTGTTTATTTTACTTATTACTATCTTTCTTCTTAAATAGACTACAAGCTCTGCCAAGGTGGGGCATAATTGTTTTGTTCACTTGTGTATAACATACATAATACATAGTCGCTCAGTAGATAGAACTTGAATGTATGAATAGATGAATATCTTGGTATGGAGGATAGATTTTGGTTTTCCCAGGAGCTAATCTTCTAGTGGAAGACACAATACTGATCTATGTGGTAAGTACCCCAAAAAAGTAATGTAAAGAAGTCATCTAACCTGGACCTGATAATTAAGGAAGGTCTGGATAAACCTTGAGCTGAGTCTTTAAAAATAAGTAAGAGTTATAAGGAAAGAGTCAAAGATCTTCCACACAGAAAGAAAGCAACATGTGCAAAGGTGAAAGACAGCCAGATTGTAGGCTGTGAACATGGGAGATGAGAGAAAAAGCTATAGGACACGAACAGGCGTGCTATGCTATGGCATTTGAGTTTTGTCCTCTGCAATGTGGGAACTAGTAGTGATTTTTAATAAAAATAAATAACATGATCAGGTATAATTTTGAAAAGTTCTTGTTGGCTTTAGTGTAGAGAATGGAATGAAACTGGGAAAGACTGTAGGGAAGTAGAAAAGTTTCAAAGCTATGTTATAATAATTGAAAAATAAAGTAATAAAAATAGGGTCAGGCTCAAGTGATAGGAGAGAAAAAAACTGACAACTTGGTGATAATAGTTGGTAGGGGGAGTCAAATGTGGCTTCCAGGTTCCTCATGGGATACTGGGTAAATACGCTACTTAGTATGAAGAAGAGTGTGACTAGAGCAAGAGGAGAGCTTGCTTAACATGTTCATTTCCTTTCACCACTTGTATCCCTTGAATTCTGGGCCAGGTGTGCTATTATTACTGTATAATAAGCTATTACTATGCCACACTAGCTAGGACACAGAAGCAACAGATGCCCACTGAGAGATGAACAGATAAAGAAGCTGTGGTACATATACACAATGGAATATTACTCAGCTATAAAAAAGAACACATATGAGTCAATTATAATGAAATGGATGAAGCTAGAGCCTATTATACAGAGTAAAGTCAGAAAGAGAAAAATATATTAACCCATAAATATGGAATCTAGAAAGATGATACTGACGAACCTAATTGCAGGGCAACAAAGGAGAAGCAGATATAAAGAACAGACTTATGGACAAAGTGGGGGAAGGAGAGGGTGGGATGAATTGAGAGAGTAACACTGAAACATATATGTTACCATATGTAAAATAGATAGCCAGTGGGAATTTGCTATATGACACAGAGAGCTCAAATCCAGTCCTTTGTGATACCTAGAGGGGTGGAATGGGATGGGAAGTAGGAGGGAATTTTAAGACGGAGAGGATATAATGTATCCCTATGGCTAGTTCATGTTGATATATGGCAGAAACCAACACAATATTGTAAAGTAGTTATCCTCCAATTGAAAATAATTTTTAAAAAAGAAAAAATATTAGCCCCAAACTTAGCTAGTTAAAACCGCAAATTATTATTATTATTTTAAAGAGTAGGTACATTTTAAGACTCTTTTTTAAAATTTATTTATTTTTGCCCCTGCTGGGTCTTCATTGCTGCACATAGGCTTTCTCTAGTTGCAGAGAACTGGGGCTACTCTATGGCAGTGTGTGGGCTTCTCATTGCAGTGGCTTCTCTTGTGGAACACAGGCTCTAGGCTCATGGGCTTCAGTA
Organism: Okapia johnstoni; assembly: GCA_024291935.2. Classification (NCBI taxonomy): domain Eukaryota; kingdom Metazoa; phylum Chordata; class Mammalia; order Artiodactyla; family Giraffidae; genus Okapia; species Okapia johnstoni. Next base: position 49,016,457 of record CM044307.1, on the reverse strand, counting down.
ATTGTAGCATGCGGGCTCAGTAGTTGTATTGCACAGGCTTAGTTGCCTCTTGGCATGTGGAATCTTCCCAGACCAGGGATTGAACCCATGTCCCCTGCATTGGCAGGTGGATTCCTATCCACTCTACCACCAGGCAAGTCCATAAATAATTATCTCAGAGTTTCTGTGGGTCAGGAGTTCAGATGCAGCTTACCTGGGTGCCTCAGGCTCAGAGTCTCATCAAGTTGCAGTCAAGCTGTTGGCTGGGGCTGCAGTTATCTGAAGGCTTGTATGGGGCTGGAACATCTGCTTCCAAGAAAGCTCACCATGGTCATGGTGGACCTCCTCAGTCTCTCACTGGTTGTCAGCTGTAACTCATCCTCACCACATATACCTCTCCACAGGTCTATTTGAGTGTCCTCATGACGTAGCAACTGGCTTATGTCAGGGTAAGCAATCCAAGAGAGCAAGAAGGAAGCCACAGTGTATTTTATGGCTCAGTCCAAGAAGTCAAGTACTGTCAATTATGCCGTATTTTCCTTGTTAGAAATAAGTCACCAAGTCCACACAGGTTTCACAAGGGAGGAGTATAGAAAGATTTAGTGAACCTATTTTTAAACCTCCGCAATGCCATTGAACACTTTAGGCATATAGAAATATTAGGTTTAGGGTGGAGAAAAAAGAAAGGACATTTTTTTTTTAAATGTCTTATTACCAACATATTAAATCTGAGATTGAGATAGATGGTGTCAAAGATAGTTGATCATTTGAGTCTTAAACTCGAATATAGATTTGGTGTATCTGTGGTGATTGAAATCAGAGAAAAGGACAGCACAGCAAGAATGAATGAAGAATGGATCAGGAAAACCATCGAACTTTAGTAACAGGAGGATTTTATTAAAGTGGCTAGTATGGAAGTCAGACTTAAAATTGTTAAGGAATAAGAAACTGAGGTGGAAACAATGAAAATCTTTATTGCAAAACTTGGAAATAGTTCTCTTTGGATCTTCTTTTGCAACTACAAAGGAAGTTAACCTATTTCTTTTCATTTCTTTTGGATTCTCTTTAGATACCATGAACATTTTAGAGATATCGGAAGGAGGCACATGTTTAGGGTAGAGAGAGAACCCTTTTTAATGTTTTGCTCCCAATTTGAAGTTCTTGATGTACATGCAGGTAGAGATATTAAGATAATTTTTCATGTTTATAGATATATGCAGGTACTTTTTAATCAAGCCTTAGAATATTTTATGTCAGGATTTATTGAGCTTCTCATTGAGATGTAGAAATAAAGGCTATGCATTTCATTGATCCTTCCACTTCCACTCTTGTGTTCCCTTGGCTAGTGTCCAGACTTCTTATCAGAGTACATAAGGGCAGACACATAAGCATCTATCTGGAGATTGAGGCTTATCTGCTGAGCAAAGCTTACTCAAAGTGTTGAGGCCCAGACATATATTTCTAGGATGGGTCTCCAGATTATCTCAACAAATAGGAAGATTCAGTTACCTTGGCTTATATGTTTGCTGTCTATATATGAGCTACTGCTAGAAATGATCAAGCAAGGACCTACCAAGGGTTGATTTTTATTGTTGTACATGCATGGTATAACCTTGTTAATCCTCTGAGGAGCTGGGGTTGGGAAGAGGGAGTATTAGTGTGACTTAATTGCTGTTTTGAAAGTGAAGACACCTAAAGAATCTGTGGTAAGTGAGTTGAATCACTCCTTCCCCTTTCTTGAAAATGTGCATTTCTTAGAGGGGAAAAGTTAGTCTTTTCATATTCCCTATCCCAGGTTTTGCTTACTCAAAAATATACAGCGCAGGAGAGCATGTGCATGTTAACTTTAAGAAGCACACTCCAGTATGGCAGTGCCACACCATTGCCATGGGTCTCAGATCTCTCCCAAACTCTGCATTAAGGTAACATCTGCTCCATCCCGGCTTTACCAACACACAGATTAGCCTTTCTTGTCCCTACCTGCATGTTTTTACCAGGTAAAGCTATACCTTCTTGCATTTATTAACACCTGTCAAAACTTTGTCCTCTCTTTAATTGATAATGCAGATTTGAGCATCATTTGGGTAATATACCAGTCTCTTGAGATTTAAAGATAATACTGGTTTCTGCCTTAAGGGTGTTTCCTAATCTAGTTGGGGAGATAAGTGTACAGGATTAGCTGTAACACAGAGAAGGATATTCAAGCAGCACAATAATGGCAGGAGTAAGAAAAAGGGATAATTAGAAGTAAGGCAAACTCATGGTAGGAATGACCTTTAAGCTGTGTTTGAAAAACAAGTAAAATAATAATGTGGATAAAGACGAAGCAAAGCATTAGAGCATGAGAGAAATTTTTATTGAAAGAACTGATTTTAGGAAATAGCTAATGTGCTCATTTAATAAGCATGGGGGTAAAGGATAATAAAAGTCTGTATAGTCAAAGCTGTGGTTTTTCCAGTAGTCATATATGGATGTGAGAGTTGGACCATAAGAAAGGCTGAATGCCAAAGAATTGATGCTTTGAAATTGTGATGTTGAAGAAGGTTCTTGAGGGTCCCTTGGACAGCAAAGAGATCAAACCAGTCAATCCTAAAGGAAATCAACCCTAAATAATACTCATTGGAAGGACTGATGCTGAAGCTCCAACACTTTGGCCACCTCACGTAAAGAGCTGACTCATTGGAAAAGGTCCTGATGCTGGGAAAGATTGAAGGCAAAACGAGAAGAGGGCAGCAGAGGATGAGATGGTGAGATAGCATCACTGACTTAATGGACATGAATTTGGGCAGACTGGGAGATATTGAAGGACAGGGAAACCTGGTCTGTTGCAGTCCATGGGGTGACAGAGTTGGACATGACTTAGCAGCTGAACAACAACAAAGGATGATAAATGGAGGATGAAGTTGAGTTAAGTTAAAGCTTGGTAGTAGAAGATTGACTATTATTCCCAGATAGTTTGATTTGATTCTAAAAGCAATGAAGAGGAAATTCCCTGGCGGTCCAATGGTTAGAACTCGGCACCTTCACTGCTAGGGGCAGTACTAAGATCCCAGAAGCTATGCAGCATGGCCAAAATAATAATAAATTTATAAAGTGAAGAGGTATTGAAGGCTTTTTGAGCAAGATGACGTCGTTTGTAAGAGTTACAATATAATGGTTTATTCAGAAAGGAGAAAGACTTCATATTATTTTATATTATGAAAATATTAGAGGGAGAATATGGATGGGGTGAAAAGACAACTAGTTTTGTTTTCAACCAAATGTTGGCAAAACAATTCAGGTGATATCCTACAGAACCTATAGACTGAAGATGTGGGTCTGCAACTTAGAAACAGGAAAGTTAGGGGCCCACCTTTGGGCTGACATACTAAGAAATTGGGACATGTCTGGAACCAGGGTGGCCTTTTTTCTTTTCTTTCCTCCACTTCCCCCCTTTTTTTGGGTCAAGTGGCTGGGAGTTTGGTTATATACCAAATTAATTGAGCAAGGAAATACACTGAGAATAATGGGAAAGAGGAAAGCAAGAGTAAACCCTGTGGTATTGATTTGGAATTGGAAATGAATTCATGGTACTTAATAGAGAGATGGTGAAATAGATGTGTGTTTGTGTACATATGCATCCATACTGCCTAATTCTGCTTATAGGGTCTAGAAGCAACACCACTCTGGTAGTAATGAACATACCTAGCACCAGTATCCAGATCTTGGTTTCTGAGTCCCATTCGTCACTAAAAGAAACTGATGCTCCTTGGAGAAATTACTAATTCTGAGAATGGGGAAGGGAAACTGTAAGATGAACCTGGAGGGCTTCCCTGGTGGTTGAGTAGTTGAGGAGGCTGCCTACCAGTACAGGAGATTCCACATACTGCACCACAACTGTTGAGCCTGTGCTCTATAGCCCAAGAACTGCAACCGCAGAGCCCACGTGCTGCAGCTACTGAAGTCCAGGCACCCTAGAGCCCCTGCTCCACGAGAGAAGCCTGTGTACTGCAACTAGAGAGTAGCTCCCGCTCGCCACAACTAGAGAAACCCCGTGCAACAATGAAGACAACACAGCCAAAAATAAATTATATAAAAAAAAAAGATGAACCTGAACATCAGCTTGTACTAGGAAATGTGAATGTGCTCACAGAATGATGGTTCCATGTCAAGAGATCACAGGAGCTAGCTTAAAGGAGTTCCCAGGTCTGGTGACATTTGAGCAGGAAATAATGATAGTAACAGATTGAAATCCTTTGAGTAAAATAGTAGTCCACAAGTTCATACTGATATGAATGAATTAAAAATGGGGCAAAAGGGAATATTCTGTGGTAGAATGTCAATATACTAGAGAGAATGATGGAATTAGAAAGCTCACCAATTTGCAACCATTACAATAATAATCTAAAAACCAACAAAGACTGCTAAATGCAATGGGTGAAAACTTGATAGCAGATGAGAATATTTGTGTAATTGTAAAGAATCTCACTGCCAGATAGTTATTAATAATAAGCATAACATGCTTATTAGTTTACTTAATGCTTAAACCTTGCAGAGACTATTTTAACCGAGTGCTTATAGTTGATATCACCAGTAATGAGACAAATCAGCAATGTGTGTTTCTAGGTGTGCACCTGAAATACATTTTTGTGGTATGTTCTTGCCAAATATACATAAATTATAAGGAAATACCAGGGAAACCCAAAGGCATAGTCTGTGAAGTAATTGGTCAGTAATCTTAAAAAATGCCATGATCGTGAAAGAAAGAGAAACACTGGAGGACTGTTATACTTCAAGACTGACTGAATGGGACTCATAATCCTGGTTTGTATAGTCCGATAAAGGACATTACTAGAACAATTGGCAATATTTGAATGGAGTCTGTAGCTTACATGGTAGTAATGTATCTTTGTTCACTTCCTTCAATGTGGTTATGTCAGAGCATGGCCTGTACTTAGGAAATAGACACTGAAGTATAATATGGTAATGAGATATCATGTCCCTCAAATTGGAGGGACTTGGGCAGGGAAAGGTTAACAGGGAGTCTTAGTGGAAGGTGTATAGGAGCTATATGTACTATTTCTACAGCTTCTTTACAAATTTGAGGTTATTTTAGAGAAAGTTTATGAAAAATGTATTGTTCCAGTGTCAGGTATTATAGGAAGATCAAGAAGGATGAAGACTGAGGGGAAAAGGCTAATTAGATTTAATAATCAGGCAATAGAAGTGCCTAAATGAAATGGCAGGGGTAAGGGAATTAGGGACTCCTGTTTTGAGAGTCCCAGACATGAAAATTCCTTGCAATTGAACACCGTAAAAACAAAACTTCTGTTTTAAATTCCTACTCTGCCTATTATAACACCACAGATTTTGAATTTCAGCTGTTTACCTACATTATTCTCTTTTAAGTATTTTGTAAAAGTCTTAAACAGATGCTCCTTGAGGCAACAATTACGTTTGTATACATGTATGTCTAATCTAAGACTAAACTCAGGACTAGCCAGCCTCCAGACGCCCCATCAACACCTACTAAATTGTGCTGATAAGAGCCTCCCCATATTTCAGCATGTAGCTAAATTGTCTGTAGCTCAGTCTGAGATCCCTTAGTCACAAGGGCAAGTCTGTGGGCAGCTATGAACCCTGTGCAAGAAAAGTTTAAAAACTTGTATTTAGGGAATTCCCTGGCAGACCAGTGGTTAGAACTCTACACTTTCACTGCTGAGAGCCAGAGTTTGATCTCTGCTTGCAAAACTAAGATCCCACAAGGCCCATCCCCCCGCCCCCCCAAAAAAAGAAAGAACAAATTTTTTAAAAAAAATTTTTAAATAAAAAATAAAAACTCATGTTTATTAAAGGCCATACCAGTCACCTCTCAAAAAAGACTCAAGTTCCATGTTTTGGATACAGTTTTATAATACTAACTCATTTAATGTTACTATATCTCATTTGAAAGCAACACGGTGAGTTCAAATTCAGGTTAGATTTAATAGTTGGAAGATACGGTATTTAAAACCTCTTAAAAACATTCTTTCTAGCACCTAAAACTTGTTTGGACATGAATATGTAACCTGTGATTCTTTCTGTGACAGAAAAAAAAAAGTTTATCAAAGAGATACCCATGTCCACCCATGTCCAGTCACTGGCATGCTGAAAAGAAACCTACTCTTTCACACAACTCTGGAAGCCACTCCAGCTGCAGGGATGTTCTTCAACATCAAGTAAACTCAATTCCTCCCCACTCTGCAAACTGGCCTTTCAACAAACTTCTACCAAACTTGGTCTGCAGACACTAAACTGTAAGGTTTTTTTTTTTTATTTTAACCTGTTAGATGAGGCTCCGAATAAATAGCATGTTGTGTCCAGGAAGTCTTACTGACTGCATGATCTTCCGTGAGACAATATTTAGATTTACTCCTGAAGTTTCCAACTGAAAGAAATGAGTCTAAAATAAAGTGATCACAATCTTTGTTTAATTGAATGAGAAAGTAAACAATTTCTATACAAATAAGAAATAGAATGTATTTTATGGAGTTTTTTATTTTTAACTAGTCTTGGGTTCCAACAATATGCAAACAGCAATTTTACTTATGTGAAAAATAAATAATTAAATACATTTCCCAAGTATGTCTGCTCTCTGCCCCATCAAAAGTGATGCAAATTATAGTTTCCCAAGTGCCACAGTGGGCAGCGGGAAGTAATCTCTGTCCAATTCCAACATGTACCCTCATAGAATTGCACAATGAGTTCTTTTGAGTTCAGGAAGAGGATAAGGGAGACTGAAATCACAGTGCATCTGGCTTGAATGTCTCTATATGTGTGCATGTTGGGAAGCTAATAAAGTGGTAGGTCAGTTCCTAATTCAGTTTGGCTTTTTTTTAATGCTACACTCGAGTGCCTGAAAACTTTTACTCCTAAGGAGCAAAGACTGTGTAACTTACTAAGTGCCTAAGGCCAAAATGTCATTTTGCATATCAGGGAGTGCTGAGTTTGCTGTCAGCCAAGCCTTCCACCTCTCAGGAGCCCCTGCTAAAGTTAATTCACATCCAACAGTTAGGGAATTGTCAGCTGTAACTTGGAGAGGTATGAGAGGCTGCATCTTAGAAGTAACCAGTCCAGAGTCTGTTGGAAGAAGCAAGCAATGAGTGGGAAGCAGAGAGCACCAAGTGAGTCTCAACTGTACCATTTGCTAAGGCAGTATCTCTCCCCTTTTGAGCCTGGGTCTTTTCATCTGTGAAATCCAGAATTTGATGCCTTCCCATCATATTCTTCAGGCTCTAGTGGCCTTCCAATAAATAATACATATATATATATATATATATATATATATATATATATATATATATGTATACAAAAGTTATTTTTAAACTGTAAGTCCCTGTATAAATGTGAAGTATTGTCAGATCACATCAATGAGAGGTATTGTTTGAGCTGAAGTTTGAAAGGAGTTTGTCAGATGGGAAGGGAAATTTCAAGCTGAGGGACAAAGTATGATCCATGCTGCAGAGGCAGAAACGTGCACCGCTTGTTGGAATGGCAGGCCTTCCAGGATGCCGGAGACCTGGCCAGGGGTATTGATGCGGAAGGAACCAAAAGATACCTAAGAAAGTGTGCTGGGGAGCAGTTGTCAATAAAAAGCCCCACGTACCTTCTTAGAGACAGAAGCCATTGTCTTGAGATGGGGAATAATCAAAATTTTTTTAATGAGGGTGGCAGTAGAAGTGGGCCACGTGATTAAACTTCTGTAATGGAAACTGCGGCTGAAATATGTCCGATTGGGAGGCAGAATGGAAACTAGGGAAATCTGAGGGTAGAGAAATCAAGGGAGGCTATTTTTTCAGCCTAAACTTGAGGCTATAGTGATCAGTCTTACTGGCAATCTGTTCACCTTTGTTTCTGCGGTACCAAATACGCCTGCCACCACATAGGTAAGGATGTGGCCAAGCCAATGAGATAGACGATGCAGATCTTAAGTCTGCTGGAGTTGGACATATCAGAACTGGTGGTAATCAGTACTACAGATCCTCACGCAAGGTAAGTCAGATGGCTCTCCTTCCTCTAGAGCTCAAAGCTATACTAAATGGGATAAAGGTTCCTTTGCAAAAGTTGTTCTTTGGGGAATTAAATTGCAGTTGTATCATTTGGAAGTGGATTCTAAAACTGGAAAAAAAAAAAAAAAAGTTGGTATCCTCCCAAGAAGATCACTTAAAAAAGAATGGTTAACTCTTTAAATGTTACTTTTACCTCCCTGGACTCTCCTCACCTTTTAATGTTTGGACTCTGGCATCTAGAAAAGGAAAAAAGAAAAAGTGAGCCCAGCAGCTGAGCCCAAGCTGAAACCCAAGTTGCCCTCCCTCAGCGACTTGAGCATTTGGGTAAGTAATGGCATGACCTCCTCCCCAGAACATTTTAATGTTTGTGTGATATTTATGTTAATGTTTAAGTATTTAAAATGGCTACTACAGCCTTGAAAGAGAAAATTGAACTTAACCAGTTAAAAACCCATGTGGGTATATATGGAATTTAGAAAGATGGTAACAATAACCCTGTATGTAAGACAGCAGAAGAGACACAGATGTATAGAACAGTCTTTTGGACTCTATGGGAGAGGGCGAGGGCAGGATGATATGGGAGAATGGCATTGAAGCATGTAAATTATCATATGTGAAACGAATCACCAGTCCAGGTTTGATGCATGATACAAGGTGCTCGGGGCTGGTGCACTGGGATGACCCAGAGGGATGGGATGGGAAGGGAGGTGGGAGGGGGGTTCTGGATGGGGAACACATGTACACCCGTGGTGGATTCACGTCAATGTATGGCAAAACCAATACAATATTGTAAAGTAAAAAAATAAATTAAAAAAAAAGCTAAAAAAAAGACAACAAAAAAAACCCATGTGGGTCTCAGGCTATGCCTCCGTCTCCTCTACATTCCTTTTCAGTTTGTATCGAGTGTGCGCAGGCTTCTTTTTTTTTTTTTTTAAACAATACAAAGTAGATGACTTTTTTTTTAATGTTCCTAACTTATAAACAGACCAATTTGTTTAAAGACTAACAGAAGCAATGTTAGCAATTCTGAGAAATGATCTCTCTATGAAGGATGAATAACTGCAGCTCCAGGAGAGTGGTCAACCTTTGTAAGGACTGACTGGTGGAGGTATCTGGGCTGATCTCTATCCACTAACTCTGTGCCTTGTCCTTTTCCTCTTCAGCTGTCTGGGTTTCCATCTTAAGTTTGCTGCAGCTCTCCAGAATGCCCACATGAATACCACAGGCTCTGGAAGGGAAAACAGATTAACAGTATTAACTGAATTCATTTTGATGGAGACTTACAAGAAGCTGATGTCATTCATTGGAAACTGCAGCAAACCTGACCATTCCCTTGCCCGTGGGAGTATTGGGTTTTTGAGAATTTTTTGTTGGTATATAAATTCCTCATCCTCGTGTCATTATTGAAGATTCCATTTCAGTCCACTATATTTTTAGACATTTTCACCAAATAAAAAGAAGAAAGAAACCACTTTTAAATAGCATTACATAATTGTGAATATTTAGTATCTCAAGAACTCTGAAAACCTCATTGGGCTGACTTCAGACCTCATATCAGAACAATCAATTTCCTTAAAACTAGAAAAGAAAAAGATACTACTCATCAATTGAACAATGTGATCAAACAAGGCCCTGATCACCCCTTCAAGCATTTTTAACCCCTGTTGGCAGTATCTTCTCCTGCTCTCCTTTACTCTCTGAGTCATGAGCCTTGTCTCATAGTGACCTTTAGCTGTTCATCAAAACTCCTCTCAAGTGACCAGAATTTGCCTTGGGCTCTGAGGGAAATACTTAAGTGAAGAATTTTCAAAAATATTTCCACAGTTTTCACAATAGTGGCATTAAATAGATAGACACCTTCTCCGGTGACTAATCCTCTGTACCTGTTTTTGTAATGGAATGATTTTTTTTTGAGAATTAACAGCTATGTCTCTACTTTGATCCTTCACATGGATATGGAATACTTTGGTATATGTTACATTTCCTCTTTTATGATTTCACAAGGACTTCAAGTATTAACAGCTATGAGTAACCTTGAATGCATTGGTCAAGAGGGACTATCTCACTTCCTTTCTCTAAGGTTAACTGCTCCTGGGCTTCCCTAGCACTTTGATTTCATTTCTGATACATTTGTGAAATTACAATTATTCATTTACCTCCACCAGATCTTGAAATTGGAGTTATTGTGTTTTTTCCTGTCATGCATCTGCTATATACAATCTTGCCCTAGTTAGTACCTGCCATATAGTGGATACTTCATGTTGGTTAAATGGAATGAATTTGCCTTGATTTCTATAGTCAGATAGATTCTGGAGCTTTATTGGGGATGTGAGTGATCAAAATCAAGCAGACCTGTCTCTATACTACATTAACCATTTTACCAGTTGTCATAGAAAAATATATTATACACATCAATAAACAAAACATTCATGTAGTTGTTAATTAAAGAAGAAAAATGGGGGCACTGGATATAGGATGACCTCCTGGGAAAGATGAATGAGTTAGGAGTATTATGAGTCATATATTTTTTTTCACTCTTTGACTATCTTAACAGTTTTTCTCAGATTCCTTCCTTTTGAGCTACAGCATAACCTGAGCATTAGCATTGTTTATTTTAACCCCACCCTGGTTGCTATAGTTGATGAATCACAGAAACCAGAGGAGGGAAAGACCAGTGAAATCATCTGGTTCATCTCCAAATTAGGGAGTGGAGCATTGGGATTTGGGGAAGACTAACTTCTCATTTGAAAAAAGAAAAGGAAAAAACTGCAACTAGAGCTGTGTAGAGCAGCCCACCCATCTGTTTGCCTTTTGCTTCTAACACAGTCCTGAGATCCACCCTGTTAGAAAGCAATCAGGAATTCTTATCAAGGGCCCGTGGACAACCAGGTCCCAAAGTGTTAAGGAGTCAAACTAAAATCCTGCTGCTTGAGTAATAAAGTCAGATTATGCATCTTTCAATGATTGTTTTAATGGAGTCTTAAAGAATTTTAAACTCTGTTTTTAACTAGGTCTTATAAAATTAAGAGCTAGCAAGAGGCTGACTGAAGATCTGGGCTAAAATGCTTAGTTCCCAGATGCAGAGACTAAGGTGGAGATGGTAAGAGGTGGCAGCTCTGCCAAGGTCAGGAGTGCCGACTCAGCCCTTTTCCCTCTGTGTCACAGTGGCACAGTATCCTCCCTCCCAGTGCTCTCCTCCACCGTCATCTTCTTCCTCTCCTCTCCTTTTTGTCTTCTTTTTTGCATTGTTGGTTGAAGCAATGGGAGAGATGATTCAGCATCTGTATTTGCTCTTCACATCAACCGAGCCTGACCACCAAGTATCACACGTCCATTGGCCACAGAGTCATGTGTGGCAAGATGCCACTTCAGCTCACCTAGAGCTTGTCTGCCAGGCTCCTTCTCTCCTTGTGTTTGTTTCTATGTTATTCCAGCTACATAACCTTTGTCTCAGCTCTGCTTTTTGTCCTTTGAAATTTTTAAAAGATCATAATGTCCTTAGCCCTTGCCCTTGATACCTGCTTAGTTCTCTCCTAGCTTCCAACATCCTTCTATAGCATCCCTGCACCAACTTTGGCCTCTTGGGTTGCAAAACCGGCTTAATACTGCTTGCTTTTTGCCAATGTTCCCTTAAAAAATGGTGAAAACTCTGAACCTTATCAATGCTGATAGCATCTGAATATGCCCAGTGTAAATCCCCATATCTAGTTACCTAAGTATGTTATCACAGGTTCACGTTATTAAAAATCTAAAGTCCTTTGCAACATGAGAGATATTCAACAGTTGCCTGTTAGTTCGTTTTATTTTGATAATATCCTAACAGCTTTATTTCACTTTAAATTGTTGTTTCTCAGTCACAGCTATACATCTGAATAACTTAGGGATGAAAAACATGCTGGGGTCCCATGACTCAAAGATCTGAATTAAAACAAATTTATATGAATATATTCAGTTGCACAAGGGGTACGCTTCCTAATTTGGACAAAAATGGAATGCGAGAAGGTGGCCAATTGTATTTGATAAAATATGATCTATTGATCTCCTTGTAAAGAGATGTAATTTTGTTGTTCAAAATATTTCCATTTAGAAATCCTATTGGTTCTGTTGTAATGAATAGATAAGACCTGTTTCTATTTAGTAACATCCATGTGCTTATATATTTTAATGCGCCTAAATCAGCTACATTTGCATATTAAAGATTGAGTTTCAGAGTTAAAAGAGAATTTGAAGATTTTCTAGTCAAAATGCCTCATTTTGTTTTCCAGATAAGAAACAGAATCATAGATCCTGGATGATTTGTTCAAGTAAACTCAGTTAGGATCAGAATTAGGACCAGAACCTCTTCCTCCTGAGGTTGATGATGACTAGCACAGGACTCAGCAATAGAGAAGAGTCCAGCAAAGCCAGACCTTGAAAGGTGGCGAGCCTGTCATGTGCCCACACTGGGTCAGGTGCTGGAGTTACAAAAATGAACAGGGAGCTCCCAGTCTGATGGTACAGCTTGGTACATAAGCAGTCATGGTGCCCTGAGATAAAGTACTACAAGTAAGACAAAGGTTATGTGAATAAAGAAGTTTATTCTACCCTTCCACAAACCTTATGTCACAAGATATCTTATTTATTATAACAGTTTGTTTAGCAAACCTTTTTATTTTTGTATAGTATATGAACTATGTAAGCTTTGGCCCTGTATAGGTTGTATTATCATAAATTATGATCAGAAGAATTAAAATCAAATGAAATTTTACTAGATGGTTTTCTCACAGATTCAGTTTTTCACAGAGGGTGCTATGATATAACTTTTACTCTATTGTTTTTTAATTGTATTTTCTTGAATACATTTGAAAAATACCATGAAGAAGATGGAAGTTTTCCCCAAAGCCTGGCACAAACTGTCATAATCTTAATGGGTCATAATCTTAATCTTCCTTAAAAGAAGGAAGCCCTCTTTTCACTAGCTATATTTATTTTTTCTATGTAAACTATGTTTACAATTATAGAAGTAATATATATTCATTGTTAACAAAACTCAAGTAATATAAAGAAGTGTGTAAAATAAAAGGTGAGCATTCTCCTTTACATATATACACTAATCTTCTTCTTTCCCAAGGGTTAGCCAGTATCAGCTTGGTGTATATCCTTCCAATATATGTATACACTTAGACGCATATGTAAATATATAAATGTACATATATAACTATTAATATAAACACTCAAATAAAATTAGTATTATTAGTCTAATTAACTTTTTAACTCGCAAATCATAAGGTCTTTAAAGTTTAAAAATAGTCAAAACACTCAAAAAAGTATCCAGTAGATATTTAATAAAGATGAAAATGTTCGAGGTATAGCTATCTCTATGTGTTTTCATACTCACTAAACATTTTATTTTATGAAGAATACTATTTTGAGCAAACTCTTATGAAAGAGTATAAAAGGTATATTTTTTTATTATAGAATTAAGAACATTGCAGACATTTGGCACCTAAATATTTGTATATATGTTGTGCAACATTCTGTGGAAAATACTGCTTGAAGGAATGATAGAGGCTGAGAGAATTTGAAATATTTATCCTCTGACTTGCCAAACAATAAAAATGCAGCAAAATGTGCTGAGGTAAGAACTAAGATGCTGCTGTGATGGCTCAGGAAGCATCCCAATATCTCAGCAATTTAATGTAAGAATCATTACGATAGGGTGGATGTTTATATCCAAATCTGTTTTTATAATGTTTTATATATCAGTATTGTAACTTAGCATGCCAACAAGACACAGACTACACTGACATTCTGCTTTCTCTTGTTTTACTCTTTATTTTTTAAAATTTTTTAAAATAATTTATTTATTTGGCTGCACTGGGTCTTAGTTGAGGCATGTGGGATCTTTGATCTTTGCTGCTGCAAGTGGGATCTAGTTCCCTGACTAGGGATTGAACCCAGGCCCCCAGCAGTGGGAGCAGGGAGCTTTAGTCACTGAGTAGGCTAGCTTTAGCCTAGAGTAGAGCCACCAGGGAAATCCCTACTCTATATTTTTGAAAACTGTCCATATTGATCTATTCCAGCTTCAGTTGATAACACAGATATTTTATAATTTTAATTAAGCCTCACTGATAAGCATTTAGGGTATATCAGTCTTAAAATAAAAATCCTTACACACATATGTTGTGATCATATATGACACACCCTTTTCAGGATCGCTTTCTTGCTGCAAAATCATTCAATCAAAGGGTATGAACATTTTAAAGAATATTTAGTTATTTGGCTGTGTCGGGTCTTAGTTGTGGCACGCAGGATTTTATCACTTCATGAGGGATCTTTCGTTGCTGCGTGCAGACTCTTAAGTTGTGGTGTGTGAGCTCAGTAGCTCTGTGGCATGTGGGATCTTAGTTTCCGATCAGGGAATGAATCTGTGTCCCCTGCATTGCAAGGCAGATTCTTAACCACTGGACCCCCAAGACATTTTTTTTTTTTTTTTTTAATTTTTAAAATTTTATTTATTTTTGGCCACAGCACATGTTGGATCTTAATTCCCTGACCAGGAATCAGACACGTGCCCCCTGCATTGGAAGCACAGAATTTTAACCACTGAGCCACAAGGGAATTCCCTAGTATGAACATTTTAAATATTGACAGATACTCCCAAATTGCCTTCTCACTGATAACATTTAAGAATTCCTATTTCAGCCATTTCCAACCACTCTGAATACTCAGTTCATTTCAGTTCAGTTGCTCGGTCGTGTCCGACTCTTTGTGACCCCACGAACAGCAGCACGCCAGGTCTACCTGTCCATCACCAACTCCCGGAGTCCACCCATACCCATATCCATTGAGTCAGTGATGCCATCAGACCATCTCATCTTCTGTCGTCCCCTTCTCCTCCTGTCCTCAATCTTTCCCAGGATCAGGGTCTTTTCAAATGAGTCAGCTCTTCACATCAGGTGGCCTTAGTATTGGAGTTTCAGCCTCAACATCAGTCCTTCCAATGAACACCCAGGACTGATCTCCTTTAGGATGGACTGGTTGGATCTCCTCGCAGTCCAAGGGACTTTCAAGAGTCCTCCAACACCACAGTTCAAAAGCATCAATTCTTCGGCTCTCAGCTTTCTTTATAGTCCAACTCTCACATCCAGACATGACCACTGGAAAAACCATAGCCTTGAATAGACAGATCTTTGTTGGCAAAGTAATGTCTCTGCTTTTTAGTATGCTATCCTGGTTGGTCATAACTTTCCTTCCAAGGAGTAAGCGTCTTTTAATTTCATGGCTACAGTCACCATCTGCAGTGATTTTGGAGTCCAGAAAAATAAAGTCAGGCACTGTTTCCACTGTTTCCCTATCTATTTGCCATGAAGTGATGGGACCGGATGCCATGATCTTAGTTTTCTCAGTGTTGAGCTTTAAGCCAACTTTTCACTCTCCTCTTTAACTTTCATCAAGAGGCTCTTTAGTTCTTCACTTTCTGCCATAAGAGTGTTGTCATCTGCATATCTGAGGTTATTCATACTTCTCCCAGCAATCTTGATTCCAGCTTGTGCTTCCTCCAGCCCAGTGTTTCTCATGATGTACTCTGCATATAAGTTAAATAAGTAGGGTGACAATATACAGCCTTGATGTACTCCTTTTCCTATTTGGAACCAGTCTGTTGTTCCATGTCCAGTTCTAACTGTTGCTTCCTGACCTGCATACAGATTTCTCAAGAGGCAGGTCAGGTGGTCTGGTATTCCCATTTCTTTCAGAATTTTCCACAGTTTATTGAGATCCACACAGTCAAAGGCTTTGGCATAGTCAATAAAGCAGAAATAGATGTTTTTCTGGTACTCTCTTGTTTTTTCGATGATCCAGCGGATGTTGGCAATTTGATCTCTGGTTCCTCTGCCTTTTCTAAAACCAGCTTGAGCATCTGGAAGTTCACGGTTCACATATTGCTGAAGCCTGGCTTGGAGAATTTTAAGCATTACTTTACTAGCATGTGAGATGAGTGCAATTGTGCAGTAGTTTGAGCATTCTTTGGTATTGCCTTTCTTTGGGATTGGAATGAAAACTGACCTTTTCCAGTACAGCCCATTAATATTTAACAGGTAAGTTAAGTTTGAATAAGGACAAGGTGATGTGTTTGTGGAGAGAAATACAATAACAGCAGGTACTGGGTAAAGACAATGTCAGCACAACCAAAGGCCTGTCCTCAAGGAGCTCCTGCCTAGTTGCAGAGACCAACAAATAAAAGAATAACAATACAAAGTGATAACTGAGAGAGGAGAGGGACACAAAAATATCAAGAGAAACAGATTAGAGCCAGATCTACCTGAAGGGCTTGGGAAAGGTTTTCCTTCATGAGAAAATACTTGCTCTGAGGCATGAGGGAAAAGAAACTCACTATCGAGGAAAGTGGGAAAGGGCATTCCTGGCAGGGAAACAGCCTGAAGAAAGGCCTATGGAGTCATGAGTGTGATTGGCAGGGGTGAAAAGTGGCAGTGAAGGGAAAGATGTGGGGAGCGAGAAGGATTTCCAGAGAGGGGTCATGTAATCAGAACTAGTTCTTAGAAAGCTTTTCTGGATGCCTTGTATAGAATGAGCTGAGACCAAAAGTGTATGTTACAACTGGGAAAAAGAGGCATACATTTCCCTGAAAAATATTTCAAAACAAAACAAATTGTGGTTTGTCCACACTGAAAGCACCTTAATTCAACACGAGTTTATTGAAGACTTACCATGAGTTCAACAGGGCTAGATGCTGGAAGAACTCAAAAAGCCAATGAAATACCCACATTTTTTTTTTGCAACAGTACGATACATTAGGCACTTTTTAGTACTTTGTCTAATCTTTACATTTGTCTTGCATTATCACAAGTGAGAAAACTGAAGTTGTCAACGAAGCAGACACAGAACAAGACACTGGGACTGGTTCACTCCATCCCCATTCTTGTTCACTGATTCATTCTCTCTGCTTCTCCTCTTTCTTTCCTTCCTCTTTCCTTCCTTTCCTCTCTCCCTCTCTCTCTTCCTTTCATCTTCCCTCCTCTTCTAATTTTTATCTTCAGCTAAGTTATACAAGAAAATAGTTGTACAAGGCACATATTTACACAAGAATTCTATATAATTCTATATAAGTTAGTGTTAAGTTTATTTGTTAGTAACAGAGACTGAATTTAAGTACTTTAAATAAGGTATAAATATATTTTTTTTCTTTCATGTAAAATAAATCTTGAGGAAAGCAGTCCAGGATTGAACTGACGGCTTAACAATCATCAGGAAAACAGTCTCTTCTTTACTTTTTGCCCTATGCTTTTGTTTTCATGCTAAAGTTTTTTGTTCTCCATCTTTGTGCCTAGTTTCCATCTTCCAGTTTTTCTCAATGCCCACAGTAACTGCAAGAGCTCCAGACATCACAGCAAGTATTAGGCAAAGGAAGTAGAGGGGAAAGGGGATTTCAGGGTAAAAGTTACTAACCAGACCAAACAAACCAAAACCCCATGTCAACTGCTGTTTTCTTTTTAAGGAGATTTTCTTGAGGCTGAAAATGGCAATCTTTTAGCTGAGTTTATTGCTGCCCACTTTAAAGAAAAAGGTTGCTAAAGAAAATAATCAGAATGTATATTGAGTCAGGAATTTGGATCTTCTGTGACAGCATACACACACACACAGCAATTACTCACCCTCATCCACAGTACTCACAATTTCTGCTCCAAGAAGCCAAATATTTTCAACACTTGCAGCTATTTTTTGTGGAGTTTCACCAATTTATTTCTGAATAACATTCCACTGTTTCTTAATTTTTCAGTTTTAAGTAACATTTATTATGTTCTAATGAAAAATAAGAGATCTTTTACTCCTTACCTATGATATACACACAAATGATTACATTATTTTTCTCTAATGTTATTTATAGAATTACAATTACAGAAACATAACCTGAGCATAACATAATGTGTTATGTTTTCATTATCTTCTCACGGCAACTGTTTTTGGCTCTATATTGCTGCATAACTAACCACCTCCAAATTTAGTTTCTTAAAACAGTCATTTGTTTTGCTTACTCATTTGCAGTTTGGACAGAGCTTGGTGGGAGAGGCTTGTCTCTACTCAACTTCAGTTGGCATGGTCCACTTTTAAAAAAAAAATTATTTTAATTGGAGGATAATTGATGGTTTTTGCCATACATTGACATGAATCAGCCATGGGTGTACATGTGTCCCCCCACCCTCCTCCCTCCCCACCCCATCCTTCTGGGTTGTCCCAGAGCCCCAGCTTTTGAGTGCCCTGCTTCTGGCATGGCCCACTTTTAAGATGGCTTTAGGTCAGGTTGGTACTGGCTGTCAGCTATAGGCTTTGGAACCTCTCCATAGGCTGCTTGCGCTTCCTCACAGAATGGTGGCTGGATTCCAAGGCAAATGTCTCAAGTAAACAAAGTAGAAATGCAATCATGATCTAGCCTCAGAAGGCACACAGCATGACTTATGCTGTGTTCTGTTGGTCAGATAATTCACAACAGGTCATGAGATTCAAGGGAACTGGGCATATCCTCCTCCTCTTGAAGGGAAAGTGGTAGAATTCTAGAGGAGCATCTAGGATGGGTCATCTTTGAAGAATCTAATGTGTGTCTTAGTCCATTTGGGCTGCCACAGCAAACTGCCACAAATTCTCATAGCTCTGGAGATGGGTAAGTCCAAGATCAAGATCTGATGAGGACCCACGTGGCTTTTGGGATTTTAGTTTCCCGAGCTGGGATTTTGAACCCAGGCCCTCAGCAGTAACAACACAGAGTCCTAACCACTGGCTCAACAGGGAATTCCCTGAGCTCTTTTATAAAAGTACTAATCTCATGACCTATTCACTTCCAAAAAGCCCCATTTCTAAACACCTTCATGTAGAGGGTTAGATTTCAAGATATGAATCGTGGGTGGGATATAAACATTCAGCTTATAGCATGCTGCAACAAGTTTTTGTTTTCCCAGAGCTTTTCATTGATAGTTTTTCCTTATCATGCTCACAAAGTTATTCCAAAGCTGTCCAATGGAGCTGTTAATTTCTTCTCAGTAACTTAAAAGCCCTGTGGTAATTGCTTCCTCCTACTATTTCCGAGGCAGCGTGCTAGAGCCATTAGTCCCCTTCTCCAAGCTACACTGGTTGCCCTGAATGCCTGCTGCACAGCTCTCATTCCAAGTTCTCTCTTCCCCATCATTCTGGGAATTCTATTCACTTATTTTTGCATTGAATCCCTTGTTTTCTGAATCCACTGCTTCCTAATTTTGCTTTATTCTCTTGCTTTGGTGAAGTACACCATTCAGAAGTCTCCTGAGATTAGGGAGTATAGTGGGATGAATGGTGGTGCCCTAAAGCTATGTCTACATCCTCAGTCTTAGAATCTGTGAATATTTCCTCATTGGGAACAAGAGTCTTTGCAGATCTGAAGATAAGTTACAGATGTGAAGATAAGTTACAGATGTGAAGATAAGATTATCCTCAATTACCTAGATAGCATATTAAAAAGCAGAGACATTACTTTGCCAACAAAGGTCTGTCTAGTCAAGGCTATGGTTTTTCCAGTAGTCATGTATGGATGTGAGAGTTGGACTATAAAGAAAGCTGAGTGCCGAAGAATTGATACTTTTGAACTGTGGTGTTGGAGAAGACTCTTGAGAGTCCCTTGGACAGCAAGGAGATCCAACCAGTCCATCCTAAAGGAAATCAGTCCTGGGTGTTCATTGGAAGGACTGATGTTGAAGCTGAAACTCCAACACTTTAGCCACCTGATGGGAAGAGCTGACTCATTTGAAAAGACCCTGATGCTGGGAAAAACTGAAGGCAGGAGGAGAAGGGGCCGACAGAGGATGAGATGGTTGAATGGCATCACTGACTCAATGAACATGAGTTTGAGCAAACTCTGGGAGTTGGTGATGGACAGGGAGGCCTGGTGTGCTGCAATTCCTGGGGTCGCAAAGAGTCGGACACGACTGAGTGACTGAACTGAACTGAATCTAGGTTGATCCTAAATCCAATGGGAAGTGTTCTCCTGAAAGACAGAAGAGGAGAAAACACCAGAACAGAGAAGAGGGACTTGAGAAGTTGGAGGAAGAGATTAGAGTGATGCAGCCACAAGGAATGACTGGAGCCACCAGAAGCTGGAAGAGACAAGGAAGAGTGATGCTTTAGAGCCTCTGGAGGGAGTGTGGCCCTGCAGGTACCTCGTTTTCACACTTCTGGATTCCAGAACTACAAGAGAATACTTTTCTGTTCTTTTAAGCCACCAGGTTGTTGCAATTTGTTCACGGCAGTCTTAGGAAATTAACACAGGGCACGTAGGCATAAACAATATTTTTGAAAAATGTTAATGATGCATGCATTCTTTTTCAAATTAATTCATCTATTTTTGGTTATGCTAGGTCTTCATTGCTGTGTGCATGCTCTCTTAGTTGTGGTGAACTGGAGCTACTCTTTGTTGCGGTGCTCAGACTTCTCATTGCAGTAGCTTCTCTTTTTGTGAAGCATGGACTCCAGGGCGCATGGGCTTCAGTAGTTGTGGTATATGGGCTTAGTTGTTCCATCGAATTTGGAATCTTCCTACACCAGGGATCTAACTTATGTTGCCTACATTGGCAGGTAGATTCTTATCCACTGTGCCACCAGGAAGTCCATTCTTGATTTATAGTTTGGCTGGGTATGGAATTCTAGTTGCAAAATAATGATTTTTTTTGTATTTATCTTTCCTGATACATTTATAAGTTAGCATTCTTCTCTAATTAAGAACTTCTCCTGTCCACTCCTGTATTTTCTGTTTTACTACTAGACTATTCAATGTGTATCATCAGTTCCTATCACTATTCAATATGATGTTCAAATTACCCCCAATTTTAACCAGTGAGAACTCCTTTAAATTGTCTCTTGTGTTGTTTTGATTTTTTACCATTAGTCATTTAGCACAAAGCTCACCACGCATTTTCTCTGTTCCACTTCTGGATCCAGCCATTGCTTTAAGAACTGGTTTATTTACTGGAATAGTATTTGGAAACTAAGATCTGAGTCTTGAGTATCATGCCAGTCTTCTTTCTTACTCTTCATAAATGAGTTGTTTTTTAAATCTCTCTGAAATCTTTCAGGATCTTTCCCCTAGTCCTGCTCAGTGTTCTGAATTTTCACGGTAATGTGCCTTGGGTTTGTTTTTCCATTACTTGTAGGTTTTCCAATCTAAAGCCTCATAGCCTTCAGTTCTAGAAAATTGTCCTCAGTTATTTCTTGGTGATTTTTCTCCCCTTCATTTCCCCTATTTTTCTTTCTAGCACTCTGATATTCTGATATCTGAGGTGTCTGATATTTGAATATTCTGATATTCTGGATATCAGGTTTTCCAAATAGGTATTTTTCCTCTCCTGGCCATATCTTTAAATATAATACATTATTATATACTGATTGCATATAACAAGTTACAAGGTAAGAACAGCTTTATGGTTAGTGAAACTCTAAACCATATAATGTAGAGGACTTGGAGACAGCCTGCTTCTTACTGAAGTAGTGGTGGTGTGTGAGAGAGATGGTATGATGGAAAAAGCAGTGGATTGAAAGGCAGACAGACGTAGGCCACCCTTAGTTCTGCCACTTACTAGTTTAAGGATTGTGGTGGATTGTATGCAAAAGTGGTTACCAACAATTCCTTCCACTCATGTAAACATATATCACTCCCTTTATGAAAAGGTGGAAATTATTTCCCCTTCCCTTGAATCTGGGTTATGTCACTTCCCTTGATCAATGGGATGCAGGGAAGTGCCACTGTTTCACTTCTGGGCCTGGTAGCTTCTACTTTCACTCCTTTGAAGGTCAGTAACTACTCTGCTGGAGGAAGGCCCTTATGGATCTTCCAGCCTCATTTGAATCTCCCTAAACAATGCTAAATAGACCAGAGATGAGCTGATTCCATGAACTCTGCCCTTTGTAGAATCAGAACAAATACATTTGTTGCTATTCTAAGTTTCTAATATTTGGAAGTGGGCTTATTTCCTAGTAACAGGAGACTGAAACAGAAATTATAATGTGGACATGAAGTGTTGCTGTAAGAAAAACCTAAAATATGTGACATGGACTTTACTTCCAGACAGTAACTAGAGAGAAGACTGTTACTGGAGTTTGGAAAAGTGGTAAGGAAATTGCCATGGAAGATTGGAAAAAAGGCAGCCTAGGTTATGTGTTGGCAGAATGTTTAATGTTACTGTTGCCTGTGGTAACACAAGTGATAGAAAATGTGCCTAATGAACTTGTGAATCTAGCCAAGGAGATTTCCAGGCAGACTGCTGAAAATGCCCATGGTTGTCTTTTAGCTGTGTATGATAAAGTAAAAAAAAAAAAAAAAAAAAGCACTAAGTAAACATATGTTTGGTTTTTAAGCAGAATTTTAGCCAATGAAAGATTTGGAAAATAAGAAATGGCCCTAGGATAAAGATCAAATCATGTGTGGTTGCAAAATCTTTTTTTTTAATTTTTTTTCAAAAAAAATTTATTTATTTATTTATTTTTTACTGCACTGGATCTTTGTTACTTTGCACAGTCTTTCTCTAGTTGTGACAAGTGGGGGCTTCTTTTTGTTGCAATGCATGAGCTTTTCATTGCAGTGGCTTCTCTTGTTGAAGAGCACAGGCTTCAGTAGTTGTGGTTTGCAGGCTCAGTAGTTGCAGCTCAGGGGCTGTAGAGTGCAAGCTCAGGAGTTATGGTGCACAGGCTTAGCTGCTCCAGGCATTAAGGACCTTCCCAGACCAGGGATGGAACCCAGATCCCCTGCATTGGCAGGCAGATTCCCACCCACTGCGCCACCAGAAAAGTCCCTTTTATTTATTTTTAAGATTCCAGAAAGATTTAATGTGGTACTTTGAAGGCCATCTCAGGGCTTCTAAGAATCTTAAGTGCATTGTTCCAGCTTGACAAACTCAAAGTAAAGAGAGAGATCTTTTTTAGAAAGGATAATCAATATGAATAATCAATGTGAATTTTGGAGCATTTGGATGTTAAGCCTCATTAAGATTTACAGAAATTCCTCAAAGGTTTTGAGAAAAATTCCATCGGATATAAATTTTGTAGCACGGAATGAACCTCAATAAGATGTATAGAAAGCCCACAGAATTTTAAAGATAATTATATTAATGAAAGGACTGCCAGGTTGGACACAGAAACAGTTCAAAAATGAAAAGAAGTTTCTGGGCCTTCAAGTCTCTACTATCATGAAGCAGATTGAGAGAACTACTCAGGAACGAATATGGACCATTCTTAAGGAAAAGGAAAGACATCTCAGAGAGTGGAATCAAGAGGCCAGAAAGCAAAGCCAAAGACTGATCAGATGACAGATTAAAGTGAAGATCAGCAAACTACAGCCTACAAAACCAATCCAGACTGTTTTGGGGTAGCCCACAAGCTAAGAGGCCTGGCAGCTCCAGATTTTGCTTCTTGAGAGCTGGCTGCCATTACTATCCTGATGTAGAGGAGGACCTGGCAGATGACAGTCCAAGGGACAGAGAGATCCAGCCTGCTCCCAGGCATTCCAGCAACCCCAGCGGAGGCACCCGACAAATGAGTGAAAGGCCTTTCCATCCTGAAACCCCAGTCGAGCAGCCCAACCCAACATTACAGAGAAGAGACTAGCTGTCCCCTGAGTCCTGTCCACATTGCAAAATCATGAGCAAATGGTTTTATTTATGTTTGAACCAATAAGTTTTGGTGGTAATTTGTTAAACTGCAGTAAGTAACTTGAGTGCATTTTTTCACCTCTGGACTGGGCAGAAGACTTTATTTGGGCTCCAGTTTCTACATCTATAAAAATCAAGGACTGGATAAGTAGCCTGTTAAGGCCCCTCTCTGCTCTAACATTCTATCACTGGGTGAATAATTCTATTGTTTACTGAGTTTTAGTGAGTGCCTATCACTGCTAGCTAGGCACAATTAGTAGTGCTGAGGTTCAGCAGATGAAGCGTGAACAAAATAAAGTCAAGGCTTTGGAGGACAGAATGCACAGCAGCAGAAACATAATCTGAGATTTGTTGTTGTAAACATTCTGCCAACCATGGGGGGAAAAGAAAGAAAAAAAAGGATCTTTGCACACAGAGTTTCAAAAGCTCATTTCAACTGGCAGAACTGGCCCCACATTCCTCAGAAAGAGCAATCCATGACCTGCAACAGCTTCGTCTTTATCAAAACACCAGTGTGAAGTTCTGCAGTATGAAGCCAACTCTGGCTATTGAACAGATCTGTATGTTTGGATTTGCTAGATGCCCTAGATAAGCAAAAGCATTCTTTTGGATACTTGGCTCCTAGGTATTCCACATGATTTGAATTAAATCTTATCTTCTGTAGAGTGCGTATCACAGCACAACTGGGAATCAGAGGCTGTGCAACCAGCCGGGAGAACAGAAGGGAGACAGAATCCAGCCCACCATTATTGTCAGTCTATGGTCTCCTTCTGTTCCAAAATATTCAGGGAGTAGGCAGAAAAACACAATTTCTGGTTGTAAAGCTTTCAGCCTGAATTGAGGAGCTATAAATGTAAATGGACTCCCCTGATGGCTCAGTGGTAAAGAATCTGCCTGCCAATTAAGGAGAGGCAGGTTTGATCTCTGGGTGGGGAGGAACCCCTGCAGAAGGAAATGGCAGCCCCCTCCAGTATTCTTGCCTAAGAATCCCATGGACAGAGGAGCCTGGAGGACTACAGTCCTTGGGGTGGTAAAGAGTCAGACACGACTTAGCAACTGAACACAAATGTAAATCAGAGATTGTGTCAACAGAATTGCTTTATTTTCTATTTGTCCTTCTGACAGTGTCTATCATGTTCCATTATGAGTGGAAGAAACGGGTAACAGTGAACTCTGGACTGAGTGTTTACAGACCCCATTTGTGGTCCGGGCTTGCCTGTGAGCTTGGCATTGATGTCTTGGCCTCGCCATTTCTTAATTCCCAAAAGTGAAATGACGCTCAACTGGAAAGTAAAAACAGACGTTAAGCGAGACAGGAGATTAAAACATAGAAGCGTCAAGAGAAAAGAGCTACGTGAGGTGTGTGAAAGGAAAGAATTCAGAGGTGCAGAGCGAGATTTTTGGGATTCTTAGCAAAACTTTCCAGCTACTTTGAGGTGTGAATACAGTATTTTCACAGTCACACACAAAATCATGTTTGCGTGCTTGTTGCCACGGTGGTTCATAGAAGCAGAGAATGAAAAAAAAAAAAATAATAACAAAACCAAGCCAGGGAGCTGAGGTCGAGAGGGGAAAAAAAAAAAGCTAGTTAGGAAAGAAGGACGGGAGGAACTTCTTTGTTGGAACTCGAGGTTCAAAGCCACTGGTCCCACCCAGCCTGGACTGCCTGCCACGAGGACGAGGACGCGCACAGCTGCCCGACACCCCGGGAGGCCCGGCGTTTTGGGAGGTTTGGGAAAAGGACGCCTCCCCGGGCTGGAGGGTGAGCTCTTGCTCCTGGCTTTGGCCTCCCACCCCCTACCCAACAGCCACAGTGGCTCTCTGTCTACCAGCGCGCCCCAAGGCGGAAGAATCCTTTGCCAGGCAGAACACGGGGGATCTCCCTCCCAGCGCTCCTCCCGGGAAAAGACTTAACCAACCTCATAGTCGACTGAAGTCTTTAATCTGCACTGATATGAACCTGAGGCAGGGCTGAGAACTCGACGTGGTGCTGGAGAAGCAGAGAAAGGGAGGAAAAAGGCCGCTAATAGGCCTCGGGGAAGTCTCGGCGTCGCTTTACTGGAGGGTACGGCACTGGGCGCGGGGCCACTCCCACTGGCGCGGCGCAGGGAATGTTCCAGGGCGAGGCGGCCCTGGCCGGGAAGGGTGAGTCACCCCCAAGTCCGGGCGCGAGTAAGGGAAGGGGCAAGGGAAGGCGGGGCGGGGCGGGGCGGGCCTCCAGCGCACTGCGAGGATGTGGTGACTATAAAAGCCCCACCCAGGCCAGCCGGCTCTGTTCTGATTCTGGGGACTTTCAAAGCGGACTGCGCCCGGCCCAGGTAAGCGAGAGGCCCCGCCCGCCCATCCGCTACAGCCCGAGGCCGCCGAGCTAGCGGGGGGGGGGGGGGTGGGTTGCGTGCGGAGAGGCAGAGAAGGAGTCAGCCTTGCAAAGAGAAGCTCTGGCGACGGGGACCCGGGAGAAGGCCGGAGGGATGGTCTGCACTAGGGGCTCGGCGGGGAGGGTGCCCAGTGGCGAGGAGGTCTGGACAGGAGTGAGGGTGCCGGGTGTGCTTCGGCATGGGGGTGGTGCAGGGCAGAAGGAGGGGTCGGGCATCCCTCCTGAGTGCTCGCAGGAAGCCAGACTGGCGCCGGGGAGGGGGGCAGAGGGGGGCCCACATTCCAGACATGCCAGGCAATGTGGGGGGCTGGGTGTGGCCACCCTAGGAGCCCCGGGTCGGGAGGAGAGCAGAGGGTGCGGCACCCTCCACGTTTAACACTAGCCTTACGGCCATCTAGAAAGGGATCCCCATCTGTTCCAAGTTAACTTGACTTGGAACAAATGTGCATTTGTGGAACTTGTGCCAACCAGCAGGAGGGAGGCAGCTGGACGGACGGTAAGGGGTGGGGGTTTTTAGCAGCGACCTCCTGCCTTCACAGAACAGAACAGAACGAAAGAACCTCAGCTCCTTCTCCTTTGTCTAGATTATCCTGTAGGAGAGCACTTCTGATTTCCGTGTATCTGGAGAGTTTCCAACTTGCTTGACCACTTTTGCTTCAGGAAGGAAGTGTCCCCGGTGGTTCTGTGGGCAGAGTTGTCGCTGACTTACTGGGCTGATGCGACACTGAGTCAAAGACAGAGGGTACAGCACAGGGCGTGGCCCCCCAGGCCCCTCCTTGTAGCTCTGTGAGATCGATCCCAGCAGTGCCTGGCCTGGAGGGCTGTTTTTCATCAACTCGCAGTTAAGAAGGTGGGAAGTGGGCATCAATTTACTTATCGATGAAAGTGGTTTAAGAATTGCCCCAGAGGATTATCATCAAAGGTTCCAAAAAACATGTTCTTTCAAAAATTTGTAAAGCACACGGAAAGCATTGTGTCATACCAAAGCAGTATCATTCTTTTTATATTAAGATTTGCCATTTTAAAGCTATTGGAAGGTATTCTCAATCTGTGTATAAAAGAGCGGTACCCTCATAGGGGCTTACTGGGTCTTGACCCAGAACCATAAGGTCATGGAGTCCAGGGTTCTGGACCCTTGAGCTCATACTGACTGTTTTGATAGGTTCTATCCAAAATGTACCATACTGTGCCTGTCCGGAGCTTGGTCATTTGGAATGAGGAAGGCACTGTCGCACTGAAGCAATGTTGTAGAAGGCACTTCCTTAGAAAGTACTGATAGTGCAGGCCCAGCTTGGGGGTTGGGAGTGGTGGGAAGGGGGAGGGAAGATGGGAGGAGGATGAGGGAAGATGTGTAGGTAAGAAGAAAAAAATCACTGAAATATTTTACTGGAAGTCTTCTTAGTTTTAATGCTGGGCTTGATTACATTATTGTAATTGTAATTATGTCCTTATCACGATCTCTACTTTTCTCTGTATTCCTCCTGCCTCCTTGGAGATCCTCCTCCCTGACATGTTGCAAAAACCCGACCATGCTTATCCAGTTCTTATGCATTGCCCCCATCCCTCCTCCTTTATTGTACTTATACCCAGCTGGAGAGTAGCAGATTGAATCAATATTTGTTAATATTCAGTATTAGGAATGTTGGTGGTCCTAAAATCCTTAGCAACTCAGGGGAGTTGTATTATTTAAAAAATAGCAAGGCACCTTTTTGAACCTAAACATCTGTAATTTTTAACATTTGAGGCTATGGAATCAGAGAGCCACATAATATCCAGGCAGTGTGAAGGAAGATTTCAGATGAGGCCAGCTTCGGTGTCCTTATTGGTCAGGGGCGTTAAGACCACCGCCTGTAGCACTCGCCTCCCTTCTAACTCCATCTGTTATCTCAAAGCTTAAGTCAAGGCTTTCCCCAGAAATAAATTGCATCTGCCATGGAAGGGTATGACCACCAAGCTAAATTTTTTTAGTTGGAGTTTTATGATTGGGGAACTGCCTGGATTTTGTGATTTCCTGTAGTGCCAAATGGCTTGCCTGTTGTAAATGCCCAGGAAATACTGCTGACTCACTGGCTTTGATCGTGAACTTGGTTTGGGACTGGGGTGTCAATATTTAACATCCTCTGTCTTTGAGCTATTAAAAATACTGTATCGACTGATACGTCTGCAGTCGTGGCCATTAGTTTCCTGACTGATTTCTAATTTAAGTATTTTTCCTGGCAAGGTAGATATCCTCCTACAATTGTTATTGGTTTTGAGGTTTGTAGGCTCTTCCTGCACCGTTGGGCCTAGAATCTGGCCTTTGTCCTTCCCTTGAGTGGGGCTGTGGGCCTGCTGAGGCATTTCTTACAAACTGAGGGTGGGTGTGCCAGATGAACATCCCAGGCTCTCCTGGATTGCGTTAATCATCTCTTCATTTGACAGTATTTATTAAGCGTCTACTATGTTCCACTCAGATGTTCCATCTACTATGTTCTACTATGGCTTCCCTGGTGGCTCAGATGGTAAAGACTATGCTTGCAATGCAGAAGACCTGGGTTCAATCCCTGGGTCAGGAAGATCCCCTGGAGAAGGAAATGGCAACGCACTCCAGTATTCTTGCCTGAAGAATCCCATGGGGGTCGCAAGGAGTCGGACACAACTGAGCAACTAACATTTCACTTTCACTTCATGTTCCACTCACTAGTATAAGCACTTAGGGATACAGCAGTGAACAAAACAGACCAAAAAAAACCAAAAAGCACCACTCTGCTCTTTAGGTTTTAAATCTAGTGAGGAGAAAAACAGAAATGAGTGAATTGTATAGGCAGTTACTGATTGTGAACTTTACGTTTTCCCAAATTAATATTAGCTTCCGAACTTGATTGGGGCTCATTTCCCCTTTACTCCAGCTGTTCCACAGACCTGAGCTTCATGTTTAACCTGCTAGGCAAAGTGTTGTTTCAGGTTATCAAGACTTGACCTGCCTTCTGGATTTGACTGTGAGAATAGAAATGGAATGCTCCTTTTTTTTTTTTTTTTTTTTTTCAAAAGGGAATCTACCTCCTTTTTTGTCTCTCCCCTGGTGCCACACCCTATTCTCATTGTAGGCTGCATCAGAGGAAACAGCAGTCTCTGAATAAAAGATTCACCGCCCCACCCCCCTCCCCGCCCCGCACCCCTACCAACTCATTCACTGTTGGGTCTCTTTTTCCTCCTCCAGTTTCCAGATGCGATCCCCATCTACTTAGCTGGGGAGCAGATCAGCAGGAGGGGATCAGGAGGTACCCAGGCTTGCCCTTCTCAGTGGGTCCAGTGAGATGACCTCCTAAAGCACTCTTGTAGGGTACCTGAAGCTTTTTAAACCATCTTAGTTCAGTCTTGTCAGGAAGAAGTCAGTAGCATACAAGTGATCTGAGTTATCCTCCCAGGCTTGGTGTGGAAAGTTCTGACTCAAGGGAGTGTCTTGTCACGTGGACTCCCTGCCCTTTGTCTCCCTGCCACACCCGTCTCCACACTCCCAGCTCAGAGGAAATCAGAGTCCCAAGGCCACTTGCAAACCCTTACTCTCTGCTGCCTCCTTTCCCACTTTGCTTGCCATGGCAGATGTAGGTTACTTTTCCACGTTGTCCTGTGGACAGAGCTAGGACCCAGCGGGCCCTGTTGGTATATGGTGTAAATGAGGGGCTGTGGGAACTGGGAAGAGCTGCAGATCATGAGAAAGAGGCTGTCCCCTGAATGGATCTACCAGGCATTACAAAGATGTGGATAGAGGCTGGGAATTGATGCCTCCAGCTCTGTATGTATGGAACTGGAACTGCATTTGAGAAATTCAGTCTGAGGAAGAGAAAGAAAATTGAGAAAGGAGAGTGTATTGGAAAAGAAGGGGGAAAGGACAGAATGTGGAAAGACCCAGTGTGTGTAAACTGTACCAAAATGTCAGTGAACACCTACAGTGTGCTGAGCACTGTGCTCAGACCTATGGGGAAATGGCGATGAATAAGATGGAGACCCTTGGGGTGGATAGAGTGGAAGACTGCCTTTATAGTCTCAGCTCTGATACTTCACAGACACGCCAAGAGAGACAGGAGTGCGGTGCAGGGAGAAGTGCAAAAGAAAGGTAACAGTAATTTTTGTACCCTGAAGTTGCATGAGGATGTCAGCTGATCCACACTGAGGATTCCCAGTACTGGGGACTTGGAAAACCCCGACATGGAGATCACGGAATAGCACTGAGTGTGTTTGGAGAATTACCAATCCAGTCCAGCTTTGGTGCTGAGTGTGTGTACGTGTGTGTGTGTGTGTGTGTGTGTGTGTGTGTGTGTGTGGTGTGTGTATGCATGCATGTGCTTTATTTAAGGAAAAGTAGGTAGAGTCCAGAGTGTGGGAAATCTTGAATGGGCTCTGTTTAAAATTTCAGTCTGGTCCTGTAGACACAGGACTGCAAGCAAGGGCTTGGTGGGGACTCCACCTCTCTTCCTCCTCCCAGCCCTCCACCCCCACACCCTCACCCACCATTTTTTTTGGTTTTAAAAATCCTTTGTATCATCCAGTTCCTGATTGATTCATCATGGTTGCTAGGGATGTGTTTTGCGGTAACACATCAACACTCCACATTTTAAAAGTGAGTGTGACTACGAAACTGCTGGGTTATACTCAGGTTCTGCTGTGCAGATGAGCCTTTTGCAGAGTGTTTTTGTTTGTTTGTACAAATTGCTATTTGGGCTTTCTGTATCTGGTTCTTCATAATTCATATCAGTAGAACTTGTTTTTATTATTTGAAATACTACCTTGTGGTTTATTTTTTTGTTTGTTTTCCACCTTTTTGCAAGCTTTGTTTTACTTTTTACTGGGTGGGGGTTAGGGGAGAGTTTAACTCTGTTTTACTTGTACAACTTGTTGTAACTATGTCGTGGAAGTATCTTCTCATTAATCAAATGCACTATATTAAGCTAATGTTTTAACAAATATTATGAGTGGCAAAGCCCACTGTTTCTTCTGGAGATTAATTAGTCATCTGCAAAATGACTTGCATTGCGAGGAGATTGGATGTAGTGAAGAGACCAGGATATAATGAAGAAATAAACGGATTGGCAGTAGTGAAGAACTGATGTTTATTTCTAAGGTGAAAATGTCTTTGCCATTAAGCTTGCATGATGTAGGAAATATTTATATGGATGCAGAAGACACTTGCATGGAGAAATAGCAAGCTTCATGGATATTGTTTTTTGGTTATTGTGATATTCTTTTTCTGCAGAATGCTTGTAAATGATAACATATCAATGTTAACTATGCAAAATATCAATTCATTGTTTCTGAAAGTTTATTTAGCACCTAAAGTGTGGAGAGCCCTCTTAAATCTCTTGGGGAACTGGAACTCTCTCCAGCAGATGACCGTTTTGTTGAATTGTACTATGTAGTTGCCATTTGAATATGTGATGCATGGCAGGAACTCAGGATACTGTTTCTCGGCAAGTAAGTTGAGTGGCATGAGAAAGTGTTTCTGATACCAAAAGTGTTTCTGATACCACTGGGAGACAGTGTTGCGGGGAGGGGGCTGCAGCCACTCTATTGAAGCATATGCCAAAGTGCTAGTGACTTGAGAAATGGGCAGAGTTTGTAACTAGAAGAAGATGAGGGTAAGACAATGAGACAGGAGACACGAGTCAAGATGCTGTGGATTAAACTAGTTACAGTGTGTTTGAGGAGAAGCAAGGAACAATTCTGTTCAAGTCCACTTTTTTTTTTTCTTCTTTTTGAGAGGGCTGTGCCGATTCTTCCTTGTGGCATGCAGGCTTCAATAGTTGAAGCATGGGGTCTTCTCTAGTCGTGGTGTGTGTGCTTAGATGCCCCCCAACGTGTAGGATCTTAGTTCCCTGACCGGGGATTGAACCCACAACTGCTGTATTGAAAGGTGGATTCTTAAGTAACTATTGGACCACCAGGGAAGTCCCTCAAGTCCGCTTTTGCTAGGGAATAGCTAGAGGGCTGGATGGAGCTGGAGTAAGAAAACATCACAGAAGGTTGGATATTGAACTGTTGTGATAAAATGGAGGAATGTAGTTGATAGTGGCATGAAAGAGCCACTGAGTTGATGAAAGAGCAGTATGACTATGGACAGTTAATGGGAAGGGAAATCTGTGGGCTTTTTAAAATCCTGATTTTCTGTGTCAGTGTGTTGTGGGCTTGAGAAGGATTAATTGAATCACATGTTCTGTGGTTTGTACAGCACCAGGGGATCCATCTAGGGCATAATGAGGCAGCTGTCTCCCAGGCTGGTGCTCAGAGCTGGAAAGGCAACTTGAAAGAACTACCTGGCGGAACCTCACCTGCCTCTGTGGCTGCGGATTCCTAAATATCAGAACTGATGTGAAGTACCTGTCTAATAAATCCATCCAGAAACAGTTCTGATTTACTGGTCTTCTTTTTGTTTTGGCACTTTTATTTCTTAGCTGCTTACAGTGAGGCCTAGAATTCCAGAAGGCAGAGGATAACAGTTTATCCCTCACCGCAGACCTAGTCCAGTTCTGACTGAGCCCCGTGAGTGAGAGTCAAGGCCAGGTGGTCCATATCCTAGGGAATCCACCTCCGCTTTGGTGAATCTCAGCAGGATACTGAGGTGACCCTATAAAATGTTTCTTGGCCCAAGGTGAAGTTGGGAATTATTAGGTTTTACATTCTTCTTCTCACACTAAGTCTTCCAAATCTGGTGTGTATGTTACACTTACTTAAGCACATCTCAGTTTGGACTGAGCACCTTTCAATGTTTGATAGCTGGTGGCTGTCTGATAGCCATGTGGCTGGTGGCTAGTATATGGGACAGTCTGTGCTGTGTGCTGTGTTTAGTCACTCAGTTGTGTCCGACTCTTTGCGACCCCATGGATTGCAGCACACCAGGCTCCTCTGTCTATAGGGATTCTCCAGGCAAGAATACTGGAGTGGGTTGTCATTTTCCTACTCCAGGGGATCTTCCCAACCCAGGGATCGAACCCAGGTCTCCCGCATTGCAGGCAGATTCTTTACCAAACTAAGCTACCAGGGAAGCCCTTGGACAGTCTAGCTAGTCTTAAAGAAAGTAGACTTTATTTTTGAGGGCTGTCTTAGGTTCACAGAAAAATTGAGTGCAAAGTACAGAGTTTGTATGTATTTTTATCACCCCCTCTATACACACAGCCTTCTTAACTCTCAAGATCCCCCACCAGAGCAGTGCATTTGTTTTAATTGCTGAACCTACATTGACACATCATTATCACTCAAATCCCATAGTTTATATTAGGCTTCACTCTTGGTGTTATAAATTCTATGGGTTTTCACAGATGTATAATAATTTGTATCCACTGTCATAGCATCAGGACCCTAAAAATCTTCTATGCTCCACCAATTGTTCCCTCCCTCCTTACCCTCTAATCCCTGGCAACCACTGAGCCTTTTACTGTCTCCATGGTTGTGCCTTTTCATGAATGTCATATAATTGGAATCATACAATATGTAGCCTTTTCACACTGACTTTTTCACTTAGTAATATGTATTTGTTACCTCCATGTCTGTTCACAACTTGAGAGCTCCTTTCTTTTTAGTGCTGAATAATACTACATTGTCTGGATGTACCACAGTTTATTTATGGAGGACAACTTTACAAATTAGGATTATATCCCAGTGGTGGGGTATATTGCAGGGATTGGGTGTGTGTGATAGTGTCTGAGAGTTGTGGGAATGGAGGAGTTGGAATAGCTGTAACTTTCTTTTTTGCCATGCTTAAAAAGTTTCTATAAGCATCAGTTGAGAGAGAAGAGTTGGTGTAGGACAGAGTTCATTGTGAAAGTCTTGCCGAAATATTTCCATAACCATAAATAAAGGCAAATTCTCTTCCATTCTTATAACTCACTCCCCACAGAGCCTAGAATCTGCCTAGTCCAGAGCCTTCTGATAAATGAGAAAATGTCTGTGTCAAAATACTCCCTCCAAGCCAGTTGTATGAAAACATGTAAACTAAGCAAACTATTGGAAGAAAACAGAAGGCTGAATTGCATGGGCACTATTTCCTTGATCAAAGAACATTAAGCAAAAAGAGCAGGGACTTCCCGGGTGGTCCAGTGGCTAAGACTCTGCACTCCCAATGCAGGGGGCCCAGGTTCTGTCCCTGTTCAGTGAACTAGATCTCACATGCTGCTGCTGAAGATCCTGCATTCCTCAGGATTGGGGATCCCACATGCCATGACTAGGACCTGGTGCAAATGTATAAAAACATAAAAAATAATAATAATAATAAAAGAGCAGAACAGAGTTGCTATAGTTCAGAGGTTATTTCCACTATTTGAGGACACAGCTCTGCTCTATTTTCTTTATTTTGAGGAGGCTGCTGCTGAATGACCTGTCTTGTCTCAGCTGAGGTAAATTTCCTGCCAGTTGAGCACTTTTTTTGGCAGGAGTTGGCGCATCAGTTCCGAGAACTGTGATTGCAAAGCTGGAAAGCCAATTCATCAGGCTGTGGTATCACTGCCCAGTTAAGTGTATTAACTGGAAGATGACATCATTTCAGCCATTTTGAATCTTAAATACAAGGATTACTCTTTCATAGGATGAGTTAACATCAGACGATATGTCCATTGTCTTTCTCATCAACAGTTTAATATCTTCTAATCATGCCAGTGATAGTACTTGTTAGGATGACACAGAACTTTTAGCATCATGCCCTCAGATTTTATTAATGGCTGCATCAAGCTGCAGCCATGTTGAAAATGATCTTGCATGTTTTGGAAAAGCTTTTCTCTAAAACTGCTAGAATTTTTTTTAACTAAATAATAAAATATTCTAATTCATCATGATGCCTTTTTTGCTTTGGCTACCACGGAGCTCAGAATTGTATTTGTCTTTCACAGGAACCTAGAAATTCTGATGCATTTGTTTTTTTTGTTTTACAGTCAAAAATTTTGAAAGCTATATGCAAAATTATAAGTCATTGCAAATGCTTTTAGAATAAAGTAGAATATAAGTTGCGAATGTGTAAATTACCTAGTAATACCATTCATCTTCCAGATCATCTTGGCAGAACTGGCTTTTACAGAAACTCAGCAGTGACACTGGTCTGTAGGCATATCTTACAGATATTTCAAAATATGCTGTCACTGAAATTAAAATACAAAGCACTCAAGTGGGTCGACAGCAGCCTGGGTCATGAGGAACAGAATCCTCCGTCCCTGGTGCTTACCAATAAAATGTTCCGATGATGTCATTGGTGCAAGCACAAGTTGTATGGCATATAAAGCCTACCTCTTTCCTCGTGGACCTTGTGCATACTGTTGCTGGCAACCATACAAGTGGCACATTGAGGTCTAGACAAGTCTAAGAGCTAAATAAATTTTTTCTTAATGGAGTAGATCATTAATTCGCTTTTAGTATCAGGTTTCATAAGAGGGCTTTTCATGTGGCCTTTGAAGTTCCTCAAATATGATGTGTTTCTTGGTGTGCAGAGATGGGACTGCAACAGAAAATGTCATGTCTTCTCCAGTACATTGAGGGAAGAGAAACATTACTTTTGCCTTCTTAATTTGATTTTCAGATAAATGAATTTTACAGGTGATTGCTTCTATTGCCCGTTATTTCCAGGGATATAAAAGTATGCAAAACTTTTCCTTACTCACTGTTGTTTTGGAAATGAGATGACATGGCATCTGCTATACAAAGCCACATTTCATATGGCTCAATGACTAGACTGCCTGCCTTTGTAAATAATGGTTGGAATTGTTAATAAATTAGAAAATGTGTTCCCATAGATTACTTATTTTGTAGCCACTCTAACATATATAGAAACTATTTCAGAATAATACTTTGTCCTTACCTTTTCTTGATTGTGTGCTCTATTTCCATTGAGTTAATCTTACTGGAAAGTTTAGTGAAGTTATAATGAAAAACACCTTGATAATCTACTGTGTTTCAGTTATATATATTAACTGGATTTACTGTTTAGCCAAGATGATCACAAGTTAGTTTGAAATATTTTGTCCAGTCATGAACTTAGATTTGTGGGTTTGTCCTGGGAGACATTTGAAAGGATGGCATCTTAGTTGTTTACCTGTGCAACCTCACTGATATTAATAATAAATGCCAGGATGCCTTGTAAAATGATGTGTGTGGGTGAAAAGGTAAGTCAGGGTGACTCAGTCTCTTACTCTTTTCAGAAACTGAGCCATGACAAAGTCATGTATGATGGGAAGTATGTTCTGGGGGGAGGTAGGATGGGGGAGCCTTGATGCTAAAGGTGGTGGATAGCTCCACCATCCTTCAGCCAGCCTAAAGAACATTGTCAATGCTGTTTAGTCTGTCCTTTGCTTTGGGACTGGATAGCAAGAGGGGATAAAGCTGTAAGAGCATTTCAAAAGAGAAAAGTTAACACTTTGGAAA
Source organism: Okapia johnstoni (assembly GCA_024291935.2). Taxonomy (NCBI): domain Eukaryota; kingdom Metazoa; phylum Chordata; class Mammalia; order Artiodactyla; family Giraffidae; genus Okapia; species Okapia johnstoni. Next base: position 48,980,035 of record CM044307.1, on the reverse strand, counting down.
GGAGAACTGATGTAAAACCATGCCATTACCTCAGTCTAGGGTGGGTCCCTCACACCAAGAACAGTAATGAGCTTTGAAAAGCACTGGAAAGCAAGAGTGAGTGCATGGTTTAGAAGACAGAAAAACAAAATTCTAGTAAGAGTAGTTGGTGGAGGGGATTGTGTAAAAGACAGCAGAGGGGTTTTATGATGGCCATTCTGACTGGTGTGAAGTGATACCTCATTGCAGTTTTGATTTGTATTTCTCTCATAATTAGCAATGTTGAACATCTTTTCATGTGCCTCTTGGCCATCTGTATGTCTTGTCTGGAGAAATATCTATACATTGGGAACTCTGCTCAATGTTCTGTGGCATTGAGTAGAGCTCAGTGAGCCTGGATAGGAGGGGAATTTGGAGGAGAGTGGATACATGTCATGTATGGCTGAGTCACTTTGCTGTGCACCTGCAACTATCATAACATTGTTACTTGGCTATACACCCAATATAAAGTAAAAAGTTAAAAAAAAGAAAGACAACAGAAGGGAGGGTAGATAGAGAGAGGAGAGAAAAGAGGCGGAACTTGGCCAATATGTAGAGGATGTGGGCCATGTGGCCTGACCACCTTGGTGCCACGGCTGTGGCCAAAGTAGGGGGTAGGAGGAAGATGCTTCCCTCACTTATTTGATAGTCAGAGACAAGCATGCAGGCACTCTGCTTTGTTTTTTAAAGAACTGTGATACAGGCCCAGTGGAAATTCATGTGCCTGTAGCAAAAACTTGGTGCAACACACTTGTCATTCAGGCATTTCCACATTTCCAGCTTGTTTCAAATTGTTGCCAGACCAGTTTTGTGCTCTTCAAAGCCTTCCCCGGAGAAATGGGTGGTCTCAAGTGCCCAGCTTTGCATTGTCCACTTTGAGCTTGCACAAAAAGTAAGATGAAAAGTAAAAGTAGATTTATCAAATTCTTAAGTAGTTGAGCCTTTGAAGAATTCTCATTGGAAACAAGGAAGTTTTATATCCTATGTGTGATGGAGTGTTAATACTTACAAGTTCCCTGGCCTAAGAATGATGTGAATTGCTTAAAAACAGAACAATAGGAGAAAAAATTTTAGTAATTGACATTTCAACAAAAGGATTTTAAATGTGTATGACTTCAATGTGTTTGTCTTTTAACCTTAGCACTCCACACCTCCAAGTGCGTACGGGTCAGTCAAAGCGTACACTAACTTTGATGCTGAGCGGGATGCTCTGAACATTGAAACAGCCATCAAGACCAAAGGTAGGCCATATGTTTATCCTCTTGTCAGACTCTCACCAAAATGTTATTAGTCTCTGTCTTTCATCTTCATACATTGGTTATTTGAAATTGTCATCGAGCATTAATGAAGTGATCCAAACCTACCCCATCGCATCCTTCCCTTCTTCCTTCCAGCTTCCTCCCTCCCTCCTCCCCTTGGAGAGAAGAAGAGGATTTAAAGCACGAGAAATTAGCCGAATGGCATAGTGACATGGAAATAGGCTTATATCTCAGGGCCAGGAGGCCTGATCCCCTGGTTGTCTGCTTTGGGTTCAGAGGCCTCAGTACCCCTTCTATAAGGAAGAAATTAAATTGGTCATGGTGATCCCTAAGGGCCTCTTTTTGGTCCTAAGTCCCCTTGAATTTCATTACTTTTGTTGGAAAATTGCTGGGTACATTTTGCTGCTTTGCTCTTAGATTGACCTAATGAGCAAAAAATCCAGACTTTTTTTTTTTAACTCCACAAGTTATGTCACTCCTTAGGCCTGGAGCTCAGATTTAAAGAGCTGTCAGGATGACTGTATTTCCTAGAGTTCCAAGATGAGTAAGAGAGGACCAGGAGGCATAAAAGCTTCCATTCTGAAATAAAGCAGATAAAGCATTTTGCAGGTAGAGTTGAGCAAGGACCTGTTCAGGTCATCATGCTGTTTTCTGTGTCTACAAAAGCCTGTAACCAGACTTTCAGGCTTCCGTTGATGAAGCGTGTACCTCTGGGGTTGCTCCATCCCTGGATCCTTGGAAACACTGCGATGATTGTGGTGATGCTTGTGATTCACCACACTCTTTCCCCACTTTGGACAAAGCACTTCTTTACATGCAAAGCTTGTGAGAGACATAGATGTGATCCAGCAGCTATTCTGACTGCTGGCTCATCCCCTGCTGACGAGCCCCAGGGCATTAGGATGATGCAGTATTTTTGCTTGTTGATACACCCCAACAGTTCACATACAGGTCACTGCAGACTGGGGACTTCAGTCAGGGTAACCTGAGGGGCTTAAAACTGGGATGACCATATGTCCCTGTTATGCCTGCATATTTACTGATTATGCCCCCCTTGCATCCTCAGAACTGTCGTATTTTGCAGGATAAATTGCATAGTGACCTTTCCTAAAACCCTTGGAGAAACTGGATACTGTGTTTCCAGGGATAAGAAGGAATGTAGAAAGATCCTTTAGGTCCTGTGGTTCTGATGCGACATAGGCTTGCATCATCAGCCTCAAAGCAACCTTAGTTTCCATGAGGACACTGTGGACACGTCTGGCCTGGACGACTAACTAACCTTCAAAAAGCCATCTCTTTTGGTGCCTTTAAATGACCATATTTGTCAAAGGCCAGGCTGGGAAGTTAGGAAGTCGCTAATCAGGAAGTGAAACTGAAATCTGCAGGTCTTATCTCCCTGTAGTCGGTTCTACTTGGTGGAACCTGGTGGATGAGAACAGGTGTTTGTGGTTTCAAATCTTAATTCTGCCACTAATTTACTAACTGCAGACTCTGGGAAAACATTTAGCTTGCCTAAGCCTGAACTTCCTTACTATAAAGGGGGTGCTAATAAAAGTTCCCACCTCACAGGGTTGTTGTGAAGTATGAAGCACCTAGCGTGGTGCCTGCCATATAGACAACTCAAGAGTATGTTACCTTAATACACACACACAGTCCACTCTCCTATAAACTCACCCCATCTCACTATTTGGATGTGCCTATATTCCTAGGGTTCCCAACAAGCCATTGTAGAGATACAGTCCAAGTTGAACAGTTCATTCATCTGACAAAGATGGTGCCTTTTACAAGCTTGAGACAAAGGCTGCTTTTATCCCTGCATGAGAAAGCTTTTAGCGCACTGGAATGTAAAGATTGCGCAAGTGAACTCTGGTAACAGCTGAAACTCCCAGGGTAATAAAAATACCTTCAGGCCCTTTCTGAGTTAGTAGAAAAATACTCAAGTTTCTAAGCAGAAACGTCTGGAGAGCTAAGATTTGGATTCCTACATTCCCATTTGGTCAAATGCAGCTGACATCACCATTATCAGGGTTGCAGGAGCTCCTTATTGTGTGCTGCTCATTATGGGCTGGCATGGCACCAAGCACAGAAACATTCTTCCTAGGTGAACTTCAGATTAATCCTCTCATACAAGGTGCTATCATCCCCAATTTTTGGAGGACACACTTTAGGATTAACACGCTCTCGGTCTCTTGACTATGGTTCAGACTGGGATTTGAATGCGACTCGGTCCAGCCCCAGGGCTGTGTTCTCACGCACCCTAATGTTACGCCACCCACTTGGCAGGACCAGACTTCTTACTTTGCCGTAAGTTGTGTTCAGGCATGAGAACATTTTCTGTCTGTGATTCTAGAGATATCAGATACATGTCATATTTGTAGGTCCAGCTTTTGGTCCCTTGTCGTCGTCTTTCTCAAACTTAATGCCCAGTGAGTCCCACTTAGGACTGCTTTTTATTTACTTATTTTTGGTGCCTAGTGGTTTTAAACAGTAACTGAATTTTCTTAAATCTGTTGACCCTTTAGAATAGTCTCTAGATTGTTGGTGTATTTAGAACCTTAAATTCTTCTAGGAAACTCTTGAGAGGAAAGACTGTGATACCCATACAGAGCTCAGGTTGTAGCAAAGATGTTATTATCAGTATTGGTCATGATGGTGACAAGATCCAGGTCTCTCTTCTAGCTGGGGAGTGACTTAGTAAATTACAGTAACTCTCTTTATATTACCTAGACTATCTGTAGAATGTTCACCACGACATGAAAAGTAAAGTTTATAAAGAGTTGTTTTACATTGCTATTGAGATAAAATTCGCATCTCATACACTTCACCTGTATAAAATATACAATTCAATATTTGTTTTTTTTCCCTAGTATATTCACAGACTTGTGCAACCATCATTGCAATCAATTTTGGAACACTCATTTTAACATAAATTTCACCTTAGATTGGTCAATTGCATAAAAAATAGACATAAAATAGTATATACAGGGAATTCCCTGGTGGTCCAGTGGTTAGGATTCCATGCTTCTGCTTCAGGGGGTTTGAGTTCAACCCCTGGTCAGGGAACTAAGATCTCATAAGACTCATGGTTAAGCTCTCTCTCCCCAAAATAGTATATACAGTGTGATCACACCACAACAATTTTTTTATGTCAGAAAGAAAAAATAAGGCATTATTCTGTGTGTGTGTGTGTGTGTGTATATATATATATATATATTTAATTCAGTATATTCTGTATTTTCCAAACTCTCTATGATGACATATATTACCTTTGTAATGGGAAGCAATAAACCAAATTAAAAACAAATGAAGTTATTAAAAACTGACTCCTGAACAACATGGGTTTGAACTACAGTTACATGGATATTTTTCAATAGTAAGTTCTAAAGTACTACACAATCAGAGGTTGGTTAGATGCATGGGTATGAAATCAACTATGTGGAGGGTTGACTATAAGTTATATGTGGATTTTCCACTGTGGGGAGAGTCAGCATCCTAAATCCCTGAGTTGTTCAAGGGTCAGCTATAGTTGAGAAAGCCACATCCCTTTTTGTTTTTTTTCTCCTTCTTGATCTTTTTAGATATTAACACTACTTTAAAAAAAAAAAAATGAGCTAGTTAAGATCTTAACCTTCCCTTTTAGAATGCCTTTCACTCTAAGTGTAATTAAGAAGCTTGTGCCACTCCTTACCCAGCTTCCACCTCAAACCCTTTTCCAGAACACAATGCAAATTAATTGGTGCTTCCTTGATATCAAAAGAAACAAAGGGTAAACCTCAAATGCTGATACAAACAAAAGCCAAAGGACCATGAAAAGGTGACTCTCTGTGGCCTCTCTCTCAGATGGTGTAGTCGAGGTGTGTGTGCATACTTGTTTGTGCCAAATATAGAGCATGCTGGGCATTACTCGTACTGCCTGACATATCAACTCTCCTGTCGTCTGAGTGCTCTAAGGAAGAAGGGCTGCGAGCAGGTCACCTGTGGCTGAGGGTTACTCACTGCTGTTAAACATGAGAACTGTGAATGGGGGCAAGCCTGCGGTGCAGAGGGTGAGGAGGGGCAGACCTGGCTGAGATCTGTAGGGTGGTGCTGCCTAGACTGGTCAGAAGGCCTCGAAGTAGCTCTCATCCCTCTCTTCCCCTCTACCCTTACAATCTCTCATCAGGGCTGCGAGGGCATCTGTCTTTATTTCTAAAGAGCCTCCTTGCCTCATCCATGACAGAATCTCTGTCTAGCCTCATCTCCAGGCTATTTCATGCCCTACTCGGAGCCTTTGCCCTCTCAGGAGTGTGCAGCCCTCCTCTAGTGAGAGTGTTATCCCACTTCTAACATCTGGGCAGCTCCCACTTATCTCTCTCTCTTTTGGCAAACTTTTTCTGGCCATGCCACATGGCATGTGGGATCTTAGTTTCCTAACCAGGAATTGAACTGTCCTCCCCACCACACCCTGATTTGAAGCGTGGAATCTTAACTGCTAGACCGACAGTGAAGTGTCCCCCCACTCATCTCTTGACTTGAGCCAATGTGCAGCCTCTTCTCCAAGCTTTCTGTTAGTAGGAAGGCAGAATCAATTATTCCTTGACTGTGTCTCATAATACTTTTCATCTCATTTATAGCTCTTGTCACGTTGTGTTAAAGTAATTTATCTACGGATTTGTCTCCTCCTACCAGAATGTGAGCTCATTGAGGGTGAGGGCTTCATTTCATTAACCTTTTCTAACGCCCAGGCCGCTAGGATCATGTGAGAAGGTACGTATTTAACCTGAATAGTAGTGAAAATGTACACAGATACCAGAGCTTAAAGCTGAGTGTGGACACGTGGCTGGCAAGATAAGGCAGCAAAAGACAGATCCAGAATCTGGACCATATCCACAAAGGATTAACAGTCCCCTAGTGAGGTTTGATCCTTTTTTCCAAAGTGAATTTAGCTCTTGCCTTGGAAGTCTGCTTTGTTTTTAGTTTTAAGGGGTCTCAGTATTCCGTGTATCTCACCTCAACCAAATGCATGATTGTTTTGTGTATGTTCTGGCTTGAGGTAGACTCTGCAATTACTTACCTCAATTAATGTCTAGTTGGAAACTGAATAAAGCCATTCAAAAGTAGTAATATTGCTTAATTAACAAGAGGTTGCTAAGACTTAAATCTGTAGGAGTCTCTTGGTCTAGATTGGCCTTGGGTTAAATATATACTATGGAGTGTACAACACAGCTGTGAGTGGTTTACCATATGGGTCCAAATAACTAGAAAGGAAAGTCAGCTAAATTAGAAGAGGATGAATCTAGACTCCATAAAATAGATTGTAATTAGAAGCAGCACAACCCGAGAGTTAGAGTAAGTGCCAATAAATTGGTACAGCTTTGGTCTCTCTTTCTCTGGAAGGGGAGGGTATTGAGTTGCCCTATTATTATTGCCAGTTTTGATTTTAGCTGTATTTGTGTTCTCCGGAAGGGTTGCAATAGCGGGTGTTTTTCCCCCACTTCTTATTAGCACAAGTATAGAAGCATAAATGCTGCAAGTTTTTGCACTTTTTTTTTTTCCTTATACTTTTAAAATGGAACTGCTTGTTTTCCAGCATGGCTAGAAGACTAACATTCCTTGACAGTGGGAAGCAAGCCAGGATGTGTGTTTTGAGTTTCACCTGCATGCCTGTAGGTATATTCATTCAGTTGAGACAGCAATTAGGAATGTATTTTCTTGAAGATGCTGGGAGGCAGATTGGCTGGGAAAAGTAGCTTCTCTCCTCTGGGAGGGGCTTTGGAGGTAGGAGCCCAAACCAAGAACCCCCAAGTTTGAGTGCGAACCAGCTTGTGGGAAAGGCCTTTGTGACTCACGTAGCCCGGGGCCTTCTCACCATCCTGGAAGTTGAACAGAAGGGAACACAACCTTCCCGTTGAAGACTTTGTCTTTTGTGTTCGAGTTTACTCTAGACTGAGTTCTCATCTTACAGCACTGCTGGGAACAGAGTGACCAGTGCTGAGTCATAGCCACCTTTATTCAGGGCACAGATTTTCTGATTTTCTTCAAGAAGATCATTGTCTGCTCAGGAATGTAGATGCCACACTCAAGCTAAGGAGCCTGTGAAACCTGGGTAAAGGAGCCTTTCTCATTGTAGGCATTGGCTGTTGTTGCCTGCCTGTCAGTTCTTTCTTTTGTAAAAAACCGTTACCTCTTGTCCATTGAGGAAATCAAATACCAGTGACACCCAGGGACCATGGAAGTCACCACATTCTTATCTGGTGTCTGCAGTGCGGGGGCAATAAATAGTAACTTCTCTGTCAGCTGAGTTCAGGGTGAGTGTAGCAGTTTCTCTTGCATCTGTTCAGATTTTTTACTTTCTGACTCAGGAGGCTAATAGAGCAACAGGGCACAAATTGCTGCTTGCATTTTATACACGATCCTGCATTTGCAGTTTTATTTGATTTGGATCTTGAGCAGTGGCCCTTTGTTTTTCTGCTGGTCCTGTAGTATCGCAGAAATGTAATTATGCATGGAAGGCGACAGGGTTCTAGATTATTAAAGAATCCAGTGGGATTACCAAAGAGATGATGCTTAAATCCTTTCTCAGGGACTCAGCTGAGGTGAGACCAGGGCAGAATGGAAATAGAAGAAATTTAATTTCTCAGCTGAACCTTCTCCTTAGAGGTAGTTAGCTAAACTGTGCTTTCTCTGAATCAGGCCAGGTAGCACCGTATCAGATGGTAGGAAGGATACTTTGGGCAATGGTGTGTGTGTGCGTGTGTGTGTGCGCGTGCACATGCACGTGCTTCCCTGTCCCTAAAATCATTCTTGTTGGCACTTTAGGTTCCCGCCGAGTTATGAATGGCTATTTTCAGAAGAGGGTCTCCTGGCTCTTTCTCTTAAAAAAACCTCAGTGTGGTTATCTCATCAGTGGCTGTGCATTGTTACTGTGTGACAAATGTTATCTAAAGATTATTTGATGGTTGTACATTTGTTTGTCCTGAATAGTAAGTCCAGTTCTGTAGACAAATAGACGCATTATTGTCTCAGATGCTTTTTAGGAACAAGATGGAGGAATGTCGTGTAAAAAAGCACCAAAGTATAATTTCAGAAAGGTACAAATGTGACTCATAAGCGTATACAGGATACTCATGTGATACAGGATAAACACATGTCAAACATTAATTCATTGAGATAGGGCTGGTTCAAAGGAAATTTGAGAGGCTGGTTGTGTTTATAAGCACTGAGAAAAGAATGTTAGAAGAAGTTTACTGGGCTGGATACAAGACTATTCATGAATTTGAGGGCACTGAAGCCATAATCTCGGGAACTATCCTTTCTACTGGACTAAAATCAAGTGAACAAGTGAACACCTAACCCACAGAGCCTGTGCTATAATCAGTGGTGAGTAGCAAGTCAAGTGAGAGCGAGCCCTGGAGAAACAGTTTTGGAGCGCAGTTAGCTGCACTCAGAGGACATGTTCCTTTCCTCTTGCCTCATGTTTTAGTTTTGAATAGTTTTCTCTAACCAGAAGCAGAACAGCCCAATTCAGGTCTTTAATCCTGACTTGAATCCCAGCTCTGCAAGTGACTTACTTGTGTGACCTTGGGTGAGCCCTTGCCTTGTGAGCATTGCTTTCCTCATCGGGTACAGTGGAGGTGACCATAACACCCCTCACACACAGATGTGGTGACAATTGCAATAGAGATTTGTTTGTACAAAGTACCTCGTAAAATGTCTGGCACATTGTAGGTATTCAGTGAATAGTTGATACTGTTTTAATAAAACCCATGGGTCCGTGGCCTTCCTCTCCCAGTGGCCTTCCTTTGACCTGGTTGCAAGGTGGTTTCCGAGGTTTGATACTGATATGCCCAGTAATCTAAGCCAAGTCCTGGTTTTTCCTCTGATCTAGATAAGAAGCAGGTCTGGGCAGTTTTCCTTTATTTTCTAACCAGTCAGCCCTGCCCTGAGGGCCTCCTGAGTCCTTTATCAAGGAGAATGAAATCTATTTTCTCTGTGCAACCAGGGTGTCTTGGCAGATGTGAGTCAGCATCCTGTTCAGAATGGCCTCTTGGTTCCTTGCCATGGTCAGTAAGGATACACATTTTCCATGGAATGCCACGTGTGGAGCAGGCCTGGGGTTTCCACCCACAGAGAGGAGGAGGAGACTCCAGGAGGCCCATTTTGTGGGTTTGGATTCAGCCATTATTTTAGACTGCAAGTGTTCTTTGTTTTAAAACTATGACTGATGGTTTAAGAGACCCACGACCCCAGAGTTTTCTGTGTGAACCCTGCTGTCAATGATGCCTTCCCGTGGTGTCACTTGCCAGAACTGTGGCTTCAGGTGACTGGCACTTAGATCAGGGACTGATTTTCCAGATGCCCTAGCTCAGAGTGGACTATTTTTATAGTTAGCTGAGAAGATTGGCCAGCCATGTTCATTCAAGGAATAAATGCTTAAAAACTTTTGTGCTGTTTTCTCTCAGGGGCCAAATAAATGTGTGTCTTAGATCCTCACCAGTCTTGAAAATTTTAATTTCTGTTAGTGCTGAAAACACATTTGATGTCCATTGACAGAGGACTAGATAAAGTAGATGTGGTACACATATATGATAGGATATTACTCAGCCATAATAAAGAATGAAATAATTCCATTTGTGGCATCATTGATGGACCTAGAGATTATCATACTAAGTAAAGTAAGTCAGAGGACAAATATCATATGATATCACTTATATGTGGAATCTAAAAGTATGATATGAAGGAATTTATTTGCAAAATAGATGAACAGATTTTAAAAATAAACTTACAGTTAGCAAAGGGGAAAGACTGGAGGCAGGGATAAATTAGGAGGCTAGGATTAGCATATACACACTACTATACATAAAATAGATAACCAAGAAGGACCTACTGTATAGCACAGGGAACTAAATTCAGTATTCTGTAATAACCTATATGGGGAAAGAATCTGAAAAAGAGTAGATATATGTACATGTATAACTGAATCACATTGCTATACACTGAAACTAACACAACATTGTAAATCACCTGTATTCCAATATAAAATAAAAATTAAGTTGAAAAACATTTTAAAAAAATCTGTCTGAATCACAGAATTTACTATGTTTGCACCCACATTCTGTGGGATCGCCCATCCGTGTCACTGTTTCCCAGGGTGAGGCTTTGCTCACATTACTTTGTGACCGTCCATATCTAACACAAGAGGAATGGGAAGAGGAAAGAGGCATTATTCAAGTTTGTTTTCTTTATGCTTTTGCTTCACTCATACAGTTTATTTTCGAGCTGGGCTTCTCTCTGCAAACACTTCCCTTCACAAGGGCACAAAAGAGCACAGAGTACAGATCCAGAGTGGCAGAGGCACCCACGCCGGGATTAACTTTGTTCAGTGTAGAGGTTTCCTGGAGTGCTGGTACTCGCTGTGTATTTTTTGACAGTGATTGTGCTGACATAGGTAGCTGAGTGTTCAGCCATCATCCTTCAGCTACATCCTGGGCAGAAGTGATGAGTCACCGGATGACCCTTGCAGCTTCAACCTGGACTGAACCATTTCCCGAAGGAATTACCATAGCAGGTCGAGAGGAAGCAGCAGTGTTCTGAAGATAAGATGGTTAAATCCCACTGGCAGATGTGTGCATTCTGCTGTTCCAACATAGGATATGCCTTAAGTGGCTTTGAGTCAACCCTTGATCCTAGGCCCAGTGATCTCTTTTCCTCTTTCTAGTTCCATTTGAAACTTGAAGACAAAGGTGGGGGAGAAACAGCTGATGTAGGTGAGGCTCTCAGAAGGAGGGGCTTCCACTGGTAGATAATTTTCAGTTGTCTCTGTAGTTGCTGGTATTAGCATTTGTGTAATATATCAGATCCTTCACTGGTCAGGGATCCCGGCATGCTAGATACTGCATCACAGCAGGCTGTTTGCATGATAAATAATTTAGGTAAAATACACTGAGATACCTTCAGGCTATAGCCCTTGCTGCCTCCCAGGTGAGATTCAGGTTAACCACCCAGGCTCTTTATGGGGAGTTCCAATAATTGGATTGGATTCTGACTGTTGGCTAAACACTAAGCAGCTGTGAATAGAAAGTTTCATTGTTTGATTGCTAAGGGAGGTTTCCTTGATCAAGAGCATGGGACTACACTGAAGTTTGTGGAGTGAACTTACTTCAGATGTTATTTCTTACCTGGGTTTTGAACAAAGGTAAGCCCTGGTAGCTCAGACGGTAAAGCCTCTGCCTACAATGCGGGAGATCCAGGTTTGATCCCTGGGTCGGGAAGATCCCCTGGAGAAGGAAATGGCAACCCACTCCAGTACTCTTGCCTGGAAAATCCCATGGACTGAGGAGCCTGGTAGGCTACAGTCCATGGGGTCACAAAGAGTCGGACACGACTGAGCGACTTCACTTCACTTCAAGCATTTCTTTCCCTAAGATTGTAGCTGACCCTGCACCTCACAGAAGCAGTTGGTCAGTTTAGTCAGTTCAGTTCAGTTCACTTGCTCAGTTATGTCAGACTCTTTGTGACCCCATGGACTGCAGCATGCCAGGCCTCCCTGTCCATCACCAACTCCCAGAGTTTACTAAAACTCATGTCCATCGAGTCGGTGATGCCATCCAACCATCTCATCCTCTGTCATCCCCTTCTCCTCCCGCCTTCAGTCTTTCCCAGCATCAGGGTCTTTTCAAATGAGTCAGTTCTACGCATAAGGTGGCCAAAGTATCAGAGTTTCAGCTTCAACATCAGTCCTTCCAATGAATATTCAGGACTGATCTCCTTTAGGATGGACTGGTTGGATCTCCTTGCAGTCCAAGGCACTCTTAAGAGTCTTCTCCAACACCACAGTTCAAAAGCATCAATTCTTCAGTGCTCACCTTTCTTTATAGCCCAACTCTCACATCCATACCTGACTAATGGAAAAACCAAAACCTTGACTGGACAGACCTTTGTTGGCAAAGTAATGTCTCTGCTTTCTAATATGTTGTCTAGGTTGGTCATAACTTTTCTTCTAAGGAGTAAACATCTTTTAATTTCATGGCTGCAGTGATTTTGGAGCCCCCAAAATTAAAGTCTGTCACTGTTTCCACTGTTTCCCCATCTATTTGCCATGAAGTGATGGGACCAGATGCCATGATCTTAGTTTTCTGAATGTTGAGCTTTAAGCCAACTTTTTCACTCTCCTCTTTCACTTTCATCATGAGGCTCTTTAGTTCTTCTTAGCTTTCTGCCATAAGGGTGGTGTCATCTGAATATCTGAGGTTCAGTTCAGTTCAGTTCAGTCGCTCAGTTGTGTCCGACTCTTTGCGACCCCATGAATTGCAGCACGCCAGGCCTCCCCGTCCATCACCAACTCCTGGAGCCTACCCAAACCCATGTCCCTTGAGTCAGTGATGCCATCCAACCATCTCATCCTCTGACGTCCCCTTCTCCTCCTGCCCCCAATCCTTCCCAGCACTAGGGTCTTTTCCAATGAGTCAACTCTTCGCATGAGGTGGCCAAAGTATTGGAGTTTCAGCTTCAACATCAGTCCTTCCAGTGAACACCCAGGACTGTTCTCTTTAGGATGGATTGATTGGATCTCCTTGCAGTCCAAGGGACTCGCAAGAGTCTTCTCCAACACCACAGTTCAAAAGCATCAACTCTTCAGCTCTCAGCTTTCTTCACCGTCCAACTCTCACATCCATACATGACCACTGGAAAAACCATAGCCTTGACTAGACTGACTTTTGTTGGCAAAGTAATGTCTCTGCTTTTAAATATGCTATCTAGGTTGGCCATAACCTTCCTTCCAAGGAGTAGGCGTCTTTTAATTTCATGGCTGCAGTCACCATCAGCAGGGATTTTGGAGCCCCCAAAAATAAAGTCTGACACTGTTTCCACTGTTTCCCCATCTATTTGCCATGAAGTGATGGGACCAGATGCCATGATCTTAGTTTTCTGAATGTTGAGATTTAAGCCAACTTTTTCACTCTCCTCTTTCACTTTATCAAGAGGCTCTTTAGTTCTTCTTCACTTTCTGCCATAAGAGTGGTGTCATCTGCATATATAAGGTTATTGATATTGTCTCCCGGCAATCTTGATTCCAGCTTGTGCTTCCTCCAGCCCAGTGTTTCTCATGATGTACTTTGCATATAAGTTGAATAAGTAGGGTGACAATATACGGCCTTGACGTACTCCTTTTCCTATTTGGAACCAGTCTGTACTCTAATAGAAATTTTAAAAAATTTATTTTTGATATAAAGAGGTTTTTATGTTTTCTTACACATGAGCATTCATTTTACAAAAATCAGGTTAGATTAGGCATACTGTTTTTCAACCCAGTTTTTTCCTTAGCAATATATTGTGAACATTTTTTCATGTCAGTTAATACTTAACACCATCATTTTAAATGTCTATATAGTACCCCACTATATGAACAAAAACATTTATTTAATCAGTTATTAGATATTTCCCTGTTTATTTATTATATGCAGTGATGAAATAAGCATCTTTGAAATAATTTCCTATTCAGCAGTTGGGTTTCTACATTGACACTGGCTGAAGATATAAATGCAGTTAAGGTAACTGGCTAACATTGGTATGTTGTTTAGTTGCTAAGTTGCGTCCCATGGACTATAGCCCCCCAGACTCCTCTGTCCTTGGGATTTTATTTCCCAGGCAGGAATACCAGAGTGGGTTGCCATTACCTTCTCCACGGCATCTTTCTGACACGGGAATAGGACCCTGTCTCCTGTATTGGCAGGCAGATTCTTTATTGCTGAGCCACCTGGGAAGCCCTAATACTGGTATAAAATCACTTAAAAATGAGTATATAAATACAAAAATAAATCTTATTTATTTTTATACCCAGAAATTCTAACTTTCTGCTTTTGATCTTTCTGACAAACTTGGGAGTTTAGAGTATCTTCTCTGTCAGTCTGTTCATGGTCTCTGCCTCAGAGCACAACAATTCTGACCTTGGCAACTCCTGATTTCCTTTAGGCCAGGCTGTTTGCAATTGATGTATGACTCTATAGGCTTAACCACTGTGCTTTCTCTCACTCAGAAATTACCTATCCTATTATGGCAAAGGCTCTTCCTTTTATTAAACGAACTTCATCATCAGTCAGGATTGAAACCTTTCACTTTCTGAATTTTTTAAATTGTGCTTTCTTCAGTTAAATGGCATGTTAGGAGTATTTCTGATGTAAAATTGGAAACTTTCAGATACCAGAAGGCATTGCTTATCTTCGTAAATACACATGTTCCAATTAAAATAGGTACTAAAATATTTTGGTGGCACTTCAAAGCTCCCAATTTAGATTTAATTTAGATTAAAACACTTACTCTTTTTCATAAAGTTATAAAATTGATTATTAAAATTGCCTATTGAAGATTAAAAGCAGTGGAACGTTTATTTTCCTTACAAAACAATTTAGTGTTCGGTAAGTAGGATTGTATTAATCAATTACGCTATTAAAATACAACTGCCATATTAAATCTGACTCATTTGTCATGACAGTTTCTATAATTATAGAAATTATACCTAGCTGCTTATATAGCCATAATCCTGCAATAAATATAAATAATTGTCTCTATTAATTCACGTCGCAGTTACTGTCTGTTAAATCCCCAGTTAAATAGCAATTCGGGGACCTTCATTTAAAATCCTTCTAAATCTTTGTTGTTCATTTGACTGCCAAAGCCCCACAAATCCACCTCCTAATGTTGATTCCAGAAAGCAATTTATGAATAAAAGAGTTTTTGGTTTTTTTTTTTTTAATATGGATAGTTTAGAGGTCCAGTTGGGCTTGAGGTTTGAGGCTGTCAGGAAAAAAAAAGAGGGTGAACGTGTTGGGTGGAGGGTGCTGACAGAAAGAAAGAGAACAAATCTTAATGTCTTGGTATTTCAGTTTAGAGAACAATATATGTGTGTGTATATATATATATATATCAGGTTGAAAAAAAAATGCTTAAACCCGTCTTTGTAAGCCCAAAGGACCAGAGCATACGGTTGAGTAACTCTTCACAACTTGTATCTTTGTAGGTGTGGATGAGGTCACCATCGTCAACATCCTGACCAACCGCAGCAATGAGCAGAGACAGGATATTGCCTTCGCCTACCAGAGGAGGACCAAGAAGGTACAGCAGGCTCAGGGCCATAGGCCGTTGCTTGTTGAATTTCAGTTCTTCAGCCATTAGTTTTTCGTTTCATGAATTCTGGCTTTTACCAGCAAGCGCCTTCTGGAACCCTAGGGGATCCAAGGTTTTCCCCTTACATCCTTGTAAGAGTCACAGCTCACACATGTGTGGCCCCTGGGGTGGTTGGAGCTCATTCATAAAGACCACAGCCTCTTCCAAGCCAGAGCATGTAGAGGCGGCAGTTCTGGAAATAGAAATAGAAAGGCTGGGGAAAAGCAGCAGCAGGTGTCATTTACTGAATGCTTACTTTGTGCTGGGCATGCGCTTCTCTACATGTAGCCACTCATTTCCACTTCATGAGTTCTGCTGGCTCTTGATAAAATGTTTTTAATTTAATCTTAGGACACTAACTTCTATTGAGTATTGATCCTGACATGCACTCTCATTAAAGTAAAAAAAACAATTCACTTGAGTTCTTAAGACCTTTGGAACCACCAGGGTTTAGTTAGTGTAGTTTATTTGGTCTCCAGGCTATCTTCAACAGGCCATGCTGCCATTGCTGAAAGGGTCTTCTCTGGTTTTTTTCACTTGCTTGTCCACTAGCAGTTAAGGATCAGCCCAGCACTTGTTCATCCTTTATTTTGTCACAGTGTTAGGAAATTTTATTTTTAAGGACAGGCTGCTTTATTTTTAACTTCTTGCTATTAAAAGCATTCAATTTATTCTTGGATGGTGCTGTAAGCATGGCTTCCCGCAGCTCCCGTTTTATAGTTTTCACTTATAGTCAGAGTGGAGGTGAGCTGAAAGGATTCTAGAAAAGATGGTAGTAACAGTGGAGGTAAGCTGAAAGGATTCTGGAAAAGATGTTTCTACACTTGGGGTGACATGACCCCCAGGATCCAGGTAATTGCAGGTAAAGCCCAAGCCCAACCTCTCAAACAGTTGGAAAGGACATAAATAGGAAAGCATGTGGTTTCTTTCCTCTCACATGTAATAAAACTCTTCTTCCAGCTAGACTTAAACTAACCTACTGTAGTGAGGCATGGAAGGGAGTGTTTATTTCTCTACTTTCCCAAAAGGATCTGTGAGCTGGTAGAGCTGAGTTCAGTTGGAGCAGAAGGCCCACCTCTTTGGACAAAATGCCTGTAATTGCTCCTTCAGCTGTCACTTACAGGGTGTGGTGTTCAAACACAGCTGGGTGTGGACACACAAGTGTACATTGAATCATAGAAGCCTAGATCTCAATTTCAGATGAGATAGATAGAGAACCAAGCTCTTATATACCCTGCTGGAGGGAAGTTACTACAGAATCATGCTGGGGTGGTGACCTCACAGGCTTTGCTGTGGGCTGGGGTCAACTCACTATCCTACTGATTCTTGATGTCTGTCAGCCTTGGACTAAGGAGAGTTGTCATATTTTAAAGTGAGATACATAAAATACTAAAGATAACTTTCTGCACACTTATTTTTGTTTTATTTTGCCCACACTGTGCAGCATGTGGGGTCTTAGTTCCCCGAACCTGTGCCCTCTGCATTGGGAGCATGGAGTCTTAACCACTGGACCATCAGGGAAGTCCCTTGAGATACTTTCTGAAGGAAATCCTCAAAGCAGAACCTTATTGTTTGCATAATAATGGGAAAAGCCCTGTATTGTAGTCTTTAACAATAGGGACCAAGGCTGCCTGGGTGAGAGGCAAGCATGGGCACAGCTAGTAGAAGTGGACAGGCACTGGGACAGAGGATTGATTTTAATGTTTCTTTCATGTTCGAGCAGATGCCAGGTTTCTCTATACAAGGAATGGTCGTATTTCATTTGTCAAACACATCTGGAGTTTCTGCAGAGTGCAAAGCCTTGTGCTTGATAGTGTGAGAAGCAGGAAGTTGACCACTCATGAGAAGTTTATTATAGAAGTGGAAGAATTCAGTAGGTGCCCAGAGGCTATTTGCGATCTGAACAGAGAATGGATGGAGGGAAGTGTCAAGGGTAGACTAAATTTGGAATTACCTAACCTCAAAGTTCCAAGTTGGAAAATTGGTGCTATAATTGGAAGGAGTAGCTTTGAAAGTCCTCTCCTAAGTGCTAGGTGTTACTAGGACTTGGGGAAGCCGGAGAAAGTAGGTGATGAAAGGGTTGTTCCAGACGATCTCTAAGACCCATCTCAGCCCTCAACGTTTGTGAATGATTTGAGAAGATTCGCTGAAGCAGGCTGCATATCACCTCTTAGAGCCTGCGCACGCCTCTAGAGGCTAAACATCATAGATGCCATGGGTGCTGCTGGAGATCAGGGGAGGAAGAAAGAAGGGACAGAAGAAGAGGAAAAAAGTGAAAAGAAAGAAAAAATTATTGTAACAAGAGTGTTCAGCCATCACTCAGTGCTCATGGTTTGTAGGAAGTTTAATCCCTGAGGAAGCATCTGTAAAAACCACATCGAATTGGGATATCTGTCTGCGTATGTGTTGCTGACTCAGGCCTCAGACTTGAAATCAGACAGTGGATTTTTTATGGTGACAGTGGAACTTTTAAGAAACAGTACACAATGGGGAAGTTAAGGAGTGAATGGGGGGACTTTATCCTCACTACCTCTGTCAACACCATTCCAACTTGGCATGGAAAACAGAGGTTCTCTCAATAGGTGAAGTGTTTTGCATAGGAAAACTTCATGGGCCTACTTCCAGCCACGTGGTGGCCTCTGGTTTCACCTGGAGACTTTCTGGAACCACCTTTGGCACAGTTGCACAAAGTCTTTCACAGGAAGTTATCAGCGGTCCTCGAGGGCTCTGCTTCCCTGGCAGCTCCCCACTCTGTCCACCTCCTTCTTAGCAAGGCCCTTGAGCCTGGAAAGGGCCCTGCCTGCCCTCTGTAGGCTGAATCACGGGTGAGGGTAAATAAGTTGTGAAAGGAATTCACTCTAGCTTTTTGGCTTTGAGTGCTGCTCTGGTTTCATTTTATTTGCGGGGGAGAAGGCAAAACCAGCTTGGATTTTATCAGAGCGAAGTCTGATCTCCCAGTTTCTGACCTTTGGGTCTGGCCAGAGGGAATGCAGTTGAAGAATACTTTGACCCAACACCCCAGAGTTGTCAAGGATTCACAACCTGCTTTACAAACACAGGCCTCTATTTTTGTCCTATTAGTTTTAAAGGGACTATCGGTTACCAACCAACTTTTCCATGTTCTCGCCCGTTTTTCTGAAGGAACTTGCATCAGCACTGAAGTCAGCCTTGTCCGGCCACCTGGAGACAGTGATTTTGGGCTTATTGAAAACACCTGCTCAGTATGATGCTTCCGAGCTGAAAGCCTCCATGAAGGTAAACACGTGTAAGATGAAATCTCTGTCAAATCTGCCATTAATATTTGTGAATTACAGCTTTCTGAGTATAATTAGGTGATTTTCGGTTTTGTTGGATTCTCATTTGGAGTCATTTTGGGGGAATGAACTGAAGCTTTATGTCTCAGGATTTGTACCAAAAATATTTCAATTACTTTTTTTAAGACTGTAAAGAAATTTCATGATGCAGAGAAGTCAGTTACCAGCTGCTACTGCTTGGCACCTGGGCAATTGGAATACCATTTGGAAAAACTACTTCCTTGATTACACTTCCTCCTTAAAAAAGATTTGTTATGACATTAAGGCAAAAGTAAAACTCATAGCTTTTGTTAAGTGAAGCTTAACAGAAATCTGCAGATGCTCTGTTTGGTTGTTTCTTCTTCTGACCTTCTCCTTGCTGGTTCCATTGTTTGATTCAAATTTCAGGCAAAATCAGAATATCACTGGATATTAAGGGCGATTTCAGATCGTGAGTGGTTCCTGTGTTTTCAAAGCACATACTACTGAGTGTTGTTTGTATTTTTGCAGTTACTTTGAACATGGATTTTAAGGTTAAAGTAGACAGTAAAAATTCCAGGTTGCAAGTGCCCCGGTATTTTATGTGTACCTAAAACATCAAGTGTTATATAAATGTAATAGATACAGAAACATAAATGCATGTTAACAGCAAAGCATGGGATCCTCTTCGTAAGGTGCCTGTGACACTTTGAATAATGTGTCACTGCCCTCTGCTGGTAAAGCTGGGTATAGCTTCTGTAAAGGTGCAGTTCTGATGTTTCTTTCTAAGTCCGAGTGTGTTTTCTGTGATGCCACCGTTCCTGAATTAATGGAGAGACAGACCTGTAAGCCTGTCACTAGCTAATGTTATAGTTCAGTTGTCATCGCTTCTCCCACAGAACACTTCGAAAGGGAGGCAGCTTCCCAGCCAGGCATTTCCAGGGCCCAGAAGTTGATAGCTCAGGGCTGCTATTTGCTCTGAAATCAGTTTTCCAGCTTAAGCCTAAGCTGTGCTCAGTTTATTTGAGCAGACTTGCTCTGAGTTATCTAAGTAGACTATGTTGGAGGGAAGGTATAATTAAGAATGATAAGATGTCAACAACACTTAAAGATCCTGCTTGATAAAAAGAACACTGAAAACACTCAGTCTTGGGACCTTTGGAGCCGTGGATAGACCAGCCTCTCCTAGGTTTCTTCTGACCATCATCACTTCAGATTAGTTTATCTTATTTTCTCCAAGAATTCATTTCGTTGTGATTTGTGCAGTTTTGCTTGTATCTGTTACTAGGTATTAGTGACCTGAAACAGACCTGTAAGAGCTGTCCATCGCCATTGTAATCTCTGTAACTGGGTCCAATGAAAGGTGCTTTGACTGCTGGATCTTTGACCTTGGGCCAGCTCGTCCATTAGCTATCACAGCTGAGTACCCTTCTGAAATCCATAAAGCTTCAAGTGACATTAACTGAACAATGCTTAAAAAAAAATCTGTTTTGACTTCTGGCAATACCACTGGCAATATCTGCCATATGTTACAGTAGACATTGCCCTTGTGATGGGAATTGTGGACAGTCTGTGGAGAGCTTGGGCCAAGTTTGAAATTGCCAAGGTCACTTTTAAATATAGAGAAAAAACACTGTCAGAATATTCCTATATTAAAATGGGCATATCAGTGATGCAAGAAAACAAATCTATGTTTCTGTACCTATTTTATATTTCAACAATGTTAAGAAATAACATTTCTTCCAATGCATGAGTTATTTTTTAGACTATATTTACATCCTCGAGATTGACAAACTGTCCCTTAAAATATCTGAAGATGCTTGGTAGTCTCTGTATAATATTTATATAGAATGTTGTGTAGACCTTTTGCTAAGGGAAGGAATTTTGGTTTTGCAAACACCTCTACAAATCATGATTAAAAACTCTGGGAGAAGAGGCCTTGGCTCATAGATTAGATTGAGGAATAAAATTCAGAATTAACTATTAACCTGAGGCTTAGCTCATATTATACAAACCACTTTTTTAGGGGCATATAAACTCTAATAAGTTTAATTAATAGCTGACACACTTTTCATGTGGATAAGTAAGTTTCTTATTGTATTAACACCTTATAATTGATTTACATTTTAAACAGTTGTAATTCTGCTTAGTTCAAAGTGATATTTCCATATTCGGAAAGATGAGTATTAGAGAATCCTGATTATTAAATCTTGACTTTGATCATGAAGCCAGCTTTGAAATACATGTTTCATTGAGTCCTTTCAAGCTATCTGGCATGCCAGCTCAAAAGTGTATATATTAAATTTGAATACATCACTCATCAAATTCTCATTCCTTAATAAAGTGTTGGTTTCTAGGTTTATTTGGCACTTCGTTATTTCCTTTTGCTTCTCTAAAATGCCTGAAGAGTGCATAGTAATCAAACAAAAATGGAAGTACAAGAATGAAATTTTGAACATTAACCCAGTTTTACATTTCAAAGAGGTAAAGCTAAAATTTTATCCTATCTGTACCTTTCCCTTGTAAAAGACTTATTTCAATCTAACAATGCTGGCTGCCAACGACAGCCCAAAATCTCTATATTCCTTTGTTTTAAATTAATGAGGAGAATTGTATAATAAAGAAAATGATTTCTTATCTATGAAAATAATGGCTGATTATTAGAGGAGTTGAAAAATAAAGAAACATAGGGAGAAGATGAAGTTATTCATTTTATAAACCCATAGCCAAAAAGGGCTGTATTTTAACATTTTGGTGTATTCCATTACTGTCTCTTCCCATTTCACTGTATGTTAATATATAGTGGGGAAA
The DNA here is from genome assembly GCA_024291935.2 of Okapia johnstoni. NCBI lineage: Eukaryota > Metazoa > Chordata > Mammalia > Artiodactyla > Giraffidae > Okapia > Okapia johnstoni. The sequence goes on along the minus strand of CM044307.1, from coordinate 48,958,533 downwards.
TTTATATATATATATATATATGTATATATAGTTGAGCAAAAAAAACATACCAGTTAAACCACCTTTTATTCTAGTGAAGCATTTTTTTTTTAAAGGAATAGAATATAGCATTACCCTATGCCAAGGAATCAGTACAGATCCCTCATGAGGAATGCAGAAAGGGGTGCACTGCAGACCGAACCCGTGCGTGCAGTTTACCTGACTGAGTTCAGAGAAGTGAGCTAGTGGCCAGGAGGAGTTTCCTTGCTAATGTCTGTGCTGCCTGGTTCCCAGGGGCTGGGGACTGATGAGGACTCTCTCATTGAGATCATCTGCTCAAGGACCAACCAGGAGCTGCAGGAAATCAACAGAGTCTACAAGGAAAGTGAGTAGCCCCAGTTCCACGGTGCACCCACTCCACCTTGTTTCTGGGACCACTATCCTGGCCCCCTGGTCTGGTGTTCAGGATAGGATCCCTGGATTGCGTATGTAGAAACACCTGCCATCTGGACTCTCCAGGGGTTTGCTGTGACCGGGTCACTCTCCTCCATCTCCTGATGGCCTGGGCTTTGTGATTATATCCCCCTAGAACTAGTTAGAAAGGATATACGAGAGGGAAAGCAGAGACACTGAAACAAAAGAGATCTGATGGGGAGAAGTAGAAAGTATCCCCCATGGATTTCATGTACTGAGTGCTGTCCAGTTTCTGCAGAGGAGATTCCCAGACTCTTGACTGTGGATCATTGTTTCAAGAGGCAGGAGGACCCATGTGCACCAAGCAATATAGGAGGCCAGAGGTGGAGTAAATGATGCAGCTTACCTGATACGTGGTACTTCTGAGTAATAAAATACAAATTCATTCAGAAGTACCCTTTAATTCTTACTAGTTTTTTGCCATTGTACATTTTCTCAATCAGTATATATAAAGCACAATTGTGTGTGTGTGTGTGTAGTCCTCCAAATTTTTTGATGTTCTAAATAAGTATAATCAAGCAGTTTGGGAAATAGTATTTTAGCTAGACAGGAGGTCCCTGATCAAAGGTGAGCTTGAGGATCCCCTGACTTGATCCTGCTCTGTGTATCCCTTGTCACTGATAATAATATAATAATACTAGTTCTGATTTTATGAGGGTAAAATGACTTCTTGAGAATCCACCCTCATTTTTAGGGGTACATCCATGCTGCCACAGATTTCTGCTTTTCAGAGGCTTAGTGGACAGGAGATGGGTGGGGTGGCTGGCTGCATGGGCAGGAAGTGTTAAACCAGATGTATTGTTTTCCAAGTGTACAAGACTGATCTGGAGAAGGACATCATTTCCGACACATCTGGAGACTTCCGCAAGCTGATGGTCGCCCTCGCAAAGGTTAGTTTCCGGTTCATTTCTTTGTCCTTGCTTCCTCCGAAAGCAAGTTGCATACCTCATTTTATACTCCGGAGCGAATTAACTCAGTCCTCTGGGCCTGCCTCAGAAATTCCAGCTGTATTTTGACAGTAGGTTTCCACTGTCAACTGCAGAGTTGTCACTTTTGTATAATAGGATTTCTTATCCTGCAAAACCGTATGGTCAGGTGGACTTTGGGGCCAGAGGAGGAAGAGGCAGCTCTTAGCTCCTGGCCTGCATTTCTGTGCCAGCCTCGTGACTCGGGGAAAGTCATTTTGCCTTTCTCTGTTGTCACATAGGACCCAATGGGAAGTGACCCTCTTGTTTCTTTCACCTGTTACCATTTCTTAAGGGATGGTTTGCCCAGGTAGTGGTTTGCCTGGAGAGGAGGTCTTTGCTTGTTTGCCAAGGTTAGCACATTAATGTAGATGAAAGGCATTTCCCTTCTGAGTTCTGACTCACGTGCAGTTTAATGCCTATGAGCGCTGCAAGGAAAAAGGAATTTCACCCAGGAACCCTGAAGACAAGTGGGCATGCTCCATCCTGGCCGCCCACACCTCCATTGCTGTCACACCTCCATACCGCCCTCCCTAGCTCCCTTCTCTACCACCTGCCCTGAGTACGGCCACCCACCCATCATTTTGAAATCCACTTGTACCGTTTTACTCGTACCCTGATCAAAACTCATTCCTGCTGTATCAAATACAAACTTTCAACTGCCTTCAGGCATCCTCTGTACCCTGGCCCTCCCTTAGTCTTCCTCCACAGGCTTTCCGCCTGCTCACCTCACTCCTCTGAGCCGTCCCTCTTGTATGGAGGGGCTTTCTCCCGTTCCCCCGCACCACCCTCATCTGACGCACCCTTTGGGTTTACCTCAGCTGTACCCTGTTGTCCATAGACTTTGCTGATGATACTACTTGATGGATTTCTGCCTTCTTTTGCATTTCACATCTACTTAGAGCCACAGATACTGTGTTGCTTTACCATTTATCCCATCCTTATTTCTCCTTCTGGATTGTGTGCTCTCTGAGGGAAGGAATTTAAATATCATTACCTTTTTGGGGGGTGGGTAGAGGGTGGATTCTATAAGGTGCTTAGCCCAGGAATGGGTACCACAGAGGGTACAGCCCACCACTTCACTGCCTCAATTATTGTAACAATCCTTGGTCTTGCCTAGACTTTTAAGTGAAGAAAAATTTTCAGAGGGTGTACAGTAAATAGTAAATATTACTATTTACTAGTAAATTCAGTAAATAGTGGCTTACATGAGTTGGGGAGAAATCAACAGTTTTAGTTTTAAAAAGTACAAAGATATGCATTTGATGTTCTTTCTTTTCTTTCTTTTTTTTTTTTTAGGGTCGGAGAGCAGAGGATGGCTCTGTCATTGATTATGAACTGATTGACCAGGACGCCAGGGTCAGTGCCAAGCTTCTTGGTTTGATGTTTTGTTTCCTAGTCGCTGGATAGTCTATGTAGTCATCTGTCCTGTGTAACAAATTACCTTGAAACTCAGTGGCTTAGAACCACAAGCATGATTCATCCCTCAGTGTCTGTGGGTCAGGCACTGGGAAGTGGCTTGGCTGAGTGGTTCTGGCTCAGGGCTTCTCCTGAGGTTGGAGACAAATTGTTGACCAGGGCTGCATCCTCTGAGGGCCTGACTGTGTCAGGAGGCTTCCCGGATGACCCACCCACGTGACTGTTGACAGGAGGCCTTAGTCTCTTTCCACATGGGCCTCGCTAAGGGGCTGTCTGAGTGTTCCCACAGCATGACAGCAGGCTCTCCCAGAGGGAGTAATCCGAGAGAGACAGTGTCAGGAGGAAGCCAGGTGCCATTTAGGATGTGATCTCAAGAGCCACACACTGTCACTTCTGTCACACTCTGTTCATTAGAGGCAAGTCCCTAGGTCTAGCCTCCAGACAGTGGGAGAGGAGGTAGGCTCCATGTTTGGGAGGGAGAAATGTCAAAGAACCAGTGGGCTTCATTTTCACTTTCTGGGAGCCATAGTTATAAGACCTTATAATGCTGGTGTTAGTGACAGGATCAGCATCTGACTCACATTTGCTCATTCAAGCTTGTATGGAGGAACCAGTTTCCGCAGGGTATGCTACAGCTGTGCTCACTGGTGTGCAGTTGCTGCAAATGAACCCTAATACAGTATACAACACACAACAGTGGAAGGTAGAGGCGTGGCCAGGGACAGCGAAGCTCACTGCCCTGGGTGGTGGGGGAGAAGACGAGGGAGGCAGAGGTCCTTCCTTCCTTTCTGACCAAATAGAACTCCTGCTTCTTCTCATCCCATAATCACTGAGAACTAGTTAGGAAGCTGATTCAGATCACTATTAACTGCCTGCCTTTCCCAGAGGGTTGACAGCTGTCTCAATGTATTTCACAGGAGCTGAAGAACAAGGTTAATTTTAATTCGTTTTAGTTTTAAAATTCAGTATATTTCACACAGCACTTTTAGCAGGAGGTAGAAAAGGCTTTTTAATAAAGAAATGGAAGTTAGGCTTTGCAGCGCCCAGATAGTGTACAGTCACTCAATGAGTATTGGCTCCTGCATAAGCCTTTCTCCCTCCTTCCTTGACATTCAAGTAATGCTAAGGCATTACTTGTGGCCCCTAAATTTTCTAAAAACTGAGAATGTGGTTGAAGCAGCTTTTTTCCCCAGCTACATCATTTTCTCAGTCTCTAAGAAGCCTGGGGTGGGTACCTGACCTGCAGCTATCTTCAGTAGATGGAAGGGCCACATGGAGGCAAGCTAGAGGCACTAGTGAGCATTGGCTTGTCCTTCTGTAGATGAGTAGAAGCTCTTGGTTCTTCCCTTGGCTTTCAGGGAAGACTGGTTCAGCATCAGCCTCACAAACAACCTAGTCTCATACTGCATGTCTGTGCCTCGGGAAGACTGCTCTTGATCAAGACTTTGACGTTGATCAAGAAAATAGCACATTTTTCCTGTGCCTGCAGTGCCATCCTCCTTTCTCATTTGGCATTTTGAACACATAGACTTTTTTTTTTTTTTCGCGTGATGTGTTTTTAATGACCTTGCTCTCTGGATTGTGGGGTTAACTTTCCTGGCTGGTTGTGCTCATAGGATCTCTATGATGCTGGTGTGAAGAGAAAAGGAACTGATGTTCCCAAGTGGATCAGCATCATGACCGAGCGGAGCGTGTGCCACCTCCAGAAAGGTGGGTTCTGCTCTGGGGAGGTCTTAGAGTCCTGGGGCCTGAATGAAGGGCCCTCTCAGTTGGGTCATTGCTGGCAGGTATCTGTGTTGGGGCTCGGGTCTGTCAGAACAGAGTTCATTCTCTACTCTGTACCCTGTTATCTCACGCATTTTTCCTCACCAAGTCCATTCAACCTTCTCTCCCATTTTGGATCCTTTTTTTTTCCCTAAATATTTTCCATGTTTGGTGCCTGTTTGGTGGGCTGCCTCTTCTTGTCTGGGTCATTTTATCTAGCCATACTTTTTGAAATAATGGACTTGGCTGGGTGCTATGTACTGTTTCTTGTAGCTTAGACAAAATGGGTTCCACTCTAAGAGATGAAGATGGTCAAAATACATGCCCTGGGCTGTGCCATTCAGGACCGATGCATGGTAGGGCTCTCCCAGGGCAACTGGTGCAGTGTTGGCCCTGGTTCACAAGGCAGTCCCTAACCCCTAGAATGCTGTGATCATTCGTGTGTGTGTGATGTGTAACTCTGTGGGTGACCAGTGAAATCTCTCTTAGTGGCTGTTACAATAATTGTTTGTTGCTTTTCTTTAGTATTTGAAAGGTACAAGAGCTACAGCCCTTATGACATGCTGGAGAGCATCAAGAAGGAGGTCAAAGGAGACCTGGAAAATGCCTTTCTGAATCTGGGTAAGCAAGTGTGCCCCCCCAAACCCCGTCTTAGTAGACGTCAGCTTTCAGTCCACTGTGCTGAAGCAGAAGTAACGAATGACCATCCTGATAATTCAAGTGGCTTTGGGAAGTGTGACTTCTTTACATATTGTAGGTAGTTTCATAATCTTCACTGTATGAATGTAAGATGTAGGACTGAAGAAGGGCTTACTTTGGTAGAATGGAGAGCTGCCCAGGCAGAATAAGATGACCAGGGAAAGGGCTCTCTCCTTGGGGGGAATGCACATATATGCACTGGTTTCTGTGGCCCTCAGGCTCCCCTGGTTTAAAAGCACTCAGGGCTTTAGAGGATCCCCGGGTTTCCCTGAGCGTTTCCCATTGTGCAGCCCATTTGCTGACCCTTTTCTTCTCCTCACAGTCCAGTGCATTCAGAACAAGCCCCTGTATTTTGCTGACAGACTGTATGACTCCATGAAGGTAAGAGCAGCCGGCCGAGAGGTCCATGTTTCCACACTAGGCTTTCCTTTCTTTGTGGCCCAAACTAACTCTCCTTAACTAGTGGATGACGGAAGAGACCCCATTGTCTAGGTGACCACACTGGTCAGCTGTGCTTGCACCTGACAGATGGAAACCCACAATCCAGTGGTTTTCAGTCTTCTGCTTCTCCCAGCTTCTTCAGTGCATGTTTGTAGACAGGGGGAAAAAAAAGTGCCATGGGACAGAGAAAATGCCAGATGGTGATCACATTAGATTCCTGCTCAGATTTCTCAGTGATTCCCTCCTGGTGCCCCAGAGTAAGGATGAGCAAGGAAGAGAGAGGTTATTAAGCAACCACTGTGCAGTAGGCATTGTTCTGCTAACCTCATCATAAATTACTGAAAAACCTACGGGGCTTGTGTGGCCATCTTCTTTGAGGAGGAGAATGGAGCTTGAAAAGCTTTCAGCTTGTTTGAGGTTACATAGCCAGACTTGAACTTGGGTCTGTATGAGTCCAAAGCCAGCCCTGCAGTTTTCCCTTCAGTGGACCATCTCTTCCCATAGTCCCATCCCCTTTTCCACTCTTCACATGTGCCTCATGCTTTCTGGCTTCCAAGCCCTTGCCGCCTCTTCCTGGGCCACCCTGTTATCCACATGGCCTCTCTTCCCTTTCCCCTTAGGTTCCATGTCACATTTGGCCTGTTCTCTGGTGTAAGATTCTGGAAGTAAACTCAGTGGTCCTTATTGTTTGTACCATTCATAATGGCACAGAGCTGTAGTGAGCATGGTTACACGTGCTCCCCGAGCCCCCAAGAACCAGGAGCTTTGTGTTACATGTGTGAACTCACATGCTTTATCTCTGAGACTTGCAGTAGTTAGTGCTCAGTTCATGTTTGTTAAATGCATGGAGGGGAGGGGTTTGTGCCACTGGTGTTTGGAATTTCAAGATGCTCACTGTTCTTTAGGGAGCAGTTTCACTGTTATCATTGTAATTTCTTAGGGCACCATCAAGAACCTAGATCAGTTCCATGTGCAGGAAAACCAACTAGACTTTTTAAAAAAATTATTTATTTTTTCCAGTGCAGCAGGCAGGACCTTAGTTCCCCAATCAGGGATTGAACCCCTGCCCCCTGAGTTGGGAACTTGGCATCTTACCCACTGGATCACCAAGTCCCCGCTAGACTCCTTTTTAATTATTAACATTGTCAGTGAATTGTAACCTGGATTGTGAATTTGATTTTCAGGGCAAGGGCACTCGCGATAAGGTCCTGATTAGAATCATGGTCTCACGCAGTGAAGTGGACATGTTGAAAATTAGATCTGAATTCAAGAAAAAGTACGGCAAGTCCCTGTACTACTACATTCAGGTAAGGCCCCCCCTGGCCATCAGAGGGCTGAGGATCCCAGGCAGGTGTCTGTCAGAACAATGGCAAAATGGTGGTTTTCTGTTTCCTAACTCCCCAGGGAAGAGATGCTAGTCATCAAATATCAGGGGTTTATTCTCAAAGTGCTATTATGACGTGTCCTAGAAAGTTAAAGAATCAGGCAAATATTTTATATTTCCCACACCTATTCTATAGTGATAGTTGGTGTTCATGACAGTGATTCTGTAAGACTTGCTGACATCCTGAAAAGACTTCAGTCAATTCAAACTGCATTTTATTATATTTCCATTTCTTGAAACTCCTCTGTGATAAGCCTGGGCAACATTTCCTCACTCAGAACCCCTGTCTCTTCCCCTGGTTTAGCCTGTCCCTGTTTTGGAGGGATGGAGCATCCTTTTATAAGCACTGATTGCAGTCACCATGGTCCCTCCCACTGTGTTTAGTTCAGACATATGTTGTAAAACCCTTTTTCTGAAAGATCCTGAAAATGTCAAAGTCATGTCAGTGGTCACCAGGGATGAATTTAGAGCTGAGTTCACTACAACTAGGTTTCATAGGGCATATGTTTAAAATTCTGGGGCCATTTAGACTCTAAGTAATTATTTCCTTAATCTATCAGCTTCTTCCCACATGACATTAAAAGTCCACAAAACAACACAGGGAGACAGGCCAGGGAGAAAGAGGATGGTGTCTGCAGGACCTCAGTGCAGGAGGAGCAGATCAGGTTCTGTCTTCTGGTCACTTACCATGTTAATCCCCAGAGCCCCCTGGTCTCTACGCTTGTGGCAGTAATCCCCCTGGACCACTCTCTGAGGAGCCTCTGATGGTTTGGGGGCATCTGGGCAGGTCCCACAGGGCCTCCCTGTGCCGTGGGCTTGCTTCTCTGTTCCTGCAGAATTTGGATCTTTCTCCTGACCCAGAATTTCTTTTTTTCTCCTTGGCCATTTGTAGCAAGACACCAAGGGCGACTACCAGAAAGCGCTGCTGTACCTGTGTGGAGGGGATGACTGAGCCCCTGCGGCGGCCCGAGCATCCAGGACGGCTGCTCCGTGCTCCAGCTAACAGTCCTCCACAGTCAGCCTGCAGCTAACAGCCCCCTGTGCCCATCCCTGGGAGGATGACATTAGCGCTGCCCACCCCACCCGCTCTTTTGTTAGTTTAGTTTCCTACGCATTACCTGGCTTTCCTGGCTAGTCCCTCTTTATAGCCAAAGAAATGAACATTCCAAGGATTTGGAAGTGAAATCTATGATGTGAAACACTTTGCCTCTTGAGTACTGTGTCATAAACAGATGAATAAACTGAATTTTTACTTTAGGAACAGGTACTTATGGACCTTGCTCTAATTAATTGTTTCAAAATCAAGACATGCTTCAGGGTTTTCTTGTTCAGCTGGTAAGGCTGTCCCCGTGAGGAAGAAAGCTGTTGAAAGTGTCCAATCTGGTAGCTACTATCCAGATGTGGCTGTTTACATTTATGTTTATTTAAATGAAATAATTTAAAAATTCAATTCCTCAGTCATGCTATCGGCATTTCAGATAATCAGTGTCCGTATGTGGTTAGCACCTAGTATATTGAACAGCACAGGCAGCGTATCAAAAGCGGATGTGTGCACCTTTCATTATAAACAGGGTTGTATTGGGCATCTCTGTTTACCCAAGGGATAAACAGAGAAATTTCTTTGGGAGAAATCTCAGAATGACCCCTTCATCTCTGCTCATCTTAATACAGGTGAAAACCAGCATCTGCAGGGGCCTCAAACTGGGAAAAGGGGTGGGATGGCGTGTTCAGCAAATACTGCAAATGTTCCCATAAGAGTCAGAGGAATAAACAACATCCTGTCCCAACCTCGAGGGCTCACATGTCAGTGAGTCAGGCTCTAGCATTCTTGTCCAGGCTGTGTAACACAAGTGGACAGGTGCACAGAGAAGAAAGCGGTTTTTCCTGGGATGATTGAGAAGGATGACCCAGAGAAGGAAACATTTCAACCTCACCCTGAAATCTAAGGGAGAGAGTTACAGCTGGGAGGAACCTCTCTACACACTTCATATGGTCTTGATCATGGAGGAGAGCTAATCCTTACACCTGGTTCACATTTCAAAAGGCACAAAGGGTCAGTGCAGTGAAAATTATGTCTCCTTCCCACTCTCCTCCCAACCAGCCAGGTGCCTTCCTAGAGTCACAGGTCTCTGGTTCTTCCTTCCATGGATAGGCTGCACGCTAAGCAAGTATGATGTACCTGATGTAAGTTGATGTACCTGTCTCCATTCACCAGGTGAAGATGCTGTTCTTAGGCTTCTAGCCCAGGACCCTGTGGACAGCTTGCTCATACAGGTACCTCCCCTCAGCTGGGGATAAGGCTGGGGCAGTGTTGATAACTATCCCTAAATTCTTACATTTCCTGTTTGTAGAGGATGCTCTGGCAGTTGCTAATTCTTGACTTGTGGCTAATGTCCAATGCACTTAGTGGCCTGCAGGGTCTAGGCAGTAATGGAAATGCAGGTGTGAAATGGGCTGGTTGGACAGAGAGGGGAATCTGGAGAACCTCTGCCCCACTTTCAGCTTTCAGATCTGGTGAAAACAACACTGCATTAAGCACATGATGAGACATCCGTGAGCTAACTGATTTGCTGTTTTGACTTTTGGCAAACTTTAGGTAGAAACTCAGATGGAACATGACTCTTGAGTCCCTAGTGGTCCATGAATTGCCTGTAAATCCAATGAGATATTCTTTAAAATGCAAGTTAGGGGGGAGAACAAGATGGCAGAGGAGTAGGTGGACCCAGAGTACATCTCTCTCCATGGATACATCAGGGATACACCTTCAGACACAGAAGTGCATGCAGAATACCACTTGAGAATGAACAGGAGTACCTGACTAGTGAAAAAGAATATATAGAACCATGTCCATTGGCAGGACGAAGGAACCAGGGGGAAAAACAGGAGTGTTAGTAGGACGACCTGCCCTTGACGGGTGGAGGAACTGAAGCAGGGGTCTGATCCCCACATCAGGGCAATTGTCTGAGGCAGAGGAAAAACATTTAAAGCTGAGAGTAAAACAGCTGATCTGTGGCAGCCTAAATAGGATGAGAATCAGACAGTCCTTGACGCAGCCATATATACCCCAGACAGGAACGCTGGTCCCCTGAAAGGTGCAGTGGCTAGGAGCTGGAGTTTAGGCATTATGGAGCAATCCCAGGGTGAGGGCTGCTGTTGACTGTGGAGAGACTGATCGAGGGGATGTGAGGGAAGAGATTGTGGGGCGAAATGCCTGTGGAGGAAAGCCCTGCAGCCGTGGAAACAAGGCAATACCACTGAGTCCAGCATAGGGGGTGGAACCATCACCATAGCCTCTCCCCACAGGCCAGCATCGGCAGCTGAACAATAGGCTGGCCCATCAAGCGCCGGAGGCACTAAACTACAGAGTAGGACCCCACCCAGGGGGCCCCTCTATGTGCCTGATGGGCTGAACAACAGAGAAGGACCCCAGGCAAGGGAACCCTTTAAGTGCCTGAACAGGCGGAGCTACAGAGAAAGATGGGCCAAAGAGGCCTGATCGCCAGCTACAAGAGGCTGAAACAAATGCGCTAGTGCTGATAACTGGACACTGAAGGCAAGAACACACAGTAGTAGGTAGAACCTGCTGCCCCCGCAGAGGTCCTCAGCCAGTATGGGAAACTGTGACTCCCAGTATCTTGACAGCAGTGACTCAGTAAAAACATTTATTATTCTTATTTTTTGACTTGTTCTGTAGAATCTTTTGGATTTTTTTTCCTTTTTTCCCGCTCTGTCGTAGTTGTTGATTTTATTGGCACTATGAAATCCAATTAAGCTTTTGAGCTTTTTTTCTCCCCTCAGTCACGTTTTTTTTATTGTTGTTATAAACCTCTGCCTCTACGTTGGGCTTTTGTAGTTCTGTGGAGTTTTCCTTTTCTTTTCCTTTTCTTCTATCTTCTTCCATTTTTTTCTTTTCTTTTTTTATAATTTTTAAAATTTTTAAACCTACTGTATTTTTTCTACATTTATTCCTTTCTTTGCTTTTCCTACTGTTTTTTTCCCCTTGCAGTTAATCTTTAATGTATGAAAATCTTGTTCATCTCCCTCTATTTAACTGTGCATGTCTATTCTTTTTCTTTTCTTTCCTTCCTTTCCTCTCAACACATTTGTTAGTTTTGCTTTCATTGCTTTATTCCCCACTTGGCACTGTGCTTTAGTTTTGTTTTCCAGTTTGTGCTTTAATTACTTTTGTTTTTAACTGGCAAATATAATTTTTGGTTTCCTTTGTTTGCCAGGTCAATCTACTGTACTCTATTTTTGTTGGACTGTTTTGACTTTGCTCATGGGTGTATATGTGTATATTCAATTATTTTAATTATTATTTGCCTGATCTTGGAACTGCCATTATTCTGGGGTTCATCTTCGGTTTCTTGTTTTTGGATTTTAATCTCACTTAATTCCATAACAAACCACTTGTAGAATCTTCGTTCCTGACCAGAGATAAACCCCTGAGCCTTTGGAGTGGGAGCACTGACTCCAAGATCCTAGACTACCAGAGAACTAACCCTAGGGAGTATCAAATAGTGAGAACTCACACAAAGGAAACCACTTGAATACAAGACCCAGCATCACCCAACCACAAGTAGCACCCTGTGCAGGACTCCTCATCTAAACAACAAACAAAGCAAAAATACAAACCCAGTCATCAGCAGTAGGATTACCACCTCATTCAGCCTTGCCCATCAGAGGAAAAACAAACAAAAACTCAGCACAAATCTCACCCTATACGAAGTTTAAACAAACCACTGGGCCAACCTTAGGAGGGCAGAAACCAAAAGGAAGAAAGAATTCAACCTTGAAGCCTGGGAAAAGGAGATCTCAAACACAGGAAGTTAAAAAAAGAATAATGAAAAGGCAGAGAAATACTACATAAATGAAGGAACAAACGAGAAACACAGAAGTCCAAATAAATGAAGAGGAAATAGGCAAACTACCTGAAACATAATTTAGAATAATGATAGTAAAGATGATCAAAAACCTTGAAAACAAAATGGAGTAAATGCAAGAATCAATTAACAAATATCTAGAAGAATTAAAGAATAAACATACAGAGACAAGCAACATAATTATTGAAATTACAAATACTCCAGAAGGAATCAATAGCCGAATATCTGAAGCAGAAGAACGAATCAGTGAGCTGGAAGATAAAATGGTAGAAATAACTTCTGAAGAGCAGAATAAAGTAAAAAGAATGAAAAGAACTGAGGATAGTCTCAGAGACCTCTGGGACAATATCAAATGTACCAACATTAGAATTATAGGGGTCCCAGAAGAAGAAGAGAAAAAGAAAGGGTATGAGAAAATTTTTGAAGAGATTATAGTTGAAAATTTCCCCAACATGAAATAGTCAATCAAGTCCAAGAGGCACAAAGAGTTGCATACAGGATAAACCCAAGGAGAAACATACCAAGACACATACTAATCAAACTAACAAAGACTAAACACAAAGAAAGAATATTAAAAGCAGCAAGGGAAAAACAAAAAGTAACATACAAGGGAAACCCCATATACTTAACAGCTGATCTTTCAGCAGAAACTCTGCAGGCCAGAAGGGAATGGCAGGATATCTTTAAAGTACTGAAGGGGGAAAATCTACAACCAAGATTACAGTACCCGGCAAAGATCTCATTCATAATTGATGGAGAAATCAAAAACTTTTCAGACAAAAAGTTAAGAGAATTCAGGACCACCAAACCAGCTTTACAACAAATGCTAAAGGGACTTTTATAGTCAAGAAATACAATAGAAGGAAAAAGATCTACAAAATCAACCCCAAAGAATTAAGAAAATGTCAATAGGAACATATATATCAATAATTACTTTAAATGTAAATGGATTAAATGCTCCAACCAAAAGACATAGACTGGCTGAATAGCTACAAAAACAAGACTGATACATATGCTGTCTGCAAGAAACCCACTTCAGACCTAAAGACACATATAGACTGAAAATGAGAGGATGGAAAAATATATTCCATGCAAATGGGAAGCAAAAGAAAGCTGAAGTAGCAATCCTCATATCAGACAAAACAGACCTTAAATTAAAGAAGATTACAAGAACTAAGGAAGGACACTACATAATGATCAAGGGATCAATCCAAGAGGAAGACATAACAATTGTAAATATCTATGCACCCAACATAGGAGCACTTCAATATATAAGACAAACACTAACAGACATAGAAGAAGAAATTGACAGTAACACAATAATAGTAGGAGACTTTAACACCCCACTCACACCAATGGACAGATCATCAAAACAGAAAATTAATAAGGAAACACAAGTCTTAAATGATACATCAGATGAGATGGAGCTCACTGATATCTTCAGGATATTCCATCCAAATGCAGAAGAATACACCTTCTTCTCAAGCGCACATGGAACATCCTGCAGGATAGACCACATCTTGGGTCACAAATCAAACCTCAGTAAATTTAAGAAAATTGAAATTGTATCAAGCATCTTCTCCTACCACAATGCTATGAGACTAGATATCAACTACAAGAAAAAAACTGTAAAAAACAAACACGTGGAGATTAAACAATATGTTTCTAAATAACCAACAGGTTACTGAAGAAATCAAAAGGGAAATCAAAAAGTTTCTAGAAACAAACGACAATGAAAACAAGACAACTCATAACCTATGGGATGCAGCAAAAGCAGTTCTAAGAGGGAAGTTTATAGCAATACAGTCATACCTCAAGAAACAAGAAAAACATCAAATAGACAACCTAACTTTACACCTAAAACAACTGGGAAAAGTAGAACAAAAAAACCCCAAAATTAGTAGAAGGAAAGAAATCATAAAGATTCAAGCAGAAATAAATTAAAAAGAAATGAAACAATAGTAAAGATTAATAAAACTAAAAGCTGCTTCTTTGAGAAGATAAATAAAATTGACAAACCTTTAGACAGATTCATCAAGAAAAAAAGAAGAATCATATCAACCAAATTACACATGAAAAAGGAGAGGTTACAACAGACAATGCAGAAATACAAAGGATTATAAGAGACTATTATGAACAACTATATGGCAATAAAATAGATAACCTACAAGGAATGGATATATTTTTAGAAAAGTTCAGTCTTTAAGACCTGAACCAGGAAGAAATAGAAATTATGAACAACCCAATTACAAGCACTGAACTTGAAGCTGTGATCAAAAATCTCCCAAAAAACGAAAGCCCAGGACCAGATGACTTCACAGGAGAATTCTATCAAACATTTAGAGAAGAGCTAATGCCTATTCTTCTAAAACTCTTCCAAAAAATTGCAGAGGAAGGAACACTTCCAAACTCTTTCTATGAGGCCACCATCACCCGGATACCAAAGCCAGACAAAGACAACACAAACTGATGAACATAGGTGCAAAAATTCTCAACAAAATTTTAGCAAACAGAATTCAGCAACACATCCTAAAGCTCATACACCATGATCAAGTTGGGTTTATTCCAGGGATGTAAGGATTCTTCAATATATACAAATCAATCAATGTGGTATACCATATTAACAAATTGAAAGATAAAAACCATATGATAATCTCAATAGATGCAGAAAAAGCCGTTGACAAACTTCAGCTCCCATTTATGATTAAACCTCTTCAAAAAATGGGCATAAAAGGAACCTACCTCAACATAGTAAAGGCGATATATGATAAGCCTACAGTAAACATTTTTCTCAAAGGTGAAAAACTGAAAGCATTCAACCCTAAGATCAAGAACAAGACAAGGGTGTCCACTTTCACCACTATTATTCAACATAGTTTTGGAAGTCCTAGCTACAGCAATCAGAGAAGAAAAAGAAATAAAAGGAATCCATATCAGAAAAGAAGAAGTAAAGCTCTCACTGTTTGCAGATGACATGATACTGTATATAGAAAACCCTAACGATAGTATCAGAAAATTACTAAAGCTAATCAGTGAATTTAGCAAAGTTGCAGGAGACAAAATCAATACACAGAAATCACTTGCATTTCTATATACTAAAAATGAAAAATCAGAAAGAGAAATTTAAGGAATCAATCCCATTCACCATTGCAACAAAAAGAATTAAATATCTAGGAATAAATCTACATAAGGAGACAAAAGAACTGTACACAGCAAATTATAAGACACTAATGAAAGAAATCAAAGATGACATAGACAGATAGAGAGATATTCCATGTTCCTGGGTAGGAAGAATCAGTATTGTAAAAATGACTATACTACCAAATGCAATCTACAGACTCAATGCAATCCCTGTCGAATTACCAATGGCATTTTTCACAGAACTAGAACAAAAAATTTCACAATTCATATGGAAACACAGAAGACCCTGAATAGCCAAAGCAGTCTTGAAAGAGAAGAATGGAACTGGAGGAATCAACCTTCCTGACTTCAGATTATACTACAAAGCTACAGTCATCAGGACAGTATGGTACTGGCACAAAAACAGAAATATAGACCAATGGAACAAGACAGAAAGCCCAGAAATAAACCTGTGCACCTATGGGTACCTTATTTTTGACCAAGGAGGCAAGAATATACAATGGGGCAAAGACATTCTCTTCAGTAAATGGTGCTGGGAAAACTGGACAGCTACATGTAAAACAATAAAATTAGAATACTTCCTAACACCATGCACAAAGATAAATGCAAAATGGATTAAAGACCTAAATGTAAGACCAGAAAATACAAAACTCTTAGAGGGAAACATAGGCAGAACACTCGATAAAATAAATCAAAGCAAGATCCTTTATGACCCACGTCCTAGAGTAATGGAAATAAAAACAAAAGTAAACAAGTGGGAGCTAATTAAACTTAAAAGCTTTTGCACAGCAAAGAAAACTATAAGCAAGGTGAAAAGACAACCCTCAGAATGGGAGAAGATAATAACAAATAAAACACCTGACAAAGGATTAATTTCTACAATATACAAGCAGCTCATACAACTCAATACCAGAAAAACAAACAACCCAATCAAAAAGTGGGAAAAAGACCTAAACAGACATTTCTTCAAAGAAGACATACAGATGGCTAATGAACACATGAAAAGATGCTCAACATTGCTCATTGTTGGAGAAATTCAAATCAAAACTACAATGAGATATCACCTCACACCAGTCAAAATGGCCATCATCAAAAAGTCTACAAACAATAAATGCTGGAGAGGGTGTGGAGAAAAGGGAATGCTCTTTTACTGTTGGGAATGTAAATTGATACAGCCACTATGGAAGACGGTATGGAGATTCCTTAAAAAACTAGGAATAAAACCACCTTATGACCCAGCAATCACACTCCTAGGCATATACCCTGAGGAAACCAAAATTGAAAAAGACACATGTATCCCAGTGTTTATTGAAGCACTATTTACAATAGCTAGAACATGGAAGCAACCTAGATGTCCATCAACAGATGGATGGATAAAGAAGTTGTGGTATATATACACAATGGAATATTACTCAGCCATAAAAAGGAATGGATTTGAGTCAGTTCTGATGAGGTATGAACCTAAAACCTATTATACAGAGTGAAGTAAGCCAGAAAGAGAAAGATAAATATCGTATTCTGATATATATATACGAAATCTAGAAAAATGGTACTGAAGAATTTATTTACAGGGCAACAGTGGAGAAACAGACATAGAGAATAGACTTATGGACATGGGGAGAGGGGAGGAGAGGGTGAGATGTATGGAAAGAGTGACATGGAAACTTACATTACCATATGTAAAATAGACAGCCAATGGGAATTTGCTGAATGGCTCAGGAAACTCAAACAGGGGCTCTGTATCAACCTAGAGGGGTGGGATGGGGTGGGAGATGGGAGGGAGGTTCAAAAGGGAAGGGATATATGTATACCTATGGCTGATTCATGTTGAGATTTGGCAGAAAACAAAATTCTGTAAAGCAATTATCCTTCAATAAAAAATAAATAAAAAAAAATGCAAGTTAGGCTAAAAATAGGTGGTTTTCTCAAATGTCTCCTCCTATGCATATTAGATTTGATTCCGCTCATCCCAAAATAGACTTTTTCATGTGCTTGAGGTCAGAGTTTAAAGAACTGCCTAAGAAGTGGAGACTTTCTGCTTCCCTTCACGGTCTGGTGTTGACCTCAGAACGGATGGGGCTGAGCAATACTTAGGCTTTGTTTCTTCCCATCACACAGTGTGTTTCACCAGCAGACAGAAAAGTGTAGGGAGAAGGGAGGGCTGGGAAGGCGCTCCCAGCCCCTGGTCTGGCTGGTCTAGACCCCCCAGCAGGTGTGAAAGGAAATCCAAAAGACAGACTGGCAAAAGGAAGGCCCCCAGAGAACCATTCCAGATACTGCCTGCTGCCTCCCCTAAATAGTGTTTTCCAAAACCAACAGAAACGGCACGTGGAATTCGGTCTCATATTCTGGATTCCAGTCTGTCCTCCAGAGTCTGCTGTCCAAACCATTTCTTGAAGTAAAGAACCATCTGGGGATTTGACTTTTCTCCCAATTTTACTTTGTAAAGAGAAGGAAAAGGGCACTAGGCAGGCTTTCATACTTTGGCAGCTGGTAATAAGAACTCTGATTGTATTCTTGGAGAAGTTAAAGATAAATGCATGCAGTGTAGCCATGGGAACTTATTAAACTTATTAAACTATGAATGAGAAGATTTTTTTTTTTTTCTCTCCTGACCCACATGGTGGGGCTGGACAGGACTGTCACATTGCACAGCTCCACATGACACCTTTCACTTTGCAGCCTATGTGAGTGGTATGTCCCCTAGGAGTTACACAGTGCACAACCTGAGCTGCCATGCATAACAGCCCTATATGGTGACCCTGGGGGTGTGTGAGATGGCCTACTAGAACTTGTGTCACATTGTTGGCTTCCAGATTAGAGTTGGAAGACAAATCTTAAGAAACAGATGGCTAAAGCTCTCAAGGCCTCATCTTTTCCGTGGACTCTGATCTTTGGACCTGTCTTACTGGGATACGCACCAGTGATTGTACATACTATTCTTCCCGGTAGGTGAAATTCCTTTGGCATAAATTATTAGTAAAGATAGCTGGAGCAGAGGAAACCAGGCTCACAAAGTGGCTACATTTAGCAAGAAAAATGATTTGAGGACAGAAATCTTTTAAATCAATTTTTAGTTTTTAAAATGACTCCAATCTCCAGGCCTCTCCCCACATTTCGACAAACGGCTTTGGCTTCTTATCCACATCAGTTTATCTGACCTCGTTTTTCCATCAACTACTAAAATGAAAACTGCATTGCTCGAGAGAGAGAGAGAGGGAGCAATTTTAAACATCTCTTAGCAATGAGGCAGAACATGCTATAGCCATCAAGTTCTAGTTGTTCATTCTATTTATTGAAAAAAGCCTGTAGCCTGATTTCTTTTATGCGAATACATTTGAGCAAGCAAAGTTTATAGAGATGACTTATCTCATTACATTAGAAGAGTGATTTGCTATCTCAGCATCTATAAGCAATTTTAACAGACATTTCTGGATGAAGAAAAGCTTTTGTAAATATATGCGAAAGACACGATTTCATCAAGCATTAAATTGGAGGTGCCCTGGAAAAATATTACATTTGTGCATTCAATTAGCTTGATTGTGGCTGAATTTTGTCCACTGAAGGCAGCATTTCTGCAGAAAAACAGGAGCATTCCCTATGTCAGCAGGTTTCTTAAAACAGAAAAAACACTTTCCCCTTTGCAAGTCCTCTTTTGCGTTTGTGCTGTTACCAGCTATGTGTCCCTAATCAGCCTGCGCAGTCTCGTTCTCCACAGTATAGGGTAAAGGGAGAGCGAACCAGAAGCCACGTTATATAGGCTTTAGAGAAATCCCAACCCAAGGATTCTTCGTTAAATAGCCTATGTCTAGTCTGAAAGCTAGGTAACTCTGGGCAAAACTGGGACTGATTAAGGATAGACTTAAGTTCTCCAAACTTCCCTGCTTGGTCCCTGCAGGGCCTCTCTCTCCTTTCAGTGTCTGTGGGATGCTGCTGAAATCTTGACAGCGTTGTTAGCCATGTCTCTTTCTTGGAGGTAAGTTTATACAGTAGGCTTTATCTTGGAATGAAGGCTTCATTCCCGTATCATGGAAACACAAGGAGTTAGTGAAGAAATGGAGAATGGCGGGGTTCAAGAGGGCATTCTTAGACCCCTGAAATCACAATAGAGAAGTGGGCTGAGTATTTAGAATGGTCACTAGCCCTTCCCTGCAACCCTTGTTGTTTGGTAATAGAACCATCAGTTTTCTATTAATAAGAAACAAACCATAAAAGATGTTATGTCAGTGGAACCTGGCTGTGGAGGTGACTGTCCTTTTTAAGTAGTAGGTAAGGACAATTAGAACCTTCCTAGCTGTAATCCGTTAGAGCCCAAGGCTATCATACTTCCAAGTATGATTAATTAATTATTAAAGATAATTAATAATTTTAAAAGATTAATTAATACCAGGATTAGCAAGGAGTTTGGATCAGGAATACAGAGATATTTCAAACAAGTTTTAGGTTTCTATATCAGCAAGATTGCCATATTTCTTGGATTCCTGAGCTTGGGAAAACCATCTTGGTGTTAAAGGATCACCTTTGTCCTAATAGATATGAATTCATCTATGACAAGGAAACATTTTAAAGTCCAGGGCTGAGCAGGTAATACAGGATCTGTGAGTCATTCACTTATTCATTCATTGACTTATTAACATATTCAGTAGAAAGCCTACTATATGCTGGTGACTGAACTAATCACTGAGAATTGGAAGAAGAACAAGGCAATGCTGTCCATATAAGTGATAAAGGCTAAGATGGAGGCACAGGTAAGATACTTGGTGGTCCGAAGTAGCTGATTCTTGCCTGGGATAAAACATCTGGAAGGGTTTTGTGAGAGGTAGTCCTTAAAGCCTTTGAACTATAGTGCTGGAGAAGACTCTTGAGAGTCCCTTGGACTACAAGGAGATCAAACCAGTCAATCTTAGAGCAAATCAACCCTGAATATTCACTGGAAGGACTGATGCTGAAACTGAAATTCCAATACACTGGCCACCTGATGTGAAGAGCCAACTCAGTGGAAAAGGCCCTGATGCTGGGGAAGAATGAAGGCAAAAGGAGAAGAGGGAGACAGGGGATGAGATAGTTGGATGGCATCACCAACTCAGTGGACATGAGTTTGAGCAAAATCCAGGAGATAGTGAAGGACAGGGGAGTCTGGAGTGCTGCAGTCTGTGGGGTCACAAAGAGTTGGATACGACTTAGCAAATGAACAACAACATCTTTCTCTTCTGAAATTTTATAATTTACAATATCCGTTCCATATAAATCCTAAGTATTCCAGATACTTCAGAGCTCCATGATTTAGATCTAACTTTGTGCTTTGAAGAGCCCAAGTTAGGGGTTCCGTTTAGAGTCTTCAAGCAAGAGAAGGAAGATGACGGATGCGCTCTGGATAGTGTATTCCAAATTGCTGGGAAAACAAACCATAGAAAATGATTTCAGAGCATAGATGAAACAGAGGAGGAGGTGGAATCAAAACTTCTCAGCTCTTCAGTGGGATAACTGCCAGTTCTATTTTTAATGTGAGCTTTCTGCATAGTTCATATCTAGTTTCTAATATGAACAGATGCAGAGAATGCAAGTCAGCCTTATTCCTAGCCTTTGTATCCCTTGTTTATTCCCTTGGCCAAGACCTCCAAATCTGCACATAGAAATCCAGGCCTTTGCTGGCCTGAGCATGGACTATTTCACCAGCTTTGTCTTCCACTTAGCACTATCCCACTCAATCTCATGTGGCCCAGCTCTTCTGGGAAGAGACTACTTCCTTCCTCCTTTCACCTCAGAGCCCTCCCCTTTGAGAGAACCTGCCTCTCCTGGGCCCAAAGGGCTCCAATCAGCTTGTATAGCATGTCCCTACAAACCCTGCTGGTTGCTTTCCTGACTAGATGGTGATCAGCTTATGCCCTGAAGCAACAGAGATCGAGACAACCAAAGTTAACAAAATAAGGTGGAAATCATGCTTCCTGCAAAATCAGTTGGGTTTGTAACTGTCTTTTCTCCCAGTCTAGCAACTGCTTTCTCCCATGTGAATACCAGTATTTATTGCCTTGTACTTGAAATGGAAAGGCAAATTTTGAGCTTCAAGGAATGAGCAATCCTGAGAGGGCAGGGGCTCTGGAAGAACAGTGGTTGGTCAGCACAGGCTGCACTCTTGAAATGACTTTACCTTTCTTCCCTCTGAGAACCTATCCTCTAGGTCAGTTTGACGTTTGCAAGTCTGGTGGCCACTCTCTCCCACTGAGGCAGCCTATACAGTGAGGTGTTCAGTACTACACAGGGATGAAATGTCCATCAGTTTAAAAATCAGCCACAGCTATTCTTGGGGCTGGGCTGGTTCCGCATCCCAGTTTTAGCAGGATGGGGCTGTGGCCATGGGGCTCCTGCTGAGCTCTGGGACTGTCCAGGGGATGGGCACTGGTGCCCATGGGGTGGAGTAGGGAATGTGCAGTAGGAACCCTGTGCATCAGGGCTCAGTGTCTGCACATGGGCTTTACATGAAGAGCCAGCTGTGTCCTCCAGGCAGCAGGGAGCCTGGAGAAGGTCGTGGGAGGTAGGGTCTCAGGTTCACACTGCAGGGCTGGCCCAGGAAGCCAACTTTGGGGGAGATCGCAGTTCTCCTCTGCTTACTGTGATCGAAGGCCTCCTTTAGGTAGAACTGCTGGTCTCCAAGAAGTGAGCAATGCAGAAGGCTGGCTAAGGCCAGATCCCTGCCTCACAGTGGACCGGTCCCTTGCCTCCCTTTTCCCAGACCCAGTGAAGCCTGTTGCTTCTTGGAAGCAGGAGTGAATATCAGCCACGTGGGGCTGTCTCGCCCGGAATCCATCTGTAGTGCACGTGGGCCATGCAGGCCAGAGAGGCCCACACCAGACACTCAGCCGGTCGTGATCATGCACAGGGTGGCGAGGAACTGGCACTGGAGGGCTTGGTAGGTACCTTCAAGGTGGAGGCACAGGATTGTATCTGAGCCGCCGTGGTCCTCAGCTAATGTTTAACACTGATGTTTAGCTCAACATCAGCACCGTAGCTGCTGTTGAGCCCTGGTTTCCCACACTGGCTGATGAGTGCGCTCTGCTTTCAGGCTTCTCCGGTGAAATGCATTTTACAGCCACGCAACCCTCAAGATATTCCAAGCAGAAACTCTCCTATCTTCCCCTGGAGGAACCACACTTGCTGGCGGGTGGGCAGGTGCAGGAGAAGCTAGGTGGGCGGGAGGCGCCCCTCAGTCCCCTAGGCAACCTCGCCTAGCGCGCTGGCTGGCCCGGGGCCTGAAGCACACGGGGAGGTGGGCGGGGAACGAGCTGCGCACGCCCCAGGTTGCCAAGGAGTGGGGTGGGGGTGGGGGTGCGAGTGGCTCCGCCCACGCCACGTGCACGTGCCCACGGCTGCCGCTCACGCAGGTGAGACTCATCACAACTCTCCTTAGTCCACACGCTCGGCGTCCTATGGGCCGCTCGCCATCCCAGCAGCCTGGCCGGGAAGTTTTGCGCTGGGCCTGAGGATAACTCAATATGCAGCGTTACTGGAAACGAAATTCAAGACGTTTAACTGGAAGAGCCAGGTAAGGTAGGTCATTTGACCCTTGAACCACGCGCGGGTTAGGGGCGCTGACCTCCCATGGAATGGAAATCCCTCATGCTCTATCTATCTCTGTCTTGAAAACAAAGGAATTGGTACACGATTCACCTAAGAGCTGGAAGCTTAAAGAATTTGGATAGAATCCGAATTCAAGCCCTTGCTGTTGTTCAGTCGACTCTTTGCGACTCCACGGACTGCCTGCAGCACGCCAGGCTTCCCTGTCTTTTGCTGTCTCTCGGAGTTTGCTCAGACTCATGTCCACTGAGTCTATGATGCTATCCAGCCATCTCATGCTGTCCCCTTCTCCTCCTGCCTTCATTTTTTTCCATATTCAAGCCCTAGTTCTTTGGATCCCGCGTAGTGTGATCTCTAATTGAACGCAGACTTTCCCCCACACTTAATTAAAGATCTATATAGTGAAAACACAGGTACTATATATGTTGAAAAAGACCTACCTGTAAGCACAGTTCAAACTGCCGTTCAAACCTGCCTTGCTCAGGGGTCAGCTATATTTTAGGATGAAACTTTGGCTTAGATATCAAAGGTTTATGAGGGTTCCCTTTCAGAGGTGAGTTAAATAATCATTTTCTACTGCCACCCTAATAAAGAATCCAGATTTGGGGGTGCCCAGTGGGTAGCCTGTGTCTAGATCCAGGTCTGCTGCTGTAAGTCAGATGGCTGAAGTGAAAGATAATCGTAAAAACTGTAGGGACTAGCAGGCTGCCTAGATTCAAGGGAGGTTTGCTCCCACAAGATCAGCAAACATGGAAAAGGCCAGAAGCCCGCAGTGTGTGGTGTCTATTTCAGATGGATGTTGTTGAACCAGCGTGGTGAGTCTTCCTTCCAGACAGTGCTTTCACTCTTGTTGCTGGGGCTGAGCCCCTAGGAGTCACTTCTGGGAACATCACAGAATAAGGGCCCATTTTCCATGTGTTATATAAATGAGAAGTAGGTTTATGGATGGGGAATTTTATAATCATGTATGTAGAGTTTCCATGCCTCACAAATATGTGTGTAAAATATTTCTAGGAAATGAGGTGTATATGGTGGCTCTTCCTGCACTATTCTCTCCTCGTGTCCTGCAGCCTGCCTTGCTGGGGCCAAGGAGTAGAAGGAGGCCTTTTACAATGAAACACCCCTGTGAGCTTCTTCTTTTTCTTTCTTTCTGTTTTAAAAACAGTTTAATCATATAAAATCAACTTGACTGTCACATATACAGAATAACCTAAAAAGTAACCTTTCTGTTTTAGACAAATATAAGCAATTGTTACAGTGGGCTCCACAGCTTTAAGTTTTTTTTCCTGACTATAATAGTAACATGATGTAGAAAACATGAAAAATATTTTTTAAATTATGAAGAAAAACATATAAAAATAACAGGTGTCCAGTGAAAACCACTGTTAACATTTAGGTCTAGTATAGCTTTTTTTTTTTTTTTAATCCCCATGCATGTTTACAGATACTAGAGAACACAATGTATATTAAGTTTGGGGACCTGCCTTCACTAAATATGAAAACATAAAACATAAGCATTTCCCCACATTGTTATGAGAGCTTTATAGATGTCCCCACTGAGTTTCGTAGCATATAAGGAGGCCTGCTAGTAGGCATGAGTCGTTGCTGGGTGTAGGGTTTTAGTCTCTGGACTTGACCGTGAAGCAGAGATGGGTCTCTGCAGATAGGCATGGGAGGGAGGTTTGGGGAGAAGAGGGAGTGAAGGAGCAGGAGGAGAGGCAGAAAAAAGAAAGCACAAGGGAAGGGTGAGGAAGCACCTTTTTCAGGCTGCACCCACAGAGCCGGAGACTAAACACCCATTAGTATGGGGTGAGCCCAGGAGCCAGACTGAGCTGATTAGAGGGAAAAAAAAAAAAAAAACCCATATTTCTCCCATTGAGGTTGGCTCTCTATGAATTAGACTGTATTGCTTGAACCTGGCTCTCTATGAATTAGATTGTATTGCTTGAACCTGGAGTAAGTACCTATTGAATATTTTTCGGGAACTGATGTTGATACTTGATGGGTTAAGAGTAAAACTTTATTCTCTCCTCCACAATAAGGAACCTAGTATAGAGATTTTATATGTTCTGAGTTTTTCTGTTGAAATCTAGGACATTTGTTTTATCAATCAGTCCACACTGGCTAGCTTGTAACAGCAGCAGTCTCTTGAGCTTACTCTATGTCAAGTGCTGTGTTGTGTGTTTAACATAGATTGTGATGTTTAATTCCTCCAGCCTGCCTGGGAATAGGTATCATAAGCCCATTTGACCGACGAGAGAACTGAGGCTCAGCAAGGTTGACTTTCCCAAAATGTTATGATCGGTAAGAAGTGGAACCCAAATCGCTTACTCTCTTACTCAGAGTTGGTAATTAACTCATCCACTGCCTCTGCAGCAGAATTTTAATAAAAATGGAAGAAAAATCTGTTCATTAATTTTGTGTGTGTGCATGTGTGTGAAGTGGGAAAAGACTGTTAATACTTCTTATAGCAAGCTTTTAATCTTAGAATAGTTTAAGATTTACAAAATTACTGTGAAGATAGTAAAAGAGTACCTGTATTCCCACATCCAGTGTTCCCTTTTTAAAAACATGAGAGTGTGATGTGTTTGTTACAGCGAATAAACCAACACTGATACATTGTTATTAATTTAAATCCATAGTTTATTCAGTTTTCCCCTTATGTCCTTTTTCTGTTCCATGATCCCACCCACGATATTACGTAGTAGTGTCTTCTCAGGCTCTTTTATATGGTAGTTACTCAAACTTTTCTTGTTTTGGGTAACTTTGGCAGTTTTGAGGATTGCTGGTCGGATTTTTTTTTTTTTTAATAAATTTATTTATTTTAGTTGGGGGCTAATTACTTTACAATATTGTAGTAGTTTTTGCCATACATTGACATGAATCAGCCATGGGTTTACATGTGTTCCCCATCCAGATATTTTGTAGAATGTTCCTCAGTTGGAATTTGTCTGATGTTCTCATGTAGAGTAGTATATTTTTGGAAGAAGACTACAGGGGTAAGATGCCACCTTCCTCATCTTGTATCAAAGGTCCTCCCACCACTGTAACATCCTTTAGATGTTAACGTTGATCACCTGTCTTAGGTTGTCTGTCTTACTCCTTCCTCCTGCTTCCATGCTGTCCTCTGTGGAAGGAAGTGACTTAAGAAGTGTGGAGTTATGTGCCATCTCCTTGAGGATGGAGTATCTGTGTAAGTTATTTGGAATTCTGCAGAGTGGATTTGTCTCTTTTCCCTTTTTATTTATTTAATCATTAATTTATATCAGTATTGCCTCATGGATATTTATTTCATGTTGTAGGTTGTAATTCAATGCTACTAAATTTTCTTGCTCTAATTGTTCCCGTTTTGGCCATTGGGAGCTCTTTCAGTTGATGCCTGTTGTTGAAGGAAAGGGGACCCCTTCTGGGGCCTGAAAGGAGGCTCTTCTCTAACCCTCAGAAATGAATTGTCTAAGGAGAATTCAGCACATTCAGCACATGTGCTGACAAAGCAAGAGACTTTATTGGGGAGGGTGCCTGGGCCGAGAACAGGAGAGTGAGGGAACCCAGGAGGACTGCTCTGCCGTGTGGCTTGCAGTCTCGGGTTTTATGGTCATGGGGTTAGTTTTTGGGCTGCCTCTGGCCAGTCTCTCTGACTCGGGGTCCTTCCTCACGGTGCATGCATTGCTCAGCCGAGGTGGATGCCAGCAAGAA
This sequence comes from Okapia johnstoni, assembly GCA_024291935.2. Taxonomy (NCBI): domain Eukaryota; kingdom Metazoa; phylum Chordata; class Mammalia; order Artiodactyla; family Giraffidae; genus Okapia; species Okapia johnstoni. The sequence continues at coordinate 48,932,116 of CM044307.1, read as the reverse complement.
GGATTCTGGGAGGTGGTAGGACACGTGGCATCTCCTTTTGACCTTTGACCTGGATTTTTCTGGTTGGTGGTGGCTTGTTAATTCTGTGTTCCTTACCAGAGCTTCCTGTCATAAAATAACTCATGCTAATGATTCAGTGTGTTTCCCATAACACTGTGTCCCTATGACACATCAATTTTTTTGAGCAGTTCTTTATTTCTTGGAGCTGCAATATGTTCCCAACTCATCTTGTAAATTTCCTGCTCCAGTCCTTGAATCTACCACTTCTCCAAGCAGCCTGGTTCCTTTCATGGAGAATAGTATTAGAAACTAAGTTCTGGGTGTTAGGTATGCTCATTGCTGTGGGGATGGCATTGCTTCTAGGTCCTCTCAGCTGAAAGAGCAAGGAAATATATGTGTGTATACTAACCTGTTGGAGAAGGAAATGGCAACTCACTCCAGTACTCTTGCCTGGAAAATCCCATGGATGGAGGAGCCTGGTAGGCTGCGGTCCGTGGGGTTGCTGAGAGTCGGACGCGACTGAATGACTTCACTTGCACTTTTCACTTTCGTGCATTGGAGAAGGAAATGGCAACCCACTCCAGTGTTCTTGCCTGGAGAATCCTAGGGAGAGCGGAGCCTGGTGGGCTGCCGTCTATGGGGTCACACAGAGTCGGACACGACTGAAGCAACTTAGCAGCAGCAGCAGCAGCATGCTAACCTGTGTATATGTGAAAGTGGCTCAGTCGTGTCCGACTCTTTGTGACCCCATGGACTATACAGTCCACGGAATTCTCCAGGCCAGAATACTAGAGTGGGTAGCCTTTCCCTTCTCCAGGGGATATTCCCAACCCAGGGATCGAACCCAGGTCTCCCGCATTGTGGGCAGATTCTTTTACCAGCTGAGCCACAAGAGAAGCCCAAGAATACTGGAGTGGGTAGCCTATCCCTTCTCCAGGGGATCTTCCCGACCCAGGAATCGAACCGGGGTCTCCTGCGCTGCAGGCAGATTCTTTACCAACTGAGCTATGAGGGAAGCCCTATCTGTGTACATACACATACCTATAAAATTTTCTCTATGTAACATCTGTATGTGTATTAAGCTAAGTATAAGTGCATACTAGATCTCCAGCTCCAGTCCACCACTGCACGGCTCATTCTAGCCATCTCCCCTTCTTTATGTGTAAATTCACACTCCAACAAGGAGAAACCTGGTTCCTGCCATCTGCCGTCCTTTAACTTAGTTGTTCAATTTCAGTGTATGTGTATAGATATCAGAATTATTAACACGTATCCCCAAGGAAAAGTCTTTATTGACTAGAGTACAATGCTGTGTGCAGTTCCTGTTTCCTTTGGTGTTACAGATTCTACTCATTTTCAGAGTTACCAAGATTAGCATTATTCCCCCCCCAGCCTGTTTGATAAAGTTGTTTCATACATTTGTAATATAGTTGGGTTCAGTTCAGATCAGTTCAGTCACTCAGTTGTGTCTGACTCTTTGCGACCCCAAAGACGGCAGCCCGCCAGGCCTCCCTGTCTATCACCAACTCCTAGAGTTTATTCAGACTCATGTCCATTGAGCCAGTGATGCCATCCAACCATCTCATCTTCTGTTGTCCCCTTCTCCTCCTGCCTTCAATCTTTCCCAACATCAGGGTCTTTTTAAAGGAGTCAGTTCTTCACGTCAGGTGGCCAAAGTATTGGAGTTTCAGCTTCAATATCAGTCCTTCCAATGAACACTCAGAACTGATCTCCTTTAGAATGGACTGGTTGGATCTCCTTGCAGTCCAAGGGACTCTCAAGAGTCTTCTCCAACACCATGGTTCAAAAGCATTAATTCTTCGGCACTCAGCTTTTTTTAGAGTCCAACTCTCACATCCATACATGACTACTGGAAAAACCATAGCTTGACTAGACGGACTTTTGTTGGCAAAGTAATGTCTCTGCTTTTTAATATGCTGTCTAGATTGGTCATAACTTTCCTTCCAAGGAGTAAGCGGCTTTTAATTTCATGGCTGCAGTCACCATCTGCAGTGATTTTGGAGCCCCCAAAAATAAAGTCTGCCACTGTTTCCACTGTTTCCCCATCTATTTGCCGTGAAGTGATGGGACTGGATGCCATGATCTTAGTTGTCTGAATGCTGAGTTTTAGCCAGCTTTTTCACTCTCCCCTTTCACTTTTATCAAGAGGCTCTTTAGTTCTTCTTCACTTTCTGCCATAAGGGTGGTGTGTGCAGGTGATCTGCAGATCTGAGGTTGTTGATATCTTTCCCAGACATCTTGATTCCAGCTTGTGCTTCATCCAGCCCAGCATTTCTCATGATGTACTCTGCATATAAGTTAAATAAGCAAGGTGACAATATACAGCCTTGACGTACTCCTTTTCCAATTTGGAACCAGTCTGTTGTTCCATGTCCGGTTCTAACTATTGCTTCCTGACCTGCATACATATTTCTCAAGAGGTAGGTCAGGTGGTCTGGTATTCCCATCTCTTTAAGAATTTTCCACAGTTTGTGGTGATCCACACTGTCAAAGGCTTATGGCGTAGTTAATAAAGTAGAAATAGATGTTTTTCTGGAACTCTCTTGCTTTTTCGATGATTCAGCGGACGTTCGCAATTTGATCTCTGGCTCCTCTGCCTTTTCTAAATCCAGCCTGAACATCTAGAAGTTCATGGTTCACGTACTGTTGAAGCCTGACTTGGAGAATTTTGAGCATTACTTTACTAGTGTGTGAGCCATGTAGTAGGCAGATTTCCCAGACTGACTTCTTTCACTTAGTTATATGCACTAAGATAAATCCATATTTTTCAATGACTTTGTTGCTTGTTTGTTTTTATCAAATGAGGAATGCATCATCATCTAGAGGTAGCACAGTTTATTTATCCATTCGTGTATTAAGGGACATGTTGGTTACTTCCAGTTTTTGACAGTGTCCATCGAATTGATGGTGCCATCTTGGAATACAATTACTGAGTCAGGTGGTAAGACTATGTTTAGTTTTGTGAGAAACTACCAAAATGTCTTTCAGAGTGGCTGTACTGTTTGGTGTTTCCATCAGTACTGAGTAAGTGTTCCCGTGCCCTGCATTCCTGCCAGCATTTGGTATTGTCAGTTTTTTGGGGGGTTTTTTTTTGGATATTGTCATTCTAATAGTCTTGTAATGGCATATCATTGTTGTTTTCACTTACAAACCCCTCATGACCAGTAGAATTGAGCACTTTTCATATGCTTGTTTGCCATCTGTATCTTCTTTGGTGAGGTGTCTGCTCAGATTTTTGACCCCTTTTAATTCTTTATTTTAAATCATTGACTTTTAAGAGTTCTTTCATACTTTGGATATTAACCCTTTGTCAGGTATGTGTTCTGCAAATATTTTCTTCTAGTCTGTGGCTTAGCTTTTCATTTTCTTAACAGTGTCTCTCACAGAGCAGAAATTTTAAGTTTGATGAAGTCCAACTAATTTTTCCTTTCATAGACTGTGCTATTGGTATTTAAAAACTCATCACCAAATCCACAGGCTTGTAGATTTTCTTCCGTGTTTAAAAAGTTTTTATAATTTTCCATTTTATGTTGGGGCCTATGATCTGCTCTGAGTTAATTTTTGGGTAAGGTGTAAGGTCTGTGCTTTGTTGTTGTTCAGTCGCTAAGTTGTGTCCAATTCTGCGACTCCATGGACTGCAGCATGCCAGGTCTGTGCCTAGGGCCCATCTTGTGTGTAGACATTCAGTTGTTCCAGGACCATTTGTTAAAAAGCCAGCATTTTTTTTATTGGCAACACATTTCTGTCTAGTTTGTGGAACTGGAGTGCTGTGGAAGTGAGCTTTGAGAGCTCTGGCCTGGTCACTGAGGTCTTCTGATGATGTCCGTCTATTATTTTCCTTTGCCCATCTTCCTGCCAAATCAGATGTTATCTTCCACCTACTGAAGAGAACTTGGTAGTTCGCCTACTCCCAGCACAGAAGACGGAGTGCTGTGTGTCTGTATGTGACAAAGACAGAAAAGCCTCCTCAGAGCGGATTTTGTGCAGCAGGGCACAGTAGTTGGAGAGCCTCTATTTTGGCCTTGAAGATAGATTGTCTACTGTCTTAAGAGTTTTCTATCTAATTAACATACTTTTTAGACAGAACTCACCTTTTAGGCCCACCCCCACACACACACACCCCCCCCCCCACCCCCCCCCCCCGCACACCCACACCCCCCCCCCCCCGCCCCCCCCCCCCCCCCCCCCCCCCCCCCCACCCCCCCCCCCCCCCCCCCCCCCCCCCCCCCCCCCCCCCCCCCCCCCCCCCCCCCCACCTCCCCCCCCCCCCCCCCACCCCCCCCACCCCCCCCCCCCCCCCCCCCCCCACCCCCCCCCCCCCCCCCCCCCCCCCCCCCCCACCCCCCCCCCCCCCCCCCCCCCCCCCCCACCCCCCCCCCCCCCCCCCCCCCCCCCCACATCCCCCCCCCCCCCCCCCCCCCCCCCCCACACCCACCCACCCCCCCCCCCCCCCCCACCCACCCACACCACCCCCCCCCCCCCCCCCCCACACACATATGACCACAACCACATCAGACCTTGGTGGAATTCCATCAACCCCAGAGAACCGTTCTGCTGTGTACACATCTGCATGTAATGTATCATCAACTAGGGGCTACTGATGGTGCCCCTCTTCAGTTCTTTTACTTATAGTGAGTCATTCTGTGGGCTTTTATTTTCATGAATGACTGATATCCTATAAAGTCAGTCATGGAGGAGTATTAACACTGGCATTTATAATAAAAATGGCACATAACTGGTTCCCTAGTAATGTAATTCCCTAGTAATTATGTACTCCAATTCCATTTTGTATGAGAAGTTTGGCTGATGAGCTCCACAGTATGACTCTTTGCAATCCCATGGACTGTAGCCTGCCAGGCTCCTCTGTCCATGGAATTCTCCAGGCAAGAGTACTGGAGTGGGTTGCCATTCCCTTCTCCAGGGGATCTTTCCAACCCAGGGGTCAAACCCGGGTCTCCTGCACAGCAGGCAGATTCTTTACCAACTGAGCTACGAGGGAAGCCAGCACAGTACATGACCCCACATGGACTGGGAAGTCTGGACATTTCTGGGGAGGATGTTGTATTCAGTGTTGTATTGAGTTTGGTTGTGGTTTGCAATGGCTGCTAGTCTTGTTTTAAAGAATATGGTTGTCATTTGTTTCTTTTTTTTAAATTTTTTTTATTGAAGGATAATCGCTCTACAGAATTTTGTTGTTTTCTGTCACACCTCAACATGAATCAGCTATAGGTATACATATATCCCCTCCCTTTTGAACCTCCCTCCCATCTCCCTCCCCATCCCACCCCTCTAGGTTGATACAGAGCCCCTGTTTGAGTTTCCTGAACCATTCAGCAAATTCCCATTGGCTATCTATTTTACATATGGTAATGTAAGTTTACATGTTACTCTTTCCATACATCTCACCCTCTCCTCCCCTCTCCCCATGTCCATAAGTCTATTCTCTATGTCTGTTTCTCCATTGCTGCCCTGTAAATAAATTCTTCAGTACCATTTTGCTAGATTCTGTATATGTGCATTAGAATACAATATTTATCTTTCTCTTTCTGACTCATTTCACTCTGTATAATAGGTTCTAGGGTCATCCACCTCATCAGAACTGACTCAAACGCATTCCGTTTTATGGCTGAGTAATATTCCATTGTGTATATGTACGACGACCCTAAACTACTATAGAACTAACCCTAGGGGGTATCAAATAGTGAGAACTCACAGAAAGGAAACCACTGGAATACAAGACCCAGCATCACCACTAGTAGCACCCTGTGCAGGACGCTCATCTAAACAACAAACAAAACAAAACTACAAACCCAGTCATCAGCAGTAGAATCACCACCCCACTCAGCCCATCAGAGGAAAAACAAACAAACACAAACTCAGCACAAATCTCACCCTATAGGAAGCTTCAACAAACCACTGGGCCAACCTTAGGAGGGCAGAAACCAAAAGGAAGGAAAAAATCAACCTAGAAGCCTGGGAAAAGGAGACCTCAAACACAATAAGTTAAAAAAAAAAAAGTAATAATGAAAAGGCAGAGAAATACTACACAAATGAAGGAACAAACTAGAAACACGGACGTCCAAATAAATGAAGAGGAAATGGGCAAACTACCTGAAAAAGAATTCAGAATAATGATGGTAAAGATGACCAAAAACCTTGAAAACAAAATGGAGAAAATGCAAAAATCAATTAACAAAGACCTAGAAGAATTAGAGAATAAACATGCAGAGGCAAACAACGCAATTACTGAAATTAAAAATACTCTAGAAGGACTCAATAGCAGGGTATCTGAAGCAAAAGAATGAATCAGTGAGCTGGAAGATAAAACAGTAGAAATACCTTCTGAAAAGCAGAATAACGTAAAAAGAATGAAAAGAACTGAGGACAGTCTCAGAGACCTCTGGGACAATATCAAATGTACCAACGTTCAAATTATAGGGGTCCCAGAAGAGGAAGAGAAAAAGAAAGGGTATGATAAAACTTTTGAAGAGATGATAGTTGAAAATTTCCCCAACATGGAAAAGGAAATAGTCAAGTCCAAGAGGCACAAAGAGTTGCATACAGGATAAACCCAAGGAGAACACGCCAAGACACATACTAATCAAACTAACAAAGACTAAACACAAAGAATATCATTTGTTTTTTAAGGTGAGGAGAGAACAAGGACAGACCACTCATTAGCACAAAAGCAGTTTTAGTAGCAGTTAGGGACCACTGAGCTAGATTGTGGACCCCAGGCCTCCACAGGGAATCGGGTGCCAGGATGCTCTTTGGCAAAGAGGATGGGCCATGCTAGTTAGTGTACTTGGGAGATGGCCTTCTAGTCCTGGGCTTGCTGCTTTATACCAGGAGACCTTGGGCCTCAGTGGGCTTTTATTTATTTATTTTTTAACCTGTGGTGAGACAAATTTGCAATTTATAATCTCCAGGCTCCCCTCAAGATCTAAAATCTGATGTATGAAAGAGGTCTCATTTCTCGATGCTTCCTAACCCGGGTTTTCTGGTCAAAGGCAGGATTTATCATAAAGATCCTGATTTTCAGTGAAGCTCTAGGTAGAACATTCTGAATCCATAGAAGTGGTTTGTTATTGGTGGTCAGTCACTAAGCTGTGTTCTGCTCTTTGTGAGCCCGTGGACTGCAGCGCGCCAGGCTCCCTGTCATCCATTCTCTCTGGGACTTTGCTCAAATTCATGTCCATTGAGTTGGTGATGCTATCTAACCATCTCATCCTCTGCCGCCCTCTTCTCCTTTTGCCTTCAAATCTTTCCCAGTATCAAGGTCTTTTCCAGTGAGTCTGCTTGTCGCTTCAAGTGGCCAAAGTATTGGAGCTTCAGCTTCACCATCAGTCCATTCAATGAATATTCAGGGTTATTCCCTTTAGGATTGACTAGTTTGATCTCCTTGCAGTCCAAGGGGCTCTCAAGAGTCTTCTCCAGCACTACAGTTTGAAAGAATCAATTCTTTGGCACTCAGCCTTCTTTATGGTCTCATATCCATACATGACTATGGGAAAAACATAGCTTTGACTATATGGACCTTTGTTGGCAAAGTAGTATCTCTGCTTTTTAATATGCTATCTAGGTTGGTCATAGCTTTCCTTCCAAGGACCCAGTGTCTTTTAATTTCATGGTTGCAGTCACCATCTGCAGTGATTTTGGAGCCCCAGAAAATAAAATCTATCACTGTTTCCACTTTTTCTTGTTCTATTTGCCATGAAGTGATGGGACCAGGTGCCATGATGTTAGTTTTCTAAATGGTTTATATTTTACATATTTAACAAATTATGGGACTACCTGAATATAATTACTTCATTCACTACTTTTTCATTCATTTGAATACCTATAGCTCTGTTGAAACAGGTGTAACAAAAAAGCTACACTTACTTCTACTCAAGGACTGAGGCAGCTGGGCCCCTGGTCCGCTGGGGATAAATATCCTCCTTGCAGACGGGTTCAGTCTGCATCACAGCATTTTAAGACATTTCAGGCAGTGATGGGTGACATCATCCACCTGGCCTACAGCTGTTATGTCAACCTCATGCTATAGGTAGGTATCTGCCAGGGGTGTGGATGCTGGGAAAGAAACCATACCTTCCACGGCCAGCTGAAGGACGTTTGGGGATGGGTGTCATTTCATGCAGAAGAATTTCTCTGTTCCCAGATCACTAGGAATACTGTGTGTAACTTGTGCACGTATATGTTAAGAGATCTCGTACATTTAAAAACTCTCATACGTTTTCCTATTCTCTTGAGTGAACGCATTATAAGGTTTTTTTTGGAGAAGAGGAGAGGCTCCAAAACCGAACAAAAGACTAGAAAGTTCTAGTATCTGACTTGCAGCTTATTTTTGTCAGAATTACACTATATGAATTGTTGAACTTGTTCTTTAAAAAAAATGTGGAACAGAAAGTGTGTTGACAATATTTGACCACAAGAGGGCGCGCTAACAAAACACCTCACAGCTCAAAAATCGACATCTGCCTCCTCAAACATTTACACGCTACCATTTCTGCCTGGTTTTCTGACATAAAGCTCAATGTCACAAATATTGTTTCAAACTTTATGAAGAGATGTTTTTTTTAAAGAATGTTGGGAACCTGGGAAGTGAATCCGAAGCACAAGGTGAACGGCTTGTTTAGCTAGAGGTGCTTTATAATTCCTACATCAATTTTCGAAAAAAAAAGGCAGAGTTTAAAAAACCGTTGCTTTCTTCAACAGGCCAAACAATACAGACTCAAAACACTTTAGGAACATTTGCACTTCCAAAACAGCTTCTGGGATTATCTTCCTAAGAGTTCCAGCTCTAGGTATATGGTTAAAAACAGAACAAACAACTCATTCTCCAAGCTAAATACAAATATTAGAGAAAAAACACCATTATTTCTTCCAGGACACAGATGCTTGAAAAAGAAAGTAGGGGAAAGACTATGTGATAATCTCTGAAGTAAAATGAAAGCACCCAGACTACATTTCCCTAGAAAATATTATTCAGATAATACTTGAGGGGGTAACTGACAAAAATGAATATCCTTTACCTTTAAACAATCTTTCTTGATAGCAAAATAATTAGAAAAATTTATGTGCATCTCTGCTATTATTAACGTGCCTTTGCTTACAAGCGATTCAGTTGGTTATGCACGGATGTTATAGGAGTTCTCCCTCCCCCATTCTTAGATGACATGTTTATACTCAGGCAGCACTTCTAAATTTTTAATAGAGACGAAGAGATTCCATTTAATTAGGCAGAGTGACTTGTTTATGTGCAGGTTATACATTTACGAGTTCTAATGAAGAACGGAAAATACCTATTGAACAGCCTTTGAAGTTTCACTGGTTTAAGGATAATTGTAAACCCGCCTCAATGGACACAGCATCTCAGTCAATCAAATGACTGGAGAGTCGAGAAGAGGGAGTTAAATCTAGGTAAAATAATTGCACAAATCGCGTGTCGATCAGTGTTCAAAGGATTTTTTTCCTCTCCCAAATCAAAGCTCTTCCTTCTTACACTCGTTTGGAATATGGAAACTGGGTTATGGGAGAAAATGGTGAAGAGGTAACCAGATTTTTTTCTTTCTTAAGAAATACCTCTACCATTTATATAAAGCCTTCTCCTTTTCCCGCTCAGTTTTTACTTCCGGTGGTCTGTGCAGCCTGTTTTATTTTCGAACTAGATGACATAAACATGTTACTGTCAAAAGTGTTTTTTTTCGCTTTTATAAATCCTTCCTGAAAATGAAAAGTTAATTTTTTCTTAATCTCTGACCTAAGGTAAAAATCTCAAATATTTGCGTGCCTCAGATGTACCACAAAAAGGCCACCTAAATTAATGAGGTTTCTTGAATTGGTGTACAGAAATGAATTACAAAGCTTAAGAAGTCGAAGAGATTTCTTGTGATGTTTAAAGCAGTATTAATGATCGCGTGGAATGAGATATCAAGCTTTGTGTTATTACTGTAGGATTAACTTTTAGTTCCTGTAAGCTGGTCTATTTATGGGTACATAGCATGGAATTAAACTTTGAAAAGGTTAATTTTTTTTTTTAATAAAAAGTGTTCTGTAGAAGGTTTATTTCCTATCACCTTTTATAAGTTTCCCTTAGAATTGTAGTTGCAATCTACATTTGGAGTGGGTCCAGAAAGCTTGCATAATAATCTAATCTCTGGTCTAGCCTGTGTTAGGGTAGGAATCTGGGTAAATGAAATGCTACCTACAGGTTCCTGGCAATATATTCATCTTGATATGATCACAGCTGATGGCTTATAGCAAGGCGACTCCTAGGACTTGCATTTGCTGTCTTTAGGGTACATTATAATTTCAGTGTGGAAAACAAAGCACCAGTGTACAAGAGAAAGAAAGGCATCTCTGATCGAAAAGTAGTACCTGAAAAAATATATGTATATTTGAGCATTTACTCCATCCCAAGCACTCTACTGAGATTTTTTTTTTATTGCAGTAATCAAATATAGATTTACAGTGTTGTGTTAATTTCAGGTGTACAGAAAAGTGATTCAGTTACTCATATATGCATATCTATTCTTTTTCAGTTATTCATATAATCATATTTATTCTTTTTCAGATTCTTATTTGTTGAAAGCAAAACATTTGTTGCAGGGAGAAGGGACAGTAAAGAACAAAAAACTGAAGAAAATGGGAAAAGAAACCATTGCCCTTTGCTTAGCTCACCGACCACAGTGAAGGCTCTCAGACATTTTAGCAGTTAGTTATATGTCCGTTTTCTTTCTTCCGTGTGCTTGTCTAATTTATTTTCTTAAGAAAAGTCTGTTCCTCTTGTCCAGAGCCAGCATTATGTAGCTGAAATCTTGGATGCTGTGGATTTAAGATCAAATAGGACCTAATCAGGGGGGATTTGTTTTCTTATTGATCTTTTTATTGCTTGGGTCCTGCTGACAAGCTGCGGAATGATGGGGAGGAATTAGGGCTGTCGGTTTTCAGAGCAATGCGTCCTAGACAGGGCTTCACCTCAACATGGGCAAGCAGGAGATGGTGAACAGCCCCAAAGGAGGACTCTGGGCTTGCAGAGTGGAAGTGAGTTATGCCAGCAGCACCAGTATTTAAAGCGGAAGATGCTGATGTATTTGTGTTTATTGTATATGCGGTTCTGGTTGGTTGGCCAATGCTCTCGATTAGAGTTGACCATCATACCTAATTCAGGCCTAATTTAAGCAACAAAAGTCTCTCAGTTTTGTGGGAGACCCTGGGAAGAGAGGGATACCATCCCCAGAAGAGAAAGGCAGAGGACATGGGTACTTTTTTTAAAAAAGATCACTTACCAGTCAAATACTTAAGAGTTGTTCAAAGGAAGATAAAGGAAATGAATGTGAGAAAAAGAATTTCATGAACGTGTTAAACTTCCTGCCAATAAATAGAAAGAGGTGGGGGAAAAGTATCTTTTGAGGAGAGGAGGAAGTGCAGTATTACCAATAAGAAATCATTCTGGTTCAGTCTTTCCAAAGACAAAAGAATTTTGGGAGACAACCATTCATGGCCTTATTTGATAACTAAATTGAACTAGGGCCCTGTTCATGGTCTTATTCAATAAATTAATTGAGCTGGGGCACATGGCAGTCTGTCTTCTTTGAGGGTGGAGAATACACGTCTAGTGTCCCCACGGAACAAGCGTATGTGCACACTAAGTCACTTCAGTTGGGTCTAGCTTTTTGTGACTCCCATGGACTATAACCTGCCAGGCTTCTCTGCTCATAGAATTTTCCAGGCAAGAGTACTGGAGTGGGTTGCCCTTTCCTTCTCCCAGGGATCTTCCTGACCCAGGGATCGAATCTGCATCTCCTGCACTGGCAGGCGGATTCTTTACCTCTGAGCTGCCTGGGAAGCCTCCCACAGAACAAGAACAGCCACATTTTCATGCTATTGGCAAAGCAGAAAATATGTCTGTAGATCCAACATCTGTTTGAATAACCACTCCCACCAGCACTGGTGCTGAGGTTCTCTTTCTGCCTACCTTTAAGTGTAGCTGCAGAAAAGCTAGAGGGTAAAACAGAACAAAAGGGAACGGCCATGACGTGAAGTATCATCGAGAATGCTGGACTCCCTTTGCCCAGGGCTGCCTTTCGAGGCTCTTTGGTGAGATATTTACAGACGCAGTATTTCTAACAATCTCCTTCCTCCTTCCCCTCTTTGTTCCTTTAATGAGCGAATTAGCCTTAGATTCTTGTTAAATCTCTTCTTTTTGCGAAGAGAACAGAGGTGTATGTCATTACAACTGGAGACTCCCCAGAAGAAAGGTAGTTGGAGAAGAGTGTCCCCTTTCGGGGGTACTTTCTCCTTGGACCGTGGCTGACACCACTGCTGGAATGTCACCCCCTCTCTTGGCCTCCTTCTGAGTGCGGGCCTGTGAACTGGCAGGGAGAAGATACTCAGACTCAGATTCTCTTCGTGCAGGAAGACCTCCCTTCACTATTACAGGAGAGAAGGAGCTTAGTGACCAGATTCCATGCTTTTCATTTCACGGATGGGTAAACTGAGGCCCTTTGATGCCAGGTAAATTGTGTTTTTTTTTTTATAATTTTATTTTTGACTTTGCTGGAACTTCATTGATGTGCCGGCTTTTCTCTAGTTGTGGTGAATGGGTGCTACTCTCTAGTTATGGTGCACAGACTTCTTATTGCAGTGGCTTCTCTTGTGGAGCATGGTCTCTAGGGTGCACAGGCTTCAGGAGTTGTGGCTTGTGGGCTCTAGAGCACAGGCTCAGTAGTTGAGCACATGGGTTAGTTGCTTCAAGGCATCCGGACCAGGGATGGAACCCATGTCTCCTGCATTGGCAGGCAGGTTCTTTACCACTGAGCTACCAGGGAAGTCCTCTGTGAATTGTTTAAGACAGCACAAGGAGTAGGAGTGAGTGGTAGAGGAATTTCAGGCCTGCTGGGCACTTTTGAGGAGGAAGATGCTGGGGGAGGTGAGGGCATCTTTTAGGAACTGGGAGGGGGCCTTGAGATAAGAGAGCTGTGTTCCTTGCTTTTTGAAGTATAGTTCATGGACCAGAAGCTTGGCATCACCTGGAACTTGTTAGATAGGCAGCATCTCAGTCTCTACCCCAGACCTACTGATTCAGAACCCACATTGCAACAAGATCTCAGGTGACTTCTGTGCATGGTGAAGTTTGAGAAGTGCTGAGGCCCCAAACTCAACCTGGGATGATTGGGCAGCTCACAGCTGCTTAATTTCAGCAAATGTCATAGTTGCCTCTGAAAAAGATGCTCTTATAAGCAACATTTTTAACTAAGGTGGGTACATTAAAATTTAAAAATATGGGGACTTCCCTGGCAGTCCAGTGTTTAAGACTTTGCCTTCCAGTGCCGGTTCAATTCCTGGTTTGGGAGCTAAGATCCCACATGCCTCAGGGCCAAAAAACCAAACATAAAAAGGATGCAATATTGTATTAACAACAAATTCAATTAAAACTTTTAAAATGGTCTACATAAAATAATCTTAAAAAAATAAAAGTATGAAATGCAAAGAGTAAGAACGGTGTTCTAAATCAAACATGGGGAGATGGTGATATTTAATGGTACAGCTTTTCTGTAGGGCAATTTGGTAATAAGTATCAATGTCTTAAAATATATGCTGAACCCTTAAAATTAAAAAAAATTTATTGAGTTATAGTTGATTTACAATGTGTGAGTTTCTTCTGTACAGCAGAGTGATTCATATACATATGTATACATTCTTTTTCATAATTTCTATTATGGTTTATCATGATATTGAATATAGTTCCTTGTGCTATACAGTAGGACCTTGTCCATGCATTCTATGTGTAATAGTTTGCACTTGCTGATTCCAAACTCCCATTTCATCCCTTCCGCATCTGTCCTCCCCCTCAGCAACCACAAGTCTGTTCTCTTAGTCTGTGAGTCAGTTTCTGCTTCATATATGGGTTTGTTTGTGTCAATTTAAAAACATGCTTACCCTTTGATCCAACTATTCAACTCTCAAGGAGGTTATTCTGGAGAAGTAACCTGACTTTGAAAGGATGTGTGAACAAGAATGTCATGTTTATTATAGCCAAAAAACCTGGAAGTGGTCTAAATATCAAACAGTAGAGGACAGAGAAAGAAATGATGAAACTGTCTCTTGAGAAACCTGTATGCAGGTCAGGAAGCAACAGTTAGAACTGGACATGGAACAACAGACTGGTTCCAAGTAGGAAAGGGAGTACATCAAGGCTGTATATTGTCACCCTGCTTATTTAACTTATATGCAGAGTACATCATGAGAAACGCTGGGCTGGAGGACGCAGCTGGAATCAAGCTGGAATCAAGATTGCCGGAAGAAATATCAATAACCTCATATGCAGATGACACCACCCTTATGGCAGAAAGTGAAGAAGAACTAAAGAGCCTCTTGAGGAAAGTGAAAGAGGAGAGTGAAAAAGTTGGCTTAAAGCTCAACATTCAGAAAACTAAGATCATGGCATCCAGTCCCATCACTTCATGGCAAATAGGTGGGGAAACAGTGTCAGACTTTAATTTTCTGGGCTCCAAAACCACTGTAGATGGTGATTGCAGCCATGAAAGTAAAAGACACTTACTCCTTGGAAGAAAAGTTATGACCAATCTAGACAGCATATTAAAAAGCAGAGACATTACTTTGTCAAGAAAGGTCCGTCTAGTCAAGGCTATGGTTTTTCCAGTGGTCATGAATGGATGTGAGAGTTGGACTATAAAGAAAGCTGAGTGCCGAAGAATTGATGCTTTTGAACTGTGGTGTTGGAGAAGACTCTTGAGAGTCTCTTGGACTGTAAAGAGATCCAGCTAGTCCATCCTAAAGGAAATCAGTCCTGAATATTCATTGGAAGGACTGATGCTGAAGCTGAAACTCCAATACTTTGGCCACCTGATGCAAAGAGCTGACTGATTAGAAAAGACCCTGATGCTGGGAAAGATTGAAGGCAGGAGGAGAAGGGGACGACAGAGGATGAGATGGTTGGATGGCATCACCGACTCGACGGACATGGGTTTGGGTGGACTCTGGGAGTTGGTGATGGACAGGGAGGCCTGGCGTGCTGCGATTCATGGGGTCACAAAGAGTTGGACACGACTGAGCGACTGAACTGAACTGAAGAAGCATTTGCATCCATTCCCGCAACTAGTCCGGGTGCTTCCTTATGAAGTGGGTACCCATTGTACAGAGCAGGAGACTGAGACTGAGCAAGGTTAAGCTACTAGCCTTCAGTTCAGACATGGAGATTTGGCGCTAGAATCCACATGGGGGTCTGGATCCTGAGCCCAGGCCCTCCTGCAGAGCTATGAAGAATTTGGGGGGATGCTCTCAGGATTCCCCCCAACTCTAGTACTTTTCTGTGTGACTGGCCCAGTGAAGATGTCCCTGGGCCTTCCTGAATTTCTCTAGTTCTCCTTGTGAAACAGATTCTATTCCTCCACATTCTGTGGTCAAGAATTTCTTTTTCTGGCTCTTGGCTCTAAGTGAAGTCACTGGAAAACCGATTTTATACTTAAAAAAAAGTTGAATATAAAAGTTTTTAATCAAGTAATTTATATCATTTAGAAATAGTTATTATGTTCAAGAAAGTGGTATGCATACTTAAACCTTAGCTTTAATTATGAATTAATTTGAACACATAAAGTTCTAAGAAAATTCATGGATGATTCACTGAATATATCTGAACACAGGTTTGTTTCTTGGGATATCTCAGTTTATTTGGAAATGTTAGCAGTATTACAAAAATAAGTTCTTATCTACAAAATTAGTACAGTGTTTCTGGTGTTGAATGGTACAGTAATGAAATATGAATATTTGTTTGCAATTTTGGGGGCGGTTTTATATTTGAAATTTGCATAGCAATACAGAAGGCTTTGGAAACATCTGGGGAGGGGGTCGTGATTTGGTTGAAACTAAGTATCCAAGAGGTTTCAGAATCATAAGATGATACAAAGCTACTCTGGGCTTTTCTTAGTTTGCATCCCCCATGGGTTACATTTTAACTGTTCAGTTTTTAACTTACATTTATTGAAGATTACTTTTTGGTATCTGTCTCTGCTGCTAGCCCGTGAGCTTCATGAGAACAGAAGAGCCACATCTGATTTGCTTTTCACTTCATATTCTTAGCGCATAATAGCATGTAATAGCGCATAATCTAACAGTAACAGCTACAGTAACAATAACAACAAATTTGAATGGGAGCTAATGTTGAGCCCTTGCTGTGTGCCAGGTCTTGTTCTAAGTGCTTGGTACTAACTCACGGCATGGAACTTTGGAGAAACACTGGTTAAGTGATTTTTATATAAATGAAAAGTATATTTAGAGTTTATGCATTTGGGAACCATTCAGTATTGTGGAGGTTTGGGCGACCTTATTACAGTGAGAACTGTAAGATATTGGACTCAAAGTAGTTCTATAGCTTTTTCTTACATCTGACAAATATTTAAGGTTTTGTGTTTTCATGTTCTTATTTATTTATTGTCTTCCAGAGCATTTTTTTTCTCCCAAACTTTGAACTTTTTATTTTGTGATGGGGTACAGCCGATTAACAATGTTCTGGTAGTTTCAGGCGAGTAGCAGAGGAACTCGGCCATGCTCATGCATGTATCCACCCACCCCCAAAGCCCCCTCCCATCCAGGCTGGCACACAGCATACATAACGTTGAGCAGAGTTCCATGCGCTGTGTAATTGTTCCTCGTTGGTTATCCGTTTTAAATATAGCCATGTGTACGTGTCCATCCCAAACTCCCTAACTGTCCCTTTCCCTGCAGTTAGTTTTCTAAGTCTGTGTCCGGAGCAGATTTTGAAGAAACAAGAGTAAAGGCTCAGCATGATCTAATTACTTAAAGAAATAGAATGGCAGTGCCATTAACATTTCATTTTAATGGCTGCATCTTTGACTGGCAGCTCTGAACTCTGCCAGTGGGAAGGGAGGATTGTCTTTCCAGAAAGTTTCAGGCTGACGCCTGTGTTGCGGCTGCAATAACTGCCACTTAATTTATTGTCATTTAGTGCAAAAATTGATGAGAACATAACCTTTGTAAGGTTTTTATGTTTTATTGGCTATAAAAGATAAAATATGGAGTGAAAGGAAGTAAAATAGTATTTTGTTAGATCAGGGGATGGATTTATGCCTTAACTAACTGATAGAATAATCAGAGGGTCATAAAGATCTAGTCTCTGCCACCTATCTCTTCTCTTTTTTATGTCTGCATTCAACAAGCTTCTCTTTGTGGCAGTCAGTCCCATGGGAGCTCACCCAAACACCAGGCCCTTTTGTCCCAGGGCATTAACTCAGCTGTTTAGATCAAGAATATCACAGAGGCTTCTGTTGCAGACATTAAGCAAGTTGGATAAGTCTAAATGAATCAGGTACTTGACATGTTCTAATGAGATATTTGTTCACAAGGAACTGGGGGCTGCATTGTGTCCTGAATGAACAGGCAAAAACAAAGTGTGCAAGTTAAATTGAATTTTGTGGGAAACACACAAAGAGATCCGAAACTTCAGGAATTGCTGGTGATTGTGGTATTGCACGGCGAGGAGGGGGATGTTGGGAAGAACCTGACCTTCCATCAATTCCCCCAACACACCTTCCCCAGCCAAAAAAAAAAAAAAAAGAAATGGAATGATAACAAACATACTTCCAAGTGATAAAGTGATTAAATTTGATCATCTAGGTTTTGTTGTTCTTTAGTCACCAAGCTGTGGCCAACTGTTTTGTGACCCCATGAACTGTAGCTCATCAGGCTCCTTTGTCCATGAGATTTCCCAGGCGAGAATACTGGAGTGAGTTGCCATTTCCTTCTCCAGGAGATCTTCCAACCCAGGGATAGAACCTGTGTCTACCTGCAATGACAGGTGGATTCTTTACCACTGAGCCACCTGGGAAGCACATCATCTAGGCTAGTGATTCTGAAACTTTAACCTCTGCATCAGTATCACCTGCAGGACTTGTTAAAATCCAGATTTCTAGGCCTACACCCAGAGCTTTTCAGTAGGTCTGGTGCTGAACTTGAGAATTAACATCTCTAAGAAGCTCCCAGGTGTTGCTGATGCTCCTGGACTGGGGACCACACTTTAAGAACCACAGCTTCAGGCACTTAGCTGTCCATGGCGTGTCCAAATGGACATTCCTCAGAGAGCTGTAAGTGTCCAGGAAGACAGCTCATCTCACAAGGGTGTGGCTAGGTGAGTCTATAGGGGTGTTGGTGTGTGTTTCATGTGCAAGCAAACCAGAACCTGTCCTAAGGATAAATAAGTACTTTAATCTTTAGAACTTTCAATGTATCATCAGGCTAAGGAGTAAAACAGGCACATTAATATCTTTCCTTGAATGTCCTGTTATGTAGAATTTGCTTCCCAGGTAATACACTTACTTGGAGTTCCCTGAGAGTACTGGTCTCTGTTATTTCTGTGTCTTGGACACTAAGCACGGTGTTGGGTACCAAGCCTGCTGCATGATTTGCAGGACTCAGTGCAAAATGACAATGCAGTGTTCCTTGTTCAAAAATGAAGAAAAGGAAGTGACCACAGGACCTTAACCCCTATGTGGGCTCTTCTAAGCGCAGGAAACTGTGTGGCTGGTTGGGGTTCCCCTCCACCACCCATGAAGCTGGGGTGCTTTCACCTGGTAGGCACTCAACATGAGTAGGTGGTGTATTAGCTCTTTTTCTCTTTTTTTTTCATTGACTAAACATGGATCAAGAAGGGATACTGAAGGACCTCCTGGTTTGACTCCCTCTGTTTTGAGGGGTAGGTAGGGACATAGCCTTTGCTCCTGTTACCCACCCCCTCCAGCAGTTCTATGATCTATGTGCTATAAAATCATTTGCATAAGGCTCACCTCTGACTTGGCCACCAGTTTTCTGAAGTCTAGTGCTTTTTAAAAATTTTACTTTTCCATTACCACATTTGCCTCTCACAGAGGTTTAGCTATTTGCTTGAAGACACACAGCCAGTGAGAGTTAGATTGGAATTTGAACCTAATTTTCTAAATCCTGGATGGACTTTCCTTTTATTCCCCATGATAGAAGAAAGAAAGTTTGGTGAAGTTCCTTCTATTAATCAGTTCAGTTCAGCCACTCAGCCGTGTCCGACTTTTTGCGACCCTATGAACCGCGCCACATGCCAGGCCTCCCTGTCCATCACCAACTGCCGGAGTCTGCCCAAACCTGTGTCCATTAAGTCGGTGATGCCATCCAACCATCTCATCCTCTGTCATCCCCTTCTCCTCCTGCCCTCAATCTTACCCAGCATCAGGGTCTTTTCAAATGAGTCAGCTCTTCGCATGAGGTGGCCAAAGTATTGGAATTTCAGCTTCAACATCAGTTCTTCCAATGAACACCTAGGACTGATCTCCTTTAGGATGGACTGGTTGGATCTCCTTGCAGTCCAAGGGACTCTCAAGAGTCTTCTCCAGCACCACAGTTCAAAAGCATCAACTCTTCAGCGCTCGGCTTTCTTCACCATCCAACTCTCACATCCATACATGACTACTGGAAAAACCATAGATGGACCTTTGTTGACAAAGTAATGTCTCTGCTTTTTAATATGCTGTCTAGGTTGGTCATAACTTTCCTTCCAAGGAGTAAGCGTCTTTTAATTTCATGGCTACAATCACCATCTACAGTGATTTTGGAGCCCCCAAAAATAAAGTCAGCCACTGTTTCCCCATCTATTTCCCATGAAGTGATGGGACCAGATGCCATGATCTTAGTTTTCTGAATGTTGAGCTTTAAGCCAACTTTTTCACTCTCCTCTTTCACTTTCATCAAGAGGCTCTTTAGTTCTTCTTCACTTTCTGCCATAAGGGTGGTGTCATCTGCATATCTGAGAGTGGTATTTCTCCCAGCAATCTTTATTCCAGCTTTGCTTCCTCCAGGCCAGCGTTTCTTGTGATATACTCTGCATATAAGTTAAATGAGCAGGGTGACAATATACAGCTTTGACGTCCTCCTTTTCCTATTTGGAACCAATCAATACTTCTTTTTAAATGTTTTTTTTTTCCAATTGTGGTACAAGTCACATTATATAAAACATATTATTTTAACCAGATTTAGCAGTATAGTTCAGTGACACTGAGTATTATTTTGTATCCTACAACTTTACAAATTCACTGATTAGACCCATTCATTTTCTGGTGACATCTTTAGGATTTTCTATGTGTAGTACTGTGTCATCTGCAAACAGTGACAGTTTTACTTCTTCTTTTCTAATTTGGATTCCTTTGATTTCTTCTCTGATTGTTATGGCTAGGACTTCCAAAATTGTGTTGCACAATGGCGGTGATACTTTTGAGCTCTGAAACTTTTGTAGTAAGCTAAGAAATCTCATTGACTCCTGATCTATAATCTTTCTGTCCCTGTGTGCTGTCTTCAATTTCTTCATTTTTGAACAAGGAGCCCTTACATTTTATTTACTGAATCTATTGTTGATGACTAGTTCATAATTTCAAAACCTAGAAACAAGGCTCCTATGAACATCCTTGCCCGTATCTTCTGGCGAACAAGCAGATTTGGTAACAGGATGGATGTAGCTGGCAGCAGGACACTTGGATGGAATATTCAGGAAGTTGCACCTTTGCCAGGTTTTTTCAAACATTTGCCAAAATAGGTGTACCATGGACTGTGTCTTTTTAATATTGTGTCCCTGGTCCCTAAGACAAGGAATGGCCAAGTACAGTTGCTCACTGTACCCACTTGATTGAAAGGAGAGCAGTAAGGTAGGTCACACCCTTTGTCTATGAATAGCTCTGGGAAATAAAGTCAAAGCAAGCACATTTTCCAGCCCAGCTTCAGCCTACAGGGTAGGCCTGTTGGCTTGGTATAGAATGGTGTATTTTAATAATAATAGAGATAGAAGTAAGGTAATTATAATGTCTTTACACAGTTTTAAAGAGGATTCTTAGAAGGCCTATTTGAAATTATGGCTATAGCAGGCCAAACCATCAGAACAAAATCAGTCTCAGTTACTCTTTTTAAATAATTTTATTCTGTATTGCTGTGGGTCTGGATCTTGGGACTAACCTGCCTTAAAATGTGAGTTTTTCTTCAGTGCATCTTCTGCAACTTAGAGTATAAAGATCTTTGACAGAGGAGAGACTAATGCTTCTAGAATGGGTGTGAAAGACCACAAATTTCCAGGGCTACACAGAGAAAGACAGAGAGGCTTTTTGTGTAACAAAGCACTGCTTTAACTCTGTTAAAAGGCAGGTCATAAATTTGGATAAAGCATGAGTTTAATCGTGTTCCTTGAAATAAATACCTCTCTAGAAAGCAATATTTTAGGGATCCTTTCTCTTATCCAAGCCTTATTTAAAAATTGATTGTCCTTTTTTTTTTTAACCGTGATATGCTTACCAAAACTAAGAAATTAACATTGGTGTGATACAGTACTATTGACTAAATTACAGACTTTATTCTGATGTCACCACTTTTCTGCCAATGTCCTCTTTCTAGCCAGCATCCCATCTAGGACACCACGTGCATATAGTGGCCGTGTCATCTCCAATATGACAGTTTCTGAGTCCTTCTGCTTTTCTGTTTAGGCATTTTGTAGAAGTTACCTCAGTTTGGGTCCGTGTGATTTTCCTCATCATGAGACTGAGTTATGGCTTTTGGGGAGAAAGGCCATAGAAGTGGCAGTGTGCTCTGCCATCATGGGAGGGTGGACAGTGCTGTCACAGGACCCCTCACTGGCCATGTAAACTTTGATCTCTGTGTCAGGTGTGTCCACCAGGTTTCTCTACTCCAGAGGTACTTTTCCCCTTTCTGTACTCTGTAGTCAGCAAGTCCGGCCCACGCTAAGGAAAAGAGTGAGGGGTATCAGAGTTTGTAGAGATATTTTACAACCAGACAGTAATAAATATTTTGGAAGATACCTTGAAGTTATGCAAGTACCCTCCCCCCCCCCCTTTTTTTTTTTTATGTTGGGCAGAAAATGGAACATTCAGAACCCCAAGAATCTCTTACTCTTCTTTTTAAAAAATGTTGGGTTATTTATTTCTTACACTATTCTCTGTATAAACTAACACAGAGGTTCCTAACATGGGGGATATGAATTCTTGGCAGTCTAGGTTCTTATTTGCTAGTTACAGAAACTCACTCTGTTCTTTTTAAACCAAAAGCATTGATTTAGAGGATATTGGATTAGGTGCTCAGATTTTCTCTCTTTTTTTTTTAATAATGGGGAGATTTTCTTTTCTGTGATTGGAAAGGTTCAGCTGTCAGTGGGGGTATTTTAGGACCTTAAGGACATCAGAATGGAGTATCAGTCATCTGTTTCTGTTTGGTTGGGTTGTTTTTTTTTTTAACAATAATATGTCTTCAGAGTTTTTGCCTCAAAATCTAGAAGAGTTCATTTTCTTATTTCAAACCAGTTAAATATTCTGGGTGAAACAGGTCACTGGTTTGCCTATGACCTTTTAGAGAAGTTGTTTTGTTAAAATACTGTACCTATTATTAATCTGAATTAGCATTGACTGTGTTTTAGTGTATTTATAAATGGTGAACTCAGTATTTGAAATTAAACTTTTTATTGCAATTTTTTTTAAAAGATATCGAATAGGATCTGAGAATAGATTTGGCTAGCTATGCAGCCAGACACTGTCCTTCTAGTTAGGCTGCATAACTGATCACTGAAAGTACACTGCTGCTGACACTCCAGCCATATGGATCCTAGGCCATCCCTGGTTGTGTCATTAGTTTCTAGTTCTTGGTCTAGGTTACATGACTCTTAGCAAACCTCGACCTATTTGTATACCATAGCTGTGTTGGAAGCTGGTTAGGTGACTGCCTCCTGTGGTGGAGTGTGCTTTGACTCATGAGGTATGCTGTCCTGTGAATGCTCTATAATAAGCATTATTACATCATCATCATGTAAGAAAACCATAAACAAATTACTTTTCTAAACCATGGGTCGACTTTATTCTTAAGACTACTATCAGTCTTTTCTTCTTTTGAGTATAATTTAAGTCCCATCTTTGTGGGCCTGTCTGGTATTTGCTTCAGTTTTTTTTTTCCCCCTAGAAAAACTACATCTTTTCCTTTAAAAAGTTGGTATCCTAAATTTATTTTTCCTTCCCTTTCATTTAGAAATGCACTTGGGGTTAAAAATGGTGATTGAGTATAAACATTTATCCCTGTTCCCTCCTGACACCCCTCCAACATGGCAGTAATAAGAGGTAGAGAGTAACAGAGTGGAAGTGGAGAGGTTAACAGTGACATTTTAGAGACTAGAAAGCAGGGAGGATGAGGAGTTAATTTACTTAGCGGATCTGAGAATTCTGAAGCCTAAGTCAACTGTGAGGGAAAACATTTACTCAGCACTCCATAAACATTATGGAGTATCTGCTTTGTGCTAGGCCCTCTTCGTGGTCCTTTGACTTATCAGTGACCAAAACCAAGATCACTGTTTGTAGGGAGTTACTAACCCGATAGGAAAAGCCGAAAACTCAACCAGATTTGTACCTCAGAACTTCCAGTGGGCTCAGGAATTGGGGATACCAGATATCTCTGGAATATAGGACTGAAACATGAGGATTGGTCAAAAGTGTATTTCAGAAACAGTTAGAGCAGTGCTGGCCCAGAGAACTTTCTGCAGTATATCTGGGCTATCCAATACAACAGCCACTAGTCACGTGGTTAATGAGCGCTTGAAATGTGACTAGTGCAACTGAGGAACCAAATTTTAAGTTTTACCTAATTTAAATTATTTTAAATTTACATAGCTTCAGTGGCTAGTAGCTCCTATATTGGACGTGCATGTGCTATATATGTTGTAAGTCACTTCAGTCATTTCCGACTCCTTGCAACCCTGTGGACAGTAGTGCACCAGGCTCCTCTGTCCATGGGTTTCTCCAGGCAAGAATACTGGAGTGGATTGCCATGCCCTCCTCCAGGGGATCTTCCCAACCCAGGGACCAAACCTACATCTCTTATGTCTCCTGCAGTGGCAGGCAAGTTCTTTACCACTAGCACCTGGGAATGCAGGTTAAATCATCTGTTACCTCCCCAACCAAGAAGAGCTAAACATTGCCCCTCCCCCAATACAAGAGAAAGTTTTAAAGTTTATTCTTTGAACTAAGGTACATAAAGTATTTAAGAGGGTAGGGATACCATATAGAAATGGGGAGAGTTTCCTGAATTTGAGAACTTGGTTTTCTTTCTCCATTTGATTCCTGTTAAGTTGGCAGCCAGTTTCTACTTCATGCATGAGATTGGGAATTTAGTATCTGAACAGTCTGACGAGGCTATGAGAAAAGATCTAAAAGTATTAATGTTGGAGACTTACCAAGGAAACAGTAAGCCAGAGCTGAAAATCTAACCTATATACTCAAAGCTTCCATCAATGTTTTAGTGGTGTAATCTTACATGTGATCAGACAGTGAAGGGTCAACCAGGCATCTGAGAATAACTTCTCCCTAAAATGGAAGACTCTTAGGCCAACAAAAAAAAAAAATTGAGATTTCAGGAAGAATCAGTTAAGAGATGATTTGCATTCACAAAGCAAGAATAGAATGTTGTAATAAATGGAAAATCAGAAGAATAGAAACTAAAATGGTCTTGGAAAAAGTTATGATGCAAATCATAAGCTTAATATAAGATTTGGAAAATAAGATTGTGGAAATTTTATAGAAACCAGAATAAGAAGGCAAGAAAACATAAAACACTAGAAAAGGGGATAAGAAGATTAGATGAGATGAGCTTGAACATCTGAATATAGAAATTCCTGAAATTGAGAATTGAGTGAACGAAAATGAGGGAAAATATCCAATAAATAATTCAAGAGCTGGAGGTTTCAGGATAAAAAGAACTTAGACCTGAAGTTTTCAGCATGAAAAGGTACATCAAGTATCCAGAAAAATAGATGAAAATAGATTCCTGCCAAAGCACATCCTGAAAATATTTCTGAATCCTGGGGTCAAAATGGTCCTAAAAGCTTTCAAAGAACAGGGGGAAGATTATAGTCAAAGAATCAGTAATCCAAATCACTTTAGACTCTGCATGTGCTTTCTAACATAGAATTCTATACCCAGCTAAAATATCAGTGAAGTGTACCAATTGAATAAATATATGTATTTTTTAGACATGGGAGGCCACAATATTTTGCCTCTCCTGTAGAATTTTCTCTTAAGGGAACTGGAAGAAGTATTTGTCAAAACAAAGAAATAAACAAATGATGATGAAGATACAGATAGTGAGAAAAAAAAATTCAACCCACGTGAGAGGTGAAGAAAATTTTCAGAATGATGGTGGAGGGAGACTCCTGGATGAATCTGTGTAACAGGGCAAGAGAGCAGTCAGAAGATTGGAGCTGGTCAGAAGGTCCAGGAAGAGAGAATTCCAAAAATAAAATGATAGTGTTTACTACTACCATTTTATTTTTGGAACCTAGATGTCCATCAGCAGACGAATGGATAAGGAAGCTGTGGTACATATACACAATAGAATATTACTCAGCCATTAAAAAGAATACATTTGAATCAGTTCTATTGAGATGGATGAAACTGGAGCCCATTATACAGCGTGAAGTAAGCCAGAAAGAAAAACACCAATACAGTATACTAATGCATATATATGGAATTTGAAATATGGTAATGATAACCCTATATGTGATATAGAATAAGAGACACAGATGCATAGAACAGTCTTAAGGACTCTGAGGGAGAAGGTGAGGGTGGGACGTTCTGAGAGAATAGCATTGAAACATGTATATTATCATATGTGAAACAGAACACCATTCCAGGTTCGATGCATGAGACAAATGCTCAGGGCTGGGGCACTGGGATGACCCAGAGGAATGGGATGGGGAGGGAGGTGGGAGGGGGGTTCAGGATGGGGAACACATGTAAACCCATGGCTGATTCATGTCAATGTATGGCAAAAACCACTACAATATTGTAAAGTAATTAGCCCCCAACTAAAATACATAAATTTATTAAAAAAAAAATGGTAGTGTTTTGAATTGAAAGGAAAGTTGGGTAATCATGGGAGAGTCGAAGATAATAGTAGTGAGAATTCCTAAGAAACTGAGCAAACCAGAAAACTAAGCAAAACTATGGAAAATAGAAAGTTGTACAGGAAAGAAATAAAATTATAATAGACTTCATGGTTCAGTAGTATAATAGCATTTACATAATCATAATTTAAAAGTGGATAATGAGCAGACCAAAGTATGATAAAAATAGGTCGGGGCACAGAGAATTGGGAAGTATGCCTGTGTGTGTGTGTGTTGGGGAGCTAGGGCAGAGGAAAAGTGAAATATTTATTTTTAATAGGGGCAATCAATAGGTAATACTTAAAAAAATATTTATTTGAGTTGGATCTTAGTTGCGGCACGCAGGATCTTTTGTTGTAGCCACGAGGGCTCTCTAGTTGTGGCACACGAGCTTAGTTGCCGCACAGCATGCGGGATCTTAGTTTCTTGACCAAGGATCGAATCCAAGTCCCCTGCATTGCAAGGCATATTCTTAACCATTGGACCACCAGGGAAGTCCCAATAAGTGATACTTGAAACTAAAAATGCAAAAGGAAAAAGCTTATACTTGCTATTAGAGTTATGTGGGTAAATACTCAATTAAATAGTAAAGGTGCTTTACTGGTATGGAGGGAGTTATAGGAGAACAATTATTTTCCATAACCACCCGTTGTAGAACTATGTGCCTTTTAAAACTCCTAACACATAGGACTTTAATTAAGACAAAAACAACAGCAGTCAAACATTAGAAATGAGGTGTGGGATGGCAGAATTTCAGAATTTCTCAAAAGTTGTTAGGGTAAAGATCAAAAATATTATCAAGAGTCAAATCCTTGTCTTCACTCTCCAAAGCTGTAGAAGTAAACTTATTTGAAGCAACAAACATCTGACATAAAATAATAAAAACATATGTTGCTAAATCACAGCAGGATCCTCCATGACCCACCCCCTAGAATATTGGAAATAAAAGCAAAAATAAACAAATGGGACCTAATTAAAATTAAAAGCTTTTGCACAACAAAGGAAACTAGGAGCAAGGTGAAAAGACAGCCTTCAGAATGGGAGAAAATAATAGCAAACGAAGCAACAGACAAACAATTAATCTCAAAAATATGCAAGCAACTCCTGCAGCTGAATTCCAGAAAAATAAACGACCCAATCAAAAAATGGGCCAAAGAACTAAACAGACATTTCTCCAAAGAAGACATACAGATGGCTAACAAACACATGAAAAGATGCTCAACATCACTCATTATTAGAGAAAATGCAAATCAAAACCACCACGAGGTACCATTTCACACCAGTCAGAATGGCTGCTATCCAAAAGTCTACAAGCAATAAATGCTGGAGAGGGTGTGGAGAAAAGGGAACCCTCTTACACTGTTGGTGGGAATGCAAACTAGTACAGCCACTATGGAGAACAGTGTGGAGATTCCTTAAAAAACTGGGAATAGAACTGCCATATGACCCAGCAATCCCACTGCTAGGCATACACACACCGAGGAAACCAGAATTGAAAGAGATGCGTGTACCCCAATGTTCATCGCAGCACTGTTTACAATAGCCAGGACATGGAAGCAACCTAGATGTCCATTGGCAGACGAATGGATAAGGAAGCTGTGGTACATATACACAATGGAATATTACTCAGCCATTAAAAAAAATACATTTGAATCGGTTCTATTGAGATGGATGAAACTGGAGCCCATTATACAGCGTGAAGTGAGCCAGAAAGAAAAGCACCAATACAGTATACTAATGCATGTATATGGAATTTGAAAGATGGTAATGGTAACCCTATATGTGAGACAGAATAAGAGACACAGATGCATAGAACAGTCCTGTGGACTCTGAGGGAGAAGGTGAGGTTGGGACGTTCTGGGACAATAACATTGAAACGTGTATATTGTCATATGTGAAGCGGAACACCATTCCATGTTCTATGCATGGGACGGATGCTCAGGGATGGAGCGTTGGGATAACCCAGAGGGATGGGAAGGGGAGGGAGGTGGGAGGAGGGTTCGGGAGGGGGAGCACATGTGAACCCATGGCTGATTCATGTCAGTGTATGGCAAAAACTACTACAATATTGTAAAGTAATTAGCCCCCAACTAAAATAAATAAAAAAAATAAAAACATATGTTGCATAACTCCCCCTGCACCCCCCCCCCCCCACAACACCATATTATAAGAGAGATAGATAGGGCTTCTCTGCTAGCTCAGCAGTAAAGAATCTACCTGCCAGGGCTGGAGATGTGGGTTCCATCCCTGGATCGGGAAGATCCCATGGAGAAGGAAATGGCAACCCATTTCAGTATTCTTGCCTGGGAAATCCCATGGACAGAAGAGCCTGGTGGGTCCATGGGGGTCCAGTTCAGATCAGTTCAGTCACTCAGTTGTGTCTGACTCTTTGCAACCCCATGAACAGCAACACACCAGGCTTCCTTGTCCATCACCAACTCCCAGAGCTTGCTCAAACTCATGTCCCTTGAGTTGGTGATGCCATCCAATCATCTCATCCTCTGTTATCCCCTTCTCCTCCTGCCTTTAGTCTTGCCCAGCATCAGGGTCTTTTCCAGTGAGTCAGTTCTTTGGATCAGGTAGACAAAGGATTGGAGCTTCAGCTTCAGCATCAAGTCTTCCAATGAATATTCAGGACTGATTTCCTTTAGGATTGACCAGTTTGATCTCCTTGCAGTCCAAGGGACTCACAAGAGTCTTCTCTCTCCATCACCACAGTTCAAAAGCATCAATTCTTTGGCGCTCAGCTTTCTTTATGGTCCAACTGGTACATGAATACATGACTACTGAAAAGTGAAGTCCTGTAGCTTTGATTAGACGGACCTTTGTTGGCAAAGTAATGTCTCTGCTTTTTAATATACTGTTTAGGTTTGTCATAGCTTTTCTCTCAAGGAGCAAGCATCTTTTAATTTCATGGTGGCAGTCACCATCTGCAGTGATTTTGGAGCCCCCCAAAATAAAGTCTGTCACTGTTTCCATTGTTTCCCCATCTATTTCCATAAAGTGGTGGGACCATATGCCATGATCTCCGTTTTTTGAATGTTGAGTTTTAAGCCAGCTTTTTCACTCTTCTCTTTCACTTTCATCAAGAGGCTCTTTGGTTCCTCTGCTTTCTGCCATAAGGGTGGTGTCATCTGCATATCTGAGGTTATTGATATTTTCCCCAGCAGTCTTGATTCCAGCTTGTGCTTCATCCAGCCCGGCATTTTGCATGATGTACTCTGCATATAAGTTAAATAAACAGGGTGACAATATACAGCCTTGACGTACTCCTTTCCCAGTTTTAAACCAGTCTGTTATTCCATGTCTGGTTCTACCTGTTGCTTCTTGACATACATGTAGGTTTCGCAGGAGGCAGGTCAGGTGGTCTGTTATTCCTATCTCTTTAAGAATGTTCCACAGTTTCTTGTGATCCACACAGTCAAAGGCTTTAGCTTAGTCAGTGAAGCAAAAGTAGATGTTTTTCTGGAATTCTGTTCCTTTTTTAATGATTCCACAGGTGTTGGCAATTTGATCTCTGGTTCCTTTGCCTTTTCTAAATCCAGCTTGAATATCTGAAAGTTCTTGGTTCATGTAGTTGAACCTAGCTTGAAGAATTTTGAAGCCTAGCTTGGAGAATTTTCAGTATCACTTTGCTAGTGTGTGAGATAAGTGCAATTGTGCAGTGCTTTGGACATTCTTAGGCATTGCCTTTCTTTAGGATTGAAATGAAAACTGACCTTTTCCAGTCCTGTGGTCACTGCTGAGTTTTCCAAATTTGCTGGCATATTGAGTACAGCACTTTCCCAGAATCATCTTTTAGGATTTGAAATAGCTCAGCTGGAATTCCATCACTTCCACTTTGTTCATCACAATGCTTATGCTTCCAAAGACTCACTTGACTCTGCACTCCAGGGTGTCTGGCTCTAGGCTCTAGATGATAACACCATCATAGTTATCTGGGTCATGAATATCTTTCTAATAGAGTACTTTTGTGTATCCATGCCACCTCTTCTTAGTATCTTCTGCTTCTGTTAGGTCCATACTGTTTCCATTCTTTATTGTGCCCATCTTTGCATGAAATGTTCCTTTGGTATCTGACTTTCTTGAGGATATCGCTAGTCTTTCCCATTCTTTTGTTTTCCTCTATCTCTTTGCATTGATCGCTTGGGAAGGCTTTCTTATCTCTCCTTGCTGTCCTTTGGAACTCTGCATTCAGATGGATATATTTTTCCTTTTCTCCTTTGCCTTTTACTTCTCTTCTTTTCTCAGCTATTTGTGAAGCCTCCTCAGACAACCATTTTGTCTTTTTGAATTTCTTTTTCTTCAGGATGGTTTTGATCACTGCCTCCTAAACAGTGTTTCGAACCTTTGTCCATAGTTCTTCAGGCACTCTGTCTATCCGATCTAATCCCTTGAATCTATTTGTCACTTCCACTGTATAATTGTAAGGGATTTGATTTAGGTCATACCTGAATAGCCTCGTGGCTTCCCCTACTTTCTTCAGTTTAAGTCTGAATTTGGCAATAAGGAGTCCAGCCACAGTCAGCTCCCAGTCTTGTTTTTGCTGACTGTATAGAGCTTCTCCATCTTTGGCTGCAAAGAATATAATCAATCTGATTTCGGTCTTGACCATCTGGTGATGTCCATGTGTAGAGTCATCTCTTGTGTTGTTGGAAGAGGGTGTTTGTTATGACCTGTGCGTTCTGTTGGCAAAACTGTTAGCCTTTGCCATGCTTCATTTTGTATTCCAAGGCCAAATTTGCCTGTTACTCCAGGTATCTCTTGACTTCCTACTTTTGCATTCCAGTCCCCTATTACGAAAAGGACATCTTTTTTGGGTGTTAGTTCTAGAAGGTCTTGTAGGTCTTCATAGAACCATTCAACTTCAGCTTCTTCGGCATTAGTGATTGGGGCATAGACTTGGACTACTGTGATGTTGAATGGTTTGCCTTGGAAATGAACTGAGATCATTCTGTCATTTTTGAGATTGTACCCAAGTACTGCATTTTGGACTCTTTTGTTGACTATGAGGGCTACTCCATTTCTTCTAAGGGACTCTTGCCTGCAGTAGTAGATATAATGGTCATCTGAATTAAATTTGCCCATTCCAGTCCATTTTAGTTCACTGATTCCTAAAATGTCGATGTTCACTCTTTCCATCTCCTGTTTGACCACTTCTAATTTACCTTGATTCATGGACCTAACATTCCAGGTTCCTATGCAATATTGTTCTTTACAGCATCGGACTTTATTTCCATCACCAGTCACATCTACAACTGGGTGTTGTTTTTGCTTTGGCTCTGTCACTTCATTCTTTCTGGAGCTATTTGTCTACTCTTCTCCAGTAGCATATTGGGCACCTACCGACCTGGGGAGTTCATCTTTCAGTGTCATATCTTTTTGCCTTTTCATCCTGTTCATGGGGTTCTCAAGGCAATAATGAAGTGGTTTGCCATTGCCTCCTCCAGTGGACTACGTTTTGTCAGTCCATGGAGTTGCAAAAGAGTTGGGCATGACTTAATAACAATGAAGTAACATAGAAAACATTGAGTTGGCCCAGACTCTCTTCCTGCCTTCTCCTGGTAGCAGCACTCCTTATCTTTGGAAAGTGTCTGTGTTTCCTCATCGGTCACTGGTGGGCGCCTGCTGGTTCTCTCTCCTGGGTCAGAGGTGGACGCACGACAGAGTCAGAGCTGAGCTCATTTACTCTCCCTCTAGTCACGTGACTGGCCCAGTAATGGGAACCTGGTTCACCTTAGGCCAACCAGATCCTTCCCTCTTCTAACTGGAACTGACGGAGAGAAACAGTCCTTTTTTGCAGTCTTGTTTGTGTGGCTAGAGGGGTGTAAGCCTGGGTTGCCTATGGCCATATCTCCAATGTGTGGGGTCAGTTGTATAGAGAAAGTGAAGCAAGTACGTAGGCCCATACAGAGATGCGGGGTGGGGAGGAGGAAGAGAGGGAGGGGAGAACTCTGTATCCTTGTATCCACCCAACCCTGAGTGTAGCTCCATCTGTGCCCTTTTTATAGTTTGAAATCAAAAGCCAACACATCCCTACCCCCTTGATAAGAATAGAGTTGGGATTTTGTCACTTGCCTCAAAGGATCTGGACTAGTACTAGCAGCCAGCATCTTTTATATCCTTAGGCAGGAAAAGTTTTCCACGTTCAAAAAGAAAGCATATAGGCATGTCCATTACTCTCTGTTTAATTTTTTTCTTAACAGTTGGGGTTATATCTTTGAAAGGAAAAGACTCTCCGATGGGATGGAAAAGGATCTGATGTTTGGCAGTCAACACACAGAGCTGTTCTGTGTCAACCCCAGCAACAAGAGCTTTTCGTTTTTGAAATGTGTACGGAAATCAATTCAATTCAATTCAAAATATTAAGTTAAACATTTTATATTTAGTCACAACATTCACTGAAGAGTTAAAAACCATGTTTAAGGGTCTAACAATGATCTTCTGGACACTGTTAGGTTGGTACTTTGGGGAAATTAAGAGTAAGTATAGAGCATGTTCCGTACTCTCATGTTGCTTGAAATCAGTTCGCGAAAGATGATGTAGATGTGTGAAATATATAAGTATCATAGCTTAAGGTCTGTAGACACTCACTCAAAAGGAAGGAGCCGTTCTCTTGATGCAGCTTCTGGCCAGTTGAGCCTTGACTTGCTTGCGAGTGTCTCCCCTGTGTAGACCGATGGTTTTTCTATTTCCTTGAACCCAGGCCCAGGGGAAAGAACCTTAGCTCTGGAAAGAGAATAGAGCAGCAAGGCTGCTTTTCTGGGTTGGGTTGTAAACAAACACCCTTGGAACAAACGTGTGGAGGCCAAAGAACTCCAGTGCTTTGTTAGGAAGGAAGTGAAAAGCTCAGCTGTTCTGTGGGCCAGAAATGCTGAGCCTGCAGGATCCTCGGCAGAAGAAAAGAAACTGCTTTGCGATGACTCGACGCCTCCAGGGTTGCCCGGCTCTCGTCAGATGCTTTCCCTGTTCCTGTGGGCAGCCATCACCCAGAGGAGGAGGGGATGGCAAGGCGCCAGCCGCAAATAAAGAACAGCAGCCTCATTTACATTCTTCCTCAGTGGAGACTGTTTGCTCACAGCATCGCAGGGACCCGGAGCCTGAGGAAACAGGACTCAGAGCCTCCCTTGGACGCCCTCCCTCCAGTGTGCCTAGCTCAGGAAAAGGCACATTCTTCCCGTCAGACCATCTGGCTCTCCTGAGTGTGTGCTTATTAGTAACAGTGGAGGTGGGTCTGTTAGCCCAGGACAGCGTCTCAGAGACAGATGCTGAGTTTATGTGTAAAATGTGGCTTCCAGCCAAAGCACTAATCATGATCGCCTCTGAAGTGGTTCCAATCGTCTGGATGAGGCTCCCCGGCTCTTATATTGTTTGGACAAGCTGGTAGTTAGAGGTGTTTGTGTACAAGATATTTGTAGTCATAATTTCTCCAAACAGGTTAAGGCAAACATTATGAGAATCAGCATATTAATGTGCTGTGTTTCAAATTAAAATTATAAACACACTTTCCTCATTGGAGACCTAATCTGCTAGGAAGAAGCCAGATGTTTAATGATGAAACCATTATTTAGGAGGACCTGTCAAAGTAAAACAAATTGTTGTTGTTTAAGTGGAGGGAGAAACCTGCTTTATGCAGGGAAACTAGGAAAAATGGCTTTGAGAGGGTTCTTGCTGGAGTTGAATTTCTATGAATCTCTTGTTGCTGCTCAAGAGCAAGGGTTTCTTCTAGAAACATCATTTAGCAAATGGGTATACTGCCCTCCTAGGACCAAACTATAGGCCAGGACAGTGCATTTCCCAGTGAAGAGGTGGTAGCTGATGTACTGGCACACTGGCTCAATATTTGGGGAAAAATTGGGTCTCAAAGGCTTTTTGATGTTAACTTTTTTGGGGGGCTGCACTGGGTCTTCGTTGCTACACTCAGGTTTTCCCTAGTTGTAGCGAGTAGGGGGTACTTTCTAGTTGTGATGTGTGGACTTCTCATTGTGCTGGCCTCTCTTGTTGTGGAGCACGGGCTCTAGGGTGCATGGGCTTGAGTAGTTTGGGGCATATGGACTTAGTTTCCCCATGGCATGTGGAATCTTCCCACACCAGGGATTGAACCAGTGTCCCCTGCATTGGCAGGCAGATTCTCAACCTCTGGATCACCAGGGAAGTCCTTGATATTAGCTTTTGATATCGACTCTCCTTCCTATTTCTAAGGTGAAAGGCAGGAAGCAATGTTTTTTTGTTTGTTTTAAGATTTTTTAGGCTGCATGGCATGTGGGATCTTAGTTTCCTGACCAGGGGTGGGATATGCACCCCCTGCATTGAAAGAGTGGAGTTTTAACCACTTGACTGCCAGAGAAGTCCCAGGAAGCAGTGTTTGGTGGCAGCTGACATCTGTGTCTTCCACTTGTATCCTGAGCTGCTTCATGTAGACTTGGCTCCCCCATTCTTACAGTTCAGCTGTAATCATTCCGTTAGTCCCTTACTATCTTTAAGGGGCACAACCCCACTCTTTGCATCTGTCTGCAAGTGTACCTTTTTTCCTCTTCTCTTTCTCCTTCACCTCCGTGCTGCTCTCTACTTTCTCATGTGCCCTTCATTCCCTTCTCTCTCCCTTCCTTGTAGGAAGCACATCTCAGATAGTATATCCAACTGCTCCTTTAGGCAAAGAGCACACGAGAGGCAGGAAGAAAAGTGAAGATGGGCTTTGGATATGGTTCCTAAAATCGAATGCTATCACATGTCTTGTTGTAAATATCTAAAATACTCCCAGTACTATTTTGAAGAATTCCAATTTACTCACTTCCCCATAGTTTTCTTTGCTGCTGGCAGGTTTTTGGATTGTCCAAGGCCTTTCAGAGTACACGAGGCTGTTTTGGCAGGCACACAATTGTAGGTATTATAGCCATGAGGGGAATAGCAGCATCTTGAGGTGGTTAGAAACCATAGGAGTTTGGAGACTTCTGCTGGACTATGGAATCTGGCAGCTATCAAATCCTAAAAGGATCCAGAGAAGCCAGCACGTCACCTGAAGTTTCTCCACAAAATTGGGAGGGTGCACGTGGCCCCAGGGCTCACTCACCCAATCGCCTTTGCCACTGCAGGAGACCAGAAAGAAATCACCAGAAAGAAACCATCCTGTTCTGTTACTGAAAATGTCTTGATTTATATTAATGCCCTCTCACTTTCCTTGAAATAAGTTTCAGTTTTTCCTTCGAGTCTGTTTCATGTTCCTCTCTTTTCATCCATTCAGAAGGCTCTATTAGGCCTCCCGTGTTTATATCTTTTTTATTCCAGCAAGTACTAGAAGGGACTTGTGGGACCTCACCCAGCTCCCCATCTGCTGCTCAAATTCTCTCGACAGCATCCTCTCACCTAGGGTTTTCCAGCACATAGTTGGTCATAGGCAGTGACAAGACAGACACTGGTGTCTTTCAACATAGCCTATTTCATGTCTGGTGACTAATTGGTAGAATATTATTCTGTGTGTTGGTTTTATATCTGTTTCTTGGTAACTGCCACTTATTAACATCAAGATTGTTGTGACAATTAAATAGGGTAATGAATAGAATGTACTTATACATAGAATATAGTGTGGTATCTGACACAGAGAAAGAACCCAACAAAAGGTAACTGCTTTTATCATTGCTATTACTGGTTCTTGTTCTGCCTCTTGAAGTTGTATAACACGAACCAACACAAACCAATTCTCCACATGGGAGCTCTTTGCATAATTGAAAACAATTATTTTCTCTCCTTGATCCCTGGTCTTCCTTTCAATATTTGCAGCTAAGTATTCCCATTAACTGGAATCATTCCTCATATGACAGGGCTTGAATTTCTTCACTGTTGTGATCACTTTCCTTGAACAAATTATAGCTGTTCTAAGCATAGCTTCTAGAAGTGAAAGCAGTATTCTTGTCGAGGGTGGGAGTGGGTGGATTCTTTTCTTTTTTTATACTGTGCGGGATCTTAGTTCCCCAACCAGGGATCGAACCCAAGCCCCCTGCAGTAGATGGACAGTCTTACCACTGGGTGACCAGGGAAGTCCCTGTGTTGTATATTTTGATTTGTGAACAGTAGCTATTACTGAGGCCGAAGTCATGTTATTTCTGTGGAAGTTACATTAAATTGGTGATACAAACTGGGATTGGTGGTGGTAGTGGTTTAGTTTGCTAAGTCGTGTGCAACTCTTGGTGGCCCCATGGACTGTAGCCTGCCAGGCTACTTTGTCCATGGGGATTCTCCAGGCAAGAATACTGGAGTGGCTTGCCGTTTCCTTCTTCAGGGGATCTTCCCAACCCAGGGAACGAACTGGGGCCTCCTGCATTGCAAGTGGATTCTTTACCTACTGAGTCTACTGAAGTTGATTGTTGACCAAATCTCTTTTTCTTTTTTAACAGGATAAACCTACATCTACATTTTTTTTCAACTAAAGTCAAAACACTTATGTTTATCACAGCTGAATACCATCTTTTTAAAAACCTGCATTTTATTATTCTAGCTCTCAAAGACTTCTTTTGGCTACGTCTACATTATATTTTGCTATATTGGACCCACATAAACAGCTTTCTTTGCTTGATTGGTTGTTTTTTTTTTTTTAAGAAACCCTGGGTTTCTGCACAGCGATGTCCTAGTCAGTTTGGGTTGCTACTCTAACAAAGATACTATTGATGAAGTGGCTTACAAGCAAAAGAAATGTATTCCTCACAGTTCTGGAGGTTGTAAGTCCGGGATCATCGTATACCAGCATGATTGGGTTCTAGGGAGGCCCTTTGCCAGGTTGCAGGCTGAGGATTTGTCATTGAATCCTTACATGGTAGAGAGCCAAGAAGGAAGCAAGCTTTCTCGGTTTTTGAGATTTTTGTTTTAGCTTGGACCATTTTTAAGGTCTTTCTTGAGTTTGTTACGATATTGCTTCTGTTTTACGTTTTTGTGTTTTGGCTGCGAGGCATGTGGGATCTTAGCTTCTCAACCACACACCCCTGTTACTGGAAGGTGAAGTCTTAACCACTGGACTGCTAGGGATGTCCCTTATCTCCTAACTCTGAAAAGGGCACTAATCCCATTCATGAGGGCTCCTCCCTCATGACCTCCTCTAATCCTAATTACCTCCCAGAAGCCTCACCTCCTAATACCATCACATAGGATGGTGGAGTTACAACTTAGCAATTTGAGGAGGAGTCATACATTCAGTCTGTAACAGATAAAGAGACTGATGGGGGCATTCATTAGGAAGGAGAACAAGGAGTGTGGGAGAGCATAGTTGTTCAAATAGCAGAGTTACTCCAAATTCAATTAGAGTGAAATGGGAACAGAGAAATAGGTAAACACAAAGACTAAGTGACCAGAAGCAATGGATTTAGAGACATCATGAAAACTTGAAAATAACCTAGCTATTCTGGTGGAATGCAAGTCACTAGCACTGAATTTAATTGACCAAGCGTTCGAGCAACTGTGAAAAAAGTCGACATTCTCCCTAGAGGGGCTGTTATTAGGATCAAATGCGATCATTAGGAAAGAGCTTATCGTGAAGCTAGAAACGTAGTAGAGAGTCAGTAAAAATGTGTCTAGTAGACATTCACCCTTCTGTGCGTGGACTTTACCGTCCAATCTTGCTGTCAATCTTGGCTTTGCCCTGCATCTTTTCCTCTTTAGTGATTTTCTCTTAGGGGATTACCTCCAATCCATTATCTG
Source organism: Okapia johnstoni (assembly GCA_024291935.2). NCBI lineage: Eukaryota > Metazoa > Chordata > Mammalia > Artiodactyla > Giraffidae > Okapia > Okapia johnstoni. The sequence continues at coordinate 48,894,432 of CM044307.1, read as the reverse complement.
TCTTCACTTCACGTATTTTCCATCTCCAGTCTTTCATCTTGTGAACAAACCCATGTTTATGGTCTCCTTACTCTTCATGATTTTATAGCCTTTCATCATTCCCCCTTTCATTCTTTTCTCCCAAGCTAAAGAGCTCACTGATTTTTAGCTCACCAAATTCTCTACCTCCTCACCCCAGGGACCCTCTCAGGATTTTGCCTAGGTTTCTGCCTTACTTGCAGAAGGGCTTCTTCCCGGACATATGGCCTGGTCCCCCTGCTCATTTTCCCTGGTCTCCTGGTAGCATCTCTACCTATAAAGTGGGGCATGGAGCCAATACTACCACAAGAGGAAGTCATGAGATTTAAGTGAGTGGATGAATATAAATTGTCTAAAGCAGAGCATGGCGTGGAGGGTCACTCAGAGATGCCATGGTAAAATTGTCATATTCTTAATTAAATCTCCTTTTGTAATTTGATTTAGAAGCCATTAGTGTGTAATACACAGGCCTTCCTTAAAAAGTCGTACTGTAGATTTCTGATGACGAACACAAGAATCATTTTTTCTAACCAGTAACAACTCACTTTAGCCTCACAGTAACATGCTTTTGTGTGGAGAATTGTGACAAAGAGAACCCTGATGATGTCATTCACTGTGTCCTACTTCTGCCTAAACTGTCCCCTGAATAGTTGACAACTGTTAGAATCAGGACTTTTTAGATTCCCTGGAGAAGGGAATGGCTACCCACTCCAGTATTCTTACCTGGATAAGTCCATGACAGAGGAGCCTGGCGGGCTACAGTCTATGGGATTGCAGAGTTGGACACGACTGAGCGACTAATACACACACACACACACACACACACACACACACACACACACACACACACACACACACACACACACACACACACACACACACACACACACAGAGTCAGGACTTAGGGCTTCCATGAGCCTGATAGAAGTGCACCTCTGAAAAACGTTGACCTCTGTGTTACCTTTGAATGCCTCCACCATTAACAAGAGTGATGATGATGCTGATGCTGTTTTTGAGCCACCTGCTATATGCCAGGTACCATGGTATATCTTGGGGTCAAAAGAATGAACAAGATAATCATAGATGAATGACTATCTACATAGAGCTCCTACCTCAGTGCCTGGCACATGGTGTTCAATAAATATTTGAAGGAAAAAAAGAAAAAAGTGATGCTCAGAGTGTTTAAGTGACCTCCAAGGAGATGTTTTGGATTCTTGAAAAAATAATAACTTTAACTTTGTATGAGGCTCAAAATAGCTCCACTCCATACCAAATTCAACTCCTTGGCAAGTGATGTGACTCTGAGATGCTGCATTTGGGCCCCTTCAGTTCAAACAAGGTTACAGGATCCTGACTTTAGGTTCTTGCTTATTTAGTCCCTTCAGACTTGTCCTTGGTGTCCCACACTGTTATAGGGAGCACATCTTTAGACCAGAGTGTGTTACAGAAAAGAAATGGCAGAAGCAGTAGGCCATTCAGTTCATCTGGATAATTTTTCTTAGTATGCCAGCCAGAATTTAGGAACACAACACTTTTCTCCCTTTTCTTTTCCCTCCATTACTGATAGCAAAGGGCTTCCCAGGTGGTTCAGTGGTAAAGAATCTGCCTGTTAATGCAGTAGATACAGGAGACATGAGTTCAATCCCTGGGTTGGGAAGACCCCCCTGGAGAAGAGAATGGCTACACATTCCAGTATTCTTGCCTGGAAAATCCCACAGACAGAGGAGCCTGGTGGGCTACTGTCCATGACGTTCCAAAGAGTCAAACACAACTGAGCACCCATGCATACTGACAGCGAATGGGTCTTAATTGTTAAGCAAGTAAGCTGTTCATAAATTGCTTTGAAACTAGGGATGACATTGACAAATCTGTCTAAAGCTCTCTCTTTTTGGTTGGAACATAGCAGTACTGTTGCTGTAGCAAGGCTCTATGTGTGTGTGTATGTTGTGTGTGAAGTATAGTATGTTTGGTAAACACTCTTGATTACAGCTTAATTCATGCTGGCACGGGTCTTTGTGGCTTTAATTTCAGTTTTAAATGACATCTGGTGGTGGATACATTAGATACTTAGCTCTTTCTGCCTCTTAGTGTTCATTTATTAAATTACCTATTTCACTGCACCCCATAGCTTCTGTGTCCTAAGGAAGTTAATGCTCCCATTGAAAGTGAGCAACTTTATTCCTGAGCTTTCTGCATTAGAAGGATCATCTCCAATGTTTCTGAATTACTTAAGGAGGTGAAGAATATCTTTATTTTCTATTTGATGACACTTCTAGGTAATGTGAGGAATTATCGTATAATACCTTAGCTCGGAAAGGATTTTACTCCAAAATAAAATCAAGTCAGTTTCTCAGCTGTTGCCTGTTAAGTGCCAGTTTGACATTCGAAATGATCTGAATTTAGTGATTTGGAGAACCCCACAACCAGCAGCAATAACCTTCATCCACTCAAAACCCATTTGGCCATGACTGATGAAGGGGCTTATTGTGTTTGGGAGGATTGAATTGGAGCAATTGGGGATGAAAACGTAAGACTTAACGATGGAGTCGCTTCTGTGCAACTTCAAGGTCTAGATTTATGTGCACTTTAAACACTCTTATGTTTGTGCCTTTTTTTGCTTGGGAAAGTTAGGATGGAATAAAAATAAACTAATGTTGAGAAGTGTAGAAGTAAGACTTCTGTATAATCTTTCGGTCTTAGGAGGCCACATTGTGTTCTGTCCAACCATAGGGTGCTGGAGTTAGGTGCTAACTCTCTTCTCTATGGCACTGTGACCTTGGACAAGTTGCTGAACCTTTTTAAACCTTGGTCTCTTCAGTTTGCAGCAAAGCTAGAAATAGTGCATTTCTCAGAAGGCTGGGATGATGATTAAGTAGGCATCCCTTTGTAATGGGTTTAACATGCAGAAAGCACTGGTAGGGACTCTTAGGAAAACCTAGGTGGGAGGTAGTTTATCATGAAGCTTATGAAATTTAATTTTCAGGACTCCTCACTTTGCACATACCCATGTTAAGTAAATATTTTCTTTTATACCTAATTTTATATTCATTATTGTTGTGTTTTTTTAAAGATTTAATTTATTATTTTTATTTTTGGCTGCCTTGGGTCTTCATTGCTACACTCAGTTCAGTTCAGTCACTCAGTCATATCTGATTCTTTGTGACGCCATGGATTGCAGCACGCCAGGCTTCCCTGTCCATCACCAACTCCCGGAGCTTTCTGAAACTCACGTCTATCGCGTCAGTGACTGCTACACTCAGGCTTTCTCTAGTTGAAGCAAGCTGGGGCTACACTCCAGTTGCAGTGTGCAGGCTTCTCGTTGTGGTGGCCTCTCTTGTTGCAGATCATGGGCTCTAGGTACATGGGCTCAGTAGTTGCAGCACACAGGCTTAGTTGCCCTGCAGCATGTGGGATCTTCCCCAACTAGGAATTGAACCTATGTCCCCTGCATTTCCAGGTGGATTCTTAACCACTGTTAACTTCATAACACAGGGAAGCCCTTGTTATGTTTTCTTAAACAGGGGTTCCCAAACTACATGTTTTGGTAAATCCTTGAGCCTCCTTTATCAAGCCCTCTTCATAAGTTGGTTCCATTATCCCGCCTACTTGGGTGCAGACTCCAGAATTCATAAATTTAAAAATGCTTTTAATGACTATTAAAAATAAGACACTATTTTTTAAGCATCTGCATGATATATGTTATGATAGAGCTCTCTTTGGTAGGAATTATGTAGAGGGAGAAGAATTAATTTGTCTCCACACATATATTAAACAAGGGATTTATTTCTGCCAAGAAAAGCAAGAGTGTAGAATCTTCTTTGATGAGGTTTAATAATTTGTAGACTGATCCACTGATGAATGTCACCTGGTATTAGAACAATAAACTCAATGAAATCAAATACATAGTCCTTTATGGATGCCTGTGATCCAAACCCCAGTTACATTTTATCGTACTTGGTTAGGTTGATGAATTTTGTTTTTTTCAGTCTTGGTTATCTATTTATTGGACCTGGAAAAGCTGTGTGTCTTCTTTAAGGAGAAGAGAGGTATGGACCATTGTAACTGGGACTGGGAGGGAAAAACATTCAGACAGAGATGTCCAGAGGTGAGAGATACATGATGTACTGGCAGAGTATGATGATTTCTGCCTGAAGTGTGGAGACTTTTTCTTAAAGGAAGAAAAGAGTTCAGTTAGTGAGGCATTAACTGAGAGATGCTTTTCATTGTAAGTTACATCTCATGCCGGAGAAGCACTCTGATTAAATAGACATGCAGAAATTCACACTCACTCAGAGATTGAGAGAAATCAAGTGGAGACTGAGGGAGATACACCAAGAAAGACTGAGCAGTTTGAAACAGAAATGAGAACAAAAATAGTGTTCCTCCTCGCAGATGAAAGCAACCAAAGCTGGGGCTCATTTTATTTCATTTTTGTTTGTAGCAGCATTATTTATAACTGCCCAAACTGAAAACAGTCCAGAAGTCCCTCAACTGACGTGTGGATAAACAAACTGGGATACTTGCATGCAGTGGAATATTACTCAGTGATAGAAAGGAACAACAACGTGTACAACAACATGGATAAGTCTCAAAAGCATTTATGATGAATAAAAAAGGCTAGACACAAAGAGCTACATACTCTATGATTCCCTTTGTTGGAGGACATTCTGGAAAAGGCAAAACATAGGCATAGAAATTGTATCAGGGGTTGCCAGTGGCTGAATATGGAGGAAAGAGTTTGACCACAACAGGGTTTAAGGGAACATTTTAAGGGGATGGAAATATTCTCTCTTGATCGGACTAATGGCTGTGTACCCATGTGCATTTGTTAAAATTCATAAAATTGTATACCTAAAAATATAATTTTTACTATATATAAATTCCACCTTGATAAATCCTGCATTAAAAAAGAAACAAGCAAAAACTCAGGGTCAGGCTCATCTATACAGGAAGCCTCCTGTGACTCCATCCCACTCACAGACTGGGTTTAGTGACTTCCTTTTAGCTCCTACAGCACCTACTGCCTTTGTGTTTCCCTGTTGTATCATATTATATTGAAATTATCTACTTAAAATAAAATTAAAATATTAGAGTTTTGTATGTTTAGCTCTCCTACTGGGTGGCAAGCTTGTTAAAGTCAGAATACATATCATATTTGTCTTAATACCCATGCATTCTACTGTCATCCTCTCACCAGTCCCATGACTGGCATATTGATCAACCAGTGATCAGTGAAGTCTCTCCACCAATTCACTTAGAAGGAGATCCAATGTAGTCTCCTTAAAGTTCAGAATCTTTAAGCTGAGCCTCATTTTAAAAGAGAAGGAAAAGAAAACAGATTTCAGGCAGAGATTTCAGAGACTAATTTTGCTAAGCAGAAAAGCAGTTCAAAGTATATTTCTGTTTCTGAGTACCTTCAGAAAAGGTTAGGGAGAGCTCAGTGAAAGGCAGGGAGACAGAACCCCCAGGGTGACCTGCTCCCGTGTGTGGCTGAGGCAGCATGCCGGGAGGGACGTAGTGTGGGACTGGACTATTAGTAGATCAAGAGGGAGTTGATGTGGACCATTCAAGTACAACAGGGCCTTGAGTCTGTGTAGAAGGAAGGCATCTTCATAAGAAGAGATTATATTAACTGAGAATTCACCAAGTGTTCTAATGTTTTGTGGTTTTTTTCTCTTGAGTGACTCATATTCACTTCATTTATTACTTAGTGTTCCTGGTTTATTAACCCATAGTATACATTTTATCAGTAACAGTAAATACCATAATACATAGTTTTTGTTTATGGGCACATACGGCTCCCATGTATCTTGTTATGACAAGGTTTTCTGCTAAAGTTACAGGTAGAATTCCTTGGTCATAGTGACATATGAGTGATGAAGAGGTCAAATTCTTGGTTGGGAGAAAAACTTGATTATTTTACTGAGAGTACAGGTGATGGTGAATAGATGCTTCTACTCCTAACAGTCATGTACCTGATTCTCTGCTGGCCATTGTATAAAACCGTTTAAGGTTTGGCCCATTTTCAGTTCCATAATTATTTACTAAATGAATCCAGTCATGGGCTGGAGCAGCTTTTACAGCCCCCAAGAAAAGAAGATGTGCATCTCTTCCCAATACCATTTTCAGTGACATCATCTTGGTTGCTTGAACTTCACCCTGATGGGAGTATTTATACCATGGAAATGGTCATCACTCCACATCAGTTTTCCCCGTCCCTGGAGAGCTGGTTGTTTAATGTTGGCCAGCAGGCACATGTTCTGTGTGCAGGGCACTGTGCGGGAATTAAAATGTGAATGAGATACAACCCAGTCTCTAAGGATCTTGTAATTTGGTAGAGGGAATTGATGATGATGATGTTGATAATAAGTAGTCATTGATCACTTAACATGTATACTCTTCTAGAGCTCTACAGATATTAGTTCATTTGATCATTACAAAAAGGCAGGAGGCTTGAGGAAATTATTTACTTGCATCGATTTACTGTGGAAAGCACTGTTTTATCCTAAATGCTTCTGTTTGCAATGTCAAAACTGCCCCTCTTTTCAGGCCCCCAGCCTTTCCCTAGTTCTTATTTATCTGGCTGTGTCAGGTCTAGTTGCAACTGTGGGATCTTCTTCGCGTCATCTTTAGCTGCAGTGCATAAACTCTCTAGTTGTGGTGTGCAGGCTCAGTAATTGTGATGCTTGGGCTTAATTGCTCTGCAGCATGTGGGATCCTAGTTCCCCAACCAGGGATCAAACCCGTGTTCCCTGCATTGCAAGGCATATTCTTTACCACTGGACCATCAGGGAAGTTCCCCCCCACTCCCCAAGTCTTTTCTAGTTGTGTGAACAAGTTCTTGTTGATGCTTTCTCTCTTCCTGTGACCTTAAAGACTTTGGTCATCCTCAGTCATCCTTCTTTTCATTCTCCATCTTCTCAGACTAAAGGACCCTAAGGCTTTGAGCTCACCAATCTCCCTGTTTCCTTCCTCACCCTCATTCACCTGTCTCAGGACTTTTGCTGTCCCACTGCCTTTGTTGGGAATGGTAGGTGACACCTCATCCCCCTGCTTATTTTGAGGTTGACTTTTGAGATTCAAACATAACATCCATATCTGTATTTCTTCATAAATCTTTTTAAATGCATCCTTGAAAAAGAAGGACAGGAGCACACATCTTTAGAGTGAAGGATTTCAGAAGAAGCCTTTACAAACACTTCACATTTTTATATCATCTAAGTCATATATGAACACAGAGGGCATGGGGAAACGATTTTCACTGAAGTTGGCTAGTTGAGAAAAGTCAATACAGCCAACGCATGTCAAGGCTTGGAGTTTGAACCGTGCCTGTGCAAACCACCAGCTGAAAGTGAAAGTGTTAGACACTCAGTCGTGTCCGAATCTTTGCGACCCCATAGACTAGCCTACCAGCCTCCTCTGTCCATGGAATTCTATAGGCAAGAATATTTTCTTTGCCAGGGGATCTTCCCAACCCAGGGATCAAACCTGGGTCTCCTGCATTGCAGGCAGATTCTTTACCATCTGAGCCACCAGGAAAGCCACCAGGAGGAGTGAATAAATCTGCATTCTTCCTTTATTGTTTGCTGTAGGTTCAGATGAAACCAGGGTTAGAGTTGGGATTGCTGCTTCAAGCCCTCTTACTATTTGATAGACGAAGACATTTACAAGTAGGATATTCTTATTCATCTGAGGTGGAAATATACTATAGCTCCTGGGAATGCATCAGGATTCTAGTTAAGGGAATTTATTTTAAAACCTGAACTTGATTCATCAACTTTCTTGGCCAAAAGGGAAATCAGCAAGTGTTTGGTTTAAAATGGGAAAGGAGAAGCCAGCCTTCCCTTTGGCGTATGCAGTGAATAGCTAATTCTTGTCTTTCTTCAAGCCTCCTCATTCAATTAATGTAAATACGTTAATGTGGTATGATTTCCCTAATAGACAACACTGATAAAAACAGGGGTGGGACCGAACCTTAATGGTTTCTGTAACATGTTTAATTTCTGATGTTGCTGTTAAATGTTGAGGAAAATTAGTCACATTTAGAACCATCTGTTTCCAAAAGTGGTTAAAGTGTGAACTGCCTTCTAACTAGCCATTTATCGCTCATAATAATAGTTGTGGCATGAAATTATTCTTTTGATTCCCTTTGTTGTATGCTATGAATACTTACACATTTTGCTTCTAGGAAACTGGGATTAAAAATGTAAAAGGGCATCCTTCAAGTGTCCTGGCCTTTGGAGATGGAAAAAGAAATCTAAATTTCTTACTTTCTTCTAAATTCCAGTATACCTTATCTTTGTTTTAGGTACAGTTGTGGTTTGGAAGGGCTTCCCAGGTAGCTCAATGGTAAAAAATCTGCCTGCCAATGCAAGAGACAGAGGTTCAATCCCTGGGTTGGAAAAAGATCTCCTGGAGAAGGGAATGGCAACCCAGTCTGGTATTCTTGCCTGGGAAATCCCAGAAACAGAGGAGTCTGGCGAGCTACAGTCCATGGGGTCACGAAGAGTTGGACACGACTTAGAGACTGAGCATGCAGGCATGGAATGGAAGCCATAGTTAAGAAGTATTTGAAATCTTCAGTAGTAAGAAGCACTGCATAATTGATAGATGGTTGAAGAAATGAATTTGGAGGATGTAATGTGTGGTGCTTTATACATTTTATTTCTTAGGTTGTTGCTGTTGACAAAATAGAAGAGGGTGGGGGACAGTGGACAGAGTCCTTTAAATGTATGAATGCCTTTCACAGGAAGGAAAAACTTTAAAGCTGGCAACCAAAGAATTTGGCCAATGTAACCCTCAACTTTTTTTTTTTCTTGGCCTTCTGAAGGGTCATTTCCATAGAAGGGGCATGAAATTTATATATGACAGCCCAAATGTTTTACTGAGTAGGCCAAAATTTCTGCAAGCTTGTCTGAATGTTTGTTAGAGTATTTAAAATGTTCACCTAATGTGTTTCTTTAGGAAGAAAAAGTCTGCCATTCTGGGTTGTGAATGGTGCTTTATTTTTGAGTGGTCACAAGAATAGTTGCACAGCTGCCTAATTTTGGATTACTTTCTGACATGTACTTATGGAAAAATGAGACCCATATCCTTTTTATGTCCTGAGTGGGTATGAATATTCAAATCTGCCCTAATGGTGAAGCAGATACCTCTGCTCTATAGCACTCACACAGGGGAGGCAGTTGTTACTCAGTTACTAAGCTGTGTCTAGCTCTTTGTGACCCATGGACTGCAGGCCTCCCTGTCCCTCACTGTCTCCCAGAGTTTGCCCAGGTTCATGTCTGCTTGAGTTGGTGATGCTATTCAATCATCTCATCCTCTGCCGCCCTCTTCTCCTTTGCCTTCAGTCTTTCCCAATAAACCCCTTCATGGATCACTGCCTTGTCATGGTGGAGGGGCTTGCATAACTCAATGAAGCTATGAGCCATGCTATGCAGGGCCACCCAAGAGAGACAGATCACAGTGCAGAGTTCTGACAAAATGTGGTCACCTGGAGGAGAGAATGGCAAACCACCCTAGTATTCTTGCTTGAGAAGCCCATGAACCATATAAAAAGGGGAGGAAGACTGACCTGCTTTACCTGCTGCCTGTCTGCTTGAGAACACTGTTTCTACTTGATAACATAAGTTTAAAAACAAAACAAAACAAGCAAGCAACCTTTTCTGGTACAAAGAAGTTGAGAGAAAAAAGAGGGAGAGTTTTTGTAATGAAAAGTTTGTTTATGAAACCTATATTTAAAGGTCTGTTTTTCCACATATTAAAAATGAGCATGACCCAGCTGTGAAATGAATTAAAATAAAACTGTGGTATAAGGTGATCATCCCATGGGTGGAGGAGTCTGGCGGGCTACAGTCCATAGGGTTGCAAAGAGTTGGACACGACTGAGAGACTTGACTTTCACTTTATAGGTTGATCATAACCTTCAGATGCTTAAAGGAGTAAAACATTAAGCAGTAAAACACTTTGTGTGAAATGTCGCTTTATGTCACCAGGAGTGGAAGCAGCTGGGATCAGTCACTTGATGTTGAATGTTACCTGGAGCTTTGGATCCTCAGTTAATGAGCTAATCCTTTCGAGGGTGAAAAATGGCTCCCTCAATTCCTGTGTCTGTTGGTATGGGAGGAACTGGTCATTGTCTGAAACTACTTGTTGGGTCTTTGAAATAGAGGTGGGGATAGCTAAAATTTGGGCATTTTATAGTTAAGAATTTGAGCAACCTGCAGGAGAAGTTCCAGTATCTAGACAGGCAGGAATCTGGGTTGGTCTTTACCAAATGATGGGTGAAGTGGCTTGCTGACAACTTGTCCAGTGCTCTTCCATGATGGTAATTTTTAAATGGCATTTTGCTCCTCGTAGGGTAGTGGAATCCATTGCTTGCTTGCAAAATTTGTAAATAGCAGCTTTTATGGTACAGTTTATGGAACCAATGTGGACTGGAACACCTTAATTAGGCCACTGTAAGAATGAAATGTGTCTCACTTACACCAGGCAGAATCCTCCATGGAAGTTCTGCGGAGAGAGTTTTTGACAGCTGTAAGTTGAGTGTGGAGCAGAGCCACGCCACCAGCTGCACATGGAATCTGTAATAAAAACGGGCAAGAGCCGTTCAAAGAGAATTGACGCAGTTAGCTTCACTTACATTCTGTCCGCATTCTCTGAATTACCTCCGGACTCTCTCTTTCCACCTTTCTCCTGTTCATAGCCAAATCAGCTCTTGTATAGCAAATAGTCCTTTATTCATGCCTTATTTGTAAGGGCTTTTGCTTGGAATTTTAACGATTATTTTTTTCTAGCTAAAAAATGAACATGAATGTGAGCAAAGGAGGGACTGACTGTCTTTCTCTTCTGGAGTATCTACCTTATACAAGCAGAATGTATAGTGCAGGAGAGCAGCTGACAATATCATATATTCTTTGCTACTTTTCTTTCTCAGGCAAGTCCTCTGTTGCTGGTGTCTAGAGGTATATAGTTTATTTAAGTAGAAACAGCTGACAATATGGACATGAGTAATGATGACCAATTAGTAAAAAAAAAAAAAAGATTAAAAGAATTTATTCTCCCATCATGAAATAGTTGCACAAAAAAGAGCTTTGACATTATCTTGTGTTACTAGATTATGAATCTTTAAAAAAATTTTTATTGATGTATAGTTGTTTTACAGTGTTGTATTCATTTCAGGTATACCACAAATTGAATATATCTGTGTATGTATATATTTATTCTTTTTCAGGTTCTTTTTAAATAGTATTTATTTAATTGACTGTACTGGGTCCTAGTTGAGGCATGCAGGATCTAGTTCCCTGACTGGGAATCAAACCTAGGCCCCCCTGCATTGGGAGTGCAGAGTCTTAGCCACAAGAGAAGTCCCTCAGATTCATTTCCATTATTGGTAATTACGAGATATTGAGTACAGTCCCCTGTGCTATATACTAGGTCCTTGTTGGCAATCTATATTTTATATATAGTAGTGTGTATATGTTAATCCCAAACTCTTAATTTATCTTTCCTCACCCCCTTTCCCCTTTGGTAATGATAACTTTTCAGTTTTATTTTATATTGGACTGTAGTTGATTTACAATGTTGTGTTAGTTTCAGATGTACAGCAAAATGATTGTTATACATATACATGTATCTGTTCTTTTCAAATTCTTTTCCCATTTATATTATTACAGAATATTGAGTAGAGTTACCTCTGCTATACAGTAGGTCCTTGGTGGTTATTTTAAATATAGTAATGTATATCTGTCAATTTCAAACTCCCAGTTTATCGCTTCTCCCCACCTTTCCTCTTTGTAGATGTTTTCTATATCTGTGACTCTATTTCTGTTTATAAATAAGTTCATTTGTATATATTTTTTTAGATTCTACATATAAGAGGTATCATATGATATTTTTCTTTCTCTGACTTCACTTTCTTCTGACTTCACTTCACTGGTATGACAATCTCTAGGTCCATCCATGTTGCTGGAAAGGGCATTATTTCATTCGTTTTTTATGGCTGATTAATAAGGAGACCCAACCAGTCCATCCTAAAGGAGATCAGTCCTGGGTGTTCATTGGAAGGACTGATGTTGAAGCTGAAACTCCAATACTTTAGCCACCTCATGTGAAGAGTTGATTCATTGGAAAAGACCCTGATGCTGGGAAGGATTGAGGGCAGGAGGAGAAGGGGACGACAGAGGATGAGATGGCTGGATGGCGTCACCGACTCGATGGACATGAGTTTGGGTAAACTCCAGGAGCTGGTGATGGACAGGGAGGCCTGGCGTGCTGCGATTCATGGGCCTGCAAAGAATCGAACATGACTGAGCGACTGAACTGACTGAATAATCCATTGCATATATTTACTGCATCTTTTTTATTTTTTATTTTATTTATATTTTGGCTGCACCTCACGACATACAGGATCTTAGTTCCCTGACCAGAGATCAAACCCACACCCCCTGCAGTGGAACCACAGAGTCCTAACCCCTGGACTCCAGGAAAGTCCCTACCATATCTTCCTTATCCATTCTTCTATGGATAGATGTTCAGGTTGCTTCCATGTCTTGGCTGTTGTAAATAGTGTTGCTGTGAATGTTGGGGTGCATATATCTTTTCAAATTAGTTTTCTCCAGATACATGCCCCACAGTGGGATTGTAGGATCATATAGCAACTTAAGATTTAGACTTTTGAGGAACCTCCAAACTGTTCTCCATAGTAGCTATACCAATTTACATTACCACCAACAGTGTAGGAGGGTCAGGTTATGAATCCTGTTGGGTGTCAGTCATTTACTTTTCATTTATTTATTCACTCTTTCTTGACTTCCCTGGTGGCTCAGATGGTAAAGTGTCTGCCTACGATGCAGGAGGTCCGGGTTCGATCCCTGGGTCGGGAAGATCCCCTGGAGAAGGAAATAGCAACCCACTCCAGTACTCTTGCCTGGAAAATCCCATGGACAGAGGAGCCTGGTAGGCTCCAGTCCATGGGGTCACAAAGAGTCGGACACGACTTAGCGACTTCACTTCTTTCTATACATATTTATTCTGTGCCTACTATGGTCCAGCTCTGCATGAAGCACTGGAGACAGACTAATGCATCAGTCATGGAACTTAACAAACACTGAAACTTGTTGACATAATGAACTACGATGGCGATGAAAGTTTGAGAGAGAAGTACGGTGGGCTTTGTGAATGTTAGACAAGGGGCTATCTAATACGGATAAGCTTGGTCAGACGGCAGTCTGGAAGCTGCCTCAAGTCTTGATTAGTACTTATAAAAATACATAGATGAACAGGTAACTGTGAAATAGCATTTCTAGAAAAATATTTATAGAGAAATGTAGCTGTGTGTCCAGAGAATCTAGAGTGAGTGAACGGGAATACTTGTAGGACAGAACAGTGATTAACAGAGATCGTTGGTCACCTATTTTGTTTAAAGTGGAGGCCATCTCCCTGGAAAACAGATTCAGGGTTTGTTTTGCTGATTGAGCCCTGAGAAACGGTGGTTGCTGGTACCATTTTCCAGCATCCTTTATAAGACTTAAGTATTCTGGGTAGCAAACACCTTTAGCAGAGTTTCCCCACAAGTTTACTTTTGCAATTCATTTGACAAGCTTTCCATGTTTCCCCATCCTATTTTATCTTGTTGATTTTAGTATATTTAGTTTTCCCTAAACTCTCCACCTGATATCCACAAATTTGCCTCTTCTGTCTTGGTGTCATTGGAAATGGGTTGATGATGCTTTGTCTGCCTTCATCTTGTCTGATAAAGCTGCTTAACATGACAGGGCCAAATGCAAAGCCAGGTGCTCACCCCAGAGGTCCCCCTTCAGGCTGACATCACTCTGTTAGTAAGATGTTCAACTAGATTTGAATTTCCAGGACTGTGCCGCCAGCAATACAGTATAATGTGGGCCAGTTCCCTGGGGAGTAGGGGAGCACTGGCTGGGGACACCAGAGTTTTCAACTGCCATGGAATGGCAGACCAGCCTGTGAAATGAGAAGCAGAAATGAGTGTTGAGGCTGAAAAGCATCTTACCTGTCCCAGCAACTGCAAACTGAAGGAGTCACAGACTGTGGAAACCAGGACTTTCCAGAGCTTCACATGTATCTAACACCATATTTATTGGCCATCTCAACTGGTTGTCCTCTGGGGACCTCAAAGCAAACAAGGTGCAATTTGGACTCATCCTTCCCCATCCCCCAAAACTGTCAACCCCTGCCTTTTTTTCCTATTAACAGTTCTTTTTCCCTCTTGATCCATCTTCCACGTTATTTTCAGAGTGATCTAACACACTTATTATAACATTGTCCCTTCCTTGGTTCACGATTTGTTACTGGCTACCTTTGTATATGCAGGATAAAATCTGAATGCCTCCATGGGAATGACTGCCCATGATCTGACCTCACGCAAGCTACCAGCTTCCTTTTTGACTCACCGTGTTATTAATTTACATCACACTGAATGTCTTGTTTTCTTGTTATGCTTCCCCTTCTCTTTGCATATTTTATTCTCTCTGGTCAGAACTTTATCTCCCTGAGAGCTTCCTTTGCTAACTGCAAGCCTCACTTCCAGGACCACATGCACTGTGAAGCCTGGAGAGACTTTACAGAGAAGTCTTCAGAGGCTCTTTTGGATGGGCTCAGCATTGGCTGACCCCAACGCTCAGATTAAACCACCAATACTACCATTTTAGTGCTGACTGTGGCTGTTGTAATTGTGTTTTTCTCCTGAAGGCAGGGTCTGTGTCATTCCAACTTTGAACTTCTAGCACCTCATAGAGTGTCTAGCTCTTGGAAGGTGCTTATGGGATGCCGGACAGCTGAGTAAGACTAGTGCTAGGCACCTCTGGAAATGAAAGATGAGCAGGGACTGTTTGTGAGTTTGGACCCCAAGATAAAGACAGAAGGACAAGTTTCCCCTTTGTAAATGTTCCTGCTGCACCTCTGTCATAGTTCTGTCTAATCTATCCTATGGCAGAGGTGGCTAGTGGTTCAGCTGTATCCATTCTTTAATTCTTCCTTTAGTAATATTGGGTTGGCCAAAAAGTTCTTTTGGGTATTTCCATAAGATGTGATGGATGAATCCGAATGAACCTTTTGGCCAACCCAATAGAACTGCAGTTTAGCTGGTTGTGTGGTTTCCCAGCCAGAGAGTACATTTGTCACATTCCCTTACAAGATGTGGCCATGCAGTAAAGTTCTCACAAATATGATATGAGAAGGAGATATGTGTGGCAATTTCATGTTATAACCTTAAAAGGAGTAAAGTGTGGTCTCTTCGACATTCTCTTGCTCTCCATTGGCTCTTCTGTAGACGTGATGCAGACTGTACAGCATCGATCTATCTTGTTATGGAAACATGGGGTTGAAGATGGCAGAACTGTGCTACCAGTCCTGGATGACCAGCTCCTAAACTATGATCACAGAAGAGAAACTTATGACTTGTCTAACCTATTGTAGTTTTGGATCTCTGTAGAGACTGGACCGAAATAATAAGTACCTTTTAAATAAATTGTGTTCAGGAATGACTCTGTTATTTAGCAGAACATGCCTTGGCATGTACCTTTATATGTTTGTTTGAAAATTTTGAAAAATTTCAAAAATACACAGTTATAATAATCTTTTTGTAATACATGCTTCATATTTTATCTTTTTAAGTTATAAGTTGTTATATTTAGAGTCAATACTCAACCTCTGATGTAGTACTTTTTTTTTCCTTCAGAAGCCACCTCTATTCTGATTTTATATTTATAATTCCATGTATACTTTTATATTGGCTTCCCCAGTGGGTCAGCAGTAAAGAATCTGCCTACAATGCAGGTGATGTGGATTCGATCCCTGGGTCAGAACGATCCCCTGGAGGAGGGCATGGCAAGCAACTCCCATATTCTTGCTTGGAGAATCCCATGGACATTGGAGCCTGGAAGGCTACAGTCCATAGGTTCACAAAGTCCATTGGACACAACTGAAGCAACTGAGCATACACACATGCATACTTTTACACTTTTAACTACATTTTTATGTGCCTCTAAATACATATAGCATTTTTGTATATTAAAAAATACTTCATTCTTATGAGATTTTTGTGAATTGTATACATTGATTTATATATGGTTGGTTCACATTTTAACTACTATGTAATATTTCATTGAATGAATGTAATTCACTTTAGTGATCCTCTTATTGATGAATTTTGATGTTGCTTCTCATTTTTAACTATTATGAACATTTGCTGCAAGAACACCCTGTACATGTATTTTGTGGTCACATGCAATAGAGATAATGAGGTAGAACCAATATTTGAATAGCTACTAACTAAGGGTTTCCAAAAATGAGAAAAGATATTAAGTCAGCTAAAATTTGAGAGATGTATAAACCCCAGAACAGGTTGATGGAATGGTCCATCATTTTGAACATTTGCAGATATCATGGCAGTGGCAAGGGAGTTCTGGCAGGTTTTACACTGCTGATTAAAGTTCTGGCCTAAAAGTGATATGTGGTATTTCTTCTGACAATTCTTTGTCAGAACTAGTCACACGACCCTACCCAACCATAGGGAACCAGGAATCTGGTCCAGTGTGTACCCAGGAAAGGAGAGTTAGGATATTTGACAGTCAACATGTTATTACCATAAGCTCAAACCATAGCTCTATTAAAATCAACTCCAAAAGCAAACAATTCAATTTCTACTTGACCAGACTTCTCGGGATTGATAATAACAGCAAGTAAGTGTTAGTCACTCAGTTGTGCCCGACTCGTTGCGACCCCATGGACTGCAGCCCACCAGGCTCCTCTGTCCATGCGATTTTCCAGACAAGGATACTGGAGTGGATTGCCATTTCCTTCTCCAGGGGATCTTCCCAACTAGGAATCAAACCTGGGTCTCCTGCACTGCAGGCAGATTCTTTACCAACTGAGCTACAACAGAAGCCCAAGTGGCATTAAGTGCCAACTATCATCCCAGCTTCCCTGGTGGCTCACACAGTAAAGAATCTGCCTGCAATTCAGGAGACCTAGGTTCATTCTCTGGGTTGGGATGATCCCCTGGAGAAAGGGAATGGCTACCCACTCCAGTATTCTTTCCTGGAGAATTCTGTGACAGAGGAGCCTGCGGGACTACAGTCCATGGGGTCGCAAAGAGTCGGACACGACTGAGAGACGCTTTAACTTGTTCATCTTCTCAGCTCTGGGTTTTCTTTTCCTCATTTGTTAAATATTCCCAGCAGCCCTAGGGGGAGGTAGTATTATTCTTCCCATCTTACAAATGAGGAAACTGAGAAAGAATAAGTAACTAGGTCAAAGAACTCTAGGGGGCTGGAGAAGGTGGGTGTAAACTCCAGAGCTGGCCTGGGACTCTTCACCATACATAGACCACCTCAGTGAGTCCTCAAAGCCTCTGCTCTGAGGCCTCCTTGTCTAATAGAACCAGAGATGAAGGCCTCTCTCTGCCTCTCCTCACAGTTTAAAGCCACTAGACTCCTCTCCAGAATAGAGTTTAGCAACATTATGCTCCCACAGTAAGTGTTCAAAGCACCTCAGTGTTCTAGTCGGGAGATGAAACAGCTGTTTCCTCCGAATGGCTTATACTGAAATGTAAATGAACAAGGACGTTAGGAAAAAAAGAGGAAAATAGATTTAAGTTCTTGCCTTTTAAAATTTTTATCATTTCCCATCCAAGCTTACTGTTTTTGTTTAATCTTGCCATTCCTTTTCTTCTTCCTTGTATGCTCTTTTTCTTAGGGATATGCAAACTTTATTAGTCAGCTCCTCTTTCAAGCTCTGTATGCTTTTGTGTTTGAGAATTGGGAATCAGGTACTTTTACTGTCAGCCCCGGGGTGGATCTGAGCAGGAGGACGCTTTATGAATAATCAAGGTTGACATCTCCGACGCCGTTCCTTCATTATAAATATTGTTAAAGGAGCTGTGACCACCGTGGGCTCCCACTGAACAGAATGTGCACAGGGAGGCAGATGCAGCCTTTGATTTCAGTTCTTTGCTGGTTATCACTTCACTGATGACCCTGGCATTGACAGGTCTCTTAGATTTGGCTGCCTTTTTTTTTTTTTCCCCAGAAAGTTTCTCCTCAATTAGCGTAAGTGTTTGGTCTGCAGGAAGCTGGGTTCATCTCGCCAACTCCAAAGGCTAAGAACCATAGTTAATATTAGTGCTTGGGCATTGCCTGTGCCTGAATCCCTAATGAATGCTGAGCTGCTTTGTGACTTTAACCATTTTAATTCCATTCGGGTTAGGTATAGCACTGTTCTCTCTTTCAGGGAGAAAACATATTCTAGTGCTTCAGGTCTTTGGCCCTTCTCCTCACCTCCTGAGAAAGCTCAAGCACCACAAAGGCATCAGCATTCCATTCCTATTCCTATCTCTATTCAATGCCTCCTCCCACCTAAACCCCATTAATCTCTGATCACATTGTTAGCCAACGATCCTTTGGATTATCTTTGTTATCTTGACACGGTTTTCATTTTCAAAATGGAGGAGATAGGGAACTGGAGTTTATATCACATGAGTAGAACTTTGTAAATTTCCTGTCTTCTCACCTCCCCTACTCTGTCGCCTTCTATTCACCAACCCAATAGATTCCCCCAAATATTACAGAACCTGCTAAGAAATGTTATGGACTTCATCTCATTTAATTGTCTCGGTAACCCTATGAGGAAGGTGATACTGTTTTTATTCCAGTGTCCTTAAAAGACATAAAAACTCAGGCTTGGGGAGTGAGAGGACTTGCCAAGGTCACATAATGAGTCACAGAATCTGAAATAAAATGCTCAGCCTCTAATTTCAATCATGGACTCTCCTGCCTCATCCAGGTTTTTAGCAATGTTTGCCATGCATTCATTCTGCCAACATCATTGAGCACTTGTTTATGTCAGGCACTGGGATTACAAAGATAAATATTAATAAAACAGTAGCTCAGATCCTGGTGAGGGAAAAATCTCTGTTAACTGGTGGTTATGATAGTAATTTACTAAGATATTCAACAGTGCAATGGTTGAAATAGGGGGTCATGGAGAAGAGCTGTGTATCGTGCTCTCAGGGGCTCAGGGAAGCCTTCTTGGAGGAGGTGATATCTGGGTATGAGTGTTAAAGATAAAAAGGTAAATCTCATTGGAATGGAACTGAGAGTCTGCTTTCAGGTAGAGGGAGGGGATAGAGATTCCTTCATTTTCTAGGCCCTTTAAAAACACTTCAAATACTTTGGAGTAATCCTGCTAAAATTTTGATGTGTGTATATACATGTGTGTGCTTGAGGTTCAAAACACTCACGTCTCCAAATGCAGAAGTGCAGTTTTTGATTTGTCAGATATGGGTGTAGGGAAGACAAGAGTAGTAGCAGGTTTTGGAAGGAAATTTAGGTGTTTAGTTCTGGGTACATGGAAATTCAGATGTTTGTAGGACATTCAAGTGAAGATACACAGGCATTTGGCTGAGAAGTGGCCAACTGGAATGTAAGAAACCAGGGCTGGAGCTGTAAATTTTGGAATCATAAACTGATCCAGAAAGGCAGTGAAATCTGCATGCAAGCAGACAGATGAGAAGAAATCCAAATTTTGAGCCCTGAAAAATATCAGCGTTTAGGGGACAAGTAGAGAAAAAGTGATTAAGGAGGTGGGAAGAAAACAAGGAGACTGTGGTATCATGAAACCCTAGGAAACAGAACATCAGGAGAGAGGGCTCAGTATAGTCTAATGTTGCTTTCCAGGACATAACTGTCAGTGACGCATGGCCATTGGATCTGGCATCTGGGAAGCACTATCAGCCTGTGGAGAGCAATTTCAGTGGGGTGTGGGTCAGTCTCTAGGCTGCCAGAGTGGAGAAGTGAACAGAGGATAGGTATAAAGTTTATAACCCTGTTATGAATTGGCCTTTGAAAAAAAATGACTCTACCACTTTTTCTATTAGTTTCTCTGAAGAACAAGATAGATGTAGGAAAGTATTTGCAGAGGGATATCGTGTTGATGGAGGAGATTTTAAGGTGAAAGAGGGCATTGGGATGCTGAATGAATGTGTGTAGCAGACAGGGAAGAGGTAACCAGCTGAGTGCCTCTCCAAAGTAGGGGAAGGATGGTGGAGTCCCAGGCCAAGATGGAAGGGTTAGCCTAAGCCGGAGGAGGAATCCTCTTCTCTGTCGATAGGGAGGTCTGAAGAATGGCTCTGGAAAGTTAATAAGAGTCAAAGCCCAAGGATAATTAGCTGCATGCTGTGTGTCGTGTATGTAAGCAAGCCATTGTAGTCCCAATACTACACAGATGGGGGGAGGGAGGCTGAAGAAGTCCAGTAAGTTTCCCAAGCCACAGCTGGTGGAGCAGAACTGAAACTGGAATATGGGCAGTGTCACTGCAGAGCCTGCTCTCCGACCACACACCCAGCTGTGTCAGGCTCGTGACCCAGGCAAGAATTGGGAAGCTTTGGGAAACCATGGCAGAAAGTCTGACTTGGGTCTCCTTTGTTTGTTTTTTTTTTTTTGTATTTTGTTGTTCATTGCTGAGTTGTGCCCGACTCTTTTCAACCCCATAGACTGCAGCACGCCAGGCCTCCCTGATCTTCACCATCTCCTGAAGCTTGCTCAAACTCATGTCCATTGAGTTGGTAATGCCATCCAACCATCTCACCTTCTGTCATCCCCTTCTCATCCTGCCTTCAATCTTTCCCAGCATCAGGGTCTTTTCTAATGAGTCGGATCTTTGCATCAGGTGGCCAAAGTATTGGCGCTTCAGCTTCAGCATCAGTTCTTCCAATGAATATTTAGGACTGGTTTCCTTTAGGATTGACTGGTTTGATCTCCTGGCAGTCCAGGGGCTCTCAAGAGTCTTCTCCAACATCACAGTTCAAAAGCATCATTTCTTTGACACTCGGCCTTCTTTACGGTCCAACTTTCACATCCATACGTGACTACTGGAAAATCCCTAGCTTTGACTAGATGGACCTCTGTTGGCAAAGAAATGTCTCTGCTTTTCAATATGGTGTCTAGATTTGTCATAGCTTTTTGTTTTTATCAATATCCTTTTTAGTTTGTATTAATTTTCATTGGAGTATAATTGCTTTACAATGTTATGTTAGTTTCTACTGTGCAACAAAGTGAATCAGCTATACATGTGCACATGTCCTCTATTTTTTGGATTTCCTTCTCATTCAGGTCACCACAGAGCACTGAGGAGTGTTCCCTGAGCTATACAGTAGGTTCTCATTAGTCATCTATGTTATGCATAGTATCAGTAGTGTATATGTGTCAATTCCTATGTCCCAACTCATGCCACACCCCCTTCCTCCTGGGTGTCCTTTGTTGTCCTAGGTAGTTCTCTCCCTAAACTGGCTGTCTCTTTCTAGCTCATGAATATTAATTCACTTTGGTCCTTGAAGTTCAGTTAATGTGTGTATTTTGAGGGTGTTGATATCTGATACCTCTTTATCCGTTATCAGCATCTATTCATCATCTCTGATTTATTCTGTGTAGTCATCAATGTTTTTCACATTAGAATGTTCAAATGAATTTTAGGGGAGCTGTGCCTTTTCTGTAAGAATTTAAAATTTTTTGTTAATTTTTGTTAGGAACTCTTAGTATAACTATACTTTGGGTCACTTCAAGGATCACCTTGTAGTTAGTCCTGTCCTACAATTCCAGTTCCAAGTTGCATTTGTGTTATAATTGCATTGGCACCAAGAACCCAACTATGATGATTGATTTGGGCTAGTGAGAAAAGATCAGAGGCTTGAGATAAAAAATAATATATCTATACCAAGTGAAGGTTAAATGGCCCCAGTGAACAAATATTTAGTGCTGGGCACTATGAAAGAAAAGGTACAGGAAGAATCTAGAAATCAGCCACATTTTCAGGGAGATTATATTCTATTTGGGAAAGTTAGACTAACATAAATGAAACCAGTTGGTAAGTTTTTAGGGTTTAAGGGGATGGGATTTTGCTAGTGTTCTCTGATAAATGTTAGAAAGAGAAAAGTGACTTGTGCTTAAGGTCAAATGATATGTCCTATTCCGTTCAAACATATCTTATCACTAAGTTGAGCATTGAAACTGGGTATTCCATTGAGCCTGTGGGAACAGAGTAGAAAGTGATCAGGTTTGTCGTCCCAGTTGTACTCCTATCTCAGAGGAGGTAGAGAAATGAAGGCCATACCTGAGAGCCAACTGACTGGGGGAAGGGGGTAAAGAGACGTCAGCCAGGCTGCTAAGGACCACCCTGTCTTGTCAGTGGCCTGTCAGATATCTAAATCTGACCAGAGCAGTAACTCCTCCTTGCTTGGAGGGAGCAGAGTTGGTAAGTAGTACAGAGGAGGATCTGGTGGGGGGTAAAGGGGTTGCAAGTTACTCCCCTCCTGCATGGTCGGGGAGGCACCAATACATAGGAGTTCCAGGGCATTTAGAGTCACTGCCAGTGTGGGAGTCTGGACAGCACAGGTTGTATAGCTCAGCTTTTCAAGAACAGAATTCAATTTGTTTTCCCAGAGGGGATTAAGCTAAGGAATCAATTCACATGTACAAAGCCCCCAAGAGACTGATGTGTAAACTGGAGTCTTGATGAGTTACTTGGCGGTGGGAGAGTGTGGCTGGCAGACTCTCCTTTGTGTTTATATACTCAGAAGATTGTGCTACACGTGATAAGGTTGCTCCATGAGTCCCAGGTCTGCGGAGAGGAACTGAAGATTCTTGAGTGAAGACTTGATGAATTGCCCTTCTCCCATCCAAGGACTTGTTTGTCATAGAAGTTGGCATTATCTAGAATTAGAGCATCAATATCGTGGACAATTTTACTGTAAACTAGAAGCAATTGTCATTACATTTCTTAAGGTAATGCATGTGCCAAGTTTGTTGATCATCTGATGATAGCTATTATTTGGATTGACACATTGCAGAGAACATTTCGGGTTGGCACCTTAAGTCTTATATCACAAGTCATCCATAACTGTAGGTAACAACCTAGGATGATTTCCCCAGATGGCCAATGGATTAATAATGCATTAATGCATTAATAATATGCAATAATATTATGCTCTTATTTCAGTTTCTTAGAGTAATATCTTTTCTCCTGGGCCCATAATTCTGGATATACCCTGTATTTGGAGCTTAGCACTTCAGTGTTTTGAGCACAGTTTAGAGCAGACTAAAAGAAAGGCAATTAATTAACATTGCCAAGTACTATGTTAAGAAATTCAGAGTTGCCTGGTGAAGTAGAAGAATACCCATGTTAGTCCTTAGGAAGGTAAGCTCTGGAAAGGTTGGGAGGAATGGTCAGGAACTCTGTCCAAGGACACATGGCTGGAAGTAGATGACCTTGGAGTCTAGATTAGTCCTGCATCCAAAGGAAGCACTTTAGGAATTCAAAATTTATCTCTGCCAGTTAAGGTTTCATCAACAGAAAATTGGATTAAAGATTTACTGAGCATGGCCCCACCCATCAGAACAAGACCCAGTTTCCCCCACATTCAGTCTCTCTCAACAAGAGGCTTCCGTAAGCCTCTTATCCTTATGTGTCAGAGGGCAGACAGAATGAATACCACAATCACAGAAAACTAACCAAACTGATCACATGGGCCACAGCCTTGTCTAACTCAATGAAACTATGAGCCGTGCTGTGTAGGGCCACCCAAGACAGATGGTGGAGAGTTCTGACAAAATGAGGTCCACTGGAGAAGGGAATGGCAAACCACTTCAGTATTCTTGCCTCGAGAGCTCCATGAACAGTATGAAAAGGCAAAAAGGTATGACACTGAAAGATGAACTCCCCAGGTCGGTAGGTGCCCAATAGGCTACTGGAGAACAGTGGAGAAATAACTCCAGAAAGAATGAAGAGACAGAGCCAAAGCAAAAACAACGCCCAGTTGTGGATGCGACTGGTGATGGAAGTAAAGTCTGATGCTATGAAGAACAATATTGTGTAGGAACCTGGAATATTAGGTTCATGAATCAAGGTAAATTAGAATTGGTCAGACAGGAGATGGCAAGAGCGAACATCAACATTTTAGAAATCAGCGAACTCAAATGGACTGGAATGGACAAATTTAATTCAGATGACCATTATATCTACTATTGTGGGCAAGAATCCCTTAGAAGAAATGGTGTAGCCCTCATAGTCAACAAAAGAGTCCAAAATGGAGCACTTGGGTGCAGTCTCAAAAATGACAGAATAATCTCTGTTCGTTTCCAAGGCAAGTAATTCAATACCACAGTAATCCAAGTCTATGCCCCGAACCACTAATGCCAAAGAAGCTGAAGTTGAATGGTTCTATGAAGACCTACAAGACCTTCTAGAACTAACACCCAAAAAAGATATACTTTTCATTATAGGGGGTTAAAAGTAGCAAGACAAGAGATACCTGGCAAATTTGACCTTGGAGTACAAAATGAAGCAGGGCAAAGGTTAACAGAGTTTTGCCAAGAGAACGCACTGGTCATAGCAAACACCCTCTTCCAACAACACAAGAGATGACTCTACACATGGACATCACCAGATGGTCAATACCAAAATCAGATTGATTATTTTCTTTGCAGCTAGAGATGGAGAAGCTCTGTACAGTCAGCAAAAACGAGACTGGGCAGCTGACTGTGGCTCAGATTATGAACTCCTTATTGAAAAATTGAGACTCAAATTGAAGAAAGTAGGGAAAACCACTAGACCATTCAGGTGTGACATAAATCAAATCCCTTACAATTATACAGTGGAAGTGACAAATAGACTCAAGGGATTAGATCTGATAGACAGAGTGCCTGAAGAACTATGGATGGAGGTTCGTGACATTATACAGGAGACAGTGATGAAAACCATCCCCCAGAAAAAGAAAAGCAAAAAGGCAAAATGGCTGTCTGAGGAGGCCTTATAAATAGCTGTGAAAAGGAGAGAAGCTAAAGGCAAAGGAGAAAGGGAAAGATATACCCATTTGAATGCAGAGTTCCAAAGAATAGCAGGGAGAGATAAGAAAGACTTCCTCAGTGATCAATGCAAAGCAATAGAAGAAAACAAAAGAATGAGAAAGACTAGAGATCTCTTCAAGAAAATGAGAGATACCAAGGGAACATTGCATGCGAAGATGGACACAATAAAGGATAGAAATGGAAGGGACCTAACAGAAACAGAAGATATTAAGAAGAGGTGTCAAGAATACACAGAAGAACTGTACAAAAAAGATCTTCGTGACCCAGGCAATCACGATGGTGTGATTACTCACCCAGAGCCAGACATCCTGGAATGTGAAGTCAAGTGGGCCTTAGGAAGCATCACTACCAACAAAGCTAGTGGAGGTGATGGAATTCCAGCTGAGCTATTTCAAATCCTAAAAGATGATGCCGTGAAAGTGCTACACTCAATATGCCAGAAAATTTGGAAAACTCAGCAATGACCACAGGACTGGAAAAGGTCAGTTTTCATTCCAATCCCAAAGAAGGGCAGTGCCAAAGTATGTTCAAACTACTGCACAATTGCACTCATCTCACATGGTAGCGAAGTAATGCTCAAAATTCTCCAAGCTAGGCTCAACAGCACGTGAACCGTGAACTTCCAGATGTTCAAGCTGGATTTAGAAAAGGCAGAGGAACCAGAGATCAAATTGCCAACATCTGTTGAATCATCAAAAACACAAGAGAATACCAGAAAAACATCTACTTCTGCTTTATTGATTACGCCAAAGCTTTTGACTGTGTAGATCACAACAAACGGGAAAATTCTTAAAAAGATGGGAACACCAGACCACCTGACCTGCCTCCTGAGAAATCTATATGCAGGTCAAGAAGCAACAATTAGAACTGATCATGGAGCAACAGACTGGTTCCAAATTGAGAAAGGAGTATGTCAAGGCTGTATATTGTCAGCCTGGTTATTAACTTACATGCAGAGTACATCATACATAATGCCATGCTGGATGAAGCACAAGCTGGAATCAAGATTGCCGAGAGAAATATCAATAACCTCACATCTGCAGATGTCACCACCCTTATGGCAGAAAGCAAAGAACTATAGAGCCTCTTGATGAAAGTGAAAGAGGAGAGTGAAAAAGCTGGCTTAAAGCTCAACATTCAAAAAATGAAGATCATGGCATCTGGTCCCATCACTTCATGGCAAATAGATGGGGAAACAATGGAAATAGTGACAGGCTTTATTTTGGGGGGCTCCAAAATCACTGCAGATGGTGACTGCAGCCATGAAATTAAAAGATGCTTGCTTCTTGAAAGAAACGCTATGACCAACCTAGACAGCATACTAAAAGCATAGACATTACTTTGCCGACATAAGTCCACCTAGTCAAAGCTATGGTTTTTCCAGTAGTCATATACGGATGTGAGATATGGACTATAAAAAAAGCTGAAGAGCACTGAAGAATTGATGCTTTTGTACTGTGGTGTTGGAGAAGACTTTTGAGAATCCCTTAGACTATAAGGAGATAAAACCAGTCATTCCTAAAGGAAATCAGTCCTGAATATTCATTGGAAGGACTGATGTTGAAGCTGAAACTCCAATAACTTTGGCCACCTGATGCAAAGAACTAACTCCTTGGAAAAGACCCTGATGCTGGAAAAGGTCAAAGGCAGGAGGAGAAGGGGATGACAGAGGATGAGATGGTTGGATGGCATCACTGGCTCAATGGACATGAATTTGAGTAAGCTCCGGGAGTTGGTGATGGACAGGGAATCCTGGCATGCTGCAGTCCATGGGGGTTGCAAAGAGTCAGATACGACTGAGCAGCTGAACTGAACTGACCTAATGTTTCACATAAGAGTTAAGACTTCAGGTGACTCCTGAAAGACAAGGAGGAGTAGGAAGAGGAGAAACATTTTGTTTAATGAACCAGTCTGCATTGTCCTAGCTAACCCACCTCTGGGTTCTTGCGTTACATTTCAGCTGCTACACTTTTCAAAGAATAGATAAACTGGAGTGCATTTAAAATAATGGTTCTCAGCCTTTAATCCACTATGGATCATGTGGTTTATCACATTCACAGAAGCAAAATACTCACCTGGGTATTTTTAATTTCTTCCTGGTCCCTGGCACAGAATAATATAGAAAGTGTTATCCTTAATTCTGGGTGCAGTTGCTATAGCTGCTCACCCTTTCTTTTCTTATTGATCACAAGAATGTGATTCTTACAAAATCCTGGTTAAAATCATCTGACCCAGAGATTAGATAGCAGGACAGTGATAGAACCAAAAACATGTTCTATGAGGAATAATTCAAGGAGCAAAGCATCTTTAGAATGGAGTGTTGAGGATATGGTAGGGGGTTTCACATATTTTGTGGACTGTCATAGGAAGGGATTATATTTGTCCAATGAGGCTCAAAGGACTATAACTAAGATCAAGGATTAAAGCTGTAGAAGAACTGACTCAGAACAAGGAAAACATTTTTAAATTGGTTTGAGAAGACAGAATGATCTCTGGTCCAAAGGTAGGAAGCTCCCCATTGCTGGGGCTGTTGGAACAAGGGCTGACAACCACTTGCTACAGATGTTGCTTAAGAGACCCAGGCTCTGGGTGGATGTGCCTTAAAGCTCGTTTCCAGCGTATCATTTCCAGATGTGATTTAAAACTCATTTCATCTCTGGAATTCTAAAACTAATAATTTGAAAAAGTATATTTTGACTTTCTATTACCTATCAAGCACCACCGTATTAGTAGTCTGATTCATAACCCACAAATTAAAAAATCTAAATATTTGGCCGGTAGGAATCCAGCTGTGCATTTTATCTTTAAAACTCCAAAGCCAAAAAGGTCCTGGTTTCCAAAGAGATTACAAAGTTGATTGTAGATTATTGATTGTGTTTGAAAAAAGTATCCTTGAAAAGAGAAGTTTTTCAGGAGCCATTACATTAGAATAAAGGAGTCCTTGAGAATAAAGGGGCTTTAAGAACAGAGGAGTCCTTGGTATTTGTCAAGAGTTTCACCATCCCCCCATCCCACGCTTATGATAAATGATTATTAAAGTAAGTTATCTGTTTTCCCTCGAAGATTTAGTACATAAAAGCCATGGGAATATATAAAATTGCTTCCAGAAAGAGTATAGAGTAAGAAAGGGCTAAGTAGTCTGAGATTGTCCCTCTCTGTGTGGCATTTCCTGTTTATCACACATTGAAACCTTTGCTTGGTTTGTTATAAGTGATCTTTAGCTTTCAAGTGTTTGTAGAACAAAGCAGTCTTTCTTTTTTATTTTTATTGGAGTATAGTTAATTTGCAGTATTGTATTATTTTCCAGTGTATGGTAAAGTGATTCATTTTTACATATATATTTTTCCAGATTCTTTTCCGTTAAAGATTATTACAAGATACTGAATATAATATCCTGTGCTATACAGTAAATCTTTGTTGTTTATCTATTTTGTATATGGTAGGAATGCAAAATATTCTTATCCTGGGGTATTATAATGGGCATCATAGTAATAAATTTTTGTCATATGGATTTTTCCATCATTCAGTATTTTAATAAATACAACATTTCTGTCAACAGAAAGCAGTAATCTCATTCCAGTTACTCTTCAGAGCCAGGGAGATGTATAGGTATTGAGGTTTTGCCACAGCAAAGTGATTTTTGGTTAATTATTAGGGTTTTCTGAACAATAAGAAATATTTGAAAAGGAGCAGGGGGGAAGGCCCCGGGGTGCTGATGGCTTCTGAGAAAACTGCTTATTTGCAGGGCAGGTAACATGAAATTAGAAGGGAAAGAGTGTGAAGAATAGATTTCCTTCTGAAGACAATTTTAGTCTTCTATCCCTGTACTCCCAAAAGTAAGCAAATTACCTAGAACATGGTAGGCATTCAGCAAATGTTTGGGGATGGATGACTTTTAGGAAAAGGAAAACTGCCCTAAACTAAAAGTTATTTCTTTTACTGAAACCATGCCTGTGTGACTGAATGAAAAGTGAAAATTCCAGTCATCATCCAGTTGTTAAATATTTAGGCTGCCAAACCATTTATTTAATTGACGTTTATACCATTGGAATTGACTGATGGCTTTGGCTGTGGGTAGGCACAGCATGAGTCATACTCAGTAGTTCTTGTCAGGCAATGGCCACGTTTTCATGTATAAGCAGTTGACTTATGTCTGTTACATCAGGCACAAACATAAATCATGACAGTCTAATAATTGGTACTTGGGTCTTTTCTGGCTGGAATGATTTCTTGGCCATTCGGATGTTAATGACACTGACTACACTCAGTGATTGAAGAGCATCGGCTAGTTTCCTACTCTGAAAAGATCTTAAAATACAAAGTGAAACAGAACCGCCCAGTGAACGTGGGTTCATCTAAGTAAATGCAATTCTAGAACATGATGGAGAAGGACCCTCCACTGAGAAAAGCTGGGCAAAGCTGGGATAGAGTAAGTCACAAATAATATATTTTTTAGGTTTCTTGTTGCAAGGGACATACTTGAAGGTGGTCCCCATAAGCTCTACATCCTGGTGTTTATGCCTTGGTATAATCCCTACCCCTTGTGCATAAACAATAGAATATGGTAAGGTAATGAGTATCACTCCTGGGATTATATTACGTTACATAAGGCTATGTCTTGCTAGCAGAATTGCTAGCAAAATTGCTCTAAGGTCTTGCTCTCCTTGCCAGCTTTGAAGAAGCAAGATGCCGTGAGTCTTATGACTATACAAGCACATGAATTCTGCCAACAACCTGAGTGACCCTGGAAGCATGCTTTCCCAGCCAAGCTTACAGAGGAGAACCCAGGCCTGGATCACAGCCTTGCAGAGGCCCTGCTAAGCTGTGTATGGACATAACCAACATGTGTCTGAAGCTATTAGTTGGTGGTCATTTGTTATGCTATGTACAAGATGTGTCACTGTTCTTACATAAAAGGTTGACTGTGGTGTTGATATTCAAAATACATACTGAGGAATCAACTGGAAAGTGCCCTAACATGTAACTCCCCTCAATTAGAAATACCGAATACTGACTTGTACAGGGCAGGAAGAAGAATGAAGAATAGAAATGGAGTCTGTATTCGTATGGTCAAGTCTAGTCATTAGTATGTTTGAATTATTATAAAACGGGCCATTTATGTTTTAAGAAAATAGGAGTATGGTTGTTCCCACACATGGTTACACTTTGGATTTGAATTTATGGTCAGTGTGGTAGATATCGTTTGCCCACCATGGTTCCTCCCTCCCAGCCCTTGCCTGGCTTTGCTGTGGGTGCAATATTTCCCTGCCCTGTTGATGTTGAATTTAGCCATTTGACTTGCTTTGGCTGATGAAACACAGTAAAAGTGATAGTGTACCAGTTCTGAACTGAGGCTTATGACATTTGGCAAATGTCCGACAGCAATTTTGTGCTCCTGTTTTATCCCACAAGAAAAGCACACCCATGGTAGCTACTGCTTTTTAGACTGGATCCCTGAGTGAGAAATGCCTGGAAAACACCTGCATTTGACCTACTGCTTGAAGCCAAGTGGTTCCGTCCCATTCAGAGATGCATCAACGAGAAGTAAATGTTGGTTGTTATATGTGGGTGAGGTTTGGAGATCGTTTGCTCTGCGGGCTTATTGCAACAGTACCTGAACAATCCAAAATCGAAAAACTCATATCATGTCAGTTTGTAAATGAAGCTAGCATAGTTTTTGCCCCTCACTGGTTTTTTGTTTGTTTGTTTGTTTGAATTATTGATTTGGTTTGGGCTGTGCTGGGTCTTCATTGCTGTGTGAGCTTTTCTCTAGTTGTGGTGCGTGGAGGCTACTCTCCAGTTGTGGTGCTCAGACTTTGCGGTGGCTTCTCTTGTTGCAGAGCACAGGCTCTAGGGCACGCAGGCTTCGGTTGTTGTAGCACACGAGCTTAGTCGTTGTGGCTTGAGGGCTCTAGGATGCAGGCTCAGTGGTTGGGGTGCTCCGCGCCATGTGGAATCTTCTCAGATTAGGGATCAAACTCCTGCATTGGCAGGCAGAGCCTGCCACTGAGCCACCAGGGAAGCCCCTACCCCTCACTTTTAAGTGTCAGTAGATAGATTTGTTCATTGTTCTTCCCTACTAGAGTAGTATATTGGGTCTTTTATCGGGCAGGGCCTTTTAGAATAGTGTTTCCCTCTGATGTCCTATTGAATACCAATGTTATTTATGATGGTTACTAGTGTTCTGAAACAAGGATTCTGTATTCATGGAAATTAAAAGACTGGTAATGTTTATATTAGGCCTAAGAAATTCTGCCTTGATAAAAGGACTCCTAGTAAATGTTAAATCCAGTATTGTCTCATCTCATTTGACCATGGAAATTTCCCTCTCTTCCCCGCCTCCTTCCCCCAGCCTGAACAACAGTTCATACCTTGTTCCTCTGGAGTCACTGGATACTGCTGTTGAGGGCAGTGTATGCTTACCTGCCTGGCCTTGTCAGATTACAGGCAGGTGCTATGCTGTATAAATTTGGAATGGTGCCCCGTGAACTGAATACTATTAAGCAGATAACACAGAAGCCCCTGATGAGTACATCTCTCTTTTATATCTATCTGTCCATGAGATATAAAACTTGGAAGGAAGATGCCCATATTTAAGCAGATGACAAGTATAGGTCTTGTCAGTGCAAAGACCTGGGTCTTTAGCCAGGTTCAAGAGTAGTCTTCTGGAAAGTTGGGCAAGAATCAAGGTTATGAGGAATCAGTTCCACTTGGTCAAGTTGTAAGGGGGTCATTTGCATCCTATGAATGATCGATTCAAATCTAAAACAGATTGGCTTGGTATTTGGCCCCAATTGATCTCAAGCTGCTGATTTGGATATCTGACATGGTTGGAAGTGCAGAGGATCACTTGGTAGAAGTCCGTAAAGATGTTGCTCAGACATGTGGGATTAAAGGTGTTACCTCTATGGCTGAGTTTACTGTGGGATGCACGTTCCTTCTGATTTATGGCTTGAAAGGGGGGATGTCGACTGCTTGTCAGTTCATTTCAGTCACTCAATTGTGTCTGACTCTTTGCGACCCCATGGACTGCAGCATGCCAGGCTTCCCTATCCATCACCAACTCCCAGAGCTTGCTCAAATTCACGTCCTTTGAGTTGGTGATGCCACCCAACCATCTCATCCTCTGTCATCTCCTTCTCCTGCCTTCAATCTTGACCAGCATCAGGGTCTTTTGTAATGAGTCAGTTCTTTGCATCAGGTGGCCAAAGTGTTGGAGCTTCAGCTTCAGCATCAGGCCTTCCAATGAATATTCAGGACTGATTTCCTTTAGGATTGACTGGTTTGAACCACAGTTCAAAAACATCAATTCTTCAGTGCTCAGCTTTATTTATAGTCCCTCTCTCACATCCATACATGACTACTGGAAAAACCATAGCTTTGACTAGATGGACCTTTGTTGGCAAAGTAATGTCTCTGCTTTTTTAATATGCTGTCTAGGTTGGTCATCGTTTTTCTTCCAAGGAGCAAGCGTTTTTTAATTTCATGGCTGCAGTCACCACCTGTAGTGATTTGGAGTGCAAGAAAATAGTTTGTTGCTGTTTCCATTGTTTCCTCATCTATTTGCCATGAAGTGATGGGACCAGATGCGATGATCTTCGTTTTCTAAGTGTTGAGTTTTAAGCCAGCTTTTCACTCTCCTCTTTCACTTTCATCAAGAGACTCTGTAGTTGTTCTTCACTTTTTGCCATAAGAGTGGTGTCATCTGCGTATCTGAGGTTGTTGATATTTTCCCCAGCGGTCTTGATTCCAGCTGTGCTTCATCCAGCCCGGCATTTCACATGCTGTTCTCTGCATATAAATTAAATAAGCAGGATGACAGTGTACAGCCTTGACGTACTCCTTTCCCAATTTGGAACCAGTCCATTGTTCCATGTCCAGTTCTAACTGTTCCTTCTTGACCTGCATACAGATTTCTCAGGAGGCAGGAAAGGTGGTCTGGTGTTCCCATCTCTTGAAGAATTTTCCACAGTTTGTTGTGATCCACACAGTCAAAGGCTTTAGCGTAGTCAGTGAAGCAGAAGTTGAGTTTTTCTGGAATTCTCTTCATTTTTCTATGACCCAGCAGATGTTGGTAATTTGATCTCTGGTTCCTCTGCCTTTTCTAAATCCAGCTTGAACATCTGGAAGTTCTCAGTTCACGTACTGTTGCAGCCTAGGTTGAAGAATTTTCAGCATTACTTTGCTAGTGTGTGACTACTTATAAGTGGCATGAAAAATGAACAGATAAAGTACAAGATGAACAAACTTCAAAACATTCCCTAAATATATCAACCCCTTACCCTGGGGACTGGAAGTGATTTCTTGCACTCCATCAAGCTGTTTCTTCAAATACAGTTGACAATTTCTGGTGCTCTAATATTTGCCTCTTGGAGATACTCAGTTGTCAAAAGGAAGTTAAAATGAAGACCACAGTTTGAATATACCCCTAGTCCAAACACTCATAGTCACATAACCAAAGTGTAAAATGCCCTGATTTCCCTGAAATGCTGACTCTGGCCTCAAATAAAAGTTAAGTAGTCCTCATGTCAGCAGGACCTTGCACCTTCCTAGCTAAAGCAGCTACAAGCAAGTAAGCTTATGCAGTTAAAAATTTTTTTTTCTGGTAAAAGATCACTAGAGAAAACAATGTACTTATTCATCACCTGAGCTGTTATTAATAGCACTGAGGGCCAAGAACTTAACTCCCTTTGGTTTGGGAGTTCAGTAACAGTTTGTTTCTTGCTCAGTGAAGTAGATCAAGTAAAGCTCTCTGAGTTTCCTTTGACACAGTTTCCTTTAATGGGAGTTCTCATTCTTTCATTTCTAACATTTTGGAGCTGGGTCTGTGCTTTCAGAAGGGAATGGCAAGGCAGTTCTAGGGCAGGTGGCAGTGACTGGAGAAGCCATGGAGATAACCGCCTTAAAAATGGTTGTGATGGAGGAACGAGATTAGCATATTAATTAGAGTCTTCATATCTGGTAATGATCTCATTTGCTTATACAAACAGATGACAACAACATTTGGAGAAATATCTTAATCCTTTTTCTGTTTATATATGAGTGACTTTTGGTAAAATGCAGCGTTGACTGTTCTAGAGCTCCGGGAGGTAAAATCAGACGTTGTTTCCAGTCACTGTGCTTGTTTTCATGGGCAGATCCCTTCTTGTTTGCTTGCTTTTTCTCATCTATGAAACAGGGAACTGTGACCAGGGGACTGGTTATAATGTTTCTTGATAAACCTTCGTAAAGCAATGTGCTGTTGCGAGTAATGGGCTCCATTCATTATTAGCCCAGTTGATTTTCATTTACACTTGGCTCTAACAATTAGCTTGAGCAGGTGTGAAGGTGATGGAGGGGCTGGGACACCCAGAGGTCAGCCTCCGCTGGATGTGATAAATTAACCATTATTATCAGCAGTGAAAGTGGTTCTTTACGCTTGTCAGCAGCAAACAAAGGGACAACATATCTCACATAAACCCACTGCTAAGAGCTGGTTTTGCTGAAGGATCAGAGTTTCCTTCTGGGCCCTACAGACAGATGGGAGGGAGTCAAAGAACCCACAAAAGTAGAGGTGAGGGTACCTTAAAGGGGTGACTTTGCTGATGGAGAGGCATATAGATATCGCAACCTGGGCTTTTTTTGCAATGCTCACCCATTCTATTATGAAGCTGTCATCAGCCTCTATTGATGATGTAAGATATATCTGTGCTGAAGAATTATTAGGGAGTAAAGAGTTTGTACATCAACAGAGGAGACATGGTTTTTACACAGGGTGTATAGATATTTGCATATTTCTGTATACCAATTAGTAGATATTTTGGAACAGTGCATTATAACTGAGCACATTTATAGGGCTTCCCTGGTGGCTCAGACAGTAAAGCGTCTGCCCGCAATGCGGGAGATCTGGGTGCAATCCCTGGGTTGGGAAGATCCCCTGGAGAAGGCAATGGCAACCCACTCCAGTACTCTTGTCTGAAAAA
Source organism: Okapia johnstoni (assembly GCA_024291935.2). Taxonomy (NCBI): domain Eukaryota; kingdom Metazoa; phylum Chordata; class Mammalia; order Artiodactyla; family Giraffidae; genus Okapia; species Okapia johnstoni. The sequence goes on along the minus strand of CM044307.1, from coordinate 48,859,559 downwards.
TTCCATGGACACAGGAGCCTGGTGGGCTACAGTCCATGGGGTAGCAAAGAGTCAGACATGACTGAGCGACTTCACTCACTTTTATATTCACTGAAAAGAGAAAGTTAAATCAGTGGTGTTCAGTTCTCCATCTCTACCAGTTTTGCAAGACTTCAACAGACTTAAACCTCCGAGAGAGGGCATAGCACTGTCCACAGAAGGCAATATCGGGTCCATCAACTTTAGACCCAGTGGAACTAAATACACTGTTTTTGAAACAGGAAGTGTTTTCCCACTTAGTTACCCTCCAGTTTGGAGACTCACTGAGCACACTCAGAGGAGAAACAGTCAAATAAGAAAGGAAGAGATGATGGTTGGGAATCACCATCTGTATACTAAAACTCCATAGATAGAGTTAAATTTGTTTTGACAATGTTTCGGGAACTATTATGAACTAAATGTTTATGTGTCTCCCCTCCCCCCATTCACAGGCTGAAGCCCTAACTCTCCAAGTCACTGTATTTGGAGATCGGGGCCTATGAGAAAGGAATGAAGGTTAAATGAGGTCATAAGGGTGGAGCCCTGACCCAGCAGGTTTAGTGTCCTTAAAATTGTGATACGAGAGGTATCACTCATTCTGTCTCCATGCCCATGTGCTGACGAAAGGCCATGTGAGCCCAGAGCAAGGTGGTAGCTGTCTAAAAGCCAGGAAAAGAGCCTGCACCAGAAACTGAATTCTCTCACACCTTGCTTAGGGAGTTCTAGCTTCCAGAAGTGTGGGGAAAATCGGCTTTAAAAAGTTTGCTGTTTAAGCCGCTCAGTGTGTGGTATTTTGTTTTGACACCCTGGGCAGACTAAGATAGGCGCGAAAGATTGGTTTGGAATGTTGGAAACTGTGGGTGGACTTGGTAACCACAACTTTGTTTTAGAATGATTAGATTGAGCCTTTAGCGAAGAACACCTGGTGTCATGTGTATGTCTTTGCTCCTGGGCTGTTAAGACTGCATAGAACTGTCCAGGCTCTGCCTGGGCTGACTGCCTGGCTGCCAGGGTCTTCTAAGCTAAGCCAAGTAAGGCCAGGAAGAATGTTCCATGTGATCCCCCATCTCATGAATTATATAGCCACCAGAAATTGTACCTCGTAGTTTTACGTCCAAATTTCCTTTGTTTTAACCTCATCAGATAAAAAATTTTCAGTCCTCTGTTATTATCAATGATAAGTAATAAAAAAGAAACTAGAATAATGTCTGTAAAGAGAAACTATAAGAAAAAGGAAGAAAAGGTGCAGCAAAATGTATTAGCAGATGATCATTACTCACCAGAGATGTTGTCATGAAGCAGATAAGAATTATGAATAAACATTTTGATATCAAAACAACAACAACAAAAACTTGGTAAAGCAATCACTTCTTCTAACAAGTCCCAGCAGGTGGAAGTGCAGTACTGTATTTGAAAAAAGAGGTGGTAAGATAGGAGGAAGAGAAGAAATATAAACTGGTGGAAATCAGGAAAGAAGTAGAAGGAAAAAATAAACCAGCACAGAAATAAAGACAAAACTGGAAGAAGTAACAAGCAATATGGAAAATATTGCTAGGAATGTAAAAGATAAAAATAAGAAAAGGGAACACATTGAAGTAGAAATCAAAGAATTAAAAAATTAGACTATACAAGGGAGATCCAATAAGCACTTAAATAGAATGTCCAAAGAAGAAAACCAAAAATGGTACACAACAAATATTAATATTTTAAAATACAGTCCAAAAAAGAAAAAGACTTGAATCTCTATATTTAACAGTCATACTGTGTGCCAAGGAAATGTGACCCAGAATGATCAATACCAAGACAGATCCTGGAAAAGTTGTCAGATTTTGAAGATAAAGAATTGTTACAAAAAGTTAAAAAAAATGAAAAAAAAATTGGCTGGATTCAGACTTTTCCACAAAATCTTTTTTTTTAATTAAAACATTTTAAATAAATTATTTATTTTTTATCTTTTGGCCATGCCATATGGCATATGGGATCTTAGTTCCCTGACCAGGGATTGAACCCATGCCCCCTCCTGCACTGGCAGCATGAAGTCTTAACCCCTGGACCACCAGGAAAGTCTCTCTACAGTATCTTTTAGAAGATTATAAATCACTAGCAACCTGGAAGTTCCTCAAGGAAAGAAATAGTGAGTCAGTCAAACCATTCTTCAAGTTAAGAAACATGAACCTACAGAACCCAAGGAATATTAAGTGCTTTGGGCACAGAATTTAAGAGAGCACCAGAAAGTTCAATAATCAACAATAATATTTAATGCAGTGTTAAACTAAATAATGAAAACATCTATGTTAAATAAAATATCAAAATTTTAACAGGAAAACAGGATCATTACTACTGATTTTTTCTTTTGCCCCAGGCTCCAGTATGACTTGGTGTAGCACTATCAGGAGTCCTTCCTGTGGAAATTGCTAGAAAACACATTTTAACTAACTACGACTAGGTTAATACCAGCAAAAGGACTGGAGGTAAGCACTGAATATATTTAACAGTATAATGAAGACTAATGTGGAGGATTAAAATGACAGAAAAAACTTGTTTTGTATCCTCTTGTAATTAAATTCTCTGATAAGCCATAACTGAGTCAAAGAAAAAGTATAAACTCAAATGCCAGGATAGCTAGAAAATGATCATATAAATACTACATATCAGAAACTATGGGATATAACTAAAGTAATCCTTGGAAAGTTTATATATGTATATGTGTATATGTTTGTATGTGTACGTATATACACACACTATAAAAATAGAAATCGTGATATAAGCATCCAGTTTAAAAGTTATAAAAAGAGAAATACATTGAGAGAATGAAGGAAAGAATACAAACAGAAAATAATGAATGTAGTAGAAATAATAAATCCAAAAGCTTTGGCAAGATAAACTATTTGCTGATTTATTCAGTAAAAAAAAAAGGAGAGAGTGCAAATATGAAAGCTAGGGAACAATAGGGGAATTTATAGAAAAGGAAAAAACTGAAATAATTATAAGAAACTACTCTGCTAAATTTAATAGTTTACTCTGCAAATTAATAGTTTATCAACTAGACTCCGAAGGATTTTGGCAATCTAAACAGCTCCATTGTACAAACAGAGGAAATTGACCAAGAACCAGTCCCCAAAATACTAAGACCCGATGGGTTCACAGAGAAATTCCAGGATGCCATTAAAGATCAGATCACTTTAAAGATAATTCAGTTGTTCCAGCACATCAAATAAGGAAGAAAGTCTCTAACATCTCTGTAAGAAGCAAGTGTAAAAACTGACACCAAAACCTAAAAGGAATTAGACCAAAAAGAAAATTATAGGCCAATCTCACTTATGATCATAGGCCTTAAAATTCTAAATAAAATGTTCACAAGCATAATCCAGAAACATATTAAAAGTACAAATCACGTGGGGTTTTATTTCAGAAACACACATTTGAATATTAGAAAATCTTTTTTTTTTTTTTTTGAATATTAGAAAATCTTTGATCATAATTTATAATATTGGTAAATCTAAGGAACTTTTAAAAAAACATTTATTCTTGACAGAAAATCCACAGTAAAGTAATATATTTCTTTGAGAGCAAGTATTTTTGTCTCAGCTCCCCAACTGAGGGGGCTGAGATAAAATAACAAGAATTATTATTATTTTTTTAAAAAAACAAGACAAGGTTTATTTCTTTTCAGAGTGTACGTGAAACGTTGGTTGCTGGTAAGAAAGAACCTCTTTTTCACAAGCCACACATGGTGAGGGTGTTGGAGACACGGCATTTGTGTGGGTACAGCATCTGAAACTCACGCTTTCTTCAGTTGCCATCAAAGGAGATAATAAGCACATAGAAATCTTACACATTCTCTTTTGTTCTTTGGCTCAAAGGTGGTAACAATTGGTCAGAAGAAGCCACATGTCTTTTCTAAAAGCAAGGACTCTAGGAAACATAGTCTTCTATGTGCCAGAATGAAATGGAAATTTCTTTTCACCAAATAATCTGGTCCCTCTTCCTGACACATAGAGAATTGGCTCACTCTCTTCCCAAGGAAGACAACCCCAAACCCACTAATTCAGAGTAATGTTTTTCTTTGAAACAAGTGTTATTTTTAATGGGGAGACTGTAGACTTATTCCTCACTTATTACTTATGAAAGTTAGGAATAAGAGAAAGATGTAGTTAACGTTGTGTTGGAGGCTGGAGATACTACTCCTCAGTATCTTAAATAAATTAACATTACAGAGGAGTAAACCTTATTTGTGTTGGCAGTTCATTGTTGTATACTTAAAAATCCTATGAGAAAAAACAGAGTCTAGAAGAAAGCAGAGAATTTAGTAAGATAGCAGGGTATAAAATGAACAGAAATGACTAGTTTTCATATATACAAAGAACAATCAGTACATAAAAGGAAGGAAAACACACATCTGCAATTACCAACCCCAAAGATAACATACTTAGGAATAAATCTAGCAATAACGCCTTATATGAAAAAAACTTTAAATCATTCCTGAAGGACTTAAAGTAATTGAAAAAAAATGGGAAAAGGCATATCCTGTTCTTGGCTAAACAGACTCAACATTATAGAGATGTCAGTTAATTTATAAATTTAACATGGTGCCTCAAAAATATCAAAGGGATTTTCATTTTTTCAGAATCAGGCAATTTTTTTCCCCCTAAAAACAGCCAGAAAACCTTTGTAAAGAGCAAAAATTAGTGAGACTAGATATTCCAGATGTCAATGTATGTTATAGACTCTTAGTTTTAAATTAATGTTATTGGTACATATAGTCAGGACAATGGGATAGACTAGAAAATCCTGAAATAGATCTCAAAATATATACAGTTTTGATATGTGAAAGGTGGCAATGCAAATTAGCGAGAAATAAACTATTCAAAAACTATTGATGAGACAGTAGTATAGCCTCTAGAAGAATAAGAGCTGGATCCATACTTCACACTGTATACCAAGAAAAATCCAAATGCATAGAAATTTTAATATCAAATGAACCCATTAAATTAAAGAAGGCACAAAAAATTACTCTATATCTCAGAATAAGGAAGAAAGGTTTTGTAAACTATAACAAAATCTGGAAGCCTTAAAGGAAAAGATTAACACATTTGTGTGTATGTGTTAATATGCATGTCTGTATGTTCATATTCATGGCAAAAATCATGATAAGCAAAGTCAAAGATGACAAATTGGGGAAAAGATTTTAAGCTCATAGTGCAGATGTTGAATTTCCTTAATGTTTATAGAGTTCCTTCAATTTCAATAAGAAAACATTTATTGAAGAGTTGACCTAAAAGAGAAGCAAACAGAATCCCTAAATACACGAAAAGATGCTCAGTGTTATACATAATAAGAAAAGTCTATCAAAAATATACTGAGATACTAATTTTAACCAGTTTGGCAGAAGCTACAAGTTAGGTACCATATTATGCTGGCAAGATTGTGGAGAAACAAGCACTTTCACTCCTTGGTGGTGGGAGTTTAAGTTGGTGCAGCTCCTTGGAAGGCAGTGTGGCAATGGTGTGACAGGTAAAAATGCGTATACCCTTTGACCTGGCAATTCAACATTTTACTTTGCAGTAATACTTAAGCATTTGTGTAATAATTTGTGCACACAAGACTGTTTATCACAGCATTATCAAAAAACTGGAAGCAACCCAGCAGCCTATCAGTTGGGGATTGTTTAATAAACTATGGCATATTCATACAAAAAACAATGCAACTATAAAAAGAATGTGGATGTTCTTTCTATGCTGATTTTGGAAAGATCTCAAAGGTACATTGTTAAATAATAAAAAGAAGGTGAATACCAATATAATATTTTGGGGAAAATACGATACATACAATCATATACTATGCTTGAATATACATTTAAAAAATTCTTTAGAAGGATAAACCAGAAACTAATAATGAGGATTGTCTGTTGAAGGAGGGTGGGGACTGTGTAGTTAGGTATATGGATGGGAGGGGAGCTTCTACTTTCTGATGTTTAAGCCACCTGAATATTATAACCTATTTAAAAAAGTAAAGGACTATGTATTTTTTAAAATCTAGAAGTGGGTATAAGAACTTAAATAGAACTTGCACATTTGAAATGGCCAAAAACAAAAAAGGCATTACGTTACAACAGGATTGCAACAAGAATCTCAAAGAACTAAACTCTTTGGAATTTGTGTTGCATTTAACTTTTTTTTTTTTTTTTTAAATTGCAAATTATATATCTCTTAAGGGTCTTATATCCAGAATGTATACATATTCTTATAATTCAACAAGCCAATCCAAATTAAAAATGGGCAAAAAATTTGAACAGCCATTTCTCCAAAGAAGGTACACAAATGTCCAACAAGCATATGAAAAGATGTTTAACATTATTAGTCCCAAGGGAAATGCAAATCAAAACCACAATAATACTTCAATCCCACTGCTGTGGCTGATGCTGCTAAGTCGCGCCAGTTGTGTCCGACTCTGTGCGACCCCATAGAAGGCAGCCCACCAGGCTCCTCCGTCCCTGGGATTCTCTAGGCAAGAATACTGGAGTGGGTTGCCATTTCCTCCTCCAGCATTTAACTTTTGAGACAGACATCATGTAAACAAGAAATAGGAATTTAGTTACTAAATACCATTCCAAACTATGATGCTTGAACTAGTGAATATTAAACCCTTACACCAGCATTCATGGTTCTCTGGATATGATGTGTGATGTTCATCTTCATAAGGTGTAGTTCCTATGAGATGCTTAAATAAGAAGGTAAGGTATAATTGTGTTCACTTTTTTTGAATTTCTATCAAGTTCTTTATCAGCTTAGTGATGTAGTAACTGAATGAAAGTAAAAACTTAAGACTTAACTCCTTTGGATATCACATACATCAGAATTGATTGGCTGACTGATTCCATAGAATATAATGATGTATTTTTGGCTGTCCTGTGTCTTTGTTGCTACGTGGGTTTTTCTCTAGTTGCAGCAAGCTGGGGCTACTCTCTAGGTGCAATGAGAGGGCTTGTCATTGTGGTGGCTTCTCTTGTGGTGGAACACAGGCTTTAGGGCGGGCAGGCTTCAGTAGCTGGCTGAGGCTCCCGGGCTCTGGAACACAGGCTCACTAGTTGTGGTGCACCAGCTTAGTTGCTCTGAGGCATGTGGGGTCTTCCCGGATCAGGAATTGAACCTCTGTCTCCTGCTTTGGCAGGCAGATTCTTTACTACTGAGCCATCAGGGAAGCCCCACTGAATATAATTAGATCATAGGGTTTTGTTGACCAGTAACCAGGATGTGGATGAAAATTCTTGAACCATTCCAAAGTTCTTTTGCCTACTTTTCGGTTAACTAGGAAATATAATTAAGTAGCTTAATCACTTTCCCATCATTATATTTTGTAACATTAAAATAACATTTATTGCATAATATTTAGAAAACTGAGATAAACGAAAAGGAGAAAAAAACCCATATAATGTAAAATAAACTTGCCTAGTCTTTTGATGGCTATATAGTCTAGTTTTCTAGTCTCTATATTTGTTTTTAAAAACACACACACAGAAGTTGATCCTGCTTTTTTTTATGACCTTTTCATATGTGAAGATTTTATATAACAACACTTCCTTTGTCAGTCAAAATTCTGGAACATGATTTTTAATTATTCCTGTGTATTTTATTGTGTGGATGTATCATAATTGATTTAATTAATCCTGTAGTCCTGCATGTCTAAGGACAACTTATTTACAAAGCACTTAGTTATCTAGCTTCCCAGGTGGCACTAGTGGTAAAGAACCCGCCTGCCAATCCAGGAGAGACATAAGAGATGCAGGTTTGATCCCTGGGTCAGGAAGATCCTCTGGAGGAGGGCATGGAAATCCACTCCAGTATTCTTGCCTGGAGAATCCAATGGACAGAGGAACCTGGCGGGCTGCAGTCCATGGGGTCGCACAGAGTTGGACACAACCGAGCGACTTTCACTTCGCTTGCTTAATTGAAGTTTTCCTGTATTTTTCTCTTGATGAATTTAGTCTGCTTATTTTAAAAGCGCTTTGTAGAATTTTTACGCTGGTTGCCTGAGAAGGATGTCATCCTTGCTCTTGTCTTGCAGTCCCAAAGGCCAGACTTTAAATGTGCCCACCTAATTTTCCACTGGAGGGATAAAACTGATAATCGGGAATGGACTGTTTCCTAAAGCCTTTGGAAACAATGGTTTTGCTGGTTGATCTTGTGTAGGTTAGTCTGTTGATAAGATGTTTAAAAGATACTATAGCAGCATATTAAATAAAACCTAATTTGATGTGGTATTCTAGGCAGTGGATCTTTTATTTCTTAGTTGAATGATAAGGCCATCACTTTTGGAAAGCTAGGCAGGATATTGGCAGGGTAGAACTTCCAGCCTCAGCCATTCTGAGTCAGGAGCTTTGTCTCAAGTTCAACAAACTTACATGGTTTTAGAAAATCATTCCTTTCATTATTTTTCAGCATTCTTTATTAAACAATATGTGTGTGTACATTTCCACTTTGACATCAGTTTACATTCAATTTGCAATTAGAAGATTTCAATAATTTTGCTTTAATGATTTGTAATGTGATTAAAGCTAGATGTTATGGCCTCTCTGTAGTTTCCTTTGAAGAGAACTTCACTTCTATGATAATGAATATAAAGATTGCAAGTGAAAGTTAGGCTCTATGTATTCTATATGAGTGACTAAAACAGTTTTTAAGTATTCCCAAGCATATTAAATAACTTTTCACTTACAAAAGAATAATATAGTACTTAAAAATAATTATTTTCTTTTTCCTATATTGTTCCCTCAGGCTTATTGAATGATATAATTAGCTTCCTGTGAGTTATTATGGATATTGTGAGAAAATTGTAAAGGTGGAATTTCTTTTAAAATATTCCTTAGTGAAGCTCATCACAAATGAATGAGACTCTATTATGTATTAGTCAGTCTATCCTTACATGTATTTTTGAGTCCTCATACCTAAGATATTTTGGTGAGGAAAGAGTGGTTCAAGGGCAAAAGCACTAGAAATTGTACCTTAGAATATGTGCTGAGACCAAGTAAGAGCAAGCTTGAACATCCAAAAGGGAACTAACAGTAGTCAAATTATGAAGCCAGAGGAGTGAGTGCTGATATGTCCAGAATATCAAGAGCCAGAGCATTTGCACATGTTATGTGACTGAGTGTAACACTGAAGCCTAAGGGATTCTTCCAACTTCATCTGTCCTATCTAACTCCCCTTGAAGACTCTGGGATGGCGTCATCTTCCAGACTTTCCCTCATTAACCTAGGGTGCAGCCCTATGAAATAAATTCAGGCATGTGGCATGACAAGGAGAAGTGGCTAGGGACCTGCCTGAGAGGCTTACCCTGACAGGGCAACGTGTCTTTGTCTTTGGGGCTGCAGAGCAGATAGCCAGTCTTGCCATGACAGAGAGTATTGGCCAAACCAAGAGAATGGACAATAGTTACATTAGCTGCAAATTCCAACTTTGAGGCTGGTTGGATATGCAACAGCTGGACACTGTCCTGGAGACCCTCAGGTATCAGCCAGCACATGCCCAAGGGGTCCGTTTGTCTCTCATTCACCAGCATATGTAGACATCATCCTGCCCAGAAACCCAGTATGTTCTCTTGAGAGAGAAATTGTTATTTAGTCGCTAAGTTGTGTCCAACTTGTGACCCAATGGACTGCAGCACACCAGGTTTTCCTTTCCTTTACCATCTCCTGGAGTTTGTTCAAAATCATGTCCATTGAGTCGGTGATGCCATCCAACCATCTCATCCTCTGTCACCCCCTTCTCCTCTTACCCTCAATCTTCCCCAGCATCAGGGTCTTTTCCATTGAGTTGGCTCTTTGCGTCAGGTGGCCAAAGTATTGGAGCTTCAGCGTCAGTCCCTCCAATGAATGTTCAGGATTGATTTCCTTTACGATTGACAGGTTTGCCTTCCTTGCTGTCCAAGGGGCTCTCGAGAGTCTTCTCCAGCACCACAACTCAAAAGCATCAATTCTTTCACAAGAGAGAAATAGTAAGAAGGAAATGCTATCTGACAGGCTGAACATTTTCTAAAAGGACTGAAGAAATAATCAGATCAGACTGAGCTTTGAATTCAAATATTTAGCTCTTTCTTTCTCACTTAACAATGGATAAGAGCTTGTGAAGGAAAACATCAAATATAAATGAAACAAAGAAGTTATATTTGCCTCCTCTTCCAAATCATCATAAATTAAATCTGTGATTCTAACATAAAGCAAAAAAAAAAAAAATGACTCCTTTCATTCTTGGGTCATTTTGATCCTAGGCTATTAGTGCTGTTCACTAACTCTATTAGGCTTTTTCTGTGAAAGAGAAATAAATTGAAAGTATTATATGAGCTGATACATGGTACTAGTAGAGGCAGGTAAATCCACAAATGTCATGGTGACCAGTGTTTAAATTCTGATATACACATTTTAAAGGCAAGGAAGTTCATTGTGATAGGAATGTGTGGCATAATTATAAAACCAGTTTAGAAGTCAGAATGGCAATAAACAACTTTGAAAGAAATGCCATAGAAAGTGAAGGCAAAATAGAACTCTGTCAGATACTTATTCCATTTAGTTGAAAATTTAAGCTGAGAAAAATTTTAAAATGGAGCAACTTTCAGAAGGATATCAGGGAAAATAACAGATTTAAAATATACTACTGCAGCATATTTGCTCTAGAGGAAAAAAGATAAAAATATTTATTGGCAGTTACTAGTTTTAGTTCTTCAAGTACGCTTGGGAATTATTCCTTTGCATAGGGCACCAAAAGTTGATTTGTTTGCTAGAAAGTGAGGTTTGGGTATGAGGAATAATGAGGTAAGTCAGTGTGTGCTAGTTAGAAGTAGAATGAACAAAGCAATGGAGGTGATTTTTTGTTAATTTTCACAGCAAGTAACTGTTCCGTAGATAATTACTCAGGATCAAGAGAAGTGTTGTATTTGAGATGTTTTTATTCTATTATAGGGGCTTCCATCTCCAAAGCTCTCTGTATCAGCAGGTAAAAGTTATCTGCAGATTTAGACCCCAGATCTGCCATTGATGGAGTTCGTGGAAGTCGTTCAGTTGTGTCCAGCTCTTGGCGACCCCCTGGACTGCAGCCTGCCAGGCTCCTCCATCCATGGGATTTTCCAGGCAAGAATACTGGAGTGGGTTGCCATTTCCTTCTCCAGGGGATCTTTCTGACTCAGGGATCGAACCCAGTTCTCCTCTTTACCGTCTGGGCCACCAAAAAATTCCTTTGCTTGGAGGCTTTTCCATACAGTATTGAAATAACACAGGTCTTTGTGTTGATGCCCTTCTGAAAAATCCCAGAGTAACAGAAGGCAAGACTGCAGATCACAACATTGTTAATCAGCTATACCCCAATACAAAATGCTTTTGATGTTAAAAAATAAAAAAAAAAATACAAAAAACAAAATGAAACAAAAAAGTAGTCTCCTATTTTGCTCTTCAAGTTCTCCCAGGGAACAATCTATATCTTTCTTTATCTATATCTATAAATAGATATATCTTTCTATATCTATATTTATATAGATCTATATCTATAAATATATTTCCATGATGACAATTTTTTTTCTTCAGAGAATACCTATATGCAGGTGGTTTTCAAAATGGATGCTTAAATTTTTTTTAATCCAACCGCTACTGTCATCCCTTCACTATAGTAAGAATATTTCACGCCTTCCCTAGCAAAAAGGTATTCAGCTCTTTCAGACTCCTTCTGCTGAAAAGTAGGTTTATCCATTAAGATTTATTCAGATACAAATAACAGAATATCCAGCTAGTTAAAGTTTAGGTTCTTTTGACAAAGAAGGGGTTCTCTTGGTTTGGCCAACCAACAGTATTAGTGTTCTTACTTTAGAATCATAATTATTCCTGCTGAGGAATTCTGATCATCAGTGTATGTACTTCTACATATTGGCTAAAATTCCAACTCCCTAGAATTATTTTCTATGAAATTTCATTCTGACTATTTGAACAATACGGAATGATTTTCTTTTCCACCAGAAAACTATAAATACTTTTTAATAGCTTTTTTGAGGTATAATTTATATCCATAAGACTCACCTATTATAAGTGTACAATTTAATGGCTTTAGTGAATTAAGGAAGTTGTGTAATCATAGCTGCAATTCCGGTTTAGAGTATTTCATTTACCTCTATAAATTTCTTTGCTGTCACTCCCCACTTCCACCTCTGCCACTTCCAGCCCCAGGCAACCATGGATCTGCTTTCCTGCTCTATGATTTCTTTTCCTGGAATTTAAAAATAAATGGAATCATATCTTATGTAGTTCTTCATGTCTAACACATCCCACTTAGGATAATGTTTTGAGGTCTATGCATATTGTAGCACTGATTCATTCCTTTTTATGGATTCCATTTGTCCATTCCATTGTATGGATATACCACAGTTTGTTTATCAGTTTTCCATTTGAAGGACATTTGCAGTTTTGCAGTTTGGGTCTGTTATGAATAATGCTGCTATGAATATTCATGAATAAGTCATTGTGTAGACTTACGTTTTAATTTCTTTTGCGTAGATTTCTAGGAGTGGAATTGTTGGGTTGTATGGTAAATCTGGGTTTACCCTTAAACTTCCAAAATGTTTTCTAGAGTGACTATGCCATTAATACTACTGTTTCCAGTAGTATCCAAGTTCTAGTTTCTATACATCCTTAACAACACCTGGTAATGCATATTTTTTTAGGGGGGGTGGATAGCAGCCATTCCTGTGTGTATGTGTAGGGATGTTTCAATGTTTTTAAAAAATATACTTTTGACTTACAATTTTAGGTTTATAGAATAAACAGCATTCCATATATACTCCTCCAACCTACCCAGTTTTCTGTTCTATCAACATCTTGCATTTAGTGGGATATATTTGTGACAAACATGAACCAATATTCATATATTGTTAGTAACTATTGTCTATACTTCACCAAAAGGCTCATTCCTTTTTAAAAAACTATTTTTATTTATAGCTGTGCTGGGTCTTCATTGCTACATGCAGGCTTTTCTTTAGTTGTGGCAAGCAGCAGCTCCTCTCTAGTTGTGTACATGGGCTTCTTGTTGCCTGGGCTCTAGGTGTGTAGGATTCAGTAGTTGTGGCACATGGGCTGAGTTGTCCCATGGCATGGGGAATCTTCCTGGACCAGGGATTGAAATTGTGTCCCCTGCATTGCAAGGCAGATTCTTAACCACTGGACCACGAGGGAAGCCTAAGGTTCAGTCTTTATGTAATATGTTTTGTGAGTTTTGACACATAGATGTATCTGCATTAGTTTCACATGGAAGTTTCTCTACCATAAAAATGCTCAAAGCTTTGCCTATTCATCCTCCTTCCCCTTCTGCCAAACCCCGGACAACCACTGATTTTTATTTTATTTTATCTTATCTCATCTCATTTTTAATATAATTTAGGTTTTTACTCTTTTAGAACACTTTAGGTTCCCTGCAAAACTAAGAAGAAGTTACAGAGATTTCTCACAAACTCTCTATCCCTTCACATGCATAGCCTCCCCCATTATCAACATCCCCTACCAGAGTGATACATTTGTTACATTTGATCAACCTACATTGACACATCATCACTGAAAGCCCATAGTTTATATTAAGGGTCACTCTTAGTGGGGCTTCCCTGGTGGTTCACTGGTAAAGAATCCACCTGCAATGCAGGAGATGCAGGTTCAGTTCCTAAGTTGGCCAGTTTCCCTGGAGAAGGAAAGAGCAACCCCCTCCAGCATTCTTGCCTGGGAAATCCCATGGACAGAGGAGCTTGGTGGGCTACAGTCCATGGGGTCGCAAAAGAGTCTGACACAACTTGGCAGCTAAACAACAACTTAGTATTGTACATTCCAAAGGTTTATATAAATATATACTGACATGTATTCATTATTATAGTATCATGTAGTGCATTTCCACTGCCCTAAAAGTTCACTATGTTCCACCTATTCATTCATTCTTCTCTCCAGCCTCTGGCAACAGCTGATCTTTTTTACTGTGTCTGTAGCTTTGCCTTTTCTAGAATCTCATATAGTTGAAATTATGCAGTTCAGTTCAGTTTATTTGCTCAGTCGTGTCTGACTCTTTGCAACCCCATGGACTGCAGCACACCAGGCTTCCCTGTCCATCACCAATTCCTGGAGCTTGCTCAAACTCATGTCCATCAAGTCAGTGATGCCATCCAACTATCTCATCCTCTGTCGTCCCCTTCTCCTCCTGCCTTCAATCTTTCCCAGCATCAGGGTCTTTTCTAATGAGTCAGTTCTTCACATCAGGTGGCCAAAGTATTGGAGTTTCAGCTTCAGCATCAGTCCTTCCAATGAATATTCAGGACTGATTTCCTTTAGGACTGACTGGTTTGATCTCCTTGCAGTCCAAGGGACTCTCAAGAATCTTCTCCAACACCACAGTTCAAAAGCATCAATTTTAGATTGGCTTCTTTGACTTAGTAATTTGTAATTAACGATCCCGTGTCTTTTCATGGCTTAATAATCTATTTCTTTTTATCTCTGAATAATATTTGTTGTATGAATGTAGCACAGTTTATCCATTCACTTTCTAAAAGGTATATTAGTTGCTTCCATGGCTTGGCAATTAAGAATAAAGCTTCTATAACCATCAGTGTGTAGATTTCTTGAGTGGATATAAATTTTCAACTCCTTTGGGTAAATACCAAAAAAGTGAAAATGCTGGATCATATGGTGAGAGTATATAACTTTGTAACAAAACCACCAGGCTGTCTTCTGAAGTGGTTGCACCATATCGTATTCCCACCAATGATGAAAGAGAATTCTTGTTCCACAACCTCACCAACATTTCGTGTTGTTACTGTTCTGGATTTTGGTCATTCTAGTAAGTATATAGTGGTATCTCATTGTTTTAATCTGCATTTCCCTGATGACATATGCTATGGACTATCTTTTCATATGCTTTTTGCCATCTATGCATCTTTTTTGGTGAGATGTGAAGACTTTGGTCCCATTTTAAAAACTAGGTTGTTTGTTTCCTTATGAGTGAGTTTTAAGAGTTCTTTGTACACTTTAAATAATAGTTCTTTATCAGATATGTCTTTTGGAAGTATTTCTTCCCATGTGAGGCTTGTTTTCTAATTCTCATGACACTGTCTTTCATAGAGCTGAAGTTTTTAGAATGAAGTCCAGCTTATCAATTATTCCTTTCATGGATGATGCTTTTGATGCAGTATCTTGAAAGTCATTGCCATAACCAAGGTCATCTAACTCATGTTAACTTCTAGGAGTTTTAATCACCATTGTTGAAGAGACCATCTTTGTAACTTTGTCTTGCTTTGGCTCCTTTGTCAAAAATCAGTTAACTGTATTATAGGGATTTATTTCTGGGCTCTTTGTTCTATTGATCTATTTGTTTATTCTTTTTCAGTACCACAATGTCTTGACTACTGTGGCTTGATAGTAAGTCTTGAAGTTGTTGTGCCACTCCTCCAGCTTTGTTCTTCTTTAATATTGTATTGACTGTTTTGGATCTTTTGCCTCTCCATATAAACTTTAGGATGAGTTTGTTGAGATCCATAAAATAACTTTCTGGGATTTGATTTGGTTTGCTTTGTATATAAAACAGTTTTGGAAGAACTGATATATTGATAATATAGAATTTTCCTATCCATGAATATAAAATATCTTTCTATTTATTTAGTTCTTTGATTTCATTCATCAGAGATTTTATAATTTTCCTCAGATCTTGTACATATTTTGTTAGATTTATAAGTAATTCATTATTTACATGCTAATGTAAATGGTATTGTTTTTAATTTCAAATTCTACCCTCAAACTTTACCACAATAAATCTAATTTACATCTGCCCTTCTGATTTACAAAATTTTTTTCTTGTGATGACAATCTTCAAGATTTACTCTATTAGCAACTTTCAAATATACATCACAATATTCTTAACTCGAATCACCATGCTGTACATTACATCCTATGACTTATTTATTTTATAACTGGGGATCTACTTTTTAACCTCTTTCTTCCATTTCACCCACTCCTCACCCCCACCTCTGCTAATTTGTTCTCTGTGTCTATGAATTCATGCTTTTTTATTTTGAATTTGTTTGTTGTTTAGCTTTTGCATGTACGTGAAATGATAGAGCGTTTGTCTTTCTCTGTCTGACTTATTTCACTTAGCAAGATGCCCTCAAGGTCCATTCATGTTGTTGCGAATAACAAGGTTTTCTTATTTTTTAAGGCTAAATAATATTTCTGGAGAAGGGATACTTCTTCATCAAAGATACTTCAGTATTTTTGCCTGGAGAATTTCATGGATAGAGGAGCCTGGCAGGCTGCAGTCCATGGGGTTACAAAGAGTCAGACAGATTGGGTGACTTTGGTCTGGTCAATATTCCATCACATATATCACATTTGTGGACACTTAGGTTGTTTAAATTTCTTGGCATTGTAAATAAGATATAATGAACATGGTATGCATATATCTTTTCATGTTAATGTTTTTATTTTCTTTGAATGAATACCTAAAAGTGGAATTGCTAAATCCTACGGTGGTTCTCATTTTAGAGGGAGCATTCTTGCTTCGTACCTGATTTTAGTGGGAAAGTTTTTACTTCCTCACTATAAAGTATAATATTAGCTGAAGGTGTTTTTGTAGATCAGTTCAGTTCAGTCACTGAGTCGTGCCCGACTCTTTGCGACCCCATGGACTGCAGCATGCCAGGCTTCCCTGTCCATCACCAACTCCTGGAGCTTGCTCAAACTCATGTCCATCGAGTCGATGATATAGATATTCTTTATCAAATTGAGAAAGTTATCATCTATTCCTAGTTTACTGAGAGTTTTTATTGTGAATGGATATTAAATTTTGTCAGTACTTTTTCTGCATGGATTGATACAATCCTGTGATTTTTCTTTTCAATCTCTTGATGTAATGGATTACATTAATTTTTTTTTTGAATGTTGAACCAGCCTTGCATACCTGGGACAAATCCAACTTGCTCATGGTGTACAATTCTTTTTATGTATTTGTTAGATTTTATTTCCTAACATTTTGTTGAGGATTTTTACATCTATGTTCATTAGAGATACTGGTCACCAGTTTTCTTGTAATGTCTGTCTGGTTTTGGTATTAGGATAATACTGGCCTCATAGAATGAGTTAGGAAATATTATTTCTGCTTTTATCCTCTGAAAGAGACTGCAGAGAATTGATGTCATTTCTTCCTTAAATGATTCATAGTATTCATGAGTGAACATACCTAGGCCTTGTGCTTCCTCTTTAGAAGGTTATTGATTATTTATTCAAATTTTGAAATAGAACCATCTATTAGTTCTTATGTAAGTTTTGGCAGATTATGTCTTTCAAGAAATGGACTCATTTTGTCTAGGTTATCAAGTTTATCATGGAACTGTTAATAATATACCTTGACTATGTTTTTTATGTCTATGGGATCAGTAGAGATGGCCCATCTTTCATTTCTGATTAAGTATATTTTTTTCTTCTCTTTTTTTCATGATTAGCCTTGCTAGAGTTTTATCAATTTTGTTGATCTTTTCAAAGAAACTGCTTTTAGTTTTGTTTATTTTCTGTATTGATTTCATATTTTCAATTTCGTTGGTGTTTACTCTAGTTTTAACTGTATTTTTCTTTGGCTTGCTTTAGGCTGATGGTGCTTTTCTTTTTCTGTTTCCTGTAAGATGAAAGTGTGGGTTGTTGATTATAGAGCTTTTCCTCTTTTCTAGTGTATGCATTTGATGCTATCAGTTTCCCTCCAGACCGTGTTTTCTCTGTATCTCACAAATTTCAGTAAGTTGTATCTTCCTTTTCATTTAGTTTTCTTAAAATTTTGAAAAAATCTTCTTTGACCCATGTATTATTTAGAAATGGGTTGTGTAATATTCTGTTACTGATTTTTAGTTTAATTCCATCGTGGTCTAAGGGGCTTTCCTGGTGGCTCAGATGGTAAAGAATCTGCCTGCAATGTGGGAGACCCAGGGTTGATTCCTGGGTTGGGAAAACCCCTTGGAGAAGGGCACTGCAACCCACTCCAGTATTCTTGCTTGGAGAATTCCATAGACAGAGAAGCCTGTTGCCATGGGGTCGCAAAGTGTCAGACACAACTGAGTGACTAACATTTCACACTTTACATTGTGGTCTAGCATCATATTTTACGATTTCTATTCTTTTAAATTCATTCATTGTTTTGTATTAACCAAAATGGAATCTGTTTGAGGTGTTATGCCAAGTTAGATTAAGGATATATGTTCTGCTGCTTTGGAGTGACGTATTCTATGAGTGTCAGTTTATATTGATGGATACTGTTCAGTTCAGCAATATTCTTATTTTCTACATGAAGGATCACTTGTCTATTATTGAGACAGGGTGAAGTCTCCAATTAAAATAATGGATTGGACAACAAATTCTACCCCTATCTTTTTTTATCCTCAATAAAGCCTTTATTTCTACTTTACCATGAAGGATAATTTAACAAGATACAGAACTCTACATTGATGCATTTTTCCTTTAACACTTTATATATTTCACTCTAATCTTTTCTCACTTGTGTAGCTTCTGAAGAAAAGTTCAGTGTAATTCTTATTCCTGTTCCTCTATATGTACACCTCTAAAGTGATTTCTCTCTCTTTAGCTTCTTTCACGATTTCATGTTTGACTATGGTTTTCTGCAATTTCAATGTGATATTCCTCAGCGTAGATTTTCGTATTTAATATACTTGGTGTTCTCTGAGCTTTCTGGGTATGTGGATTGGTATCTGTCATGAATTTTGGAATATTCTCTGCCTTTATTGGGGCTTTTCTGGTGGCTCAGCAGTAAAGAATCTGCCTGCAATGCAGGATCCTCAGGAGATGTGGGTTCAATCCCTGAGTCAGGAAGATCCCCTGGAGGAGAGCATGACAACCCACTCCAGTATTCTTGCCTGAAGAATCCCGTGAACAGAGGAACCTGGCAGGCTACAGTCCATGGGGTCGCAAAGAGTCGGACATGACTGAAGTGACTTAGCACGCATGCACACACACACTGCCATTATTATTTCAAATATCTTTTCTGTCCTTTCTTTTCCTTCTGCATTTTTATTATATGTATGTTAGACCTTTTGCAGTTGTCCCACAGTTACTGGATATTCTATTCCTTTTATTTTAAATTTTATTTTTCCTTTTCAATTTGGGATATTTCTATGGATGTGTTTTCAAGATCACTGTTTTTCTAAACCATACTCAGTCTATTGATGAGGTTATCAGAAGCATTCTTAATGTCTTTTAAAGTGTTTTTGCTTTCTATCACTTTCTTTTGATTCTTTTTTCTTTTTTTTTAATTTTTAATTTTTTATCCACACCGCACTGCATGTCTGATCTTAGTTCCTTGACCAGGGATTGAACCCACCCCCTCCCCCACATTGGAAGTATGGCATATCAACCACTGTACCACCAGAGAAGTCCCTGATTCTTTCTTGGAATTACCACCTCTTTGCTTATATTACTCATCTGCTCTTGCATGTTGTCCATTTTTTCCATTTGATCCCTTAGCTTATTTCCAGTGTCAGTGTCAGAGCTTAGAATAGTTGTGATTTTGCTTTGTCTCTTCAGACCATTTTCTTTCTGGCCTCTTAACATGACTTGTACATTTTTGTTGCAAGTTGAACATGACACATTGGTATACAGGTACTGAGTTTAAAAAAACAAAAAAGAACTTTAAGGGTGTTGGTCTTATGTTTATCTAGTTAGGAGTTAAGCTGTGTTTAATGTTTACCCTGGATATATGTGCTGGAGGATTCAGTTTCACGTCCTTGTTGCAGTTTTCCCTGTTTCTTTGGGTTTCCCTAGAAACTTTTCCCTAAGTATAGTTGGGATCTTGCATCTCCCTCAGTTGTAATCTACTGTCGTTATATTGTACCCTTGTTGATGTGGTGGTAAGTATTGGAAAGGGTAAGCAATATACAATTTTATGATTAAATTTTAGGGTTTTTTTTTTTTGGTGGGTTGAATCCCTTCAGAATTATCCTTTAGACTTTTCTTTACCTTCTCTGATGTGAGAGAGGAACGATACAGGGAGCTCAGGTTACCTAATTTCCATTCTCCTAGGTCAGATAAGGGTCTGGTAAAGGGTCTGGAGAATCCAATGGACAAAGGACCCTGGCAGGCTACAGTCCATAGGGTTGCACAGAGTCAGACAAGACTGAAGTGACTTCACAAGCATGCCATGGGGTTGCAAAGAGTTGGACATGACTGTGCGACTAACTTTTTTCTTTTTTTTTTTTTTACTATTTTATAACCCAAAAATATCCACCTTCTAATACATCTTTGTTTAGCCTTTTTCTTATGGTAAATATTTCTTACTCTTGAACTCTTTACTCATGTAAGCTACTTGTTACCAGAGTCTTTACTGTTCTTTCATATTCCTCTGTATACATTAATTTGTCAATATTCCTTTAAGAATGGTGCTTATAAATGGTGAAGAATCTCCAGGTGTGGCCTGACAACAGCAGAGACAAGTAGGGTTACTAGCTTCTTTGACCTGTACACTAATTCCTGTCAGTTTGGACCGAAGTGGCATTAATCACACACAACTGTTGGCACCAATCAAGTCTATGGTCAACCAAAGCTCTGAGTCTTTGCTCATGGAAAATGCCACTCACTTTGATCCTTCATCTTTTATTTGTGCAATTAAAATGTTTGACATGAGTGCAAATTTTGCATCCAAATTTTTGTTAAATTTTGCCCTTGACGTTACTACATAGTTTTACCCTGTCAAGGTCCCTTTGGATTTGTGTGTTGTCATTTATTACATAAAATTATGAAAAGCTTACTTTCTATTCATCCAAATTATTGAAGGAAATGTGTGATTTTGCATTCTTTGCTGAGAACATTTGCTGATTCTTTTTAAAATATGGGCCATTTTTGAAGTCTATTAAATTTGTTGCAATATTGTTTCTGTTTTATGGGTTTTTTTTTTCCACAAGGCATGTAGAATCTTAGCTACCCAACTAGGAATTGAACCCACATCCCTACATTAGAAGTGCAGAGTCTTAACCATTGGACCACCAGGGAAGTCCCCACTTGCTGATTCTTAATAATCACAAAATTTTTCAAAGAAATTTTTACAAGCCATCTGTTTGATAACCTAGATAAGGCCAAAGACAGAACAAGGCCAAAGACAAAACCTTTTGCTGTGTAATGACAAATAGAGCCTTAAAAATCTGTAAGCATTTTCCAAATTTTAATGCACCACATGCCTCTTTGAGATGTTCTGATTTGTTCCATGGCTTAAAAATCATCTTTGAATTCGATACTATGAATTTACTTTATTATTTGCGATGCCTTCCCCTACTAGAACATAAACTTCATCAGAGTAAGAACTTTATCTGACAGTTATTGGCATATTGTTAGCATCTAAATATTTGCTGATTGAATGAAGGGGTAGTTTTTTGATCTTTTTGAACAATTAACTTTTTTTTAGAACATTTTGAGACTTACAAAAAAATTAAAGAGCTAGTACAGGAACTTTCTGTATATCAATTTTTGTCTCTGGAAGGAAGTCACTGTGCTTGACTCACACTGGGAGGGTGGAGAGTTAGGCTCCACCTCCTGAGGCCGTGGCACCCATCTACGTAAATTACTTGAAATTCTTCTGCTCAGTAGATTTGTCTATTCTCCCAAATATATTTACTTATTCAGATATTTATTTATATCAGTATGAACTCAAGGATTTTTATTTTATACTCTGGTGTTATAATTCACTACTAATTTGCCTACTTTTTTGCCCAAATTGTTTCAGCTTTAACCACTGGGAGCTCCTTAAGTTGATTTTCTTTGGATATTTTTTTGTCATTCCCTTTTCCTACCTGTATTTAGTTTAAAACCTTTTCAGTCAAGTTGGATAAACTAGTACCAGTTTTCAGCCTTCTGTGAGAATGTTCTGTCACTTTTCAGGAGCTTTTTGGCAAAACAAAATGAAACGCCCCCAACAAACAAAAACTCTTGGGAAATAAGCAGAAGTGGATTATGCAACATGGTTGTAGTATAGCACAAGTTTTTATATACAAACTAAATAAAATGCACGTTGTTGACTTCCTGACAGTTTCACAGTCAAGAGTTCCAACTATTAACCCTTCTTTTTCAGAGGTAGGCATGAGTAAATTCTCTGAGTTCCTTAAACCAAAAGAAATGAAATAGAATATGTGTTTATGCATGTAGAATGTAGGTACTTGATTGGACATTAGGATACTTCCACCTTGTAGTCTAGGTCAGTTTGCTACATCTGATGTTTGAAGACTTCTTATGCCATTAGTTTCATCCCCCCTGACCCCACACACTTTCTTTTGGCTACCCCAGAAGGCCTGTACGATCTTAGTTCCCTCTCTAGGTATCAGACTCGAGCTCTTGGCAATGAAAGCACGGAGTTCTAACCACTGGACAGCCAGGGAATTCCTGTTAGTTTCAGCAAGAATTTGGAAATTATCTCCACAAAGAACCGTGAGGAACCTTGGGTATGCACATAATCTCCTTACAAACTGTGTGTCCTGTGAATTATCACATGACTAGCCAGGAGAACTTAATAGCAATGTTCTTTTGCATTTTATACCACTTTACATTTTGCAAAGAACTTTCATTTAACTCATAATATTTCATGCTTACAACAACGCTAAAGCTGATTGATGGCACTGACCCCTCTTTATGGATGAGTGAGGTGCAGGAAGTCTGTAATGCCGGGGGTCATGGAGCCAGGAGGTTCATCTGGGCCTGGATCCTTAGCCGGGAGCCATAGCTCTTATCATAATTCTCTTTCCAGTATTAGAGCATCATGTTGCCAAGTTTGGGAAGATTTATAGGATACTCTAGATCAGTACTGAGAAATGGAGCAACTTTAAACACAAGTTTTCCCCCAGTATTTGGTGGCACATTTGGTCCTGGGAGAGTAGGAAGTGAGAAGCATACACTGTGACAACTCTGAGTGTTTTGGTCCTATGCCCTTCTGCTCCAGGAACTCTGGTCTTCCCTCATACCTTCATACCCCACAAGAGTGCATAGGGCCCACAGAGCAACCTCGTTGGTAACTAGCAACTTCCTTTTAATTTTTCCCAGCAGTCCTGAAATGATGCCAGACAACCTCCTCCCCTTGCAAACGATGGTGGCCCCTTGGCCTTACCCATCTCTTCTACACCAGCCTAGGTTATGACCAAGTCTGAAGGTGAAAGATGTTTAGTCCCAAGGTGAAAACTACTCAAAAAGAACAGCACTTTCAAGGAAGGGCATCAGTGCTTCATAGAGGCAATGGCTGGTTTGAGAGAAGAGGAAAAATACATGCTTAATCTTTTGATCTGTCAAAGGAAAGACATGCTCTCAAGTGAAGAGATGCAGTACACAAGGTTACTTAATTGCTGAGGTGAGTGCAGAGAGGTATAAAACACACAAATAATGTGTTCATTTCATGTGAGAGTATCTATGTGCAACACATAGTCACAGAAATTTGAAATTGATAATATGTAATTTTTTTTCTGGATGGTCCCTGGACCCAGCATGGAGTTGATACCACTTTGTCTCATCTAATTGGCAATATGGATAAGGATACTTTTTCCATATTTTTTTAAAAGTTTGTTTTAGTTAGATTTAAAAAATTTTGTCTGCGCTAGGTCTTCATTATGGCATGTGGACTCTAGAGCACATGGGCTCAGTAGTTGCAACACACAGGTTTAGTTGCCCTGTGGCATATGAGATCTTAGTTCCCTGACCAGGAATTGAACTCACATCCCCTGCATTGGAAGGCAGATTCTTAATCCCTGGACCACTAGGGACTTCCCTGGTGGCAGGATTTCCTGTCATTTTTTTACAAAAATCAAAGATTCTCCGTGGAGGCGTGGGTGGTCATTTATAGCCTTTTGGGGTGTGGGCATTGTCTTCTGTCTTTTCCTTAAATAAAAAGTCCTTTGAGACCTTGGAGACCCATGTGGTTTAGAGATGAAGTAGAGGAGAAAGCAAAACTCTTTTATCTCTTTCCTCTGAAAAATCCACGTGTCCAAATTCTAATGGCAGGTGTGCTGAGAAGACTGATTACTCCAGCTCCAAGCATCTCAGACTGATTGCAGAATGGCTGTTGCTCTGATAACAGGCTCTTACGGCTGTACAGGCTTTCGAAATGTTAGTGGACTAAACACTTTGTCATCCAGTCTCACCTATGCAGTTCATGACAGCACTAGGAGGATAAGTCAGGTGTGACCCCTCTAATCCTCTAGATAAGGATGCAGAGTCAGAGAGGGTAAGTGACTGATTCAAGGTCTTATAGCTGGTGAGTGGTGAGAGAAGAACCCAAACCCAACCAGCTGGTCCCACATCCAGGGATTTCCTCCATGTAACTGGGAACGAGTTTTTGTCCCACTTTTCTTCCTTTGGAAGGGTGAGTAGCTGGAGTCCCAACAGTGAGGGGAATGCTGGAGTGCTGTGTGTGCCTCAGTGTGAGTGCAGTCATCCCTCAGTATCCATGGAGAATTGCTTCCAGGAACCCTGCCTGGATAACAAAATCCCCAGATCTCAGGTCCATTGTGTAAGATGACGGAGTATAGTGGACCTCCGGAACTACAGGTTCCACACCTGCGGATTCAGTCCACAGATGGTTGAATCAGAGAAGGCGGACCTGCAGTTATCAGGGCTGACCATCTAGGAGAAAGCCTGGGAGGCTGTTTCAGGATAGCCACTCCTAAAGAGTGGGCTGCAGCTGGGGAGGGTCACTAACCAACAGGGTTTGGTCCCTAATTGTTTCCATTTAAAAACCTTGACTTTTAGGGATAGCAACAGAAAGCCCCAGATGTAGAATGAAGTGAGCTGGGTCAAGTAGGCTCTGTACTACCTGGGAGATTCTAAGGAAGTTATTCATGGTGTAGTCCTTAAATCCTTGTTCCTGAAAGTATTTGCTCATTTTCAAAAGTGATTATTATGGTGTAAGATAAAGCACTAAAATAAGTTTTAAAAACAGTGAACAGAAACATTAGGCGGGACATTTTGAAACTCCCTTAAGAATGAATCAGGGGATGTGATTAAGGCCCAAGGATGCATTGGGTCAGGGACAACACCAGGGGTGTCTGTTATACGTTATTACTTGGTGGTAAAGGAACCAATGAGTTTAATGGTTTGTGTTTTAGGAGTACCAGTGGTGGTCTTAATTTTTTTAAGCATTGAAAGAATCACATCAGATACTTCCTTTGAGAGCAAAATGGGAATCAGAGTGAGATTCCCAAAAGACACTGCATGAAGTCCTATTCTATTGCTGGAGAAGGGCCATAGTTTGAACTCTTAAGTGTTCAGACTGCCAAAGAGAACCAGAGTATGATTCAGGGGCCAGCAAACCTTTTTTTAAACAAGTTAGATAGTAAATATTTCAGGCTTTGTAGACTTCATACATCTCTGTTGCATTTTCTTGTTTGTTTGTGTTTAGTTTTTTATAACCCTTTAAAATCCTTAACTTGTAGGCCATCTGAAAACTAGTTGTAGGCCGGATTTGGTTGTAGTTTGCTAACCTTTCTTTGATCGACGGTTGATAAGGTAAAAATGATTTGCTGTGGGGAGATGCTAAAATTGTAGATAAGTATGTTTAAGGACTCCTTGTTGAATGGATACTGCACAGGAGCAGTTATGTGTTAAAGCTCATCTAGGGGAAGGATTAATACCCTCTTTCGAAAACTGCCAAGCCAGGCAAGGTTGCTCCTGATTACAAAAGTGTGTCAGCTCCACTCAAGGTGAGAGGCAGGTCACTTTACCTACTTGAGCCTCTGTTTTCTTCTCTTATCCAGAATGGGGATAATAATGAAATTCCTGCTTGCCTTCTAAGGTAATTGTGAGGATTAAATGAATTTCTGTATATGAAATTGCCTTGTAAATGATTCTAACAACCCTTAAACTTGGTTACTATTTATCAGCTTGGCATAGTCAGTGCCAGGGAGCCAACCTGTGCTAACCGTATTCATGAAAAAATATACAGAATCCCTGTTCTGGAAATGATTCCAATCAAGTGAGAGAAGAGAGGCAAGAGAGGCAATTCAACCCACATGCAAAGACTTCTGCACAGATGACCCCTGGTCTCCAGGAACTCATGGGGGATCAGACCAGAGAGACACCAGAATAACAAAACTATATATTACTCAGCCATGAAAAGGAAAGAAATTGGGTCATCTGTAGAGATGGCGGATGGACCTAGAGACTGTCATATAGAGTGAAGTAAGTTAAAGAAAAAATATCGCCTATTAATGCACATATGTACAATCTGAAAAAATTGGTATAGATGATCTTGCTTACAAAGCAGAAATAGAGACAGACCTAGAGAGCAAATGTATGGATATCAAGGGGGAAGAAGAGTGGGATGAATTGGGAGATTGGGATTGACATATATACTTCTATGTATAAAATACTGAACAACAATGTGTATAAAATACTGAATAACAACATGTATAAGATCAGTAACTAATGGGAACCTACTGTATAGCCCAGGGAACTCGACTTAGTGCTCTGTGGTGACCGAAAGGGGAAGGAAATCCAAAAAAGAGGAGCTATGTATATTCATATAGCTGATTCACTTTGCTGAACAGTAGAAACTAACACAACATTGTAAGCAACTATTTGTTGTTCAGTCGCTAAGTCATGTCCGACTGTTTGTGACTCCATTTATTGCGGCATGCCAGGTGTCCCTGTCCTTCACTATCTCCCAGAGTTTGCCCAAGTTCATGTCCATTGTGTTGATGTTGCTGTTCAACCATCTCATCCACTGCCGCCCTCTTTTGCCTTCGATCTTTCCCAGCATCAAGGTCTTTTCCAATGAGTTGGCTGTTCACATAGTAAGCAACTATACTCCAATAAAAATTAAAAACAAAATGAAAAAACTAAATATAATGTGCTTAAGTCTCCCAGAGAGAGTCACCCAACAACTCGGCTGTGGAGATTTATTTGCTCTTGTAATAATGGACAAGATAAAGGACTAACATCTTTCTTTAACTGAGCACTTACTTATCATATGTTATTATTTGTCAGATGTTGTGCTAGGCCCTTTACACAAATTATCTCCCCTGAAACTCACAACCATCCTAACAAGTAGACCTTAGCGTTCCTATCTTTTAGAGGGAGAAATGGAGCCCTAAGTCGTCAGGCAGCTATCCCATGGCTGGCCAGTGGAAGGGTTGGGATGCTGGGAAGAGTTGGGAGTAGGAGAGACTAGCCTGGTGGGCTTCCTGGATGAGGCAAGTTTGAAGCACAGGTTTAGAGAGAGAAAAGAGCAAGGGGAAGTGAGAAGATTTGGGCTTTAGGATCTAGCAAGTGACATGAGCTCAGCTTCCTCCTGTTATTCACATGCCCGGATGCCCCAGGTGCTTCCTGCCCCCTGATGTGATTTCTCTCTCTCCCTCAGAAGGTTAAGCTAGGAGGGCAGTAAGCTCGAAGGGGCCAAATTTGTAGCTATCTTTGTACATTGTACTTAATTTCATAGAACCACTGGAGTCTTGGATCCTGCATTCCACTTCTGCCCCTGTGTTTTTGTGTGACTTTGGGAGGTCCCTGCCTTACCCTGGGCTGGCTTGTTTTCTCAGTGGTTGAGACCGCTGATCTCTCAGGGCCCTTCCACTTGTGAAATGTCCTAGACTGTAAGATCCTCAGACACAGCAAGTGCATCCAACAGTGAGGAAAGTTTTCTCAGGCATGTCAGAGCACTAAGCATTGGTTCCTGGGCCCACAGGAAAATGAGGTGTTCTGTAAATGAATTTTCCAAATAGCTGAGGCTGGTCTTTTTATTTTATTATTTAATATTTATTTATGGCTGCACTGGGTCTTCGTTGCTACACGTGGGCTTTCAGCAGTTGCAGCAAGTAGAGGCTACTCTCTAGTTGCGGTGCACAGTCTCCTCATTGCGGTGTCTGCTCTTGCTGCTGAGCACAGGCTTTAGGGCACGAGGGCTTTAGTAGTTGTGGTACACAGGCTTAGTTCTCCCGTGGCATGTGGGATCTTCCCAGACTAGGGATTGAACTGGTATCCCCTGCATTGCAAGGCAGATTCTTAACTACTGGACTGCCAGGGAAACCCAAGGCTGGCCTTTTTAAACCCTCAAACTTTGTTTTGTGTATGTAACTGAGGATACAAACCTTTCCTAAGATGTGTGGCATTCTTTATTTCTTACTAAACAAAACATACCAAACATCACTAATCTTTCCATTTCTAGTCCAGCCCATTTTTGTACTGTAAAATTCTCAGGTATATTTATTGAGTTTTATAAAGATGTGTTTCTTCACACTAAATAGTCCTTGGATATTATTTTCAAGAGATTTTATATCTGATTTTCTGGGATTTTTAGTCTCCAGCTTCCCTGGTAGCTCAGATGGTAAAGAATATGCCTGTAGTGCAGGGGACCCGGGTTCGATCCCTGGGTCAGAAAGATCCCCTGGAGAGGGAATGACTACTCACACCAGTATTCTTGGCTGGAGAATTTCATGGACAGAGGAGCCCAGAGGGCCACAGTCCATGGGGTTGTAAAGAGACAGACACGACCGAGTGACTAACACTAGCACTTGGTCTCTAGCATTTTATATATTATCTCTTGCCTTTGTCTTTGTGCTGTTCCTATTAACTTCTTATACATATGAATTTCTGGCTTCAAATATCCTCTCAGTTAGGAAACCAGATGTCCTCCCTTGTTTGGAAGAATAAATAAGAGTAGCATGTGAACCCAGTAGTTACTGGAATAAAGTGAGCTTTGAGGGTGAACTTTAAAGGAGGGACATCCATTTCAGTTCTTGTTAGCCTGGTTTTGCACTCTCATCTCTTAATATGTTACAGATAATCAAGAATGACTGAAAAGCAAACTTCAGGAAAGTTTCTTCAGTTTGACATGTAAATGCAGACAGCTTTGTAGTTTACTTCTGTTCTCAGAGGGCAATGTCCCAATAAACTAAGGAGGTGTCATTCTTTTCATATATATATTTTTAATGTTCTGTGTTCTTTTTGTCAGACCTCTTATGCTGTTATAGTTGTTCCTTGAATTTCTGCCCTCAGCATCTCTCAGGTGCTGGGCTATGCAGAAATAATCGTGTTACTCTGTGGACAAATATCTGCAGAGAAAGAGGGTCCTCCTTTGTGACAGTGCCTAGGAATCCAACTGCCAAATTCCTTGAATTTGGCTTTTTCAGGCCATGTTAATTGCTAGTTGATTTCCTTGTCCTCAGTTTTGATAACATCTGAGTCATCGTCAAGCTCCAAAACACAGCACATATCTCCTTTCCAAATCCAGTTCTTCCCTGAATGATATGGAGAGGGGTGTAGGTGGGGACTCTGTAAACAGGTTGAGTTGTGAGTATCATTTATATTCATTACTGCTAATTATTATGTACATGCAGCCAGAGGCTGAAACACATCTTTTATAAGTGGAAGGAGTGCATAAATAAGTGGCTACTTTTGCATTTTATGTTGACTGTGGTTTCTCTTTTTCTTTATTTCCCAGTCTATGATTTCCATGTGCCACCCTCCCCCCATGAGGAAACTTGTCCAATTATTTCCGTTGTCTGATTTCTTTTTGATAGGAGGGGAAGAAAGTGCAGGATAAGATCACTAACTTTTCTGATGTTCTGGTCTATTGGCCTTTTCCCACTTTCTTTTGGTAAAGAATTATCTTATGAATTATCTTATTTAGGAAGCAACAGTTAGAACTGGACATGGAACAACAGACTGGTTCCAAACAGGTAAAGGAGTACATCAAGGCTATATATTGTCACCCTGCTTATTTAACTTATGTGCAGAGTACATCATGAGAAACGCTGGGCTGGAGGAAGCACAAGCTGGATTCAAGACTGCCGGGAGAAATATCAATAACCTCAGATATCCAGATGACACCACCCTTATGGCAGAAAGTGAAGAAGAACTAAAGAGCCTCTTGATGAAAGTGAAAGAGGAGAGTGAAAACATTGGCTTAAAGCTCAACATTCAGAAAAAATAAGATCATGGCATCTGGTCCCATCACTTCATGGGAAATAGATGGGGAAACAGTGGAAACACTGGCTGACTTCATTTTTGGGGACTCCAAAATCACTGCAGATGGTGATTGCAGCCATGAAATTAAAAGACGCTTACTCCTTGGAAGGAAAGTTATGACCAACCTAGATAGCCTATTAAAAAGCAGAGACATTACTTTGTCAACAAAGGTCCATCTAGTCAAGGTTATGGTTTTTCCAGTGGTCATGTATGGATGTGAGAGTTGGACGGTGAAGAAAGCTGAGCGCTGAAGAATTGATGCTTTTGAATTGTGGTGTTGGAGAAGACTCTTGAGAGTCCCTTGGACTGCAAGGAGATCCAACCAGTCCATCCTAAAGGAGATCAGTCCTGGGTGTTCATTGGAAGGACTGATGTTGAAGCTGAAACTCCAATACTTTGGCCACCTGATGCAAAGAGCTGACTCATTTGAAAAGACCCTAATGCTGGGAAGGATTGAGGGCAGGAGGAGAAGGGGACAAAGAAGATGAGATGGTTAGATGGCATCACCAACTCAATGGCCATGGGTTTGGGTGGACTCTGGGAGTTGGTGATGGACAGGGAGGCCTGGTGTGCTGCAGTTCATGGGGTCGCAAAGAGTTGGACATGACTGAGTGACTGAATTGAACTGATTATCATATCTATTATCTTATGCTTCTAGTGGTTTCTTTGTCATCAGAAGCATGTTGGAAGCTGGTGTGATGAATTCTCCTCTCACTACCGCATGTCTCCATGTTGGTGCAAGGGAGCCTGACTGATCACTGCCTGAGGTGACAGTTAAGCCAGGCTCTCTGACATGCACATGGATGGCTAGACCACCAGTAGCCACGAGGGTCAGCAGCCAAGCTGATCACTGGCAGGTGGGAGTTCAACCTTTTTTACTTTACAAAGATGTGGTCCGTAAGGGAGTAGCATGCCAGAAAGAAAGGGGTCAACTCTTTAGCATACCCCTTTTAAAAGGTTGCTGACCTCTCATCTAATCCAATGGTTTATTTACTGCTCCTGTCACCTTTCCAAAATGCTGTGAACTCAAAGGTTCTGTGTCCATATCTCAGGGGACTGACCTTCACCTTGGAGTTGGTCTGTTATTTCTGCTTGCATTTCTGCTCAACTTCAGTCTTTTGAGAACAAAAGTCTAACATGCTTCTTTCAGTATGCAGGTATCAATGTGCAGAAATATTGTGGGAAAATTTGTTAAACTGCTTGAAGCTCCTCCCATTCTTTTGAACCCAAACTGTTGACTAGTAATAGCATCAAATTCTTATTTATAAGTTTGCTTTCAGTTTCCTTATCGAATTTCAGTGATAAAATTAAAAGTTCCATTTTTCCTCACGTGGGACCAGTTATTAAAACTTTGTATCTTAAACCTGGATGGTATTTACATTAGAGGCAATTCTGGCATGCAAAACTGAGACCGAAACAGAAAATGGGTGATTCTCAGCTAATTCCTTAGAGTAAATCAAAAGATGCATCTATATTTAAAATGGTAGAATCAATAGAACAAAAAGACATCGAAGGGTCACTTAAAGCAGGGTTGAGTTTATAAAAAAACTTTAAAAAAGTACTTAATTGTATCTTTTTTAGCTTTATCTATATTTATACAGAGCAAATTTTCAATTAACATATATTGGTGTAATTCACTGAACCTATCAGTAGAGGTTAGGGATGATTTATCCTCTTCCATTCTTTCAGTGTAGATCTTTGCACATGCAAGCATTAGTTTAAGAAGTTTATGATTTGGAGAAGATAGATAAGTCCACCTGGGCAAAGAGCCAAGCCCAGGCTACATGGACTGTAGGTGCAGCCAAGATTGAAGCAGAGCCTGGATAAGGGATGTCACCAGAGCAGGGCTGACCCGAACTTTGGTCTGCAGTTGAGAGATGGGGGCAGACAGCTGGGGGTTTTAGAGCAGGTTATTACCATACAGGGATCTAAAAACCCAGACCCAACTCTGGCATTGTCATTGACAAGCTATGGGATCTTGAACGTAGATACCAACTTCTCCAGGCTTAAGTTTTTGTTTTTTTAAGATTTTTTTTTTTTGATGTGGACCATTTTAAAAGTTTTCATTGAATTTGTTACAACATTGCTTCTGTTTTGTGTTTTGGATTTTCGGCCACAAGGTGTGTGGGGTCTTGGCTCCCTGACTAGGGATTGAACCCACACCCCCTGCATTGGAAGGCAAAGTCTTAACCACTGGATCACCAGGGAGGTTCCTTAAGTTTTTCATTTACACTGTGTGAATGACAAAGTCTGCCCTATGATGATTGTGAAAAGGCGTTGAGACCCAGTAATAGAATTCCTGTTGGAATTCACAGTACCTCCTGATCAGGCAGTATGCCATATTGACTTGGACTTCTTGGCAAACCAGCTTCCCTAGTTACTTTTTGAGATGTTAAAATGTGGAGTAATAAACCAAGGCTATGGGTAATAGTTGTTGTTTTAGTCACTAAGTTGTGTCTGACTCTTTGCAACCCCATGGACTTTAGTCCACCAGGCTCCTCTGTCCAGGGGATTTCCCAGGCAAGAATTCTGGAGTGGGTTGCCATTTCCTTCTCCAGGGGATCTTCCCCACCCAGGGATTGAACCTGCATCTCTCTGGGTGACACTATGTTATACTAATATTCAAATTTAAGTCTCATAATAATAAGAGTAAATAACAGGTAAGAGCACAGATGGGGTTCATTGAGGTCTCAAGGACAAAGTTCGTTGTCGGATATCTACCTGTCATGGAAATAAAAACAAGCTAACAGATTTCCCAAAACTTTTCTTTTCATGGCTTATCAATTTCCTCCATTTTCCTCACTGTCAAAAACAGAGTCATGAAAATCAGCAGTGCCCAATAACTCCAGGTCAAGTTTGTATTTGTTCAGATACCATAGACTGCACCTTGATTTTTAAACTATTTACCACAGAATGGAAGAGTTTTGCAAAGTGCTTTGAGGAGAAAGAAAGTTGCATTGTACTTTCAGTTTTTATGATTCCCAAGTCCTTGCTGGTGCTATTAGAGGCTTTTGAGACCTTCATGGTTCCTTCCTCTGGCAACCATTTTTATTTTCCTTACTTTGGTCCAGTTCCATTGAAAATCTAGCCAATGTTCCAAATACTTCACTGGGAGTAGCAGCATTTGATAAGGCTGTATTAAAGTGACCGTTTCAAGTTGGCCAGCACCAGCACTGAATAAACACATATTGATATTATAGAACAAAATAATATATTAGCACATTGCTCATTTGTGCTCCGATGGTCACCCTGATACTATCCGTCATGTGGGGAGTGACAAACACAATTACACCCGAGTGCTAATAGAGTGGAAGGGCAAAACTGCCTGACCTCGGCATCCCGGGTCGATTTAAATGTTTGATGTCTCATTGAATTAGTATCACAGTGTGAAAGACAAAGCTCAGACTAATGGAAATGAGCCTGGACATGCAATACTGCTGATTGGGCTGACATAATTAGAATAATATTCTGCGCAGAGCTAATAACAAGCCGAAGAAATAAATAACCGAGAGATAACCTAATTGCTGCATGCTAAAACGTTCTTTTGAATATGCTAAGGTTAGCATTTTCTATTTACTTACAAGGCACACGGATGGGCTGAAAAGGAGAATGTAGTGAGTGTGGCAGAGAGCTGGCCATCAACACACACTGCCCTCCGAGGGTTCAGCCCTTCCATTGCTCCTGGTGCCTGTTCACCAATACCTATTTTTGTAGGCCTGCCTTGTGTCAAAGCGAGTGTCAGGGAGAGGGAGACTGTGAACCAGATACACACCTTGCCTTCCGAGAGCTTCTGCCCTCATGAGGGTAATATAGCATAGAGGGGTGCCAAGTGAGCATGAGGAGACAGATTCCGAAGAGCGCTAAGAAAATTTCATTGAGGGAGACTTCACTTTGAACCGATTTGCACATTTGTGGCCTGGGGACTCAAAGAGAAAGTAGTATAATTTTTACTTGGTTTGTTATTCAGAAACCTGAGGAAGATTCTAATTTACTATAGATTCCAGCATCCCAAAGAAGGAAAGACAATATTGGGATTGGGTTGCCAGATCTGTGCTTAAACTTGAGGAGTACTAATAAAATGCCTTGTATTTGTGTTGAATTTTTAACAATTTTCAGAGTATAGTTGATCCTTGAACAAGGTCAGGGTGAAGGGCACTAAATCTCTGGCTAGTCAAAAATCCATGTGTAATTTACAGCCAGCCCTCTGGTCCTCCATACTCAAGGTTCCTCCATACCTGCCTGTTTAGCATCTGTGGATTCAACCAACCATAGATTGTGTAGTGCTGTAATATTTACCTTAGAAAAATATCCACATATAAGTAGACCCTTACAGTTCACACTCATGTTGTTTAAGAATCCACTATAGTTTCATTAAATTCTAACACAAAGAGGTACACTCTATTTACTTGAAGGTAAAGGGCCTGGAACTTCCCTGGTGGTTCAGTAGTTAAGAACCTGCCCTTCCAATGCAGGGGATGCAGGTTTGATCCCTGGTTGGGAAAATAAGAGCCCACATGCTGTGAAGCAGCTAAGACCGCGTGCCACAATGAAGATCCCACATGCAACATCTTAAGACCCGATGCAGCCAAAAATGAATAAATAAATAATTTTTAAGTGAATGTTTAGAAAGAAAGTAAAGGGCCTTATTGTAAGCATCCAAACGGGAGTCAAGGAGGTGCAGAACAACTCCCAAAGGTGAAATTCTGAAGCCTTGCGGAGGTGAGAACTCATTTATTTTGGTTCAGTGCTCTATCCCCTCTGCCTGGAACCCCTCCTGGAACAGGCAATGGATAAATATTTGTTGAGTGAATGCTTATGTGCTTTGTCTCAGTTATCTCATTTAAACATTGTAGTAACCTGGTTGTGGGAACTATTAATAGTTCTGTTTTACTCAGAAGGAAACCAAGCTATGGCGAAGTCAAGTGACTTGCCCCAAGTTGCACAGCTGAGAACTGGTGGGGCCGCCTTTGACCCAGAGCATGTAGGGGCTGCGAGTGTAGATTCTTTGGGGTGATTTGCTTATGAAAGGAAAGAAGGAAAAGGAGGTTGTAGGTTGAGGTGAAGACAGGGCTTGGAGACACAGGTTTCTGAGCAGAGGTGAAGCCGCTGTGGAAGAGGAAGCATCCAACCTCATGGATAGAGCTGGTAGATTTACTGCTCTGACCAACAGGAATGTTGAAATTCAGAAACATTAAGTGGCCATCCAACAAGCAAACATCAAAATAGACTAAACATTAGGATTTTTGAGGCTGGTTTACCATTATTTACACATCTTATATACCATCAAGTTTCTAGTTATATTTTATTAATATTTTCACACAAAATGAGCAGGCAGCTTGGGATAGTGAAAAGAATACAGGTCTAGGAATTAAGAATCAGGCTGCTATTAATTGGCTGTGTGACCTCAGGTAAACTCCTTCACCTTTCTGGGCCAGTGTCTTCTGGCTGTAAAATCCTATTTTTCCTAAAATTCCATTCCTATGGAATATTTTTGAGTTAGCTACTGTTTCAAGTGGCCCCCAGTCCTGCTCCTTGTGATTGTGAGGATAATCAGGAATCATTCTTGTTAAATCTCGTAAGACCCTTAGCAGTGATTGTCAAACTCTTGGTCAGTGGATCACCCTCTACAGAATCAGTGAACCACTGCTTCTACAATAAGGCATCCTGGTAAGAGAACTTTCCAAAGAAAAAAAAGTAAAATGGTGCAGAATTTTGTGAGGACATTATGGGATAACATGTAGGTTTGTGAAATAGTAAATGGAAATTGTTCATGCCTAAGTCTAATGATAGGTTTTCATTGAATTGATTTCATTTCTTTTCAATAAATCCTAAGAACATCTAGTTTGAGCCAGGCGTAGTATCACTTATCTGCACAGATGTTGTAAGAAGTCAGCCAGGCAGTGACTTCCTGGTAAGTTATGGGCACTGTTTTACTTAAGAACCATGGCCCAAAATGAGACATAATATATTGAGATATAGGGATGTACTTTGAAGTCCTATGGTAAAAGTTGCTTCATGTAAAAGTGGATGATGATGGAAAAGATTTTTTTTTGTTAAACAGACATGAGCTCTTAATATTTTGATTAAGTAGATACTAATATCATGCAACAACAATAGCTAAGCAGTTGAGTTCTAGTATAATAAAACTTGAAATGGTGAGTTCATTTACATTTGATTTCAAGATATGATACTACCATGTGAGTTCCATGGAGAAGGGTTGGCTGCAGTGAATACTCTAGCAATGGTCCCCAAAGTTTTTGGCACCAGGGCCTGGTTTCATGGAAGACAGCTTTCCCAGGGATGGGGATGGAGGATGGTACAGGTGGTAATGGGAATGATGGGGAGTGACAGATGAAACTTCACTCAATCCCTCACCTCTCACCTTCTGCTTTGTGGCCCTGGGCTTGGGGACCTGTGCTCTAAAGGACAAGGACTTTAGGAATCCCCTATCTAGACAGGTATTTTTAATTAAAGCATTATCAAAATGCTCAAGACTGAGAATTTTCTCCTAAGTTTATAATAACTGACATTGACATTCAAACCCTTATAGTTTCTTACCTAAATTATGCTCATAGCTTCCCAACTAGTTTCCTTTTCTCGTCTAACATGACTGCCACTGGGCTACCAAGGGATCCTTCTGAAAAGGAAACCCATGTGTAACACTCCCCCTAGTTTCACATTATTTTGAGGCTGCCATTGTTCTTAGGGTACAGTCTAACTTTAGACAAGCCGGCAGGGCCATCATGGACTGAGTTCAGTACCTTTACTTCTATCTCCTCCTTCTCCTCTGCATCTTTAGCTCTGACTTTCAAGAACTGCCTGGAGTCCCCAGAATAAGCCTTCCCCCAGGTCTGTGTGTGCACCATTCCTCCCTTCAGGAACACTTTGCCTTTTCTTTTCTCCCTGACTTACTCCTCCTAGTCCTTCAAGACTCAGCCCTAGAGAAACCCCTTTTGAATCCCTCCCTAAAGAAACCTGGAGATGTGATTGCTTGCTCTAGGTCTGTCTTTCCCCTGGGATCAGAGGGCATGTGTGGACTGCAGGCTCTAGAGCCAGGCAGCCTGTGTTTGAAGTTCAGCCCCTTCACTTCACTTACTTATGTGTTAACTATCCTATGCTGTTTCCTCAGCTACGAAGCTGAGATAGTAAGGGTTGTTATCTCCTGGGGGTGTTGTGAGGATTATGTGTGTGAAATTTGTGAGACAGTGCCTGACAGTGTATGCTATCCAAGTATTAGCTGTTATCCTTAGAAATAGTGATGGTAGTAATATATAAAATAATTTAAGAGAATGCCTAGCACGTGAAAGTGTTAGTTGGTTCAGTCATGTCTGACTCTTTGTGACACCACGGACTATAGCCCGCCAGGCTCCTCTGTCCATGGAATTCTCCAGGCAAGAATGCTGGAGTGGGTTTCCATTCCCTCTCTAGGGGATCTTCCCAACCCAGGGATCAAACCTCAGTCTCCTGCATCACAGGCAGATTCTTTACCATCTGAGCCACCAGGGAAGCTGTAACTCTTAAAATAATTGTTAGTGGTAATGACACATGTGCACCCATGGAATGCCATTCCCATTTTGTCCTGGAGTTCACCAAACAGTTCTGGAACTTGGAATGTTTGAGCACATGACCTTCAAAAGGAGAAAGACCCATCCTTGGAAGGGGGTTATTGACAAAACTCTTTACAGATGAAGTTTTTTTTTTTTTCTTCTTCTTGTCATAGCTTCTATCATCTGCCTTTAAAAGCTGTACATCTGTGTGTATAGCTTTGTGCGCCTTCCTTGGAAAGGAGTACACGGGAGAGCTCATGGTTTCATTGCATTAAGGGCTAAAGGCTTGGGAACTCCCAGAGGTCCAGAGGTTAGGCGCTTTCACTGCCAGGCCCAGGTTTAGGGAACTAGGATCCTGCAAGCCAAGCAATGCGGCAAAAAATAAAATAAAATAAAGACTTTAATACAGTTTGTTACCAGTTAATTCCTGAGAGAGCAATGCCGGACCCTCAGTGTCCACTTGTGTTTTATGGAAGAGTATTTCTCTTCATTTGGTGTGCTGCTGAGTTACTTACAGAGATGTATTCAAGGGGGACTCCCCGGGTGGTCAAGTGGCTAAGATTCCACACTCCCAATGCAAGGGGTTCAGCTTCAATCCATGGTCAGGGAAATAAAGAGTTTGCATGCCACAACTAAGACCTGGTGCAGCCAAATAAATAAATATTTTTAAAATATATATTTTTTTAAACCAGTGGTATCAAAACATAAAAAAAGAGATGTATACAAAAGAGGGAGCAGAAAGCCAAGGTTCAGTTCAGTTGCTCAGTTGTGTCCGACTCTTGGCGACCCCAAACTGCAGCACGCCAAGCTTCCCTGTCCATCACCAACTCCCAGAGCTTGTTCAAACTCACGTCCATCAAATCATTGATGGGGAGTGCAAAAGCCAGTTTCCACTTGCAGTAGATTCTAACCAGCAATGGAGAAAAGAGAAGCACTGCTCTTTCCCATAATTATTCCTTCCACAGACTGGCCGTGCTTTTGTAACACGCTTGTCAGTAGGCATTGCTCTGGTCTCCCAGGTACAGAAGCACACCCCTAAGGGGCCCTAAGGATTTTTCCCAAGAGTTACCATATGGATTTTCAGAACCCAAAGCATGCTCACACATTTTGAAATGAACCAAATACTAATACAGCTTTCTAATTGCTTCTGGCTAAGATCATCAGACTAAACAAAACAGGGGATTTATTAGATTCCTTGTACAGCCGCTGCTGCTGCTGCTAAGTCGCTTCAGTCGTGTCTGACTCTGTGCGACCCCATAGACGGCAGCCCACCAGGCTCCCCCGTCCCTAGGATTCTCCAGGCAAGAACACTGGAGTGGGTTGCCATTTCCTTCTCCAATGCATGAAAGTGAAAAGTGAAAGTGAAGTCGCTCAGTCGTGTTCGACTCTTCTCGACCCCATGGACTGCAGCCCACCAGGCTCCTCCGTCCACGGGATTTTCCAGGCACGAGTACTGGAGTGGGTTGCCATTGCCTTCTCTGCCTTGTACACTGTATGTGTTTGAAAACTTGGGTGTGGACGTTAGAAATATATCTGGGAAGGAATCATTTGACATTTGAGTCCCTGAGATATTGAAAAGATGCTGAATCAATAGCAGGGAGTAGGTGGCCAAAAAAAGAGACGGTAAAAAATAATTAATGGTAACATTATGACCTAGCGTTCATCTGTTTAGGACTTCTTGTAACCACAAAGGAAGTCCAGCTTCTGTTCTGTTCAATATGACATGGTCTGGAGTTTATGTGGAAATGATGGGATATGGCAGCTAAGTGTTCTGTTTTTAAAATGAGGAAGAGCCCTTGGCATATATGAATCATCCTTTTTGTGATAGTACCAACCCTGTGACCACATTTGCTCCATCAACAACCTTTACTAATGCTTTCTGATTGTCTTTGAACTCCAGTGAGAGGTAAGGGAAATAAAAAATATGATCATGGTTCTTGAGAAAGTATAAAGAGGGTGGATGACAAAAGAGAAGGATACATAGCAATGCAAGTAATAGAAATATGGGCACACTTGTAGATGCCAACAGTAGGTGTATGCTTGAAAGGTTTCTTGGTATGACCGAGTTTAGCAATAGTGTGTTTGTGTGCTGAGTCTGTGGGGCGGGATTGGGGGTAGTGGAGCTGTTAGTCAGTGATGTCTTCATAGAGGGAGGAAAGGGGCTCTGTAATTATCTAAGCCGACTTGGAGCACTATTTTCGGAGGGAAGCTGCTTTGGTTAAAATACCAGCCCAGCTACTTTCTAGCTGTGTAATTGCATGGTCTCCCTAAGCCTCAGTTCAGTTCAGTCACTCAGTCATGTCCGACTCTTTGTGACCCCATGGACTGCAGCAGGCCAGGCTTCCCTGTCCATCACCAACTCCCAGACCTTGCTCAAACTCATGTCCATCGAGATGGTGATGCCATCCAACCATCTCGTCCTCTGTCATCCCCTTCTCCTGCCTTCAGTCTTTCCTAGCATCAGGGTCTTTTCCAGTGAGTCAGTTCTTCGCATCAGGTGGCCTAAGTATTGGAGCTTCAGCTGCAGCATCATCCCTTCCAATGAATATTCAGGACTGATTTCCTTTAGGATTGACTGGTTTGATCTCCTTGCAGTCCAAGGGACTCTCAAGAGTCTTCTCCAACACCACAGTTCAAAAGCATCAATTCTTTGGTGCTCAGCTTTCTTTATGGTTCAACTCTCACATCCATACATGACAACTGGAAAAACCTCACTTGTCTCATCTATAAAACAGAGATTCAGGGTGTGACCTAATAGGAACGCTGTGGAGGTGGGGGGGTTAGAGCAAAGAATGTATATGAAACACTTAGCACGTGCCTGGCATGGAATGCAGTCAGTATTATAGTAGCTCCTTCTTTTCTTTCTGGTTAATGAGAGGATCTGCTTGTCATATGCAGTACTAGGGGTTCTCTCTGTGTTATCACATTTAGAACTTTTACCAATTCTTTTTTAGAAATTTTAAGTCACTCATATTCTTTTTAAAATTTTTTATTAATTAATTAATTTGGCTGTGTTAGGGCTTCATGCTAGGGCCATGCTGTGCATGGGCTTTCTCTAGTTGTGGCAAGCAGGGACTACTCTTTGTTGTGGAGCATGGGCTCTAGGGCATGTGAGCTCAGTAGTTGCTGCCCATGGGCTCTAGTGCGCAGGCTCAGTAGTTGTGGCACATGGGCTAGGTTGTCCTGCTGCATGTGAAATCTTCCCGGGCCAGGGATTGAACCCATGTCACCTGGATTGGCAGCTGTATTCTTAACCACTGGACCACCAGGGAAGTGCTCACCAACTCTTAAGTGCTCATATAGTGTTATCATACCCAATTTTTATCATTGCTAAAGCTGAGGGCTAGAAAGGTAAGTGATTTTCCCAACATCACAAGATAATAAGTGGCAAACTCACAAATCCAGTTAGGTCTATGAAATTCTAAGCCTGATCTTACCCTCCTTTGACAGTTGACCTCCCAGCAGACCTCATCAGCTGTGCTTTCAGGGAGTTGTTTGGTATGAATGACAGAAAGGAATGACAATAACAATAGCAATTGCTCTTAATTGAGCTTTCTGGTTAGTGGCAGTTGTGCTAGGCTCTCTCCATGAAGCCTCTCTGATCCTGATCAGAGCCTACAAGGCAATGTCATACATCCCTGTTTATAGAACAAGAAACTGGTCCTCAGGGAAGGTAAATGGGTCTCCCAGCATTACCTAGCTGATAGGGGGAAGAGCCAGAGATTCTGTGTGTGAAGAAATGGGGATTGCTCTTATAATGCGATATATTTGGAGGGATAGTAGGGACTAGAAACTCAGCTAAAGGCCCACCCCACTGTTTAGGAGAAGTGATTAAGGTGCATAAATTGTGTGGATGCTCATGATGAAGTGAAACAACTTGGCCACTAATTCTAAAGCCCCTCCCCCTCATCCCATTTTAACTGATCTATCCTAATAGTCAGCAGGTACCAGTTCCAGTTCTGAAAATTATTGGCTGAGCAGCCTTGCACAAATTACATTACTTCTGAAAGTTCCTTCACCCATTAGCACATGTGGACAAAATATGCCTATTCCACAGAATTTTCAGGGTAATTAACTACTGTATGCAACATATGTCATTGTGCATAACACTTGGCAGGCCATCCTTGGATGATGGCCATGACTGTTACACATGGCATCCCCATCTTGGCAAGCACAACAAAGAAAGAGAACTTGCCATGAACCACAGCTTATCAGCAGGTGAGCTGTAACTACCATTGGTGGTGGGGAACGTAGGAGAGGAGCAATGTTTGAAGAGGGTTCACATTGGCCAAGGCTAAGAAGATGATGGGTGTCATTCTGGATACAGAAGAAGAAGGTCAGAACTAATAGTTGGAAGTAGAGATTGGGGGAACTTACTTGGATACGTGTAGCAGTCAAAACCATAGATGTAAAGTAAGATAGAATGCTCAGGGCAAGTAGCATTTGGCCAATAGTAAGTAGTGGAGAATATGTATTTGTGTGTATGTGACAGTGTGTGTGCATGTGTGCATGCTTGCTTATATGGGGGAGATGGGGGTTATATTTCTTATTATAAATGCTATAGAACAAGCACTGGCACTTCAGATCAAGGACTCTTTCCCCTTTCTAATAGCTTTAAATAATTGCTACAGAATAGGAGAATAAAGTAAGATAAATTTTGCATTTAGCATATGTGGAAATATTATGAATAGTTGCAGACTCAATTCACTTTGATGCCCTTTGACAATCTGATAATTTTTGCAAAGATGTACTTAAAATGCTGTTTCATGCAAAGTTCAGATTTTTTTCCCCTTCTTTAAAAAAATAAATGACATCATTAATTTGCAGACCTGTGTATTAATTTTGCTGAGAGCACCATTTACTTCTCTTTCCTTCCACTTTGTTTAAAGTCAGTTGTTGACAACTCTCCCGCGTGTCAAACTCTCACCGCCAATAATTGCTTAAGGACTCCTAACTTCTACAAATGTTGGTTCCAGCTCCAAACCCCATGCTAGCCCTGGAAGAAAAAAAGAGAGAGAGAAGGGAGAAGAAAGAACTTCTTCTGATGAATTTTTGATTTTCCTTCTTAACAAAGAAATGTCTGAGATTCAAAGCAATAGCTTAAAGTGATATTATAAAATAGAATATGGAGTGCACTGTTCTGAATGACTCTTTGCTTTTAATGTGGGGCTGAAAAATTGTCAGTGCCTTTTTTGATTAGATGGGGTTCTTTTTTTTTTTCGTTCTTGATCTAAGAATCGAGGAGAAAAACATGCTACTTGCATTTGAATATGGCATGAGCCGAGCTGTAATGTACTGGAGATAAAGTAATAGCAGCAACGCCTTAAGGCAGCACCTGAATCTCCGGGTCAGCGCCATCTCTCTTCAGATCGCTGTGGCGCCACTGTTTCTGCGGCTGCTTTATTAGGCCTAATTAGGCGGGCTGTCACTTTTATTGGTGATGGGAAAGGAAGATAAGTAGATCACTTGTGTCATCTATCTCTACCCAGACGTGTCTAAAAAGTCTAAAGTGATTGCTGTAGGCCACAAATAGATACCACAAGAGGGAGAGGGAGCGGGAATAAAAAAAAAAAAAACCACCCAGAAATGGAATAAAAAGAGAAACCTCTAGAAATGCCTTACCTTTGGCACTGCTGTGTATAATTTCAAACCCACAGAGAAGAGCCTGTGAAACATCCTGGAAGCCCTTTTGTTCTGAGGGAGAAGGTTGTCTCATGGATTTTCTGATCACTGAATGGAGCAGGGTAAGGGGACAAGCTTCCGACTTAGGAGTGAAGAACTAGGTTCTCCAGAAAAAGTCGGCCCAAGTTGTCACCAGAGCCCCATGTAGGGTTAGACAGAGCAGTAAAAGGTCACATTAATGAAGGAGAGTCCCACAGCTGCATTTGTGTGTATGTGTGTGTGTAGTGATTGTGATCGTAGCAGGGAGGAGATTTCTGAAAGTTTTAATA
The DNA here is from genome assembly GCA_024291935.2 of Okapia johnstoni. Classification (NCBI taxonomy): domain Eukaryota; kingdom Metazoa; phylum Chordata; class Mammalia; order Artiodactyla; family Giraffidae; genus Okapia; species Okapia johnstoni. The sequence goes on along the minus strand of CM044307.1, from coordinate 48,816,057 downwards.
GTGGAGGTTCTCTTGGGAACAGATACTTGATTTGCCTGTAAAAATGATGCCAATAAAGATAAATAGCCCAGAAGACATGGGTAGTGTTGTTTTCAGCCATGGTCACCTGCCCAAGTCTGTCAGAAAATGGCTTCTTTTCTTCTCAAAAGGACTTCCTCCCTGAGCAGGTATTTCGTTCCTAATATCATTAATAGCTCAATGCTCTCTTAACGCTCTCCTTATGGGGTGAACCCTGGCTGCTGGGCCTTGATTATACTCTGTGGATTATGGCTTTTGAATGGAATCCCTTTGTCTAATTGTAATAGAGTGCCACTGAGCACAGCCCTTAGCAACCATCAGTTGCTGTGGGCCATTAAAACACTCACCCTGTTACCAGGCCGTGAGTGGTTACCTCGTTCGTAGTCCTGCTCAGCCATTGGTCGGTGCTGCAGTAGGCCCCGCCCCCAAGCGACCAACTGACAACGAGCGACCGTTAGTGGGGGGATTCAACCAACGGTTGGTGGAGTGGTGGCTGTCACGCGGAGAGTGAGGTAAGAGGCAGATCCCAGCCTCCTCCGCAAGGCCCTCTAGCTCACCCTACCCTGGGTCACTCGGCCCTGGGTGAGTGGGTGAGCTGGGGGGCCTCAGGGAACAGTCTGGAGGCTGTGTCCTGCAGGGCTCCAGAGCCCTCGTGGGGGCCACCCACTGGCCTGGCCCAGACCTTGAGGTCTTGGTGAACCTCTCCCTCATCCCTGTCTCTCAGACCTAATGGCAGCTGCCGTCTACATAGGATCAGTCTGCAGGACTGGCCCCCGCCATACGTGTGGCCTGAGGAGCCTGAGGCCCAGTAGGGTTTGGCTCCTGGCTTCCTCAGCAGTGATGGCTAGGCAGAGTCTGGAGATCTTGTCCTGAGGAAGTCTCCAGCTGAGATCTATCTCCTCTTAGCCAGGACTGGACCTTGGAGGGTGAAAGTTGTGCCTTGGAACCTTGTCCTTTCTCATCAGAATGGAGAGTAACTTTTGTTTGGTGGAGATTTACAGGAACATCATTGCCAGACCACAACCTGACCTCAAGCACAAAGGTTCTGATACCAAGAAGTTTGCAGAAACTAACTACAATCCTTCCTCACATTTCCTAGAAAAGGGCTTTCCTGAAAGCTTTTGAGGAATTTGGGGGTTTTAAGGCATGAGACACCCATCTACTTGCATGGCCTTCAATAAACCTTTCTCTGCCCCAAACTCCAACGTTTGGTATTGTTTGGTCTTGCTGTGCATCAGGCACATGGACCTGTGTTTCAGGAACAGAATCCCATCTCCTAGGTGAGATCATAAATTATACATTGAAACCCTATTTTACACTTTCCATCTGTCTGTGTTATGTGTAGAACCAGATTAAGTATTAAAGGGCTTGAAAATCAGTGCTTTCTTTAGCTTCTTAACTTTTGTGACTGAGTGTGTTTTCCAGTGGCAGGTGAGAACTTTAGTTTGCTTACAGAAATGATTCCTTCCCCCCCATAAAATGATGTAAAAATACTTAGTGGTGCTTACACAACACCAAAATGTTTGGACCAACTCGATCTGAATTTCTTCTCCTCACTTTGATGTTTATTATATGTATTTTCTAATAGACTAGATGGAATTTATTTCTAGAAGTCTGTAGTTTACACTCTGTATCCTGGGAAGATAAAAATTGCACTGGGGAGGCAAGTTCATGTCAGTTGATGCTAGTCAGTGTGTTGGTAAACATCATCATTTTTTTCATACTGCTTTAATTCATCCTTAGTAATTCCAATTCATAGCACTCACTATGTGCCAGGAACTTTGGTAAGTGCTTTACATAATTAAGTTCATTTTAGTTTGATCAAACCCTAGTAAATACTAGCCGTTTTTGCAGGTGAGTAAGCTGGGGCTGTGAGCAATGAATAACTTTCCTAAGTCCACATGGTGAGTAAATGAAAGCACTGGAGTTTTGTTTGATTACAAAGTCTGTACTCTTTTATTTCTTTTAAATATTTATTTGGCTGCATCAGGTCTTAGTTGTTTCATGTGGGATCTAGTTCCCTAAGCAGGGATCCAACCCAAGCCCCCTGCATTGGGAGCTCCAAGTCTTAGCCACTGGACCACCAGGAAGTCCCCAAAGCCTGTACTCTTTACCACTGTTAGCCTCAGCCTTCTACTTCTGTATATTGCTTAAGAGAATGTTTTGCTTCTTTGAAAAAAAAAATTTGTGAATTCATAGAAGAAACAGCTTTTACCACTGATTTTCATTGAGTTGATTGAATTACCTTTATACCCTCTCAGTAAGAAAGTCTAAAGTCCCAGTCTGGCACATATGACCTTTACTTTCCACCCTGCCATCTTGCTCTGTTCATCATTCTCTCAGTCCCCAGGCTCTTTTTGATGCCAGTTCTTTCCCCAGGTTCACTGTCTGTCCATTTAGCAACCTCAGAGTACCCCTCTTGGGGCTCTAATCAGTATTGCTTGGCAGAGCCTCCAGAGGGATCATGGTGAACAGAAGCATTTCTTCAGATAGCTTGGGATAGGATGCCCACCCGTGTGCCTGTGTCTGGTAGTGGCATTTTTTGTGACTAGGAAGTGAGCCCCAGGGGACAAAAAGCTTCCCACGATGGAGGCACAATGTGGCCTCCAGTTACACACATTCACAGAGGGGCAATGTGGTTTCCCCAAGTAAAGATGCCTGAATCTCAGAAGAGTCCATAGAGGCTGTGAATAAGAAGAAAGCTGACTACATGGAAGGGAGCTGGTTGTGCATATTTGAATTTTGTATTAAATCCCTGTCTGCTGTTTTTAATGAGAGACATCATCCTTGTGCACACTTGAGACCATGGGAGCATGGCAGGACCCCTGCTGGTTGTGGCTGCCCAGGCCCCTCAGCAAATGCTCAAGTGTTTCGCCTTCAGTCCTCCTTTATCTCTACTTCTTTATCTGCCACCCCCCCGTAATTAGTAATAATTATAATGACATTTGCAAATTTACAAAGCACTTTCATGTACATCATTCCATCTGCCTAACTTGTGAAGTATATTATTATTTTATCTCAGTTTTATACATTTATTTTTTTAAATTTATGGCTGTGCTGTATCTTCATTGCTGCATGCAAGCTTTCTTTAGTTGCAATGTATAGGAGCTACTCTAGTTGCGGTGTGTGGGCTTCTCATTGCCGTGGCTTCTCTTGTTGTAGAACGTGGGCTCTAGGTGCACGAGTTTTAGTAGTTGCAGCGTGCGGGCTCAGTGGTTTCCACTTGTGGGCTCTAGAGGGCGGGCTCAGTAGTTCCGGTGTGTGGGCTCAGTTGCTTTGAGGCAAGTGGAATCTTTCCAGACCAGAGATCAAACTTACTACCCTACATTGGAAGATGGATTCTCAACCACTGAACCACCAGGGACGATCCTGTCTCAGTTTTAGAGATGTCGATTGTGGTTCAGAGAAGTTAAATTATTTTCTTAAAGTCATAAGGTTAGTAGGTTATAGAATTGGGATTTGAACTAAGAATCTTCAAGTCTAAATCTTAGGAGCTTGTTGTTGTTTGTTTTTATAAAGTATTGTGACATCAATATTTAACTTGAAACTGTTTTTCAATTTGTGGCATTGTTCTTAGAATTAAAGATTTTGCTTCATAAACTGTCTTAGAGCATCTTGGCTAGCTGCTCTAGATAAAACACCATTTTATGTACCTGTATGATACTATAACTGTCAGTATCATTTTATCCCCCCCTCTTGCTTTATAAACCTCTCCTCATGTTGGTTTCTCAAGGACTGTAAGTAACCTTTGGGCAGGGTTTGTCACATATCATCAGGCCCAAGCATACAGGCCTGGAGGAGAATAGCAATATTTGATTCAGGTTTCTTAAATGAGTGAATAATTAATAATAAAAACTAACGTTTGATGAATGCTTACTATTACTAGTCATTCTACTTTACTCTTTAATTTGTAAAGATATATTTGATGAAGGACTTCTATCCAGAATAAATAAAGAACTTTCAAAAATCAATGGTAAGAAAACAACCCAATTTTTTTAAACACAAGCAAGACATTTCAACAGACTCTTCACAAGAGAAGATACACAGATGGCAAATAAACATATGAAGAGAGGCTCTATATCTATAGGCATTAGAGGAATGCTAATTAAAATCACAATGAGGCATCCATTAGAATGGCTTAAAGACTGACCATAATAAGTGTTGATAGAACTGTGGAGGAACTGGAACTCTCATGCTGATAAAGTTAAACATACACTTACCATGTGATTCAGCCACTCCACTCAAAGTTGTTTCCAGCCAAGAGGGAAGGAAATATATATATCCATACAAAGGTATAGGGACTTCCCTATAGCTCAGATGGTAAGGAATCTGCTTGCAGTGCAGGAGCCCCAGGTTCAATCCCTGGGTCAGGAAGATCCCCTAGAGAAGGAAACGGATACCCATTCCAGTGTTCTTGCCTGGAGAATTCCCTGGACAGAGGAGCGTTGTGGGCTACAGTCCTTAGGGTTGCAAAGAGTCGGACATGACTAAGTGACTAACACACATACAAAGATATAGACACAAATGTTCATAGCAGTTTTGCTTATTGCAGCCAAAACCTGGAAACAATGCAAATGGCCATCAATAAGCCATAAACAAATAGTGATATACCCATGTAACGGCGTACTATTCAGCAATAAAAAGAGATGAATTTTCTATATAAGCAACAACATATATGACTCTCAGAATGATTATGTTGAGTGAAAGAAGCCAGACAAAAGAGTACATACTATATGATTCTATCTATCTAAAGCTCTAGGATATACAAGCTCAATTACAGTGACATGAATCAGAATGGTATTTGCTTGGAAGAGGGAGACATCTACGAGAGAGTGATTACAACAAGTCAAGAGGACATCTTTGGGGGCAATGAGTATATGTTCACTATCTTTTAAAAAAATTTTTTATTGGAGTATAGTTGATTTACAATGTTATGTTAGCTTCAGGTGTGCAGCAAAGTGAATCAATCATAAATATTTATATCCACTATATTTTTAGTTATTTCCCCATATAGCCCCACTTTGCTTTACTCTTGATATACACTGTCATTTAATTTCAATTAACTAACAATTAAAAAAAAACTCTCTGAGACATGTACTATTATGATTCCCATTTTACAGCTTGGAAAACAGGGTTAGAGAGGTTAAGCAACCTGCCAAGGGTTATCTAGCAATTGAAAAATGATGGAACCAGGCTGTGAACCCAGGTCACAGGCTGCCCACCTATACTGAGGTTCTGCTACTTGTCTAGCAAGTGAGTAATGTCTGTACCAAGGGATGTGATAAGAAGGAGGTACTCTGACATCAGAAGATCTGTGCTTCACCTCTGCAAGATTCAGGTGTGGTAAGTCCCCTACATACAAACGAGTTCCATTCGGAGAGCATGTTCACAAGTCCAATTTCTTAGTCCAACAGAGTTAGCCTAGGTACCCAACTAACACAACTGGATACACAGTAATAAGTTTTATAATACTTTTCACACAAATAATACATAAAAAGCAAACTTGTATTAATCTTGTATTTTTAATACTTTGTATTTTGTATTTTACAATACTTTGTAATCTTGTATTTTACATAATCTTGTATTTTACATACTTTGAAAAATACAGTAGTGTATAGTGTAAAATCTGGCACTGAGTGAACAGACAAGAAGGGTTACTCACTGGAGGAGGGAGAGGAGGTGGAAGATGGTAGAACTGAAGGATCATCAGCATTAGGAGACAGATGGTAAGCTGCAGTTTCACTCATGAGTGGCATTAGTGGACATGCAAACGCATGTTTGTACCTTGGAAAGTTACCAACCTGAAAGTTTATATGTAGGAGACTTACTGTACTGTTTCTCAATTTCTTTATCTGTAAACAAGGTGACACCTCACAGGTTGGTTTTGAGGATCCAATTCTGTGATGGCTAGGAGGCTTTGCAATTCTAATGAACTCTCTAGGTATTTGTCAGTAGTGTTATTGCTGTGGTGGTCACAGGGCAGAGCCACAGGTCTCCTGTGGCCTGCTCAGGGCTAGTCCCCCAAGAGGATTCTCAGTCCTGCATTGAGTGCAGCAGAGAGTCAGCACCCCCTGGAGTCCTACGTTAGCTGCCCAGGAGTGGCAACTAACTTGCCGCAAAAGGGAAAAAATTCTCTTTTGACCTTCGGTTGAGTCAATCTGAATTCTTGGTATTTTTTTTTTGCCCTTTGCAGGAAAATTAGCTTAGCCACACCCTTGTTCCAATTCCTCACCTCTGTTCTTTTTTTTTTTATTTTTAATCGAAAGATATTTACAATACTGTGTCACCTCTGCTGTTTATTTCTTTTTCTTTTGTTGCTCAGTAACTGCATAGATGAGAGATGAGGAGCTCATGTAACAATTTGAGAATTAGTTCTTTGGTCAACTACTGCTTCAGTCTCCTCACAGACAGTAGAAATTTTCAGGCTTCTTGTATAGTGTAGAAGTTAAGCTTGTGAGCTTTGGGGTCAGATTTACTTGGGTTCAAATCCCATCTCTGCAACTTAACTATTGTGTAGAGTCTGCTAAGCTACTTTAGATGCCTCCTCTAAGCCTCAGTTTCCACATCTATAAAAAGGAAGTAACAATAGTAGCCATCTGTGGGGTTCTTGTGAAACCTCAGAGAGTTAATGTATGTGAAAAATTCAGAACCACACCTGGTACCTCATAAAGACTCAAAAAAATTCTTCACTCAAAAAATACACCATTGTTTTAAATTATACCATGTAGATAGATCTAAGCTTTGAGTACTTTGCAAGAATTTCAAAGGAGGAGAAGCAGTAACATTTCCTCAGGCTGATTTTTGTATAATACCCCAACCTCTGACTGCATAGAGAGAAACTGACCACTGTGCTTTTATATATAAAATCTTCAGCATTTGGAGATTTTAAAGTGGTTGCAGTATTTCATAAAGGTGTTCACCTTTTTAAGAAAAATTATCTATGTTTTTGGTTGCGCTGGATCTTTGTTGCTGTGCTCGGGCTTTCTCTAGTTGCAGTGAGTGGGGGCTACTCTCTAGTTACGGTGCTAAAGCTTCTTATTGTGGTGGCTTCTCTTGTTGTGGACCACGGGCTCTAGAGTATGAGGGCTCAGTAGTCACGGTGTAAGGGCTTAGTTGCCCTACAGCAGTAAGGATCCTCCTGGACCAGGGATCAAACTGGTGTCCCCTGCCTTGGCAGACAGATTCTCAACCACTGGACCAGCAAGGAAGTCCCAAATGTTCGCTTTTTTTCACTGTTGGCTAGCATGTAGAATCAGCTCTGGGGCTTTGGTCTGGCTATGTGTGTCAATTCATTTGTCATCAAGGATCTTAAGCCCATGGTTATCCCCAGTGTGCTGTGGTCAGTGGTGAGGTGTGACCCAAAGAATTGATCACTATTGGTAAGGTACTCAAAGTTGTGAATATTTTTCAATGTATTACTTTGGCAAATTAGAGTAGATTCAAGGCTACCTCAGTAATATTTCTAACTATCTTGTCTTCTGTGAGGTTTCTTGAGTGGGTGAGGTGGGCCAGGTTGAGACCTGCTTGAACTCTTAACACTTGCCTGCAAATTTTGTGTTGCTTTACTTCCTCATGATGTGTTTTGGGGGAATATTTGAATCTGGGTATGCACATGGGTTCAAGTTCTATATGTTAATTATCATTGCCCTGTGTTTCCCAGTATAGAAAATTTGAAAATTGCTGGGTTAGTATGATCTTCCACATAGTTGAGGAATATTTTTTACAGCAGTGTTTTTAAAACTGTGTTCCTTGGAGCCTTGTGGAGTTGCCTGAAGAGCTTTGGGGGTTAAAACTGAATGGAGTCCTATGTCTTCTACTGCAGAGCTGTTTCACTTGTATTATATTTTGGGATTTCAAAAAATACCCTAATGTTTTTTTCTTAAAACATTGCTAGTAGTATCCATGATAGACGCTCATTCACCCTTTCTTTGAAGATCCCTACTTTGTAAGTTACCTTGTTCATTCCATGACTACACAGTTCTTTTTTAAATTAATTTTTGTTGAAGTATAGTTGTTGTACAATGTTGTATTAGTTTCTGCAGTACAGCAAAGTGAATCAGCTATATGTGTACATATATCCCCACTTTTTTGGATTTCCTTCCCATTTAGGTCACCATAGAACACTGAGTAAGATTCCCTGGGCTATACAGTAGGTTCTCATTAGTTATCTATTTTATACCTATTAGTGATAGTATATATGTCATTCCCAATCTCCCTTTTCCCCCCTTGATGTCCATACATTTGTTTTGGACCTCTGTCTCTATTTCTTATCTCAAATAAGATCATCTATATACCATTTGCTAGATTGTACATGTATGCAATAATATGCAATGTTTGTTTTTCTCCTTCTGACTTACTTCACTGTGTATGACAATCTCTAGGTCCATCCATTTCTCTACAAATGACCTAACATCATTCCTTCTTACTGACTGTACAATTCTGCTTGGAAGTTTTCATGAGGGTCCTGAATTTGCTTCATTGTATTTTTACCTCCTGGTCCTCATTTTATTTCCTGACACATCACAGAACAGGCTTGCTCCCTTTCATGCCTGGCAGTAAATGACCATAAATAGTTTTAGAATTAATATTCCTGGAAAGTGGCCCACAAACCATAGAGTTGTCATTATAGAGACATGGGTTGGGGTTGTACTGATGGAAAATGGTGATTAGAGCTGATCCTCTGCTAGGAAGTCAGTCACCCATCACCTACATCTTCATCATTCCTCTCATCATTCTGTGTGCCGCTATTCTGAAATGATTAAGAAAAAAATTACCTTGTTTCCTCATAAAAATAGTCCTGAAAAACACAATTTCTACTGATGTTGAAAGAGCATAAGAAGCAGTCATGTCTTATAAAGAGATGGTAACAATAGTTTTTGTAGTGGGCCCACTCAAGAATTTTCACATCTGTGTGCTTGATGTGATCCTGGCAATATTTGTGTTAACAAGGAATTACAGTTACGAGCCAACAACTTCTCTTAATGCTCAGTAAGAGCAAGGAGAACTTATTATATTAGCTTTTCCATTATTCAGAAAATGATCCAATTGTAAATGATTTTCTGAATTTCCATATAATCACATTCACATTAGTTTTTACTCCTTGGATTAAAGGGGGGGGGAAGCCACTGTTAAAATGCTCGAATATTGTAATGAATAATGGCTCCTCTGTCCAGTTAGTGAGCATTATTGTTGCAATACATTTACACTCACACAGCACACCAGAGACAGCATAAAACACTCCCACGTACAAGCAAACATGAAAAAAAAAAATGGAGACAGCAGATTCAAAAAATGGAAAGAATAATTTCATTTTTTCCCACTTAGAAAAAAACAAAACCCCACGGCCGATTTCCGAATTACCACTTGCTTGGCTGTTGTTGGTGCTAACAACACTGCAAAGAAAAGGGCTGTTGATGGACTTTCCTTTCCTTTTAAAAAGCTGTTTCTAACCAGTGTTGTGTTTTAGCCCCTGTTTGAGTATTGAGAAGTGTAGCCCTGCTTGCTCCTTGCCAGCCCTTTTCAGGTGGGAGAACAGGCCACCTCCTGGCCGAGGACAGCACTCGCTGCCCACTGCAGGTGATGCAGCTTGTTTATGAAACACATTTTAAAGAGAGATTCTGTATTTTAATGGTCAGTTAGTAGCTGGCTACCAACCGTCTGCGCTGTCTGCCTGGGGACAGAAATGCCAGGCTTATTAAATATTGAGAAGTTGTTCATTACTATGGGGATCTGTGACAACAGCCTATCTGCATATTGAGAAAACAGCAAGTTTACATTCTTCAGAATAGCTGTCCCACTTCTGGGGAGGACAAATGTTTGTCTGGCTAAAGATGCATAAAAATGCAAGCCCTGTCTTGGAGATCTGCTTTGTTGCTTTTATTTTTTTTTTCTTGAACATGAAAATTTCAAAAACCAAACTTGCTTATGGAGAGAGAATTTAAAACAAACAAACCTTTTGAAAAATCTAGTTTTTTCGTACTGACTGTTTTGGAGGACATGTCAAATGTTTGAAATACTTACATGTTGCTAGAATATAAGAAAATGCATTTTGTTTAATTCAGATTCTAAGCAACTGAGAAATTTCATAAGATGTAGGGAAGTTTTGGAGATAAAGTGATAAGGAATTAGCTCTTTCCTTGAAATCATCCTAATAATTGGAATGCCATAATCACCAGGGGCTTAATCAATGCCATCTGCAAATTAGAGACCCAGGAACATGTAACCCATCTTACCTTCAGAGAGAGATTTTGTATACATCGGTGTAATTGCTAATTAGCAATTAAATGTGAAATCTAATGAAGAGTATTTCATAGTGGTCCATCCAGCACCTTATTCCATTTCTCACTGTAATATGAATCATGACTTCCCAATAAAAAGTCCCTGAAAAGGGAATTCAAACCAGAGCTTTGTGACAGCCTAGAGGGGTGGGATGGGGTGGGAGGTGGGAGGGAGGTTCAAGAGAGAGTGGACATATGTTTACCTATGGCTGATTCATGTTAATATATGGCAGAAACCAACACACTATTGTAAAGCAATTATCATTCAATTAAAAATAAGTAAATTTTTTAAAAAAGAATAAAAAAATGTATTAAAAAAGCCCTTGAAAATATCTGGGATGTAACCCAGGCGTGCACAGCTTTCCTTCATGATCAAGTATGGCTACATCACTTAGAGTTTCTATAAAGCCTTGCTGAGTCTGCTTATATTTTAGAAGAGTGATTCAATATGATAAGAGGCCTGATGCCAGTTTCTGCTGACTCTCATCAGTCTCCTTTGTAACCAGACACATCAACTTCACTGTTTAGCACAGGTTTTTGTGTATGTAGGTATGAGGATGGTGAGGCTGATGATCACAGGAATAATTAATTCCTGGTGCATCATGAACCTTGCTCTCACATTCCCTCTTTCCTCCCCACTCCTGTGATTCCTCTCTTCCTTTGGCTGTTGCTTATTTGAGTCTTTCTCTTTTAGGCTTGTTGAATCAGATCAGTGATCCTTCTGAGAGTTGTGTGATGGAAACTTGGGCTCCACAGCATCATCCTTAGAGATCAGAAATGTGCTCTAAACATCCCTAACTTCTGCTTGTGAGCACAGTCATGGAAAACAAAACTCTTTGAATTTGCATCTCCTGTTTCTCAGTGAATATGTGCTGTGTTTCACATGGCTTTCCATCTATTAAACTTGTTTTGTTCTCTAGCTGATAAATATCTCTGTTATCCCATTTTGGCTGCTCTTGAAGAACATAGTGAATAAGGGTTTGGATTCTGCGGTTGGCCCATCACAATGTGCATCTCTTCTCCACAGCTTGGTGGTTCTGGAAACTTGGGCAAGCAAGTTTCTTCTCTGTGTCTCAGGATTTTAGTTGTGCTGTGAAGACAATAATAATATCAGTCTATGGGATTGTTATGAGGAATAAATAAGTAAAATCAGATATTTAGTGTCAGTGTTAACCACAATAAATGTTTAGTGTATGTTAGGGATTAATACTAGCATTAAGGATTCAACAACATCATCCAGTGCTAATGAAATACCTTTTCCGGACAGGCACTGAGGATAGAGAGACAGTAAAACACATTATCTTGGAATAAATGTAGTCTAGTGGCAGAAATAGGCAGGAGAGCAATTGCAATGCAATGTGATAAAGCACTTTTGTAATGGCATGTTCATTAATTTTTTTAATTCTTAAAACAGTTCTGTGAGATACTAACCCCATTCTCAGCTGAGGAATCTGGGGCCTAGGGAAGTAAAAGGAAGAGCCTGCAGTCGTGGGTATAAGAGACATGCTTCTCTTTTAAGCCCCTTGCCTCCAGTCTCACCTCTTGTTTTGTGCACCAACCTTCTTCATGGCCACACATTCTTTAGTTGTCATTGGTAATTTTGCATGAAACTTCTCACCTCTTTTTGGCTCTTATAATTTTACATGCACTATATAGACTCTGTTGATTCCATTAGAGACCATTGTAAAAAGAACTTGGGCAAGTGGTCAAGATTACTTTCAGCATATTCTAGGTCTATTATGTTGCTTGTGTCCTCACCTCTCTGTACCCCATTTCCTGCAGGATTCTTTAGAAGATGAGTTCTGGGATGGTGCCTCAGCTTCCATCTTGGGCAGTAAGATTCACCTTCTCCACTGGGGCGCTCTGCTTTTACTGGTGTCAGTATAACTGCTGTTATGTTAAGATTATGTTTGAAAAAGGATTCTGCTGCTACAGTTTGAAACCCTGTGGACAAGATGACCTCTCAGATCTTTGGCTAAAATCCCACGATTTCTGTGGTTGGAGAAACAATGAGAAACCCTAGAAGGAGTAAAAGATTTGTAATATATACTAACCGCCCCCCAACCCCTTCCAAGAAGTGCTCAAAAGCAAACTATAGATGATTTTTAATGGCTAAATGGGTGGTAATTAGGTTTCTTAAGATTATATCGCTTATGTAAAGAAAAATTATTAGTTCTTAGTAGTTCTGCAAAATCAAACTGCTACGTAGTAGAGTGATTTTGGAGTTGAAGGACATGGGTTCAGGTTCTGGCTCTAACGTATGTTGATCATGACCTTCGCCAAGTCACTTATTGCTCTCATCTTTGGTTTCCTTTGCTCAGCCTGTCTCAAGGGACGGTTAACTCGATGGAGATAACTAGAGCAAAATCGCTTAAAACTATTTCAGCTATGAAATGTTAATTCCCCTTCTAGAATTGATTCTAACATATTGATAAAGTTCAAGTTAATACTAGTAAGGTTTTCAAATCTTGAAATTCTCAGTTTCAAATGTTTCTCTCTAACATGCTTCCAAGGTAGTGATGTCTCTGGAGTTTGTTCTAACAGACATGTCTTTAGTTAACAAAGAGGAGAGGGCGTGGGAGTGTGGGTGGGTGGGTGTGCGTGTGTGTGTGCGCGCTTGTGTGTGTGTGTGTATTGTCATTGCTGTCCAGGCTGACAAATGGGTTTAGGTCCAGATTTCCCCCTACATTATTAATGAAAAATTTCCTATCACCTAAGGCTAACCTAGTTTCTTTGACAAGTCTTCGGCGAATAACAATTTCGCACAAACAATCTTGCTGCCATAGGAAGAGAAATCTGCCAAGAATCTCCTCCCTGCTCTTTGCCTTAAGAAACACTTAAGCAGAGTGAGCACATGACTGCTTCAAATTAGGTTAGAATAAAACACTGTAATATATAAGTCAGTGTCTCCCCTCCACAGATCGACACTTGTTTAGGGATTAAATTATCGATTTCTGAATGTTGCTGAGATTTAGACATGGGTTAATTAAACATTTACATATATGTGCTGAACAATGTATTGCATGGTACCATAATGTGCTCTTTAATCAGAAACCATGGGTGTTTGTGTTTGCTTTTTCCATGTTAATTGGCACCATGCTGGCTCAAGCTTAGGTATTTGGCTAGATGGAAGAAAAGAGACTTGGTGTTTTAAATATTTTAATTAGGACCAGGAGTTCTGAGCTCCCTCATTTCTCATTGGATTGTTTTTCATGCATGAATAAATTAGCTGGCATGGAAGTACTCTATGGAAAGTGGTTGCCCTCTGGCCATAAAAAGAGTCCTGTTCATTAATACTTTAATGAAATTAGCTGTGAGCAAAATATTATTCCTTTTAACTGTGTTCTAATTTCTTAATTTTAATTAGGCACATAATTGTAGGGTGCTGAAATGATCTTCATGTTCAGCAATGAAAGTTCCATCATTGGGAGCCTGTGGCTGAAATACCACACGCTCCCAACACGTTCCAGCAGGAAACTGTGTGTCCCACTCTTTTTCCCCATTGACTTCACTAAAGATCCCCTTCATGCCTCCATTGTTGACCAATGGAGATGGTCAAAGCTCCTGCTCCTGACTCAGGGCATTGGAATAAAGCTACTGGACTCTGGATCAGTTTAGGAGTGAGACAGGGTGAGGTCTACCAAGAATCTGGCCTGGTGTTTTTTTATCTTTCCAGTTTTTATCTTTTTAGGCTCCCACTTAATGACCTGTATTCCCTACCCCCTTTAATTTTAGAGTTCTCTGGGTTTCTTTCTACTCCTTATTATTTGATTGGCTATTTCTGTGGGGTCAAGGAACTTTTTTCTCTTTCAACCTCCGTTTGTGGCACATACTCCCTGCTTTATGCAAATGTAGTCATTGGGTGCGTGATACTTAATGGAATTTGGGAGTTCCTAACACTGTAGTATTCTGATACAAGTTGTGGCATTTCAGAATGCTTTAGGTAAATAAGAGAGTCCACAGATAAACACCAACATGGAGCTTCTGAATTTGATAGAACATTCTGAACTTGCTGAGTTTTGATTTTAGAAGAAATAGTGTGGAATATGGATTAAAAATTTAAGTGAGAAGCCAGAAGCCTATGTGCATTACTTCTTATTACCTAGAATTTAAACTTAGATGTGTCATGATATGTACTGAGTATATATGATACAGTAACTACTGAGAGAATGAAAATTAACTCAATTATTATTTGCATTATTCCTGCTCATCACCCCCATGCCCTTTGCATAACATCATATACCCAGATTGATATTTTTTGAGTGAAATGAGACAATTGACTTAAATATTTTATGGGTAGTAAATATAATTAGCATTTCCTAGTTCCATCAAAAAGCTACCTATTTGACCTGATAAATAAAATGGGAATAATAAAAGTACTTCCCTGATAGATTTACTGGGAGTGTTAAATGAGATAAAGGAATGTCAGACACATAGTAGAGTACCTATCATAAAATGAGTACTCAGTAAATGTCAGGGAATATTACTGACATTCTTACTATAAATAATTGTGTATAGATTGTTATTTTGAAAACTGTATAACTTTTGACAGTATTATTTTATAATGTGCAAAAGTCCTCTTACCTATTATCTCACTTAATTTCACTGCATCTATTTAATAAAAATAGAGGTAAGATATCCAATTTTACAGAATGAGGCTCATCTTATCCCACCTGATTTCTTGAAAGGTGATTACATCAGTGAAATAATTTCTCAGAAATAGCTGGATGCTTACTTATGCCAGGCTTTAATGATTCCAGTTACTGAATATTTAAAATGCTGTAAATACAGAGAAATCACCATCCCCATCACCCTGGCCCCTCTTTCTATGCCGTTGGTATACAAGATCCCAAAGTTACTTCAAATTCTTCCCACACATTTTCAGCTTTTACTGTATATGTTAATAAATCATAAATAAATAACATACAGTGGTCAGGGGCAGACCCCAATTTTCCACACCAGAAACCTATAAAATTTTAGTAGCTTTTAAAAAATGAATATTTATTTATAATGGGAAAAGAAATTATAGTAAACTACAAATAAACTCATGAATATCACAAAATCTAGAAAAAGGATATTTTTTGTAATTAACTATTTGACATACCTCTGTTACACTTTTTCTGTAATTTTTTGGCTGCATACTTTTTATTTCATATGAAATGATTTAATAATATTGTCTAATTTTCTAAATTAGCTTTTTCTAAATACTTTTTTCTGAACTTTTAGAGAAATTCTATTACCAAAATAGTAATCTGAATGCAAGACAGTTTTTTCCTTTAGCATGGTTAATCAATTTTTTTCTTGATAATTGAAATTTATACAGCATAAAATTTTGCAGACACAAATACTCACTTTGGTGCTACTACTACATGCATTTGCCTTAGAAGCACTGCTGCTGCTGCTGCTGCTAAGTCGCTTCAGTCGTGTCCGACTCTGTGCGACCCCATAGACGGCAGCCCATCAGGCTGCCCCGTCCCCGGGATTCTCCAGGCAAGAACACTGGAGTGGGTTGCCATTTCCTTCTCCAGTGCATGAAAGGGAAAAGTGAAAGTGAAGTCGCTCAGTCGTATCCGACTCCTAGAGACCCCATGGACTGTAGCCTACCAGGCTCCTCCATCCATGGGATTTTCTAGGCAAGAGTACTGGAGTGGGGTGCCATTGCCTTCTCCGTTAGAAGCACTAGAATCTGTATAAATTCTCTTCTGTAAGATTTTCTCCCAAAGAAAACAAAGCAATGTGTTTATAATTGTATAGGCTCAGTTGTGAGTTTATTCCTGACAAGAGGGAACTTTGTTTTGATTAGACATCGATGAAGACTAAGTATCTAGTTTTCAGTTTTATGTATCTGGCTGGAAGAATTTTCCACAGACCAGCTTCTGCTTCCACACAATCTAAATTTTGGCTTTTTTTTCTGACTCTCACCATACTTCTTGGACCTGGTACTGTAGGGTTTGTTTATGTCTTGATCTGACCTTGGATATGTACCTTTGAGTCATGATGCCACTCGAGGATCCACATAGTAAGCAACAGGAATATCTCTGGGAGCATTTTCTACATTGGATGCAGTGAAGTCCATGGACATGCCTCACAAAACCTAACTTAATTGTGTCCCCCAGCTTCTTCTAAATCAGATTTCCAAATGCATTCATGGTCACTCCAATGCTACTTCATATGAAGGAAAGGGAGACAGATAATGAAGTTGGCATAGAAAGAGACAATTGTCTTAACCAAGCATTGTTAAAATATTTTATTTTTACAAATTTTTTGCCTGCATTGCAGGAGACCCAGTTTCAATCCCTGGGAGGGGAAGATACCCTGGAGAAGGAAATGACAGCACACTCCAGTATTCTTGCCTGGAAAATCCTATGGAGAGGGGAGCCTGGTGGGCTACAGTCCATGGGGTCTCAAAGAGTCAGACATGACTTAGTGACTAAACCACCACGTAACCATGTGAACACATTGCCAGAGCCCCTCCCAGGGCTTTCAAAGAGGCCTAGATTGGAGTAATTCTGCTTCTGATTGAATA
This sequence comes from Okapia johnstoni, assembly GCA_024291935.2. Classification (NCBI taxonomy): domain Eukaryota; kingdom Metazoa; phylum Chordata; class Mammalia; order Artiodactyla; family Giraffidae; genus Okapia; species Okapia johnstoni. The sequence continues at coordinate 48,799,236 of CM044307.1, read as the reverse complement.
GTTATGTATAATAACAAGTTCTAGATGTGAAGAGTTGACTCATTGGAAAAGACCTGATGCTGGGAATGATGGAAGGCAGGGGGAGAAGGATGATAGAGGATGACATGGTTGGATGGCATCACTGACTGATTCAGTAGACATGAGTTTGAGTAAACTCTGGGACATGGTAAAGGACAGGGAAGCCTGGCATACTGCAAGTCCATGGGGTTGCAAAGAGTCAGACATGACTGATCAGTGTTATGACACTGTACTATCTTTTGGTAACTTTTTAATCACTAAACATTAAGGTTTTCAGATTTAGCCTTACAATACATATGTCTAGTTTATTCTGTTTAACTTCTGTGCAGTATTTCATTTAATGAAGATACTACTTTTTTTTCATTTTCCTCTTGATGACATTTAGGTGTTTCCTACTTTTTACCACTAGAGTTTCTTTTTTATATATATTCTTTTTGTCTCTCAGTAGTTTTATAATTTTACCTATAAACTTCCTGCACATAGAACTTTTTGCATTTTTCATCTTTAATTAAAATTTTTATTTTATTACTTTTCATTGAAATATAGTTGAGTTACAATGTTATATTAGTTTCTGGTGTATACCAAAGTGATTCATGCATATATATATATATATATATATATATATATATATATATATATATATATATATATATATTCCTTTTCCATATTCTTATCCATTCTGTATTGAATGTATTCAGTAGTTCCCTGTGCAATATAATAGAACCTGGTTGTTTATCTGCTTTATACATAGTAGTTTGTATCTCCTAATTTCAAACTAATTTTCCCTCTCCCACCTTTATTCCCCATTGGTAAATGTAAGTTTGTTTTCTATGTCTGTAAGTCTGTTTCCATTTTGTAAACAGGTACATTTGTATCATATTTTAGATTCCACATATAAGTGATATCGTATGATATTTATTTTTCTCTTTCTGGCTTACTTCACTTAGTATGATAATCTCTAGGTCCATCCATGTTGCTGCAAATGACATTTCATTCTTTTTTATGGCTGAGTAGTATTCCATTGTGTGTGTGTGTGTATACCACATCTTTATCCATTCATCTGTCATCCAGCTTTAATTTTTACTGTGCTCTTCAATCTGGGTTTTTTATTTCTCTCTTTTTCCTTTTGGTGAACAATTTTCCAGTTCCCAGTTCTTCCCTTTAGCTATGTCTAGTCTGCTGTTAAACCCATTCATTGTATTTTTAATTTTAGTTATTGTATTTTTGGTTTTGTCACTTCTGTTTGATTCTTTTAGACAGTACTTTTCAGTCCTCTGATTAAATTCTCTGTCCTACCATCTGCTTTCTTAAACATGTCAGTCCTTTTAAAGTCCTTCTCAGATAATACCATTATCTGAATTTCTGGCAAATCTGAAGCTAATTTTTTTCCTCTTAATTAGTGAGGCCATTTTTATCTTTACTCATATTTTGTTATATTTTTATTAAATGTCAGACAACATGTTTAAAATTTTTAGAGCTAATTTGAAACTGGATAATTTTATAGTCCTTGAGAGATGATTGCTTTTTACTATTTAAGGCATTAAGATGTAGGCTAGTGCCCAGTAGCAAATTACTCCAAAACTCAGTGGCTTTAGATGAAAACATTTATTATCTTCGTAATTCTGTGTATCAGGAATCCAGGTGTGGCTTAGTTGGGTGCCTCTGTCTCTAAGTCTCTCACATATTTGAAATTCAGGTATTAGCAGGGGCTATGATCCTATCTGGAGGAGGGAATGACAACCCTCTCTAGTATTTTTGCCTGAAGAATCCCATGGACAGAGGAGTCTGGCAGGCTGCTGTCCATAGGTTTGCAGAGTTGGACACAACTCAGCACAGATATGATCTCATCTGAAGGCTCCCCTGGGGGAGGACCTGCTTCTGATAAGCTAATAACTACTATGACTGTTGGCTGGCCTCAGGTTTTCACTGACTGCTTGTTGGAGCTATTAGTTCCTTGCCATATAGACCTCCACTATAGATTAGTTCACAGCATGGTATCTGGCTGTCCTCAGAGCAAGAGAGAGAAGCAGAGAGGCAGTGCAGGGAAAAAGGAGAGTCTCTCTGTAACCTAATCTCAGAATTGATAACCCATCACATTTTGCTAGTTCTGTTTGTTAGAATGCAATGACTAAGTCCAGCCCATACTCACAGGATTACCCAAGGGCATGAGGACCAGGAGGTAGGTTTCACTGGGGAAAAGACCTTGATGCTCAGAAAGGCTGAAGGCAAAAGGAGAAGTGGGCAGCAGAGGATAAGATGGTGAGATAGCACCACTGACTCAAAGGACATGAATTTGAGCAAACTCTGGGGATAGTAAAAGACAGGGGAGCCTAGCATGCTGCAGTCCGTGGGGTCTCAAAGAGTCTGACATGATTTAGCGACTGAACAACCACCACCTAGTTCCAATTCCCTCTTACCAGTAAAGTATATGCTCTTAAAGAGTCCCATTTGAAGCCCTGAGATATTTAGCATGGCTACTGTTCTCTGGTGGGTCCTAAATTACAGGTTTGCTTCCTACAGTCCTGTGAAGCAACTGAACATTCTGCTTGTTTTCTCAGCCCTTCACCATCACTTTAGGATTCAGTTCAGTTCAGTCACTCAGTCATGTCCGACTCTTTGCAGCCCCATGGACTGCAGCATGCCAGGCCTCCCTGTCCATCACCAACTCCCGGAGCTTACTCAAACTCTTGTCGGAGTTGGTGATGCCATCCAACCATCTCATCTTCTGTCTTCCCTTTCTCCTCCTACCTTCAATCTTGCCCAGCATCAGGGTCTTTTCCATTGAGTCAGTTCTTTGCATCAGGTGGCCAAAGTATTGGAGTTTCAGCTTCAGCATCAGTCCTTCCAATGAATATTCAGGACTGATTTCCTTTAGTATTGGCTGATTGGATCTCCTTGCAGTCCAAGGCACTCTCAAGAGTCTTCTCCAACACCACAGTTCAAAAGCATCAATTCTTCGGTGCTCAGCTTTCTTAATAGTCCAACTCTCACATCCATACATGACTACTGGAAAAACAATAGCTTGACTAGATGGACCTGTGTTGGCAAAGTAATGTCTCTGCTTTTTAATATGCTGTCTAGGTTGGTCATAAGTTTTCTAACAAGGAGTAAGCGTCTTTTAATTTCATGGTGGCAGTCACCATCTGCAGTCATTTTGGAGCCCCCCAAAATTAAGTCTGTCACTGTTTCCATTGTTTCCCCATCTATTTGCCATGAAGTGATGGGAGCAGATGGCATGATCTCGGTTTTTTGAGTGTTGAGTTTTAAGCCAAATTTTTCACTCCCCTCTTTCATTTTCATCAATAGGCTCTTTAGTTATTCTTTGCTCTCTGCCATAAGGGTGGTGTCATCTGCATATCTGAGGTTATTGATATTTCTTCCGGCAGTCTTGGTTCCAGCTTGTGTGTCATCCAGCCCAGCATTTCTCATGATGTACTCTGCATATAAGTTAAATAAACAGGGTTACAATATACAGCCTTGACATTATCCTTTCCCGATTTGGAACCAGTCTGTTGTTCCATGTCCAGTTCTAACTGTTGCTTCCTGACCTGCATACAGATTTCTCAGGAGGCAGGTCAGGTGGTCTGGTATTCCCATCTCTTGAAGAGTTTTCCAACGTTTGCTGTGATCCACACAGTCAAAGGCTTTGGCATAGTCAATAAAGCAGAAATAGATACTTTTCCAGTATTCTCTTGCTGTTTTGATGACACAATGGATGTTGGCAATTTTATCTCTGGTTATTCTGCATTTTCTAAAACCAGCTTGAACATCTGGAAGTTCATGGTTCACATACTGTTGAAGCCTGGCTTGGAGAACTTTGAGCATTACTTTGCTAGTGCATGAGATGAGTGCAATTGTGCAGTAGTTTGAACATTCTTTGGCATTGCTTTTCTTTGGGATTGGAACGAAAACTGACCTTTTCCAGTCCTGTGGTCACTGATGAGTTTTCCAAATTTGCTGACATATTGAGTGCAGCACTTTCACAGCATCATCTTTTAGGATTTCAAATAGCTCAGCTGGAATTCCATCACCTACACTAGCTTTGTTCATAGTGTTGCTTCCTAAGGCCCACTTGACTTTGCATTCCAGGATGTCTAGCTCTAGGTGAGTGATCACACCATCGTGACTATCTGGGTCCTGAAGATCTTTTTTTGTATAGTTCTTCTGTGTATTCTTGCCACCTCTTCTTAATATCTTCTGCTTCTGTTAGGTCCATACCATTTCTGCCCTTTATTGAGCCCATCTTTGCATGAAATGTTCCCTTCATATCGCTAATTTTCTTGAAAAAAATCTCTAGTCGTTCCTCTTCTATTGTTTTCCTCTATTTCTTTGCATTGCTCACTGAGGAAGGCTTTCCTATCTCTCCTTGCTGTCCTTTGGAACTCTGCACTCAAATGGGTATATCTTTCTTTTTCTTGTTTAGGATTAGCAGATGCCTAAAGGACAGGCTCAGACGGTAAAGAATCTGCCTGCAATGTGGGAGATCCAGTTTTGATCCCTGGGTTGGGAAGATCCCCTGAAGAAGGGAATGGCAACTCACTCCAGTATTCTTGCCTAGAAAATTCCATGGACAGAGGAGCCTGGTGGGCTACAGTCCATTGGGTCACAAAAGTAGGACACAACTGAGTGACTAATGCTTTCACTTTTTCAAAGGACATAAGTGTATGATTCAACTCTCTGAGCCTTCTTTCTCCCTGGGATCCTATTTCTTCAAGTCTTGATGCCTTAAAGTGTTCTTTTGCCTTCAAACAGATTTTTTTCTTTAATAGTTAACTTTTCTAGATGTTTTCAATGAGAAGATTGTTCTGACCCAAGCTTGTCTGCTTTAACTATGAGAGGAAGAACCAAATCTGACTGGAACCAGCTTGAGTCCATTGTTTATTCCTGGTTCATTTAGCTGTGATCAGGAGGGTTATGTTTTATAGACTAAACTTAACTTAGGGGCTCTCCTTTCTCTCTCTCTCTCTCACAAGGAGAGGATGAGCTAGGCAGACATTCTTAAAAGTATCTATTATATAGATACCATCAACTTTTGTCATCACTGTCAGGAGGAATAGATATTAGACTAATCAGAAAGAACATACCATTGAATGTAGGCCCATGTATTTATATATTAAAATTTAAGGACACATTCAGTTTTTTAAATAAAGTATTTTTTAAAAATTTAGAATATTCCACACAATTAGGGTTTATTGGGATATCTACTAAACTGAGAGATTCATGAGGATGGGTTCTGCCTCCTTATTTTGGAGTCCTTAGCACCTCAAATAGTGTCTGAAATAAGTAACATGCCAATAAAAGTTTTCAAATTGGCTAAATTATATTCCAATAAAATTACATTTCCTAAACATATCCTGACTAATCAGCGATAGGGAATTAGAAGATGATTTGGTGGTAAGTCTAGGGTGTAAAAATTTCTCCATATTACAATTTTCAACCAAATTATTTAATTAAAAAAAAACTGTATCCATCTCAACAGTAAACCCTCAAAGAGTTGAGGTTTTTAAAATAAGTATATGAAGAGAGAAAAAGAAGATAGAAGAGAAGCAGAAAGAACTGGCGTGGTAAAGCCCTGGAAGTGAGCCCTTTGTCCTACTAGTTAATATAGTTAAGACACGTTGGAAACTCTTTAGTATGCTCTTCTGGTTTTGGGGTGGGGAATGGCATAGTGGCCACAAATTTCTATGAATGTCTATACAAAAAGGTAATACTCATGTGGCCATATTGCAACCATATGGACAAAATTGCCTATTAGATATTTATATTTGTAAGTGGATTAAAGTGGCATCAGAGAAGGAGTTAGGCAGGGTTGAATATCTGTTCAAGAGCAGTTTGGTCATGGGTTTTTACTATGTGAGTTCTAAGTGCTCTGTTCTAGGTGGTGGTGGTGTCACAGCCCACCTAAGGCAGGTAGTACAGATGCTTGTAGTTCTTGGTTATGCCTTCCTCTGGGAACAAAATTCAGTTCGGTTTACAACTAAAAACAAACCAAGTATTGACATAACTTGGGAGCAGTTTTCTGCCTTTTCACAGATTGCTGCCAGAAACAAGAAAGCTAAGAGATTTGTCATTTACACTGGCAATCTAGTTTGCTGTATAAACAATTTACAATATGATGTACTGTATGATCTGGGAGCCTGTTACATCACTATGAGAGTGTTTACTTTTTACCTATAGTCAATCTTCTATCGACCTGAATACTCTTAGGATTCAAGATGGAAAGACAGAAATAACATAGCCTCTAAGTCATCAGTCATCACTTAGCCAAACAATTGCTTCTGATTGAACAAGCAAGAGTATTATTTATTGATAGAAGTAGTTGAAATGAAACAATTTTGACATTGTCAAAAAAGCAGCCTAGGATTTAAATCATGTAGTACTCAAAATTCATGGGAAAATGTCTATCTATCTCTGTGTCTATTTAACTATCATCTCTTTTTTTAAAAAAGATTTTTTTTTTGATATGGACCATTTCTTTTTTGGAAAGTACTTATTGAATTTTTTACAGTGTTGCTTAAGATTTATGTTTTGGTTTTTTGACCCTGAGGCATGTGGGATCTTAGCTCCCTGACCAGGGATCGAACCCATACCCTCTGTTTTGGAAGGTGAAGCCTTAACCTCTGGACCACCAGGGAAGTCCCTGTCATCTCTTTATCTTTTTATCCATTTCTCTCATTGTTCCAAAATGGACTTGAGACTTATCCAAACACGTATAACCACAAATGTGCCTGCACACACACTCACACACATACGTGCACTTTCTCTCTTTTCTGTGGGAAAGATTGACAGATGATAGGTATATACATAGGCATAGATATAAGATTAGAAGACTATACCATATAAATGTTAACTAGTGTTATTTCTCCATGATAGGATTACAGATTATTTTTATTTTCTTCTTGAGCTTTTCTACATATTACAGTATTTCTGAAATGAATATCTATCACACTATGATATAACAAGAAATATATATTTGGTCTTCATCTCCAGTTGCTGGCACAGAGCTCCTAAATCTTTATAATTTCCTATCTGGTAGGAGTGATAGGGCTATTTTTTGTTATAAAATTTGTTTTCAGTCCCTAGCTCCTGACCCCAAAGCTTCTAAGACTCTTGAAATCGCTGTAGTGGTCACAGTGTCTCTTGTATGTACTAGTGAGATGACTGATGGCTGGGGACTCATGGGTGGCTTCAGGATGGAGACTAGTCACCAGGAAGACCAAGCATGACTGGAAGCTTGGAACTTTGAGACCCTCAGTCCACTATCCTCTAGACCTATCCTTCATCCTCTGGGGTGGAAAGAGGGGCTGGATTGAGTTATTAATCATGCTTACAATATGATACCACCTTACAAGTCCCTATACTGCAGAATTCAGAGAGTGTTTGGGTTGGTGAATACATCTACATGCTGGGAGGGTGTTGTGACTCCACCTGGGTCCCTTCTGGACCTTATCCTCTGTATCTCTTCATTTGGCTGTTCATTTGTATCCCTTATAATATCCTTTATAATAAGCCAGCAAATATAAGTAAAGTGTCTCACCAAGTTCAGTGAGCCATTATAGAAAATTGTCAAACACTCAGAGAGGGTTGTGGGAAACTCTAATTTGTGGCCATGTACGACAGAAGTGGGGATACCCTAGGCTTCTATTACTTGTGACTGGAGTCTGAAGTGGGACAGAATTGTGGGACTGAGCCCTTAATTTGTGGGGTCTGCACTAACTCAGGATAGTTAGTGTCAGGATTGAATTAAGTTGTAGAACACCCACTTGGTGTCTTCAGGGAAGTGGAAAATCCCTTAAGATGGAAAACCCACACATTTGGTGACAAAAGTGTTGCAAGTAGAAAAGCAGTCTTCCCTTTTATATTTTAAATAGCAAGTGAAAGTGAAAGTGAAGTCGCTCAGTCGTGTCCGACTCTTTGCAACCCCATGGACTGTAGTCTACCAGGCTCCTCTGTCCATGGGATTTTCCAGGCAAGAATACTGGAGTGTGTTGCCATTTCCTTCTCCAGGAGATCTTTCCAACCCAGGGATTGAACCCGGGTCTCCCGCATTGTAGGCAGATGCTTAATAAATAGTTAAGAATAATTTCCTATGGAATCTTGCTAAATGGTAAATAGCCATGTGTTTAAAATTACATATAGCCACTAGATAAAATTTTAAAACTTTAGAGAACAAAATAAGAATAGGAAAAGTAAACTAAAAGATAGCCTGAGTTTAGTCACAGAGAGGTGGGAAGGGAAAAGTGATATGCTTGGAGAAGGTGGGCTTTAAATTTGTTGAGTTTTCTCCACCAACACAACAAAGGCACCAGAACTGGTGGTTGTCTCATGTGCCTGGGGCTAAAATAAGTCAATAGCTCCATAGGGGCAAGAGAGTTTTGGTCCCTGAAACCGAAGATTATGGTCTCTTAGGAGTCTTCCTAAAGAGGAGCTTCTCTGTCCATGTAGATATCTTGGAAGGTAGCCCTCTCAGGACCCACACGGTACGGCACAGAGGGAGAGCGGTAGTGAGCCGGCTTGTGTGTTACCATGGTGGTTCTCCAGGCAGACTGCCTCCCTCTTGGCCCAGACCAACAGCATCTCTCACCTGGGTGGCTGCACTTGCCAATGAACTCATCTCTCGAGTACTCTGTCTCCCCTCCAACACATTCTCCACTTGGTAGTCAGTGATCTTAAAAATTGCACATCAAATCATGTTGTCACTGGTCTTCCTATTTCTCTTCTTTGATCCTCTTTGATACATTTCAACATGACAGTCAGAGTGATCTGAAAACTCAATTAGCTCATGAATGCTACTATTCACAACCTTCCAATAGCTTCAAATTCCTCTTCAGACAAAAACCACAATCTTTTACAGCACCTACAAGACTCTTGGTCAGACCCTGGCCCACTTTCCAGCTTCCTTTCTGCCTCTTTCTACTTGAATCTTCTTGATACAGTAGGTGTGCCATCCTCTATGACTTCCTGTTACAGGCCCTTGGTACTCGTCATTACCTGGGCCAGTGAGAAGCCCCACTCATCCCTTATACCTATTCATCTTTCTTTTATTTATAATTCAGCTTAAAAATCCAGTAAAAGCCTGCTGCTTTTACAGTTTCTCATAGGAGCTTATACTTTTCCTTCCAAGTGCAGCTGTGGTTTGGAGATTTATATTCATTTGTGTAATAGTTTCACTTATGTTGGTCTTCATCCCTAGACAGCTTTCATGAGGGTGAGGAATCCTGTTCACTACTATATGCTTGTGACCGTAGAAGCTCAATAAACACTTGTTGAATGAGTAAATGAATGAATGATGCCTTAAGGTTTTCATTGGTGGATCCTTCATTCCCTCCTCTCAGCTGCCTTCCTTTAATCACTAGTTTGGAAGCAAGGTCAAGAAGGAAGTTGGAAACCTAGTCCTTCCTTGGTCTGGAGTGTTTCTCTAAACAGTAGGAATTGTAGGTTTCTGGGCAACAAAAGAAAAGAGTTAGAAGAACACAGCTAGCAACATCCTCCAGTCAAAATTTTGGATTGAGGATTCACCACTCTGTTTTCTGTTTGTCGCTTTAGCTTTGGGAATAGGAGCTATGTGCCTCTGATCTGTCTTCTTCTCAGTGTGGCTACCTTTTCCAGTCTTGAGGATATCTCATTTTTAAAGGGAGAGAGGCATGTGCTCCAGAATTGCATTGAAGTTGTATCCAGAGTTCTTGCAGGAAAAGGAAATGTGGAGTGGGTGGTGGAATTGTGTGAGGATGAACAGTGAAGGTTAAAAATGTATTCAAAAACATCTAATAGTTTTCAAAGAAACAGGGTACTGACTAACTTAGTTTTAAGTGTCAATTTTAATTTGCTGATGCCCCACCTTTTGCTGCTGCTGCTTTTTATTTTAAACTATGACTAGAGAACTTTTATATCCAGAATAAAAATCCAATTTTAAATCTCCAAATGTTCTCTGAATATTGGATGACAAGATGGTGTATCGTGTTTACAACAACTTCCTATGGGAATGGCATTGTTCTGTTGTAGTTAATGATCCTTGCAATTCTGTTCAGAATCTTTTTTTGTTGTTGTTAACCTAATGGTTGCTTCATGGGCTGGCATTGTTTTCAGGCTTATAGTTGAGAATGCTTCGTCCATCCCATGTCCACAAAAGAGCTGTTTGGCTTATTAGTTTGACCATTTTTGCTTATTACAATCATCCTGAATCCATGGTGGTGGTATTCTTATAGGATCTATTAAAAAAAGAAAAAAAAACACGGACTGTAACCCGCCGGCTCCTTTGTCCATGACATTGCCCAGGCAAGAATACTGTAGTGGGTTGAACCCATGTCTCCTGCATTGGCAGGCGAATTCTTTATCACTGAGTCACCAGGGAAGTCTGATTCCCAGTGTGCCCACCCCTGCCCCCCAAAAAACGAAAATGAGGAAAACTTCCGATAAAGTGCAACCCCAGCATTGAGAATGCTGCCAAGAACAACTCCAGGGGCCAATGTGAGTTATGCAACACAGCTGTCTTGTCCATGGTGGATCATCAGTGGCTTTGGTGGGTGGGGGAGGACAGTACCATGAATTTGATTGAGATACTTGAGGGGCCTCAACTGCCTCTGCCATGTATTTCTTTACATGGCAAATATGGCATGATGCGAATATGGCAAAATGTTTATGTGCCACAGTGAGTGGTAAGTTACATTTGTGATTCTTCAATGACTTTCTATCCTTGTTTCTATTAAATATTTCATAATAAAAATAACCTTTGAGATTTCAGAGAAGGAAACATAATAAGGAAAGCTCATTTTATATAAATGCAGCTATAAGGAGGTGCAAATGGGAGTGTCTGCAAGGGCCATGGAAGGTCCCCACTTTCAAAATTTTGCTTTGAATATTAAGTTTTCGAGTCTCTTTTTATTTCTTACGTATGTTATCTTCAACCTGGATGAACTATATAGTATGTTATCGTTGGGAGATGGTAATGTATGTGAGCTTGAAGCTGCAATTGATGCAGTTGCCTGTGAGAAATCAGTAATTTACTTCCATGTTTCCCTTCCTAGATCAGAGAAAAGGAATCTGAGTCCCTTTGTCTTTCACTGTTAATCTCTTCTAGTTGCTTTTAACTTCAGAAATTATTCTCATCTATCTCTTGAGCACAGAACAGGTTGCAAACATGATTAAATTAAAGTACACTTTCAAAAAAATAAGACTTGTTTTAGTTTAGCATATTTTCACAATTCTCATACAGAAGAGACTTTAAATCATTGATAGGGCAAATTTGTTTTTATTCCATGTGGTCTTGAAGATTAGCAGATGACATGAGAGGTTTACTCCAATTGCCCAAACTTGCTGTTTATCTTAACATTAGTGGCACAAGAAATAGAAATGACAAACATGGAAGCTTCCAGAAGAGCTTCCAAAGAGCTTCTCTGACAGCAGCCAGTTAAGTCAGTCTCTCATTTTTGATTCTTCTGTAAAAGTCCAAGTCTGAGCTTTACAAATAATGATGCTGAGCTGCCTGAAGCTGCCATATCTCTTGTGGTGAGGGGAGATTGTGGCATTAAAGCAAATATCATTGATTTCTTAAGAAATGGAAACGAGTCACAGATGTGAACTGTAAGGAGTCATATGTGCTAAGCTTGTCTTTCTGAAACTAGGGGTATTTTAAATGAAAATCCATTCAAAAAGAAGGTTCTCTTGGGACAGGAAAGCTTGACTCCCTGGAAACACGCTCTCCTTTCCTGACCTTCACCCCCAGCACCATGTTGATATGAAGACAGGCCAGCCTCACTAATGACATGGTGAGTAGAGACTTGTTAAAGGGAATCCAGGGTTCTCAGTTAAGAATTGTATTTATCTGTTGAGACCTACACTTATTGTACTTCTGTTGGAATTCAGGACATGCTACTCCAAAATATGGCAACTTTACATATTGAAATTTTTAAGCTGAAGAACTTTGAGAAAACAGCAGAAGCAGAACCGTCCCCCTGACCTTTTTCTTGCCCTTCTCTGAAACAGGTCATAAACCCACATGTGAGAGGTGCCCTCCTTGTACCCAGAGGGAAGGAGCATCCTTATCTCTGGATACCAAGAGAGGCTGAGACAAAGAGAAGCTGAACAAACAGGCCTTGCTGAGTTTCCCCCAGTTTACTGCCATTCCCTCATACCGTGTGTCCCATGACTGCCCACTACTCTTTATACCCAGCACAAAAATACTAGGTCTGACTGTTTCTTTGGATCTGCATTTCCTTATGAAGCTCCAGCATCATATAAAACTTAGATTAAATAAATACATATGCTTTTCCTTCTGTTAATCTGTCTCTGTCAGTTTAATTTTCAGACCTAGCCAGGCACCCCAAGGATTGAGGAAAATGTTTTTCTCCCCTACACTTCTCTTTTACTGTGAGAAACTTTTGATTTTTTTTTGGCCATACCACATGGCTTGTGGGTTCTTCATTCCTTGACCAGGGATTGAACCTGGGTCCCTGGCAGTGAAAGCACCAGGTCCTAACTACTGGACCACCAGGAAACTTTCTAGAATTTTAAAAACTTTGATTCATGGTAAATTGAACACTTACAATAAAGTATCTCCCTCCCCTTTTCCTTCCTCAGCAGTATTTAAATGAGAGTTCTGAAAGAAAAAATAAATAACCATAATTTTTCTTAAATTTTCATCTGACAGTTTGACAGAATCCCTACTTGACAATTTTACTTTAAAAAAAAAAAAAGAAAGAAACCGTAAAGCCTGTTTTGTATATTATACCTAGTTGCAAAAAGCAACTTTGGTATTTCTTTTGTTGTTAGCATTATTAATTATTCATAGGTTAATAACTTATTGCTAACACAGCATACTGAGTCACTTTCTGTGTTGTTTCAAACATGTCAATATATTAAGCTAACTTGTTTTCTATCTAAATACAATTTGTGGTAGATAATTTGCTAACAGGAATAAAGTACTCATTTAACAAGAAAGATCATGATGTGTGTAACAAGTCCTCAAAAGCAGGAAGACTGTATTTTGATGCCGTTAATTACTTTTGATGATCAGACTGCTGTATTTATGCTAATTGCTAAATCCCCTGAGGTCTCACTAAGATGAGATACAATGAAGAATAGACAATGAAACCCCAAATCAGCAGAGGTGGTGATTTTAACATCTTGAAGACCATATTTAAAAGGTACATTATAGTCACGATGTTGAGTTGGTGGAAGCAGAAGCCATTTCTTAGTGAATAACTGGTCTGGCAGGGGACATGTAGCCTGTGTGGTGGAGAAAGGGCACTTGATTTTTTTTCCCCCTTGAGGTCCCTTCCAACTCCAAGACATCACAGATTCTGCTTCTAGATCTCTGTGGGAAAATTAAGTTGAAGACTTAGATTTAAAATTTTGCTTTCTTTCAATTTATCTACATGATGGAAACAAAGCCATTTATCTTCCCTCAACCCCCATGCTCTCATCCTGGACCTATGAAAAAAGACATTATAAGAGAAGAAGGCAGAGGAAGAGAGAGTGTCTAAAAGAATGCTAAGAGAGAAGTTGTAAGAAAGAGAGAGTAAGAGACAACCTAAGAGGGGCCATGAGCAAGAGAAATTTGAGAATGGCAATGATCATTGTTCAAGTAGAAACATTCCGTTTGAGAACCACCTAAATCTCAACCTATGCTATTAGACAGATGCCGTAATAGGCAAACGTCTTTTAGGCCCATGTTGTCTATGAAAGGTAACGGCAGAAAGTGAGCTTGGGAATTTGCGTATAACAGGCCAAAATCTCCCTGCTGGGTTTGAGCAAAACTTGGCTGAAATTTGTAATCAATAAATGAACAGAATAATTTCTTTGAAATCACCTGTAAAGGCACCAAACAGAAATCCTGAAGATGCTTCCTTTACAACGTAGCCATCATAAGAACCTTTAGAAAGCAGCATAGTTTTAGAAAGCACATTAATGGAATGAGGCATGATTAAATGGAAGTGAGTCTCTTGTTTGGTTTTATTAAAATGAGTCTCTCTCTTGAAACGGATCCATTTCCCATTTCTCACCATCTTAGCAGAGGATGCCATTGCAGTGGGAACCAAGTGCTCCCTTTCCAATTTAATGGAAAATCAAAAGTGCAGAGCTACTTGCACAGACAAAAACCAACAACTCTGAAGGATGACCCTTCAGTGGAAATGCATTATGGGGCAGACCACGAGTTTTCCTGGAACTCACATTTTAACCCCAGCAAGATTCCGGTACTTTATCTTTAGTAAGAGCCTGGCTTATGTTATACCTTACATGGTGTCAGCAGTGGGCAAACAGTAATTGTCAGAGCTCAGGTTTCTCTAAGACCTCATATTCTCAAAGTGGATATTATAGGTATAAAGACCAGAGAAGTTGGTAATGAAACAGCAAGTATTCCTTTAGGATTTTGATGTCAGAGAAAGGAACTAATAGTCTCTGTTGCCAAGAAGCTGTCAAATATGCCTTAATTATGATTAATAACATACACCTACCTGAGAAGAAGATTTTTTTTTTTCTCTCTCATGCTGACTTTCTTAAAATGCCTCTTTGCTAAACATTATTTCAGGGGCTGATGCAGTTCTAGCATTAGGGACAAACTAGGATGGTGGTATCTCTGTCTGCAGTGGTATTTATAAGGCATTCATGCTTGGCTAAAGAAGTCAGGATCTAGCATCTATCCATGTATATATTCCTTTTCTTTGCAAGTGCTAGTTTTACAGGGGAAAGAGTTTAGAATAGATAATTTAAAATTTTTCATAAGTGAGTGGTTTGATTTTAAAGCAAATTTTTCTGTTATGTGCTCTTGAGAATGCTGGTCATTATGCTTCTGAAGTGAGCAGTTTTATTGTTCACAGAGGAGGGAAAACGGGGAGTTGTTATGATGTTGATGTAGGAGTTGAGAAAGAAGCACATACTAATCGTGAATTGTGGCTAAATGAGTGTAATGGAGCTGTATGATAGTTGTCATACGATAAACAACACTAGTCAATGAGAATCGCAAAACACAAATCAAAATGGAAAACATTGATGGCAGAGTGCCATGTAATGATGTACATTTAGCTTTGTGTTATTTAAATGGAAAGTGAATTCAGAAGTACATACATTGAAAGAGTTGTGTATGAATTTGGTACAGGTTTTGACCTTTTTCAGTCCAGACATATCTTTTTGCAAATATACACCTAACATCATTCTATTGTTTAGGTGACGTTAACAGGCCTCAGAATTCAGTGAGTTGATGGCTCCCTCTCCAGCTTAATTAGACAGTGTAAGCTTTAATTGGCTGGCATTAAGTCATTCAGTCAGTGAGAGAGCTGCACATTGACTCACTGGGAATTGTGGGAGCAATTGATCTAGCTGGGACCAGACTCTTCAGGAGCAACTGCTTACTCAGAGTGGAAGTGCCTGTTACAAAGTGCCCTGGTAGCGAGTGTCTGTGAGTGCCTGGTCGCCTGCGTCTCACCCTTCTCCACGTACAGAGTTTAAGGATAAACTGATTGTCTATGCTAGAGAGGGAAACATGTTAGAATTAAGTGTGTTTGCTCAGCAAGGTGAAGACAGAGGTGGCTGTCAACTATAGCAAAGACTGCCTTGGAGAGGGAAGCAAAGATAAATGGAAGTATCTAGATATTATTCCATGTGTGACCAAGCAGACTGCTACATAGGCGCCAGAGCCCCTGTAGTTCTCATCTGTTGGGTTGTGAGTCCTTAAGGAAAGTACTGTGATTCATGTACAGTCATGGTATTATTTCTGGGCCTTATATGCAGTATTCACTAAATAATTACTGAATAAATACATGGAAGCATTTATTCCAATAGTGGATAAACAACTGCTAAAAATATGTATTTAGTTTCAAAGCCAGTTTTACCCAGTCACAGAAAAGAAGCTATTTCCTTTTAAAAGTTATTTGTTTTCAATATGGAAACTCAATATGTACCATTTAAGATTTACATTTATCATCTGAATGGTCATCTGCCTTATTCTTTGGCCTTGGTTCCAAGCCATGTCCCAAAGTCAACCCTCTCCTGTAAAAAATGTATGAAAGAGTATACTGTATCACACGATAAGAAGATGGACTTTCAGAGCTTCCACCTTGAAGGGATGGTGAATATTTGGTTGTATAATTTCTGATGTACCTGAAAAAACTGACCATGATACAATGCTTGTAAATTTTCAAGATTGATAATGACTTCATGCAACATCACTATACATTCCCTCCAGTTCTCTGCATGCTTTAACATTTTCCTATTACAAAATTAAATAAAAGAATCAGCTATATAACTTCTATTCTCAGTTTGTTTTGATGCATAGACTTGTAGGACTGCTAGATACTGTAAAGGCCATTTAAGTCTCTGCCCTTTTACTTTGTTGAAGAGAAACTGAGAATATGATGGTATATTCCTCTGTCCATGGAATTCTCCAGGTGAAAATACTGGCGTGGGTTGCCATGCCCTTCTCCAGGGGACCTTCCCGACCCAGGGATCAAACTGGAGTCTCCTACACTGCAAGCAGATTCTTTACCATCTGAACCAACACGGAAGCCCATGTGATGTTACAGCACTTCCAAAGATCAGTTGTAACAGAGACAAGAGCCAGTTGCTATAAGGGACTGATACTTCATTGTTGTTGCTATTTCAAAGGTGGTACTCTGGGTGAGGTTTTCTTTTTCTTTTTTTGACTGTGTAATAGATAGTTGAGAAAGAATTCTAACAAGCATTGCAGCCCAATGGTTGCACCACCCAGAGTGAGGCAAGTATTATGATGATAAAGAAATTCACAAATTAATATTACCCTAAATATCCAGACCACTAAGGGGGAAAAATTTTTTAACCTAGTCTTGAATTTTCTTCTGTTTGATGTGAGGATGTTAGATCTATTTAGATTTGTTGTTTTTCAGTCACTCAATAGTGTCCGAATCTGCAGCCCCATGGACTGCAGCTTGCCAGGCTTCCCTGTCCTTCATCTTCTCCCAGAGCGTGCTCAAACTCATGTCCTTTGAGTCTGTGATGCCATTCAACCATCTCATCCTCTGTCGTCCCCTTCTCCTCCCGCCTTCAATCTTTCCCAGCATCAGGATCTTTTCTGAGTTGGCTCTTTGCATCAGTTTGCCAAAGTATTGGAGTTTCAGCTTCATCATCAGTCCTTCCAATGAATATTCAGGATTGATTTCCTTTAGGATTGACCAGTTTGATCTCCTTGCAGTCCAAGGCACTCTGAAGAGTCTTCTCCAACACCACAGTTCAGAAGCATCAATTATTTGGCGCTCAGCCTTCTTTATGGTCCAACTCTCCAGCCTTCTTTATGGTCCAACTCTCACATCCATACGTGACTACTGGAAAACTATAGCTTTGACTAGACAGACCTTTGTTGGCAAAGTAATGTCTGTGCTTTTTAATATGCTGTCTAGATTGGCCATAACTTTTCTTCCAAGGAGCAAGCATCTTTTAATTTAATGGCTGCAGTCACCATCTGCAGTGATTTTGGAGCCCTAAAAAATCAAGTCTGTCACTGTTTCCATTGTTTCCCCATCTATTTGCCATGAAGTTATGGGACCGGATGCCATGATCTTCACTTTTTGAATGCTGAGTTTTAAGCCAGCTTTTTCACTTTCCTGTTTCACCTTCATCAAGAGGCTCTTTAATTACTCTTTGCTTTCTGCCATAAGGGTGGTGTCACCTGCATATCTGAGGTTGTTGATATTTCTCCCTGCAATCTTGGTTCCAGTTTGTGCTTCATCCAGCCTGGCATCTCACATGATGTACATTGCATGTAAGTTAAGTAAGCAGGGTGACAATATGCAGCCTTGACATACCCCTTTCCCGATTTGGAACCAATCCATTGTTCCATGTCCAGTTCTAACTGTTCCTTCTTGACCTACATACAGATGTTTCAGGAGGTAGGTAAGGTGGTCTGGCATTCCCATCTCTTGAAGAATTTTCCACAGTTTGTTGTGATCCACCCAGCCAAAGGCTTTAGCATAGTCAGGGAAGCAGAAGTAGAGTTTTTCTGAAATTCTCTTCATTTTTCTATAATTGAATGGATGTTGGCAATTTGATCTCTGGTTCCTCTGCCTTTTCTAAATCCAGCTTGAACATCTGGAGTTTCTTGGTTAGTTTATAACACCGGAAAATCCCTATATGACCTGGCCCCTGCGCACCCCTCAGAGCTCTTCCCCTCACCTTTTCCTCTTTGTTCACCACAATGCAGCTTTCCTGGCTTTTCTGACCCTCTAGTATGCCGCAATTGCTACCACTGCCAAGCCTTTGAACATGCTACTTCCTTCACCTGGAGCTCTCTTTCTTCCATGCCTTCACAACTGTGAGTACTTCTCATTATTGTTTCATGTATTTTTGGAGCAGTTTTAAGGTTCACAGCAAAACTGAGCAAAAGGTACATAAATTTCCACATTCCTCCTGCCCACACAGCATCTCCATTATCCACATCCCCCAGTATCTCCATTATCCACGTCCTCACCAGAGTGGTACATTTTTTTACAACTGATGAGCTTTCACTAATACATCATTATCACCTGAAGTTCATAGCTTACATTAGGGTTCCCTCTAGGTGGTGTACATTCTGTGGGTTTTGAAAAATGTATAATGACATGTATCCACCATTATAATATACAAAGTAATTTACTTACCTAAAGTCTTTTGGGCTCCACCTAGTCCTCCTTCCCTTTCCAGTAACTGCTGCTCATGGTTATTTTAAATATCTGTTCATAGATTACTTTCTCAGAGAAGCCTTTTCTCAGCAGCCTCACAAGAATAGCAACCTCTTCTCATGCTAGTCTTTTTCTACCCCTTCCTCTCTTTTGTTTTCGTTATAGCATTTACTAATACCTAAAATTTGTCCTATCGCTTTGACTACATGGCTTCAACCTACTTTTTTCACTTCTGCTTTCATTATAAGACCCCTGAGTAGAATATATTGTTCATTGCTCTTTTCCCTAGCTCCTAAAATGGTGTCTGACTTACGGTAGGTCCTTAGTAAATATTTGGATCTGCTAAGTTTTTGGGGTTTTTTTTGTAATGTTGTCAAGGACTATACTGGTGATCCACACATGAGTCAGACATAAATTCTTTTCTAAAGGAGCTTATAATTTAGAAGGGGAGACAGTCACCAGTCACATTTATAACATGATCTGATTAGTGCCATGATTAAGCATCATGATATGAGAATCAAATGAAGGACCATTGAACGCAGACTGGGGGAATCAAAGAAGCTTTCCCAGAGAAAATAATACTTTGACTAAGACTTGAAGAATATAAGGAGGACTTGACCTGGGAAATATAGGACATCAGTGTCCTACACACATCCTCTGAGCATTCACCATCAGGATGTTCCTGACCCCGCTGTTCCTGACTTGTCTGAGAGCAGATTCAGCCCATGCAGGGACCAGGCTGAAAGTGCTGGGGAGTTAAGTCCTGCCAGGAGCAGCCCACAGCCAATGACTACTTGGTTCTTTGCCCTTTGGGTAGGTGGGCAACCTGAAGTGCATTCTGTCCTGTCTCTCAGGAAGGTGGAGCCTCGATTCCTCACAGTTACACTCACCGTTGGATTCCTTTTCTCCTCTGGCTCATATCCTCACTCCTCTGCTTGTTGCCTGGGGTCACCTCCCAAATAAAATCTTTTCCCTCAAATGCTTGTTTTAGGTTCTGATTCTGGGAGAATCTAATTTAGAGTATTTGGCAAAGAAAAAAGAGCAAGGGTATTCTGGACAAAGACATCACTTTTTATAAAAGACAAGACTTGAAAAAGGGCCTGACATATCTAGAGAATAATGAGAGATGAATTATGAATTAATTGAGGTAAGTGGCAGGGAGTAGCAGAAGATGGGGCTGGAAAAATACTGGACTGGCTCCTTTGCCTCTTTGTGTGGATTTTTCTAAGAATAGTGGTAGCAGATTTGCACTCATCTACCTATAGTTCCCCTTATGTGAACAGGAAAAATATAGGCATATATCATATAACACAAAATTGCATATTTAATGTGTATGAAAACATGGGTTTTTATAAGTGCCAAAATCTACACTTTTGAAACAGCACAAGTACTTGGCTTATGCTGGGAATGACACCCATAATGTTGTTTTCCTTCATACTCATCAAGCGTACTAATTAGTAACACAAGTGAGTCTCAGTTTTGTATGTGAAGTCAAAATGAGAACACAGAATTGGTCAGTGTGCAATAATGTGTAACTTGATGTAGAGTTTTCAAATGAAGACTCAAACAGCCTATCGGAAATAAAATAGTCTGTACCTGGGCCTTCCCTTGCTGCCCGGCAGATCTGATGGGAAGAAACTATCTGTGGCTTCCAAAGTGTTTTTGGTCCCCACATCCCTGACCTCATGCATTTTTCGAAGGGGAATCTTCAGAGAAACCCATGCTACATTTAACTTTGGGATCTCTCTTGTGGGCTTGTGTCTAACCAGACACAGCCGATCTGAATATTTCCTGCATGCTAAGCAGACCATTGTCAGCCGCTTCCTCTAGGCTAGATTGTTATAAATGCTGTTTATGATCCTGCTATGACAACTGTGAAGGACATGGCAAAGAATTTATCACAGGATTATTCATCCACCAGCAGAATACCTAATAAGATTCTAAATGACCCAAGATGATAATAAGATCTAGCTTGTAGCAATAAGGTATTAATAAACTGCTTTTTTCAATAAGGGAGAGTCCTGGCATCATTACCCTGACATATTTGTTTTGCTTATATTTTGCGAACAAAGTAGGGCTGCTGGATTGAATAGTAAATTTATAAAAACCTCTGATGTATGAAAAATACAACCCACATGAAGTGGAACCCATAGGTTAAAGTCAAGAGCATAGTGTTTGCCTATGACATCCGAGAGCCAGACTCCCAAGCCATCGATTCTAATTGTTCCATGCCATTTGCCTTTGTATTTAAAAATTATATAAGAATAATATATCGCCCACTGTTGACCACAAGGCCATAATTCAAATGAAGAAATTTAGTAAAATCATAAACCAAGAAAGTGCAGTGTGGATGAATAATGGATGAAACAGGTATGCTGAATTCAAAATGAAATCTAAGATTCTGCTGCATATTCCTGTTTTGAAAATAAAATTATTTAGTTTTAAGTTAATATAAAAAAATGGATCCTGTTCATTGTCACTCAGCTGTTCCTAGGGAAGAAAGCAGCAGAAGTTCAGGAACCTGTCATTAGTGAATTTTTTCAATATTAGAAGCCAAACAAGTTGCTCTGCCCTGGTTTTTCTGCCTTAGAGCTTCTCTCTCTGACAACACTGTGCAAGGACTTGACTTTTACTTTGTTTCCAGGAAAGTATCCTTGTGCCTTGGAAGGTGTTCTCAAGTGGATTTTCAATTCATCAGGGCAAGTATCAGCATATCAGTATTGAAATCAGCAATTATTTTTAATGAGATAAAATATGTATACAGTAAAACATGTAACTCCTAAGTGTACACAATTTTGAGGACTTTTGGAGATTGAGTTTTTGTGTCACTCAGAACAAATTATGGGACATTTTCATCTCCCCAAGAAAGTTCCACTGTTTCCTGTTTCACTCAGCATCCTCTGATTCTTAAACACAGGCAACCATTGTTCTGGCTTCTGTGCCTTCAGTTAGATGTGATTATTGTTGAACTTCATATAAATAGAAACGAACAGTGTACTTTTTGTGTGTCAGCTTTTTTTTTTTAAACTCAACATAATGTTTTTGAGATTAATTTAGGTTGTTATGTGTATCAGTTGCTCATTCCTTGTTGTTGCTGTGTGGATATATAGTTCCTAGTCTGGGGCCATTATAAATAAAGTGGCACTGAACTTTTATGTACACGTCTTTTTTGTTAACTGAAAATGGATCATGACCTATCTGTGAAAGCTAAACTATAAAGCTTCTAGAAGAAAATAAAATCTTCACAACCCAAAGATAGGCAAAATTTTCCTAGGTAAGATACCAAAAGTATGTATTGTAAAATAAACAACCAATAAATTGAATTTTGTCAAAACTTAAAACTGCTGCTCCTCATATACAAATCTTTTTTTTGGAACTACATTTTCACTTATTTTAAGTAAGTACATAGTAGTGGGCTACATCCATAGGGTGGATGTAGGTTTTATTGCATAAGAGACTGCCAAATGATTCTCCACAATGTTCCATTTTACAGTCCCCAAACAGTGTGGAACAGTGTTCCAGATGCTACATGTCCTTGCCAACACTCAGTGTTGTACATTTCTTTGCATTTTAGCAAAGAAATGGTGGGTTTGAAATGGTAGCCAGTTGTGGTTTTCACAGTCAACAATGTTTTTATTTTTATTATTTATTTTATTTAAAAAAACTTTATTGGAGTATAATTGATTTACAATGTTGTGATAGCTTCAGGTGCACAGCCAAGTGAATCATCTACACACATACATATATCCACTCTTTTTTTTAGATTCTTTATCCAGATGGGTTGTTGCAGAGTGTTGAATAGAGTTCCCTATGCTATACAGTAGGTCCTTACTTTGTTGTTGTTTAGTCACAAAGTTGCATCTAGCTCTTTGCGACCCCATGCACTGTAGTCCACCAGGCTCCTCTATCCTTGCTATTTTCCAGTCAAGAATACTGGAGCAGGTTGCCATTTCCCTCTCCAGGAGATCTTCCTGACCCAGGTATTGAACCCACGTCTCCTGCATTAGCAGGTGACTTCTCTACCGCTGAGCCACTAGGGAAGCTCTTTATTTGTTGTCCATTTTATATATAGTGTGTATATATCAACCCCAATCTCCCAGTTTCTCTCTCCCCACCTTACCCCCTAACCATAAGTTTGTTTTCTATGTCTGTTTCTGTTTTGTAGAGAAGTTCGTTTCAACAGTGTTCTTAAACTTAAAAACAACCAAATAGGCAGGTTGATTGGATTTGTGTTTAGCTTTTGTGTGAAGTGCACACATTAAATGTTTAAACCAAGATACTTGGACTATTGCCTTTCAGACTGCCCGGTCACCTTCAAATTGCCATTGCTCACATTCTTTCTGTGTTTATCTCCATCTCCAGCTCCCTTGCCACTGATTAGTCGTAACTCATGAAAATATTTAATACTGTTAGTTAAGCATTCCACCTGACTAGTCTAAAAGACACACAACTAAAATGACCTAGCGCCTAAGGGAAGTTACTCAAGTTACAAAGAGTACTATTTCATGTGGAGGACAGGGATTCTAACACTGCTTTTCTGTTAAAGAAGTACATTGTGCAAAGCCTGCACTAGGAAATTGGGTTTAGATGGAAGCTTAATGGAAACCACATGCTAGACTTTTCCAACAAATTTGAGTTTGGAGCCTCATGAAAGTAAGAAATGGTAAAATTGCTGCCCCCTATCTAGAGGTTATGGCGTTTACTATAATAGAATCTTTTTGCAATTAGGGGCTTTAACTCATTTCTGAACATGAATTTAATAAACTTTCTGTGGGGCATACATACACATGTGATGGGGCCTCTTGTGTTATAACTGAAACGTTTGTCTTCCTCCATTTCTTTTAGTTTAGGGCCATATGAAAATGGTATTCTATACCATGATGGACACCCTTAGTGTTATTCAGAACAGAACTTCACGTTGCTGATCTTCAAAGAGCTACTTTAGCATGATATACTATAAAGGCCAAGAAGTCTCCCAAGTGTCTGATGGTTACACTCACACCTTTTTTTTTGTATGTGTGGTTTGTTTATTTTTTTAATTTATTTATTTTTAATTGGAGGACAATTTCTTTACAATATTGTATTGGTTTCTGCCATACATCAACATGAATCAGTCATAGGCATACATATGTCCCCTCCTTCTGGGACCTCCCTCCCACTCCCCACCCCATCCCACCCCTCTAGGTTGTCACAGAGCACCAGGTTTGAGCTCCCTGCATTGTAAAGCAATTTCCCACCAGGATATCTGTTTTACATATAGTGATATATATATTTCCATGCCACTCTCTCTATTTGTCCCACCCTCTCCTTCCCTCAGTGTGTGCACAAACCTGTTCTCTATGTCTGCATTTCTTTTGTTGTCCTGCAAATAGGATCATCAGTATCATCTTTCTAGATTCCATGCATGCTCATTTGCTCAGCCATGTCTGATCCTTTGCAGTTCCATGGACTGTAGCCCATCAGGCTCCTCTATCCTTGGGATTTTCCAGACAAGAATACTGGAGTGGGTTGCCATTTCCTCCTCCAGCTAGATTCCATATATATATATATATGCATCAATATATGATATTTGTCTTTCTCTTTCTGACTTACTTCACTCTGTATAAAAGGCTCTAGGTTCATCTACCTCATTAGGACTGGCTCAAATGTGTTCCTTTTTATAGCTGAGTAGTATTCCACTATGTATATGTACTGTAACTTTATCCACTCACCTGTCAATGGACATCCAGGTAGCTTCTGGTTTCTAGCTGTTATAAATAGTACTGCAGTGAACATTGGGGTGCATGTCTCTTTTTCAGTTATGGTTTCCTCAGGATATATGCCCAATAGTGGGATTGTTGGATGATATGGTAGTTTTAGTCCTAGTTTTTTAAGGAATTTCCATAGTGTTTATATCAATTTACATCCCCACCAACAGTGCAAGAAGATACCCTTTTCTGCACACCCTCTCCAGCGTTTATTGTTTTCAGACATTTTGATGATGGCCATTCTGACCAGTGTGAGGTGATATCTTGTTTTGATTTGCATTTCTCTAATAATGAGTGATTTGAGCATCTTTTCATGTGTTTATTAGCCATCTGTATGTCTTCTTTGAAGAACATCTGTTTAAGTCTTCTGTCCACCTTTTGATTGGATTGTCTTCCTGGTGTTTAATACTGCCACCACTGAGAAAAGTGGCCAAAAGCTGTTCTCTGAATATGAATCACCCTTTCTATGTGACGTGACCTTGCAGCCTTGGCCACAGCTGATAGCCTGGAAATTGCTGGCTGTCACAAGGGCATTTAGCTATAGGCTGAGTATGATGAAAATGACGGTGATAATGATGACAGTAACAATAGACATTAATTGAACACATCTCTATCAACTCTGTGGTCTGTAGCTTTGTATTTTTGTTAGGAAAATGACCTATAAGATATAAAACTCTTTGGGTTGCCTTGCTATGCCACTAGGGGGTAGCATAATTGCTAGTGTCTTGTGTCTATTAAACGCAAATTCTGTTTATGGTTCTTTAATTTTTCCAGGTTTAATTCCCCACCCCCACCCCCATTTAGAAGGAATATAAGTGATCCTCTGGCTAATACAGTAATTTTATAATTCAGCCTGGACCTGGTGTCTCATAAATGCTTTAAAAGAAGTATAGTGAAATAATGCGTTTTCTCTCTTTTCAAGCCACTGTTTTAAATCTTCATTACTTATTCTACTACTAATTCATTTTGCTTGTTAAATAAGTATTTACTATTAGTAATAAATTATTAGTATGCACTTTTTGTGCTTTGTGCTTGTTATAGCACTTAGCCTTTCATCCATTATATGAGAAGGGTTATGTATGATTACTTTGAGGGGTGAGAAAGTGCCTTTTATATGCTGGGGGACATGGCAGAAGACTTCAGAGATTTTAGGGTTTAGTTATGGAGAGGAAATGTATGCACATCAACTAGACCTAGCAGACTTAAAAGTCTAATAGTGTTTAAGAATGGAGCATAAAGGAGAATTTATCAATTTCTTCTTATAATTTGGTTAATTTTTCTTCTTTCTGTAGTTTGAGGCCACGTTGTTTGGTTTAGTCAATCTCATGATTGTTATATTTTCTTGAAGAATTAACTGGCACTTTTATTTCTCATAAGCTAATGACCCTTTTAACTCCTAGTAAGGTTTTTATCCCGTCTTAAATTTTTTCTGATCTTAGTGTTTTTAAACTTTCTTTGGATTAGTATTTGACTGGTGTCAACCTTATATGTCATTCTATTTCATGCATGTCTCTTTCAAATAACATATAACTAAATTATTAAAAATTTAAGAATATCTCTGTTTATTGGCCAGTCTAATCCATTTAAATTTCACTTTCTTTAGACTTTTCCCCATAATCTTGTTTATTTCAGTATACCTGTCTTTTCTTGGCTTCTCTTAGTTAGTCTGGCTAAACTTACTGGCTTCTCTTGGTTAACCTGAATTTTCTATATCCCTTTTCTCCTCGCCACTGGTTTTAAATTTATATTTAATAACTAAAAGATAAGAAATTCCATTAAAATTTTTAACATGTATATTAATACTTGAAGCCAAAATTTAATATTTCTTCCCTTTTCCCAATTTATATAAGGGCCTTTGTACCCAAAGATCTCTGTCATCATTCATGATATTTTTCCCCTCAGGACTCTATTTCTTCGTTTATTAAAACTAGTCTTTTTTACTGTTGGTTTTTCAGGAAGTGTTACTTAAACTTACCTTATATGTTAATTTCTTCTCTCATTGTTGCTCCTTGCAATATTATTCCTTCATTGTGGGTACAGTTTTTTTCCTGTTACAATGCATCCTTTAGTGGTTCTTTCAGCATGGGTGGTGAATCATAAGGTTTCACAATCTTCATTTGATTGAAAAATGCCTTTATTTTATTTATTATGTTACTTGAATAATCATTTTGCTGAATTTTTCTCCTCAGTGCTTTGAAGATACTATCTTTTTTTCTTCTGGTTTCTCTCTTAAACTTTTTGTTGAAATATGTATACGTGTGTGTGTGCGCACATATATAGACTTTCCAGGTGGCACTAGTGGTAAAGAATCCACCTACCAATACATGAGACGTGGGTTCAATCTCTGGGTTGGGAAGATCCCCTGGAGTAGGGCATGGCAACCCACTCCAGTATTCTTGCCTGGAGAATCCTCATGGACAGAGGAGCCTGGCAGGCTATAGTCCATGGGGTCAAAGAGAATCAGACACAACTGAAGTGACTGAGGATATACACATGCATATGTATAGAAAAACACACATAGCATTATTATACAGTTCAATGAGCCCATGTAATCAAAACCTAGATTAAGAAACAGAACTTGGTCCAAGAGCCCCCACCGTGCTCCCAGCCAGCCACCATCCCCCCACCCTCCAACAGTTAAATCCTATCCAAACTTTTACTGGCATAGTTTAGTTTTCATTTGGTTTCTATTTTTGCTGATGAAAAATCTGCCATCAATCTAATCTTTATTTATTCATAGTTAATATTTTAGAAGATTTTATTTTTGATGTTTGATAGGTTCATTGGACTTCCCTGATAGCTCAGTTGGTAAAGAATCCACCTGCAATGCAGGAGACCCCAGTTTGATTACTGGGTTGGGAAGATCTGCTGGAGAAGGGATTGGCTACCCACTTTAGTATTCCTGGGCTTCCTTTGTGGCTTGGCTGGTATAGAATCTGCCTGCAATGTGGGAGACCTGGGTTTGATCCCTGGGTTGAGAAGATCCCCTGGAAAAGGGAACAGCTACCCACTCCAGTATTCTGGCCTAGAGAATTCCATGGACTGTACAGTCCATGGGGTCACAAAGAGTCAGAAACAACTGAGCGACTTTCACTTTCATTCGGTTCATTATGTAATATATATATATGATTTTGGACATTTTGCTCTGCTTTCCTCTTGGCATGTTTCCTGAATCTAAACACTGATTTTTCATAAATTCTGGAAAAAAAAACTCATCTTTTATCTCATTGAATATTTCTTCTACCTCATCCTTTTACCTTCATCCTTCTGAAAGTCCTAAGAGATGTATGTTTAATCTTGTTTTGTCCTGTATAACTTTGAACTTCTCTCTTAGTTATTCATTTATGACTGTGCTAGATCTTTGTTGCTGTGTAAAAGCTTTCTGTAGTTGCAGTGAGCCATTGTAGTGCACAGGCTTCTCATTGTGGTGGCTTCTCTAGTTGCAGAGCATGGGCTGCAGGGTGCACAGGCTTCGCTAGTGGTTGCACATGCGCTCAGTGGTTGTGGCTTTAGGGCTCTAGAGCACAGGCTCAGTAATTGTGGTACACAGGTTTAGTTGTCCCATAGCATGTCAGATCTTCCTGGGCCAGGTATTGAACCTGTGTCCCCTGAATTGGCAGGTTTCACTGAACCACAGGGAAGCCCTGAACTTCTCTTTTAGATTTTCTCTTGTTTATATTGCATTCTGGATAATTTTCTGATTTATCTTTTCTTTCATTAATTCCATTCTGTTATATCTGATCTAATGTTAAACCCATTTGTTATGAGTTGGACTGTGTTCTCCAAGCAAGAATCACTGAAGTCTTAACTGCCAGTACTTTAGAATATGACCTTATTTGGAAATAGGGTCTCAAAGGAGGTGATCAAGTTAAAATGAAGTCACTAAGATTGACCCTAATCCAGTCTGACTGGTGTCCATAGAAAAGGGGGGTTAGATTTGGACACAGAGACATGCCCAGAGGGAGCACTGTGTGGTGAGACGCATGGAATACATCGTGTGAGATTGGAGTTATGCTGTCACCAGTCAAGGGACGTTTGGGGAATATCCAAAATTGGAAGAGGCAAGCAAGAATTCATCTTTCCTCTACACATTTCAGAGGGAGAATGATTGATTTCAGACTTGTAGCCCCTAGAACTGTGAGACTATACATTTCTGTTGTTCCAAGCCACGCAGTTTGTGGTACTTTTTTAATGGCAGTCCTAGGAAACTAACCTGCCATTTATTTAGTTTTAAATTTCAATAATTCTGTTTTTGTTTTTTTTCCAGAAGTGTAACATGACTTAGTCAAAGCTATTTCTGATGTCTTGTTCTAATGTTATGGCTTCCAATCTTTCTTTTATGTCATTAATCATTTTGAATATACTTATTTTTATTGCCTGCTTCAGATTGTCCTATTATCTTAAATTCTTAGAATATTAGTCTCCCTTTTTGTTCTGCCTGTCTGTTTACTGTCTCTTTTAAAGGATTATTTCCTCTTGTGATTTGTAATTTTGTTTTCTTTGAATTGCAGGCTTACTTTTAACAAGGGATTTTTCCCATTTGGGGGATGTCCCATGCTCCTTGGGTTGTGAAATGTTTCTACAGAATAGTCTTGCATTTTCTTATGATGGGCATCTCAGTGGTTTTATTGGTCCACAGTGATCAATTTTATCTTCTTGGGCTCCAAAATCACTATGGATGGTGACTACAGCCATGAAATTTTTAAAAGACACTTGCTCCTTGTAAGAATAGCTATGACAAACCTAGATAGCATATTAAAAAGCAGAGACATCACTGTGCCAACAAAAATCCATATAATCAAAGTTGTGGCTTTGTAGCCACAGGATGGCTACAAAGTAGCCAGGGATGATGTGAGAGGTGGACCATAAAGAAGGCTGAGCACTGAAGAGTTGATGCTTTCAAACTATGGTGCTAGAGAAGACTTTTGAGAGTCCCTTGGACAGCAAGGAGATCAAACCAGTCAACCCTAAAAGAAATCAACCATAAATATTCATTGGAAGGTCTGATACTGAAGCTCCAATACTTTGGCCACCTGATGCGAAGAGCCTTCTCATTGAAAAAGATCCTGATGCTGGGACAGATTGAAGGCAAAAGGAGAGGGGAGTGGTAGAGGATGAGATGACTAGATATCATCACCAACCAATGGTTGTGAATTTGGGCAAACTCCAAGCAATAGTGGAGGATAGGGGAGCCTGGCATGCTTAAGTTCATGGGGTCGCAAAGAGTCAACGCAACTTAGCATCTAAACAACGGCAGCAGCCAGTTGTTTTAATTACTGCACTGAGGTTTCCCTTTGGGTGGATAACATGAGTTCAGACTCTGTACAATGCATGCCCAAATATGCCTTCTAGGATCCTGACTTCATATGGCCTTGTCAGTTCTAGTTCCCCTTCTTGCATGAGCCCCATTCTACACTTCCTGTAACCAAGTGGGCAGTTGAACCCCAGCTTCTCACCACTTGAAACGATATGTAGACCCAACATCTGACTGGGCCACTGGAGCATCAATTTACAAATGCCAAGATGGCAACTCTGGCCGTGTGTTTGTCTTCATTTCTGTTATCTAGGGATTTCTTCTTGTCTCTGCTTTTTCCTTCTCAGTTTTTCTTTCCTGCTTGGTTTGCTTTCAAAAGTTTTTGCTACATGTCCTCCAGCATTTCTATACATGTTTAGAGGAAGGAGATTGGGGGCTGTGTTAGTGCAGTCTGCCATTTCACTGGAACAAGAAGGTGGGACCAACATTTGAGATTGAATGATAGGGAAGAACTGGCAGTACATGCTGATAGGGGTTTTAAGGAAGGAGATACTGACTCAAGAGTGGGAACAGCTGAGCACTGAAGAATACTAGATAGAGTTCAGATAAGGGAGGTTAAATACTTTAAAACATTTTTTTCCATGTCAATTAAATTCAGACCTACATGTGAGGACAGAGATGTCCATCTAATGTCCAGAATAATCCTATGCATACAACATCATGATTTTCTATAGACTGACATTTTTCCTCTTCTTCCTGCTCATCCCTTCACCTCTTCCTTTGTAGAAACAAAATGCTCTGTGAACCACAGGACGCCAAGTTTTTGCAGGAAATCCCACATGGCTTCAAAGCCTCACCCTGCTGACTTAGTCCTCAAGGCAAAGGACAGCTGGGAAGAAAGGAATTAGATATGTTCCTAGGGTGTTTCATCCTGTAGTTAATGGAGGAAGGAGGCTCAAGTCAGAAATTTTGTCTTTAATTTTTAATTTCATTAAATGTGACTTTGTTGTCTGAAAAAGGGAGTGAAAAGCAAATCTCTTGCTCCACTTTGGGAATGCCTTCAACAACCACTCAAGTGGGGATAGCTGCCTAATCTAACTACTAGTGCTCAGTCGCTCAGTCATGTCTGACTGACTATGACTCTATGGACGGTAGCCTGCCAGGCTCTTCTGTCCATGGTATTTTCCAGGCAAGAATACTGGAGTGGGTGCCATTTCTTCCTCCAAATTGAGCTACTAGAGGGGTTGCAAAAATTAAATGAGAAAGCAGAAATCAACATGCGTTGAAATAAAAATGTATTGTACAAGAGAGGGAGAGTGATGTAGTGGTTCAATGCATGGACTCTAGAGTTTGAAGCCACCAACTAGCTGTCTGAGAATGTTGCTTAAATTATATGTTCCTCAGTTTCCTCATTTGTAAAATGAGGGGATTGTAAAGATGTACAGCTTGGGGGATTTATAGAGGTTAAATTAGATGCTACAGTGCCTTTTCTTAGTATAGTACTCAATGAATGTTACTTTATTTCATGCTTTGATATCATAATCTAAGACTAAATCTTAGGTCCAGGAACCTCAAGGAGTTCTAGATATAAGATCAGAGTGCTTGAAAACTCTCTGGAATTATACCCCGAGATATTCTATGTGTCTCTTTGTGTTTGTGTATGCGTTTCTAAGGGAGTGGGACATTTTTCTTCGGAATCAGTTCATATTTTTTCATCAGATTCTTAAAAAGATATGCAGCCCAAAGATGTTCAGAAGCACTTTTGTTTGGATGTAAGGACTTTAGAGCTAAAATAGACTTTGCATTCCCCAGAGGTTTTATGGCTCTTGTTTATTAGCTCAATAAGCATAGGCTAGGAGCCAGGAACTAGTCTATGGCAGTCATTCAACCTTGCAGGAGGAACATTCTCACCCAGGTAACTGTCTGTACCTAAGAGGGATCCAAACAAGAATAATGGAGAATGCCCCAAACCTGATAAATTAAAAGAATCGTGACACTCTTTTCCTCTATCCTTTGAACCTTTTCTTGCTTTGATTCAGCTCAAGCATTTAAACAGATTTGGCAGGGTTTCTAAAGGTGTAAATGTCTAACTTTATTTCTTTTTAATGATGTGTGTCATCTAAATAGCGGAGCTGTCAATAGGGGATGTGTTTCTGTTATTTTTTTTTTCTCTTCTGCTCTCAAATGCCTTTTAACATATGTAAAAATATTTGTATAGTGTTTCAAGTCTGCAGCATTCAGCACAGACATGCTCTTTTGAGCTCTCCCTTTTGGTAATATATTTAACTCAAATCCTAGTCATTTTGGGGGCAGATAGTAGATACAAATCTGACAAAAAAGCTAATGAGCTCTCCTACCATTATCATGGAGAACAGTGACTCATTAAATCTCATTTCCTGGGCAAGTCCACATAGGGGGAAGGAATGATCTCAAATGAAGGCCTGAGAACCTAATGCAGTCAGATTTATGGGTTTCTGTATAAGCAGCCACATGATAATCAATGCAAATAGTGAAATGTTGTAATGAGGTAACTCTGAAATATTTAATTGCTCACTTTATTAAAATTTTTAATAGTTTCATCATTTTCTGTTAGGAATTAGCCCCACAGCATGGAGGGTGCTGAAACCAAGTGGGGTTGTCTCTTGGGTGGATTCAATGAAAGCTATTGTTCCCCACCTAGAATCTCTCTATATGTATTAACATTATCATAGACATACAAGGCTGTGCTGAATAAGGAGTCAGAATAGTTAGAATCTACAAAAGCTTCCCCTTTTAGTTCCAAAAAATATGAGGATCTGCTTGGAATTAATTCTGTCCCAGCTTCCTCAGAGTAAACCATTTTTTATTCTAAGGGTTTTCCACTGCTAAGAAGAAATTTTTCCAAAAAAGGTCAAGCCATAAGTAAGATGAAGAAGAGACTGCAATTTTTCTTCACAACTTAACTTCCTTTTAAGTATCGATCTTCATCTTTCTGCCATTTCTTTTATATCTCATTCCTCATTGTTAAGTCCTGGTAGCTTTCTAATTGTGAGTTAGTTAAATAGCTTAAGGTATTGTTCTTCTCAGGGACTCATAGGTGCAAATAAATGAATTTCTACT
Organism: Okapia johnstoni; assembly: GCA_024291935.2. Taxonomy (NCBI): domain Eukaryota; kingdom Metazoa; phylum Chordata; class Mammalia; order Artiodactyla; family Giraffidae; genus Okapia; species Okapia johnstoni. Next base: position 48,766,495 of record CM044307.1, on the reverse strand, counting down.
TTGGCCACCTGATGCGAAGAGCTGACTCATTTGACAAGCCCCTGATGCTGGGAAAGATTGAGGGCGGGAGGAGAAGGGGACGACAGAGGATGAGATGGTTGGATGGTGTCACCAACTCAATGGACATGGGTTTGGGTAGACTCCGGCAGCTGATGATGGACAGGGAGGCCTGCTGTGCTGCGATTCATGGGGTCGCAAAGAGTTGGACACAACTGAGCGACTGAACTGAACTGAAGTGCTAGAATTTCAGATGTCATAGCAAGTTGGGTGAGGCTGTGATATTTAGTATGTCTGAAATCACACCCATTCTTTAGGCCAGCGTTGCTTCATCATCCCATGTGTCAGGTTGGCCAAGAAGTTTATTCAGGTTTTTCCCATAACATCTTACAGAAAAACCCAAACAAACTTTTTGGCCAGTCAACCCAATACATGAACACTTGAATACTTATGAGAGGAATCACTGGTCGCCTTGGTGAGGGTAGATTGAACAGGGCTGTGTGGTGCCTGTTGGCATATGACCAGTTACTACCTCATCACGTAACCTCATTTGAGAACATCATCCTAAAAGCAGGAAAGATCACTCTCAGCTTCGTATTCTTCTGTAACCTTTGTATTTCTAGATTCTATCTATTTCATCAGCTTCTAGACTTGCCCCTAAGACTCATGTTCTCTGTCACCACAGCCGTGAAGAGAAGGATCACCTACAGGTATGATTTATTTGTAAAGGGCCACAGGCAGGATTCCTAATGGAGAAATCATTCCGGACAGCCTTTTCATAGCAAAGATGGGTTTGCCAATGTGAAATGTCAAGATGATTTAGATTAATTCAGGTCCCAACTCATGTTCATGGTAAGCATCCAATATTTGAGACTATTCATCTTTTAAGGTCCTAGATATCTAAGATAATATATTGGGGTAGACCCTGCCAGAAAATGGGTCTTGGGGTATGAGATCGCAATTCAGATTGTGAAGTGAGTGAAAGTATCATATTTTCTTTATTAAAAAATGCACTTTTTGTCTTCTAGCTCATAAAATCATCTCAGAGTTCATAAATATGCTTAATGTGGTATTTTGTTATTTTTCTCCCCAAATATCTGTTACTAAATCTTATAAGCAGCATTTTCTTAGAATTCAGGAAATACCTTGCATTCTCTCTAGGCTGGAAGGTCTTATTCACAAATTATTTGCATTTTGGCTTGTGAAACCACCACAGCCAACTCTCTTCTACTGCTGATGTGAGGAAGGTCAGGCAACTCTTTAAAAACAAATCAAGGCATTCAGGTGGCAGAAAACACAGCTTAACTATGATCAGTGGCTAAACTGACTCAGAGACTGGGCAAAGCTCTCAAGGCCAAGTTGTGGGTATTGTGGGAAAACCTAACCCGAGGTCCCATAGCAGATAGAATGTGAAGGATGTATCTGATATTGGAGCCCAGGACACAGAATGTGCATGTTCAGAGCAATGCAGGTTTCAGAGGCTGGAAGCACCAACTGATATATATGTGCTTAGAAAAAGTTTTGAAAGGGTACATCCCTAAATGTCCACAGTATTGGGAATGTGGTGTTGGTCGAAAGAAATGTAAACATTCTTACTTTTACTTTTCATACTTTTGTTGCTAAAATATTATATAGTAAGTATATAATTTTTTAATTGAAGGAGATATAAAAATTACTAAGGAGAAAAAATATATCCCAGAGATTAAAAAAAAAAAAAGAACAACTGTTTGCAGCTTTTAAGCTACAGGCCTGGCAAATCCAGAATAATTTGTTTAGACAGCGGTTGGCACCTGCTCTGCTTCTCTATGCCCAGCGCACAATGCTATGTCTCCCGGGGCTGCCCCTGACAAAACAGGGCCCCAGACGGTCTCCTATGGAGACAGTGGGGTCAAGACCCCTCCTCGAGTGATTTTCCTGGGCAATTTGAAAGAGACAACCTAGTTATAGACTGCAGAGGTTACTGGCTCAAGAGCTCCTCAGGAGGGGCTTCTGGCTGGGGTTCCCCTTCTCTGAGCCCAGAAAGGTGTATGACTTATTCTGTGCTGATGGCAGAGGGGAGGCTCAGCTGCCCTGTTTTATGAAAGTGAACATTAAATTATTTTCCCACGCTTTAGGTCCTTTGACTAGTATCAACTTAGAAAGGATCTTGGTTTCCCTCAAGTGCCAAGATCTGGGAAAGCTAGACATCACCATTGTTCCTGTTTCCAGGTACCACATGAAGGCAAAGTAAAGTGGAGAAGAAAAATCTTTGCTTTTTCTCTAATGTACATGGAACAAGAACAGGAAGATATGGGGTGGCCCGTCTGTGACTGCTGGTGAAAAGCATCTCCTATAAGTCTTCATTCATCATTTGAGTAAAAGCAGGGAGAGGATGCCATGGAAACATCTAACACCATTTCTTTCTTTTCTAAGATGTTAGCCCATAGGCTCTCCCTTCAATTTATTTGAATTCTTGCTTTTCCAAAGTCACCTGCATCCATGTTGCATTTTCTTTCTCTGTCGTTGGCTAGTAAATATTTCTAAACATCATCTATACTTGAAATACTTCTGCAACTTTGAAAACTAAGTCCTGGAAACCTGTGTCTCTGTCTGGGTGTGTGTACGGGTTTTAAAGTGGGTGCTGTTTCTGAGTTGAAGCAGAATTGGCAAAGAATTCATTAACTTTAACCAGGGGGAGTAATTATGCCTGGACCTCCGTGGTAAAAGTTCTTGAAAAACGTTATTCTTGTGAAAAAAAAAAAAATAGCGGAATGGCTTGATGGTGATGTTTCCCCCCCAACCCACTTCCCTTCCTTACTGGGAGATTACAGCCAAACGGGCCTGGGGTGAAAGGTGAACCTGAATGAAATATTCCAAGTCTCAGGCAGTGACAAGCAGAATCACTGAGTTGCTTTGCTGGCTGCTGCTGCTCACCTTAGTGCCTGTCTTTTCCCTTCAGACTTCAGTAGTTTTTTTTTTTTTCCTGTGTCCCCCTTTGAAAAAGATTGATGTGGCTGGCAATGGAGAGGGGATTAACATGAATAACAAATTATTCTTACACGTTTGAAGTTATAGGCCTATTATACTTGCCCTTTAGGGAAACACTGGGCTTTACTGAGCTATTGTCATTCTCAACAAATTTTAGTAATTATTAGTGCTAGGAGTTGGGTTGCGTGGTTTCAGCTCAGCTTCTACAAAGTGTGCCTTTTGGGAGGCTGTTCTGCCTACCTGATTCACAGTGAAGAAGGCTGCCTGGGGTAGGACAGTATTTCCCTTCCCTAAGATTTGCAACTAAGTTTTAAACTAAGTTGTTTTCATCACGGGCCTCAGAAGTGACAAAAGAGGGATAGGTAGAGGGAATCTAGACAAACTGCATTTGTTCAGGGCGAGGTGGAAGAGAGAGTGTGTGGGCCCCAGAGAGGAATGTGTGATAAGTCGCTTCAGTCGTGTTCGACCTTGTGTGACCCCATGGACTGTAACCTGTCAGGCTCCTCTGTCCATGGGGATTCTCTAGGCAAGACTACTGGTGTGGGTTGCCATGCCCTCCTCCAGGGGATCTTCCTGACCCAGGGATCGAACTTACATCTCTCGTATCTCTTGCTTTGGCAGGTAGGTTCTTTACTACTAGCGCCACCTGAGATGCTGAGAGGAACAGCTTGTTATGAAAACTCAAAATAGTGGTTGGAAAACAAAAAAGAAGTAGAAACAGCAGATTTGGATCTCTGATCTAGACCAAATCTGTTGTGTGGCTGTGGCAACTACCTAACCTCTTAAAACCACTGTGTGCTCATCTGTACTATGGGTCTGGTAAAATACTAGTTTCAGGCAATTTGGAGAAGTATGTACAATAATGACAAGTGTTTATTGTGTACATGCGCTCTACAACTGTTGTTTCTAGTGCTGCTGATTCTAGCTTGCTTGTCTCTTGTATCTGAAGTTCTGGTGATAATCTTGAAAAAGAGGGCCCTCCCAAGAGCTATATAAAGTATCTGCATGGAAGAATAGGAGTCATATCAATATAATACATTACATTAAACATTTATCTATGTATCCATATTCAAACCCCAGCATTGCTAGTGACTAGCTGTGTCATTCGCAGAAAGTTACTTGTTTCCATGGGTCCATTTCTCTGTCTGTAAACCAACAGTACTGATTTCACTAGGTTGTCATGAGAATTAGGTAAGATGAAGCACGGTACCACATTTAGATGAGTGCTCTGAAGTTGATATAACAGGTCCCCAAACCTCCTGGGCAGTTCTATACCTTCTATGATGATAGGATGAGAACACGTGTGACTCATCACTTCTTAGGAGGTGCTACTGTTCCACTCCCCAGAGGCAGGTCCACCTGCTCCACAGGGTACCATACTGGCACTTATGGAGTAGTTGTGTTGGTCCATTTCTGGATGGAGGCTGGTGTGGCATTGACACCTATGAGCAATGTCTCTACTCCAGACTGCCCTTTTTCCTTCAGGACAGTGACCATCTAACTGCCTGAGTTACAACAGCATTCCAGATTTGCCATTAACAAGAAATTCTAATTCCCCAAATCCCAGACAGTCATGTCTCCTTCTATCAAGATTTGCTTCCCCACCCCATCACCGTATGGAACCATCCCATCTGGGTGAAATTTCTGATGGAAGGGAAGTGGATGAATGAAAACATGGTGGAATTAAGATGAGATGTTCCTTTCAATATAAGGGTAGTGACCACCACACAACACCCCAACTGAGAGTAACACGGAAGGCAGCACGTGATCTGAGGCAGTTATTATAATTCTGTACCAGGAAGTAAAAGTGCATCTTGTTTTCTACAAACCTTGGTTTGAAAGCCTGGATTTCCAAAGAGAATACCATTGTCACAAGAAAAACTGGGGCATACTGAGATTGAGTTTATTTGCACAGAAATCAATTCGAATCAGGCAGTATTCATTCTAGCAGATATAAAGGAGCTCTAAGGAATTGTACAAAATCAAAGACCCTTATAGCCAGACAGAGTGGGAACAAGGAAATTATATTAGACAAAAAAATGTGTTGGTTATTGCAAAGTCACTTTCCTTCAGAGAATGGCAGGGGTCTATATGTCAAATTACCTAACTGGTGCTGATCATGTGATTCCTGACTGATCTAAGATTCCATTTCTGCGAGAGTTGAAACTGCTTGGTTTGGTGACAGAGGGCTTGACATAAATGATTCCATTTTGGACTTGTTATCTTTTTTGAAAAATTCCCCGCTTTTGATCAGACTCTCAGTGTAACTGAGAGATGTAAACAAAATTTAAGGTATTAGCACTACACCCAGCTACTCCTCTGAGGTTTTCACTATTTCTGCTGACCCTCTCTGTGGTATCCACAGGTCACCATGTTGGATTCATATTCTTTAAATTAACCCCTCTCTTTGTTCCTTTTCTTACACTCTAATCTTAGGGAGTCTAGTCATTTGCTTGGTGGTTAGCGGCTGTGAGTATGCATTTAAAGCTTTTAAGAGAATACAGCATACCAGGCAGACTACTATGATTATTATAAGCAGGATAATTGCCATTAGTATACTTTGGAGCCATAGTCCCCATGACCAAAATCAGTGAGAATCAAGTGAAAGAAAGACCCCATTTCAGGAGTCACTTGAGCCAGCTGGGTTGTTCAGTGATCTTATGTAACTGAGTCTCAGCTTCCCTGAAAGTGTCAATCGAAGTACAATAAGTGGTGTTGGCCACAGCACAAACACCTCTTTGCTTGGCTAAAAGATGATCTAGGGCTATGCTATTATCAGGAACAATGACCAGAGAATCAATGGATCACCTGGGGGCAGATATTGCTTTCAGTTCAGTTCAGTCGCTCAGTCATGTCCGACTTTTTACCATCCCATGAACCGCAGCACGCCAGGCCTCCCTGTCCATCACCAACTCCCGGAGTTTACCCAAACTCATGTCCATTGAGTCAGTGATGCCATCCAACCATCTCACCCTCTGTTGTCCCCTTCTCCTCCTGCCCTCAATCTTTCCCAGCATCAGGGTCTTTTCCAATGAGTCAGCTCTTTGCATCAGGTGGCCACAGTATTGGAGTTTCAGCTTCAACATCAGACCTTCCAGTGAACACCCAGGACTGTTCTCTTTAGGATGGACTGGTTGGATCTCTTTGTAGTCCAAGGGACTCTCAAGAGTCTTCTCCAACACCATAGTTCAAAAGCATCAATTCTTCTGTGCTCAGCTTTCTTCACCGTCCAACTCTCACATCCATGCATGACTACTGGAAAAGCCATAGCCTTGACTAGATGGAGCTTTGTTGGTAAAGTAATGTCTCTGCTTTTTAATATGCTGTCTATATTGGTCATAACTTTCCTTCCAAAGAGTAAGCATCTTTTAATTTCATGGCTGCAGTCACCATCTGCAGTGATTTTGGAGCCCCCCAAAATAAAGTCTGACACTGTTTCCACTGTTTCCCCACCTATTTGCCATGAAGCGATAAGACCGGATGCCATGATCTTAGTTTTCTGAACGTTGAGCTTTAAGCCAACGTTTTCACTCTCCTCTTTCACTTTCATCAAGAAGCTCTTTAGTTCTTCTTCACTTTCTGTCATAAGGGTGGTGTCATCTGGATATCTGAGGTTATTATTTCTCCTGGCAATCTTGATTCCAGCTTGTGCTTCCTCCAGCCCAGCATTTCTCATGATGCACTCTGAATATAAGTTAAATAAGCAGGGTAACAATATACAGCCTTGACGTACTCCTTTTCCTACTTGGAAGCAGTCTGTTTTTCCATGTCCAGTTCTAACTGTTGTTTCCTGACCAGCATACAGGTTTCTCAAGGGGCAGATCAGGTGGTCTGGTATTCCCATCTCTTTCAGTATTTTCCACAGTTTATTGTGATCCACACAGTCAAAGGCTTTGGCATAGTCAATAAAGCAGAAATAGATGTTTTTCTGGAACTCTCTTGCTTTCTCTTGCTTTCTCGATGATCCAGCAGATGTTGGCAATTTGACCTCTGGTTCCTCTCCCTTTTTTAAAACCAGCTTGAACATCTGGAAATTCACAGTTCACATATTGCTGAAGCCTGGCTTGGAGAATTTTGAGCATTACTTTACTAGCGTATTGCAGCCATGAAATTAAAAGACGCTTACTCCTTGGAAGGAAGGTTATGGCCAACCTAGACAGCATATTTAAAAGCAGAGACATTACTTTGCCAACAAAAGTCCGTCTAGTCAAGGCTATGGATTTTCCAGTGGTCATGTATGGATGTGAGAGTTGGACAGTGAAGAAAGCTGAGCACTGCAGAATTGATGCTTTTGAACTGTGGTGTTGGAGAAGACTCTTGAGAATCCCTTGGACTGCAAGGAGATCCAATCAATCCATCCTAAAGGAGATCAATCCTGGGTGTTCATTGGAAGGACTGATGTTGAAGCTGAAACTCCAATACTTTGGCCACCTCATGCAAACAGTTAACTCATTGGAAAAGACCCTAATGCTGGGTAGGATTGGGGGCAGGAGGAGAAGGGGACGACAGAGGATGAGATGGTTGGATGGCATCACTGACTCGATGGACATGGGTTTGGGTAGACTCCGGGAGTTGGTGATGGACAGAGAGGCCTGGCGTGCTGCAATTCATGGGGTCGCAAAGAGTCGGACACGACTGAGCGACTGAACTGAACTGAACTTACTAGCGTGTGAGATGCGTGCAATTGTGTGGGAGTTTGAGCATTCTTTGGCATTGCCTTTCTTTGGGATTGGAATGAAAACTGACCTTTTCCAGTCCTGTGGCCACTGCTAAGTTTTCCAAATTTGCTGGCATATCGAGTGCAGCACTTTCACAGCATCATCTTTTAGGATTTGAAATAGCTCAGCTGGAATTCCATCTCCTGCACTAGCTTTGTTCATAGTGATGCTTTCTAAGGCCCACTTGACTTCACATTCCAGGATGTCTGGCTCTAGGTGTGTGATCACACCATCGTGATTATCTGGGTCATGAAGATCTTTTTTGTACAGTTCTTCTGTGTATTCTTGCCACCTCTTCTTAATTATCTCCTGCTTCTGTTAGGTCCATACCATTTCTGTCTTTTATTGAGCCCATCTTTGCATGAAATGTTCCCTTGGTATCTCTAATTTTCTTGAAGAGGTCTCTAGTCTTTCCCATTCTATTGTTTTCCTCTATTTCTTTGCATTGATCACTGAGGAGGGCTTTCTTATCTCTCCTTGCTATTCTTTGGAACTCTGCATTCAAATGGGTATATCTTTCCTTTTCTCCTTTGCTTTTCGCTTCTCTTCTTCTCATAGCCATTTGTAAGGTCTCCTTCGACAGCTGTTTTGGTTTTTTGCATTTCTTTTTCTTGGGGATGGTCTTGATCCCTGTCTCTTGTACAATGTCACGGACCTCTGTCCATAGTTCATCAGGCACTCTGTCTATCAGATCTAGTCCCTTAAATCTATTTCTCACTTCCAATGTATAGTCATAAGGGATTTGATTTAGGTCATACCTGAATGGTCTAGTGGTTTTCCCCACTTTCTTCAATTTAAGTCTGAATTTAATTCAATCTTTTATTAGAGGATAATTACTTTACAATATTGTGATGATTTCTGCCATACATTACCATGAATCAGCCATAGGTATACATATGTCCCCCCTGCCTTAAACCTCCCTCCCACCTACCTTCCCATCCCACTCCTCTAGGTTGTCACAGAACACTGGCTTTGAGTTCTCTGTGTCATAGAGCAAATTCCCACTGACTTTACATATGGTAATGTATATGTTTTAGTGCTATTCTCTCAAATCATCCCACCTACTCTCTCCCCTACTATGTCCAAAAGTCTGTTCTCTATGTCTGCAGCTCCATTGCTGCCCTGTAGATAGGTTCATCAGTACCATCTTTCTAGATTCCATGTATATACATTAATATACGATATTTGTCTTTCTCTTTCTGACTTACTTCACTTTGTGTAATAGGCTCTAGGTTCATCCATCTCATTAGAACCAACTCAAATGCATTCCTTTTTATAGCTGAGTAGTAGTCAATTGTGTATATGTACCCAAACTTCTGAGTCTATTCATCTTTCAATAGACATCTAAGTTGCTTCCAGTCCTAGATATTAATTTAACCACAAAAAGGTATGATTACTGCAAACTCACTAGGTTATAATAGAACATATGTGTGTTCTTGGTCGTGTCTGACTCTTTGCAACCCTATGGACTGTAGCCGGCCAGGCTCCTCTGTCCCTGGGACTTTCCAGGCAAGAATACTGGAGCGGGTTACCATTTCCTCCTCCAGGGGATCTTCCCTACCCAGGGGTTGAACCCACGTCTCCTGCATTGGCAGGTGGGCTCTTTACCACTGAGCCACTTGGGAAACCTACAAAAGAACATTTGCATCCAAAGTGTGTTCCTGGCAGATGATATGTTAAGGTTATCTGCTTGGATGGTTTAAACTTTTTACTAGTATTTGTAGAAGAAATTTTAAGGTTTTTCATAAGCCAAGTTTTCAAAATAACCTTTTCCTTTTCTTTTTCTCTTTCTGACAAGAATTACCTTGATTCTTGAAGAGTACCAGGGAGAACATTTATATCTTAAAATGCATAGAGGAAAAGTGCAAGTTCCACCAAGGAGGACTTTTGTTCCCTAGGCACGGGTATTTTACAATATCTGCAGGCCTTTTGACATGATAGGAGAGGATCTGGGATTGGTAAAAAGGATAGGTGGGCTTTGAGTTGTTTCTATTCTTGAAAAGATTTGTAGGACAATACAGTTGTGTTTAATTCCTCAAAATAAAATGGATTGCAACCTGAATGATATCAAGATGCCAACCCATTCGTCCAACAACATCATCTTCAGTTTGCTTCTTTGTATCAGAGAGAAGATCTTCAGCTAAGAGGGAAATCAAGAGAGTCCTGTGTTCTAGATTTAGAGCTGTATTTCTTTGAAATGTTTTGGTAGATCCTCCCACAAAAAGGCTTCAGAATGTTTTTATTTCCCTCTGGGTACATAACTTCACTTTAGGTTAAGGGAGAAGGTCTAAAAAAGGTTCCTTTCAGGCTCTGAATATCAGCTACCACTTTGGCCAACTTTTGACCATAGGGCTACTTTTAAAAAATCCTTTTATAAGAGACACAGATGCATAGAACAGTCTTATGGACTCTGAGGGAGAAGGTGAGGGTGGGACGTTCTGGGACAATAGCATTGAAACATGTATATTATCGTATGTGAAACAGAACACCATTCCATGTTCGATGCATGAGACAAATGCTCAGGGCTGGGGCAATGTGATGACCCAGAGGGATGGGATGGGGAGGGAGGTGGGAGGGAGGGTTCAGGATGGGGAACACATGTAAACCCATGGCTGATTCATGTTAATGTATGGCAAAAACTACTACAATATTGTAAAGTAATTAGCCCCCAGCTAAAATAAATAAATTTATTAAAAAAATCCTTTTGATTATCTTTGTCATATTTGAACCAAGACAAATAGTAAGTACTCCTGGAAGTATAGAACAGCTTCATGAAGATGAGAGGTATCCTCAAACAGGGTGCAAAAGATCCTTTCTCAAGAGTGATTGCCATTCCTAAAGATAACTGAAAAAAAAGAAGAAGAAAGATTTAGTAAATCCTCTGAGAGCTGGCAACAGTTGGTAGAACCCTAGCCACTAATAGACTGCAACTCATCTTTGTGTCTGGCTGTATTTTTAGGTCCTCTCTAAGTTCTCAGACACAAAATGAGACATACAAGGGCAAAGCTGTCCTGAGAAGAGAACAGACCAACAACCAATGGGTACCCAAAAGCACGGTCATGAGTCATAATTCAAAGATCTGATTCTTATATATTTGCCTGCCAATCTGAATTTGGACAGAAAGGGACAATATAAAATTTTACCGTCTTTTCTCAATCAGGCATTGTAGATAGAAATCTGGGAGAACTGAATTTGGTTTGAGTTCTCACCTTTTGCCAGCTTCTGCTGGTTTTCTCGGGATCCCATCTGTAAGTGTGGAGAGAGTGGATGTCCCTGTGAGTCTCAGCCTGGTCACCAGATGCTGTAGAGGAGGAAAAATTTTTTTCCTCTATTCTTTATGGTCAGTGCTTGACTGAGACCCTCTAGGGCACCTCCTAAATGGAAAAGCTTGGTGGTGGTTTAGTCACTAAGTCGTGTCTGACTCTTGTGACCCCATGGACTAGAGCGTGCCGGGCTCCTCTGTCCATGGGATTCTCTAGACAAAAATACTGGAGTGGGTTGCCATTCTCTAGGGCACCTCCTAAATGGATAAGCTTATCTAGGTTAAAACTTCTCCATTGAAGGTCACTGTAATCTAGGATTATCTTTGATAAGATTAATCTTCCTGTTCAGCCTTAAAACAGAATTTTATTCACACTAGGTCAGCTTAAAGTGAGACCCAGTCTGATCCTGGACCCCATCTGGTTTCAAGTTCAGCCCAATCTGACCCCAGATACTGTCTGGTTTAAGTCAGACTCAGTGTAACTCCAGCCAATTTATAGACCTGGTCTGAAAAAAGAAATCCTTAAATAAAGTCTGAAAGCTCATAATGTAAAAACTTTTGAACTAGGTTCTAAGAGGGACTTACCCACACCTCCAGAGACAGAGAGAAAGCAGCGAGCTCAAGCAGCTCTCAGGTGCCTAAGCTTGGTTGTTTGCTGCTTCTGGGAATCTTGGAGGTCTCCTCAGTTTCCTCTTCTAAAGATAAACTGAGGTGTTTTAAACACTTTGAGTTGATTTGAGCAAAACTTGATTAGAATCAGGCAGCATTCAGTCTAGCAGATAGAAAGGCACTTTGAGGAGTGAGTAGCTGTATAAAATGACAGTCTTCTATAGGCAAAGTGGAGCAGGAACGAGGAAGTTATACTAGGGAAAAAGTGGGTTGTTATTGCAAGGTTACTTTCCTTTAGGGGATAGCGGGTGTCTATCAGACAGATTACCTAACTATTGCTGGTTAGGCAATTCCGGATTGGCTGGTTTAATATTCTTTTTCTGGGAGGGCCAGAATTTTAATTAAGTTAGTTCTTGGTTTGATGACATGGGGTTTAGCCTAAGTGACTCCATTTCAGGGTCTTTTGTCTTGTTTTTTAAACTACCAATAACCAGTAGCTTAAATAAAACAGTTGAATATTTTCAAGGTCTTTTACATCTAATTGGTCATTTTCATTTTTGAGATAAGGAAATAGAATTTACTATAAACAGCCTGCTTGTTGATCTGTTATTTCCCGGGATATTTAAAATATTATTGTGCTAACAACATCCTACTTTCTTCTACTTTTTCAGCAATATATTTTTTAAAAAAGAACTTTTTATTTTGGAGTGTAACTGATTAACAATGTTGTGATAGTTTCAGGTGGACTACAAAGGGATTCAGCCATACATATACATGTTTCCATTCTCCCCACAAACTCCCCTCCCATCCAGGCTGCCACATAACATTGATCATTTTGCTGTGCTATACAGTAGGACATTGTTTGTTATCAATTTTAAATATAGCAGTGTGTACATGTTGACCCCAAGCTCCCTAACTATCCCTTCCCTTCATCATTCCCCACTGGCAATCATGAGTTCATTTCCTAAGTCTGTGAGTCTCTTTCTGTTTTGTATGTTCATTTGTATAATTTCTTTTTAGATTTCACATATAAGGGATGTCATATGATATTTCTCCTTCTCTATCTGACTTACTTGACTTAGTATGACAGTCTTCTAGGTCCAACCTTGTTACTGTAAATGACATTATTTCATTCTTTTTAATGGCTGAGTAATATTCCATGGTATATATGTACCACATATTCTTTATCCATTCCTGTCAGTGGACATTTAGTTTGCTTGCATGTCCTGGCTATTATAAACAGTGCTTCAGTGAACACAGGGGTGCCTGTATCCTTTCAGACCATGTTTTTCTCCAGATAAATGCCCAGGGATAGGATTGAAGGGTCATATGGTCATGCACTTATGATGTTAAACTCAATATAGAAAGGAAAAAAAAAATTGTGGTATATAACAGTTAATAAATTTTACAATTAATGAATTTTTAGGTTTTGATGCAGAATTGTATAATGCAACATGATTGTATGATCCATAAGACAAATAAGAGATTAAATTAAAAATACCAAATCATAGAGTACCATGGGGAGTGTGGACTGTTAATGGGGCCTAATTTAGAATTTACACTTGAACATCTATTGTGATCTTATGAGTATACCTCAGTGATGACATATATGTATTAGCTCATTTGACCATGAACCAAAAGTCTAAAGTTTGAGATTTTAATAAGCAGGAGGCTCAGGCAACATGGCCCCACTCTGCCTGTCACATGTGCGTGCTTGGTATAAAGTGTACCCTCGAGTTGGTTGATAAAGGTCTGGACCTGACTGACTCTGAAGTCCCATTCCTCCCCCTTCTCAAGTCCTTTCACCATCATTTTGGGGAGGTGGCATCCTTCTTGTTGTGCCTTCTTTCCACTCCCCTACTGAGAGAGAGATTATAGCTCTTCCTACTGACAGGATCCCCAGAACAGTGCTCTTCACGTGTGATACACAGACTCTTGCTAGTCTGCAAATCTTTGAGATCAGGTAAACATAGACATTGAGGGAAAGCATGAGCAACTTTTATAGAAATTTTACACAACTGCAACATCAAAGTACAATTACTGAAACTTAATTTTATGTCTCTTGAATTTAATCCTTTCTAAATTAGGCTTATCTTTTTTAAGCCTTTTAATTTATTCACTCATTTATTTTTAATGTTTTTTTGGCTATGCCATGCTGTGTGACATGTGAGATCTTAGTTCCCTGACCAGGAATCAAACGTGTGCCCCCCTGCATTGGCAGTGCAGAGTCTTAACCATGAGACTGCCAGGGAAGTCCCCAGGCTAGTCTATTTTTTTTTAAAATGAAGCTTGTCTTGCTCTTGGGCTCGGATCTAGGTTGCATTAACATGGCAAAACGCATCAAGAAGGTCAGAATCATGGCCAAATACGAGACCGTTATGGTGTCTGCCTCAGGAAAATGGTGAAGAAAATTGAACTCAGCCAGCACACCAAGTATACCTGCTCCTTCTGTGGCAAAACCAAGATAAACAGACGAGCTGTGGGCATTTGGCACTGTGGTTCCTGCATGAAAACAGTAGCTGGTGGTGCCTGTACCTACACACCACTTCTGCTGTCACAGTAAAGTCTGCCATCAGAAGACTGAAGGAACTGAAGGACCAGTAGAAGCACCACCATTTGATAATGTTGCTAGCCTATAATAAATGGGTTAATTTATGTTAAAAAAAAAAAAAAGCTTGTCTTTTTTATGTTTCATGTTTATTTTTTCCAGGAACTTGTTTTTATTGTTTTTGGTTTTTTTTACAAAAGTACTGGCCTATGGCTGACTGGAAGGAAAGAAAAGTAGACTCTTCATCACAGATAACTGAATAATTCGAGGTGTGACCACATAAAGCTATGACTTAGCGCATTGTGACTTTTGAGACCCTAGGCATTTTTGCCTTTATGTGCCTCTTATTCCATTAAAAAATTCAACATTGTATTTTATGACTTTGTTGGTATAAAGCTGAGTATAATCCAGGCTAGATTCATTATTATATATCTTGTTTGCTTTTACTTTTAAAATAAATGAGAACAAAAACATTTCTGCAGTCCTCTACATTAAGTTGGGTCCTGGGCATGGTGCTTACTGTGAGAGATTCAGACAAGTGGCAACTATAGGTTAAGCTGGCCTTGGTATAAGCTCTTCCTTCCCTTGCTGGAATGCTCTTCTTTTAAGCATCTTCTCTTAAGCATCATTTCTTCTCTTCTTGAGCAGTTCCTCTTCATCATTTGAAATTCCACCCCAAGCTTCCTTCTCAGTCCGTTCTATGTGTACGGCAGTTTTATAATTGTTCCGTTACCCATCTGTCACCCAGGCCAGACTGTAAGTTCTTCAAGTTCAAGGAACACTTCTGTCTCTCCAGGACTAAACACATTATGGTTACACTAGTTAATTACTTAATGTGGTTGGATAAAATATGTCATTGTGGAGGGAGCAGCATGGATGTGGGCCTCGGAGAGTCTTGAAAGGAGGTTTATTTAGAAAACAGGAGAAGATTAAAGACAACCTTTTCATTCACAATTCCTGCTTATTCCTGAACACTTACGGACTTCAAAACACAGGAAGAAGATGATTGGAATATCAAGTAGCAAGAGTTTACAATACAATTTCCTGAGCAATGGGAATTCCCCACTGATTAACATTAATGGGAGCTCCATTCATACATCACACAGAGAACAGACCCCTAAAAGCTGATATGCTGCCTCATTAGAAGCCAATCAGATGCTTTCAGTGTTGAGTAATAGGTTTGGCTGGGCTGAGTCCAGAAGCAGAACAGCGATGAGGTTCTCTGCTAATTTCAAATGTGGTGGCGAGGCTGGGACAGAGCGTAGCCCAGGCAAGAGGATATTGTGACTGAACCACAGGGTAAAAATCTCTACAGGGGGATGATCCAATTCGATGAGATTGCCTGCTACAGCATCTTCCCCAACAAGGCAGCACAGGCTTTATTTCACAGTGTTGCCCAGACTCACTATCCACTGACTCTTGAAGGGGTACTCCACTTCAGGTTCAAACTGCACACCAGAGAATCTTGTTGAACACGCCCACCCTGGGCCACCCCTAGAGCTTCTAAGCCAGTGGGTCTAAGAGGGAGTTTAGAACCCAAGGTTTAACAAGCAGCTCGGGTAAATGATATTGTGAGTAAATTAGATCAGACCTTAACACCATGGACATTGCTGAACAGGTCATCTTTGAACAAGGGTGAATCCTTCCTTCTGTGTTTTGGCCCTAATGGTCTGTCTCCATAGCTATTGGTGCTCATTCTTTGGTGCCTGGAACCTAGTATAACCCTTAAGCACAGAAGGAAACCAGAAATATTCCCTTTCAGCCCCCAGACATCTCCTTTGCAGATTCTGAAGCCCCTATTTTTCTTTCTCTTATGGATACTTTTGAGGGGGCTGGCATGTGGACATCTGACAGCTAGGGTCATCTTGCTTTTATTTCCTCCACTCAGAACTCTGAGTCCTGTGCTGTGAAACCAGCTCACTGGCACTCTGCACTGGAGTTTCATTTACTATTAAGGGCTCTAATGAGGAGGGACAGGCAATTATTATTATTTATTTCACTAATTAGCCAGATAATCATTCATTTTGAAACTATTCAGGGTTGGAAATCTGTTCATTTTGTGCCCTTTGTGTAATATGGATTCATTTAATTTATTTTTTTATTTTCCTTTACAAAAATGACTGCTTTCTTTTAAATGGGGGGCAAAGGTAGGGAGTGAGAAGGGGGAAATTAAAGAAGAGAGAGAGACAATTTCTGAGCTGTGAAGATAATGCAGCGAGGAGCCAGAGTCCATAAAAACATCACCTTTCAGTCTCTGAAGACATAACGCTTGATGGTAACCATAAAACATGTTAGTGCAAAATGAATTGCTGTTCTCTTCAAATCCTTAAACGTACTACTGTGGATGTCACTGGAGATATGCAACTCTTTTTTCTGATGCCGAGATATATTTTATCATAATTTGTGGGGTGGATGACAGCCTTGTACACATGATTGCCTTTTCCTGCTCAGTTAGCTTGTCAAGGTCAGAGTCCTTTGGCCTTTTATGAATGTTGGACTATTAAGAAATGAGCAGGATAAGTGAACAGCATGGAGAGGAAACTTTATTTTTCTTTATTAATCGATACATTATATTTTCATGGTGTTTGCTTATTGTAAGCTACCATTTTACTCTGTAGGTTACTCTGGAGATGGGAGGGAATGTTGTTGTTTGGTGCCCTGCATCTTATTTTCATTATGAAATGGAAAGAGCTTCTGGGAAGTTGGGATTCATCTTCAAAAATTAACTGTTCAGGAATGCTTGAACTTTCAGGTAGCATTTTTTTAAGGTACGTCATTACCGTGTGATGTGGTACTTCTCTGTGTTGATGTTTCTCTAGGACATACATGCAATATGGCACTCTTTGTAACTCGAGTCTCCTAGATCATGAGCCTGGTACATTAGGCTGAGAGTCTCTGTGTATTTGTTTGTTTTCTATGACTTCCATTTTGAAAGTTAAAACCAGATCTGAGGATGATAGAAACTGCAATCAAGTATCTTAATCTAAGGAAATGTGAGATGGTGGCCATTTCTCAGAGAAACGGAAACTCTTGGTGAGCTCTAGGGTGGGGAAGAGGATCCAAGCAAAAGGTAGAGGAGGCGTCACCTTCCTGAAGGATGTCTCAGCTGGTGCCCATGACTTAATACTCTCTTTATCTTGTCATACCCCTCAATAGCTTAAAGGATTCAATGTAAGAAATTTCTAGTCTAAATGACTCTTTCCCTTTCGTGGGCTTCTGTGTTGTCACTAAAACTGAAAATTGCTCAGAAGTCTCGATAAAAAGTCAATAATGCATGAATAAGTCCTTGTGCAGAAAGTTCAAGAAACCATTGTTCTCAGATCTTCAACTACTCTTGCTAAACTTTCAGAAGCTCTGTCAGAGGGAACTTTTTATACCCCAGAATTGGAGAGGTATCAGGGTTAATTCTGATAGGAGCAACAGCAGTGGGAAAAATGTCCTAGTATCTATTCTGCTTACCACCACAGTGATAAAATATTTACCAAAAAGAATAAAAAGAACTTTAAAAGTAAGAAACCCTTCACAGCATTGAACCTGATAGATCCTATCAGGTTAATTTCCTGGAGTTGATCTTTATATAGAAGAACGTAATATAAATGAAAGAAATATGTTTACACTACTTAAGAGTGAGCTACAACTACTGAATCCAGGAACCACTTCCATATAATGTTGGCATATTCAAAATGAGTTTGACTATTTTAAATAATTCTGCTCTATCCTTGAAAGCACTTTCAAGAGCTCTAGGGGAAGAAAAATGTGAAGGTACTAAAAAACTAGTCAAGCTGCATTTTGAAAAGATTGAAAAAATAACCTAGGTGTCTCCTGAAGGTCCTCTTACTAAGTTGCCTGCCCTGTATCATGACGAAGAAATGAAAATAGGTAAATGCCGGAAGTCAAGGTTGATTACAAGACATTTTCAGGGACAGGATTTTTTTAATAATTATTTAATACAACAAAGGATAGAAATGGGAAGCTGAGAAGAAAATGGCTGAAATAGAAAACAAAAGTGAAGCTGGACGAGAGCAGCGAGAATTTCTCTTTTCTTGTAAGATCCTCCGTTTAGTATAAGATTCAGGTGGCTATTGGAGCATTACCTTTTAATGTCGATGGGGCTAGATAAAGGCCATGTCAGCAGCTGGGCATTGCTCCCCTTAAGAACAAACCCTTAAAGTGGCACTTTCTCAGGCCTTGACACACATACAGGGGGTCGTCAAAGTAAGCTTTGTAGGCAGTGGTTCCAACTGGGCTGAAACTGAGAACCTGAGGTCTATGTGAGACCAGAATTTCCAGGTAAACTGACTTGTGGAAACCAAAATAGGTTTTCCTGATCAGTCTCGTCAATAAAGGGTTTTCTTCAACCTGTCAGTACTTTCTGGCATCAGGGTATTTGCATCTCTTCTCTCTCCCTGAAATGTTCTTTGTCTGAAGATTTCTGTGGTTTGCTCCCTAACTTCATGAAAGATTCTGCCCAAATGTCACTGTCAGCATTGCCTTCCTTCCCCAGCCACCCTACTGAGAAGCACAATGTGCTAAGTCACTCTCCTTTTTGTAGAGCATTTTTTCTGTACTATTTATCATCGCTGGACATAACCTATTTTTATTTATTTGTTTTCCACATTAGAAAGTACACTCTATGACAGTAGGGTCTGTGCTGTATGGAAGCTCCCAACCAGTTGGGAATTACTGCCCTTTTCCCCAGTGCCTCAACAGTGCCTGCCATAGTGCAGGATCTCAATGAAGTTTGGTTGAATGAATAAGTGAATAATAACAATAATGGCTTCCCTTTTTTGTGCACTTTCCCTGTGCCAATTTCCACATTCAGTTCCCCACAGACTGAAGTGTGTGCCATCTGTAATGCCCTATAAGTGAGGTGACTGCTATTTTACACCCCATTTTACAAAGATGCCCTCCTAGTAACTCTGCGTGCACAGATTTGATTCTGCTGTAAGGCATATAATGCCATCCTGAGGATATTAACACTCTGCACCTTCTTCCTAATAAAGAATTTGCTGTTGCACATAAATTTAAAATTAAAACGAAATGAAGAAAGCATCCACATTATAAAAAAATTAATAAAAAGGAGAACTTGACTCAGAAGGGTTTCAGTTTCATCAGGCATCTTGGAAGGGACCTTTTGCTTAGGGTTGCCCAACTGGGGTGTGGGGGATGGAGGATATCTAGTTAAATTTGAATTTCAGGTAATCAAGGAATGATTTTTTTTATTAATTATTGAGCACATTCCATATATATGTATGTTTGATTTTGCATGTATATCATATGGTATTTGCAATTTTTTTTAATTTGCTGGTTTCCATTTCTAATGAGACATAGCAAAAAATAATAGTAGCAAAAGTAATAAAAAATCTTTACAGTTACCACTTCTGTTCCTCCGGAACTACATGAGTTTTGCATGTATCATTTCTAGTGCATTTTGCATATATCATTTCTAGTCCTCACAAGAACCTTTCATGTTAGATAGTATCATCCATCCTTCAGATAAGGAAATTGAAGCTCAGAAATGATAGGAAATTTGCCTAAAGTCACATAGCCAAAAAGTGTCTCCTCTCCTAGAAAGTAAGCTCATTGAGGGTAGGGGTCTTTACCCCAAAGAACACGATATCCAGGTCTCTCACTTTGCCCACTATTTCCTCTCTGTGATCCCACTGTTCTTGAAGGTACTAGGTTAGAGCCAATCGAGGAGCAAAGAAGAGTCATTCCTAGCTGGACCCCAGAAAGAGCTGCCTGGGATCTGGGAGTCCATCTTTGCCTCCTTGGGTTTCACATCCTGAGCAATTTTTGTGCCACATCTAGCTAATGCCCTGTGGGATCATTGAGACACGGTACTTCCTTGTTAGTACTTTTTTTTTTTTTGGTTCACTTGAAAATAGTTAAGGATAAACAGAAAACAGCAACAACTTGGGCTATTTCAGTCCCAGAGTCACATGCATTTTATTCTAAATGACAATATTTAACAACAAAATTGCTTCATTTCAGACTCATTGCATTCTTTCAAGTGGGAGTCCTATAATTTAAAAATAATAAATGCAACAGAGTGAATATATTGCTTTCATTAATCCCCAGTACTGCTTATTTTCAGCACTTTTAAATTATTTGAGTGTGCTCAATAGATTTAGCTGAAGTGGAAAAAGAATCATTCAAATTTCAGACCATTTGCAGTTATCAATTTATCTGCTGTTTTCCAGCCAAGTAACTGAACTTCAGAGTAGCATGTGGTTTGAATGATTTCCTCCCAACCCCCTGCCTGGTATGAAACAGTGAATTAGTCAAGTAAAAATGTCTGTGGAATTGAAGGTGCTATAAACAAGGGCATCATATCCTCTGAATGATCAGCCAGCACAGGTGATGTTGATTGCATGTCATGATGTCCCAAGGACATCCAAAGTGACAGTAGAAACTTTCTGTTTCTGTGCCCAAAGTAAGTGAAAAATTAAGCTATAATCTAAACACTTCACTTCTTACCTGCTCTTTGTTTATTTTCCAAATATTTAAAGGGTAATATGCAGTTGTAAGGACTTCCCTGGTGGCTCAGGTGGTAAAGCGTCTGCCTACAATGTGGGAGACCCGGGTTCTATCCCTGGGCCAGAAAGATCCCCTGGAGAAGGAAATGGCAACCCACTCCAGTACTCTTACCTGGAAAATCCCATGGGTGGAGGAGCGTGGTAGGCTACAGTCCATGAGGTCCTGAAGAGTTGGACACGACATTGTAAGGTCTTTAAGTACCAGAACTTAGGCACTGAATTGCTGGATAAAATACAGGATGACCCTTTAAATTTAAATTTCAAGTAAACACTGCATGATTTTTTTACTATAAGTATGTCCCAGATATTGTGTCCTGTATTTTAATTTGCTCATCTGGCAACCCTTTTGAGGACCAAGACCTTGCATCTTATTAACATGCCATGTTTCTTAATCAAAGCATGGTAGTGACTGACAGTGGCTGAAATTTATTGAGTGACTACTATGTGCCCAGTGTTTGCCTGTGTGCTTTACATTTATGATCAGGTAGTCTTCACAATAATCCTACCAATTGGGTGTATTATTATCGCATTTTATAAATATAGGAAAATGAGACTTGGAATTGTTGAAGTACTTGCCTAAATTTCAGCAAACAGGCGGTGGTGGAAAGTGATCTCTACCTAGACCTTTCTGTTTTCACTTCACTGTGCATTCTAATTCAATGAAAGCAAATGACCAGTTGCAGGTAATATCATATGTCTACTAACTTTTCTTTAAGGATACAAATACAGCCTTAAATTCACATGGACATATTCAAGGTTGAGTTTTGCAGTACATATATTAAGGCATACATGCAGAACTCTTGTTGGCAAATGGACTAAGCTCATTTGCTTATTAGTAAAAGGAATCTCTTTAAACTATGACAAAAATATAAAATCAGAGTATGAAATGCAATGGCAGTAGTTGGACAAAACTTAAATGAGTGAAAGCAGCCCCCAAACAATTTGTTGTTTTGAACTCAGTAAAATGGCAGTTATTTCACTTAATTTTAAACTCATTATGAGTTGCTGAGAGGTGTTTAAATTTAATTTAGAGGTTTTTGAATTGTGAGTTTGCTTTAACGTAGGCTCCATCTTCTAACTGGATAATAAGCAAGTTCATTTGCATATGGGCCCAGTTCCATGCTGAGGATCTCATCGTAACATTTCTTCTTAAATATCTACCATGTGTGATTATTGAGAAGATGATGAAACACACTGTGAAAAAATGCAACAGAAGAAAACAGCGCCCACAACACAGCACAGTTATTTTCAGTTTTGCACATTCCTTTCCTGTTACTGATTTCTGAAGCGACCAGAACTGACAGAGATTCCACAGTGCTCGTTAGAAATTAACTCATGGTTTCTGTCAAGAAGAAACTGCCTACATGGAAGAAAAGGCAGATGAGGAAAGAAAACTCATCTTGCAATTTGAAAC
Organism: Okapia johnstoni; assembly: GCA_024291935.2. Classification (NCBI taxonomy): domain Eukaryota; kingdom Metazoa; phylum Chordata; class Mammalia; order Artiodactyla; family Giraffidae; genus Okapia; species Okapia johnstoni. Next base: position 48,744,441 of record CM044307.1, on the reverse strand, counting down.
AATTATGTTTTTTTTTAATTCCATAAACAGGGCATGCAGTGAAATTTTAGCAGTTTTTTCCACTTTCACCGTAATTATTCTCTTAATTTTGGAGACACTGAGGTCCTGGGACTTGCCTTCTGGATTCTGAGCTCAGAAAGTCCAAGCACCTGCCATAGAATTAGAGGGAAAGAGACTAACATTCAGGTGGGACTTCTCAGTCCTTCCAGCACGGTTTTATTGAGCACCCACATGGCACTTGGCACCAGGTTAAGTACTAGGAATGAACAAAGAAATATTGTACTTGAACTTGCCATGCTGTGACACAAGTCTGAATTACTGTAGACAGCAGCATTGTGCTGATGGACTAAAATGACTGATATGACGAGAAGCAAGATCAGAGGGTGGTGATTCTTCCGAGAGAGACTGCCTCTACCCAGGATAGTGTTCACACATGCCAGGAAGGACTGAGGGTCATTTGATCACAGCTCGTGCCCTCTATCAGTTGATAGTACTCCCTCAGATGGGCAGACTTGTAAACATTTAAAGAAAACAATGATTTGCCAGGAAATGAAGGGAATTCAACTGCAGACCCCATAGAGCGGCCTTATTATGTAATACAAATTGTTCAGCCATAGGACCAACACACAGGCCTTGTAGAAGCTTGCCACACTAGCAAAAATGAAATGATTTACATGTGGAAGCCACAGCTGGTATGAAAATAAACATTGAATCAGTTCCTTCCTCTAAGTCCATGTTCCATTAGAATAACTACAGTAGGTGACATTTTTCACACTTTAATTGGGATTTTGCTGATTTTATCAGAATTTCTGCTGATCAAAGCAAATTGGCTATTTATTTATTTTGTGAAGAAGCTAACTGTTCAGTGCAAGTTTAATGTACTGTAATGAATTTTAAATATCCTCCTAGTCAGATTAAAAAGTGTTTGAATCAAGATGTCCTTGTTAACTTAAATTATTAATTACTCAAATGTACAAAAGGCAACTTTCAGATATGATGTCACAGTTTAAATGGATCTGAACTGGATGAAAATGTTGGGCCTGCCTTAAAAGATGTCAGAGAAATAAAGATGCTTCCCCCTGCAGTCTGCTTAACCCACTCATACCTGCTTAGTTTTTAGACATATGATAAATACTTTCATTATTAGTTTATTTTCAGTAGCTTACAGAACAATAAGTTTTTATGTTATTTACACTCCAGTGACTTTGGTTTAATTGGCTTCTTTTATGTTATTTATATAAATATAAATCATACTTGGTTTTAAAGTATTAATGATGCATTTTATGTTATAATGCTGTTTTTATGCAGAGTAGCACGCCATAAATTCATACCATCCATGGGTAACAGCTAAGGATCTTTACAAAATCCACTTCAAAAGTTGAAGCAACTGCACTCTGAACCTCGACAGAACTCAGGCTTGGGATGAAAAGATCCACTGAATTGCACTTCATTTCCATTTGAGTTAGCAAATTAATTTATTCAAATATTTCTGGAGGGCAGTTCTCACGTCTGTATACTTGAGAAACTACATAGATTTGTTTTCCAAGATACTGTAACAAAGCAAAGCAAAAAGCCCAATTTACATAAAACTGAGTTTTAAGTATTACTTCCACCAGATGAGGGATCATAGCACCTGCCAAGAGGTTGGTTGAAACATTTTTTGGTTTTATTTAAATGTTTGCAGTCATAGGTTTTTATAAACATTCATTTGGTGATCATTGGACTTTTTTTTGCTCGAATCCCAAGATGATGTTATGAGTAAACAGGATTTTCTTATGTAATTCACATTTCTAAATAAGCTTTAAGGTTTTATAGATATTTAGGGTTTTCCAAGTGACCCTCTGCATACTGACCTCTTTGAATGATGGAAGCCTTAATAAAATAGAGTCATCAAATATGTTTTTGAATAGACAAGTGATATGATTTCAATTGTTGATTAAAAACATGCCCTAGGGATGGGAGTGGTTATCAGTTATCAGGTCAGTCGCTCAGTCGTGTCCTACTCTTTGCGACCCCATGAATTGCAGCACACCAGGCCTCTCTGTCCATCACCAACTCCCGGAGTCTACCCAAACCCATGTCCATCGAGTTGGTGATGCCATCCAACCATCTCATCCTCTGTCGTCCCCTTCTCCTCCCGCCCCCAATCCTACCCAGCATTAGGGTCTTTTCCAATGAGTCAACTCTTCACATGAGGTGGCCAAAGTATTGGAGTTTCAGTTTCAACATCAGTCCTTCCAGTGAACACCCAGGATTGATCTCTTAGGATGGATTGATTGGATCTCCTTGCAGTCCAAGGGACTCTCAAGAGTCTTCTCCAACACCACAGTTCAAAAGCATCAATTCTACGGTGCTCAGCTTTCTTCACCGTCCAACTCTCACATCCATACACGACCACTGGAAAAACCATAGCCTGGGAGTGGGGAATTACCTAAATTCCCTACTAGATGGGATTTATCTAAATCAATGTAATTAACAAACAAAAATTGTTAAAAATTACACAAAATTACAACAAAAATTACACAGTGGTAATTTAATTTTGGTTTATTTAGGTAAGGTTAGATGTCCACCTAAAGCACAGCCTTGATCTTGGGGTGACAAAAGTAGTGAGTGGAGAAGACTGAAATGCTCCTTGATCTTTCATTCTTAAAATGTTGCTGAAACTACACAAACACAAGTTTTCTTATGGAGAGGCATGTGACAACAAGCTGGTTCATTTGTCTTTGTCCTTGTCTTAGCATGTTTAGTTTTCAAAGTGCCTGAAGAGTTCCAGGTGAAGGTAATTTTATTGTACAGAGTAGTTCATTGAAAGAACTCTTGGAATCAGAGAGATCTTCCTAGCGGGAAAGCTTTGGTCAAGTTACTTACCCTCTCTCAGCCTTTGTTTTCTCGCTTATAAAACGGGATAGTCATAGTGCTTGCTTCACAGGGATGTTTGAGGAATGAATGAAAGGAGGTATGTGGAGCCTTAGCACACAGTGTCATGTGTGTTAGTTGCGCTCAGTCGTGTCCGACTCTTTGTTACCTCATGGACTGTAGTCCGCCAGGCTCCTCTGTCCATGGAATTCTGCCGACAAGCATACTGGAATGGGTGCCACTTCCTTCTCCAGGGGACCGCCAGAAAAGTCTCTATTTGTTTAATTCTTAACTAATTCTGTGAAGTTTATTTCCTGATTTGTGTAGCATGTGCATCTTCTGATGTCTCTGCTCAGATTTTTTTTTCCTTAGATTTTTTGGGGGGTTACACACTGCTTTATTTATTTATTTATTTTTGGCTGTGCTGGATTGTCGCTGCTGAGATTTTTCTTTAAAAAAAAAAATCTTTTAACCTGACTTCTCATATCCTGCTCAGGGAAGATCCATGGGTCATGGGGACAATGGAGTGCTCAATCCAGAACACCTTGTTCCTAATAGTTACTCAATAAATGGTTATTATTGTAATGTGTCTTCAGTATAATTGCTCTATACAAGTTTGCCGGGATGATCCACAAGTAAGTCATGCTATTAACTATGGCATATTTTCAACTCAGATGGAAACCGCTAGGGGAAAAACAAATATTTATTTAGTGAGAATGATGTCACCGAAGATGAGCAAAAACATTTGATATCTAAACAAGTGCTACAAAAGACATTAGAAAAATAGCTTGTGGACTGTAGCAGCTGCTCTCAGTATGAATGGAGTGCCCTCTAAAAAGGGTAGGATGATCAGCAGGTGGAAAGAAACTGAAAGAGACAGTTCACTGGATTTGTACTGCACTGATGGGAAGGAAATCACAATCACGTTGACAAATGTGCCAGATGTTTGCTACTCTGCCTTCTATGTCTCTGTCAGTTTACAAAGAACTTGCATCAGCCTGGTGATTCAGGTGGTTCAGATGTAATGGTCCATTTACAGCTGAAGTCACTGTGTCTCAGGGAAGTAAAGAGGTTTGCCCAAGACACAACTTGAGCCAGATCTTCATTCCTTAGGAGTAGATTCCTCAGTCAGTAGTTTAACTTCATTAAAGTAGCTAATAGTTATTCAAATAGTTCATGAATCTTTCAGTTCAGTTCAGTTGTGTCTGACTCTTTTTGACCCCTTGAATCACAGCACGCCAGGCCTCCCTGTCCATCACCAACTCCCGGAGCTTTCCGCAACTCAAGTCCATTGAGTCGGTTATGCCATCCAGCCATCTCATCCTCTGTCGTCCCCTTCTCCTCCTGCCCTCAATCCTTCCCAGCATCAGGGTCTTTTCCAATGAGTCGACTCTTCGCATCAGGTGGCCAAAGTATTGGAGTTTCAGCTTCAACATCAGTCCTTCCAATGAACACCCAGGACTGATCTCCTTTACGATGGACTGGTTGGATCTCCTTGCAGTCCAAGGGACTCTCAAGAGTCTTCTCCAACACCACAGTTCAAAAGCCTCAATTCTTCGGCGCTCAGCTTTCTTTATAGTCCAACTCTCACATCCATACATGACTACTGGAAAAACCATAGCCTTGACTAGACGGACCTTCGTTGGCAAAGTAATGTCTCTGCTTTTTAATATGCTGTCTGGGTTGGTCATAACTTTCCTTTCAAGGAGTAAGTGTCTTTTAATTTCATGGCTGCAATCGCCATTTGCAGTGATTTTGGAGCCCCTCAAAATAAAGTCTGACACTGTTTCCACTGTTTCCCCATCTATTTCTCATGAAGTGATGGGACCAGATGCCATGATCTTAGTTTTCTGAATGTTGAGCTTTAAGCCAACTTTTTCACTCTCCTCTTTCACTTTCATCAAGAGGCTGTTTAGTTCCTCTTCACTTTCTGCCATAAGGGTGGTGTCATCTGTATATCTGAGGTTATTGATATTTCTCCCAGCAGTCTTGAGTCCAGCTTGTGCTTCTTCCAGCCCAGCGTTTCTCATGATGTACTCTGCATATAAGTTAAATAAGCAGGGTGACAATATACAGCCTTGACGTACTCCTTTTCCTACTTGGAACCAGTCTGTTGTTCCACGTCCAGTTCTAACTGTTGCTTCCTGACCTGCACACAGGTTTCTCAAGAGGCAGGTCAGGTGGTCTGTTATTCCCATCTCTTTCAGGATTTTCCACAGTTTATTGTGATCCACACAGTCAAAGGCTTTGGCATAGTCAATAAAGCAGAAATAGATGTTTTTCTGGAACTCTCTTGCTTTTTTGATGATCCAGCGGATGTTGGCAATGTGATCTCTGGTTCCTTTGCCTTTTCTAAAATCATCTTGAACATCTGGAAGTTCACAGTTCATGTATTGCTGAAGCATGGCTTGGAGAATTTTGAACATTACTTTACCAGTGTGTGAGATGAGTGCAATTGTGCAGTAGTTTGAACATTCTTTGGCATTGCCTTTCTTTGGGATTGGAATGAAAACTGACTTTTTCCAGTCCTGTGGCCACTGCTGAGTTTTCCAGATTTGCTGGCATATCGAGTGCAGCACTTTCATAGCATCATCTTTCAGGATTTGAAATAGCTCAAGTGGACTTCCATCACCTCCACTAGCTTTGTTTGTAGTGATGCTTCCTAAGGCCCACTTGACTTCACATTCCAGGATGTCTGGCTCTAGGTGAGTGATCACAGCATCATGATTATCTGGGTCATGAAAATCTTGTTTGTATAGTTCTTCTGTGTATTATTGCCACTGCTTCTTAATATCTTCTGCTTCTGTTAGATCCATACCATTTCTGTCCTTTATCATGAATCTTTACAACCAACCACTGTAAAGGTATGCTATTATTAATCCCATTTTACAGGTAAGAAGACTGAGGTGCAGAAAGGGAAGCATTTTGTACAATAGCATGTGGTGAGTAGGGGAACTGGAAGTTGAAATCATAAAACCTGGCCTCAAAATCCACACTCTTAACACGCCTCCAGTGGATCCAAACTGAGAATAATCTATGGTTCTCAAACGTTTGCAAGCATCAGAATCACCTGTAGAATTGGTTGAAACACAGATTAGTGATCCGCATGACTGGAGTTTCTGATTTTTTAAGTCTGAAGTGAAGCTTGAGAATTTGCATTTTTAACCAATTCCCAGATGATGCTGATAGCTTGGAGACCACACTTTGAGAGCCATTGGTCCACACTACTGCTGCTGCTGCTGCTACATCGCTTCAGTCATGTCTGACTCTGTGCGACCCCATGGACGACAGCCCACCAGGCTCCCCTGTCCCTAGGATTCTCCAGGCAAGAATACTGGAGTGGGTTGCCATTTCCTTCTCCAGTGCATGAAAGTGAAAAGTGAAAGGGAGGTCGCTCAGTCGTGTCTGATTCTTAGCGACCCCATGGACTGTAGCCTACCAGGCTCCTCCATCCGTGGGATTTTCCAGGCAGGAGTACTGGAGTGGGTTTCCATTGCCTTCTCTGATATATGTGTGCAGTTACATACAAAATTTATTAAACTCTTATTATTGATGCTCTTAGGTACTAGAAATACAAAGATGAGTAAGATCTGTACCACATTGTCAAGAAACTTACAATTTTATATTAGTGATAGGGTTATAAACAAACTGTAGTAAAATGTGATAACTGATACTGTTGATGAATATAAAGCATGTTATGGAAACACTGAAATACTAAATTAATCCTACATGAAACTATCAAGGAAAGAAATAAACAGAGGTTATATTTGAATAAGAGAACTCAAGAAATCATTCTGTGTCTGCCTAGGGCAGATTTTACCTAACTTCATCTCTCTCCCTAGAATAATACATACTTATCTCTGTTGTGTGGTACCATATTTCGTTATAGTTAGTGGTTTTCATATCCTTCTGTTTACTAGATAGAGCTTCTTGAAAACAGAAAAAATGTTTTATTCAACTTGTAGTCTTAGTACCTAATTCAGGATAAGAAGCTCAGTAAAATGTTTGTTGAATGAATAAACATGAGTCAAGAAATTTCAAGAGAAATTAAAAATGTTTTGAACTAAATGAAAATAAAAACAAAATTTGTAGGATGCAGCAAAAGCAATAATTAGAGGAAAATTTATAGCTTTGAATGCATATATTAGAAAAAAAGAAAGATCTGAAATTGATCATCTAAGCTTTCCACTTTAGACAACTAGGAAAATAAGAAAAAATTAAACCCAGAGTAATTAGAAGAAAAGAAATGATAAGAATTACTGCATAAACCAATGAATTTGAAAACAGGAAATCAGTAACAAACACAAAAGATGATTCTTTGAAAGAATCAATAAAATCAGTAAGCCTCTGGCCAGGCTAACTAAGAAAAAAAACAAGGACACAAATTATTAATATCAGAAATGAAGGATTGGGCATCACTACGGATCCTATGGACAGTAAGTGGCTAATCAGGGAATACTGTGAACAACTCTGGACTCACAAACTTGATAATCTAGGTGAAATAAACCATTCTTTGAATTACAGCTTGCCAAACTCACACAAGAAGAATGAGACATCTATAAAAGCCCATATCTATGAAAGAAATTGAATCAATAATTAATAACCTTCCAAAACAGAAGGCACCAGATCCAGAATTAAGTGATTATGGCAAGTTTGCAAGATACAAGGTTAATATACAAAGTCAATCACTCTGCTGTATACCAGTAATGAACAAGTGGCATTTGAAATTAAAACTCAATACCACTTACATTACCACCACTCCCCCCAAAAGAAATACTGAGTTGTAAATCTAATAAAATATGTAAAGGTCTATTAAGAGGAAAACTATGAAACTCTGATGAATGAAATCAATGACAAACTCAATAAATGGAGAGATATTCCATGTTCATAGATAAGAAGACAGAATGTTGTCAAGCTGTCTGTTTTTCCCATCTTGATCAACAGATTCAATGAAATCCCAATCAAAATATTAGCAGCTTGTGGATACTGACAAACCAATTCTAAAGCTTGTGTGGAGAGGCAAAAGACCCAGAACAGCAAACATAATGTTGCAGGAGAACAGCAAAGTTAGAGGACTAACACACCCAACTTTCAAGGCTTACTATCAAGCTACAGTAATCAAGACAGTGTGGTACTGATGAAAGAACACACACGTAGATCAATGGAACAGAACAGAGAGCAGAGAAATGGACCCCATAAATATAGTCAACTGATGTTTTACAAAAGAGCAAAGACTACAATGGAGCAAAGGGAGTTTCTTCAACAAATTCTGGAACAACTAGACATCCACGTGAAAAAAAAAAAGACTCTAGACACAGACCTTACACCGTTTACAAAAATTAACTCAAAATGGATTCTAGGCCTAAGTATGAAATGCAAAGCTATAAAAATCTAGAGATTATCTAAGTGAAAATCCTAGATGACCTTGGATATGGCAGTGACTTTTAGTTACAACACTAAAAGCACCATCCATGAAAGAAAAAATTGATGAGCTAAGTTTCATTAAAATTTAAAGTTTCTATTCTGTGAAAGACAATGTCAAGAGAACTAAAAGACAGGCCTCAGACTGGGAGAAAATATTTTCTAAGGAAAATATTTTCATGCTTAAGAAATAATTTTAAAAAATTTAAAAAGTTAGGTAAACTTATTTTCCAGTTTTATCGAGATACAACTGATGTATGACTTTGTATTAGTTTCAAGTGTACAATATGATTTTATATGTATATATTTATGTTTATATCATAAAATGTGTACTGCAATAAGTTTAGTTAGCATCTGTCACATCATGCAGTTATACAGTTTTTTCTTGTGATGAGAACTTTAAAAATCTACTCTCTTAGCAACTCTGAAACTTATAATACAGGATTATTAACTATGGGCTTCCCTTGTGGCTCAGTGGTAAAGAATCACCTGCCAGTGCGGAAGACACAGGAGATGTGAGTTTAATTCCTGGGTCTGGAAGATCCCCAGGAGGAGGAAATGGCAACCTACTCCAGTATTCTTGCTTGGAAAATTCCATGGACAGAGGAACCTGGCAGGCTACAGTCCAGGGGATTGCAAAGAGTCAGACACAATTGAGAAACAATATACATACATTATTAACTATAGTCATATGTTGTTCATTACATTCCCAAAACTCATTGATCTTGTCACTTTTGGCCTATTTTCTCCATCCCCTAATCCCTACCTCTGGCAACCACCAGTCTTCATTTCTATGAATTGGGGGTGGGGGGGAGGTTAGGCTTCATGTCAAATAGTATTTGTCTGACTTACTTCATTTGGGATAAGGTCCTCAAGGTCTATTCATGTTGTTAGAAAATGGAAGGATTTCCTTCTTCTTTATGGCTGAATAATATTCCATTGTTTATACATACCAGATTTTCTTTATTCATTCATCTGTCAATGGGCACTTAGATTATTTTCATGTCTTGTGAATAATACTGCAATGAGCATGAGAGTACAGGTATATCTTCAAGATAGTGATTTCATTTCCTTTAAATATATACCCAGGAGTGGAGTTGCTGGATCATATGGCAGTTCTATTTTTAATTTTTTGAGGAACCTCCATACTGTTTTCCATAGTGACAGCACCAATTTGCATTTCCACTGATAATGCACAAGGGTTCCCTTTTCTCCACATCCTTGCTAAGACTTGTTAGCTCTTGCATTTTGGATGACACCATAAATAAAAATCTTGTAATGTTACATTTTAATAGGAAATACCAGTATAATCTTATTATTTTGGTTTCTTTCTTTTAAGTGCACATTTCCATAGCTTTGTTTATTGAAAAAGCATGAAAAAGCTAAGAAGCCCAATGACAACAACTATCTCACTGTCAAATTGTGGTTTCTTAACACCAAAGAAATCAGGATTCTTGAGGGGAATGACTGAATGCACCTCTGGGATAAGAAATTTACAAGATGTCTCTGGGACATCTTGTGCCTGAAAGCAAGAGTGCTATCAAAGACTAACGGCTCATGTCAAAGGGATACAGGAGTCAACATGAAAGAGCTTCCTTGTATAAGGATGGGAAATTTTTAGCACCAGAAGCACTAGTGCGTCCTATTGAATGAAAAACATTGGCTATAAAGATTCCATAATGATCTTCAACAACAAAAGAAGAAAAGAACACTAACAACCAAAAACACCTCAGTAACTATGCACTGTTGAAAGTAATTAGGACAATAGTTTTTTACTCTAGAAGGTGTCAAGTATAAAACAGATTAAGCATTTATCTTGTCTTTTGTGTGTGAACATTAGATTACATTGGGATAATCAAATGGTCCTACGTGATGAGTAAACATTTTTCCTTACAAAAAATATTTCACATAAAAAAGTAGAAGGAATAATAGAATTAGAAAGTCAGCATTTTATCCTCTAATGAACAATGGATTGGGGTAATACTATCAGTGGATAAAACCATTAGATTAAATTTTGTGGGAAACTCTACAATGAACCAGACTTTCATCCCCAAACCCACCAATCCATCTTTGCATCAGATAGTGTGTGCCTCCTGACATGATGCAATTATGAAGTACAGGCTGTGACCTATAAAATACTCTTGCCAAAGAACTGGACCTGAATCTGATCCAACCTTTAACGTCAGCTTCCATTTGGAGGAAATACAAGGGATGAATGGACAATCAATTGACACTACAAGGAATTAAACAGACAAACCCCAAATATTAGATCTTCTTTAGAACAATACAGTTGGTTCATTTACAAGTCAATTGTCCAAAAAAAAGGAAAAACAAAAAGGAGGGAGGAGAGACAATTTTAGATTGAGAGACTTAAATATTGTATGGACATTGTTTGGATCCCATAAAACCAAGTATAAACAGAGAAATCTGAATATGCCTAATTCTTAGATGATTTCAAGGAAATTTTTACATTTACCTATGTGTGTAAAAGTGGTAATGTGATTATGTTAGAGAATGCTGTATTTTCTAGAGATGTATGTATGTAGAGCTGAAATGACATGATGTTTGATATTTGATTCAAAATAATTCACCAAAAAGACAGAAGGGGAGAAATAAAGGAGGAGGAAGAGGAGAGAGGTGGGGAGGGGGAAAGGCAGGGGAGGAAGGAGAGGAAGGGGGACATTTACAACAGAGATGATGGAGACAGGGAGAGTGGGGGAAAAAAGAGGAATTGATCATAGCTATAATAAAATAAAATTTCCCTAAGGAGAAGAAAGACCCAAGTATTCATATCCTTCAGGAATCAACATACTGTACTGACCCCAAAAATGTGAACTTGTTTGGATGACATTAACAACTGAGTTGAATATATATGTTAATTTTTAGACAACACATAGAGAACTGGTGTTCCTTTCATATAACTCCTAAACTTTTTCTTTTTTGTTTTGTTTTGTTTAGTCACTAAGTCATGTCTGATTCTGTGACCCCATGGACTGTAGCCAGCCAGACTCCTCTATCCATGGAATTTCCCAGGCAATAATATTGGAGTGGGTTGCTATTTCCTTCTCCAGAGGATCTTCCTGACCCGGGGATCGAACACTCATCTCTTGCATTGGTAGGCGGATTCTTTACTGCTGAGCCACCTGAGAAGTCCAGAAACTTTTCCTGTAATTGACAATTCGGTTTCCCTGGTATCTCAGACAGTGAAGATTCTGCCTGCAATACAAGAGACCTGGGTTCAGTCCCTGAGTCAGGAAGATCCTCTGGAGAAGGGAATGACTACCCACTCCAGTATTCTTGCTGGAGAATTCTATGCACAGAGGAGCTGGGCAGGCTAAAGTCCATGGGGTTGAAAAGAGTTGAATATGACTGAGTGACTAAAACTTTCACTTCATAAAGGATATGTCAACTTTTTTGGCTAGTTTTTTTTTTTTGTTTAGCAGTCTTTCTCTGAAATTTAGAGTAGAAATCTTATCTTAAATTGGATTTTGGTTGTTTCTACCCCCAACTTGATCTCTCTCTCGCTCTGCCCCACCACCCCACCCCAATTCACCCACTTGCTGGGGCCTCCAGTACAAAAACATGTTTATTCTGCTGCCTCTAGGCTCCTGTGTCATGGTGATATTAAATATAAAAGAAATCTGCTCACCAAAATTGAGGATATCTTAGCTGTATCTTCTTTTTCTTCCCCAAATTTGCTTGGCTATTCCTCACACTTAACTGTTGTAGAATAACTTTACTCTCAATTTGTCAAGTTGTATAAACTATCCCACGGCTGTTTGTTTGGGATTGTGTTGATTTTTATAAAGATAACTGAGATAATTGATATGTCCACAATAGTGTATCTGGGAACAAGGTAAATGTCTCTACTATTCTAGTCTTGTGTATCTGTCAGTATAGTTTACAGATTTTTTAAAAAATTGTTCTTGTACAGTTCTTCTTTTCTATTACTATGAATGGGCTTTTTAAAAAATTAAGTTTTGTGATTAGTTATTGGTAATTATGGAAACTGTTGATTTTTATATATTACTCTCATATCTGACCATCTGAGAAAATTTACAATTGATTAAAAATTTAAAAATCTAAATCTTAATCAATAAAGGAATGATAAGTAATCAGGATAAATCTAGTCTATGGAATATTATGCAGCTCTTTTGTAATTATACATATAATATATAGTGAGAAAGAGAACCATCTCCAAGATAAAATGAAAAAGCAATTAACCAAAAAAGAAAATTGCAGAACAATAATATTATATGGTTCAGGTATCTAAAACTACTACTTGTGGATATATGTACATACAATACAAGTGCACAGAATAAAGTCTGTCAAAATACATTCTAATGATAACAGCAAAGCTTTGAGTAGAGGAGTAAAGGAGATTTTTCAGGTTTTTATTGTATTTTGTATTATTTGAATTTTTTCTACAACATAAATTTATATAATGCTTTTATAATTAGAAATTGAAAGAAAAATGTAAAAATAAGATGTTGAGAAGTAGACAAGTTAATAAAGATTGACATGGAGGAAGCTCTATAGAGAATAGATATAAGTCCATAGAAAACCCTCACGGGTCATTAATTTCTACAATATCTCTAAAGTCACTTCCATTTGGCTTTGGGAAATCTGTGACTCTACACACCCTGTCAAGAAGTATTACTGGGACCTATTAGAGCAGAAAATGAAGATTAAAATATCACACAACTGACCAGTGAAGTCAGTGGAGACATCCTCCCCCAATGTTTATGTACCTTGTATCATTTCTCCTATGTAAGTGCTGTGGATTAGAGAAAGACCTAAATAAATTAGCTGGCTAAATGAATTGGATAATTCTCCTTCTAGCCCTCTCTCTATTGCCTGCTGGAAACCAGATGAGACAGCCTTTATTTCCAAGGTCCTCCTAACGTCTAAAGTTCCTATATGGGAAACTCTTCCGATCTGAATTTAGAAATGGAAGCCCTGTTGGTTTATCTATATCAGGTGGGTTAAGACACACTTGTTTGCCTTGAAGTGAGGCTCCTCCTTGGCTTGTCACATGAAGTCTTCATGAGAGGCTCCTGAGTACCTCATATCACTGTAAGTGCCTATGCCAAGTCCCTTGCAGTGAGTTAGAGTTGTCTCTTAGGTTGTGACATAAGCATGTGTAATCTGGACTTCTATTTTTATAACATGGTAAAGAGAGATCATTGATAGATACCTAACACAATGTCTAACAGTGTTTCTCAAACTTTAACGTGGGAATCACCTCAGGAGGCTGATTCAGTAGGTCTTGGTAAACCCTTGAACTTGCCTTTCTCAGAAGCTCCCAGGTTATATCAATGTGACTGGTCCAGGAAACACATTTAGTGGAGCAAGAGTGTAGAGCATTTGCTTGGTACTTAAGTGTTTGTTGAATGAGTCTTCTTCTGTCCTAACCCCTAGAAATGTGAATCCTCCTTTATCAGACACATCCTTCCTTTTTGTTCTCTACTGAAGACTGTGAGGAATTTCTACTTTCTGGAAAGCTAATTCTATCAGGATATTATGTTTTACATACTTAAGCCCACATCCCAATATTCTACCCATGTGGAGGCAGGACCCAGGACTGTTTTGCCATGTAGCCAGCATCGCTGTTCATGCCTGATCTAGTCACTCCTCCCCAACCCAGTGCAGCATAATGAGCAGTCTCTGCCCTGTAAAGATGCCCCACTAGGGCTACAGGTCAGTGTCACAGCAAAGTCAAGAGAGAGATTGGAGGCCCTTTTTGCAAGACCAGATTTCCCCCAGAGCCATAGCCCCTTCCCTCCTTTGGGGAGAGCGACTTCGTCAGGCAGCAAATGGTTCACAAAATTTAACAAACCAGAAACACAAAAATCACACAGCACAGACTCTAATACAGAGGTGCCCTAAATTGAGCAAGGCTTAAAAATTAAAAGTTAACTGGGCTGATATCTTCAAAAATGTACTGCTTACTTAGTTTTCACCCTTTCAGTCAGTCAGAGCCTGATTTTACAGGGAGCATTTTCCACCCACTACGGCTTCGTGGTGATGTTGGAATCTGTCTATTCGGTGGAGGATCAGGAGCTTAAGGAGCTAATGAATATTCATTTCTTTTCCCTGGGTACAAAGTAAAATAACCAGTAATTAGTATAATATTTAATACTTCTATTCAAAATAAATAAATCTTTTGTGAAAAAAACCCTAATTATTATAACATAGCAAATTCTGCATATGTAACTGGAATGGGATGTGGTGTTTTGAAAATGCTTCTAAGCCCTCATTTACATGTTTTGAGATTAGTTAATTATTCCCCTTGTATGCATAAAACTCAACTCTACATTTTTACCCGCATTTATTATTCATTTTCCTCTCTCCCAAGTTTAGCTGATTCTAATATTTAAATTTTACTTTATTTTTGGATACTGAAGATATTTGTATTTTGAAGTAATGCTTGGAAGGTGGGTTTGTTCTTGTCCTTTTCTTCTCTTCTCCCACAAAGAGGATGAAGGTGGCTTTCAGAAATTCCCAAGTGGTGTTTCTTATCTGATCCTAAGTTCACGAGACAAAGTTTAGCTATTCCAGTTTTTTTTAATGTATGTTTTTGAGCATGGACTATACGGTAGGCACTAGACTAGATGCTTTCACATATGTCATCATATTTTTATTCTACAACAATCCTGTAAGATTGTTTTTCTACCATCATTCTATAGACAAGGCAATGAAGTTCGAAGTAGTTACTTCTGCCAATGTGAAGCATAGAATTCTAAAGCATTCACCTGTTTGACTCCAAATCTAGTTTGCACTACAGCTATGAGATTCTGAAGCTTTTTCTGCCCAATTGCTGAGGGAGAAAGGTTTGGTGGAGGTGATGATATGTTTGTATGCAAATAAAAATTCCCCAGGGTGTCATCATGGGGTTGGGTGCTCGCAGGTGCCAACCTCTGCTGGGGGAGGTGGGGACAGCCCAGCCTCACTGTAGACAAATGCTTTCTGAGCCTGTGATAAGCAAGGAAACTTCTCATCTACTTCCTGGAGGTTTCTCAGTGACACTGGTTAGTGCCTGTCAAGAATTCACATTCTTGTCCGAGTGCAAATGGATGAATCTGTGTCAGATTCAGTGGCAATCTCTGCAGACCTGGGTAATTCCTAGTGCTGCCGATTCTATGGAATACAAGTCTATGGAAAAATGCAAATACTTCCACTCTGGGATTTTGTATGATGCTGCCAGGGTAGGGATAAGGCAAGAGCTTCTAGTTCAGATTTTTTTGTGAGCGATTCCAGGGACAACTAGAATAAAATTCAGACTTCTGACAGTGGCCTTCAGGCCTCTGGTGGCCCAGCTACTGCCTACCCCTCTTAGCCTCTTGTCTGTTCCCGTCTCTCCTGTGCTCAGCATCCTCCTTTTTGTCCCTCTGACTGGCAACTTTGTTCCCGCCTCGAAGCCTTTGCATTTATTGTCCTCACTGCTTGGGGTACTCTTCTCTCTGTCTCCACATGGCTGATTCTTGATCATCTTCAGGCTTTTGTTCAGACACCCCCTCCACACAGAGCCTCCCTTGACATACTCACCTCCCCTCTCCCCCCACCTCCTATCCGTATCTAAAGGAGCCTCTACCCATGACTGCCTCATAGCCCCACATCATCACATGACCCTGTTCACGTAACTTCAGAGTTTGCTTTCTGAAGTGATATTTATTTTCTTCTTTAACTGTTTCTCTGTCATCTTGTTACCCAGAGAAGCTTGCCACATTGTAAGTACTCAGTAAATATATGGTAAATAAAAGGTTGAATGACTCAATGAATGAATCAACATTAAATGTCTGGAATTACAAATGCTAGAGTTTGAGGGCACCTGCTAGCTAATCTGTCCCAACTTTACAACCAGTTTCTCTATTTGACTATTTCCAGTGAGAGAAAGCTCATTACCTAATAAAGCAGTGTCTCCAGTTTTTGTCTTGAGAGGCAGTTTGGGACTGTGGAAGTCAAGTCAAACTCACTTCGATTCAAATCCAGGTCTGCTACAAACTAGATGTGGACCTTGATTAGGCCATGTCCTGTTCCCTCATCTGAAAAGGGGGTGACATTACCTACTCAGACAAGCTATTGTAAGGAGATGCTGCCAGGTCTGCAGAGTACCCTGCGTATTTATATACACATGGTATAGGAAAGGTTAGCATGGCAACACATGGTATAGGAAAGGTTAGCATGGCAAAGGGGACATGTAGATGTTAATTTGCTTTCTAGTTTTGTTCTCTGTGCCAGTTAGTCCTGGATTACGTATCACACACATGTTCACGTTTATAGTAAGTTGCCTACATACAAACCTTCAAGTTGTGAACTTTCAACCATGTGTTTACATGTTCAATCACATAAGTTAGTTCATGTGTTTAGCTGCATTGTTACATGTGTGTATCCTCTACAAGTGGTTGTGCTGGTGTGTACTTCACTGTACATAACTGTATAGAGTGCAGTAATACAGTATCTTTATTTCAAGCCCAGGATGTCTGGAAGCATAAAAGGAGTAGTTGTGTAGCTGGTACTGCTAAGAAGCGTCAGCTGTTGCACTATACTACTTTACTTTTCAAGATTTAAGATGTCTCCTTTATTTTTTGTTTGTTTTTATGTATTATTTGTGGGAAAAGTACTGAAAACCTATTACAGTAGAGTACTATAGAGCCAATTGTGTTAGTTGGGTACATAAATAGGCTAACTTTGTTGGAGTTATGAACACACTCTGAGAAACTCATTCGTATGTAGGGGACTGACTATAGTCTTCCCCATGAGGTGAGGAATCTCCTGTTTTACAGATAAGGATATTAAGTGATATTAAGGATATTAAGTCCAAAGTTCCCCTTCTAAGGAGTGGTACAGTCCCTAGGTCATCAGGTTCTCTTTCTATCCCTCCAAAGTGCCACTTTCTTCTGCCTTCAACACCAAACAGCAGACAGGTTGATGAAAGGGAAGGAAACAAATCTCCTGGCCAGTTTAACTCTCAGAATGGCAAAGGGCTTCTACTTCACTGCCCAGGGAAGCATGACTTGAGAGCTTGAGGACTTGTGCTGAGGAGATAAATGTGGGCAGAGGAGGAGGTGCCGGCCTTTTGTGTCCTTACTTGCTTCCCCCATCACCAAGGTGTTTAGAGCACCACAGCCTCTCCATCAGTTTATTTGGGCTTTGACTCTGAAATGAATCAAGTGACAGGCTGATTATTAGTATTGCTTGTTACTGTTTTTAATATTTTGTTAAGATATTTTAATTGCTTGATATTTTGTTTAAATGCAGCTTGCAGATTGCTCTTGGGCCCTGAGATGCTCCAGCTATAGTTGGGTATCGTGTGACCTAATTAGGAAGTGGTCCTTTGGGAGGCAGGAGAGCAGTGAAGAGCATGGGTTTAGCGTCGGACTTGAGCACAAACACTTGTTCCATCATGTATCAACTGTGTGTCTTTGGGTAAGTTATTTTCTGCATTTTTAATTTCCACCTTCTGTATAATAGGAATAATTCCATCTACCTCACAAGGCTAATTTGGATAATTAAGTATGCCCGACATATGTCAGCTTGTGATAGCCACTACAACCATCCCTTTCCTTCAGGTAGAATGATTCTCCAGGTAGAAAGTGATAGATGTGGTTGGAAGTAACTGCAAGCTCTTACCGTGATCCCATTGTAGCAGTGCAGAGGTGCTTCTTGTTTCCTACTTGTGTTTTGTCTCCTGAGTGTGATAAGTGAGTTCTAGGACAATTCGTTTACTTCTGAATACTTAGATAGGGTGGAAGTAATGTGACTAATAAATTATCCTCTCTTCCTCAAGATCTCCCTGGTCATTATTCTGTAATCTAATTAGAATGCCAGATGCAGATCTATCCATCTTCCTCAAAAAGCAATGGCAAACTGGGGAAAATGCTTCCTGCAAACGAAGGATGGATTTTCCATGGAGTGGTGGAAATTCAAACTTAAAAACTTGAACTGATTTCCAAAATCATGGGCTTTGTTGTACTTTCTTCTCAAATATGCACGTCCAGGTACTTGCCTTTTTTGAACAGCCAGTCAAGTATCTATGTTAGAAATCTCGCTAAGTTTTCTAGGGTATATTCATGCTTATGTTGTTTTCCTCCCTTCATTGTGATAGGAAAAACATCTGTAGTTCCTTGGGCTCCTCTCACTTCATCTCTCAAAATTGCTACAGTTTAAAATCTAGTATGTAAGGCACATTTGTCGTCATTCACTGCATCTTTGGCTTTTGGGACATTTGTGTGACTAACTCATCCAGATGATGTAGCAGTCAAAATATCTACCAGGGTTTCCCTGGTGGTCCAGTGGTTAAGAATCTGCCTTGCAATGCAGGGGACACTGGTTCAATCCCTGGTCCAGGAAGATTCCCCATGCCACAGGGCAACTAAGCCTTTGCCCCATAGCTGCTGAGCCCGGGAGCCACAACTACTGAAGCCCAAGCACCTAGAACCTATGCTTGGCAACAAGAAAAGCCACTGCAATGAGAGGCCCGCGTACCTTAACTAGAGAGTAGCTTTGCTCTCTGCCACTAGAGAAAGTCCACTCGCAGCAAAGAAGGCTCAGCACAGCCAACAATTTAAACAAGAAAGTAAAATATTAAAAAAAAAAAAACTACCAAATGGACCTAGATATTGCTAGGAAAAAATCCATACTGATAGAGAATCTTCTGTCTCTGTTGAACCTCCAAAGGAAAGTCAGTAAGACCTAATAGTCTATATGCTTCTCTCTATGGGCACTGTAGTCAGGTGGTATAATTTGAGGACCATCTCAAAATCATTCTCTCCTGCATGAGTGCATGCTAAGTTACTTCAGTTGTGACTGACTCTTTGAGACCCTATGGACTGGAGCCTGCCAGGCTCCTCTGTCCATAGGATTTTCTAGGCAAGAATACTGGAGTGGGTTGCCATTTCCTACTCCAGGGGATCTTCCTGACCCAGGGATCAAACCCACATCTCATATGTCTCCTGCATTGACAGGCAGGTTCTTTTACTACTAGTGCCACCTGGGAAGCCCCCTAGCTCTAATATGTTCTTCAAAATTCCTGTATTTGAATATCATTCCTTCCTCCCCTTCCTCCCTCCATGCTGTCTTCCGTCTCTCCTTCCTCCTCCCTCCCTCCTTTTTTTCACATTGTTGAAAAATCCAAAATGTAAAATTCATTACCTACCATTATTGTGAAGTTATGTGCTTAGTCGCTCAGTCCTGTCTGACTCTTTGTGACCCCATGGACTTTAGCCCACCAGGCTCCTCTGTCCATTGGAATTCTCCAGGCAAGAGTACTGGAGTGGGTTGCCATGCCACCCTCCAGGGGATCTTCCCAATCCAGGGATCGAACCCAGGTCTCCCACATTGCAGGCATATTCTTTACTGTCTGAGCCACCAGGGAAGCCCAAGAATACCTGCCCTTATTACATCAACATAAAAAATAGACATTTTGAACATTTTTACCAATATTCAAACACTGAAAACAAAGAGGGTATGATTTCTAAATATCCATGCATACTTTTACAATGATAACTCCTATAAGAACAAGAACTTTAGAAATGCCAATCTAGACAAGATTCCTTTTCATTTCAGTCCCTCCCTTCCCTTTCCTTCCTTCCTTCCTCTATTTCTTCAAGTGAATGGCTGTAGCTTGCTGATAGTAGGGGTACTATCTTGCTCACCATTGTTTCTCTAGCAATTAGGACTCAAAGTAGGATCTCAACAAATTTTTGCAATAAAAGGATGAATGGACATTTACTGAATACCTAGTTCTTCAATTCTTGGACTTAAAATTATGTTTTCCACACTCAGCTATTTATGTAATGCCTTCCCAGTATTTGCGAGATCTGTGAAATATTTTTCTTCTGTTTATTTGACATTTTTCTTTAAACTGACTTTTCTTTATACATAGCATCATCCAAAGAAGTAATTGATAGGAAAATATTAATTTTGTGTCTATTGACAATTTTTTGTAATTCACATTACATTTGTAACTATTAAAAATGCTTATATCACTTAAAATCATCTCTAGTGCCTCTATAAAATACAAATTTGGAGAAAGTTTAAAACATTATTAGTCACATCTACTAGCTATGAACCTCTAAAGTATAGGGGGCCCAGGACCAGATGTTCTGCAGAGGAAAGGCTGAAGGGTCAGGGCTGATGCTCAAGGGACCAGGTTACCCACTCATCCCTGAGGGTCAGTGAGTATATGGGAAACACCCACAATGGTGCTTCTAGCTCTTTGTGATTTCAGTTGGGTCAGTCGTTTGCTGAGCCTCTTCTTCCTCAAATCTACTATGAAAGCAGCAACCACAACTATACCACCTTAGGGCTTGGAAAGCCCTGAAAAAGTATAAAGGACCAATTATATCCAGTAATCACTCTGTAGCAATGCACAGTAAATATTTTAAAATTTGTATTATCATGAGTTTGGTAAGCAATCAATATGAAGTTGAATGCCCCCTAACAAAAACAGGGTAAGGAAACTGGCTAGGAAAGTATTTCATTCATTCATTTACTCATTTGCTCAGTTGTTCAGTAAATAACTATGTTGTAGCCTCAGAACTAGGTGCTGAGAATATTGAAGCAAAAAGACATAGTCCTTCCCTCACTGGTTAGTGGGAGAGTCAGTTAAACACACAGTTACCTGTGTAATTGTTTGATTATAGCATGAGATGCCACAGTGAGAAATACAAAGTACAATAACAGTACAACAGGGGACCAGCTAATATGAGGAGTCAGGAAGGATATTCTTGTAGAAGTGACCTGTAAGCCAAGACCTAAAACATCTATAGAAGTGAAGCAAATATATACAGAAGCACTGAAAACTCACTCACCAAACTTGCATGAGATGAGTTTCCCCCTCCTTACGGCTTACTCTGTCACCAGCCAACTAGAGTTGACATTCTGGTGGGTCTATCTTCTCACTCCCCTGACTGTCAGTGGAGCACAGTGGGTACCACTGTCTTACCAAAGAATCTGAAAATGTCACTTGAGAAAAGACCATAAAACCCAGAGAGTTTCATACTACAAAGCACTAATGAGACTATGTCTCCACTCCCAATTTAAAGGAATTAACTGTTAAAAATTCAGTGTTTCTACTTCTTGTGGCAATTCCATTTGCCAAAGAAAAGAACAAATGTGATAGGCTTAGATTCAGAGTTTGGAAATGGGAAAGGTCAGAGTGTGAAATCTGTACGATGGCAAACATGTTTATTGTAACATATAAATATCACTACTGAGACCCCAAGGCCCTGAGTCCTTAGGGGGTGTTCCTTGACAGGCCAGTTTAGAGACGGGGCTATTGGCAAGCGTCAAGAGTTGTTCTGCTATTGTAGCCAGCCTCCCCACTGATCATGATCCCCAGAATACTTCAGTTTGTTTGTTTTTTTCTTCAATTGATTTTTTTCTTTCTCTTTTTTTTAAAAACAGGAATACATTTATTGTAGATATAAATAGCAAATACAGACTGGTAAAAGTGAAATAAAAATTAGCCACTACTTCACTACCCAACAAATATCAGTAGCTATAAACATTTTGTGATATATGTGTGTGTGTGTGTGTGTGTGTGTGTGTGTGTATTTAACTTGTTGTATTTTTTTAATATTTATTTTTACTTATTTAGCCACATTGGCTCTTACTTGCAGCACATGGGATCTTTAATCTTCATTGCAGCACACAGGATCTTTAGTTGCCGCATGTGGGATCTAGTTCCCTGACCAGGGATGGAACCCAGGCCCCCTGCATGGGAGCATGGAGTCTCAGCCCCTAGACTGCCAAAGAAGTGCCTAACTTGAGGTCCTATTGATATCACTGTTAGTTATCTGTCCTTTACAATTGTTTCCTTTTTAAAATGTTCAATGAATTACTTTTAGAGTAAACCTTACACCTTTTGTAAAGCCAAGTCTCCCCCAAAAAAATCATTTGAGAAGAGTACTCCTTCTAGTAATCCGCAATTCACACTCCATCTCAGGAGTTTATTAAGCTTAGGGATTAACAATAGGGTACGTATTACAGTGCCACACAAACAGCTGCTTATGTGGTGGCTTGGGGACTGCTGGGGCTGGGAAGCAATTATGGACATTTGCACAGGAAAGAATCACTTGGACTTTTTTCCTTTGTCTCTTTTCACTTTTCAAAATCACACTAGTAGCAATTGCTATTAGTAGTGACTGCTGCCTTATTCTGGAAGTACCCACTGTGATTAAAGCAGAAAAGGAATGGCCTGTTGGTAAGCATTTCCAGTTTGACATACTACAGAGAGAACAGACTAACAGTCTTGCCAAGGTACCCAATTAGAGTTGAACTTGGTTTGAGGTCCCCTTAAATTGAAAAAAAAAAAAAAAAGATTTATGCTGGGAAATTTTCTGCTTTCATAATATTGAATTGTGCAGTGGCTCAGTTGTGTCCAGCTCTTTTCGACCCCATGGACTGTAGCCTGCCAAGCTTCTCTGTCCATGGGATTTTCCAGGCAAGAATACTGAAGTGGGTTGCCATTTTCTCCTTCAGGGGATCCTCCTGACTCAAGGATTGAAACTGCAACTTCTGCGCCTCCTGCACTGCAGGCAGGTTCTTTACCACTGAGCCACCTAACCTTTGTTCAAAATGTCTATTGAGATTTCAATACCTAAATGACTTGTGAAAGGGAGTTACAATTATTTGGTCTCTCCAAAACAGAAACAACCAAAAGCAGTCCAAGCACATAATGCGTTTGTTTGCCTAGCTATAATCATGCTGACTAATGTCTTTCTGGTACTTACTACGTGCTGACAGTATCTTACTTATCATCTCATTTCGTTCCAACAAGGACAGTATGAAGTCGGTGCTATCAGTTCCTCAATATTGCAGAAAGGGAAACGTAGTCAAGAAAGAGTGCCCCCTCCAACCAGGTCTGGTTTGACTTCGAAGTTCACATTCTTCACCCAAACTCTACTGCTTCCCCCAAGTTCCTTTGTTTTGCACTTATGACATTCCTGCAAGAGCCTGTGCTCTCTTGCGACATGAGAGAGATGAACTTGGCTCTCTGAAGTGCTCCTTAGTCAACTAGAGAAGCTTTGCAGAACATGCTGCTAATGGGCCTACTCTTGGGGGCTCATTTTTTTCTGGGTTCCTAATGCCAGGACAGCAGGAGAGATTTCACTTAGACCATCAACTTGGAGTGGAAACAAACCTGTCTAAAGTTGTGGTCCTCAGAGATGATACAAAACATGATTTAATAGAAGCTATAGTTTCGCTTTCACTTGAGGGTGAGGCGTCTTAAAGGAGAGGAAAAAACACTCGGGTTCAGCTTGTTCCGGCTCGGCTGTCTGGCTTGTGTCAAGCTCTTGACTTCCCTGAGGCTTGATTTCTTCATATATTAAGTAACAGGATTGAGCCAGATAATCCCCAGCGTGTCTTAGCTCCGAGTGTGAGATGGGTCTGGCTGTGCTGTGACTGCAAAGTTATAGAAAGAGGGTAGCCTCTGCTCAGCTTCCTCTCCCTGCTTCTCCCCCCATCCCCTTGTATTAGGGAACAACATGCCTTTGGAGAGTCAGGGTACAGACAGACTTGTCCTTTAGGGAGAAGCATCACAAACTCAACAGCTATACAGGTCAGACAGGGAATATGTTAAAAAAAAAAAAAAAAACAGAAGACAGGGCCCAGTGTATGCTCAGTACCATTTCCCTGAAAACCTCTTTTGCTCTTAATCTATCCTCTGTCTGATTTTCCTAATTTTGATAAAGACAGCAGTATGGAGAAATATTTTCCTATTAGAAAAACACCTGGGCAGGTGCCCTGTATAACCTACACAGACCGTGATGGTGAGTTGGATTGGTCATGGGCTACCAGTTTGCTTATTCTCTCCTCTGGTGGACATACATCCTAGTGGTGACACAGCATCAGGCAAAAGGAGGGGAAGGGGAAAGTGGCTGCTGCTGCTGCTAAGTCGCTTCAGTCGTGTTCGATTCTTGGCAACTCCGTGGACTGCAGCCCACCAGGCTCCTCTGTCCATGGGATTTTCCAGGCAAGAGTACTGGAGTGGGGTGCCATTGCCTTCTCCGAGGGGAAAGTGGAGCCAAAGATAATTCGGGAGTACTCTACGGGGCTTTTGATGTCTTTCATTTTCTGGAAGCAGACATGTTTTCCTAGCTGGCACATACTGTGCTCTCAAAAAACAGTTGTGGCATAAGGAAAGAGATAGATTGATAGGTATCTAGTAGATAAGAAAGGCTAAGTCCTGTGTCGATTGACAGGTAGCCAGTTGGAGGCAAAACTGGGGCTAACACCTGGGCCTACCCATTCCAAACACAGTGCTCCTTCCATAATCTTCTTTCTGTTTTCTCTCACATATAGTTTAGTTCCTTAAACTCATGCAGTGATAAATCAAAGGTTTCCTCAATATTTTCTTATTTTCAAATTTGTAGTCTCTTCTTGCAATTTACGGTATTCTGGCACTGAGCAGGTACAGTATGATCACTGCAGCCACACAGATGACTCCTCTTCTAGGGGTAAACCTGGAGGTTAGAATAGGTAGAAGAGGGACTTGCCTGGTGGTCCAGTGGCTAAGAACCTGCTTGCTAATGTAGGGGACACAGATTCCATCCCTGGTCCAGGAGGCTTCCATGTGCCGTGGAGTAACTAAACCCTTGTACTGAAACTACTGAAGCCCAAGTGCTCTAGAGCCCTTGCTAGGGAAGAGAGTAGCCCCCTGCTTGCTGCAACTAGAGAAAGCCTGCATGCAGCAACATAAATCCAATGTGGGGAAAAAAAAATTGCCATTTTTTCTTTTTAAATGAATAGGTAGGAAGGAAGAGCTGTCTCTCTGTACTCTGTTTCCAAATGTCAAATAGCTGAATTCTTTGGGGTCAGCAGAATGTTAAGCAGAAGTCAATTGCTTGTCCTCTCTGTGGCACCCTCGTAGAATTACTATTCAGATGTGATGGAGAGTTCTTTAACTAAGGGTCGCATGCTTCTCTTCAGATTTAGCACCAGCAGAAAGCTCAAGTCTTCTGTAGCCCCGGGATTTACTAACCTCAGTTGTCCTTGGCATCCTCCCCTTTTGGTTTTTGTTGATGAAACATCAGGAGGAAAAATAGTTCCAATGCAGTGTTTGAGAAACACATCTTAAATATTTTTGGACTCTTCAGTGGCTTCTAAAGGCTTCTAAAGTGTTTATTCAGGACATTGTACTTTGCAAATACGTGTGATTTAATGGTGTTCAAGAACAGTTATTTCTGCTGAGAATTAAATCAATATTAATTCTAAAGTTCTTTAAAAATAGCTGTTTGAGAAATTTTTCCTTTGTATCATTCATATCCTAATTAGGTAAAATTGAGGAACATTGAGAAATGAAAGAATTCCAGGCTTTTGCTGGCTGGGTTTCTATCTCTCTCTCTGTCTAATCTGTCTGCCTGTTTATCAACCAGTCATCTTTCTGTCTTATTATGAACATTTTCAAGTAAATGAGAGAATATCCTAATAAATAAATACCCATGTACAGGTAGTTCCAGTGGCTAGGACTGCAGTCTCCCTGCTGAGGGCCCGGCTTTGATCCCTGGTAGGCAAACTAGGATCCCACAAGCAGCATGGCCAAAAACAAAACAAAACACAAACAAAAAATACCATGTACCTTTTCCTAGATTTAATAGTTATAGTTATTAACATGTTACCACTAATGCTCCACCAAGTTCTTTGTGCTGGAGTATGTTAAAGAAAATTGCCAGTGTCATGACTTTTACCCCTAAAAATTTTGGTATGTGTCTCTGGAAGATAAGGACAGACCACTTCCTGTGTAACCACAATTCCGTTATCTCACCTGATGCAATCGTCAGAGACTCCTCTGTGTCATCCAGTAGCCAGTCCCTGTTCAATTTCTCAGTTGTTTTCAAAATGTGTTTTGTAGTTTGCTTATTCCACAAGGATCCAACCAAGAACCACACATTATATTTGGTTGCTGTGTTTCTTAATGTTTTTAAAATGTAGTACTAAATTATACATGAGAAAGCAAGAAGTAGAGCATGGCATAAGAAGGTTAGAAACAGATAGATCAAGTTTTAGTCCCAGCTCGGCCGCTAACCAGCTGCCTATCCTTGAGCACAGCAGTTAGCCCTCGGAGCCTGTTTGATCTCATCTGTAGACTCCATTGGCTGACTTATTCTTTCATTTAACAGATATGTCCTGAGTGCCCAATATGGCCTGTTCCTTGCAATGGGTACTGTTCTTGAAAGAAAGCCAGCTTCCAGAAAATGATAGAATTCCATAACCCTGATTCTTGTGGATTATCTATGCTAGGATCCATCTCTTTGTCTCATCTCCATTTTCATGACATTGATTTATTGAGGATACAAGACTAGTGTCCTGAGGAATGTATCATAATTCTTGAATTGTCTGAATTTTTTTCCTCTTGTGATGACATTTATCTTGTTTTCTACCCCCTATATTTCCTGTATCTAAAGGCAGTGACTGGATTTGGGTGAAATGTTTTTGATGAGAATATTTTATAGGTGGTGCTGTGTACTTTATATTGCAAGAGGTACTTAACGTCTGACCGCCATACTTTTGCCATGCTAAGGATCGTGAGCTTGTATCACATACCCTGATGCCCTGCTTGTTTTTGTCTTGTCAGTCGTGAGGAATCTGGTGTGTCAGGGAGAGGAGATAGTACTTTGAACTGTGTGAATCTGATTCCCTATCTTCTATTGTCCACAGAGCATCCTTGGTTGACTTTAATATTTCTTTAGGGATTGCAAAATGCTAATTTTTCTAATTTTATCATTTCTTATACATTTCCTAACCAGTATTTACCCATAGAGAAGACCTTACCTTGTCAACTGGGATTTGATGTATACTCGAAATAGAGTTATTTACAGTTTTCTTAGTAAGGAGTTGTTATAATAGCCTACTCCAGTGATAATAAATGAGAATTTATTTGCTTGCTTCCTCTTTTTTGACTTTTATTATAGAGTTGTGGAATTTTAGGTAGTCATCGTGTTTCAATTCATTACAGTCAGCTCTCCATCACGATGCTTAAATTTCCCAGTTTTGTGGGTGTCCCTTTGAGTTGGGGCAATATTAAAAGATGAAAAATGATGAAAGACATCCTCAGCAGAAAACACATCTGAAAACTTGGCTGTGTCTCATATTGGACTAGATGCTGGGCAAGGGGGGCCACATTCACAGGTGCAGATTCTTCCAGTAACACCTACTAGATAAGTCCTGAAAGTCTTAGTGAATAATCAAGAGCAAACTGCCGTGTGAGCAGGTTTGCCTTTGAATGTGCTTTCCTTCATCAGGCACTTGGGGCAAAGTGAGTCAGCCCTGGCCCACCACCCGAGGATACAGTCAGGTAGCAAGTTCAGCAGGTAGCAGTGACTCAAATCTACAAAAAGGTAAATCAATCCCGACATGTGGGGTGGGTTTCAGTTTTTCTGTTTGTTTTGTCTCAGCTGTTCTCCTAACTGTAATTAGAGCAGCCAAATCAAAATGATCTCAGCGTTTGAGGTATAGGAGTTGGCGTAGGGTGGGGCAGAGGTGAAGGGAAGTTGAGAAAAACAGATGTTGGGGAAAGGATGCTGTGTTCTTACCTCTGTCCTCAGTGGCTGTGTGGTTGAGGGTAGACAGCTAGCTTTCATCACAACATGGACCTAAGACCTGCTCTGCCCAGGCCCAGTGGCCCCATAACAGATGCATAAACATTAGACTAATTGGAAGACGCATTATTGTTGGATAACAATCAAGAGGAAGATACTGGCCACTTGTCCTGTATCATAATTCTGTCTGATGTTTTCCCCTTGTAGTATCGTACATTTTGTCCTTCTACATCTTGTATGTTTTAAAGCCTTCACTGTAGAAGTGAAAGCTTGGTTAAATTCTGGTGAAGCGTGTTTGACAAGAACATTTTGGAGGCCTGATTACCTCTCAGGGTAATAATAGTGGGTATCATTTATTCAGCACTTAACCCATGTAACTCCACTAACCTCTGTGATGTAGATGCTGTTGTTATTCCCATTTTCCAGATGAGGAAACTGAGAAAGGAATACAGGAAACAGGAAAGTTAAGTAACTTGCCCAAGATCACACAGCTAATAAATGACAGACATAGTATTTGAACATGAGTTTTCAAGCTTCAAAGTCAGGGCTCTGAATTACTGTACTATGAATGAATACTTTGGGGGGAAATTCATAATAAATGTGTACATCATTTGATGTCCATAGCACAAATTTGAATTTTTTATTTGGGCTTCAAGGGAACAAAATAACATACGAGTTTGTGCTTCGTCCAACAAGATGCCTGAAACAAAACTTCTATCTGAGACAGAGACTGTCCATATCTTTTTTTTTCCCCTCTGTAGTTCAGGAGTCCTCAGATCATCAGGATCTGATGCCTGATGATCTGAGGCAGAGCTGATGTAATAATAATAGAGATAAAGTGCACAATAAATGTAATGCACTTGAATAATCACAAATCATCCACTGCAGCCTGGCCCATGGAAAATTTGTTTTCCACGAAACTGGTCCCTGAAGCCAAAAAGGTTTGGAAACTGATGTTCCCTCCCCAATAGTTCCTTTCTCTGGTGGGTACCTAGAGGGGCTTGGCTACCTGCCTAGAAAAGCAAAGTGGATGCTTTCTGTCATTTCACCATGCGGTAATTCGAAAGACTCAAATATATACTTCAGACAGCTCGGTCTGCGCATTATAGATAAGAGCATCCCATTTGGAGCAATGCACCCAATGGTCACACACACAGGCTCTGCACAGAAGATTTGGAGTAGAAAGGGGCTCT
Source organism: Okapia johnstoni (assembly GCA_024291935.2). NCBI lineage: Eukaryota > Metazoa > Chordata > Mammalia > Artiodactyla > Giraffidae > Okapia > Okapia johnstoni. The sequence continues at coordinate 48,715,424 of CM044307.1, read as the reverse complement.
GCAGCTTGTGTTGTATGTTAGGAGAACTTCTCCACAGTAGTGTGAAGTGTGGGAACTTGAGAACAAGGCTGCCTGTATTTGCGATGCATACAAAGCTTGGCGCATGGTAATCACTCAATAAAGGCCAGCTATTGTTACTGGGATGAATGGCTTTCTTAGCTCAAAAGTAGGTTATGAAGAGTATCTTCGGACTCTTCTCTGGAGATTAAGACCAAGAAACATTAGGCCATAGATTCTCAAAGAGGGTTCCAATACCACCTGCTGGGTACAACGTATTGCAGGCAAGATTGGGGTATTCATAACAATGATGAGGATTTCTCTTCCCTCAGTCCCACACACCTGCTACACCTGTGTCCTTGGTGTTAATCCCCACTCCCTCTGCCAAACAGCCAGTGTCTTTGAAGCACCACTTCCTGTAGATACTTCCTGCTGTGCTGCTCAGTGACTTGAAAAGAAGTTTTGAGTCCCAGTAACCAGGCTGGAATCCCAGTCTCCCTACAGAGTTGCTATGTGACTTTGGGCAACTTATCCATCTTTTCTGAGCTTCCTCTTCCCACATCCACAGAAGAGAAATACCCATCTCAGGGGTCATTGTGAGCCCTTAAAACTAATCAAATATGAAGCATAGTGGCTGGACCACCAGAGGCTCCATCCTCGGATTGTGCCAAGACCACCGGGGCATCTAAGAGGTACCTGGGGACAGAGAAGTCATTTTCAGTACTATATTTAGCAGGCAGAATTGCCATCTTAAAAGTGAATTTTTTAGTCTACTTTTTTCTCAATCTACTCAGCATTCCCTCTACCCAACATCTTAAATAGACATAAGATAATGTGAGAATTGCCAGTTACCTGAACCATTTCATTCCAATAAAGATACAGTTCTTTCTTAAAGAGTAAAATGTTTATCTTTTTAATCTTAAAACTTGTAAGGTTGGATTTTTAAAAAGTGCTCCATTTAGCATCTTTTTTTTTTTTTTTTAAATCTACCCTAGCGCAATCTAGAGTAGTCAGATTCATAGAGCCAGAAAGTAGAAAGGTGGCTGTAAGGGGCTGTAGGGAGGGGGAATGGGGCATTAACCTTTAATGGGTGCAGAGTTTCTGTTTTACAAGATTAAAAGAGTTCTGTGGGTGGATATTGCTGATCACACACCAATGTGTGTGAAAGCCACTGAACTGAGCATTCTTAAGTGAACAGTTAGAAGAGTACACTTTCTGTTATGTGTATTTTGCTACAGTTTCAATAGATAACAAATTTCACATTCAGAACGCAAGAGAGCACAGTCTTCATCTTTTTAAGCCTCTGAATCCTGACAAGGAGACTCCGTGCAGGCACATCTGATGTCCTGTCCTAGATCCTCAAAGCGAGGGAGTTGCAACTGCTTTTCAGGCGCCGCGTCCGTGTGTGTGGCCCTCAGCTGTGGCAAGTCTTGGGCCGATCCTGAGACCTGGACACTTCTGTTTCATTTCTAAACCTGAGCCGCCTGAAAATAAGGAACCTCTTTTGTTGAGGACTATGCTAAAATCAGTTTGGGGAACATTTTCAGGAAAATAGCTCCATAAATTGTGTGTAGATACAAAACTAACAGGCACGTGAAAGATTTGTATTTTGAAAACAAAACCCCAGTGGGATTCTCTCAGCAGAAAACGAAAAGGTCTTCTTAACATTCAGTTGAACTATGAGAGCCATTTTTGCTGTGGCAAGCACTAATGCAGGTACAGCCGCTGCCACGGTCCCAGATTGCAGCGCAGCAAATTAGCATGGTTTTAACTTGCCTGCAAATATCAAGCTGGCGGCTCGTCTTTATGCAGAAAGGGCTGGGGGGGGGGAGGGGGGCCGGCACCTAGCGGCAAAGCACATTATAATTGTTTAAGCAGGCCCCACAAGTCATGCATTTCAATTATTTGTTCAAAGCAGCCTGCAATTAGGAGTTGCAAACAAGGCTTTTGAATGCAAAGTCAGACAATTAAAATGTTTCATGAGAGCATTAGAGAAAGAAGTTCTGAATTAGCACTTTGAATACACAAGACCTCTTTTTTCTCATCTCTAGTCTCTTTCAAACTGGGGAAAAAAAAAAAGAGCGAGTGAAAGGGGAAAGAGGTGTTTTGGACTGTGTTGGAGGTGATTTTGGTGTTTACTTATTTGTATCAAATGCCTGACTAATCCAGGGAAAATTGAACTATCCTTACTGCCCCTCGTACATTTCAATGTCTTGTTACTTGCCGGATCCTGGTCCCAGCATAATGGCCCAGGTGCCAAAACCCCTCTCCTAGGGGGGTCGTAAATCACTTTAAGCATCTCTCCTCCCTCTTCCCTCACCACTCCCCACTCTGTCCTTTGAAGAAGCGGGTCTATTTGAACCAGTGATTTGTGACTTTCCAGTATTTAGGGCACAACCCCGAGCTGGTTGCACCGACACACAGGATGGAAGGAACGAGGGCACTGGACAGTGTGAGGATCAGAGGGGAGAGCCTGTGTGTTCTGGGGTTTCTGGTGAGCAGAAGCGGGCAGCTCTGGGGGAAACATGAAAAATACCCTAACTTGCCTTATGTCTTTGAAGGAGAACCAGCTGTTAAACCACTTCCCCAGTGTACCCCACCCCATCTACACATTCCCTTCCTCAACCCTCAAATACCATACTGATGGTTAAATTTTAGTTTATGATTTATTTTACTTTAGGACATATTTAACTTTTAATCAGAGAGCACAGTTTTAGGAGAGAATGGTACAGCAGACATAGGGAAAAAAGTGAATGTTCCTCTTTCAACATTTTTTCCCTTAAGGTAGATTTCCGAAAAGCATTATTTGTGCAAGGAATCGACCATTAATATGAAGTGATTGCACCGCAAAACACTTTATATTATTATTCAATGTATAAGATTAACCAGGAAAATCCAGACAGTTTAAAGTGAAATTGCCAGCACGTTGGTTAAATGTGTGTACGTGTGTGTGCAAGTACGTGCCCAATTTGAGAGTATGGTGGGGTAGTAGCCTTAATTTATTATTTCTTGACTAGCTGATTATTAAACATCATTTAAATAAGCCTATGTATTCTCCTTTATAAAGAAAAATCTTCTTTAAGAAGTTACGTAGTTCAGTTAGAAGAAAGTTTCTTTTTTTTAAACCAACATGGATATTTTTAATATTTACGTAGTTCTTTTCAAATTACTTTGCCTCCAAGCAATCTTTGAGGATTCAGGGCACTGTTAAGATGCCAGGTATCTGCTAGGCTTGATAAGATTTTATATGATCACTGCATTCTATTCATTGGAAATTCTTATGCTTTTCCATGAGAAATATTTCTATTTTATCAGATGTAAAAATAATTTTTTTTTCAATTATGCCATGACAAACTGAGGATGCTGACATGATAAGGTTTAGAAATCATGTCATTAAAGCTTGAGACCTATACATATAACAAATTACTGCTTTCTTGTTTTAGTAGGCACATTTTAGAATTTCTGGGTTTTTTTTAAAAAACAGGTCTGATACTTTATTTTTTGAAATGCCCGAAGTAATCACCTGAAGCGTTTTAGATTGAATGGATTTTTGGCAATTTGTTTTTGAAAATAGTAAATGCCATTTTTAAAAGGACTTTTATTTTAATGTCAAAATAGCTCCAGATTTTTTACCACAGGCTGTCTCAGGTAATTTACAATAGAAAGAGATGGGGGAGGGGCCAGCTGTGGGGAAGCCCTGCATAAAATCACACTTCCTTGCAACCTGATTCTCCTCCCAAGATGCCCTAAACAGCCTCTGCCTGATAGGAAACTTGAATCTGAAGATGAAACCCCTGAAATCAACAATAGTCAGGTCATATGATAATACTAGACAACAACAAGTAATAAATTATACCCGACTTGATTATTTCTATTATTGTTTCACAGCTTTTGGGTCTGCTGTTTATCTACTCATTACTTTTATGAGTGTTAGTTCTGTAACTTGCACTTTTTCTCCAAAGAGGTAATTCAGTCAGAGAGTGTGCCGATAAACTGTACCAACATCACTGGAGATAAACTCGGCACAACATGAAAACCGGCTTTCACGCCACCTTAATTTGACTCAGGGAGGGAAAAATAGAAAATAAATACCCCAAAAAACATTTGGCCACTGTCTTAAATAGATATTCTTCCTGGGGGTGAATTAAAAAAGAAAAACCACTTGCTTTTTAAGAGAAAAAAAATTTTTTTAATAAGAAAGAGAGAAAAAAGACCTTGCAAGCCCCACTTTCGTAGATCTTGGTTGAAACATGGATCTGACAAGTAAGCTGAAAGATGCGGTGGAAGCCAAGGGGAAGCAACTCCGCTATCCTTGTCTTATTCCCATTTACACTGAACATTTCACTCCCGCCCAGTTCATGATCAAGAGGTAGTGGGAATCTTGCCATTAAAATGCCACCATCTCTGGAACCCAGGGCTGGAAGCCAACCAAACCCTTTGGATATCCCAGTAGGAGGCAGAGAGAAGTTTCTGCTGAAGGACACCAGTACAAATGCCTTTTATGCAAGGAGAGAGACATGGGAATACTTCAAATTATCTACCTTCAAAAGCCAAGTGTTTGAGTCAGTACCCGAGAATAGATTCCTGGGTCTGTGAAATGGAAAAACAAAGGTGTTCAGGGCTGGGGAACTGGACGAAGGCTTTTCCCAGCTGTAGAATTCAAGGATGATGAAAGGGAGACACAACAGAATATAAAACCAATTGTGCACTGGAGGGTGGAAAATACAGATTTGAAAGCTAAGTGTCTGGAACAAGAGAAATATGAGTCACTGGAATTTACAAGATACTATAGGAAACAAAGATAAAGAGATCATGAGGGGAGGAGTAACGCTCCTAGCAAAGTGGCATTTGTTAACTGCAAAATTAGCCGGTGCCACAAACTTCATCAACTCAGGAGAGGGGCGGTAATTATGGAAGACAGTATCAGATAATAACATTCATGGAGTGTCCAATACAAGGACAGAATTGGGTGTTTGGCAATTATGTCAAACGGTAGCACAACTTTTTCTTCCCCATCGAAATGGTAAATCAGAGAAAATTAGTTCTGAAAGGTATTTAGTTTCTAGAAGGGGAGACAGTGCAGCTTAGTTTGCTAGAGGGCAGTAATGATGTTCCAGCCTCAAGGAAACTGCTTTTCTCTGTCCCAAATAGCATGTTTCTCTTATATTAAGGTAAAAAGCACATATGACTTTTGGAACTTTTATTTGTGGATATATTATAAAATGTAATACATGTGAGGAAAAGTACATAAACCCCTGTGTAACCATTACAGTTGTATCCATCCCAGCCACAAATTCCTTCTTCCTCCAGAGGTATTGTCTAAACTTGCGCTGTAACAGTTCTCCTGCTTTTCTTTATACTCTTATTACCTATGTGTAGTCCCTTAGCTGTAGAGTTCAGTGTTGTCTGTTTTGAACTGCATATATAGATGTAGATAGAAATGAAAGCACATTCCAAGTATCTTTTGGGTCTGGATTCTTTTGTTCAACGTTATTTTTTATCGGAGTCATTCACGTTTTTGTATGTCGGTGTAGTTAGTTCATTTCCATTGCCAGATCACATCCCACTGTATGGATGGTTTGTGGCAGGGGCTAATAACGAATTACTGCTCTTGTTTTCTCTTGGGTGCCTCTTCTGCCCTGAGAATATCTGGACTACAGGTCCTCCTTCCAGAGAGGTGTGGACATGGGTTCTGGCCTGGCTCATAGGAACCTCCAACATACGATCCTCCCTGATCCTTCCTCTCTCTCTAGACCGGAGATGATTGTGGGTGACCTTGGAAGCCATGTGTGGAAGATGATAGAGTCTTGAGGTGGAGAAACCCTGGATTCCTAGAACATCATTAGGAGGAAAACTGCCTAAGAAAGCCTCTGAATAGGATCACCCTCATTGGGTTATTATGGGAGGAAGAAGTAAACTTTCAGTGTATAAGGCCCCTGAGACTTCACTGGTTGTTATAACAGCAGAGACCTTAATTAATATAGAATTATTTCTGTTTTGGGCAATTATAAACAACACTGCTGTGAACAGTCTTGAATGCCTATCTTGGTATACATAGTCTGCCCTTCTGCAGGGTCCATAATTGGGAACAGAGTTGCTGGATCAAAGACTGTTCTTATGTCCAATTTTATGAGATAATGCCAAAATAATTCCAAAATGTACGTTCTCATCAGCAGTGTTTCAGAGTTCCTGTGTGCCACATCCTTGGTATGATCAATATTTCTACCTTCTGCCAAACTGAAGAGAATATAGTAGTTTCTCACAAAATTGCATTTCCTTGATAACTGAGATGGCCCATTTTTTCACGTGTTTGTTGGCCATTTGGTTTCCTCTTATCTGAGGTTCCTGTCCTTGTTTCTGTCAGATTTTCTCTGGAGGTGCCCTTTTTCCTGTGATATGTAGGATTTCTTTATATATTCTAGATTCTAGGTCTTCATTGGTTGTATGTGTTGCCAATTATCTTTACCCATTCTATGGCAAAACCTATCTTTTCAGGGTTTTTCAATGCTGCCTTTACTAAATATCATTTTAATATTGTGGAGTTTATGTTTTCCTTTATGGTTAATATTTTTTAGGTGTCTTGATTAAGAAACCCTTCTCTACCTTGAGGTCCTAAATGCATTCTCCTATCTCATAAAATTTTTAACAGGTTTTTTTTTTGTAACTTAGTTTTTAAATCCATTTATAATTATTATCTGTATATTATATGAGATATGAGTCCAGTTTCAATTTTTCCCATATGGATATCCAGTTATTCCAGTATCATTAATTGAAAAGCATGTCCTTTTCCTGCTACTCTGTTTTGCTACCTCTGTCATATATCACATGTTCAAAGGGCCTATTTTGGTGCTTTCTAATTGTTCCAGTGGTCTATTTGTTTTTCTCTGTACCATTTCAACAATATCTTGATTATTATAGCTTTACAGTGTATTAGAGCCTAATATAGCAAGGCATCCCAGGAATTCTTTTTCAAAAATCTTGGATTTTTAAATTTTTTCCTCTGCATATTTTTTGTTTTCTCTCTCTCTCTCCCTCTCTCTCTCTTTTTGCCACACCACATGGCTTGCAGGATCTCAGCACCCCAACCAGGAATTGAACTTGAGCTACCACAGTAAAAGCACTGAGTCCTAATCATTAGGCCACCAGGGAGCTCCCTTAAACCCTTTGCATTTCCATACACATTTTACAGTCTTCTTGACTTATAATAATCTCAATAAATCTCAATAAAACAGGATAATCTATTGAGATTGAATTGCGATATCATTAAATCTGTAAGTAAATTTAGAATTGACACCATTACTGAAGCTTCCAACCCATGAATAGGGCATATTCCTTTAAATATTTAGATCTTCATTGTCTCTCAATTGATTTTTATGTATTGATTTTGTATCTAGAAACTTCCAAATTTTATGTCAATTCTAATAATTTATTAGAATATTTAATTTCTGTAGATTATTGCTGTAGATTAGTTTTTTCCTGTTTACACAGTTGTATTATTCTCAAACAGTGAACTTTATTTCTTCCTTTCTAATCCTTTTAACTTTTCTTCTTGTTTTATTCCCTGGGGCCTCCAGTAATAGGCTTAATAGAAGTGGTCATAACAAGCACCCTCAACTATTTCTGAATCTCAAAGGGAAAAATTTTAATGTCTTACCATTAAATATGACATTTGCTCTAGAATTTTTATAGACATCCTTTATCAGATTAAGGACTTTCCCTCCTAATTCTGGTTTGCTGAGAATTACTGTATCAAATGTTAAGTTTGCAGATTGGTATCAGTTCAGTTCAGTCACTCAGCTGTGTCCGACTCTGCGATCCTGTGAACCGCAGCACGCCAGGCCTCCCTGTCCTTCACCAACTCCCAGAGTTTACCCAAACTCATATCCATCGAGTCGGTGATGCCATCCAACCATCTCAACCTCTGTCGTCCTCTTCTCCTGCCCTCAATCTTTCCCAGCATCAGGGTCTTTTCAAATGAGTCAACTCTTCACATCAGGTGGCCAAGGTATTGGAGTTTCAGCTTCAACATCAGTCCTTCCAGTGAACACTCCGATTGGTATGCTACTGCTACTGCTAAGTCGCTTCAGTCGTGTCCAACTCTGTGCGACCCCATAGACGGCAGCCCACCAGGCTCTCCTGTCCCTGGGATTCTCCAGGCAAGAACATTAGAGTGGGTTGCCATTTCCTTCTCCAATGCATGAAAGTGAAAAGTGAAAGGGAAGTCGCTCAGTCATGTCCGACTCTTTGCGACCCCATGAACTGCAGCCTACCAGGCTCTTCTGTCCATGGGATTTTCCAGGCAAGAGTACTGGAGTGGGGTGCCATTGCCTTCTCTGCAGACTGGTATAAGGCCCACCTAATCATTATACATAATTACCCTTTTCAAACATTGTTGGATTTTTTTCTTACATGTAATTTCTTAAGAATTTTTGCATCAGTGTTTTTATGAGTGAGATTGACCATGATGGAATTCCAGCTGAACTATTTCAAATCCTAAAAGATAATACTGTGAAAGTGCTGCACTCAATATGCCAGCAAATTTGGAAAATTCAGCAGTGGCCACAAGACTGGAAAAGGTGGGTTTTCATTCCAATCCCAAAGAAGAGCAATGTCAAAGAATGTTCAAACTACTGCACAATTGCGTTCATCTCACATGATAGCAAAGTAATGCTTAAAGTTTTCCAAGCGAGGCTTCAACACTACGTGAACTGAGAACTTCCAAATGTTCAAGCTGGATTTAGAAAAGGTAGAGGAAACAGACATCAAATTGCCAACATCCGTGGATCATAGAAAAAGCAAGAGAATTCCAGAAAAACATCTACTTGCTTTATTGACTACACCAAAGCCTTTTACTATGTGGATCACAACAAACTGTGGAAAATTCTTAAAGAGAAGGGAATACAAGACCATCTTACCTGCCTCCTGAGAAACCTGTATGCAGGTCAAGAAGTAACAATTAGAACCAGACATAGAACAACAGACTGGTTCCAAATTGGGAAAGGAGTACATTGAGGTTATATATTGTCACCTTGCTTATTTAACTTATGTGCAGAGTACATCATGCTAAATGCCAGACTGGATGAAGTACAAGCTGGAATCAAGATTGCCAGGAGAAATATCAATAACCTCAGATATGCAGTTGATACCACCCTTACGGCAGAAAGCAAAGCGAGACTAAAGAGCCTCTTGATGAAAGTAAAAGAGGAGAGTGAAAAATCTGGCTTAAAACTCAACATTCAAAAAACTGAGATCATGGCATCTGGTCCCATCAATTCATGGCAAATAGATGGGGAAACAGTGGAAACAGTGACAGACTTTATTTTGGGGGGCTCCAAAATCACTGCAGATGGTGGCTGCAGCCAGGAAATTAAAAGATGGTTGCTCCTTGGAAGAAAAACTATGACAAATCTAGACAGTGTCTTGAAAAGCAGAGACATTACTTTACATTACTTTGCCGACAAAGGTCCATCTAGTCAAAGCTACGGTTTTTCCAGTAGTCATGTATGGATGTGAGAGTTGGACCATAAAGAAAGCCGAGTGCCAAAGAACTGATGATTTTAAACTATGATGTTGGAGAAAACTCTTGAGAGTCCCTTGGACTATAAGGAGATCAAACCAGTCAATCCTAAAGGAAATCAGTCCTGAGTGTTCATTGGAAGGACTGATGTTGAAGCTGAAGCTCCAATACTTTGGCTACCTGATGCGAAGAACTGATTCATTGGTGTAGACCCTGATGCTGGGCAAGACTGAAGGCAGGAGGAGAAGGGGACGACAGAGGACGAGATGGTTGGGTGGCATCACTGACTCAATGGACATGAGTTTGAGCAAGCTCCAGGAGTTGGTGATGGACAGGGAAGCCTGACTTACTGCAGTCCGTGGGGTTGCAAAGAGTCAGATATGACTGAGTGCCTGAACTGAACTGACATTTCTTATCTTTGATCCTTGTGAAATATTAAAATCAAAGTTACATTAGTTTCATTTTACACAAGCAGAAAGTAGTTCATAGTATCCTCATTCTCTGTTAATTATCTGAAGAATATGTAGTGGTGTCCTCTTTTTCATCCTTCATATTGCTAATTTGTACCGGTTCTTGCTCTATCTCAATGGTGACACCCGGATTTTATTAGCCTTTTCAAATGACCAACACTTATTTGTTGATATTCTCTACTGTGTATTTCTTTCCTATATCATAAATTATTCCTTATCTTTATTACTTCTTCCTGTTGCTTTCTTTGAATTTATTTTGCTATTCCCTCAACGTTTGTCATTATGGGTCTTATTTAAATTAATGCTTACTTCATAAAAGGAAATAATAGTCACATCATCTACTGTGTCGTGGGTTGAGGAGAGAAGAAATTTTGCCTTCCATGAACTCTCATTAGAAGCTATATGAATGGAAGAATCATGAGTCCAGCATTGAAGATGCTCATTCAAATAAATGAGAATAAATTCAGATGTCATTTATTTCAAGACTTAGAAAGGAATTCAGAAGTCTTTCTACAGCTAGGGGGTTGAATTCTGATAATTGCTATTGGAAGAAAATTTGAAATTAAGTACCTTGCAACTTAAGGGGGAAAATATGACTGGAGAGCCAAGAGAGGAAGCAGATTTATAAAAGCCCACCAAATGGTCAGGTATTGACTAATCTAAAACAGCGGAGACAGCACCTTCAATATAGGTAATCTTAGTGACGTTTTATGTACTTCAACTAGTAATAATGAAATTATATCATTTGTTTCCAGTAACTGTCTCTTATTCTATAGAAAATTTTTTTTTGCAGTTTCAGTAAAAGACATTTAAATTTGTTTTGTATATGTGTGCATGTATATGTGTGTGTATTTATAGATACATATACTAAGCAGCCTTTTTGCCTGGGTCTTATACTTCCCTTAATAGCTGATGCTTTCCTGAATTTATTATTCAGGAATTATTGAGTTCACCTCCAGCAATTGTTCTTAAATTTACTGCTCCATCGATAGTTATTGGAGTGCATTTATAAGGCCTTAGTTTGTTATTTCATTCATTCCTTCCTTCTTCCCACAAACATCCATTGAATGTCTACTGTTTACTGTGTAGGCACTGTTCAAGGGGCTAAGGCTACAGCAATGAACAAACAGAAAAATTTCAGCTGTAGTGGGAGTAAGTCTAGTGGGAATAAGCAGACAATACCCAGATAAATAGATACTATATAAACTTTCCTGGTGGCTCAGATGATAAAGAATCTGCCTGTAGTGTGGGAGACCCGAGTTTGATCCCTAGGTCAGGAAAATCCCCTGAAGAAGGGAATGGCTGCCCACTCCAGTATTCTTGCCTGGAGAATCCCATAGATTTAGGAGCCTGGTGGGCTGCAGTCCATGGAGTTGCAAAGAGTCGGACATGACTTAGTGACTAACACAAACATCAGATGGTGGTGAGTGCTGCAGAGAAATGTAAATCAGGTAAAGGGGGGAGGGGGTGCCAGAGAGTGGAAAATGGAGCTAAGGGAAGCTGGCAGTTTAGATGGTAATTGGGAAGACATCACTGGCAAAGACTTAGGGAGGAGCACATAAATATGGAGAGTCTGAGCAAAGAACATTCCATATGGAGGGCAAAAGTACAAATGCCAAGTGATGGTACTTGTAGACCATGATAATAAGGCTTTTAGTCCAAGGATAATGGGGAGCTAGGGGAAGATTATAAGCAGGATAGTGAGATGATATGACATGTTTAAAAGCATTACTCTGGCTACTGTGTTGAGGGCAGGTCTAGGAGGACCATGATGGAAGCAGGGAGACCAGTAAGGAGACTGGTGAGATACAATTCAATTCTAGATCTTTGTCTTAAAGACAGGACAGGATTTGTTGATGGATCAGATGAGGAATGTGAAACAAAATATGAGGTCACAGATTGCTCTACAATTTTTTGGAATAAACAGTTAGAAGGAAAAGTTGATATTAAGTAGAAGCAATAATTCTCTTGCAGACTTAACTGAAAGAAAATAATCCGATTATATTGAATGTGCAAATAAAGACAAAACAGGAAGAAGATACTTATATCCCCTCTATAGGAATAAATGCATTACCAGTACTTGTGAGGCAGAATTAAAAATTGACCTATATACTATATTATCTGTGTTATAAGGATTAATGTTTAATCATTTCTATATTGAATCTCTCCCCTACTATTGGAACCAAAATGTCACATTCAGCCTGTATTTTTAAAATGTAATAAATCTTTAAATAAAATAACTATATTGATACAAATTTTAAAATTAAGTTGATATTATTAGGTATGGGGGCAGCTGCAGAAAAAGTAGATTTGGAAGAGTGGATCAGAACCTTGGTCTTAGATATGCTAATAAATAAGCATATGAAGCAACCAAGTGAGGTAACTAGACCATTGAATTCATATTAAGATTCAAGGTAGGACATCCATTTTGGAAACTCTGAGCTTACAGATGTTTTGTACAGCTTTGCCATAAAGATATCTTTTCCTCCTCCATCCCTGACTTTATCTCACAACTTTTTCCCCAGATTCCTACCTTCCCTCTTTTTCTAATGATCCCAAATAAGAACAACTTTTTTCCTTCAGAAATGTAATTGTCCTGGTGTAGCTAATGGTTGAGAAAGAGTTCAAATATTCATGCTAAAATATGAATGCCCTAAAAACCATATATAAATTCTCCATCAAAATCAAAGTATAAGTTTAAAGTGAGACATGGCAAGACAAATATGTAAATATTAATAGTCTCCCAATCCATTACAAACAAGTCTGTCACATATGGAGCAAGAATGAAAAACTCTAAATCCTTGGGCTCCTTTGGTGCCATCTCTCTAATTTCAACTTAATTTCACTTCCTGCTCACCTAAATGTTGGTTTTCCATTCTGCTTCAAGAAGAGTCTTCATCATCTGTCATCTGTGTTGTTGGCGGTTTTTATACAAGTTTTGCTTTCAGTGGCGTCTGGTGGCTGATGCTACATGCTTCAACTGTGGAGCCAAAGAAGTCTTTGATTCTTCTCCCCACTATTTATACAGTAAAAACTGCTTCTCACACCTGTTACTCTTAACTCTCAATGGATAAACATATTCAGAGAAAACATGTCCTTGTCACTCTCTCTCTTCCCTGATATTGGCTGAATCAGAAAAGTCAGAGGAAAAGTCAAAATGTTGGACTTTTTCTCTGTATCCAAAGATGAAAATATCCTTGGAAGCAGGTTGACCCTCACTCTTAAGTGGTATGGAGGACTACATTATTAATATAGTTGTAAGGAGAAGGTCTTTCTTTCCTGGTATTCAACATCCCGCAAAACTTAGTTAGCATCACAGTGTGCCTTCTAAGTGTTACCTGTGATGTGCTGAAGTGGCAGTGGAAGGTGTGTGAAATTAAATTGTTGTTGTTTAGTCACTCAGTCATGTCCGACTCTTTGGGACCCTCAAGGCTCCTCTGTCTATGGAAATCTCTAGGCAAGAGATAACCAGTCCAGTATACCACAGAATATATCGTGCAAATATATTGCATGGAAATATGCATTATGTTGTAACGCACCTGCACCAATGTAGTACTGCTTATCTGCTTGGGGTTTCCCTCTTATCTTTGCTAGACTAAATCGTGCCACTCTCCACGTGTCAGGTTAAATATCATACTTTTCCTGATGCAATGTGTTGCCATGTGTTCCTGTGTTATTACTTTGTACTAGTCATCTTGCAGGCAATTACTTGTTTAAGGTCCATTTCAGACGTTTAGCTCCATCAGGCAAGAGCTATCTGTATCTTGTTCATTGCTGTATCTCCAGGATTAAGGCAGTGGCTGGCATATAGTAGGAGCTCAAGAAACATTTTTTTTTAATTGAATTGAGAACTGTAAGGGGTTTTGTGGGGTTGTATAAAGGAGTAATTTGAGACCAGAGAAAAGATTGTAGAAAAGATAATGAAGAACCTTTTTTTTTTTGCTCTAAAGAGTTTGGACCTTAGGTAGCAGAGAATGGTGAGCCGTTGAAGGTTTTAAGCAAGGGATATAATTAGATTACAGTTTAGAAAGTTCATTCGGTTACTCTAGTATAGTGTATTATGAGATGTGTGGGCCCATGGGTTGGGGAAACAGACATGCTAGAGTTCATTTAGGAAAATCTGACTAAAGACCAGATAAGGAATCATTAAGACCTAAACCAGGACAGTAACAGTAGGGTTGGTCAAGATGTCTGAGAGTTAGAATTAATGACATAAAGTGAATAGTAGAGATGAGAAGGAAGAAAGAAGAAGAGTCTGTGCTGACTTCAAAGTTTTTAGTTTGTATCGTGATTGGTTGGGGAGGGGTAATTCATTGTAATGAAAAGATGAGCTTTATCCATTCATCTGTCAATAAACTGTAATGGAAAAGAATATGAAAAAGAAAATGTATATGTATAACTGAGGCACTTTGCTGCACAGCAGAAATTAACACAGTATTGTAGATAAACTATATTTAAATAAAATTTTAAAAAAGGAAAAAAAGATGAGCTTTGGCATCAGACAGCTAGGATGTGACATCACATGACAGTAACCCTAGTTTCCCCACCTATGAAATGAAATTTTAATATCTACCTTTTGGGATTGGTGTGGTATGAAATGGCTGGCACTGAGCTGGGACAACACTTAAGTTCAGTGGTCCCCAACTGTTTTGGCTCCAGGGACCAATTTCGTGGAAGATAATTTTTGCTTGAACTAGGTGGGGAGGGGGGTTGAGATGATTCAAGTATGGTACGGTTATTGTGCACTTTATTTCTATGATTACTGCATCAGCTCCACCTCACAGCATTAGATCCTGGAGGTTGGGGACCCCTCCTTAAGTTAATCCATTTATACCCACCCCCCATATTACCAGGCTCTGGCTAAAAGAGTATAAGTAGATTCAGTGGGGGAAGAGAGAATTTGGTTTTGCAAACATTAAGTTTTAGATCTCTTTGCAGTAGTTACATTTTGAATGTACAATCAGAGATGTTAAAACTGAAACTAGATCCTACAACGTTATAAGCTTCTATAGCTCTTGGTTTCAAAGATTCTTCTTTGAGAAGTCATGCATTTCCCCCCCCCCCCCCCCGCCACATCATAGACTTTTGGAACCTGTTTTGAACGGAACTGGTTGGCACAGGTCTGCCTGTGGAATATTTGAATGAGCAAAGGCTTTGTGATCAGACCTGGTAGACAGCGAACGTCTAAATCTGACTCCGATTCCTTACTGAAGAATTTGGATGGAGCTGAGGCTTATCACTTAGTATGTGCGAGCATGAAATAACTTGTGATAGGATCCCACCAGCATGCTTGGACTGCACAGTCACTCAGTAAATGTCGATTTCTTTCCCTTACAGTCCTAAATCACAACATAAAAAAATTTTTAATGTGAAGAACAACATAAACTCCCACACTCTGACCTACAGTCAGTACGCACCTTCTTTCAGCTGAATTTCTACTTTCTACAACTATACTACTCTCCAAAGATAGTTTATAATAATGAGTTAACAATAACAATGAAGGAGATGGAATTCAAGGCCAACTCACTAACTTTGGAGGCAAATTAGATTACTAAAATAAAAAGACATATTAGAATTCAAATTCAGTATGAAGAATTAAAATGGAAGGCGTAACTCACTTATCTCTAGATTGCTCAGAGAATTGCTTCTCACAGTGCCTCACGCCCCTCAAGCACTTTGTACAGTAAAGATGAGAGGGCTCTCTGTGTTAGTTTTGCTTCATGTTTTGTGTGGTGACAGCATACCTAATATATCCTCATCACAAGGATGCATCCACAGTTTTCCCAGAGGAAGAGAATGTCTTTTTTAAAATTGAGGTATAGTTGATTTCCAACGTTGTGTTAATTACTGCTGTACAGCCAAGTGATTCAATTATATACATACATATATACATTCTGTTTCGTATTCTTTTCCATTATGGTTTATTGCAGGATATTTTCTACAGTTCCCTTTGCTGAACCATTAGACCTTGTTGTTTATCCATCCTATATATGCAAGACTGCAAGAATGTCTTTTTTAAACCTCAAGTCCTTTAATAAAGTTGTAAATTAAATCACCAGTTCCCATTCTCATTCACAGTAACAAAGGGGTTAACTGTTTATCTACAAACTTATTCAAGGCTTAAATTCCTGTTATAAAAGTCACCTTAAACAATAAATGCTGCTCAATGATGCCATTATTTTTTTAAGAAACAAAAGATAAAGGACATTTAATCCTGAGAACTCTAGAATTTTCACTGGAGTCTCATTGAAGCAAAAATTTGGCTCATATCACCAATAATTGAAGTTTTGGTGAGAATTAAAGTTCTTTCCCTTCAGAGGAGGAATTTCAGGCAGAATTAGGCATTCTCTCTATAAATTAGTCTAATTCCAGAGTCTGTGCTCTTTCTAATGTGTCACATGTTAAAACTGTTTAAACATGTTCTCTTTTTAAAAGATTTCAAAAGTCTACGTGTGTATGTGTGCACGCATCTGCATGTGTGTGAGAAGGTATGTCAGGCCAGTATATCAACATAGTCCTTTTTAAGAACAGATTAAATTCAATAACTTTGAGGAAAATGAACAGCGTTTTACAAAAGATTGAATTAAGGTAAAAAAAAAAAACCCTAAGATTACAATTTCTGTGAAAAGACATCCTTGGTTTGAAATGGGATAAATGGACTAATTTTCTCACTCTTTTAGTAACATAATGTTGCAGTTGCCATTTCACACACTGACAAGGTCCTGACTGAGAAGAAGACATGGGATGGTAAAAGATTGTCTACAACTGCAGCTGGTAGTTTTATTACAGCAATTTTGGAAGAGGTATCAGGAATGGCTGATATTATTTGACTTTATTTGTGATGATAAGGAGCTGAGTAACTTTGGTAGTAAACAGAAAAGTCACTATATGATATACCAACATGCTCTCACTTCTTATATATCATTATAATTTACTTTCTTTATAACTAGGGTGACTGCTATCTGGTTGGCTAGGGCCTTGCCTGGGTTTATCACTGAAAGTTTTCCTCAGTCCCAGCAAGTAAAGACAATCAGTTACCCTATTTATAACCCTAGATACAAAGTAGTCAGCATCTCTCAAACAGCAATTTAGAATATTATCTAAAATCTCTTTTCTGCAAAGGATAGGATGAGGTGCAATTGTTGTTTTTTGGGGGGTGTGGGGTGGGGGGCAGGGGCAAAGTTACTAAAGTATTTGAACTTGGGAGTTTATAACAAAATACATGACTCAGATTTTCTAACCTAAGTGTTTCTGAATTTGAATCCAGGACATTGCTATAGTATCTGCCCCTACATAACTCTCCCTCCGAAACCCTCTTGTTTTTATGATCTCATTTTCTCATGAAGTATAGCCCAGGATATAAACAAAGCCACCAAGATGGGCAGATTCTTGAACCACTTTGTTCCTGGAATGAGAAAACCAGTGTCAGAGGCAGTTAGTCTTAAATTCTCTGCAAAACTCGCCACATCTTGTCAAACCCGAGACCTCTGAAAGCAACAAGCTTAATCTGGGCACTAAGGAGACTTCCTCCTTTGGCAACGAAGTCACCCTTGCTGATGAATTCCAGTTCCTTAAATTAAGACTCACATCTCACCTATGTTTGCTTACAGTCCCAGCAGCAATTCTTTCCATGATTCCAAGTCACTCTGCTGTGGAGGAGCAAGTGAGTCCCTCCTGATAGGCACTCTGTTCAAAGTTGCCGCCAGCCTGAGTCACAGAGGTTTATGGTCCGGCATTGCTGGCTGACCCTGTTCTTCCCAGCTGTTGAAGCAGCACTCGGGGCAAAAGGTGACTAGGTCACTCCTACTCCACCTGCTTATGTTGTTGTTTCTTTCAAATCCTCTTAAATGGACTTTTAAGTGTGAACTTTGCAACCATGTCCTGGCCAAAGGACAACCTCAGAGGCAGCTGCAGCCTGTTCAAAGAGATGGGCTGGGTGGGAATTCAGACTCCCCGATTTCTGTTCACCAGCTCTCACTAATCTGACAGCCCAGCAATGAGTGCCAGTGTAACATGTGGACCTGCAAGTGCATTCATTTTCCCAAAGGCTGTGGAGGCTGGCAGTGGGAACCACTGCTGTTTGAATTTCTCCCATCCATGGATAAATTGGGAATTCAGAACTTTCTCGCTGCCTTCTACTTAAAATGCTAAAGCTGGGATGGACTTCAAAAGTCAGCTAGCCAGAATCACAGCAACTACCTTTAAGACCAACTGGTTGCAGTAGTGGTCTGTTGCTGTTCAGTCACTAAGTTGTGTCCGACTCTGTGACCCCATGGATCGCAGCACACCAGGTTCCCCTGTCCTCCACTATCCTGGAGTTTGCTAAAATTCATTGAGTCTGTGATGCTATCTAACCATCTCATCCTCTGCTGCCCCCTTCTCCTTTTGCCTTTGATCTTTCCTAGCATCAGAGTCTTTTCCAGTGAGTCAGCTGTTCACATCAGGTGGCCATAATATTGGAGCTTCAAGCTCAGCATTAATATTTCCAATGAATATTCAGGGTTGATTTCCTTTAGGATTGGCTGGTTTGATCTCCTTACAGTCCAAGGGACTCTCAAAAGTCTTCAACACCACAGTTTGAAAGCATTCATTCTTTGGCACTCAGCCTTCTTTACGGTCCAACTCTCACATCTGGACATGACTAGTGGAAAAACCATAGCTTTGACTGTACAGACCTTTGTTGGCAAAGTGATGTCTCTGATTTTTAATACCTTGCCTAGGTTTATCATAGCTTTTCTTCCAAGGAGCAAGCATCTTTTAATTTCATGGCTGCAGTCACCATCTGCAGTGGTCTATCGCTGTATCACAAATTGCCCCTTTTATAGTGGAAACTGAGATGTGTGGTACCTGCAAACGAGGACAGTGGAGCTAGTCTGTCTGGGTTCAATTCCTGGCTCTCACACTTATTAGCTGTGTGACCTGCTACTTAAACTTCTCTTTGTGCCTCAGCTTTTCCATCTGTAAAATGGGGATAATAATAGTACCTAACCTCAGAGTGTTATTTTGGAAGACCAAATGAGGTCAATATCTGTAAAGCACTGGAATAGTGCCTGACGATAAAGAGCTACATACCTCTTAGCTGATATCACTATTATTAGTTATAAACCTATTAGCCCATCAAATAGCTTGATAGCAGCCTCAGCTCTTGGGATAACATTCATAAAATATGCCATTGTTGATCATTGTTGCTGTGATGGACTGTTGTGGCCCCCCAAAATTCATATGTTGAAATTCTAACCCCACTGTGATGGTATCAGGAGATGAGGCCTTTGAAAGATGATTAGGTCATATGGGTGAGCCCTTGTGAATGGGATTAGTGCCCCTATAAAAGGAACTCCAGAGAGCTCTTCAGTGTCCCTGCCTAGTGATGATACAGTGAAGAGTCAGCAGCCTGCAGCCCAGAACAGGGCTCTTACCAGAACCTCACCATGCTGGCACCCTGAGCTTGGATTTCCAGCCCCTAGAACTGTGAGTAATAAATTCTTGTTCTTTTCTTTAAAATATTTTAATTTATTTAAATTTATTTTTCAGCTGCACAGCACAGCTTGTAGGATTTTTAGTTTCCTGACCAGGGACCAGGAATTGAACCTGGACCCTAGACAGTGAAAGCAAGGATCCCTAACCACTGGACCAGCAGGGAATCCCCTAAATTCCTGTCCTTTATAAGCCACTGCGTCTTTGGTACAGCAGTTTGTTACAGCAGCCTGAACAGACTAAGACAGTTGTCAGTATTTGGTCTGTTGACTATGGGCCCGGTTATAAACAAACATTTTACATATATGATCTCATTTAAACTTCTTTTTAGCCAAGAGGAAACTGAGGCTCAGTTAAATATGGTGCTCAATTTCACCAGAGCTGAGTTTCACGTCTGGTGTAATCTTGGATAGGAGTTAATGCCCTAATGGGTAGATGCTTTAAAAGATATTAAGATGGGGGTGAATTTAAGTTGCATGAGGGATGAATGTGAATTTTTGAGGACTAACATGGTTGAATAATAGTCCCTTAAAGTTATCAGGTACTAATCCCAGAAAACTGTGAATAAAACCTTATGTGGTAAAAAACAAAACAAAAAACCATTGCAAGTGTGATTAAATTAAGGCTCTTGCAATCAGGAGATTATTTTAAATCATCTTAAGTGGACCATAAATGCAATCCTGTGTATCTTTATAAGAGAGAGGTTTGCAGAGGGAGATTTGCCTGTAGGAAAAGAGAAGGCAATGTGATAACAAGGAAGCCCAGAATGACAGCAGCCAGAAGCTGGAAGGAGCAAGGAGTGGATTCTTCTTATGAGCCTCTCAAGAGAGTATAACCCTGCTACCACCTTAACTTCTACCCAGGGATATTGGTTTCAGACTCCTGGCCTCCAGAAGTATGAGAGAAGGGATATGTGTTTTAAGTCACCAAGTTTGTGGCAATTTGTTATAGCAGCTTCAAGACACATACAAATTGTAGTTAACATTTCTATCTCTGCCTTTTTGATACAATACCAAGGATGTGGATATTTAATAAAGCTTCCTACATCTGCATAACCACAATGGTGTGATCACTCACCTAGAGCCAGATGCTCATCTAGATCACTCACCTAGAGCCATCCAGATAACCACAATGGTGTGATCACTCACCTATAACCAGACATCCTAGAATGCAAAGTCAAGTGGGCCTTAGGAAGCATCACTACAAACAAAGCTAGTGAAGGTGATGAAATTCCAGCTGAGCTATTTCAAATCCTAAAAGATGATGCTGTGAAAGTGCTGCACTCAATATGCCAGCAAATTTGGAAAACTCTGCAGTGGCCACAGGACTGGAAAAGGTCGATTTTCATTCCAATCCCAAAGAAAGGCAGTGCCAAAGAACGTTCAAACCAGCACACAATTTGCACTCATCTCACACACTAGCACTGGCAGCCCACTCCAGAATTCTTGCCTGGAAAATCCCATAGACGGAGGAGCCTGGTAGGCTGCAGTCCATGGGGTCGCTAAGAGTCGGACACGACTGAGTGACTTCACTTTCACTTTTCACTTTCATGCATTGGAGAAGGAAATGGCAACCCACTCCAGTGTTCTTGCCTGGAGAATCCCAGGGACGGGGGAGCCTGATGGGCTGCCGTCTATGGGGTCGCACAGAGTTGGACATGACTGAAGCGACTTAGCAGCAGCAGCCGCACACACTAGCAAAGTAATGCTCAAATTTCTCCAAGCTAGTCTTCAACAATATATGAACTGAGAACTTCACGATGTTCAAGCTGGATTTAGAAAAGGCAGAGGAACCAGAGATCAAATTGCCAGCATCCGTGGATCATAGAAAAAGCAAGAGAATTCCAGAAAAACATCTACTTAAGTGCTTTATTGACTAAGCCAAAACCTTTGACTGTGTGGATCACGACAAACTGTGGAAAATTCTTAAAGAGACAGGAATACCAGACCACCTTACCTGCTCCCTGAGAAATCTGTATGCTAGTCAAGAAGCAACAGTTAGAACCAGACATGGAACAATGGACTGGTTCCAAATTGGGAAAGGAGTATGTCAAGGCTGTATATTGTCACCTTGCTTATTTATGTACTTAGGTAGAGTACATCATGCAAAATGCCAGCACAAGCTGGAATCAAGATTGCAGGAGAAATATCAATAACCTCAGATATGCAGCTGATACCACCCTTATGGCAGAAAGCAAAGAGGAACTAAAGAGCCTCTTGATGGAAGTGAAAGAGGAGAGTGAAAAATCTGGCTTAAAACTCAACATTCAGAAAACTAAGATCATGGTGTTCTGTCTCATTACTTCACGGCAAATAGACGGAGAAATAATGGAAACAGTGACAGACTTTATTTTGGGGGGCTCCAAAATCACAGCACATGGTGGTTGCAGCCAGGAAATTAAAAGACGCTCCTTGAAAAAAAAAAACTAGAACAAACCTAGACAGTTTATTAAAAAGCAGAGGCGTTACTTTGCCAACAAAGGTCCGTCTAGTCAAAGCTATGGTTTTTCCAGTAGTCATGTGTGGATGTGAGAGTTGGACCATGAAGAAAGCCGAATGTGAAAGAACTGATGATTTTGAACTGTGGTGCTGGAGAAGACTCTTGAGAGTCCCTTGGACTGTAAGGAGATCAAACCAGTCAATCCTAAAGGAAATCAGTCCCGAGTGTTCATTGGAAGGACTGATGTTGAATCTGAAGCTCCAATACTTGGGCCACCTGATGCAAAAAACTGATTCATTGGAGAAGACCCTGATGCTGGGCAAGACTGAAGGCAGGAGGAGAAGGGGACGACAGAGGATGAGGTGGTTGGATGGCATCACTGACTCAATGGACATGAGTTTGAGCAAACTCCAGGAGCTGGTGAAGGACAGGGAGGCCTGGAGTGCTGCAGTCCATGGGGTTGCAAAGAGTAGGACATGACTGAGCGACTGAACTGAACTGAACATCTGCATAGTTGTACTTAAATGAGGGACAAATGTTTCATGCTATGAGTAGTGGTTCTCAAACTTTGCTGAACCCTGGAATCAACTGGTGAGACTCATTCCCCAACACCCAGCCACAACCCAGACCAATTACATCAGAATCTCTGGAAGTGGGACCCAGGCATTAATAAATTTTTTTAAATTAGTTTTATTTATTTGGCTGTGCCGAGTCCTGGTTGCAGTGCTGTGGATCTTTGATCTTTGTTGCAGCATGCAGATCTTTAGTTACAGCATGTGGGATCTAGTTGTCTGACCAGGGAACAAACCTGGGCACCCTGCATTGGGAACAGGGAGTCTTAGCCACTGGATCACCAGGGAAGTCCCCAGGCAGTAGTATTTTTAAAGTTCCCAAATGTTTCTAAAGTGCAGCAATGTTTGGGAACCACTGACTTAGACAGAAGGCAAAAACATCTGTGTTTGTGATTGGACCTTTGCCTGTGGTTCTGAGTGTGAATTTCCAGCTGCTGCTAAGTGTCTTTACCTGGTTGCCAGGTACCTCCAACTAACTGTATCTTCCTTTCTTTCTGCAAACTTGTTCCCTGTCTTGTGTATCCAGTGTAGGCACTGGAACCACCAGCTTCTTTGTCATCTTTATGCTAAGTGGCTCCTCACTCTCTGCTTCCCACCCCAACCCACCCCACCCTCGATAGACACCCCTCCCATCTGAGGTCCTTGAGGGGCCTTGGGATGGGATGGAGGGGACAAGTGGACTCAAAGTTGAAGCCTTCCCCACCCATCACACTAGAGCTTCTGCTTAAAAAAAAAAATACACGATTGTAAAGAGTGCTACAGTGAACATTGCTGTGTATATGTCATTTTGAATTACAGTTTTCTCAGGATATATGCCCAGTAGTGGGATTGCTGGGTCATATGGTAGGTACTGTTTTTAGTTTTTAAGGAACCTCCATACTGTTCTCCATAGTGGCTGTCTCAATTTACAACTTGGCGACTAAGCAACAGCAACAGTGTAGGAGGATTCCCTTTTCTCCACACCCTCCTTCTCATCTATTGTTTGTTGATTTTTTGATTCAGTTCAGTTCAGTTGCTCAGTCGTGTCCAACTCCTTGTGATCCCATGGACCACAGCACGCACTCCCTGTCCATCACTAACTCCCAGAGTTTACCCAAACTCATGTCCATTGAGTCGGTGATGCAATCCAACCATCTCATCTTCTGTTGTCCCCTTCTCCTCCTGCCTTTAATCTTTCCCAGTGTCAGGGTCTTTTCAAATGAGTCAGCTCTTCCCATCAGGTGGCCGAAGTATTGGGGTTTCAGCTTCAACATCAGTCCTTACAATGAACACTCAGGACTGATCTCCTTTAGGATGGACTGATTGGATCTCCTTGCAGTCCAAGGGACTCTCAAGAGTCTTCTCCAACACCACAGTTCAAAAGCATCAGTTCTTTGGTGCTCAGCTTTCTTTATAGTCCAACTCTCACATCCATACATGACTACTGGAAAAACAATAGCCTTGACTAGACGGACCTTTGTTGGTAAAGTAATGTCTCTGCTTTTTAATATGCTGTCTAGGTTGGTCATAACTTCCTTCCAAGGAGTAAGCGGCTTTTAATTTCATGGCTGCAATCACCATCTGCTATGATTTTGGAGCCCCCCAAAATAAAGTCTGTCACTGTTTCCACTGTTTCCCCACCTATTTCCCATGAAGTGATGGGACCGAATGCCATGATCTTAGTTTTCTGAATGTTGGGGTTTAAGCCAACTTTTTCACTCTCCTCTTTCACTTTCATCAAGAGGCTCTTTAGTTCTTCTTCACTGTCTGCCATAAGGGTGGTGTCATCTGCATATATGAGGTTATTGATATTTCTCCCGGAAATCTTGATTCCAGCTTGTGCTTCATCCAGCCCAGCGTTTTTCATGATGTACTCTGCATGTATGTTAAATAAGCAGGGTGACAATATACACCCTTGACATACTCCTTTTCCTATTTGGAACCAGTCTGCTGTTCCATGTCCAGTTCTAACTGTTGCTTCCTGACCTGCATACAGATTTCTCAAGAGGCAGGTCTGGTGGTCAAGTATTCCCATCTCTTTCAGAATTTTCCAGTTTATTGTGATACACACAGTCAAAGGCTTTGGCATAGTCAATAAAGCAGAAATAGATGTTTTTCTGGCACTCTCTTGCTTTTTTGATGATCTAGTGGATGTTGGCAATTTGATCTCTGGTTTCTCTGCCTTTTATAGTCATTCTAACCAGTATGAAGTGATACCTTGTTATCATTTTGATTTGCATTTCTCAGATAATTAGTGATGTTGAGCATCTTTTCATGTGCCTCTTGACCATTTGTATGTCTTCTTTGGAGAGTTGTCTATTTAGGTCTTCCGTTCATTTTTTTATTGGGTTCTTTGTTTTTTGATATTGAGCTATTTGTCTAGCATGTGTAAAATAGATAGCTAATGGGAAGCTGCTGTATAACACAGGGGGCTTAGCTTGGTGCTCTGTGATGACATAGAGGAGTGGCATGAAGATGGGGGTGGAAGGGAGTTTTAAGAGGAAGGGGGTATATGTGTACATACAGCTGATTCACTTCATTTAACAGCAGAAACTAACACAACATTGTAAAGCAATTATGCACCAATTTAAAAAAAACACCTGATTGTACTTCCCTGGTGGTCCAGTGGTTAGGAGTCTGCCTGACAATGGAGAGGACACAGGTTTGATCCCCGGTCTGGGAAGATTCCATGTGCCTCAGGGAAACTTAGCCCATGTGCCACAACTACTAAGCCCACCCGCTCTAGAGCCTGTGCTCTGCAGCTAGAGAAGCCACCACAATGAGAAGCCTGAACACTGCGAACTAGAGAGTAATTCCCGCTCACTGCAACCAGAGAAAGCATGCGTGCACCAACAAAGACCTAGCACAGCCAAGAATAAATAAACAATAAAAAATTTTTAAAACCTGATTAAAGTTCTATGAAACCTAGCATTTGGAAAATGAGTTCTACTGCTTAAAAAATGGAAAGAGAAGTGAAAATAGCATAGCTACTGTATTACACACTCTGTGTCTCAAACAGAAGACACATATTTTCATGGAAGGTAGAGTATAAGGAGTTGCTTGGAATGGTAAAGCTGATAGCTTACTGTGTCTGGCCGGACACTGCCAGAGAAGCCATAGTTGGAGGCCCAGACACTAAAGAGAGAGCTTTAAGAAGCCAAGAGGAGATGGCAGGCCATATCTTCAAAGCCAGAAGCTACTCCTCTCTGCACAACTAGAAGATAATCCTTTCTTTTCACATGTGAGTAAACCAAAGTTCAGACAGATTGAGACCCTTGTCCAAGATCACAGAGTTTATAAATCGTGGCCTCTAGATTTGTATCTAGATCTTGCTCATCCCAAGGCCCTCTGGCTTAAATTCCTAGTTTACTCTTTCTGTTTTCATCTTACCCAGTGTTTCTCAAACTTTGGTGTAAGAATCACCTGGACTGTCTGTTAAAGATTTGAATTCCTAGGCCTACCCACTGGGAGTTGATACAACAGTAGCTTTAGAGTGGGGCCCAGGCACCTGTGATTTTTTAGAGCAAGCATCCCAAATGATGCTCAAGCAAGAAGGATGCTAACCACACTCTGAAAAACCTGGCCTACATTTTTAGCAGGATTTGTGCCTAGGTAGGCACAAAACCTGTTGAAACAATTGGAGACAATGAACAGCTTACCACCAGGAACCCCCATAACCCCTACCCCTCCATCATACTTTCCAGAGATTTTTGGGGCTTCTGCCGGCTGCTGAGTTGGAGGACCAGGACTTGGTTGGCATTCTAGCAAGATCCTTATCCAGGGCAACAACCACTGGCCATCCCATGGGAAGTACCCAGTTCCTACCACCCGCCCCCCCCTCCCAAATCCTAAAGATCCCACGTTCTGAAGACAGTGGATGAACAGTTTTTAACATTGTCAGTTCAGTTCAGTTCAGTCGCTCAGTCGTGTCCAACTCTTTGCGACCCCATGAATCGCAGCATGCCAGGCCTCCCTGTCTGTCACCAACTCCCGGAGTTTACCCAAACCCATGTCCATCGAGTCAGTGATACATTGTCAGGAGGAGCCAATTTGGGGACACATTTTGCAAGAGTAGCCAAATGCTGCCACAGTGGCTATCAACTTTGTCCCCTTCACAGTCTGCCTGAAAGAGATCATTAAAAACTCACTTATCTGTTGATCTGGCTCTCAGCTGCAGGATGCCTTCTGCTACCAGACCTCATAATGGCAGCTTTGAAGTCCCATGCAAGTGTGAATTTATTGTTTTGTAAAGACCAGATTCCTGAACAGGTCATAAATTACCTTGTTAGACAAAGGCTCCTGGGGAAACATAACGTGTTGAAATCCTTCAGTGGGTGATTATCCTCACACATTGCTGGCAGAGCAAGTAACTGGCACACAGGCACCAAAACCCAACAGCTGCCAAAGTCCAGAGAACCTACAGCTAGGCTAGGCTTTGAAATCCTAGTTAACCTTTCTCTTAGGTGAGAAAGGTAGGGTAGGGAGAGAATAGTGATTTTAAAAAACTGGCTTCTCATTCCTGATGTTTAGGAGAAGTCTGTTTCAGCAACACCGTGAACTATAGCTAACTGCCATTAAAATGACTTGGTGGCATTATTTTGCTGGATTACAAGATTCCTTTTCAATGTTGGTGCATTCTTTCCTGTGCTCACTCCTTTCCTATCTGTCTAGGTGACCTTCCCAGAGTTATAACTGGCACAATTAGCCTTTAACAGTAGTCAGTGATTGCTCATTATCTGATGATACTTATGGCTGCCTCTCTCCTCTCCAAATCTGTCATGGAATATCAGACTCTGTTGGGAACCTTCTCATCCTCTCTCTCTCCTACAATAGAGTTTTTGCTATTTCTAGCTGGATGACAGGCCTTAAATAGACTCTAACTGCAAACTGAAAATAAAATCAGGTCAAAATCTCGATTGTATTCTTTCTTTTAATGTGACTAGGAAGGTAATATGTGCTCCTTGTAGGGACTTTAGATAACACAGAAAGTACACAATAGGAAAATAAAAGCTATTGCATCAAGCCGAAAGAGCTGTTGCTTACATTTTGGCTTAAAAACAGGCTTATACTTGACATTGGAAAAGGAAATGGCAACCCACTCCAGTATTCTTGCCTGGAGAATCTCACGGACAGAGGAACCTGGCGGGCTACAGTCCATGGGGTCACAAGAGTCAAACACGACTTAGCGACTAAACCATCACCACTATCATACTGCTCATACTGCCTTTCCACACAGCTAGATATCACAGACATTTGCTCATATCATTGAAAATTCATCAGCAACATCTTTTCCAGTGACTGAGTGGACATGCTTCTCAATTTGTTGGCTAGAAGAAAATGCTAGTATTTCTCAAGTACTTACTTGATTAAGGGATGTGAACAATAATTGCCTCCCTCTCCGTGGGTCCAGGGCATTATTCATTTGGTCAACAAATATTTATTGAGCATCTACTATATAACAGATGTTATTCAGGATACTAGGGATCTACCCTGAATAGGATAGACAGAAATCTCTGCCCTGAGAACTCTCTGCCCTGAGAACTCCATGGAGTGTAACAGGGCACACTTTTTAAAAACTGGTGAACTGCCTTTTAAAGCTGAGGATAATGGTTGTATATACCACACTCCCATCCAATAAAGGTCACTGATGTTATATAAAATCCTCAGGAATTAATGTTAGTTACATATAGTAACTGCATTTTTCATTTATACTCTATCATGCAGTTTGGGTACATAGTAAATACTCAGTAAATATTGATCAAATTAATAATTTATGAGTTGGTGTGTCAAACATAATTAAAGTCGGTTTGTTTATCAATAATTGGGACTCCTTCCTGGAATTCAGGAAGGGAAATAAAAGCTAACTGCCATGGTTACTCTTCTCTGCTCAGACATTTGTTTGTGTTGAAGAAGACAAATCTAATCAGGTAGTCTTGTCAGGAGTCCCCTCCAAGCCTGAGTTTTCTTCTTGTGGGAACAGAACGCTACACTCAAGTTCAAGAGACATTCATATCATGGCGCTATAAACGCCCCCTGGAAAGGAAGGAGTCGGGTCAACTCTGCACCGTTCAGACATTCTCTGGTGAGGAGAGAGAATTGGCTTATTAATCTCAGCAGCAAAGGAAACAGTTCTTTGCAGAGAATTGTGTGATTTGGGGAATGCATTAAGGTATGTGCTGTCCCAGAGCAAGACAGAGGCTTGATGTATGTGGTATTCAGAGACTCAGAAACTGGAAAAAGCAGAGATTAGATCAAGTTCTTTTCACCTATTTGATTTGTGTCTGATGCCTACATTTTGACAGATAATTAGCAGGTCATATAGAGTACCTGGAAGGCACTAAAATATTACAATTTATGAGTACCTGGCTCCGGGTGGCAGACTGTACATTAAGAGTCGAAAGTCATCCTGAAGTTGGATTGCCAGATCTCTGACACTTGCAAAAAAATGATCATAGGAAATGTTTGAATTTGCTTTAAGGCAGGACCTAATAAA
The DNA here is from genome assembly GCA_024291935.2 of Okapia johnstoni. Taxonomy (NCBI): domain Eukaryota; kingdom Metazoa; phylum Chordata; class Mammalia; order Artiodactyla; family Giraffidae; genus Okapia; species Okapia johnstoni. The sequence goes on along the minus strand of CM044307.1, from coordinate 48,686,483 downwards.
CACATGCGCATTGTGGGAACTGAAGCAGTAAATCTGTTATTTTTGCTAAGGACTAGCAGACTCTCTGAGAGCAGAATGGGATGTGGGGGAGGGTTTGCTGAATTAAACGGGGTGGGATAAAATATGAAAATGCCAGTGAAAGAAATAGTAATAAATCAGAGCTGGATTTTGGAGAAGAGTGGGTTTTGGCCTCTGGAAGGGTCTAATAGAGCTGGCTAGTGGTTTGATGATCAAGGTTTCCTTTATAGAGGAGAGAGACCCAGTGAGGATTCCTTTCAGGTCAGTCCATGTCAGATTTCCCCTGCCTTTACTGCATTCTTGGGTAGTTAATCATCAGCTTCTATGTAGAAATGGCAAGGAGAGAGGGGCTTACAGTGAGTGAGTCCCAGAATTGGAATTCAGGCCTGGAGCTTGTGCTGCGCACCCTTTACTCAATACCCAGCCATTTGAGGGGGCCAGACACTGGCCGTGGGGGCCCAGTTAAACCCTGAGGCTCTGCCACTTAATTGTACTGACACTTGGGCCACAGGGTTCACCAAGGTTCACCTCTTGGATCAACAAGGAAAGGGAAGTGTTCTCACCTGAATAGAAACCTACAGATAGGTGTTAGGCAAGCAGACTTTCTTCAGATCAGGAGAGTTTTGAAAATTCTATATTTAAACTTGTAGGAATGTGTATTGACTCTAGGCCACCTTGCATCTTTCCACGTGGCTATTTCACATACATCTCACATGCCCCGTGTCGAACGTTGTACACCCAACTGGACTGTCAGTGACGTTCCCACATCCCATTGGACTTCAAGCTCCAGGGTAGTCATTGTATTGACTTTGTGTTGCTTTTTTGGCCGCACTGTGCAGCATACAGGATCTTAGTTCCCCAACAAGGGATGGACCCAAGCCCTATGTAGTGGGAGTGTGGCATCTTAACCACTGAACCACCAGGAAAGTCCTCTGTGTTGGCTTTCTTCATCATAATGCCCTCAGTGCCTGGCAGGGTGGCAGGCATATTACATTCATGAATGAAGGATTGCCTTTTCTATCTCTAGTTTCTCCTTTTTTCCAAGATCTCCACACACAATCACCAGAACTGATTCACCCAACCCTATGCAAACTTAAATATCTTAAATGCATAGTTAAATATCTTAATATCTCGCATACTTAAATGTCTTAAATGGCTCCCATTGCCATTTAATGGGAGGAAATATATGATGCCTCTCCTGATATGAACTCAGCCTACCTTTCTGACCTCAACTTCTATTGCTCCCCTAAACCCTTCTCTGGCTTCAGCTCAATAGAAACAGCCCAGTCTTTCCAGGCAGGCCGTGCCTTCACCCTTCTGTCCTTTCTGTGCTCATCCTTCGGGCTGGAGGCCAGTCAGGGAGGAACAAAAAGATACATTTCCACAGTGCTCCAAAAACTCCCTGAGAGTTTTTCAGTGTGGTTAACATCAAAATCATGTTCCTGTCTATATTTCTCAGAGGAGATGGTCATGCAGGCCAGCTCCTGTATTCTCACATTAACAGATTGTTGGGAAATGTGTCTGTTAAGAGAGAAATATTCATTTATTTGACTAGGGCTGCCAAGGTCACCTTTAAAGATAAATGACATTTTTACTGGTAGGGGGGGAAAAATAACCGACGTACAACTGACTGGCCAGAATCACTATGCTGAAAGATCCATACTTGGGGGCAGATTGCACTGTGCTACCTTTCATCAGGTTTTATGTTCCAAGAAACAATCTTGGAACCAGATGGAGTTCTCTCTCTTTTAAAAAAAAATTTTTTTTTTAATTTATTTACTTATTTGGCTCCCTCAGATCTTCATTGCAGAAGCTTGTGAGATCTTCTTTTGTGGTGAGAGGGCTCTTTTCTCTCTAGTTATGGAACTCAGGCTCTAGAGCACATGGCCTTAGTTGCCCTGCAGTATGTGGGATCTTAGTTCCCTGACCAGTGGTTGAACCCTTGCCCCTGACATTGGAAGGTGGATTCTTAACCACTGAACCACCAGGGGAGTCCCTGGAGTTCTGTCTCTTAAGGAGAGACATATATTGAGGTGACGAGCATAGAACTACAGTAGTAAACAAAAGGGCTGGGAGAGATTCTCCAGGAAGATGAGAGGCCGAAGCTCTAATTCAAATCCTAGTCTTTTGCCGTGTGATCCACCTTGACTCGAGCTCAAGTCCATGGACATTCTTCAGGAATGCCCAGGGCTGCAGAGTTTCTCTTGCCTATGACACCAAACAACCTACCTTCCAATTTCTGGTCCAGCCTCTCCCAGCAACCGAAGAAAAATAGCAGAACAATACTTTCCCTCCCCATGCCACCTACTTCCTCCTTCTCTCCTCTCCTTGCTCCACTCAAGAACTTCTTTCTAGTTTACCAAACCCCTTGGTTGAGCCTCAGGCAGAGCTGTGTCCTTCTTTCCTCATGCAAAGAGTATGTCTTTGCTCACTGCTTTTGTACCCATTGTCTTGCCAGCACGGTGAGAAATTCATTTTGTCCCTGTTTCAACTTAGGGATCCTTCTCCTAAATTCTAAGAAGAGGAATTATGTGGGTCTGTAGCAGAAAACCTGAGCCCCACAAAAAGGTGAAGTTATTAACCATTGGAGTCAGTAGCCAAATTCGGGGGGAATGTTAGGCTCTGTCATCACAGATAGCGTATTTTTCTCAGGTTCCGAGTGACTTGGTCCTGTCTGTGTCTTACCTTGGAAAGTTAATTTTGCCTTTGCCAGTTTCTCAGTGTGGTACATAACCCCTCCTGTAACTGGCCCTTCATCTCTCTTATCTCCCTTGGGCCACTGAATATCAGTGAGAAACGTCTAACGATGACTCCTCTTTTGACGATGCGAGTCCCCATGGGTATCCAGCAGGTGAAGAGGAGGTCATGGCCGCAGCAAACTCACTGTCTAGGCAGTATTTCCCTTTGAAGGTGTGGAAGCCCCAGCTCACCAGCCTGCCTTTGCTTGACAAATGATGGGGATAATGAAAGTGAAGGTGGAGAGAGGAATGGCCAGGACAGTCTGGGCACGTCTCTCATCACCACCTGTTTGGTGAGCCTATGTGGATTCTCTGCCTTTGAAGGGCTGGCAGGCTGGGTGAACTGGGCCTGGGCTGCGAACACCCAAATCCTGAAGCAAAGCAAGGCTGGAAGACAGATGAAGGGAAGGCTTTCAAACAATATTGCTCCCTCTAATTAGTGCAGCCTGAGAGCCCCCTGAGGAGCTTCAGGTGACCCCAGCCCAGCGAGGCTCAGGTATTTCTCAGAACCGACAGGGGCTGGAAACCTTTTCACTTTGCTCAGACTGGTCTGGGAATCTTGAAAGAATCCATTTTCTTTCGACCCACGATGCTTCTGAGTGTGCATGTGGGAGTCGGGGAGGGGTGGAAAATTATCTAAGCCATTCCTTGTCATTGTTATTTTGTTTCTGACATATTCCACACACAGGAAAGTCCACATTCCTAGGCCCTTCTGTTTAAGACTCTGCTGGGACACCCAGGCTGCCCTGCGCATGACCTCTTCTGATCCTGCCCTTAAAGTGTCTGCTTCTCCACCTTTACCCTTGCATCACATGGAGGAGTAATCGTAATAATAATGCTTACTGTGGGCCAAGGTTTTTATCATGCCCAGCGCTTTGGAAGGCAGGAATTATCATCACAATAATACAGAAAAGAAAACGGAGGTGCAGAGGCTGGAAACACTCCAAGGCCCCACAGCAGGTTTCTCAGTCAGGATTGGCACTCAAGCCTGTCTGGCTCTAAGCCGCTACACCATCCTGCCTCCCTTGGGAAAGGGGTGGTTGATATGGTGTGTTGGTACAAAGCAGCCTCCCCAAATCAACTTTGTCTAAAAGACAAAAGTGTCAGGACCTAAACGCATATTTCACAGTGGACCTGTGAAACCCCAGAACTGGCAGACTGGCAGGGATGTGCTGGATCGGAAGTCAGATGGGTCAGATCCTCACTGGACTGTACAATTCCTGACCACAGGAACCTAAGAAAAATCCCTTCACCCTTCTGAGCAGATCTTTTCCTTGCCTGAGAATGGAGCAAATAATACCTGACCGTTCTACTTTTTGAGCTGGTTTTGAAGGAGCTTTGTGGACTGAAAAGCACTTTAGGAATTTAGGGCCTTCTGGAAGAGACATTTTCAAAAAAGAGCTGTGATTACAGGAGTACTTAGGCAAATTTTATTATCTCATGATAGGTTGCTGATGTGCTTTTTAATATGATGGAACCTTCAGAGTCTCACCTCTAGAAACCTAGTCCAAGGACTTCCCTGGCAGTCCAGTGGTTAAGACTTCACCTTCCAGTGCAGGGGGTGTGGGTTGGATCCCTGGTTGGGGAGGTAAGATCCCACAGGCCTCATGACCAAAACACCAAAACATAAAACAGAAACAAGCAAACAAACAAAAAACAGAAACAATATTGTAATAAATTCAATAAAGATTTTAAAAATGGTCCACATCAAAAAGAAAAATCTTAAAAAAAACACAGTCCAATAAGATGCTAGGCTGCTTTATGCCTGAGTTATAACAAACAAATGAACACCAATCCTCTTTACTTGATAAGAAATATAACTTCTTTCAAAGTCTTCTCATGCTGGGTATCCTGGCTCAAGTGCTTCCCAGTCTGGTTAGATAGAAAAAATTTAGTATGACCTTCTTTTGTGTTGTTTATTGGCCAATATGTTTCATGCCTCATTTGCCCTCAAATTCACATTTTTATTCATCGGAGTATTTGCTCCGCTTTGTGTGTGTGTGTGTGTGTGTGTGTGTGTGTGTGTATGCTCCCTGCACAGTCACAGAAAGCCTTTGCACTTTAAACAGTAGCCAGATGATAGGATATTTATTTTCTATTTTGCCAAGCTATATGCTTTCTATAGATGGTTTTGAAACTAAAAAAGCAAAGGAAAAACAAGAATTTTGCTTCAAGTGAGCAGCCTCTGACATGCATAAGATGGCAAGGGTCAGTTTCGACTCTTTTCAGACCTTTTAATTGCATGCAGCCTGAATCAGGGGTGGCCATCCCTGACCTGGAGTCTCAGACCCATTACGTGGCACTCTGATGGGTGCCGTCCGCCAGTCCCCATCCTTCATGTGAGTCTGTAATTCTGTCCTGCCCTCCCAGCAGGCAAGGGAGCTGGAGCCAGGTTGGGTTCCTTGTAATTAATGAACAGCAAGAGCACGTAATTATGAAATTGCCAGGAAGGACTCCCCCCACCTTATGCAAGTGGAGAGTTCTTTCCTTCCTCCTCTTACCAATTCCTGTACCTTCAGTTGCATCTCGTGAGGTTTGGGAATGTTATCATTTTTATTGGGAATCTTTATCATAGACTTCGTTTTTAAACTGTCATGAATAGTTTAAAAATTTAACTTCAGGAATAGATCATTCAGTTAATCACACTCTTCTTTTCTGATTTATTCCTTTATTCCCCACTCCAATTCCACTGCATGCCTTCAGAGGTAACTATGCCAGTGTGTTTATACTGTGTGTGTGTCTGTCTGTCTGTCTTCATGTTCTGTAAATGGCCATGAGCTTTCATCATTGATTTTCCTCTATAGTGACTCTCTTGGGAGTTTTCAGTTCACTTTTGACATGTTTTTGTTCAATGGTGAGTCACATGTGTATATACACAGGTTTGCCATTTTCACCTGGAAATGTGGCCAGAGTTTTTCTGTATCAACGAGTCTTTCACACATACCTCCTGAGAACTCACCCACCTGAATAAAATCTTAAGCCTTGAGAGGCCCTTGCTGTGATTGTCCCTTCAATGAGGAAGATAGGACTGATGCCAGGGTGTGATGGAGTGGAGATGTGGAGGGAACCCAGTGGCAGTAGATGAGACACCTAGGTGTGACACTGGGTCAGTCACTAAGCGTGAGCCATGAACACTTTTTATAAACCACTCAAAGCCTCAGCTTTCTAACCTATAAAATGGACTTAGTACATGCATTATAGCATTGAGTTGAAGTAAAACGAAATAATGTATTGAAAAGTACCCAGTTTAACACCTGGCATATACAAGGTATCCAGTAGGTGTTTGGTTGAGTCAGAACATCTTCCTTTGGAGTGACTGGACATTTCCTGCTGAATTCAGTTACTAATGGAAGAGCCCCTTAGTTGGGAGGACACTAAAATATAAATATGATTCTTGCAAGAGGTTCATTCGATTTGCCTCAAAAGGAAGGTACAGGGAGCAGTCATGGGCCTTTCCAGAGCTAGTTAACAGAGGCAGGTTGTGCAGAAGAAAGCAAAAGCGACATTAAGACATCTATGGCTTTACATACGCGAATGTATGTGTGCTCTCAGTCATCTCCAACTCTGCAACCCCATGAACTGTAGCCTGCTAGTCTCCTCTGACCACTGGATTTTCCAGGCAAGAATACTGAAGCAGGTTGCCATTTTCTACTCCAGAGGATCTTCCCGATCCAGGGATCAAACCCATATCTCCTGTGTCTCCTGCATTGAGAGATTCTTTACCCTGTGCCACCTGGGAAGCCTTTACGTGTGTGTGTGTGTGTGTGTGTGTGTGTGTGTGTGTGTGTGTGTATAGCTTTTCTATTGCTAAACTATGGACCATCTCTGACTGGGAGCTTTCAATCCAAGGCCTAACTATTGATACGAACCTTGGTTTCCTCACTAGTCAGTAAGTGGAGGCATGTCTCAGTGGAGCAGTGTGGTGCTTCACTGTATACGACAGACACAGGACTGCAAGACCACAGCATTCCTAGTCCCTGGTACACCAGTCTCTCTCCTCTTCCACGTGCCCCTTGGTGGAAGGGTGCAGATCTTTGAGGTACCTTCTGCTGCTGGCTTTCAGTGAGTCTGTGGTACTCACATAGAGTAGGAGAACGTTTTCATATTGGTAGGAATGAATGGTGATTTCATGAATCCCCTTCCACATCCCCTTCATGAGAGGGGGAAGACTGATGAAAGGAGACACGGGCTGGTAGAACGGTGCCCAGACCTAACTGCATTCTCTCTGAGCCCAGCTTCATTCTCTGCATTTGAGAGAGAAGCCCCTCCCACACACCATTCTTGAGGGACTGAACTGTGGTGACCTTCACTAAGGCACAGACACAGTGCCTGACTCTTAGTATGAGTTCAGGATACATTTTAAAAGGATGATTGTTTCAGTGGTTATCAGGAGCCCAGTCTGATGGCTTTTTGGAAAATAGCACATACATCTACATGCATCATAGAGGATGTTGGCTTCTCTGCATGACATTGAAAATGGTCTCAGTCTCACTCCCTGCCTTTGACTATGGCCTTGCATGCCTCAGTGCTGAAGGTCTTTGACTTAATGACAGCCCCAGACTTCTAGGGTGGGTGAAAAGTTGCTTGTGTATAAGCTGCAAAAAGAAAAGGGAATGGAATGAGGTTGGGGGAGCTATTTAGAGAGTTAGTTTACCAACTCCCAGAAACCTTTTGGTATGTCTTTGCTAGATCAAATGCAAAATAAAGTTGTTAAATGGAACAGGAAAAGGTCCTCATTGTTTTCATGCTGAAGTCTGTGATATTTACCTTCAGATTTGGATAAACGGAAAGCTATCTCCTCAGCTACTAATTGGGATAGTGCTGGAGGGACAGTGAGCAGCAGCCTTTGACATTTACAGAATTAGACCAGATGCTTTTAGCACATTAAAATCAGACTTTGGATGTATTTTTATGTATGTAAATATCCCTTTCCCCTCTACTTTTGTTCCTTGTATGGATATAGTTGCATTGTGCTCTGAACACAATCACACTGATAAGCAATATTTATTTAAAATTAGGAAATATTTATTTTGTTGTAAATTCATTTCCCTGATATTTTCAGATGTGGTGAAGTTGCATACTCTAATGACAAAGGCAGATCAGGAAGGGGATTTAACCCAGTACACAAGATATAATACATAAGCTAGTTATAAAGTTGGAAAATAAAATAATTATCTGTGAACTTACCATCCAACCCAAGGACTAGAAATTTACCAGTAACTTGCATTTATGTAATCCCCCATCCTCCCATCCCTTTGCCTCTTCCCTGTAATCATTACCTCCTCAATTGAAATATTCATTTGAGTAACACTGTGCTTTCTATTACTACCTTGAAAGGGAAACATCCCACTTGCCAGGGTTTGTAACTCCAGGTACAACTTTCACCTAGGACAAGGGCAGTCATCACGAAAACTTCAGGATCCTCAAGAACCTATCATGGGAGGGGTGGACCTTCTCCTTCTAGTTCATCCATTCTGATACATAATGTTAAGGTAGATCTTTTCACAATTGTGGGGACATATTGGCTTCATGTTGCCTTCCTGGGGTCAGACAGCACCTGAGCATCCCAGCTTAGGTCTTAACATCTCTAAGGGTGACGGATTGAGATGAAATATTCACTAAGCAGCTTTTAGATGGCTTTCTAATTGCTTCTGGCTCGACACTTTGGAAAATTAAAAAATAAAAAGTGTCTATTCAGGTTGACTGTTTCCCTCCTTGCCGAAGGATCATGCTTCTGTCTGACTTCCAGTCCCAGCAGGCTTCTATTGAAAGTGTTCTGGGGCACCTGGGGCCGGAGTTTGCCCTCCTCCTGACTATGGCAGGGACTTCCCAGGGGCCCTCCGTGGACTCTGAGACCTGGGCACTGGTCTCCCCCCGAGCTGTTTTCCTTTAGGGGAATGATGAGGTATGTCATTTAATCATCTTGGGCTGCTAGCCTGGGGTTGTTAAGAAGCAGGTGTTGATCATGGGAGTAATTACTTAGGGCTGCATACCCCATATGATTTACAGTCTGAGATCTAAAGAAAAAAATGCATTCTCACATGTCACATCTCCTTCTTCCTTCCCCCTGCCCCAAATGTGCTGCCTGTAATGAATGCACCGCTAGCACCTCACCTGCCGTGAGGTGTTCTCTGGCTGCCGCTGCTGTGCCATCTCTCTAGAGATGTATGCGTGTCGTAGGCTCTGGGTACTAAATCCACACAAAGGGCCATCCCCGCCCTTCCCCAGCTCTCATTTTATAATGCTCAGTCTGAAATGACCTTTAAAAAGCCAGATAATATTTTATTTACCTTTTTTCTCCCATTTACTGTTAAATGTTAATGAAGGTAAGAGATTCAAATTCCTGCTAATAAAACACTTTAATTGACTCAAGTGTAACCATAACTGTAAATTGGCTACTTTGTACGAAAGACCTTAGTGCTTTCCTGCCCCTGACTCTGCCGGCTGTGCAGTTTTGGAAGTTGGAAGCAAACATTTTCTTTGTTCTCCTGCGGGCCGCACGTGCATCCCGAGGCCCGCTCCTCTAAGACAGGCAGCCAGGAGTGACCGTGCATCTCTCCTCGCAGCAGAATTAACTTCCCTTCACTCCTCCCATGGCCTCTTATTGAAATTCTTCAGAGGGTCCATTTCAAGCACTACCTCCTCCAGGAAGCCCGACAGGATCCCTCCTTCCCGCTCATCTGCCTCCAGATGGTCGCAGCATTTGGAGACTTTGCTTGTGATCCTATTTCCTTTGTCTTCTGTTAGTCACTCCTGCCGCTGTTATCTCCTTACTCAGATTAGAAACGCTAGATGTATCGGTTAAATTACATTATCTGATTTGAGTGAGAGGGAAAAATAATAGATTTCGTTGGCTTTTGCCGTACCAATTCTGTAGGGCATTCTTAAAAATATTCATGAAATGATCTTTGTCTGTATTCCTTAAGTAAAACCACTAAATTTGTAATAACTTTATGCTATAGAGAGTTTCAAAAAAGAAGAAAGTGGCATAATCTATACCTCTGTAATTAAAAAAAAAAAAAAAAAAAGAGGGAGCCTGTATGCGATTTTTTAAATTTTTCTTTATTTCTTTGGCTGTACCAGGTCTTAGTTGCAGCACATGGGATCTTCACTGAGTTATCAGGACCTTGAGCTGCAGTGTGTAGGCTATTAATTGCAGCATATGTGATCTCAGTTCCCTGACCAAGGATTGAACCCATGTCCCCAGCATTGGGAGCATGGAGTCTTAACCACTGGACCACAGGGAAGTCCCCTTTGTGTGACCTTACCCAGGGTGAGATGGGGTGGTTCGAGAAAATGACTGCACCTGGGTTCTCTTTCTCTGACTGCAGGCTTAGCTACTCCAGTGCTCAGTGGACCTCAGATGGGCACTGGCTCTCCCCACATGTTATCTGAACTGTAATGGCAGGTTATCCATCCTTTTCTGATTCCAGAGAGTGGCTGGGTTTGTTTGGTAAAAGGTCAGCTCCTAGACAGCAGCATCTATTACCAGTGAGCGCTGGGCTGCTGGTGGCTTCAGCCACTGACAGTATCACAAAGAACCAGAAAGAGCAAAAAGATTGACAGTGACCATTTAGGTACTGTGTGATCTTGAGTGAGTTATTTCACCTCTCTGTGCTTCAATTTCCCCCTCTGTAAGAAGGGAATCATTTCAAGATCTACTTCCTACAGTTATTTTTACTATTAAGTGATTTAAGCACAAAGGATTTAAGTAGAAAGCTCTTGGAATAATGTCTGGAACACAATAAGTAGTAAATGTTAGCTTTTTATTTTTCCTGGTGGGCATGCAAAAGAATGTAAGAAAGGAACAGAAGTGGTGTGCTCTTTCTCCATTTCATAAAAAGAGTCCTGAACTTTGGAAGAGATATTCCATGCTTGTAACTCATCAACTTCCCTCCCCACTCCCCCTACAATTGCTCCCTGTGAACCCTTCCACTCCAGGCCCATATCAAGAACCACTTCTCCGAGGAAACCTCTCCCGATGCCCCACTTTCTCACTCCCCCCACATTTCTGCAGTGTTTTGACATCCATCATGGGAATTTTTTTTCTAAATAGGGCCTGAAACTGCCTTCTGGTTTCTGGGGGTCTCTTTCCAATCACTTTAACAGTGTGTTTCAACTAGGTTCTCATGAAATATGTCAATTTTAGAGCTAAACAAAGATGTTCTGCTGAGACAGAATAATACCCTTTGAATATTACTCAGCCATAAAAAAGAGTGAAATAATTCCATTTTTAGCAACATGGATGGACCCCTAGGGATTGTCATACTAAGTGAAGTAAGTCACTTAGTATGTGAGAAAGTGAATAACAGAGAAGGGTAAATAATGTATCACTTATATGTGGAATCTAAAAAAAAATAGAGTGGTGTAAATGAACTTATTCACAAAACAGAAACAGACTTACAGACATAGAAAACAAACATGGTTACCAACAAGGAAAGCATGGAGGTAAGGAGTAAATCAGGAGTTTGGGATTAGCAGATACAAACTACTATACATAAAATAGATAAACAACAAGGTCCTGCTGTATAGCACAGGTGACTATACTCAATATCTTGTGAACACTATAATGGAAAAGAACCTGAAAAAAGGTAACATGTGTGTGTACCTGATTCACTTTGGTTTACACCAGAAACTAACACAGCATTGTAAATCAACTATATTTCAATTTAAAAAAAAGATAAAATGTCCAGTACTTAAAAAAAAAAAGAAAAGGAAAATAATATCCTTTGTTCTTCCATTCAGTGGATGGTATTTTCTCAATTTTAGGGTTTCCTCCCATAAATTTTGCTTATTCTGTCAGCACCTACCTCTGCTTAATCATCTATGACTGTGTCCCTCCACCTCCAGCTCACCAAGGGGAATTAACAACTGCTGAATTCTTCTGGGGAACATTAGCAACTATCACTGCTTGGGTTCCACCCCTCACCAATTAAAACAAATTTCTGGGGCTAGGGCCTGGCCATCTGCATAGTTTAAAAAGTTCCCCAGGTGATTCTAATATACAGCTAGGGCTGAGTTCCAGAGATCAGCTACGATGAATTGGCACCCCACTCCAGTACTCTTGCCTGGAAAATCCCATGGACGGAGGATCGTGGTAGGCTGCAGTCCATGGGGTCGCAAAGAGTCGGACACGACTGAGCGACTTCACTTTCTTTCTTTGTAAGAGAAAGTAGATCAAAGAGTAAATGTATAGTAGGTGTTTCCATGGGAAATTTTGGAAATAGATAATCTAGCTTTGTTTCATAGTTTAATAAATTAATATGTGCTCATGGCTCTACATTTACATAGAAAACACAGAACAGTCATATTTGGGGCTTGTTTCATGACTATATTCCTTTGTGCTTTGTTGTTTCATGGCATGCTCTAGAGTTCTACCTCCAGAAATTGCTGTATTTAAGCAAATATGTTAGGTGACCAACACTTAAGACAGCAAAGCTTTTAAAATCATAGACTCCTCTTAATTTTGGCCTCATTACTTTTGTTCACTTGCTGTCGCTGCCGAGGCCTTTGCTTTTACAGCCTGTTTATCAGTGTAGCCTGTTGGCCACAAGAGGGACAAGGGAAAAGAATGGATTAGTATAAACACTTCCCCACTGCTGGGGAAAAGTAGAAAACACCTCTTCCCTCCAAGTTAGGAGGCGCAGCATCCTCTTTACACAGGCAGGATAAACAAACGGCAGTGGCTAGGATCTTTGTCACAAATGATGGTAAGGAAAACTTTTTTTTTTTTTTTACCTACAAAGAAATTTGGAAGTCCAGAATATGCCCCAATTTGAAGCATTATCCAAATCATAAGGTCTCTGCTAAGTTAGTCTACAGGGCTCAACAGTTGTCCTGGGGCTGGACGCACTTGAGTGTGGTCACCGATTCCTAGGTGATGGTTGGGTCTGTTTGGAAGAGACAGGAAAAGTCATTGGCTTATTGAAATAAATGTACATTTAGGGTCTAACTCCTTTTATTAGGAATTTAAGGAAAACTTGATTAGCCCATTCATACTTTTTCATATTTGCAGAGGATTTGTGATAGCTCTAGATGAACACTTCAATACTTGGGGACTCCCCAGGTGGTCCAGTGGTTAAGAATCCACCTTTCAATGCAAGAGTTACAAGTTCAATCCCTGGTCAGAGAACTAAGATCCCACATACCTCAAGGTCAAAAAACAGAACATAAACAACAGAAGCAATATAGTAACAAATTCAATAAAGACTTAAAAAATGGTCCACATCAAAGAAGAAAAAAAATTTTTAAGTCAGTATTTAAACATTTTGTGCCTTCCAATGAGTAAGGATTTATCTGTGGCTTCCAAATAAATGCTTTTATTTCTTAGAAGTGAAATTCCTTCTGTCCAGCACTCAGCATTTGCTCGTTCTTGCTCCAACAAGGAGACAGGCAGCTGATCATTAATCCAAAAATATCTATGGCCTTTACTTAGCCCTCATGTTATAATGCCCATTCATTTTGCTAACCCAGGGCTCAAAATCCTAGCTTTTCATCTCATAAAGCTACGGAAAAGCATGTATGTGTTTTATTGCAGAATCCTGGTAGGGAGAAAGACCTCGACTGGGAGGATAGTGGCAGGTGGTCAACGCAGTTGTCATCACTTGTATGCTTGTTTCTTCAATACCTCACAATTCTTTAGAGCCTGTGTGAGGGAAAACCACCCTCAGCGAGGCGAGGAAGCCGGGCCTGGGAATGCTATTGTGTGGTTTCATCTGCCTTCAATCTCCCCCTTACTACCTGTAGCTTCAACATGACAGGAACAAACCCTATAAAATTAGCTTCGTGGGATGAGGCAGGAAGAAAAATGTCAAGAAGCCAGCCCTTCCCCCTTTCCCTTCTCCATCTGGGTTAATATACTCCCACTTTAGGAGGTCTTAGCCCTCTAGACAAAATGCTCCGGGGCTCTTATTGGTTTAATAAACAGACCAAACTCTTGAGGACAAAAGAAGACAAACGTGGCTGCTGAAAATTATGAGACTTGAGCTCTTAAAAGGCTTGTGGTGAGCTAGGCGAATAAAGCATCCTGAATTGAATAAATTCACTGTGCCCCCACCCACCCTCCTGTCTACACAGCTCTCAGGGCCTGTGTGACCAAGTGTTTATTGTCGGCAGCAACCCCAGGCATGTAGGATTGACCAGCGTCTCGTTAGGAAGATGTTTCACAGGTTTGGTGTCTTTGAGGAGTGATGTGTTTGAGGTTAATGGTTCCTGGACTTTAAGGACTGGAGTTATTTTTTCAAAGGGGTTTTGCCTTCAAATATGGAAAACAGGCCCTTTGTGGCGAGTGTGCTTTTCCTGATACAAAGACTGAATTTGTAAACATCTGTTTATGAAAAGTTGCATTTCTCAACATGATGGCCTGATCTTCCAAACAAATACATAAGTGGATCTTTAGTGCCCATGGAAATCTTTTGCATTTGAATATAAAAATCCATTGAGGGAGGGAGAAAGGAGAGAAAGAAATGGGTAAATAAATACAAAAACTTTTAAGAGCTTCTGGGCTGGTTTCAAGAATGCCCACAAAACAGGTTTTCATGGTTGTATGGGGTGATGTGATCCTATTCAAGTTTCTTTCCCTTCTTTAGAATTTCTGAAGAAGCTGTTGCAAATGGCTTTCGGGGGCTGTCCCTAAAATAGATTTTAGAGATGAAAAAAAATGAGAGAATGCATAGACAATGAGACAAATGATCAGCTCTGATACTGACGCTAAGATTGTAAGATGACCGCTGTGCCTGGCAAGAAATGAATATTCAAGACGCCCCTGCTGGGTGCCTTTTCCTATTTGAACCAACTACTGTTTGGGCCATTATTCACTTGTTACCAAATTAAACACTCTTTGCACACAGCAGAGCAACTTTACGAAGTCGGAGTTTGAAGTGCAAACATCTTTTCTGCTCTAGCCACAGAACCTGTCACAATCTTCATCGGGAACTGAATTAAGTTTAAAATATCATCAGAGGGTGTTGATCTCTCTTGGGCCTGTAGCTGTCCTCTGTACATCCGGCATTTTTCTGTTGACACTGCGTATCACTTAGCAACGGGCCTGAAAGACCCTATATGCATTGATTGCACACCATTGTCTTTAAGGGGTGGAAGTGTTAACTGAATAAGCCCCCTGGGTGACCAGACGGTCATTCCTCTCATGTTGATAATCTGTGTACATCAAAAATATTGTTTAGTCTGTTCTCTGATCTCCTGATTTTCACATCTCTGGCTGAAGGAATACAGTTAGTTCCATACATGATGGAGAACCCAAATCAACTTTCCTGATGTGAAGTGACTAATAAAAGCAGTCTGTCCCTCCTTCTCCTGATAAAGCATTAAATGCATCTGACAGCTAACCACAGGGCAATAATGCCAACTTGCCTCTTTGGTTCTCAGAGGATGCAGAAGTCACAAGACTGCAGTTGCCCCATAAAGAGAAAATATTCTCTTTGGTCTGTGAATAGTTTTGAAATGAACAGCAAGATATGTTATATGGCTGTGAAGATGTTAGGGCTTTCAGTGGATGGTGGGCCCTGACATCATCTGAATGAAAAGGAAATATGGCCTAACCAAGGGGTGTTTTCAGAATGAATGAAATTTCAAAGTGGAAGTTCTTGCTTGAGAGGCAAGGGAAAGACACATTTCTGCATCAGTAGCCATGGCTGAAGCTATAGACTGGACTGGTGGGTCAAGCAGGCATTTTACCTCAGACCTCCCCCTCATACAATGATGTTTTTCAAAGACCTTTTTCACAGCCCTCTTGGACAATGGGGGCTTTTCAGCCAAAGGATTTTATATGTAGGCAAAGACCAGGTGGGTGGGTTTGGTGCCCACCTTCATGAAACCACGTAGCAGTGACATAGTAGAGGTATGTTATAGCTACCTGCTTTGAGCGACTAAACTGAACTGAACATGCTTTGCAGTGTCTGATTTTGAGAAATGTTTTGAGCTTTGTGAATTTATATCATACTACATCCAGCTATAAAAGAGTGATCCATCAGTATGTCTTGAGAAATATTCCAAAAAGGCAAGTGATTTCAAAGTCAAGCTACTAATTATATTAGTTTGACATTACTTTCTGTCGGATATAAGAGAACCATAATATAAAATAATAATGCCAAAAGATTCTTTGGTAAATTTTAAAGTTTTTTCCCCCTACTAACAGCCCTTTTCATCAAATAGGAACTCTGTTTAAAAAAAATCAAATTCTAAAGTATTGAATTTTGTCAAACACTTTTCTCCGCATATCTATTGATATGATTATATGGTTATTCTTTAACCTGTTTATGTGATTGAGTACATTATTTAAAAAATCTCTCCCCCCCAAAAAATAAAATACATAAAAAGAATCAAATTCGTTAACATTTGCCCTTCTATAAAGGCCTCAGACTTTATTCTCTCCCTTGAAAGAAAGAAAAATACAATCCCAGACTTAAGACATAGATACATATGAGTAGGGACGTGAGACTATAGCCGCAAATGGTTATTCATGGGTATTCATGTTAACCGTGAGGAAATGTGAGAATACCTCCATTATAAGAAATAAAAATATTTTAAATGAATATACAAGGCTTCAAGGGACACCCAGCTCCTCCTGCACCCCTGTGCCCCTAAAACCTCTCAGTATTCTCTCTGCATGTTAATCCTGTGGCTAGTCATCTTGGCCTGGTCCAACTGCTAAGTGAATGCTGCTTCTATAAACATTTCACTGCTGCAAGTTGGATTTTTCACAGCATTAACTTTAACTACGTCGGTGTTTGTAATGGAATAAAACTTAAAATTGATGTTTTGCCATATTGCTAGTTAAAGAAGTGGACCTCAAAGGGAGATAGATGTGCGCCTCATTTCATGGGAAAATTGTTACCTCAGAGGCCAAGTGGAAGATGCAGGCTACAGCTTCCTGGAGAAAGTCTTAGAGAGAAAATACGCACAAAGCCCCTACTTTTTATATGAAATTCCTCAGCAAATTTCGAACCACATATTAATTTAAAATCGATGTTAAATATGCACAAGCTTAAATCAATTGAGTAGAAAATAACAGATTTCAACTCAAACATCTGCTCAGATCTCACTCTAGCAAAATTACTTTGTATGGAAACCCAGAAGGAAGTTGGAAGAATTTACTCAGCGGCATGCTTTCAAGGCACTTGCCACTTCCTTTTTATTGAAATGCATTTAAGGACAAAGTTCCTAGCTTCTGCCCAGGATTCAAAGGCTTCCTTTATAAGAGACAGATTATTTAATTGTGGTTTAGATTACCCCACAAACAGCACAGTCACTTTGAACTCAGTTGAGTGGGTGGTGGTGGTTTGTAAAAAATCATCATTGCATTACCTGACTCCTAAGTTCCCACAAGAGGGTTAGGAGCAAAAATCACTTGAATAGTCATGAGTCCTTTCCCATAGGACCCAGGCGTCCAAAGAAAACATCTCCCCTTTTCTTAAAATTGTATCCCATCTAGGTCTAACAGTGTCGATATTAAAATAATAATAGAGGGAAGGCTGGAAGACGGGGCCCCTCTTTATAGTTAAATGTTATCTGCTTAGACTAATATTGCAGTTGCCACCCACTGACATAATTTGTTTCACAGTCACAGCTTGGCAGCATGAATCAAATGTTGACATTCTAATTTCATGCACACATGGGCGTTTGGCTGAGCAGGCCCGTAGCCTCCAGACCATTTTCTCTGTACCTGCGTAAATCAGGCCGACAAGGCGTGCTCTCAACAGCTTGCCGCTCAAGTTGCTCTCTTCTGTTGGGAAAACTTCTGAGCCTGCTTCTTCGTGTATGTGTGTTTGTCTTCCAGCTTGCAGAGTGTCACACAAATACTTTTTTACTCCTGTCAGTAATGTGACCTTCTTTGTCTTTTTCTCTTTTTTTTTAAAAAAAATACTGTATTTATTTTTGGCTGTGCTGGGTCTTGCTGCAAGTGGACCTTCTCTGGTTGCAGCGAGTGAGGGTTACTCTAGTTGCAATGCCCAGGCTTCTCTTTGAGGTGGCTTGTCTTGTTGCGGAGCACAAGCTCTAGGGCTCGTGGACTCGGTAGCTGCTCATGGGCTCAACTAAGCTCATGGGCTTGGTTGCCTTCCTTTTAGATGTCCATAGTTGTGGGATCTTCCCAGACCAGAGATGGAACCTGTGTGCCCCACATTGGCAGGAAGATTCTTAACCGCTGGACCACCAAGGAAGTCCCTCTTTTTCTCATCTATGTTGCAGTCTTCAGAACTTTCCTTAAGTTCTCAGTTAGCAAATGTCTCCTTGAGAAAATACCAAGGCGAATAAGTAGAATTCTTCAGAGGTGCCCTGATGACTGGAAAGAAGTGAGGTTGTTTTCCTTCTGGATTATGTGCCCCCAAATTCATAAGTTGAAGCCCCAATGCCCAGTGTGACTGTATTTAAGATACATTCTTTGAAGAGACAAGTTGAAATGAGATCATAGGGTGGAGCCCTAATCAATAGAACTAGTGTCCATAAAGGAGGAGTGGGGGACTGGACACACACCCACAGAGAAACATCCATTCACGAACAAAGAGAAAAGGTAGCTTGCTGCAAATTTAAGGAGAAAGAGGCCACAGGAGAAACCAAACCTGCTGAACCCTTGATGTTATACTTCCAGCTTGCAGAACTGTGGGGAAATGTCTATTTAAACGTCCCAGGCTGTCACAGTGTGTTATGGCAGCCCTAGCAAACTAATACTCCTGCCTGGTCAAGGGCCAGACTTCCCATGACTGCTCTGCCATTGACCAGCTGGCCCCTGGAACCACCCTAGCCCATGGCTCTCCCACCAGACATTGTCAGTGTGAAGGGAGTTTTAGGGCCACAGCCATCAAGAACTTGAGTGAAATCAGCAGAGTGTTGCAGGGCAGCCCAGTTTGACCTTCCACTGGGGAAGGATTAATGGCCAGCCCTTTGTGTTAAGAGGATGCTCTGACCACATTCTGGACATGGGGGAGTGTTGTTTCTCAGTTCCAGTGTCAGGGTTGGCCTCTGATGGTCCCATGCTCACACTTGGTTCTTCTAGGTCAAGAGCTCTCAGGGATGGGCAGGGGGTCAGGGGTAGGGGTGTTACTGTTGGCTGAGGCCTGGAATAGAGCAGCAATCCCCAACATTTTAGACTTGAGGGACTGGTTGCATGGAAGACAGTTTTTCCATGGACAGAGGGCGGGCAGGGAGTGGGAGAATGGATGGTGGTAATGGGAATGTTGGGGAACTGCTGTAAACACAGATGAAGTTTCACTTACTCACCTACCACTCATCTCCTGCTATGCAGCCTGGTTCCTAACAGGCCAGTACTAGACTTCAGCATGGGGGTTTAGGGACCCTTGGAGTAGAGCAATTGACTTGTACAAGGATACATGCACCTCTAAGTCTGTGGCTCAATTGTCTTGCCTTTTCCCAGCTTTGATGTCATTACCTTTCTCGGGATCAATTTTTTCCTATTTATAGGATATTTCCAAAAAGTTCAAGCCCATGCCTAGTGGGAAATTTTTCCCAAAGACTATTCGTCACTTAATCATTTGGTCATCCAAGATTTTTATCATCATGCTTGTTAGCCTTGAGTTTTGTATGGATGCTCAGAAATGCTCCAAAGACTTGGCCCCCCTTAAAGAGTTGATACTCTGGGATCTGCCTCACATAGAAATGTTGAATACCATAATATTTTTCACCCAAGAGTGATTCATGTAATCTGGAGAAGGTGGTTTGGGACCCAGCTTGGGTGCTATCTTTGGAACTTATCATTTACCTTTCTGGGGCCCTAGGGCTTCCCTGATAGCTCATTTGGTAAAGGATCTGCCTGCAATGCAGGAGACCCCAGTTCGATTCCTGGGTCGGAAATATCCTCTGGAGAAGTGATAGGCTACCCACTCCAGTATTCTCGTGCTTCCCTTGTGGCTCAACTGGTAAAGAATCCACCTACAATGTGGGAGACCTGGGTTTGATCCCTGGGTTGGAAAGATCCCCTGGAGAAGGGAAAGGCTACCCACTCCAGTATTCTGGCCTGGAGAATTCCATGGACTGGATAGTCCATGGGGTCACAAAGAGTCGGAGTGTCATCTCTTGCAGAAAAAGGACTGATCTCTCTGGTTGCTTCAAGTTTAATGATCTGATGATTCTTTTATTTTTACAAAATATTGTAATCAAAGTCCCCTAGAGCAAGGGAATGAAAACCAGTGATTCAAATTCAGCTCAATTCAACAAAACATACTGATGCTTGGTGTGTGCCATACATGATGCTAAGTGCTGAGTCCACAGAAATGCATAAGATGTCATCCTCAAGCCCTAAATAAAAGGGAAAATTAAGGTCAAACTTCATGGGAGGAAAAGTCTGTGACAACAGAATTATTGTGCAGTGACTTGTTTATCTGTTTAAGGGGAAAAGTTCTTTACTAAACTGAACTCGGCCTATAGCAGAATATGAAGCACTTGTTACCCTGGTCCAAAGAAATAAAACGTAATGGCTTCTAATTAACTGTGTGACCTTGGGGGCATATAGCCTTTCTGGGTCACGGTCACCTTCTCTTTTAAGTACAGGGATTGTACTTCACTTGCTAAGATTTCTTCCATCACTAACATTCTATAATTATGGGACTGTGAGCTATCTAAACAAGTAATACTCCTAAGAACCCCTAAAGGTAGAGGAGATTGACTGAATTTCTTGGAAAGCACATTTTCTCTCATGTTTCTGAGATAACAAGCTATGATACTGTCTTCATGTTACTAAGACATGTTACTAAGACTAAGCCAATAAAAGGTACTCAAAATACTAGCCTATATAAGTGGCAGTAACTAAGGTTCTGAATAAATTTGTCTCTGATGGGTTCTCCCTTGGCCACCACTCCAAACTTTGTATTCCTTTGTCTCTTAGTTACTGAAAACTGTGTGCCTAATTGCCTATTGGCATAGTGCTGCCATATTTGTCATCTTACAGTATGCCTGCGTGCTCCCTTGAGAATATACAAGTGTTTACCTGACTGAAACCAAGCATCTCAGGCTGTGATTCAAGGCAACAAGCCTGTGTTCTCCCTTTCTGATTTAGAACTGTTATCTGCCCCCCACCAAAGAACCTCATCAGGCCAAGGCCTCCCTATCCCACTCACACACCATGACTCAGATCTTTCTCCAGCTTTAGTACCTTCTCTTCTCCCTACACTTCCAGAAGGTCTGATTTCAAGACTCTACCTCCTTCTTGAACACTTATCCCTAACTCCACAAAAGTTTCTTCCTCTCTTTTACTTAATCCAACATTCTTTTATGTGGTTCAGCTGCCTTGCACATGCTGATGCACTTCCTTTACATATCTCCCTCACTATGAATCACTTGGAGTTTTTTTTGTCAATTAGAATGGAAAGTCTCCAAACCCAAACACTGTGCCTTCCATGTGTTTTGTGTCTCCCATGATGGGTGGCCAAGTGCATGGAGATGCTCAATAATGTTTACAAAATTCAATTGAGAAAATCTGAAGTTAGTTTTAAAAAATTTATTTGTAGTCTAGCTGAATTTCAACAGTGTTTTCTCATGATTGCAGCTGTCAAAATGGCATGGTTATCAGCATGTACCTCAAGTTGAGTTAGATCTGTATCTGAATCCCATCTCTGCTCATTTACTCGGTCGGTCATGAAATGTTTATTGAGAAACTACTGTGTGGGAGGCTTGGGGCTACTGATGGATAAATAAAGAAGATATGGTCCTTGCATTTAAGAACTTCAAGGTCTAGGAACTATATTACTTAATTTCTCTAAGCTTCAATTTCTTCACCAGAAAATGAGAATGGTTAACTATTTCTTTGATGCTTTAGCTAAGTCAATGTGTCCTCTTTTTTCTTTTCCTAATTTCTTAAAGGCTTTAAATTAAGAAATTGATTCCTCAATAGTTTTACTTTTTTCTTATTTAAATGACTCTATCATCATTTAACAACAGTGGCTCTCCACTTTGTCCTAAAATTAGCCCTGAATTTGAATCCACATACATTATTTTAACATTTTAGATCAGAAATGACCACTGAAGAATGAGTCTAGGCATTGATCCTGAGGCTGATGTTAACAACCTCACTTGGCAGTGATTAGATCCTTTCCCCACTATCCTTTATGTTTTTACATAACTGCTCTGGAGGCCTAGTCTCAAGAAGATAAATTTAAAGTTCAAGGACCTAAAAAATATGCCTCAAATATGAGTGCTTCCTCCTTAACATCGCATGATTGAAGTTCGGACTCAGATTGGTAAACTGTGGAGATGCAGGTGCCTTCCAAAAGGAGCTGAGAGGAGAACAGGCCATAACCTAGAGGTCAAGTGTAGCCAAGTGTAGATCAAGGTGGTGTGATCAGTGCAGCCATCATTTGCAGTCAGAAAAACCCATCTTGTCTCTGAATTCTTTGACCCTGACATGCGTTTCTCTCTTGGGAGAGAGGTGTTGGGATTACATTAGAAAAAAATACGGTCTATCTGCCATGCAGGTCCTGCTTCCCATTTATCCCAAAGGAGGAGCCATGGATGCTCTGACACATAACCTTGTCACCACGTGGCACGGCCAGGTTCCTCTAAGCTGCTGGTTTTGTGAAGAGAAGTTCCACTAGTCCAATGAACCCACCATATTGTGGAATTTTACCCTAAGATTTGCTAAGGGTGATATTTAAAATTTGATCCATGATGTGTGCAAAAAGAAGTCAAAGTGGGACAGAGGGCTGACTTAGTGACAACTCTGAATTGTAACATATTTAAAATGTAGTGTTTAGGATTCCCCATGTGTAAGATGATGAGGTTGGAAGTATTCTTCTAGTACTAACCCTCAGTCATCCTGAGACTATAATATAAACGAATCAACATTGCTCCAAACTGCAACCCCTCCTTCCAAAAGGGAAGAAAGAAATGAATGTCTAAAAGGTTGTTTTGTTCATATTTATGTGACGTTATGTATAGTATTAGTTATAATGCCACCAAGACATTTGTAAAAATGTAAAAATTGAAACCCTAACTAATTACAAGTTATGATTTTCTGTCAGATACCTTACCCTTTGGGCTACCAGTCTTTCTCTTTCAAAGGGAGAGACCCAAAGGCTTCTTTGGCATGTAGTTGAAGCTCAATACAAATATGCGAAGTTTAAATATAGTAACATATGTGGAATTATTTTGCATTCTGTGAATACTATCTCTCTTTTTTCATTGTCAGCAAACTTCTACTCTTCCTTTTCACACAGCTCAGTCATCACTTCCTTGATTGCTCTCTTTATGACAAATCTTCAATTACGTATTCTGATAGTGCTATATATCTATCACTTGTAGGATGTGGTAGCATTGAACTTTTCCTGTCTTGCTTGTGAGATGACTTGATTATTGTCCCTCACCCAGCTAAGCTCTCGGTTCATCACATAAGACCCTTAGTGCATTTTTATCACCCCTGTATTCCTAGTGGGCAGCACTTTGTGGGCACAGAACACATATTCTATTTACTGAAGAAAGCAAGGAAGAGAAAGAAGAGAGGAATAGAAATATAGATTTTCGATAACTTGAACTAGAATGGCAAAATGTTGCCAAAATGGGATTCATATGCCCAGATGAATCAGTGATAATAATTTATCACTATTATAGAACTTCTCTGTACCTAAGTGAAGTCTGAGAGGAAAGTCAAAGTTACTTGTTACTATTGAGGTTAAATTTCTCCAATATTATTTTAGGATTTTACCAGTCTCGTTCTTAAAATCAATATCTGAACAGAGATGGTTTCAAAGAAGCACTCACAGCAGGTTTACCCTCAGCCCCAGCATCTGGGATAAGGACCTGAAACAGATGGGATACTGATCTGGGCTTCATGTTTCCTGGCAGCTCAGGCAAAAGAGGAAATGCATACTTTCATGCAGTTTTCTTTTTCTGACCAAAGAATTTGTTTAGATTCATCAGCAGACATATCCTTTCCTGGCACCAGTCAGAAAAATTTCACCAAGCAGAAATTTCTGAAAAGGTGGCTCACAATTTCTTCTATCTAAAAAGGTCCATCTAGTTGGCATTATGAAATCATTACCTTCAAGCAAAACTCTTTCACATTTGAGTTTTGTTTACAGGTGGTCACTTCATTAGGGAATATCAAACAGTGTCATCCCTAGAGGATAGAAGTCTTTTGTTTTGGCATAATGCCTTCAGTTTCCCTGAGGTCTCCGGAGCTCTCAAAACCCTCCTAACTGCTTCCAGTCTTCTGTGCAGTGAAAACCCAAGGCTCAGAGCAGGAGCTCCACCCTCCAGGCCTTCCTCCCACTGTGTTGTCTGTTCTTGTCTGCCCTTGATGTTTGTCTGTTTCCTTTGACAAGAGCACACACTATCAGTGTATCATTAAGCAAAAACAAGTATGTTTTTCCTCTCTGTTGTTACTTATTTATCTACCATCTGGCGAGATCAGAAGACAGAGTCTGGAAGGGAGTTCTTTTCTTCCCCTTGGCTGGTGAGAATGTGGCAGAGGGATGGACGAAGCCAGGGGCTGGATGAGGGTTTCTCGATCAGGTGGAAGGAGATCAGCCCTCCCCTGGTACGGCAGGTGACCCAAAGGCAACATGCACGGCTAGCAGTCAGTTTCGAAGGCCTTTGCTTGTGGCCATGGGGAGCCTCATGTGTTCAGGCTATCTGCCTGCCCCTCTGCTATCTGGTTTGTGGGGAGGTGGTATCTTGGATAGACTGCCACAGTGGCACAAATGGAGCTTCTCAGGCAACTGGGCTGTCAGTGGGAGCCCTTGGGTATCTGGAGTGAAGAAAAGGCAAGAACACATTGTGGCATCAGCAAGGGGATGCAAGGATTCCAAATTAAATGCAGTTAAATTCACTATCCTACTTTAACATTTTTATCTCAGTTGGGTCAAATGTACAGTAAGTGGATTCAGTTCAGTTCAGTTGCTCAGTCGTGTCTGACTCTTTGCAACCCCATGAATCGCAGCACGCCAGGCCTCCCTGTCCATCACCAACTCCCGGAGTCCACCCAAACCCATGTCCATCCAACCATCTCACCCTCTGTCATCCCCTTCTCCTCCTGCCCCCAATCCTTCCCAGCATTAGGGTCTTTTCCAATGAGTCAACTCTTCGCATCAGGTGGCCAAAGTATTGGAGTTTCAGCTTCAACATCAGTCCTTCCAATGAACACCCAGGACTGATCTCCTTTAGGATGGACTGGTTGGATCTCCTTGCAGTCCAAGGGACTCTCAAGAGTCTTCTGCAACACCACAGTTCAAAAGCATCAATTCTTCAGCACTCAGCTTTCTTCGCCGTCCAACTCTCACATCCATACATGACCACTGGAAAAACCATAGCCTTGACTAGACGGACCTTTGTTGGCAGAGTAATGTCTCTGCTTTTCAATATGCTATCTAGGTTGGTCATAACCTTCCTTACAAGGAGTAAGCGTCTTTTAATGTTATAAATTGGGCCTGCCTACTAGGATGGACATGAGTTTGGGTAAGCTCCGGGAGTTGGTGATGGACAGGGAGACCTGGCATGCTGTGATTCATGGGATCGCAAAGAGTCAGACACAACTGAGCGACTGAACTGAACTGATCTAGGTCAACAGAAACTAAAAGGCTGAATGTTACATTTAAAAGACTTAGTGCCAGTTTTTTTCCAGTTTGTTAGGAATCATTTCTGTGCTTATAAGTAGGAAAGGGGGAGAAAACAGTTTGATCAGATAAGGAATAAATCTATATTGCAAGGAGGAAAATTTAATAAGCCTTTTGGTTTCCCTTTTAGTGTTTTCTGTTGTGTAAGAGGAAAACTGATATTTGGTCTTGCTAACATTGTTTTAAGTTCTCTTGCCCACAGTCATGTCCAGTGGCACCCTGGAAAAGTCTAACTTTTGTTAGACTTTGTAAACACTCTTTGTAAATGCCATTGCTTGCATGCTGGGAAGTGCAGAAGTTCTTTTTACTTAAGGTTATTTTATCCCCCTTAATTTATCATTTTGCAATGTACCTTTTTAAAATGAGGCCTCAAATTATAAGAGAAATGAGCAAAGGCATAGAGCCACATAACACGTGGCTAATTGAGAGGGACCTATCCAAATGAGGGAGAAGGCAATGGCAACCCACTCCAGTACTCTTGCCTGGAAAATCCCATGGGAGGAGCCTGGTAGGCTACAGTCCATGGGGTCACTAAGAGTCGAACACAACTGAGCGGCTTCACTTTCACTTTTCACTTTCATGCATTGGAGAAGGAAATGGCAACCCACTCCAGTGTTCTTGCCTGGAGAATCTCAGAGACAGGGGAGCCTGGTAGGCTGCCGTCTATGGGGTCGCACAGAGTTGGACATGACTGAAGCGACTTAGCAGCAGCAGCAGCATCCAAATGAATCCACATTGCCTAAGCACAATCCCATTAGCTAGCTATTTTAAATCAACTACCTGTGGAACTTGGTAGCAGCAAATGAAAACCACACATCCTGGGAAAATCCCACCATGGAGATCCAGACTCCTTGGATGGGTCCTTGGCGTGTTTTCTGACTTGGAGGTGTACCCCACCTTGAGACCTGTCAAAAGATATAATATATGGTGAAGACATTAAGACACTTCCCTGGGGACTCAGCAGTAAAGAATCTGCCTGCTGATGCAGGAGATGTGAGTTCAATCCCTGGGTCAGGAAGATTCTCTGGAGAAGGAAATGGCAATCCACTCCAGTATTCTTGCCTGCGGAAATCCCATGGACCAGGAGCCTGGCAGGCTACAGTCCACGGGGTGGCAAATAGATGGGGAAACAATGGAAACAGTAACAGACTTTATTTTGGGGGACTCCAAAATCACTGCAGATGGTGACTGCAGCCATGAAATTAAAAGATGCTTGCTCCTTGGAAGAAAAGCTATGACAACTCTTGACAGCATATTAAAAAGCACAGACATTACTTTACCGACAAAGGTCTGTCTAGTCAAAGCTATGGTTTTTCCAGTAGTCAGATATGGATGTGAGAGTTGGACCATAAAGAAAGCTGAGCACTAAAGAATTGATGCTTTTGAACTGTGGTGTTGGAGGAGACTCTTGAGAGTCCCTTGGACTGTAAGGAGATCAAACCTGTCAATCCTAAAGGAAATCAGTCCTGAATATTCATTGGAAGGACTGATCTGAAGCTCTAATACTTTGGCCACCTGATGTGAAGAACTGACTCATTGGAAAAGACCCTGATGCTGGGCAAGATTGAAGTCAGGAGGAGAAGGGGACGACAGAGGATTAGATGGTTGGATGGATTACCGCCTTGATGGAGATGAGTTTGAGCAAGCTCCGGGAGTTGGTGATGGACAGGGAAGCCTGGCGTGCTGCAGTCCATGGGGATGCAAAGAGTCGGGCACAACTGAGCAACCGAACTGAACTAAAGACATTAAGAGTGAAATATCTGCAGCAACATGGATGGACCGAGAGATTATCATACTAAATGAAGTAAGTCAGACAGAGAAAGACACATACCATATAATATCACTTATATGTGGAATATAAAGTATGACACAAATGAACTTACCTATGAAACAGAAACAGACCCACAGACATAGAGAATAGACTTGTGGTTGCCAAGGGGGTGGGGAGTGGAGGAGGGATGGATTAGGAGTTTAGGATTAGCAGATACAAGCTATTATATAAGGGATGGATAAACAACAAGGTCCTGCTGTATAGCACAGGGAACTATATTGAATATCCTGTGATAAACCATATTGGAAAAGAGTATAAAAAAGAATGTGTGTATGTATAACAGATTCACTTTACTATACAGCAGGAATTAACACAATATTGTAAATAGACTATACTTCAATTTTTAAAAAGAGTGAAATGTATTTTTAAGAGAGAAGATTATCCTTTTGTCAAATCAGGGTTTCTCAACTAAAGGCAGTTTCCTCTCCATGGAACTTTGCCAATACCTGGAGACGTTTTTGTTTGTCACAACTGGCAGGAGAGTGCCTGGAATGCTACTAAATGTCCTACAGTGCACTCAACAGTCCCCACAGCAAAGAACTCTCCAGCTCAGAAAGAATCTTCCCAGTGTGTGGGAACTTAAGATCTTTCTGTACCTGTTAAGAGGCTACACTCACCCTAAAAAAATACTTCAGTGATGCCTTTAGTACCAATTCTCACTCTTCCCTCCAGGTTCTAATGCTCCACAGGGACTTTAGGTAGTAAATGCAGATTTCAAATGATTGATTAAAAAAAAGAGAGAGAAAGAGTCTTCCAAGCCATTTGTCTTGCCCTGTCCTTAATCTTGATTTGCCCTGTAGGTTACTCTTATCATAAAGACAGTATGAATGACTGTCTCAGCGCCTTTCCTCATTAATGCTGCTAGAAATTGATGAGTGGCTCTCTGGAACTGTGGGTTTTTTGGCAAGAATTATAGCCCTTATTTATTTTGGAGGACCCGTGCAGCTTTCTAAGTAAATATGTATAGAACACTCCCCCCAAAATAAACACTACAAGAAATTGCCTGATGTATTAAGTTGACATTTGGGCTTTGTGATTTGCTCTGATATGTAAAAATCTAATTTTCTCCATGAATGATGCCACTGCAAAATTGTGAGTAAAATAGCATCAGTGGTTTACTTAGAATGTGAGTAATAGCTTCTGTTATGATGTATCAATATTTATTTACAGTTTCTTAAGTTGACCCAAATCCACTTGGCAAGTGTTAAATATGTGAGTAAATATGGCAACAGAGTGATAGAGACTTGAGTTGTTCTTGTCTGAGTTCACATGACAACAGTCTCTTTGAGAATGTGTTTGATGATTGAAGTTTTGAGATCTTATGCACACTTGTTTGAATTGACAGAAAATAAGTTCATCAGATCTATAATAAATTCAAAGTTTATCTAAATCAAAAGTTCTTACTGCTCTACCATCTGATCAAGAGACAGGAAGCTGACAGTAGCCCTAAGGAGTGCTTCTGTGAACATTGATTTCTGTATCTGGATATTCTCAATCAGTATGTAAGGATTAGAATGTCATAGCAAACAGCCAAACCATTGGGAAAAACTACCTCTTAGATGTACATTTGTAATAATAATTAAAAAGCTTCAAATTAGATGTCACAAGATCTCCAGGTAAATAGTTAACAAAAAGTTGTTCATTAATTGTCACCCCAAAACTGAAAACAGAGGCCTTTGCATGATTAGATTAGTCTGCCTTAAGCTCTTGTTAACATTTCAAAATTAATTTTAAACCTCTAACAGAAGTTGACTTTTTTTTAAGTTCCACTTTGACCTTTTATAAAATGGTAATTACAGAGTCCAAGTGTCTGGGACTTATACTCATCATTTTTATGGGCTGATTTATGGGAGAATAAATTATCTTGGGTGTCATTGTCTCCTGTCTTTACGTTTATTTTGAAGGTAGTTTGTGAATAAATCGAGAGAGATGCTTGTCACATTACTGATTATGTGATAAGCAAATATCAGAAATGATTAAGTGTTCAAAATTATATAATTAATTAAATTTTAGTATATCCATATGATAGAATATTATGCAGCCACTAAAAATGATGATGTAAAACTACTGATGTAGAACAATGATGATGAACTAGTAAATGAAAAAAAAATACTAGTTATCAACACTACACATAATTTTTGGTACATATCAATATATTTGTGGTAGGCAGCCTGTAAGATGGCCCCAGTGATCTTCTCCTCCTGGTATTCACACTCTGATGTAATCCCCCACCCCCCACATTAGATAGGGCTGTGCAGTGTAACCAATTGAATATACAGAGTATAACTTCTGAGTCAAAGTATACACAGTATTTCAGCTTCAGAAATTGGTTCTTGAATCACTCTCTCTGAGAGAAGCCAACTGCCACATCACTGAAGGCATTCAAGCAACCACAGGAGAAGTTCACCTAGCACAGGTATCCCTCACACTGGGGGCCACAGACCAGATGGCCTGGTAGGAACTGGGCTGTACAGCAGGAGGTGAGTGGCAGGTGAGCAAGCTTCATCTGTATTTACAGCTGCTCCCTATCGCTGACATTACCACCTGAGCTCCGCGTCCTGTCAGATCAGCAGCAGCATTAGATTCTCATGGGAACGGAAGCTCTACTGTGAACTGTGCATGTGAGGCATCTAGGTTGTGCACTCCCTATGAGAATCTAATGCCTGGTGATCTGAGGTGGAGCTGAAGTGGTGATGCACTGGGGATCAGCTGCAAATACACATTATCATTAACACAACAAATGTAATGCACTTGAATCATCCCCAAACCATCCCCCCTCCCAGTCTCTTGAAAAATTGTCTTCCACGAAACTGGTCCCTGGTGCCGAAAATGTTGGGAACCCCTGACCTAGCAAAGAACTGAGGCCTCCTGCCAACAACAGCACCAAGCCACGATGTTGAGTGTGCCTTCTTGTGTCAAGTCTTCCAGCCCTAACTACACCTTCAGTTGACTATACACTTGACTGTTACCTCATGAGAAACCTTCAAAGAATCTCATAAAACCTGAAAAAAATCACCTGTGTTTCTCTTTTCCTGCCTCCATTGGCAGCAGGGTTCATCCCTACTTTTCTGTGTTGAATAGAAGAGTCAGAGGACCAGCTGGAATTGTTTGGGCCAAGAAGATGGCCATGAGATATGAGGGGTCACAAAAAGGCTTGCACAGGATCAAGGGCAGCCACTGATTGAGGCTTCAAACTGTAGCAAAAGGTGCAGTATTCATTCTCTGGAAAGGGGAATAGTGAGTCTTTCAGAATCTGTTGCTTCTTTGGTGTAGAAAAATTGATCAGAAGACTTCAGAAAGTACATCAGGATGTTTTTCTGGAAACCATGGTTTGTGAGGCACATTTTGAGGGAACCGGCCTTGAGATAGTTTGTTGCAACCAAGCTTCCCACAGAGCTGGGGATGAGAAAATGGAAAATGTAATTGAAGGCTCCCACTGAAGTGTAGCTGAGATAAAGGAGACATTGAAAATGCTATACTTGATACAGTAAGACACAGGTCACCTCTTTTGGGGGCTTGACTGAATGTGGGATGGAGTCTGAGTTAAAATAACTTACTGAGGGGGGAAATAGTCATGGGTGACCTCTTTGATGTGCCCTGGCCTATTTTACTTTTTTAAGCTGCTCATGGCCGAATTCTAAATTTGAAGAAGAGTTTCTAGGATATAAGCTAAATCTTCAGTTTCTGTGGCGTTTTTATGACAGCCTTGACTTTTAAAGTGGAACCAAACTTCAACTGGAAAGTTAGCCAACCAAGCACATCTGTTAACAGCTTGAACTTTGGTTCTCTTGGTCTGTCACTCTCCCTTCCAAGGTTTCAGTAATTTCAGATGGATAGAGGCTTAGGTTAAATCCAGGGCTAACATGGAGATGGAGGATGGAGCATCTAAGGGAGGAAAAGTCTATTGTCACACAGATCATACTGTACAAGTGACCCAGGAGCTCCTGTTGTCTAAATCCAGGCTGCCAAGTTTGAGAGGACAGTGGAGCAGTGGAGGAGTGGGGCGTGGGAGGAGAAATATGTTGATTACTATTAGTACAAAGGTCGCTGAACATTGACTGCTTTGTTACTTAGCTGACAGAAAGGAGTCTCATGTCCCTAGGAATTGTGGTATTAGAGGCTGAGAAGTCAAAAATAAGCCTCCTCAGTGGCATTCCTCCTAATCCACCATGGTGCTTTGCTAGCCTTTGACTCTAACATTAGTGATGAATGAACCTAATGTTGTACTCTGGTAAACATTAGAGCTTGCCATTTGCTTAGGAAGGGAACTGGTCTGTTTTTTGTTTTTTTGCAGAAACAGTTGGTGATGCACATTTCCTCTCAGTTTTAAATAGTTCTTCTGTGTTTTTAAGGTAGCATGGAGGGAAGGTGGGAGATACAAATTTGTTGCCTGAGGAAATGATTTACCTACAGGCATACATCCCTCCAATCAACTGGACATTCTGTTGACAATGAGCACCTTGGTAACTAAACCCCTTTAAACAGCTACAGAATTTCAGTTAATGCTGACTGAACTACTTTACAAGCTTGGGTTTATTTCTGTAGAATTGAATTGATAAGAATTAAAGAAATTGGACTGCCCTTTGAAATAATACAAATTATAAACAAACATGCAAAGTCTTAACAGTAACATTAAGAACAACAACAAAAAACCCGGAAAGCAAATAGAAAGATGTTCAATTAAAGAGAATGAATTGAACATATGTTTAATGTGCTCTCTCCAGAAATCCCTTTAAAGTGATATTAAAATGCATATTTTAAAGGATAAACTACAAGGACAGTGAGTGTATGAAAGGAGATGATTGCAGCAAAATTTGAGAAACTGAAAAGCAGAACAGTGATCAATGTATCAAATATTTTTGCACACCACTTGAAATCTTCATAGCTTTCGGCAGGGCAGGAGAGCTGAAAGATACTCACCCAAGGCACTCTGGGACTTTCTGAGGGCACTGCAGAGGCTCTGCAGTTCCTGTGAACATAGAAAGACAGAGAAAAATCTCCTGAGGAATGAAAAGAACTGCCCTGCACTTCAAAAGTTTGGCAGTCTGGCTTTAACCAGAGATGGATCTTCTATTTCCAGCACATGGGTGGCTGGGCAGTACAGTACAGAGAAATCTTCAGAGTCTCCCCAGTGCTCAGATCCCAAACTACTGGAGAGAAAGTGTTAATCTCTCCCTTAAAACTTGGAGCCAAGGTGAGTGAATCGAGCTAAAGCTGCAGCAAGGTCCAACTACAGATTAAACGGACTCAGCCTTCCACACTGATGGACTGGCACAAAAAGAGGTGTGCCCTTGCCTGGAGGCAAATATTAGTAAGTTACTATCTACTGTTTTCTAACACACAATTACTAGCAAAAAAATCAAACTTGAAGAGATATGAGAAGAAGCAAGCAAGTATGAACTATGGTTAAGTGAAATCAATAGAAGCAGACCCAGAGATGTCCCACATGTTGAAATTTTCAGACAGAGACTTTAAAACAAAATATATTACAGGATCTAGAGGGAAAGGTGAACAACCTTTCCATGAATAGATGGAGAGGATCAATAGAGAGCTTGAAATTATAAAAAAGAGCCAAATGAAAATCTTACAAATGAAAAAAAGATATCACAAATGAATTTATTCAGTATGTTTAACAGCAAATGGGACACAGCAGGTGAATAGAAGTTATCCAAATTCAAATGTAAAAAGAAAAATGTGGGAAAAAAAAATGAAACAGAGGTCTCAAGATCTATGGGACAATATCAGATTGTCTAACAGACATTTAATTGATATCTCAGGAGGAGAAAGAGAATGGGCTAGAAGAAATATAAATAGGCGGTTGTAGAGACTGTTTCAAAATTGATGGAAGACTTCAAGTCACAGATGTAAAAAATTCAGAGAAGGCCAAGAAGGATAAATACAACAAAATCTAAACATAGGGGTAACAAAGTCAAATTCTGACGGAAACCAAAGGTAAAGAAAAGATCTTAAAAGAAGTCACACAAAAAATAGATGCATTATTTACAGGGAACCAACTATACAAATTACAGGTGACTTCATAGATAGGGGCCAGGAAAATGAAAAGGCATCTTTAAAATGTTGGAGGAAAAAAACATAGAATTATTTTTTAAAAATATAAAATTATATACCAGTGAAAATATTCTTCAGAAATTAATGCAAAATAAGGACATTTCAAACAGAAAAAAGATGAGAATTTATCTCCAACAGACCTTCACTAAAAGAAATGCTGTTAAGAGGATATTCATGTTGAAGAGAAACAATATCAGACCAATTTTTCAGAAAGAAATGAAGAGCATTAGAAAGAATACATATGTGGGTAAATGTGAGATACCTTTATTATTATATATAAATTCAATTTATTTAATAACAATGTAATAAGAGTTTGTAGTATACATCAAAAACATAAGAGCACAAAGAACAAGAGAAGAAAAATGGATCTGTTATATGGCAGTACCACTCAGTATTTTATTTAAAAGTAACTGTACAGGTCAATTACACATATTTTAATTTCTAGAGCAATCCCTGAAAAAAGGAAAGATATATCAAAGTAAGATAAAAGGTACAATTACATGCTAAAATATTCACAATTCACCCAATAGAAAGGTGAATAAAGAGGGCAAGAACAAAAATGGAAGCAAAAGGAAAATGCTAACATAGTGGTAGACTTAATCTAGTCATATCCACAACTACACTGCATTTGAATGGAACAAAGACTCTAATTAAAAAGCCAAGATAATCAGACTGGATTTAAAAAAAAGAAACCAAGACCTAACTTCACTTGGTTTACAAGAAAAATGGTTTAAATTTGGAGACACAGACAAATGAAAGTAAAAGGGTTGAACAAGATATTCAGTGCTAATACTGAGCATAAGAGAACATCTGAACTGAAGTGAACTGAATAGACACTAAGGGGCTTCCATTGTAGCTCAGTCGGTAAAGAATCTGCCTGTAATGCAGAAGACCTGGGTTAGATTCCTGGGTCAGGCAGATCCCCTGAAGAAGGAAATGGCAACCCACTCCAGTATTCTTGCCTGGAGAATCCCCATGGACAGAGGAGCCTGGCAGGCTACAGTCCATGGGTTCGCAAGAGTCGGACATGACTTAGTGACCAAACTGTTAGGGGAAGCACACTGATTGAAACCACCCACCCTGGCCAGGTACCATAGTAACCATTTGCATGAGTTGTTTTACTGACAGGAGGTCCTGATAAGGAACATGGAACTAATAAGCCTCTACCAACCGGAAGAGTTCGGGAAAGGTCAAAAGGAGACACCACATGTCCGACCACCTCCCAGAATCCTTTTCTCTGGCATCCATCTTGGCTGAACAAGGCATGCACCACCAGGAAGGACCCTGAGTCAGAATGATAGGCTAAAGACAACCCATCACCATAAAACCCAAGACTGCAAGCCATGTGGCAGAGCTGTTCTCTTGGGTTCCCTTACCCTACTGCTCTCCACCCGGGTGCCCTTTCCCAATAAAATCTCTTGCTTTGTCAGCACACGTGTCTCCTCAGACAATTCATTTCCGAGTGTTAGACAAGAGCCCAGTTTCGGGCCCTGGAAGGGGTCCCCCTTCCTGCAATAAAACCACTACCACAAAGACACTAAAATGATGATAGAGGGTTATTTTATACAACTTTATGCCAATAAGTTTGACAACTTAGATGAAATTAAAAAATTCGCTGAAAACAGTTTACTGAAATTGATAAAAGAGTAAAGAATAATATCAATCTTGTACAAACTCCTTTAGTAAATAAACTTCTCAACTTGTTTTATGAAACTAGTGTAACCCTAATAACAGAAATACCAGATGTTGTAAAAAGATAAACTTATTAAATCTCTCAAGTTAGATGTAAATAATCTTCACAAAATATTCATAAATTGTGTCCATCAATATACTAAAAAACAATACATCATGAGCAAGTGGGGTTTGTCTCAAGAATGGAAAGTTGGTTTAAGATTTAAAATCTGTCAATGTGGGGACTTCCTTGGTGATCCAATGGCTAAGACTCCAGGCTCCCAAGGCAAGGGGCCCGGGTACAGTTCCTGGTAGGGGAACAATATCCTACATGCCACAAAAGAGTTTGCATTGTGCAACTAAAAACAAGATCCTGCATGCCACAGTGGAGAGCAAAGATCTTGCCTGGGGAAACTAAAAGTGGGCATAGCCAAATAAGTAAATATTTTCAAAATAATAAAATCAATCAATGTGATTTACCACACTAACACAATAAAGGAGACATACCATATGATGATCTCAAGTGAGGCAAAAAAAAAAAATCTGACAAAATTCAATGCTTATACATAAAGCCAGAAATAGAGAGCAGCTTGCCTAGTCTGGTAAAGGGCTCAGAAATTGATATTAGGTGCCTTTGAAAATGAAGATAGGATTAAAAACAGAAGACTTATTTAAAGTTTGTCAGAAAATTGATTAAGCCTTGGATCTCCTCATCATCTCTATATGTTATTGTGACAGTCCACTGCTCTCCCAGCAGAAGTTTTGAGGTTTGTTCTCTGTAGCAAGAGGACTGTAGACTATGGGAAGCTGGGCACAACTGAGGGTATACATTTAGTGAAAATTTATGTGGTGAATTTTGAAACCTCTTCAACCCTTTTCACTGAATCTGTTCCTATAATATTGATAGCAAGCTTTAGATTCTTTAGACAAGAGATTAGAAGAGTCTACTCTCATGACTCCTACTAGCCTAAGAGAAAAGCCCTAAAGATATTGGCATTAACATTTTCCCAAAGAAATGGTCCAGGCAGAATATCATTGATAGTATTCTGATAAAAATCACAGTCAGCAAGTCTTACCTACCTGAATAGGTTTTCCAATTAAAAAAAAATTGCATTATTAAATATGAAGAAACAGTTAAGGACTAGGAAACATCTGAGAAAACCTATAAGGTGCATGAGAGAAACCAAAGTAACAGAGATTATCCAGAAAGGTAAAAAATTTTTAAATACAAAGACCTATTATTAACATTCTCTGAGGTAGAATAGGATTCAAGAAATAAGAAGAGAGTGTTATTTTAAAAAAATGATTAGAGAACAAGAAGCACCTCTTGGAAATTGAAATTATTGTATATAAATGAAAACTCAATATAAAGTTGGAAAATAAAGTTGAGAAAATGTCCGTAAAAATAAAGCAAACAAGAAAAACACGGAAAAAAAAGAAAACAAAAAAATATAGAAAAATGGAGATGAAATCAGAGAAAATGCAAGAAAATTATGAACTCCCCCATTAGCTCTTACATTTGAATAATAGGAATTCTAGGAAATAATGGCAAAGATGTGACATATCATTACCAAAGTTCAGAATATTGAGGATGAAGAAAAACATTTTATAAGCTTTCAGAAAGAGGGGAAAAAAAGTTACTTGTGAAAAATCAGACTTCACGGCACCACCACAAGCTGAAAGATAGTGATACAATATCTTCACATTTTTATGAGAATATATTTTCCCATCTAGATTTCTGTACATAACCAAACTATCAGTGAAGAAGGAGGGTAAACCAAGGACATTTTCAGACGTTCAGGGGCTCAGAAAAATCAAATCCCATGCATACTTTCCCAGGAGGCCACTGAATAATGTGTTTCACACAAGTAAGAGCATAAAGACACAGGATCCAGGAAGAGAGGTCAAAGGCATTTTCAATAGTTTGATGAAATGCGATCATAGGAAGAGAGTGTGGAGCAGGCCTTGTGGAGCAGGTCTTGTGGAGCAGGTCAGAAAATGCCAAGAAAAATCAATTCAAGTAAAGGAAAAGCTGGAAAACCCCTGTTTGTATGATTTGGTAGAGAACAGGTTTAGACTGAGGGAGAAATTGGGTTGAAATACACCGAAAAGTAAGCAAAAAAGAAAATCTTTAGGGAAAACTAAAAAATGTGCCAGGAATGAAAAATAAGGATAGTATTCTATATGTAGCCATGGCTCAACTATGAATAGCATGGCCATTGTAGTCACAATGCAAAGACTGAGTACTTAACAAAAGTGTCTTCTGATTATACTGAGAGGATCTGAGGACAAGGTTTGTGTGTATGGTAAAGGAATAGGAGCAAGTAAGAGCTAAATCCTCATCTTCTGTAGAAAATGCCTACAACTGAAAATTTAAGAAGTAGGAAATATAAGCATCTTATTTAAATATACAGAGGTAAATAATAAGAGAAACAGCTAAAATAATTTAAAGTGGTTGTTTTTGAGAAGGAGATGTGGTAGGTGGATTTTAGGAGTATGATGTCTTTGGTGATGTCTCATAGAATTGTGTGATTCTATAAGTTATATACAAATCTAATTTTGATGAAAATAATAAAATTTGAAAATGAAAGAATTATGCTATGCCCATCTTTAAAAAAGCAGATGAAGAAATAGGGAATGGAGTCAGACTGGGGAGATGGGACCTGTCCATTTTACATGGATACTTGCAGACTCTGAACACTGGGAAGGAGAACTCTGGGAGTCTTTGGCTGAAGAGCAGTTAACCCTAGATATGGCATGGCATTTAGGGCTTCGCAGGTGGCGCTTGAATGAAGAACTCTCCTGCCAATGCAGGATATACAGGAGATACAGGTTCAATCCCTGGGTCGGGAAGATCCCCTGGAGGAGGATATAGCAGCCCACTCCAGTATTCTTGCCTGGAGAATCCTATGGACAGAGGAGACTGGTGGGCTACAGTCCATAGCGTTGCACAGAGTTGGACACGACTGAAGCAGCTTAGCATGCATAGCACGTACACATGGCATGGTGTTTATACCTAGGCTTTACCACTGTCCAATTTAAATCTAATTCAAACAACATATATAATGTAACTTTTTTGGAGGCCACATTAAAATAAGTAAAATGGAAATAATAAAATAATTTTAAAATGCATTTTTAATACAGTATATCCAAAATATGATCTTTTCAATGTGTGATATATACAAAAATTATTAGTGAAATGTTTTCATTTTTTTTCATAGGAAGGCTTTGAAAGCCAGTCTGTTTTTTTACTCTTTGACACATCTCAATTCAGATGCTAAATTTTTATCAGAAATACTTGATCTATGTTTAGAGTTCATAAAATTTACAGTTAAAAAATTCCCATACCCAAGTTGTCCCAAACACACTTAAAAATTTTTCCAGTAACTGAACTGAGTATCAAAAAATTATTTTCCTTTAATGTTCACATTCATATTTATAAAACTGGTTCATCTTTTTGCTTCAAAGAATTGATTTGACTTTGAAGCAAACCTTATCAATTTTAAAACTACATCTGTCCAAGTTAAGTAAATTCACTAACTGTAATATGAGCTTAGTATTATTAACATTGAATTCAAACGAGTATTGAATAAATTGAAAAGCAATTCTAAATGTACCAATATTAACAAAGTGATGATCATGTTTTTCTTAGTTTTTGCAGCCAATTTACCTAACACTGTTGGTTGCAATTAAAACAAATATCTTGATTCATGTTTTTAATATGTATAAAATATTATTAATTTGCTTTATGGAAAATTTAAATACAGATTCATTTTGCTTTCCATAGAAATTAAGTTTAGATAATTTGTATGCAAATGATTTAATTACTGACTGTGGGAAGCATTTCTTTTGTTTCAAAAGAAACTCACTTACCAGTACTGTATAGCTTTGTAAAAATTCATCCACAACTCAAGTGAGGAGTGTTGGTAAAGGACACAATTATTTAATTCATTGTCTATTTCATTGTCTTCCATTGTAAAGGGAAAAATTAGTCCCTGTTTTAAAACTGTTATAAATCTGAAATTTTGATCTAACAGCTGGACCATCATTTACCTTTTCTTTATGTTTTTTTGACTTAGGTTGATTCTGGGCTCTCCTATTACACTGGTCTTCATATCTTTTTTATGCCAGTTCAATACAGTTTTGATCACTATATGGTTGTAATGTAATTTTTAAAAATTTTACTGAAGTATAGTTGGTTTAAAATGTGTTTAATTTCTGCTGTACAGCAAAGTAACTCAATTATACATATATATATATATATATTATTCTTCATATTCTTTTCCATTATGGCTTATCACAGGCTATTGAATATAGTTCCCTGTGCTATACAATAAGACCTTATTGTTTATCCATCCTATATATGATAGTTTGCTTCTGCTAATCCCAAACTCCTATTCCTTCCTTCCCCTACTCCTCATCTGTCTTGATAAAGCTAATTTTTTTTCATATATGTCTGAAACTCTTCTTTGACATTTGTAAATATCCAAAACTACCTCCACATTGAGTTTAATTTTTTTTTTTAGGTTGTAAATAGATATTTTAATTTGAAACTTTGTTGAAACAAAAGTATATCCAAACTATTAACTAGGTAGTGTCTCTTAACTTATCTAAAGCTTGAAAAAAGAGCACATACAATTTTTCAAATTTTGAATCAATTGATCTTTGACATTGTTAGAAGGTCTTACGTTCTATAGGTACTTGTTTGGTGACTTAGTAGAAGTTTTTTACATTGTGTAAAATATCCTTTGGTCTTTGCTTCCCGATTTTCTAAAAACTACCATAACTGAAATAATTCCTTTTACCATTGCTCCATCTAAACATGATTTTCTTTTTCTGTGAAAGAATTCAAGCCATTTTTGAGTTGGTGAAAGTTACAAGCTCAGCTCTTGTTTAAAATTATTTGAGAAATTTTTTGGTTAGACATTTCATTGATATCATATAACTTATTTCTTCAATTATTTTTTAGCTGTTAAGAGGAAGCACCAAATTTTTTGTGTGTTTGCTTTAAAAGGCCCTTAGCATTGTCCACTTTATTATCATTTTTAAATGTTTTTAACAAACAAATTTTTTTATTTTGCCCTATAGCATCCAATTGCAATTGCCATATGTAAAATTTGGAGCTTCCAGTCTCTTCTATTCTTTTTTTAAATTAATTATTACTGTATCATAGTTGATTTACAGTGTGTGAGTTTCTGCTGTATAACAAAATGAATCAGCTATATAGTATACATGTATCCCCTCTTTTTCAGATTTTCTTCCCACGTAAGTCTCTTCTGTTCTTCAGTATTCTAGGCATAGTACTGATTTCTGCACTTCCACTCACTTTCACATCAGGAGTGTGCCTTCATTTTCCATTTTATTTATTTTTCTTTCAGTTTTATTGAGATATAGTTTAGGTACAGCACTGTGTAAGTTAAAGTGTACAGATAATGGTTTGATTTACATATATCATGAGGTGATTATCACAGTAAGTTTAGTGAACATCCATTATCTCATATAAATATTAAAGAAATGGCAGAAAAGAATTTTTCTTGTGACAAAAACTCTTAGGATTTATTCTCTTAGCAACTTTCATATCTAACTATAGCAGTGTTAATAATATTTATCTTGTTGTATATTTCATCCTTAGTACTTTTTTACAACTGGAAGTCTGCACCTTTTGAATGCCTTCATCCAATTCTCCCTTCCCCCATACCCCACCCCGATGTCTGGTAACCACAAATCTGATCTCTTTTACTATGAGTTTGTTTTTAAAGTATAATTGACTTACAACATTATGTTAGTTTCTGTTATACAACATAGTGATTCAGTATTTCTCTACATTTCAAATTGATCAAGGAAGGTCTGTTATAATATGTTACCATAGAAACATTATGTAGTTATTGACTATATTCCCCACACTACATTTCGTACTAGTGACTCATTTATTTTGCAATGGAAGTTCCATTTTCAATTTTGAAATTTGTTCATAGTTACTTTTTTAAAGTAGAAACGATTTAATTATAGATAAAGTAAGGATTTCAATTTAATTACCAATTATGATTTATATAGTTTTCACTATAACTTGAAGTGTCTGCATTTTATATTCAAATAAACACATTATAATGATACACTAGTGCATAAACCAAAAAAAAATCACTTGAATGAATCAACATGTCCATTGGGTGATTCCATGACAGTGTTGATGTGTAGCATTAGAAATGATCCTGGTAAAACTACTAGAGCTCGTCAGTGAATTTGGTAAAGTTGCAGGCTGCAAAATTAGCACATAGAACTCTGTTGCATTTCTATACACTAACAATGAAAGATCAGAAAGAGAAATTCAAGAAACAATTCCATTTACCATTACATCAAAAAGAATAAAAACCTAGGAATAAACCTACCTATGGAGACAAAGACATGTACCCTGAAAACCCTAAGATGCTGATGAAAGAAACTGAAGAAGATACAAACATATGGAAAGATATACCATGTTTGTGGATTGGCAGAATCGATATTGTCAAAATGACTGTTCTTCCCAAGGCAGTCTACAGATTCATCCAATCCCTATCAAATTACCAATGGCATTTTTCACAGAACTACAAAAAATCTTCAAATTTGTATGGAGACACACAAAAGACCCCAAATAATGAAAGCAATCTTGAGAAAGAATAACAGAGCTGGAAGAATCAGACTCCCTGACTTCAGACTATCACAACATTGTTACTCAGTTATACTCCAATACAAAATAAAAACTTAAAAAGTCTTAAGAAACAAAAAGAAATGATGCTGGTGCCTGGTACACAACATACTGTACCTTCTGCGATGCAATAATTAAAGTGAACTGTATTCCTACCATTATGCTACAACTGTGAAAAAATTTTACACTGCTTCAGTTTTTATATTTAAATCTAAGTTAATGAAAATTAAACTCAATTAAATTTTGATTTCATCATCACAGTAGCTGCATTTCAAGTGCTGAGTAGCCACAGGTGTCTAGGGGCTGCCTTCTTGGACAGTACAACTAGGGACAGCAAGGGAGTAAGAACCTATTATTAAGGGGCCAGGCACTTTGTTAGGTACTTTCAAAGACATGATCTCAAAATAATCCCATGTATTGTCTACATTTTACTTGAGGAGACAAACTCATCGAGTTTCAGTCATTTGTGCAAAGTCAGACAGGTAGAGAAAGACTTGGTCGATCAACTATTAGTCTAAACCCAGAGCCCACATGTGTGCATGCTGATGTGGCCATTGCTAGTTGTCAAGGTCTTAACCACTGAGCAGGAAAAACAGGATGCTTTTCTTATCTCCCCACCTCCATGTAAAATTTGGAAGCCTCTAATTGTTTTAACAAATTTTATGAGTGAATTTATTCAAGAATATCTATTCTCTCCTATGGGCCAGACACTATTTTAGTGAAGAAAAAACAGTGTTCCTACTTGCATGCAGTTAACAAGCTTATGTGAAAGGAACAGAAAATTACAAAACAGAAACCAACACTTTCAGTGAGGTCAAGACTATCTTCTCAAAAATTACACTTTGTGGACTTGCTTAACATGAAGCTCTCAAAGTGCTAGTGCTTTCTGTGATTTTAGAATGGGGATAAGGTATCTCTGCAGTGGTTTTGTCAAGGGTGACCATGCAACAGTCACCTGTTAGAAGCTCTGGTTATTGCATGTGCAGTAATCACCTCCAATTCTGGATAATTATGCTCATTTCTATTTGTCCATTGTTATTTTGGGGGCTACTATCATCTGGTCTCTCAGTAAAAGTGGACACCTGGGCAAAGGGGCACATGGCAAAATTTGAAGGACAGTATTCTCCCAGATGAAGAACATCAGACTGACAAGGGGACTTTTCTGTTCCTTCAAGGGAAGCCCAGTTGGATCACCCTGTAATAAGGTACTGATTTGATGAGCAAACCATGATCTTACAATGTATTGCATGATAATTGCAAAAGCTGTAAGAAATGCAGTTTCCTTTGAGTGGTTCAGTCAGCCCCCCAAAACTATACCACCTGTGTTTTAGGAGGCAACCAAAGAGCGCTGAGGGTTGGGTCTTCAAGGGTAGAGATTCGTGCAAATGACAGAGTTTTTCTTAAATACAGCCTCAGAGAAGATAACACTTCTAGAGAATTTTAGAGTTCAACCAGGTCATTGTGCAAATAAGGGAATCGAAAATTCAGAGAAGTTAAGTGATTAATCGAAGGTCATACAACATATTCATTCAGTGAAACTAGGACCTCTACATTTTCTTTCCAGCTCATGAGTTGTGGGTAAGGAGAGAAAGAAGGGAGGAGGTGGGTGGGAGAATCAGAGGAAGCTAAAGATTGTGCGTCAAGCTCAGTAATGCTAGGATTTAAAATCCGTTTCTGTCCTTTCTACTCTGACGTTAGGCAGGTTTCTTAAGTCTGCTGGGCTTCAGAATCTCAGCTGTGAAACAGGGATGACACAGACCTCCTGGGGTTGTGGTGAAGATTTGATGAGCTGATGCATGTGAAAATGGCTCAACCTCTTGAAGATAAGATTTTTCCTTTACTCACTATCTCAAATTATCACTTCCTTTAGTTGATCTTCAAACCATCCATTTAAAGCTTTGAGCTCCGCAGGCCCCAGCCTTAAGAGTCCAGGATTGGCAGATCATCCTCTGCTGCTCTGCACCTGCTGACTCAGAGCTCCCCTGGGACTCTTTGTCTCCCAAAACTTCCCCAGTTCTCCCCCCAGTGCCCGTTCCATCACACCCTATACTAGCCTCTTCCTTGTCACCTCTCAGTATCAGGCC
This sequence comes from Okapia johnstoni, assembly GCA_024291935.2. Taxonomy (NCBI): domain Eukaryota; kingdom Metazoa; phylum Chordata; class Mammalia; order Artiodactyla; family Giraffidae; genus Okapia; species Okapia johnstoni. The sequence goes on along the minus strand of CM044307.1, from coordinate 48,642,816 downwards.
CATCCTAGTTGGGGTTCCTCCAAACAATAGGAAGCCTTTACAAGTATTTGGATAGTGTGACAGGCTTCAAAGTACTTTCACAGGCATTCTCCACTTTGATCCTCACAACAGCCCAGCAGGGGACACAGGGCAGCTGTTATCATCCAAGCTTTACTACTAAGGAACCCAAAGTACATAGAAGCTAAAGTGATTTGCCTAAAGCCACACCCTGGAGAACTGCCTGGTGTGCAAGAAGGAAGTCTTTGGAGTCGGGAAGTCCTAGGTTTAAGTCTCAACTTAGCCTCTTGCTAGCAGTGTGACTTTAGGTAAGTTATACAGCCTCCCTGAGCCTCAGTTTCCCTATCTGTTAGATGGGAATATTTGTTGTGTATCCTGCAGTATACATATGTTGTATTATATATGCAATTCTTAGTTTGGCAAGCCAGACCAGAATCCTGTGCACTACACTGTCTCTCTATACTGTTCCTCACTACTGCTCCAACCAGAAATAAACTCTTCCATCTCTGAACCACAGAAATGTTCCTTGTCTTTGCTTTCATGCCTCAGAAACTATCTCTGGTGGACAAAGAGCAAGTAGAATTTTGCCATGACCCTGGTAAAGTCACAAAATGGAAGCACTGATAAATCCCTTTCTGGGAAGGAACCGTGGCAGTCCCTGGGCAGGGTCATTGGATGGCTCAGTGCCATCTCTTTTTCTTCCTTGTGTTTTTTCTCTCCATTCAGAACCTGAATTTATATGGGAGAAAATCTGATGAATTTAGTTTGGGGCATGTGCCCCCTGTGTGGGCAGGTGGGCAGATGTGGTTGGCAGCCCACAGGAACTGTATGGAATGGAGAAAAGGCAGTTCTGCAAAGGGAGAAATGCTCTCAAAGTAAAGGACGCCCACTATTGGTCCTCATGTAATTTCTAAAACCAAGTATTGTCTGTGGCTGATTGTGGCCGCTTATATTCACTTATGCTTCTATCTTAACATCCAACTAGACCATTAGTCCTGGGACGTCAGGGCTGGGAGTTGGGGGGAGGACACCTTTGTCTTATGCTCTGACTCAATATGGAAGCCAGAAACTGGCCCAGTGCCTTGCACATAATTGGTGCTCGGTAAATACCAGATGATTGATTGATTTTGTTGATTTTATTACAGTCCTTGGTCTTTCCAGTCCAAAAAACAAATTAATTTAGATCTTTCCTGACTTATCCCAGCTCCTAAACCTCACAGTTCCCACCTACATGCAGCCACCAAATAAAGCAATCAATCAATAACAATTCACCTAATTAGCTTGCTCACATGAACCAATGGATTCCTCAAGCCTAGTCACTTACCATCACAACCACTGGTGGGGTGCCAGGTGTCTTGCCAAAGGACTTGATTAATAAGTCATTGTAATTGAAGCTGAATACAATTAATTGCATAATTTTGAACTCTTCAAGTTTAATTCCACAAAAATTACATCACAGAATTGGGACATGATGAAGTATTTCTAACAAAAGAAATAAGCAGAACTTGCCTAAACACTGGTTCATATTTGTGACATGTTATGTACATACCAGGCCTAGACTCTCACCACTGCTATCAATAGAAATTCACAAAGCTCAAATACGTATATGAATTCCTAAACACGTGGCCCATTATTGGAAAAAAAAAACTGGACATGCCTGTCTTAATCAGGCCCAATATTTTGATAATGTTAGTGATTTCCTCTTTAACTATGACCTGATTTTATCTTTTGTAGGGCAGAGACCCCAGACTGGCTCACACTTTTTTTTTTTTTTTTGGTCTTATTGTCTCTCTTTTTACAGTTGCCTTAAATTTGTTCTTTCAAATGGTTAACTTCCTAGAGGACATGTCAGAAAATAGCTGATGAACAAAAATAATGCTGTCTGCCTTTGACAAAACTTTTACCCAGTTGGATAGGCAGGATTTTCATGAAGAAAATCTGAAAAATTAATTAATTAACTGTAACTGAATTTCACCTCTTTAACCTTAACTCGTGAGCAAACCTGAGCTAAATAAACATCTGACCATTCAATCTCTCCCACTTAAGGTTAACTTGAGTTTATTATTCAGGCTACTGCCCTTGTGTATTAGGCAACGCATAAATTACGCATACTAATTACCCTGGATGGGGCACCACTTTAATGAATTCTTTTAATTAAACTGCAACACAGTGGTTTTGTTCAGGATGGTCTATATTTCATCTTTAAACTATGTTAACCTTCATCTTTGTCTGGGGAGCTCACGGGTCCAGCCAGAGAAGGTCTGAGTTTAATTCATCTAAGTATATACATTCAGGAACCCACCCCCTACCCCTGGAGGAAAATTTGAAATATGTTTCTCTTCTGCTTCGAGGTTAAGAAATTAGATGCCTCTGTGAAAAGTTATGATTCTTCTGAGGATACTAAGGTAGAGGAAAAAAAGGCAAAACAAAGCAAAAAATTGAAATGACAGAATCAGTCAGCATAGCACCGCAGCCCTTCAAGTATAAATAATAGAAGTCATATTAAGAATGTCCTTACTAATATGTGCTACTAAGCCAGGGGCACTCTTTACTTTGTGATCTTTATATGACAGAGTGTACAGTAAATAATCTATATTATGAGTCTAGTTTTCAAAGATACAATTAGTTCTCTATTATGTGGGAGCATTAGTGAATGAAGCTGTAGAGGAAATTGAAACCCATGTGCATTTTAGCTATGAATATTAATCTTCTCTCGTCTCTCTACTGAGCTTCTGCTTCTAGGTAGTAAAATTGACTGCTTTGAGTTTTACTTCCTTAATATCTGATAGTGAGGAGGTGGAAGAGGGAGGAAGGGAAAGAATCAAACAGCCAAAGGACTGTCTAAAACCAGAAACCTTGATAATCCCCAACTTAGTCGATGCATGCTGAGCATCTCCTGTATTCCTAGCATTCTGCCTGGTGCCAGACTATCATGGAGATTGAGAAATTCTGTGTTTGTGCATTTAAAAAAGAAAAGAAAAAAGAATGCATATATATGTTTGTACTTACATAGATAAAATTGGAAAGAGGCGTAGAGCTGTTGTGAGAGTTTGCTTCTGGGATGTATTAGGGATCTAAGTTGGGAGAGAACACTACTTATTATTATTCTGTATTTTTTATTCCTGCTCTTTCTGGTGCTTTTCTTTTTCTTTTATCATGAGCATGCAATACTTTTTAACTCAAACAATGCGAAACAGTAAAAATATCTAGAGAGTTCATAGTCCACTTGGGGAGACAAACATATCACAGTGTAATGTACTAAGTGCTCTCATAAGTGAACTTGCAGACTGTTCTGGAGACAAAAAGGAGAGGTCATCCAGATCTGTCTGGTGGAATCAAGGAGGGCTCCTCAGGGGAGCTGGCATTTCAGTTGGGTCTTAACACATGTGTGTGAATGTTTTTCAAGTTGAGCATTAATAATAGGAAAGGGATAATAGCTTAAGAGTCTGTCCACCCTAAGATGGTTCTCTTTTAGCAATTCTATGAATAGATAAGCTCCTGCAAGACTTCCCTGATGACATATGTAAACAATGTTGAAATCATTCTCATTTCTGCTAAGATGATTAAGAATGACAGTTTGTAAATGATCCCAAAGAAAGATACTCACTCTGGAAAACAATCAGATAATCCTGAAATTTTGACTTTAAATTTGTTCCAGAAGTCCCTGTGAATTTTTCACCAGGTCCTAATTTAAGCATCGGGAGTTGGTGATGGACAGGGAAGCCTGGCGTGCTGCAGTCCATGGGGTCACAAAGAGTCGGACATGACTGAGTGACTTCACTAGATAGCTAAACCCAAAGGGAAATTTTTCTTCCCTATGATCCTCCCAGCAAATTTAGAAAGCCCAACAACTGGTTAAAAAATCTATGACAAAAATGAGGCTACAGACTGATTTTTTTGTGATGACTGCAGTGACTCTTGAGTCAAACAGCCCAGTTCCCCTTTGGATGTGCTGTGTGACCTTGGACAAGTCACTTAGCTTATCTCTCAGTTTCCTCATCTGTAAAACTTGGATATTAGTAGGACCTACATCACAGGGTTGTTGATGGTGATTAAATGAGATGACGCATGTAAAGTATTTAACAAAGTAATTAGTAAGTGCTGACTATTATTATAATTAGTACAGTAAGGTAAACGCATCTTGGCCCTCTGAGCAAGGTGATTTTATTGCCAAGTTTGCACAACAAATATAGAAGTCTTCCAAAGATGGTTGAATACAAAAATATAAGTTATCATAACACTGTAATCATATGGGCATGTGAAGCTGCAAAATACATACAAGCACACATTCATCTCAGTTTAGAAGCCAAATTGCTGTCTAGATAACCCATTCAGAAGGCCTGAACTGAATTCTTAATCACTCAGATGCTTTTACTGACGTACGTAAAAGCTGAAAGGGAAGTGTCAGTCCTTTTCTGACCCATGGATTCCTCAGAAATGACTTGTCCAAAGCAGAGGGTAAGTGTGTGCTTGCCTTCCAGAAGAGGGTGTACTCAGATAGCAAGAACACTAGCTCTGCAGAAGAGACCCTTGCCCCCAGGAAGGCACACTCAGGCCACACAGGTGACCAGGAGGTGGCCACCTGGGGCTGCCCACTCCCCTGGAGTGACTCCAGGACTCGCGCTTTGATCCCTTTGTGTTTTCTCATGGCTTCCTGGGTGGCATTTTCTGCCCCAGGCTTTCCACATGCAGAGCGTGTTCACGCTGTCCTCTTAGGGAACATATGCTGCAACATACCATCTGGCCTTTATGCATCTCCCCAGCGGCCAGGGTATAAAAACCTGCCTGTTTGGCAGCTACAAGTGCCCACAGTCCCTTTGGTCTCTTTCTTGGTCTGAATGGTTTTTCAACATCAATGGATGTAATTAGGAAGAACTAAACCAAGCATATGGATTCAGGATTGCATTAAGGACATGGAGGGAGGTTTATCATGGAGAGGAGTTCCTCAGGGCAGGTCCAGCTCCAAGCATACAGGCAAATGGAGTGAATGTGCCCAGGTTGGGGTGTTGGCTCACCTGTTAACAGCTGGGCACCATGTCACACAAGCTTAAAGCTCAGACTCTGTGTATGAATCATGGTCTGTCAGTCATGTTCCCTGACATCCAGATTTGGCTGAGGGGAAAGGAGGCAGCTTGCTGACGAGAGCACATGTGTCTTTTGGCTCCATGCAGTAGAGAAAATACCAGAACTGCTCAGATCCTGAAGCCGGCAACATTTGTGCTGCTTCCCTTTGAAGAATTGCCAGTTGCTGAATGGCAGCTATTTCCAGAAGGTGCGGAGGGAGAAGCCAAAATCTTGCTCCAAGAGAATGGGAAGTGGAAGATAAAAATTGAAAGTGTAAATTACTATATGTACATACAATGGAATAGTAAGCAGCTAAATGAAAGGAAGGGGAAATTCTTTATGTGCTGATATGGAAAGAACTCCAAGATGTATTAAATAACAAAAAAAGGAAGATGGAAAATGTGTGTAGACTCTTCTCCCATTTGTGTAACAAAGCTTGGGGATGAAGCAGGTATGTTTGCTTGTATTTGCCTGTATATGCATAAGAGTGACTGAAAGGATGCACAAGAAGCCAATAACAATAGTTATCTATTTGGGGGAAGCAAGGAGAACCTGAGGTGCTAGGGGAGGACATGGCATTTCTTTATAATTTTATTGTAACCAATTTTTAAATGCATTACTCCTTCAAATAATTAAACAAATATAAATATATTTTTAAGTTTTTAAAGTGACATTATAAAGCATATTTAGAGGCCATTAGAGGTTGCATGCTAGTGATTTATAAATAAATTTTAATTAGTTGTCTTTGGGCTTCCCTGGTGACTGGCTGGTAAAGAATCCGCCTGCAATGCGGAAACCTTAGTTCAATCCCTGAGTCGGGAAGATCCCCTGGAGAAGGGAAAGGCTACCCATTCTAGTATTCTGGCCTAGAGAATTCCATGGACTGTGTAGTCTCCATAGGGTCACAAGGAGTCAGACACAACTGAGCGACTTTCACATGTTGTCTTTATGCCCATCTTTCTATGAGAATCAGTCTGTTTGATTTCCAACAATATCTTCCATAACTGATTTTCATATGAAAGAACAATTTATACATTGCATATTTTACACTGAGTATTTTTTCCATCAAAAATAAAACCCCAGATAAATATAGTGAAAGTCACTTAGTCGTGCCCAACTCTTTGCAACCCATGGACTGTAGCCTGCTAGGCACCTCTGTCCATGGAATTCTCCAAGCAAAAATACTAGAGTGAGCTGCCATTTCCTTCTCCAGGCAAAAATACTGGAGTGAGCTGCCATTTCCTTTTCCAGACAAAAATACTGGAGTGAGCTGCCATTTCCTTCTCCAGGGGATCTTCCCAACCCAGGGATCAACCCCAGGTCTCCAGCATTGCAGGAGTATTCTTTACCATCTGAGCTACCAGGGAGACCCGAGAATTCTGGAGTGGGTAGCCTATCCCTTCTCCAGGGAATCTTCCCAACCCAGGAGTTGAACCAGAGTCTCCTGCATTGCAGGTGGATTCTTTACCAGCTGAGCTACCAGGGAAGCGCCCAGATAGATATAATTTGTATTAATTGACCAATTTAGAATTTGAAGATGGTCATGTGTTAACAACTGGAAGGAAGCAGGAATACTTTGTCCTTTTTTCCTGTCATCCAGCTAACATTTGTTGGATAAGTATATGCACTCTTGACAATTTGCTGTGTAGTTTACAGTTTTCACTGCATAAAACTAAGTTTATACAGTCTGCTGCTGCTACTGCTAAGTCGCTTCAGTTGTGTCCGACTCTGTGCGATCCCATAGACGGCAGCCTACCAGGCTCCCCCGTCCCTGGGATTCTCCAGGCAAAAACACTGGAGTGGGTTGCCATTTCCTTTTCCAATGCATCAAAGTGAAAAGTGAAAGTGAAATTGCTCAGTCGTGTCCAACTCTTAGTGACCCCATGGACTGCAGCCAACCCGGCTCCTCCGTCTATGGGATTTTCCAGGCAATAGTACTGGAGTGGAGAAGTGCATTGCCTTCTCCAATCTAATTCATGCTATATCCAAATAGGAATAGGTTTGGTTCAGGAACTTTTATGAAAGATCCTTAGCTCATTTACCCAAAAGGAATAGCAGTTAGTTCCTGGAAGTTCAGATTTTTTAATCTTTTACCAAATATCTCAGGAGCATCAGGAAAGTGACCAAGATGCTGCTTGGAATAAGCAATATACTATTTACAAACTAGTAGAGCCAAAGATATTTATGTTCCTTATTTCTCTTTCTCTCTTCCCAAAGTATACATAGATCTAACCATACTGCTTTTTATAATAAATCCGTTTCTACTTCTCTAAAAAACTATAGGGGTCCTTACTGCAGTGACTTGGTACTATGTCAATTTTGCTAAACTGGAGGTAATTCTCCCAGGAGAATTAATCTTTAGGCTTTGAAGTTTGGTTCAGGATGTCAGGCACGGCAGTAGCATGATAGGTTGGCAATAATCTGCCAGCTCACCTCGTGGGTGTGGGTTGTACCTGGGCCCATAGCTCCTATGCTGCTGCTGCTGCTCAGTTGCTTCAGTTATGTCCAACTCTGTGCGACCCCATGGACTGCAGCCAGCCAGGCTCCTCAGTACGTGGGATTCTTCAGCCAAGAATACTGGAGTGGGTTGCCGTGCTCTCCTCCAGGGGATCTTCCCGATGCAGGGATCAAACCTGGGTCTCTTACATTGCAGGCAGATTCTTAACCACTGAGCCACCAGGGAAGCCCCCATAGCTCCTATAGCTCCCATCAGATTTCCTCTCAGCTTTTCTAAGTCTTAGACCAGGTAATGTGTGCAAAACATATGTTTTGTCTGTGCCAAAACATAACAGGTTTTTCCTACAGGTCATCAATGTCATTGAGGACAAAGGCCTGGAGAGAGAGATGGAGATTCCAGTGTATCTTCCTGGGTTCTTATCTTGTTGTGTACTTCATTGTCAAGTCTTTTTTCCCAGTTGCCAAACAATTGAAGGTATCGAACTCAGACCTATCACCAGACATAGAGGCCACGCCTTGCATAGACTTCCCCATGTGCTCCTACAATGCATCATTAATGCTGTATCCTCACCCCTTATAAGGATTCACTCTTCTGACAAACTCTGACTAATGCAATACCTCCAGAATGTTCAGAGACACATCTTAGCATTGTCATTGTTAAGAGCACAGCAGACATAAGCATCAGTATTTCCATTTTTCGAGAAAGCTGACCAAAGAAAAGTAAGCCACAAAATTGAAACTCTAATTCTATCTAACTCTAAAACTTTTATCTTTCCCCCATACTGTATTGCCTTGGCTTCCAAAGTAAGAGAGGAACACAATGCAAATCACACTGTCTTAATAACTGAAAACCCAGCCTTCAGGATAGACTGAAGAGTGCACTCCCAGCTCCTGACTCAGAGCACTTAAGCTCTAAATGGCACTTCCCTTGTGATACAAGGCAAACATCCAGAACCAAAATGCCTGGGGCATCCTAGAGTTGAGGAAGTGAGTGACATTAGCCTTATAACTTTCTGAGCTGCTTGGAATGAATGTAGAGATGAGAATTAGTCATGTGATGTTCAGTATAATGAATTGAAGAATTTTGATTCATTCTTTACAGTGCCAAAAAGTCTTCTATCACAATTCCCTAAATTGCTCCAAAGACCGAGAATATTAAGTAATGTTTAGAAATGTGAGTTTTTGAATGCTTTTTGTTGGATCCCACTCTCCTTAGAAACACATGTAGAGGGACTTCGTTGATGGTCTAGTGGTTAAAAATCCGTCTGCCAATGCAGGAGACATGGGTTTGATCCCTGGTCCAGGAAGATCAACATGCCACAGAGCAACTAAGCCCATGCACCACAACTATTGAGCCCAGGCACCACAACTCCTGAAGCGTATGTTCTTAGAGCCTGGGCTCCACAACAAGAGAAGCCACCACCATGAGGAGCCTGAGAACTACACCAAAGAGCAGCTCCCGCTTGCCTCAACTAGAGAAAGCCCGGGCACAACAGTGTCGACCCCAGAGCAGCCAGAATAATATCAATAAAATAAAAACATCTTACAAAAGAAACACATGCACAAAGGCAACGCCTATACTCTTCACTGGATTATTTGAAAATTTTCCATCATACAAAAATTGCTAGAAAATACAATTTTCAAACCTAAGTTAAAGTTGGCTATGGAAAATGAGAAGAGTGGAAACCTGATCCAATAGGATTAGTGCCCTTATAAGAAGAAAGACCAGAGAGGTTGCTCTTTCAGCCCCTGTCCCCATACACATGCCCTAAAGAAAGGCCAAGTGAGCTCACTGTAAGAAGACAGCTATCTACAGGCCAAGAAGAGAGGTCTCACCAGAAACCGAATTGTCTGGCACTGTGCTCCTGGACTTCTAATGTCCAGCACCGTGAAAAAATACATGTCTATGGCTTAAGTCACCCTGCCTGTGGTATTTGTCATAGCAGCACAAGCAGACCAAGGCAATTCTCTCAGCACTATAGTACACTTGGTTACAAATAAATCTAATCCTAAATTCTCTGCTCCATGGATTTAGAATCTCCTCTGTCCCAAGGTTTTCCAGAAATCTCTCATTCCCAAACTGACCTGCTCTCTCCAGACACTTTCTCCCTGCTACATTTCAACTAACACATAAATTCATGAATTCATGAATGACAAATAACCATATGCAGGGTGGCTTAAGCCATAGACATGTATTTTTTCACGGTTCTGGACATTAGAAGTCCAGGACCACAGTGCCAGCCAATTCAGTTTCCGGTGAGACCTCTCTTCCTGGCCTGTAGATAGCTGTCTTCTTACAGTGAGCTCACTTGGCCTTTCTTTAGGGCATGTGCATGGGGACAGGGGCTGAAAGAGCAACCTCTCTGGTCTTTCTTCTTATAAGGGCACTAATCCTATCGGATCAGGTTTCACTCTTTTAAAAAAAAACAAAAAATTATTTATTTGGCTGTGCCAAATAGTTGTAGCATGCAAACTTTTAGTTTTAGCATATGCAATATAGCTCCCTGACTAGGGATCAAACCCAGGCCCCCTGCATTGGGAGTGTGGAGTCTTAGCCACTAGATCACCAGGGAAGTCCCAGGTTCCTACTCTTATGGCCTCTTATAACCTTAAATACTTGCTTAAAGGCCCCATCTCCAAATTCATATGCATTGGAGGTTAGGGCTTCAACATAAGAGTGTGTGTGTGTTTGTGTGTGTGTGTGTGTGTGTGTGTGTGTGTGTGTGTGTAAGACAGAGAGGGAGAGAAACATTCAGTCCATAGCGAGAATAAAAGTCTGTTTAGAAAGAGAGTAATCCAAACCACAGCCTAACATCCTGTCTCTATTTCCCTTGTAAAGCTTGTCTGGGTAGAAGATTCTACCTTGATTAAAGACCATGGAAAAATAAGAATAAACGAGAAGACCTTGGGATTTTGGCTTTGTGTTTGAACTTCATCCATTTTGTCTTTCACATCAGCATCTCAAATTTCTCCAACATGTTCAGGTTGTAACCCCTCTGATTAAGGAAATAAGGCTTGCCTTACCTTGACAGGCAATTAGTTTTTACAATTAAATAGAGAGTTATGATTAATAACCTTGCTAATTGTTCTTCCCTGATGTACACATTAATACAAGCAGAATGCTCAAAATTCTGAGGAACATGCATTCTTCAAGCCTACCATGCTTCATTGTGGTGGATCCAAAGCTGCTGCTGCTGCTAAGTCGCTTCAGTCATGTCTGACTCTGTACGACCCCATAGACGGCAGCCCCACCGGGCTCCCCCGTCCCTGGGATTCTCCAGGCAAGAACACTGGAGTGGGTTGCCATTTCCTTCTCCAATGTATGGATCCAAAGCTGAGGGAGACTCAAATCCTGCCCGCCAGGAGATCAGAATATAATATAGTATAAAAGATATGTCAACAGATATATTACAAGGGAGAGATCTTATTAATTTTCCTAATGTCTGGCATGGCATTTATGGAACATGTACCTTAGCCAATTAATTGCTAATAATGCCAGCAAGCTAGTGCATAAGAAAATGACACCACGGGCATGGAGAAGAAATCCTGAATTATTAATGGTGTGACAGTTTTCTAGAATGTTCTCAAAGCATTCTGGAATGTTATATTCAAATATGTTCAAACTGTACAAACTAAGTAGAGCCAAAATGTTACTCTAGAACAATATTTCCAGTTGTCCAGATCATTGTTTTCAAGGCAAGAAATCCTACTTGATCTTTTAGGGGTTACTTCCTCTATTAACTGGAGAAGGGATTGACTACCCCCTCCAGTATCCTTGCCTGGAGAATTCCATGGACAGAGACCACAGTCCATGGAGTAGCTATGAGTCGGATACAACTGAGTGACTAACACACTCACTTTCCTCTATTAAACCTCTCAATTCTGACAACTGGAAATGACCTTTCCCCATCAGAACACTGTTCTACTTACCTGTCATTTAATGCCTTTTTACTCTCTTTTCTTTTTTATTTTTTTTGTAAAAAGTTTTTATTGGAGTATAGTTGATTTACAATGTTATGTTAGTTTCTACTGTATAGCAAGTGAATCAGTTATATATATATATATATATGTATATATATATATATATATATAATTTTTCAGATTCCTTTCCTATATAGGTTATTACAGAATATTGAATAGAGTTCCCTATACTATATAGTAGATCCTTATTAGTTATCTATTTTATATATGTGCCATACTGAGTCGCTTCACTTGTGTCTGACTCTCTGCGACCCTGTGGACTGTAGCCCACCAGGCTCCTCTGTCCATGGAATTCTCCAGGCAAGAGTACTGGAGTGGGTTGCCATGCCCTCCTCCAGAGAATCTTCCCCACCCAGGGATTGAGTCCACGTCTCTTAAGTCTCCTGTATTGGAAGGCAGGTTCTTTACCACTAGTGCTACCTGGGAAGCCCCCATTTTATATATAGTAGTATGTGTACATCAATCCCAGTCTCCTAATTTATCACTTCCCCCCATATTTCCCCTTTGGTAACTATAAATTTGACTTTGAGATCTTTGAGTCTGTTTCTGTTTTGTAAATAAGTTCATTTGTTTCATTTTTATTAGATTCCACATACAAGTGGTATTATATGATATTTGTCTTTCTCTGTCTTACTTCACTTAGTAGGATAGTCTCTAGGTCCATTCGTGTCAATGGAGATGACATTGTTTCATTCTTTTTTATGTCTGAGTAATATTCCTTTGTATATTATATAATCCTGTTATCATCTATGGGGAGTTTTGCATCCCAAATGCTAAATGTCAGCACTGTAGAATGTTAGGCCAGAAAACTCACCGATTTTTTGATTCACCTTCACACACTTACATATGAGAAAACTCATTTAAACATATGAAAAACTCATTCAAACAACATTAGTTGAGAGATTAAGTCTCTCTGAGATGGTGACATTTAACCACAGACTTAGAGGAGGTGGAGGTAATTAGTGAACTACTGCCGGAGTCCCGCTCCAGCTGGTCCAGGGGTCCCCAAGGGATGAACGGCGTCGGCGAAAGGAAAGAAAGGAGACGGAGAGTTTTTGATGGCCCAAGGACCATAATCTTTACTGCTTTAGTCTCTATTTATATAGCACATGTTCTTCTACGTAATGATTCTTACAGTATTTTTCCATTCAGATCAACATCCCCTGATTCTAAGATGTGTTAAAAGTTTTTTCCTAGTCCTTTGTCACATTTTGATTACATGTTTACCCCAAAACCTATTTTTATTCTACTAAAACGTAGTCTATGAATCATATTATTCCATCTACTTATTCTGTACAGCCTGCTACTACAGTGAGCACAGCATCTTGCTTTAGTGAATAAGTACTGTAGTGGTGTCTAAGGGCAAAAGTTTCTCATAATACAGCCATTGTCAGTGGTGGTTTGTTTACCATCTACCCACATAACAGAAGGCTATTTCTGGCAGGGGCAAGTCTTTTGCGGTTTACCTAGAAACCATTTACAATACAGTTCATATATTTCTTTTCTGTTTATGCTGAGATTCTAAGGGGGAAAGGCAATTGGCTTAGTTTCTGTAATTTTCCCTGATACATGACCCAAGTTTTCCAGTCATCAATAACAATCTCCTCATGAGGCCAAGTCACAATAGGCTTAGGGCTTGTTTCCCAAATGATCATGACCTTATTCCCTGGCTTAGTGTTAGGGACCCACCAGTCAAGGGCTTCAGTAGGTTTAATCACTTTTGGAATGTTTCTCTGGGGCAAGGGATCATTTTTCTTTTTCCTGGACTCTCATGACCTCATCATGGAAGCCCCTACAACTCCAGCCATCAAAGAATGAAACAGAGTTAGCCACAACAAAAGCATAGAAACAGGAAGGAGTGAAGGTTCCCATCCAAGAGAGAAACCGCTTTGCAGTTTCTTCTTGAGTGGTGCCGTGACTTTGTCATCCGGCAGTAGTTCCAGAATGGCTCCCAACAGAGTACCTTAGAAAGGGCATGGGCCTGGCGTGTTTGTAGAAGGCTAATGGCCAGGAGGCTATTATAGCTGAAGCAGAGGAGCAAGAGGAAGAGTGTAAGCAGATGATGTCCAAAGAGGAGGAGAGGATCAGATCACAGAGGGGCTGTTGGCTTACAGTCAGTTACTCCAACAGGAATGGGGAACCATTGGAAGGGCTTTCTTTGGAGGAGTCAGCTTCAGTTAAGTATAACTTACAGAGTAAAATTTCCCAATTTAAGTATGCAATATGATGACTTGATAAATGTATGCAGTTGAATAAACACTACCACAATAATCAAGATATAAAATAGCTCCATCATCCCCAAAAGTTCCTCACACAAGAAGTCTTTGGAGTCAATTCCTGTCCCTACTGCCAGACCGTGGCAACCACTGATCTGATTTCTGTTCCTATATTTTTGCTTTTCCTAGAAATTCATATAAATGGTAATTCATATAAATAGAAACTAATCTTTGTATCTGGTTTCTTTACTTAGAATAGTGCTTATGAGATTCATTCAAGTTGTTGCACATATCAATAGCTCATTTTTTTATTGCTGAGAAGTGTTTTGTTGTTTGGACATACCTGTTTGTTTATCCATTTACCAGCTGAAGAACATTTGGATTGTTTCCAGTTTGGGGCCATTGTAAATAAGATAAGGCTGTTATAAATACTGATGTATAGGACTTTATGCAGAGTATTTTTTTCTCTTGGTAAATTCATAGGAGTGGAATTTCTGGGATGTGGAAAGCGTATGTTTATAAGGAATTACCAAACTATTTTCCAAAGTGATTGTCCTTTTTGTATTTCTATCAAAAATGTATGTGAGCTCCATTAATCCTACATCCTTGTCAACACTTGGCATTGTTGAGTTCTAAAATTTAGTCATTCTAGTAGATGTTTTTTAATTTGCATTTTCCTAATAAGTAGTAATTTTGAGCACATACCTTTTCAATTGCTTATTTACCACCCATATTTCTCATTTGGTGAAATGTCTGTTCAAATCTTTGCTTATTATTTTTAGTCTTATTATTGAGTTGTAAAAGTTCTTTACGTATGTTTGATACAAGTCCTTTATCAGATATATATCTTGTATCTTTTCATTAAAAAAAAGTCCAATGTATCAGCTTATTCTTTTATGATGTTCTTTAAGAAATCTTTGGCTAACTCAAGGTCACAAAGATTTATTTTCCTATTTTTTTATTCTTTCTAAAGGTTTCATACTTTTGGCTTTACGTTAGGTCTGTGATCCAACCTGAGTCATATTTTGTGAATGATGTAGATAAATGCTGGGATTTTTTTCATATAAATGTTCAGCTTGTTCAAGCTTCATTTATGGAAAAGACTGTTTTTTAACCATTGAATTACCTGGACGTGTGTATAAAATCAGTTGACCGCTTATGTGTGGCTCTGTTTCTGGTCTCTATCTTTATGCCAATACCACAAAGTCTTAATTAATGTTGCTTAATGGTAGGTCTAGAAAATTTAAGAGTATTATAATGTGAAATGCATTTGGACCAATCCAGCAGATGAAACTTATTCATAATTGCCTTTGGAAAACTATTTGATGGCAAACAGAGTCTCAGTTCAGTTCAGTCGTTCAGTCGTGTCCAACTCTTTGCAACCCCATGAACTGCAGCACGCTAGGTCTCTCTGTCCATCACCAACTCCAGGAGTCAACCCAAATCCATGTCCATCGAGTCGGTGATGCCATCCAACCATCTCATTCTCTGTTGTCCCCTTTTCCTTCCGCCCCCAATCCTACCCAGCATTAGGGTCTTTTCAACCCTTCACATGAGGTGGCCAAAGTATTGGAGTTTCAGCTTCAACATCAGACCTTCCAATGAACACCCAGGATTGATCTCTTTTAGGATGGATTGATTGGATCTCCTTGCAGTCCAAGGGACTCTCAAGCATCTTCTCCAACACCACAGTTCAAAAGCATCAATTCTTCGGTGCTCAGCTTTCTTCACCGTCCAACTCTCACATCCATACATGGCCACTGGAAAAACCATAGCCTTGACTAGACGGACTTTTGTTGGCAAAGTAATGTCTCTGCTTTTAAATATGCTATCTAGGTTGGCCATAACCTTCCTTCCAAGGAGTAAGCGTCTTTTAATTTCATGGCTGCAATCACCATTCAGCAGTGATTCTGGAGCCCCCCAAAATAAAGTCTGACACTGTTTCCATTGTTTCCCCATCTATTTCCCATGAAGTGATGGGACCAGATGCCAGGATCTTAGTTTTCTGAATGTTGAGCTTTAAGCCAACTTTTTCACTCTCCTCTTTCACCTTCATCAAGAGTCTCTTTAGTTCTTCTTCACTTTCTGCCATAAGGGTGGTGTCATCTGCATAGCTGAGGTTATTGATATTTCTCCCGGCAATCTTGATTCCAGCTTGTGTTTCTTCCAGCCCAGTGTTTCTCATGATGTACTCTGCATATAAGTTAAATAAGCAGGGTGACAATATACAGCCTTGACGTACTCCTTTTCCTATTTGGAACCAGTCTGTTGTTCCATGTCCAGTTCTAACTGTTGCTTCCTGACCTGCATACAGGTTTCTCAAGAGACAGGACAGAGTCTAACTGAGCTCAAAGGAATGCCTTTTGAAATTGGAAGATGTTAAGGACTTCCCTGGTGGTCCAGTGGTTGAGACTTCACCTTCCAAAGCAGGGGCTACAGGTTTGATCCCTTGTCGAGGAGTTAAGAGCCTGTGACCAAAAAACCAAAAGATACAACAGAAGCAATATTGTAACAAATTCAATAAATACTTAAAAAATGGTCCACATTAAAAAAAATCCTTAAAAATAATAATTTAAAAAAAGTGGAAGATGTTAAAACCAGGATATGGTCCCATGTCCTCTTTCTTAGGTTAGCAACCATGTGACTACAAAATTAACAGTGTTTTCCTCTTATTCTTTTTGTAGAATCTTGGTTTTTCCAGAGTTGTACTGATTCTTTAAATGTGAAGAAAATGGACACTATTCATAAGTCAGCACAGGGTGTATTTTATAGTTTTCCAGATAAGCTCACTACTTTTTGGGGCTTGTTCCTGCCAAGTGGGCCAAGTTTCCTACCTGTTGGAAATCAGGCTGTTCCTTATGCAAATTAAGCATCTTTTTCCCCCTACCACCAGCATTTTTTCTCCTGATAATATTCCTCGTGGGTAGTGGCTCTCCCTTTTCTAAAATTTGACACTTTCCATCTTTTTTGGTACAGTTGTTCCAACAGAAACTCATTTCATTGTGTTGTGTGGTATCACAGTAAACTATGGAAATTGTCATTTGGTTACTAACTGGATGACCTTGGGCAAATTATTGAACCTGAGCTTCATCTTTTCCAGTACAATGCAGCTATTACCATTAACTGCCTTCTTTCCTACAAGACTCATGAGACTTAAATGTGATAATGTACATAAAAATATTCTGAGGAGTCTGGGGGCACAGTGTGCAAATGTTGGTCACTAGAATTGCAAACAGTAAAGAGTGTTGATCCTGTGTACCTGCTTACATATTTTAAAAATGTATTGAACTAAGTCAATGTGTTTTGGTAGCTACAATATGCTTGACATGGAACAAGTTACTATGGGTAGAAAAGAAATATAGCTGCATCACCTATCCCCCGACAAAGAGCCTATAATTTTAGCAGGGACAAAAATCTTCCACACATGAAGTCATGAGAGACCAGTAATAATAATAGCTCATATTTGGAAATCTTTTCATGTTATTGACTTCTTTCACATGCCTTTTCTCATCTCATTCTTCCAAACAACTTTGCCTAGTGTGTAGGACAGATATATTTTGTCGTCATTATACAGATGAGGAAACCTAGGCCGAGAAAGCTCAGATGATTTCTCCAAAGTTATAAAGCTCATCAACAGTAGAATTGGAATCCAAATCCAGATTACCCTCTGACTCCTAGTCCAAAAAATCTATTCTGATGATTCTTGAGCTTTTATGTGATTAAGAACCTAGGGAACTTGTTTAAAAATGCAAGTTACTAAATCAGTTGATCAAGGTTTCAGAATCTGATCTTTAAACAATGGTTCATATAATTCTCTTGGAGGCAGATTATGGTTTGTTCCCCACCAATTTACTCTTCTGGTGTAAATGGCAAAAAGCAGAAGCAGAGAGCTATTATGCTTCTGTGCAGTTGGTATGCAGAATACAAATTCTGGAGCCAAGCTGCCTGTATTTAAATCCTGCTTTCATTGCCTACTAGCTGGGAAAATTATGTAACCACTCTGTGCCTCAATTCCCCAACTATAAAATGAGATAATGCCATGGCATACTTCACAAGCTTGTGATGAATATTAAATGTTGTTGATTGTAAAGTGATTAAAAACAGTGCTGGCATTTGTGTTTGTGAGAAGGGGAATGTGGCCCATAGAACCATTGCCATATGAAAAGTGATGGGGGACAGCCTTTCTGAGACGCAGTGCCCTAATCTTTTACCCTGAACACCTCCCATTCCTTCTCACACTCACTCTTCTCATCTTTGAGACAGCTGTTGTCAGTCCTAGGCACCAGTTCCTTGGGAGGCAGACTAAAGCCAGTTATCTGCACTTGCAAAGTAACTGAAAGGTTCCAAGTAACTGAAAGGCCCTCCAGCCTTAAGTCGACTTTGTTACTTTATCCCATTTAAATCCACATTCTCTGTTGAAGGAAATAAACCAACACAGTAAAGCTTGCTGATAGCCACTCCATCTGTATTATGGCACACAATGATAGCTGGAAGTTAAAGGTTTGATATATAGGTCTATTTTTTTATTGCCAGTCCCTGCCCCTGAAGAAAGTATTAAAATTTCCAGATGAGTAACCAAACAATAAATAGATGAGACAGTTGCTGTGAATATCTGATTTTTTGCATAATAATGAGATATGGCTGGATAATGCACTCTGCCATCCCCAGTTTGTCTAAATTATCATTTTGATTGGTCAAATGCATAAGAAAGATATACCAATAAAGTCGTGTCAAGTGCTCCGTTGTAAATTGATGCAGGATGGAGATTTCTGTAGGTTTGAGGTGAGGTGGGGGCAGGGAGAACTGGTTCTTCTGTAAGTAACTTTGGGGAGATGTTTTCTTCAGCCAATGTGTTAATCAAAGGCATCTGAAATCCTCACTTCTCCAGGGTCACATGCATAAACATGAGTTAGTCTATACCTTCTGAGGCCTTGTGTGTTGTTTTTGGAATTGAAAATAAGAATCGAATTTGGAAGAGAAGGGTTGTTCTAGGACATCTGAGGTTTGTTTTGTGCGAAGCATCTCCCCTTGATTTTTCATCCCTGAGACATAACATCAGAGTGTTGATAGAACTTTGGAATCAGGAAGACCAATCATTAGGGAACATGGTGTCAGTAAATCCAAATAGCTCTTTTTTTCAACTTAAAAAAAGTAAGAATTTTGTAAGTTCCAAATTGGGATGAAAACTAAAATTGCCTGAAGTATTTTGACTTGTCACTGCTCTTTCTTCTTGGTTATGTAACACGTGGTTTAATGTGCATGGTAATTCATCCTGGATTTTATTTTTAAACTTTTCCTATTGCTGTGTCAAACTCTCATATTCATTCTTTGTTCTGATATAAGTGTTTCATGTCCCAGCCTAGAAGTAAGTTTCATAAGGTGAGAAGCTACATTTTGGCATGACTTGTCTGCCCTGTGAGGCTTGCACATAGTAGGTGCTCACGCAGAGCATTGGTCTAGCATTCATACAATGTAGGATTGCTGAATATATATTGTGCTTTCAAAAATTCAAAATAGGGGAGAAGGAAATGGCAACCCACTCCAGTGTTCTTGCCTGGAAAAGTCCATGGACAGAGGAGCCTGGTGGGCTGCAGTCCATGGGGTTATATGACTGAGCATGCAAGCATGAGGGTGGAGGGAGATGGGTTGGTAGCAATAAACTGGTAGAACTAAAAAAAAAAAAAAATTCAAAATAGGGACTTTCCTGGTGGTCCAGTGGTTAAGACTCTGTGCTACCAATGTAGTGGGCACAGATTTGATCCCTAGTTGTAGAACTTAAGATTCCACATGCCATGCGGCATGGCCAAAAAAAAAAAAAAAAAAGAAGAATAAAACAATTTTTAAAGAAAGAAATACTAAAAATTATTTTTTCAAAACAGTAACCAAAAATACTATAGGATGGTGTTTATTATAAATATGACAGTCATATATCAGATATCAACCATGGGCCAACCACCATACAGACTTAGCCCATTTACTGTGTACATCTCAGCCAAAAGGAAACCCTGACCCCTCTTTTTCAGGGAAACTGAGGCACCAATATGCTTGATAGTTGGGCCCTGGTGACATAGTCAGTAAATCTATTTGCATCCATCTGACTCCCAGATTCCTTAAACTAAGGCACAGATTCTTTGTCACTATCATTATTGAAATTATATTACTCCAGTCTCTTTTGTGTCCTGGATATCCTAGTCAGCCACTCAACTGAGACACATGCCCTGACATTTGAGTGCTTTCCAGGTTGGCATGTAAGTCACCCCAGTCAAGAGAGTGGGAACTGGCAACTCTAGAAGTCCCACACCTCCCAGAGACTGTTGACAAGTTTGAGTTAAAGAGCCTTCTTGGAGGGACTTCCCTCATGGTCCACTGGCTAAGACTCCATACTCCCAAAGCAGAGGGCCCAGGTTTGATCCCTGTCAGTGAATTAGATCCCTCATGCTGCAACTAAGAGTCTGCATGCTTATAACTCAAGACCTTGCATGCCGCAACAAAGGCGAAGATCCTCCACTGTGCAACTTGGGCCCAGCAAAACCAAATAAATAAATAAACACTAAAAAATAACAATCCATCAAAAAAGAGAAAGAGAGCCTTCTTGGAATGACAGAGCTAAAGATTTCCTGGAAGTCAAAGGCTGCATACTCTAGTAAAAGGAAAAATGCGTGGAGGAAACCTCGGATTTTTTTAAAGGTAATAATGTACCTGTAAAGAAATCCCTGGGTGCACTGGAGAAATAAAATTTGGCCTTGTCTCAATATCTGTAATGTAAATAGTGTGATAAGCTGAGCATGGAAGGGAAATCACTAGGGCCTCAAGGGAAAAAGTTTTTATTGGACTAATTTGCTGTGATTAATTTATTATTAATTAATAACACTTTGAGAATCATCTGAGGAAAAGGATAACAAGATGTAACTTAGGCCAGGGATAATGTCTTTCCTGTATTAGTTTAGTCACTATAAAGTGACTGGAAGATGACTAAAAATATCTAGAATACCTGTTATTCAGACAGACACTGTTTATACCTACTGTTTATAACTCATTGCTTTAAGTTCTGTGTGTCTGTGCGCTGTGCCCCACACCCACTTCCCCTCCTGACCCAAGGAGATCCTTAAAGGTACATATTGACTGTCTTCCAGAGCTAAGTGTAGTGTCTGACAAGTATATGTAACTGTGGTATGATAAAAAAAAAATAAATACTTGGTTTTGGTCCCAAGTTCCTGGCACAAAGCTCCTAAAAGCCTTGGAATTTATTGTCTCTTATATGCTAATGAGATGGCTCATGGAGGAGAACCCTAGGGAGCTTCTGGATGGGGACTTTTCACTGGGAAAACCTACCAAGTGGTTAACAGGGTTAGAACTTTCAGCCCCACCTTGGTGAGCGGGGCTGGAGATTGAATTCAGTGACCAATGGCCAGTGATTTAATCAGTCATGCCTATGTCATTAGGCCTCCATTAAAACCTCTAAATGATGGGGTTCAGGGAGTTTCTAGCTTGGTGAAAAGATTGATGTGCTGACAAGCTGGGGCACTCATTGAGGGCATGGAAAGTCTATGCCCCACCCCCCACTCCAAATACATTGCCCTGTGCATCTCTTACATTTCATTCTGCTGAGTTGTATCCTTTATAATAAACTGATGAACTATTCTAGCAAATAGCTGAACACAAAATGCATTGCCGTGGGAACCCCTGAATTTGCAACCAGCCAAGATGAAGTGCAGAGAGCCTGGGGGCTCCCTTTCCAGCTGTCTGTCGTGGGGAAAGTCTTATGGGATTGAATCTTTGACCTCTGGGGTCTACACTAACTCTGGGCAGCTAGTATCAGAATTAAATTGGATTGTAGAATACACACGAGCTTCCCAGGTGGCTCAGTGGTAAAGAATCTTCCTGCCAATGCAAGAGACACAGGTTCAATCCCTGGGTCAGGAAGATCCCTTGCAGAAGGAAATGGCAACACTCCAGTATTCTTGCCTGGAGAATCCCATGGATAGAGGAGCCTGCCAGGCTATAGTCCATGGGGTCGCAAAAAGTCAGACATGACTGAGTGACTGAGCATGTTATGTAGTTGAAGTCCCTGAGCCCAGAGAGGGGATCTCTGGCTGAAAGTCTTGTAGAATACACAGTTGGTACAAGAGATTGAGGATTAGGTTGTGGTTGTTTAGAAAAGACAACATTTGATAACAGAAAAAATATATAATGTTTTATGAATAAATGAATGAGTAAATGGAGGAATGAAAGAATCTTTGTTACTTGGTGTATTTTACTTTTTTCATGCTCATGTTCAGTTGTGTCCAACTATTTGCAACCCTATGGCCTATAGCCTGCCAGGCTCCTTTGTCCATGGAATTGTCCAGGCAAGAATACTGAAGTAGGATGCCATTTCCCGCTCCAGGGGATCTTTCTGATCCAAGGATAGTACCCACATCTCCTGCATCTCTTGCATTGGCAGGCAGATACCACTGTGCCTCGTTGGTATATTTTAGTCACAAGTAAACAAAAACCTGATTCAAACGGACTTCAATACTAAAGAGAGCTTACTGATTCATGACAGTTCAAAGGTCCAGGGTAGGACAGCATGAGGCTGTGCTCTATGGAGTGACTCAATAATGTCTGGAAAACTGATTCTTTCTGTCTCTCTGTTCTTCCTTCTGCAGTGCCCGAGATGGCACTTAGCAACTTCCAGCCACTTTTCACTAAATTCTAGGAGGAACAAATGACTGTCTTGGGGAATCCATTCCATCAAAATTCTGAGGATCACTCTGATCGGACCAACTAAGATCACATGCCCATCTCTGACTAGTCACTGTGCCTGAGAATGCCTTGGTTGGCTTAGTGTAGGTTACTTGGTAGAAGCAGGTTTCTTAGGACCTCATACATTCTCAAACTGAAACTGGAGGTTTTGGAGAGAGGAGAGAGATTCTGAGAATTAACCAGCTACTCTCCATTCCATCTGGAACGTGCTTATATGATATAGCAAGTATTAATAACATGGTTCCTAAATGATTCGTTTGTTTGTTTACTACCTTACTAGAAAAGATTTTAATTACCTAACCCCTAACAAATGTTATATCCAGGAGAAGTCAGGCCTTACCACATGCTGACTATATATTATGTTCCGTTTGGATCAAACCAATTGTACACCTGATAATACTTTGTAAAAACTACACAGCCTGTGAAAATATATGAGGTGATCCTGTGAGCAACCAGAGAATATAAGCACATATCGAGAATTGTGACAGACTTTTACTGTTTACTTTTACTTTTACTGTGACAGACTTTTACTGTTTCACCCAAGTTCTGTAACCAGCTTTGAATAAGTTTATTAATTGCCCCAAAATTCACAATCAAATGGATTATTGATGAAAATCTAGACTTCATCATGACCTTTTACCAGATTTGTGGCTCATTTACCGCTCAATAAAGGTAGGTGTGATAGCAAAAACCTCAGTGGCCAGTTGGCACTCCCAGTTTTAGGCCTAAAGTTGACATACTTTTCTTAAAGAGCCAGATAATAAATATTTGAGGTTTTGCAAGTCATGTGGTCTCTGTTGAGAACTAATTCTCCTATAGTAATGCAAAAGTAGCCATAGACAATGTGGCAATGAATGACTGTGGCTGTATTCCAATAAAGCTTTATAAATAGGCACTGAAATTTAGATTTTATATGATTTTCATGTGTCATGAAACATTAGTAATCTTTTGATTTTTTTCCCAAGTGTTTAAAATATACAAACCATTTTTAATTCATGGGCTGTACAAAAACAGGTAGCATGCAAGATTTGGCTCATGGACTACAGTTTGCCAACCCCCATTTTAGCTTGGAATGCTGTAAAACTATCAAATTTATGAAAGGGAGATGAAAATGACATTACGTGTCCAGTAATTTGCACATTCACAAAAAAATCTTTCCCTACTTTGTTTATAGGTTCTATAAGTTTAATCCTTTTTTTTTTTTTGGCCTCTTTCACTAGAATTTGATACCAATGGATGGTCCAAAATTGTCCAAATCATCAGAATTCACTTTTAAAGTAAAAAAGATTTAAGTTTTCTGAAGAAACATGGGCGTGATTTCAGGTTATGACTATAATCAAGATTGGGCTGCATCTTTGTTGGAGCTGGTGTGAACTTAGCAGATCCATAACCAAACTCACCAGTTTCTTCCCAAAGTTACTTGCTGTCAACCATCCCTATTTTCATCAGTGGAACCCTATTTCTAGTTAACCAGGCTTGAATATTTAATCATTGTACAGAGAGCATTTTGTAGAAATCCAGTGTAATGAACCTGCCTCCCTGGGCCCTGGAGATGGGACATAAGCTATAATTAGCCAATCAGAGTACTGTATTCTCAGCTACAGTGACTGGTTTAGGGATGGACCAATGACCCTAAGAAATAATCATACTCCTTCCTGGGACTTTGGTTAGAATTATCACCTTGAACTGAGTTTCTGTTACTGAAGAATCCAAGGAATTCTGACTAACTGAATAGCTATTTAACTCTTTTGATCCTCAATTCTCCTTCCCAGGTTTCCCCCGTCTCTTCTAGTCAGTCACCATGCCCTCTAATTTATTGGAAGCAGTTTTCAAATCCACTCTTTTCTCTCTATTCTTAGTCATTTCACCATCACCTCCATCTATTTGTCATACTAGCCTCTATGGTATCATATTAATAAGTAGTTTTTTGACAGACAAGCCATATGTCACAGTGGTAGCAGAGTAGACTGGCAAGAGCGCTGGATGTAGAGTCAGTTGTTGTTGCTGTTGTTGTTCAGTTGCTAAGTCATGTCCAACTCTTTGCGACCCCATGAACTGCAGTAGACTAGGCTTCTGTGTCTTTTACTATCTCCTGGAATTGTTCAAACTCATATCCATTGAGTTAGTAATGCTATCTAGCCATCTCATCCTGTGCCACCCCCTTCTCCTCTTGCCCTCAATCTTTTCCCAGCATCAGGGTCTTTTCCAATGAGTTGGCTCTTCACATAAGGTGGCTGAAGTACTAGAGCTTCAGCTTCATCACCAGTCCTTCCAATGAATATTCAGAGTTGATTTCCTTTAGGATTGACTGGTTTGATCTCCTTACTGTGCAAGGGACTCTCAAGAGTCTTCCCCAGCACCACAGTTCAAAAGCGTAAGTTCTTCAGCATTCAGCCTTCTTTATGGTCCAACTCTCACATCCATACATGACTACTGGAAAAACCATAGCTTTGACTATATGGATCGTTGTCGGCGAAGTAATGTCTCTGCTTTTTAATGTGCTGTCTAGGTTTGTCATAGCTTTTCCTCCAAGGAGCAAGAGTCTTTGAATTTCATGGCTGCAGTCACCATCTGCAGTGATTTTGGAGTCTAAGAAAATAAAGTCTGTTACTGTTTCCATTGTTTCCTCATCTATTTGCCATGAAGTGATGGGACCGGATGCCATGAGGTTTTTGAGTGTTGAGTTTTAAGCCAGCTTTTTCACTCTCCTCTTTCACCTTCATCAAGAAGCTCTTTAGTTCCTCTTCGCTTTCTGCCATTAACGTGATTTCATTTGCATATCTGAGGTTGTCGCTATTTCTCCTGGCAATCTTGATTCCAGCTTGTGATTCATCCTGCCTGGCATTTTGTATGATATTCACTCTGTATATTAGTTAAATAAACAGGGTGACAGTATACAGCCTTGATGTACTCCTTTCTCAGCTTTGAACCAGTCCATTGTTCCATGTTCAGTTCTGTTGCTTCTTGTCCTGCATACAGGTTTCTCAGGAGGCAGGTAAGGTGGTCTAGTATTCCCATCTGTTTAAGAATTTTCCACAGTTTGTTGTGATTCACACAGTCAAAGACTTTAGCACCTAAAAGCATCTTCTACCCATGTCCCTTTTCCTTTGCCATCTCTGTGCCCTGTGCCAAGGAATATGGCATGGACACCAATCCCAGGGGACTGGCAGTTGACTGGTTGAGCCCTGCATGGATGGCCATTTCAAAAGTCAGATGAAAATGGAACAGAAGAAGGGAGAAAGTTGGAAAAAGGACCCTGACCTTTGTGATTAGATCCATCTTTAGAGATGAGGTTGGCTGTATATATGTACCACATCTTTATCCATTCATCTGTCACTGAACATTTAGGTTGCTATGCAGTGGAATATTACTTAGCCATAAAAAGGAATGATATTGGGTCATTTGTAGAAATATGAAGACCTACCTAGAATCTGTCAGAGAGTCTGAAGTAAATTAGGAGAAGAACAAATACTGTTTATTAATGCATATATGTGAAATCTAGAAAAAAATATAGATGAACCTGTTTGCAGGGCAGGAATAGAGACCAGATGTAGAGAATGGACCAGTGGACACAGAGTGGGAATGAATTGGGAGATTGGGATTGACATACATTCACTGCCATGTATAAAACAGATAGCTAGTGGGAACCTGCTGTATCGCGCAGGGCTCAGCTCAGTGCTCTGTGATGACCTAAAAGGGTGGGATTGGGCGGGGTAGGAGGGAGTCAAAGAGGAAAGGGATATATGTACACATATAGCTAATTCACTTCATTGTACAGCAGAAACTAATAAAACATTGAAAAGCAACAATATCCCAATTGTAAAAAAATGAGGTGGGCTGGAGTAACTCTAGGATGAAGTGTGGTCATTGGAGTAGTAGCCCCAGGACCTCTTGTAGTTGGGGGAGGGGGGATTATGCAGCACAGAGAGGAGAGAAACACAGGATATATGACACTATTACCTTAATTAACAAGATGATCCACCAAACCAGGATGAGGTGACCAAGAAGCTTGAGTGAACTTTACCAGTGTTCTCAGCCCAATCACATCCAGGAAACACAAATCAGTTAGGACAAAGCTGAGAGACTCCTAACACACAGCCAGCGCAGAGCCCACTACCTAAATGTTTAAAACCAGCTCTTTCCTAGGAGGCAGTTGTAACTGAAGCTGGTAGTCAAAGAGGAGGCCACAGAGTTGGATGCAAACACCAAGACATACAATCTTCTTAAAAAGCTTGTTTACAAGTATATAAACAATAGGCCCTGGTAGTCAGATTGTAAAAGATATGTGGGTACCCAAGCATATTTTTAGAAAGTATCACTAAAGTTTGAGCATTGAAAGCTCACAAAATGATCCCTTCATTATTTGGTTTCATCAGCAATAAATAAAATCATATTTACTGAGAAAGTTAACTCAGTCTTCTTTCTTCCCTTCCCCTCCTTCCCTCTCTTGCTCCTTTCCTTCTTTTTATCCCATTCTTTCTAAAATCACATTGAAATTACCAAATACCTTCTGAGTTATGTTTCGATCGGATAGAGGCTACAAGGGAAGAAAAAGACACATAGGTTGGCAGTTTTCTTCTAACTACAAGAAGACATTCTTGCTTAGAGGTTGTATTGGATTAGTTGCTCTTATTCCCAGAAGATTGAATTAACTGTGGATAAATCCAGGTTGGTTCGTTCTACCTGTAAGTCCTTTGTTTTTAAGGGGTCAGGAGAGGCATGTGACAGTGTTCCATTGTGACTTTTTGGTGTCTGATCTGACTGAGATCGAAAGCAAAAGTTGTTGTGGGTTAGCATAGAGGGTTTTTTTTTTTAATCTGTATTGATTTATTAGCTGCTCTGGTTCTTCGTTGCTGTATGCAGGTGTTCTCTCGTTGCAGTGAGCTGGGGCTACTCTTCGTTGCAGTGCTTGGGCTTCTCATTGCAATGGTTTCTCTTGTTGCAGAGTACAGGCTGTACACAAGTGAGCTTCAGCAGTTGAGGCATGTGGGCTCCATAGTTGTGACTCTCAGACTTTAGAGCACAGGCTCAGTAGTTGTGGCACTTGGGCTTAGTTGCTCTGCAGCATGTGGAATCTTCCCATCCAGGGGTCAAACTGTGTCTCCTCCATTGGCAAGCGGATTTTTATCCACTGCACCACCAGGGACGTCCAAGGGTTGTTTTTGGTGTTTTGGTTCTATTGAAGGTGATCTCTTACCCAGCCTTACCCCTCACCCACTCCCAGCCCCCCATAAGTTAAATAGAAGTTTGTTCAGGAAGAAAATGCAATTTAGTGAGTCATAACTCATAGTAAAGCTGGGAGGAGTAAGAGAAGTGACAAAATCATAATTAGATTGGCAGCTGCAAAAATCCATCTTGTGTCTGAGCTAGTCGGCTTAAAGCCAGCACAGGGTACCCTCCTTCTCTCTCTGCAGACCTTAATGAACTTGCTATAGCCCTTGGGTCTGAGAAATTGTGTGTGTTTTGCTGCCTTCAGTAACAAAAGCGTCCTTATTTTAAAGGGGCTTTTATTGAGAGTCCATTGGGTATTGATATTGTTTCCTAGCTGAGTATCCTTAGACAAATTAGTTAAATGCCCCATGCTTCAATATCTTTATCTGTAAAATGGGCATAGTAAAAACCTGTTACAATGGAATAATACTTGGCCATAAAAAGGAATGAAATTGGGTCATTTGTGGTGATGTGAATGGACCTAGAGTCTGTTATACAGAGTGAAGTAAGTCAGAAAGAGAAAAATAAATATCATATATTAACACATATGTATATAATCTAGAAAGACGGTACAGATGTGCTTGTTTGTAGGGCAGGAGTAGAGATGCAGATATGGAGAATCAACTTGTGGATACAGGGGAAGCGTAGGGTGAGCTGAACTAAGAGAGTAGGATTGACATATTTACACTACCATGTATAAAACAGTTGCAGCACATGGCATTATTTTGTTCTGTTTTATGGCTGAGTATTGTGTATACATACCACAATGTCTATACTCATTCCTCTGTCAATGGACATTTAGATTGCTTCCATGTCCTGGTTACTGTAAATAGTGCTGAACTGAACACTGGGATGCATATGTTATTTCTAATTACATTTTCTCTGGGTATATGTCCAGGAATGGAACTGCGGGGTCATATGGTAGGTCTATTTTTAGTTTTTTAAAGAAACTTCATACTTCATTCTCCATAGTGGCTCTGTGTCAATATATGGTCCCACCAACATTGTAAGAGTGTTCCCTTTTCTTCACACCCTCTCTAGTATTTTTTGCTTGTAGATATTTTGATGATGGCTGTTCTGATCAGTGTGAGATGATACCACATTGTAGTTCTGATTTCATTTCTCTAATAATTAGTAATATCAAGCATCTTTTCATGTGCTTTTGACTATCTGTATGTCTTCTTTGGAGAAATGTCTATTTAGATCTTCCACCCATTTTTTATTGTTTTGTTTTGTATTAAGCTGCATGAGTTTTTTGTATATTTTGGAGATCAATCCCTTGTCAGTTGCTTTGTTTGAAGATATTTTCTCCCATTCTGTGCGTTGTCAGGACAATTTTTAATAACAATTTTTACTTTACTCTTTACCCATCATTAACAGTAATGGTAACGTAAGTTTGCATGGCACTTCAAAGTGCTTTCATCTGCTTTGCTCCACTTGATCACTGAGACAAGCCTTTGAGGCTACCTTATTCTCTTCTGAGAGAAGGGTAACCGAGAGAGAGCTCAGGAGGCTTGCTCAGAACCATTTAGGTAAAAGTAGGACTCAAATTAAGGTCTTCTGAGCAAAATAGTCTTCTGGAAAGATCTTGTTTATACATGTGATGCTTAGTGATATTTGTCGAATTAGATTAAATGACATTGAGTTGAATTGGCTGGGACTAAATTAAAAGGAGGAGATGTGTTGGGGGGCCGTTTGAAAGGACCATGCTAGCAGAATCGTCAGATTTTCATCCAGCTTCTCTTCCTCCCAGCCTTCCTCTGCCCCTCCTCTTATGTCTCTCCTCTCATTGTTAAGTGAGCCAAGCTGAAGGTAGGAGTGATCAACTCAGGGGATGGTAGTTGGCATGGTTGGCATGATTTGGGAACTACAGACAAGTAATTGTGAACAAATTCATTTGCTTCCATGCTTTTTCCCACAAAAAAAGCGTTGATTCCAATTCAAGAGATGATCTCCACCTTAGTCACAAGTTATGGCACTCTCTCTGCTTGTTTTTCTCCCCGGGTCCACTCCAGGCTGCCTGGATGTTCTTCAACTGACAAGCACCCCATCAGCACCTGTGTCGTGTCTCACAGAGCGTGAAGCCACTTGACTAAAAACAAATAAGAGCGGGAGAACCTAGAGTGGGGAAATCAGACATGGAAGTGTCATATAAGAAAAGTTGAAATGAAACGCTGCATTAACCAGACAAAATCAGAAGCTCAGATTCCTTGGCCATCACCACCCCAGGGGACCCTTCCTACCATTTCCCACCTTGAGAACTACCATCTCACAGCTGCTGAAGAAATGGCGTAGGAACACCTGCTGCGAGCCCGGACCCTCTAGACCCGGGGTCCCCAACCTCTGGGATCTAATCCTGATGATCTGAGGCGGCACTGACGTGATAGTAGCAATTAAAGTGCACAGTAAATGTAATGCACTTGAATCATTCCAAAACCATCTCCACCCCAGTCTGTGGAAAAACTGTCTCCCATGAAACTGGTTCCTGATACCAAAGAGGCTGGGGACTGCTGCTCTAGCCTCCTGGCAGTCTGCTGGAGGACCACTTATTTACAATGTCAGGAGGGTATCACAGAGTTATGGAATGGTTCAGACTTGAGGGTGGATCCCTTTCTCCTCAGACCTGGGACTAAACAGTGACCATTCCTTTTAGTTACTCAAAGTACCCCCCAGCCCCCCTTCAAAGAGCTACAGCTTGTCATGCTTTCTAAACTGCCTTACAATGAGGTAAGCTTACGTTATCAGATAAAAGCCTTCATTTTGATAATGTCAGTACTTCTGTGATTTCTAATTTTTTGTTGTGTTGATCTGGCACTGGTGGTAGTACTGAAATTTTTTTTACTTTCAGAACTTGGTTTCGATATTGTTAAATTGTTTGGATGTAGATAAAGGAAATCCCGTGGACAGAAGAACCTGGTAGGCTACAGTCCATGGGCTCGCAAAGAGTCAGACATGACTGAGCGACTTCACTTTCACTTTCATGCACTGGAGAAGGAAATGGCAACCCACTCCAGTGTTCTTGCCTGGAGAATCCCAGGGACGGGGGGCCTGGTGGGCTGCTGTCTGTGGGGTCGCAGAGTCGGACACAACTGAAGCGACTCAGCAGTAGCAGCAGCAGATAAAGGAATGTATCAGTGGGATTCATCAAATGAATAAAATAATTGACTTACTTGGAATCTCTCTGGACTTTTCCAACTCTAACATTCAGTGTCTTCATGATTCTTTCAGTGTCTTCGTGATTCTAAGTCCAGCAGCATTGCTCTGGGTTGAGGGCAGAGAGCAATGGAAATGTAAGAACTGAAGCAGAATCCTAAATTAAATCACATTATTGAATTTTCAAGGAGCAGGAAATTCCACACGTCAATGTTAATGTATTTTACATCATAGTTAGGTATAAAAGACTCACTGCAATGGTCTTTGTAAAACTAGCAAATCAAACAGACAGACAAACAAAAAAGCAAACCTAAAAACATTCAAAATGTCCCAATCAGGAGAATTCATTTAGTTGGCAGGCTATACAACCATTAAAACTGATGGTTATGGATATTATGTATTCTCATGTTATGAAAACATGAGGAAAAGTGAGATATACAAAGCTATATATACTGATTATAATTATGGAAAATATTGAGAAATTGGTTATTTTAATATATGAATAGGAACATATAGAAAAAACACTTCTACTACAGAGTTGTAATATTTTTACAGTAAAGTCTAAATTTCTAAATGAAATAGAACAAAAGCAAATACACATTGAGAAATCAATATAAATCTCTTCATAAGCACCAGCATTTCTCAGTGCAGTGAGATTCCAAGTAATTATTTCATGTGATTTATTCAGCATCTGTCATTTTAAGAATTGGATAATGTTTGGCTCCAAAGCAAAGAATAATTAGCAATATAATTAATCAAATTGGTGTTTATATTTCTATGTCAAAGTTAATCATTTTCATTTTCTTGTTTTATGGGAGGAGTTTGCCTTTTATTAAAGCTAATAACATCCAAAGTATTGCAAATGCATTTCAAAGGTTTAAATTGTACAAACTTAGTATCACAGCTGAAATGTACAGTCAGTGCTCTCACTTACTGACACCTGGAAAAAGGCAAAGCATTTTTACTTAAACTAAGGAGACTGCATTCATAACTCCCATTCATTCAACCAGTTATTCTTCTGTGTTAGGGACAGGAATCACGGCATATATACCATCTGGACTAATCAGATAGTCATCAGATTTCATCCTTGTCTGTTGTTCCTAACTCTACCCTGCTGTCTCCCTCCCCACCAACACACACACACATACACACACACACACACACACACACACACACGGATGAGAACTCTTAATATCCTCCAGGAAGTCACAGAAATATAAGATGCAGACTGACTCATCCATTGAGCATGGAGTGTTGGATAGTCATTTGTCAGTTTTTTTCACCCAGTATGCAATCACATCAGGAATCTTGAGACAGACCATTATTTCAGGTTATTGTTGTGGCTGTTTTGTAGCTGACATAAAATATCACAGCAGCCAGGGTGATAGGGAACTTTTCAATGATCGATTTATTGAAACAGTTATAGATAGACCTTCAGTCTATCAAACATATGTAAATAAATAATATATATGTTGACATTTCCAAGTGAGCAGACCCTTGCCACTCTGTCTTTCGCTATGGCAAATCTAGCGAGGGAGTTGAAATGCTCGGTGTTTTCCTGTTGTGTGAAACCATTCTTGGCTGTAATGTCTCTCCAAGGAGCTGCTCTAATTAATGTAAAACACTCTAGATACTACTTCATAAATACTAAGCTTCCTCTAAGTGGCACAAAATTAAGATCCTCTATTGAACAATTTCTCTATATGCTCCTGTGTGCTGGAATCATAGACCAATGCATTGTATTTCAGAAAGGAAGGGAGAGAAATCAGTAGTAAAAGCAGAGTTGGGAAACATTTATTTCTGCAAACCAACAGTTCTTTCTGCACTTACAGTGTACCTTAGTAAGCCCAGTCAACAGGAAACACTCTGGGGGAGAAATTATTTGAGTCAATAAAAATGTACAGGCTGCAAAACATGAATCAGAATCACAGTGTCTCCAAACAACAGATATTTAAAGAATGCTTTTTATCTGTGAGCTTCATCTGCTCTAATTAATGCTCTGAGTTTGTTCCTTCAAAAGCTTGCAACTGATTTGACATCGGTTATTTGCAGACACAGGCAAAAGGAGGCTGCCTCCAAAAAACCTTTTGTCCGTATATTCTTGAAAATTTCTGGGAGGAAAGTCTTATAAGGAAGGTTTTATTTAGCCAATTATAATTGTTTCATGGATGTTTTCTGATATTTTTCTTATTTTACCATTCTGATCAGTTTATTGCTTATTATCACTTACGGTGAGTTTGATAGCTTATGGTTATGAAACAGCCAGCTATCTCTTCAGTATCTTTTATGCAGCTGTAGGTCTGAGCTACCTCCTGTCCCCTGTTCCAGACAGCAGTCCCACAAATTAAATGAAAAATAGTGTCGAATACAACCTAACAAATCTCTAAGCTAAAATGAAAAGCGTTCAAGGTTTGGATGTATCTGGAAAAAGTGCCAGACACATTTAAAAAATCCAATAAAAAGCCCTTCCTATACTTCCTCCTTCAGATCAGATCTCATTTAGACTACAAGTTTTAGGAAAACTGGTTCATTCCTTTGCAGTCACATCTCAAAAGCTGAGAAAACTGCTGCTTTATTTTTCCCCTGCTCTGTCTCTGAAAGCAGCTCGAACAGCCACTGTAAGCTTTCTAAGGTGTTGACAACATAAAAATCTATAAAGTTCGTCAAAACAAAAATATCAGCCGTTGAAGACGCAGGACAGAAGTATCTCCACAAGATTGTCTCAGTTAACATGGACACATGTGGCTTTTTACACCCCACCCCACCTAGGAATGAGATATTAAGAAGATCTAACTTGAAAAATCTAACCAAAGAATATCTCATCTCTTGATTTTTACTTAACAAATTTACAGTCACAGTGCTCAGATAGGGTAGCTATCAGAAAGTGTGTATGTATGCACGTGCATATATGGGAGAGACAGGGAAAGAACAGTACTGAGCAGGTGAGGTTGAAAGCTGAGCTTTCAAGTCTGTTGTGACACCACTGACCAGATATTAGTTGAAAGAAGAAAACTGGATGACCCAGATGCGATTCTGGTCTTTGAAAACAAGCATTTATATAACCCGTGCCAAGCAGGGAGGTAAGAGGCTAGGAGATGTGTGTGATATACTGATGTTTATAATGGTATAGATAAAGATTTGTTTAAATCAAAGTTATTATCTTAGACCTGAGTGTCAGTTGACCACCAGGAGCTCCTTGAGACTCCTGAGGCCCACATAGTGACCCCCCGTTCACAGTCTTCCCCTCCCCCATTTTTCAGAAGCCAGAGGATGCCTGCTGCATCTTGCACTGTAGTGCAAACAGATCCCCGCAAAGAGAGAGGAAGATAAAATGAATTTAAATTCCAAAGGGGTTCCAGTGCCGGTTTCCTAGTCCCCGAGTCAGCAATGTGTTTGTGAAAATTCAGCCTTTTTGTCTCCCAGTAAAAAGGAGCTAAATCTACATCGGTGGCCCAGTCTCGGGTTGCTATTCTTTGCATTTTCTATTCGAGTGAATGAGAGTGAATGAAGTGGCCGGGACCCTTCATTTGATCTACTCAATTGCATAAAGTGACAGAATTCTAATATATTTGTTTAATGCTCTTCAATGGGCTTTCACTTTTTTGCTTGCAAATGAAGCAAAGTTTCATCCCCCTTTAACACCGGGACATATTTCATAACTCAGGCCGTGGTTTGAAGTGATCTTGAGAGGAGTTTTAGATTCAAAAAGTGGGAAATAAAGAAACAGATGTGAAGTTATTGTAAATTCCTAGAGTGGGCTCCGGGGCTATTGTGCCCCCACGGCGGGCGGTCCAAGGGCTGTGCCTTTCATGCTGTAATTGAAACATATTAATTAGATAATTTGTTGTTAGTTTAAACGAAACAAATGCATCCCTTTTGAGGCTTCACAGCTGGTGGGTTGGATTGTTTTTGTTTTGTTTTTGTTTGGGTGTCTCTGTGTATATGTGGCTTTAGGAGAAAAAAATTAATTGACATTTATATTAAGAATTGGAGAACAGATTCTGATCCTGTTGTTACTTAAATGGATATCTTTTTACAAAGGGAGTTTCCATTTGCAAAAGTATAAACCCTCCCTGAACACCCCCCTCCCCAATCTGGCATAAACTAACGTAAAACCTCCTGTTAGAAGCACTCCCCTTGGATTCTTTCTCCCTCCCACCTACCACTTGAGCACCTGGCCAGATTTATGCTTCCAAGACACTCAATGTTCTCATCTATTTTAAAGGAATTAAGCTTGCTGCTGTAATATTTAAGCCATTCCAAGGATCATTTACTAGCACCGCTCCTGCTAGTCTTCAGGCTTCTCAAAACCCCCAGCCCAGGCAATAGGAACAGTGAGAACTTCAATAGCTTCTCTCTCTCTCTCTCTCTCTCTCTCTCTCTCTCTCTCTCTCTCTCTCACGCACAAAACTCATCTATTGTGTAAGCATTTCCCCAAATCACAGAGAAAGCCACTTAAAAACACAGTTGAGCACAGAAGCATGTTAAACACCAAAAGTAACAGAAGAGTCCAGTTTTCAAATCAAAAACCTAAATTAAAAAAAACAATATTGTCCAAATTTACAAAATAGAAAATAATATAGCTTAACTCCATTCTCAGGGTGAGATCCTGAGCATATACACCTTACTGCACGGGATTGTCTCTTCCAGTTTTACTTTAAAGCTATGTGTATTGACTTTGGACTTGAGCCAGGTGAAAAGATTTAACATGACAAAGAAAGCCATTGAAGGTATGGAAGTTATAAACTTCCTTATTTGTGGGGTACTTCAGCTGAACTGGGTGCAAGTCTCAAAGCTGGAGTTGGAGTGGGGTGGAGGCATGTGTGTTTGGGCTGCCTTTGGATTCCTGATGAAGGTCAAAATATCATCAATGGATTTTTTACTTTACTCATTCAACTTCGTCTGAGAAAAGATGCCTGCAGTGGTGAAAGGAGGACTCACAATGCCGAAGTTATTTCATTCGTTGCAATACACCATGACGAACTTAACAGCTGAAAAGCACATTTTCAAATGCTGACTCGAAATCAGTCCTTTGCTAAAAATCAGAAATAGGACCTGCATCTTATTTGCCTCTATTTATTAAATGTGTGTTTGTACACATCACTTGCCTCTAAATTCTATTGCTGCTACTAGGAAGAGCATTTTACCTATGTAAGCTGAAAATTTATAAAACGTTTGAGGCCCATGTTAGCCCTTTATTCTCCCTTCATTCTCAATTCAAATGCAGTGTTAGTGAATTCCAGGAGGTTAGAATATTCCAGAGATGGCTTTTAATTTTATTTTGCAAGGAGTAGTGAAAATGGTATTTCATTTTTTTAAACTGTAGGTGATTTCTGCTTGGGAACAAAGTTTCAAGAGTTTCCTGGCCCAGGGTGGATAAGTTTTCCAGGCTTTCTTTAGCTGATCGTGTTGATATAATTGTGAATTGGGCTTGATGAATGAGTTTAGTTGTCCCCTGTCTGACGAGCTTTAGTGGCTTCATGCATTTTAATCAGTCCAATGATTCATTTATTTTCCACTTTTTTTTTTTTTGGCTGTGTGTGGGATCCTTCCTTTAAAAAAAAAAGTCACAACAGGATTAATTACCCTTTGCATTAATCCTAATTTTTTTTCAGATAACCTTCTGAATATATAAAGGTCGCAGGTGCTAAGGGCTCTCCTAGTGGAGTATAGTCATGATGATTTCTGGGTGGGTTTCTCTGTGTTGCACAAGGTCTCTTGTTTAATCATTTTACACAGTAAAGTGTTAATCACCATTTAAGTTTGTCTTTGTCTTGTAACTTCATTAGTTGAATACACACCTCACTCTGGAAATACGGTGACCCCCTTCAATAAAGTTTTAATTGGCCTTGAGCCATACATTCTTGGCAAACTTTAATTCTCCGCAAAAATCTGAAGAAAAGCAAATACTTACAGTCAGGTATTTAACTTCATTCATTTCTTTAAAATAAATGCACCAAGCATTATTTTCCCAGATGAAGGATTAAAGAGAAATCTATTCAGTTAAAAGTGAACAGGTTTCTTGACAAGCTAGGTGGACTTTTAAGTAACTTCTGAAAAAGAAAATTTCAACGACTGCACTAATTTAAAGGACCAAGGAAATGAAGGGTCACTGCAAATAGATGTATCAGAATATAAATATTGAGTAGGCAAGTTTGCTTTCAAGTTCTGTATCTCCATATCGCCTCTACCTGGTTTCTATAGAAGCCTTATATTCATACAACTACTGTCTATTTTGTAAAATGTATGTTTTGAGATAGACAAAATAAATATAAAGTACTATTTTTTTTTTCATTAACAGTTTCTCTTTCAGCACTGCACCTGTGCACCTGATCTATACTAGAGACTAGATTACTTCATCTCTGTCTCTGGGCAAATGTCTTCAAGAGTCCATCTGAATAATTTCTCCTCTAGTCTGCAAGTGCATAAGAGGAGGTTTGTTTTAAAAATAAGTTATGGAAAAGACAAACTACTCAGACAATGAATTGCAGAAAGGATGCTTAGAGAAGAACTACATGTATCTTTGGTAGAGTTATTGTTTGTTAGCAAATCTTCAAAAACACACACAACTAAAATTTGAATTTACATATTTTAATGAGAAAATATTATTTAGACTAGGTTCATAATTTAAGGTAGACACCTTTTTAAAATTCTTTGTCTTACAACAGGCATGCTGGTAAC
The DNA here is from genome assembly GCA_024291935.2 of Okapia johnstoni. NCBI lineage: Eukaryota > Metazoa > Chordata > Mammalia > Artiodactyla > Giraffidae > Okapia > Okapia johnstoni. The sequence continues at coordinate 48,605,311 of CM044307.1, read as the reverse complement.
AAGAACATCAATATTTAAAACACCATGCTGATTCTGTACAGGGAGGGAGAAAAAATGAAAGGTAAAAATGGTACAGCTCTGATGACACTACAACTCTTTTTTTTAACTTAAGCAGGTCACACCAGAACAACAGTTTGTTTTCCAGCAAATTACCTAAGATTCTAAAGGAATATAGCAAACAAAAGTGCATTTTACACAGTGTATAATCACTCCTATTCACAATCATTCACATCTCTTTGCAGCCCTTGAGCTTCTCGGAAAAGTTCCTGTAGCAAACAGAAAGACTTGTCCATGGGAGACCTATCCGGTGACACCTCCTTCATGTTACCAGTCAGCTGATCTAAATTCTTCTAGGGTTGCCCTTGATGGTTTCTTAGTTTGGGCTTATTTCATTTTCTTTCTTTTTTCCTTCCAACAATAAAATAAATAGTTTAAAAGGTCTCTAAGTAATCGGAAAGTTAACATCCCAATTAACTTTCCCGTACCCACCCCTTCCCTCCCCTAAACCTGGCCAGAAATGCAGAGTAAACATTCACATTACAACAGGTACTTGTAAAGTGGGCTTTGCCCGCTCGCCCGCCAAAGCAATACGGATTCAAGTTCACTGTTTACATTTTACCGGGCGCTTTGTAAACATACAAGGTTACTTTTACTTTTATTTTGTTTGTGTTGAGGACAAACGTCTCCTTCCCAGCTTGGTGGCCTCTCCCCTAAACTCCCAGCACTAGGAGCCTCTGGCAGAAAACAAAACCCCAAACAAAAAAACTCCACAGAAGCCGGGGAGGCAGGGCCGCTTCTCGGGGAAGCTGTGGTCCGCCCAGCCCCTGCCGGATGGGCGGAGGCGAGTAGGGTAGGAAGTTAGTGGTCCCTTTTCGCAGCAGATTTCCAAGACGTAAACAGAGATCTGGCTCTCCGCTGGGTGGCTGCAGCCCTCAGGGGAGATATGTTCCAGGAAACCTCGGAGATGGTTTCTCTGAGCTTGGAGCTACCGGCGCCGTGTCCAGAGCTTCGCGGATCCGGGCCGAGCGAAGACGCTCTCCTCTCCGAGGAGGCAGGAGACAGGAACTCCCCTGCCTCTTCGGTGGGAGAGGGTTTCGGGGCCCCGGGCATGGGACGACTTGGCTCAGGCGTTCCCTGCCTTTCCCTTTTGGGGTTGCGGTGCCCAGCGAGCTCAGGTCAAAGCTGCACGTTCTCGAACATGTGGCGAAGGGATGCTTGAACCCCTGCGCAGCTGGGGTGCAGCGCCCAGAAGCTGCCCTTGCCAGGCTGGTCTGGCCGCCGCGGGATCTTAATGAAGCAGTCGTTGAAGGAGAGATTGTGGCGCAGGCTATTCTGCCAGCGCTGAGTGTTCTCCCGGTAGTAGGGGAAGCGGTCCATGATGAACTTGTAGATTTCGCTCAACGGAAGCATCTTCTCCGGCGAGCTCTGGATGGCCATGGCGGTTAGCGATATGTATGAGTAGGGCGGCTTCTGGTCGCTATACGTGTTGCGGCCCGGCCGAGGCATCTTCTTCTTTGCCCCCTCCTAGCTCTGGGTCCGTGCGGGCCTGCTTGGATCTGGGAAGAGGGAAAGATAAGCGGGGGAGGGAGGAGGACGTGGATGCACAGACCAGGTCAACCAGGCTAAGAACAGACTTCGGGGGTGGCGCAAGTAGGGGTCTTTGGCGCTGGATCAGCCAGCGCCTAATCTCTTTAGCCAGCAACTTTGTGTGTTGAGTGGGACGCAGCCAGGGGGCGCGGGAAGGGAAGCCGGCGAGCGGCATGAGGGTAGCCTGGAAGTAAGCCCGGACCTGGAGCGGGAACTGGGGGTAGAGATGCAACCGTGAGCCACTCACCTTAAAGTTGCCCCAAGTTGCGCGTCCGCATCCGGGGTGGCGCTGCTGCTCGCCTTGTCCCTCCCGGCGCGCAGCCAGGGCACAGTGTCCAGGTTCGGCTGTGCTCCGTAGGTCTCTGAGCTCAGCAGCTCAGTCCCGCAGCGCCCCGCGCCGCCCAGTCCCTGGCGCTTCTGGCCTTGCGCTCCGCGGGCGGCCGAGCTCGGCTGCAGAGTTCCGGCGCGAACGCTGGCAGCAGCGGCCTCGGGGCTCCGGAGGGCGCTGCTCTGGGCTCCGCAGCTCCGCTGAGCTAGGTGGCTGCCTCCATGTCCTCCCTCGAACCATCTGATAGTTTTAAGCGGTGACAGGAGCAGAAAAGACCCCTGTAGTGGTGCTTCATTAATGTGCCACTTCTTAGCTATCATATGACAATCGCCTTGGGAGGAGGAGGAAGAGGAGGGGGAGCGGGGGATACAGAGGGAGGGGACTGAGCGAGAGGGAGAGAGCCTGGCCAGCTCTGGTTTCTTTCACACCTATTTACATGGACACCTTGGCCAATAGGAATCACTTCCAGCTCAAGACTGGGCGAGGGGGAAGAGCCTCTGCCACCGGTGGGAGCAGGACGCGCCGGCCAGGGTGCGCGGTGTGAAGGTATGGGGTGGTAGCGGCGGGAGCAGGGATACAGGCTACAGACCACTCACATTCACAGACCGAGCTGCTGCGCAGATGGTATTTGACACGGAAATTGCTTGGCTATTGGGTTATTTTGTTTCCTTTGCAGTGTATCGGGTTTGTATTGTTGGCTAACTTCAGGCACGGCTTTCCCCTGAAGCAGACCCTGTCCCTGCGCTTGGCATTACCCGGGACTGGTTACATGGGTTATTGTAATGAAAATACACCCTTCCCCTAGTCCTCCGAGAGGCAGGTCAAAAGTTTGATTTGACCTTCCTAGGCTGCTTCCTTAAGGCGGCACAGTGGGTGTGTAGCTTTAAGCGAGGGTTTTAAACTAAAAAAAAAAAAAAAACACCCAAAAAATACTATCGGACAGCCCTGTGTAAGAGCCCATTTTGAATCTAAGTGTATTGGCCAAATTTAAAAAAAAATTAAAATAGTGTATCTGGGCAAATAAGCAAGGTCTTCACTTTAAAAGTCCACCAGGAATCTGGTTAGATACAGGATGGATGCTCTGGGGCTGTTGGGGAGCGGTGTGAAGACCTGGGGAGGGCCTGAGTTTGGTTGACACAGTTGTCTCTCGCTTTCCCCAGGTGGTTTGAAACAGGAGTGAGGGGTCGGCTGAAAGTTTGCATTTTACAGCCGAAACTTTCTCCCCATTCCCCCTTTTTTACATAGAAAAAGTTTTGTAGGGTTTAGAGGGCCCAGCAAAAGCTGGCTGTGGCCCCACTAAAACTGCAGTACCTTCTAGATTTGCGAAGAACCAGAGGATTTTCCTTTTTTGGAGAGAAGAGAGGATGGGGATGTGCCTAGGATCACCCTGCCTAGTGTGGGTAACTGGTTTCCTTCAGTTTGGATTCATCTCTGGAGATTCAGTGAATTATTATTACCATTATCATTGTTGTCACCATCATCATCAAACTGCTATGAAATAGTTAACCCTGCCCGCTTGCACGGCGTCTACAAATGTAGATGCTAGGCATTCCCACTGGTTTCTGCACATTCTCTAACCTTTATGGTTTTCAAAAGAAATTTCTACTATATTGTTTTTAAAAACTCAGTACCTGTAGCTTACAATAAATCATCTTCAGTCTGGAAATGTGAGAACTTTTTTTTTTTTTTTGGCAGGAGGAGAATGAGGTGGTGGTGGGAGGTTTCTGGGTGTGATGTTTTGACAGTGATATTAGAGCATTATTAGTGTAGCTGTTTGGGGTTAGCATAAAAAAGATCTTTAAACATGCATGCACGTGTGTGCACTGCACATGCAGGCACACATAACACACACACACACCCTCCATTAACCATAGTTTCGGAGGTGGTCAATAACTCACCAAAACGTAACTTAAACACGGTGAATTTAGGAGATTAAACAATTTCATTAATATTGAAATGGCCCTCGCGTCTGGGCTGCCTTGCTTGAGATGCAAGCTCACGTTTTTCAATATTAACAGAAGTGCTTGAAGAAAAGAATAATATCACCTTCTTAATTCAGAAAAAATAACCAAGAGGAGGAGGTGGGTGCTCAGGGGTGGGGGAGGGATGCTGACCTGTCTCTGGGGCACTACTGGAGAAAGGCTGACAAACCCTCTACAGCTAACCAAGAGGAGGCTGGGTGGAGGGGTGCTTGCCGGAATTGCAGGGGAGGGATGCTGACCTGTCTCTGGGGCACTACTGGAGAACGCTACTAGGCTGACAAACCCTCTACAGTTTTCCTGTTACAAGTTGGAATAAATCTCTGTCTGTCTCCCTGGGAAAGTTGTCACCACCAAGTTGGGGACATGGGAGGATATAAGTAGGGATTCTCAAAGTTTGGCTCCGGTGAAAATGGGAAGTGAGGCACATTGCCCATACTCAGGGCTAATTAAAGAAACTGAACCTAATGGAACAAGTTTGTCTTCTGTGAGGAGTGAGGAGTTGTGAGAGGCACATTTAAAAAGTGTACTTTGCTGTAAGATTGTACCTTAATTTCCTCCTGAAGATCTACAAAGCCCAGGGGAAGGAACAGATTTGCATGCTCTTTAAAAAGCGTTTTAAGACTGGTATTATGAAGAAGAGAGGGGAAGGAGCACTTTCCAGAAATCTTGAAAAGTGCATCAGTCTATTGTATAGAACCCAAAGCAAACAGAAGCTTTGGGGAGGGAGCACATCCGACCTGGAGGCTTAGGGAGTTGTTGGGAAAACTGTATAAAATACACATAAGTCAATTATACCCATGTGCAAACCAACTGGAAATCTCTTTCGTGCAATAGCCATTCATCACCTCCGTGGAGCCCACCACCGACCACCTTTCTGCTTGGAGAGTTCGCAATAGCCTCTTTTCTCACAAGCTGGACCACACACGGCTGCAGATTTCGTAATAATTTATGCTAATTTCCCTCCATAAATCCACAATTCGCTTCAGTGGCACCCGGGCTGCTGAGGGAGTAAAAGGAGACAGAGGGGTGACAAATACAATATTGATTTTGATTCCTTCTGTTGTCAAGCAGGTGTGTGTGCGTGAACGGTGGGGCTGGGGTTTGGGGGCAGGAGTTCGAGGAGAAGAAAACTATCCAGAGCCCATGCCAGCCGCTCCATCCACACTCCAGAAAGTAACGCGCCCTGGTTTGTTAATATTTACCAAACACCAACGGGAGGTGGAGGAGAGTACCCGGCAGCTTCCGAGGGTTTCCTAGGCGCCAAAAACAATACCCGCCTTCCCGACTTGGAAAGTGAACTCCGTGCTGCCTGGAGCGCTTTGGCTAAGCCTTCTGTGGCCCCCTTCTCCTCCTCCCCCTTTCACTCTGGGAGTCCTCCCCTCCCTCTCCTCCACCCCCCCTCCTCCTTTCCTCTTTCTAACGCACTCTTGTCCCTCAGTTCTTTTCACTTTACTTTTACTCCCTCTCTCCACTTTTTCCAGCATCTCTGTAAAATGGGCAGTAAAAGTGCTCGGAAGTGGGGGTGAAGGTCGAGGGCTTGTGCCTCTTCTGACCCGCACAACTTTTCAGGCTGCCTCCCCCAGGTGCCCAAGTCCTCTGGTCTCTCTGAGAACCCACGCTAAGGCACTGTGCCACTTTGTCAGTCTTCGCCAAATCTGTACTTTGGTAGCATGAAATGACTTAGCTTTCCTTGAAAAAGGATTTTGTTCCAGGGGTATTCAGCACTAAAACAAACTCCCTCAGCCTGTCAGAAGTCAATTTTTGTAAAAAACAAATCGTCCTCCTGAGTGTCCCGGAGACTGTCCTCAGCCCGGCAGCCTGGCATGGCACAGCCTGGCTCTAACCTTGGGGATATGGGGACCAGAGGGATCCTGCTCAGGAAGTTCTCTCAGCCTGGCACCACTGGACATCAGGGTCTTGCAAGTCTTTGGGCCCCACCAGAGACCCACACCCAGTTGGGCACTGCATCAGGGAAACCTATTGGCCATGGCTTGTCCCATGCTCCCAGGAGTCTGGGCTCGTACTGCCAGCCCAGTTTGATGAAGTCTGGTGGGAAATCAGAGTATTCAAGGAAGAGAGGTGGGGGAGGGGACACATGGCACTCTGGTGCCAAGGGCCAATCAGCAGCAGAAGGACTTGGCTCCCTCTTCACCAGTGCTCCCCAACGCCACCCCAAGCACCAGGCAGCCTGAGGAGCACAGTTATTTTTCAAACTAGAAGGAAAGAACATCTCACAGGGAACTTTGGACCCATGTATTTCATTGGTTGGTGACTGGGGTACATAGGGTTTGGACCTAACTCACATCAGAGAGACTGAGAAACTTTTGATGAGGAGCACACTGCCTAAAATCAATACCCACCCCACCCCCCAAATCTAGCTGGCTTCCGAGGGAGGCAGGAGCCTCCACCTCCTGATCACTCTTTACTCCCATCCAAACCAGGAGGGTGTTGGGGGGGGGGGGGGGGGTTGTGGTGGTGGTGGTGTTGATATTCAGAGATGTCTCCTCCCCATTCTCTGCTGCCTGGCCATGGGTATGGCCTCTGGCTATGGCTGGGGCACCTGAAGTTAAAATCTGTTTTCCTTGGGGTTGTGAAAAAGAGAATGACAACACCTCACACATTATAGAAGTATTTCCCAAGCAGCTGCTCCAGTTTGGAGAATGTGGAAGGCTCAGTTTTCCCTCTTTCTCAAGCAGGAAAAAACAGTAGCCACAGATAGAGGCTGGTCTGCTTGACATCCATCCCCAAGAAGTGCCAACCCCACCCATAGTAAGCAGGCAGTTTCAATGCCCCTGAAAACAACTCTTGCCGGCTCCCCATAATGCCCTCTCTTTGGATTCTGTTTGCTAAATAGCATTTGGTCTTTGCTGGCAGTGGTTTGCTCTGAGATTTCAAGGCTTTAAAGCCCAAGTTTCCAAATCCAGTCCCTTCTTTGTACTAATAATTGCATCGCTTTAAATTGGGCATTACCAAACCTATATATGTACTTGTCCCAAAGTTATTTGCCAACAGTTGGTGGAAGGATTTTTGTTGTTACTAAACCCTCCCCAGAAGTTTTGCCCTGCACTGTGTGAAATAGAAGCAGCAATTCAAATCTATTATTATTATTATTGGAGGAAATATTGCTAAAACCACCTTGGTATTGAAGGGATTAACTTGCTTTTCTCCCAGCCCCTAACTCTGGGGTTAAGACAGCAGTAGATCAACTGTATAATGTGTGCACTGTTCGCTCATTTGTACAAGCAGAACAAAGGTTGGACTAAGCCAAATTGCATTGCACTTGTGAACCGAGGCCCGATGTGAAGTATCTTTTACAGCGGGGGGAATGAGAACAATTTCGTGTATGTCTAAAAGGGAATAACAAAGCCACTTTCTCGAGCATCTCAAAGTGAAGTAGCGAGGCGTGACATTCCCAGGGTGAGGAGGGACAAAAGCAGGGTCAGGAGGATGAAAAAGAGAATCAAACAGCCACTTTCACATGTCTGCCCTCAACTGCTGCACCTCTCCATAATAGGAAACAAATGTTGTAAAAGGGGGGATTGCTCCCATTCATTCAAAATAGCAAATGATAGCTAAACAACATTGTCAAAACTGAATCAACTTCTGTGCAGTACCACCCAGAAAAAGGTATTGTGTTTTGTTTAATAGCGGGGTGGAGCAAAGGGTCTTTTTTTTTAAGGGGGGAGGGGGAGAAAATCACCCTATACTTTTCATATTAATTTTCTTTGTCAAGAATTACTTGTTTGCTCAGATTTGGGGGGGGGTCAGTATCTCTGGTTAGGCAGCCACTTTTTAAATGTTATTTTGGGAGAAGGATTTAGGGAATGCAGAATCGGGAAGGTTTTTAGCTTTATGAGGTGTTTCAAAGCTTCCAATAAGTGGGAAGAGTGTTTCGTTTTCTTTGAATGCATTATCTGGAAAAATTAAGATAGTGATTGCGAGAGAATATTAAGTTAAATCCTGTACAGTAGATTAAATGTCCTTTGCTCAGAAATTTGAATAGAATCAATTCTGTGGAGAGGGGGAACTGCAGAGCTCTGAAATGAAAAATATCTTGCATCCATAGTATTTGTTGGTGCATTCGCCCGTTTTAATTTGTTTTGAAACCGGATAACCTGTAGGTCTCCAGGCTTAAAACCCTGGGCTTCTGCTTTGTTTGTTCAGAGACGAGGAGGAGAGCTTAACCCGGTAGACATATGCAGTATGTGTTTTCTTAATGGCAGAAGCAGGTCTCGCTGAAGTCCACAACAGCTTTTAGATATAATAACTCACTGTGTTCCTGGGATGGTTAAAATTATTTGATTTCTTTCTCTCTCTCTTTCTCCACCCCCTTCCCCCACCTCTCACCCCCCCACCCCCCCCCCCCCCCCGCAACACACACACCTCGTTTGGGCTTTTTTTTTCCCTTTGGTCTCCATTCGTCCCCCGCTGAGCTGCCACCCACAAAGCGGGTTTGAAAAAGAAAGAAACCAAAGAAAGAAAGCGGCTGATCCTTACTGGCCTCCCCCAACTAAGAATGGCTGGGAGGCGGGCCCTGGCGGGGCCAGCAGCGCGGCCAGGAGCTCGCCTCCCCTGGGCGGCGGGGTCCCTGGGCGATGGGATCCTTCTGCTTAGGCGGGTCTCACCTGGGAGACCCAGGACTTTGCTTCTCGAGTCCCAGCGCTGGGTGCCCACCCCCTGCCATATGCCCTCCTCATCAGCACCGGCTCTGCTGCGGGCTCTCACTTCGCTCACTCCTGGTGGGTCACTGTGAACAGACTAGCTGTAGGGGATACCTGGTTGCCCCGAGTTTACCAATGCCGCAGAAAGGGATGCACCGCCCTCAGCGTTCCTATATCTCATCTCTTTCCTTCCCTCTTTCCTCCCCCTCTCTACTCTCATCCCTTCTTTCTCAAACTCCGGTTTCAATTTCCACAGCAGTAGGGATATCAGACTTTAGGTCTGCAAACAAACTAGCTGCCTTCCCAGCAATGCAGTGTCTGGGATCGGCAGTGCATTTCCTCATGTACCCTGCCGGCACAACCAAAAGAAAGGAAGGAAAGGGATAAGGGTAACAAAGCATTCAAACACCCTCACCCTTACGCATGATCCACACACTTAAGCGGTGAGTGGTGGGCCACCATAAGTGATGATGGACTGCGGAGAGGGGGATAAATCATTAACTTGACCGATCTTAGCATCCGTGTAGCTTTTAGGAAACTTCCGCTCTTACAACTGTGGTTGACATCATTCACAACCACCCCCCCCCCCCGCAACCCATCCCCACAGCCACCCTAGTAAACAACCCCTCACTCCCCCTTATTTAATATTTTTACTAAAAAAAAAAATAGATTTAAAATAAGCAGTAAATCTGCACTGCTATTTTTCTCTTAAAGTACCTCCCCCTCTCCATCTTTTGGGTGAATCCTGAATCGGAAGGATTTAATTCCAAAAGGCTGATATGCAGGTGATTTTCTTCGGAGTGACAACCATTTGTTTATGGTGGCCATAGTGATTTGATTGGTGGAGTGGATGGCTTCCTTTAACTAAAGTAGGCTGCCTTTTCTTCCCGTGCAGGCAGTTAAGAAAACCTCTCACTTCACCGCCCCCCCCCAACATTTTGGGTTCAAAGTCTTTAACTGGTTCTCCCGAATACCCAAAGTTTGGGGGAGGTCGGTCTTCAGTTCCGTCCGTTCATCCTCTGTTCATTTATTTTTCTGTAATTGCAAAAAAAAAAAAGAAAAGAAAAGTACATAAATAGGGTAAAATAGAGAACCGTAGAGAGTGGATCAGATCTTTCTTTTTTCTCCACATGTGTTACCCTTTTCCAAAAGGACAGAGGGAGCCGCGAGCTTCCTAGGTTCCCCAGATCTTTGGTAACTATTAGCAACTTAGGTTTTCCTTCGCGTCCGGATCCCCGCGACCTGTTGATGACTGAGTCGCGGAGCACAGAGCTCCGCGTCAAAGTTGGTTATGTAAACTGCTTGTGTATTTCACATTATCATCGCGCTGTCTGGAGGCAATGTAGATTTTCTAAAGATCTAATGAATAAACAACCAGCAACTGCTGGCGGTGTAATTTACATTGTTAATGCCTACATGTGTATAATAAATATGCATTTGTATGTCTTCAAATAAACTCTTTTTAGTTTCTAACCTGTGGTGATTTTTTTTTTTTTCCGAGAAGACGGAGGGTGGAGGGAATCTCGTCTTTCCAAGGAATTTCACTTGTGTGGCTCTGGTTACAAATGGCTCTGCTGTCCAGCTGAGAGTAGAGTCCCTCCTACCTGCCGAGGAAATCTCGGCTGAGTTGGGCCCTCGCACTGGACTCGACAAGGAAGGGACAATGTTCCCAGGAACTTAGCCGCGCGGTCTGGGGACGGCAGCGCTTTCTGTGGGAATAGGAGCCAGGAGAAAGGGCAGCATCCACAGGATTCGGTATCATCCCCCGAGCTATCGCCCTCCCCCAAAGATAAGTGCCAAGGACTTCTCTTAGATCGCTATTTAGGTTCGGAAAGCTGGGTCTGCTGTGGCTTCGACAACCTCAAGGAGAAGTTTCCGCCAATTTCCCTACGGACAACCTTCCCCGACGCGCCTTTGTAGACCGCTTTGCGGAGAAGCCAGGGGGACAGACAGCAGGGAGAAAAGACAGGGCGCTGATCCGAGTCGGGGTACTAGACTCGGCTTCATCAGCCTCTTCCTCTAGCAGGGCAGGAACACGGACACTCCTGGGAGCCAGCGGCTTCGAGCCGCGGGGTTTGGACGCAGCATAGCTGCTGTTTCAGAAGTCGAACTCCCTCCCAGCGCGTCCCACGCCGCTGATTTCAGGCTGGGCGCCGACGTTTGATATCTCTCCCCTCCACCAACCAGGTGCCACTTTCTTAGCGCGCTCGAAGGCAAATGTCTCATCTTTTCCCGTCCTAGATCTGGAATACATTATTTTAATTAAGTCTATGGCGATTTACTTTCCTCTGAGATCTATTCCACGGTGCAATTAGGAACGTATTGGTGCTGGCTCATATGAATATTCAGGAGCGTGTCAATTAATTAGCAGACAGAGGAATCTCATTATGGTGCTCAAAACCCTTTTAGTGTTAAGCAGAATTAAGGGGGTATTTGGCAATGCGCTGGATTAGTGAATATTTTATTGTGCACTCATTTAACTTCATTATCATAGCACTTACACTACTCTCTGATTTTATTAATTAAATTGCTCGTTAATTCGTCCAAAAAGGATAAAAGTTTTAATGTGCCACCCAATAACTTGGACAGTAAACTTTCGCCCCGCTTGATCTTCGCTCCGGGCCAGAAGAGGACAGATGGCTGCTTGCACAGTCCGAGATGGAGGCGCGGTTCCTCTCTCCCTGCACCCGGCAGCTTCGGGGAGAGCAGGCTCTCCGGCTCCCCACACTCGGACAGCAGCCTGGATGTCTGGGAGGGAAGGGCCGGCACCGCAGAGCAACCTATTCGCTTTTTGCCTCCGGGACTGCCTTAGAAATAGGAGTCTTCCTTCCTCAAGCAAAAAAAAAAAAAAAAAAAACAGCCTTTCACCAGCTCCAGGGAGTGCGGGTGACTGGCCACGGAGCCAATTGTCCAGGCACGCGGGAAGTGTCCTGGTGACCACTGTCAGCGCTCCCAGGGTTCTCAGCCTCCAGCCCCTAAGGCGCGCTGTTTCCCAAAGGCTTGAGCAAAATGCACTTTGTGAGGTCAACACCCGCGACGCCCCCTACAGGCCTGCTGAGCACAACACCCACACCCGTGGCTGCCTGAGGCCTCTTCCTGAGCCCTGTGCCCTCAACCGGGGCCACCCTTCAGGCTAGGCATCATCTGGGTTCGCACCCACGCGCCGCTTATGCTCACCTGCACCTCCCCACCCATCCTGCCCCTAAAGGTTAGAAAGACAAATACTAAAATTACTTGCACAAAGGGAACTCCTAAAGAGATCCCTAATTAATATGCATGTAAAATTAATTAGTTGCATTTTATGACATCAAAATAAGTACCTGGGAAACAGAACACCTTCTGGGCATTGGGAACATATGCTGGAATTAGAGTTAATTGACTAATTACATAAATTAGGCATTAATTTTGCAACACATCAAGTATAAAAGATATCTCAATTAATTGTGCATAAATTACCAGGTGAAACCGGGCGGGGGTCCGGCCAGGATCCAGGTTCCCGACCTCTCTACTATTTAGGGCCCCAAAGCTAGGCGGCGTGGCAGGCGCCCAGGTCGAGACTGCCTGCCGGTGGAGGAGAGACCGAGTCTGCGCCGGGAGTCGCAGCCCGCGCAGGCTGATGACTCGGGGCAATCGTTAATGTGAAGGAAACTCCCCCACTCATTAAAATCAATTACATGCAGTTAGATTGATCAGCTTTTGTCAGAAAGGAGCGAGGCAAACCCTTTTACTAACTTCCCCTCCCCAGCAAGTCCCCATCCTGCCGCCCGTTTCTCCCCCATCTACCTTAGCTGGTTCTTCAGCAACCTCAGGCCCTCGCCGAGTGAGTCCCGCCATCCTGGGCTTCTTTTCTGGACTTAACGTCGGCTCTGGGCCACTTTCTATCGATCTGTTCTCTGGCTGGGCCGAACTGGACGCCAGGTTTCTCTTGGTGGTCCACATTCTCACAGGCTCACCACCACTCCTCACCCAGGAATACAACTTCAAGGAAAGATGCTAAGTGATTTGAATCTCTTCGGTTTGGAGGTGAGTGCAAATTAATCTCCCAGTTGTAAAATGTAGGTAAATAACCCACTCATTCTCCCAGAGGACTGGTCTGTTGGAATCCCTTGCTTCCTCCCTCTCCCTGCTGTCCCCCGACCCCAATGGTATATGTGACTTCTCTCCTCTCTCCTGGATGAAAGAACAGAATGGATACGGCATGAATGTTGAGTTTAATTTTCCTGGGGCTCCTTTCTCCAAGGGGTGCTCCAGGGGACACAATTATCCCACAAAACCCACCAAATAGAATATTTGCCTTTAAAACAGGTTATTGTTGGGAAAATATTAATGATCTTGGCAGCAACTTTCCTCTATGTTCCCCACACATTTTAAGTAAACAAAAAAAGGTGTCCTAAGGTAAAAGGGTTATTTGCGAAATGGATAAAGTCATGCCCCTTCCAAACCCCAGTGAAACTGCAGCAAAACTCATATGCCTTCCTTACATAAATTACCCCCAATTATAACACAGTTTGATTCTGTTGATCTAATGGAATATTACTAATGGAGGGACAGATTTTTCAGCAACTTCTGAGCTGTTGTCTTGTGCCTGGTGGTTTACGACAGTATCCAAAGTCACAGACCCAGCTCTACACCCACCCCCAAGATCCCCAAGTTGTAATCATTTTCTTCTTTTTGCCAAAGCAAACACAGTGAATGAAAGGAAATCCTGAGAAACCCTTTATTGCCTGATTATATATATCTTCATCAAGATGCCTGTGTGACATTTGTTAGAATATAATCCTGACTGCTGACGGGCTAAAGAAACCAATGAATTCCTGAGTTTACAGAGACATTCATCTTAATGTAGAGGTTTCCTGCAGTAGCCAGATGCTGAAGGTACTTGAGGGAGATGTTGACAAGTGGATAATTGTCAGCAGAACTAAAACAGACACTTTGTTTACAGTTGAGCATGATTAATTGAGAGTAAATAAAACAGCACTCTATAAAATCACTATCCAAGTTCAAAAAAAGCTGTATGTCTCTAGGAATAAAAGAAGTAGACTTATTGTACAAGAGCTAGTTTTGCCAGGCCCTTGAAGCAGCAGCTGGCAGTGGTGTGGATCAGACATAGATATATGCTTTATTGCCTTCCAGCTGGTCTGTTTGCTTTTTTTTTTTAATCTTTTTTCCAAATTTATAGAGCTGGATTAGAAACATTTTCTCCCTGATTAGCTGAGTTTTAATTTTCTTTTATTAGATTATTCTTCCCCTCTCCATTCTCCGTTTAAAAGGTAATGCATTTAATGTGAAATAATTTTCAAAATGAGCCAGACATGATAAACTCTGATGCTGTCAAACAAGGCTGTTAAATGCCATTGTGATACTTCAGTTTGCAAGAGAGCATTTCTATTCCCCATGGCTCTAATGAATTGCAGAGGCCAGACTCTAGTAAACATCTTAGGATTGTCCAACATAATAAATTTTAATGAAACAGGAAATGGGTCTTTTTTTCAAGGCACAATGTAGCTTGTGTACACAAAGTATTTTTTGGCCTCTATCCTGCTAGACCACAGGGTGACCAGGTCAACACCCTTCTAACAAACTTTCCTAGTCATGTTTGTGCAGCATATATACCTGTCATTGACCTTGGATAGATACCTTGGATGGATTGATTTATAATAATCTATAAGCGGACATTCTATACATTGTAATAAAATGCCCAATGAAGTTCAAAACAATAAGCCTAAGGCAGTTAGAAATTGTTTTGGATTACTGACAAGTCAATTAAATTCAGTGCTCTTGTCCTACTATAAGGATGGATATAGAAACACAAGGCAGGTAAATAAGGTGCAAACTGGGACTCTGTTTGGACTGCTGGGAGAGAACTTTCTCTTGGGACTTCTTGTAGTTAGAAACTTTGGGAACTTCTGAGACAAAAACAGAAGCAGAATTTGTGGGATGAAAGAATAGACTAGAGAGAGATAGAGGGGGAGGGGAGAGGGAAAGAGAAGACAGAAGGAGGAGGGGCAAGAGGAAGAGGAAAAGAAAAAGAAAAGAGATGGAATCCTCTGTCTTCAAGTGAGCCTTCAACTTTTGGTGAATCAGTATTTTTTCTTTGGTCTTAGGCCTGTTTGAGCTAAGTTCTGAAGGGGTCATGACCAATGTGTGCGTATGTGTTAGTCGCTCATTTGTGTTGGACTCTTTGGGACCCCATGGAGTATAGCCTGCCAGGCTCCTCTGTTCATGGAATTTGCCAGGCAAGAATACTGGGATTCTCCAGGAAAGATCCCCTTCTCCAGAGATCTTCCCAACCCGGGGATTGAACTCAGGTCTCTTGCATTGCAGGCAGATTGACCAATATACTTTTTTTAAAAAGTAATATTAATTTGATTTTTTAAATTGAAGTATGTTCAATATCTTGTAATAACCTATAATGGAAAAGAATCTGAATATACATTTCCTCTTGTCATGAGACCCACAGTAGCTTTCATGATGAAAATCTTGCTTAATCCTTCTATTCCCCCTAAGAGGAGCAACTCACATTGGTCCTTTACTCATGAAGGGCCACTTGGGTAGCTCTTGGGCTTTGGGTCCCAAGGAATTTCAATTCTCTCCTTGGTGGACACTATAGCTTTGGTAATTGCATACTTGGAATACTTTTCAGGGCTTCTAGAGCCTACCAGTCTTAGGATGAGGACCTAAAGTAATGTTTCTCTCAGCATATCCCTAAGCCTTTAAGAAATATTAGAGGTCCTTCCTTCCTTCCTTCTTTCCATCTTTCCATCCATTCATCCATTCATCCTTCCTTCCATAAGCATTTCTGAGGACTAATTCCATTGTAGGTCAGCTCTGATAAATTCACTTCACTATAAATTTTTCTTTCTTTTTTAAATTTTTATTTATTTGGCTATCCCAGGTCTTAGCTGTGGCACATGAGATCTTCAGCCTTCATCAGGGCCATGGAGGGTCTTCAGTTGCGGCATGTGGGATCTAGTGCCCTGACCAGGGATCAAACATGGGCCCCCTGCATTGGGAGTGTAGAGTCTTAGCCACTGGACCACCAGGGGGTTCCCTTCACTGTAAACTTCAATTGATGAAAGAAGATACATACTTAAGATTAAGCACCAACTTCTGAGATTGGAATATTTTTCAGGTTGTAAATTCTTCATGATTTTGAAGTCTTTTAAAAAAACACAGCCTCTCATTTGTCCCTCACAATAACCTGTAGAGGAATGAAAACTATGAGTGAAAGTGGCTGATAGCCGCTGAGTGCTTTGTATTAGGCCAGCAGTTCTGAAACTGTAGTTCTGGGGCCCTAGAGTTCTCTGAGAGCTGTGCGCGGGTTTCATGAGGTTCAGAGGATCTTCACAGTAAAACGAGATGTTATTTACCTTTTCTACTCTTGTCTTTTCACTAGCGTACAGTGGAGTTTTTCAGAAGCACCATAACATGATTTTTGAGATGGATTGAATATAGAAACAGACATGAGAATCCTGTTGTCTTCTTTTAAGCTAGACATTAAGCAGATTTGCAAAACATGTAAAACACTAGCAATCTTTTCATTTTTTTGGGGGGGTGTTTAGAAAGAATGGCTATTTTTAAAATAAAATGCATTAATTATGCTATCATGTAATGACTTTATTATTATTAAGTGAATTAATAAATGTAAAATTATTCTGTTTTAATTTTTTTAGTTTTTGCTAACATTTTTAAAATTTATTTTTATTAATAATTGGAGGATAAATGCTTTACAATATTGTGTTGGCTTCCCAAGTTTTAATTTTGTGTGTTTTCTTTAAAGATAATTTTATTTTTTATTTTTTTTATTTTTGGCTGTGCTGGGTCTTCATTGCTGTGCGGGCTTTTCTCTAGTTGTGCAGAGCAGGGGCTACTCTATTACATGGTGAGGGCTTCTCATTGCAGTGACTTCTCTTGTGGAGCATGGACTCTAGGCACATGGGCTTCAGTAGTTGTGGCACCTGGGCTCACTAGTTGTGGCTCCCAGGCTCTAGAGCACAGGCTCACTAGTTATGGCACTGGGGCTTAGTTGCTCTGTGGCATATGGGATCTTGCCTGATAAGGGATTGAACCCATGTCTACTGCATTGGCAGGCAGATTCTTTACCACTGAGCTACCAGGAAAGCCCCTTTAATTTTGAATGAAGTCAATGTTGTTGTTGTTCAATTGCTAAGTCGTGTCTGACTCTTTGCAATCCCATGGACTGCTGCACTCCAGGGTTCTCTGTCCCTCACTATCTCCCGGAGTTTGCTCAAACTCGTGTCCATTGAGTCAGTGATGCTATCTAACCATTTCATCCCCCGTTACCCTTTTCTCCTCCTGCACTCAATCTCTCCTAGCGTCAGGATCTTTTCTAATGAGTCGGCTGTTTGCATTAAATGGCCAAAGTATTGGAATTTCAGCTTCAGCATCAGTCCTTCTGATGAATATTCAGGGTTGATTTCTTATAAAATTGACTGGTTTGATCTCCTTGCAGTCCAAGGGACTCTCAAGAGTCTTCTTCAACACCACAGTTCAAAAGCATCAATTCTTCAGTGCTCAGTCTTCTTTATGGTCCGACTCTCACATCTGTACATGACTACCAGAAAACCCATAACTGTGACTAGATGGACCTTTGTCAGCAAAATGATGTCTCCGCTTTTTAATGTGCTGTATAGGTTTGTCACAGCTTTTCTTCCAAGGAGCAAGAGTCTTTTAGTTTCATAAAGTCAATATCTGTAGATAAGCTCTGATAGACAAATGCCTCAGGGGTAGGTTCTCCTTTCACTTTATTGCAGAGATAAGGAAACAAAGGTTGGGAGAGAGCTTAGGAAACCAAGACGTTCCCCAATGGTAGGTGCAATGGGAGCCCAAGGCTCTCTGTTTCCAGAGTTTGAGATCTGACTTCTACTTTATAACTGAAATTGGAGTGTTCCTCTTCATTGTTGAAAATGCTAGGACCCAGAGAAGTTATATGATTTGCCTAAGCTCACCCAGTCAGAGACAGAGCTAGAGCTTTAACAGATTCTTGCTACTGTAGCCATTCAGTATACCTTTTATGGTCCATTCAGTGATGTGCTAAGAAGCTGACTCTTGGTGGGGAAAAATCTTCATTTGTAGTATTTGCCAATTTCTATAGTGCAAAGACTCCCACCATGACTTGATATCAGTTGGGAGGAGATGAGCATACCCAGTTTTGGTGAACTGGTAAAAGCTGGCTCAGGTATGCCACCACTTCCATCCTGTCTCCCGTATCATTTTGCCCTTTTTCTTTGAAAGTATTTCCAGGTTATCTGGCAGCAACCATGGTGTGGTAAGTAATTCCCTGATGTTGGGCTCAAAAGACTTGGCTTAAAATCCCAATTCTGATACTTACCAGCAGAGTAAGCTTCAGCAAGTGACTTCATCTCTCAGACTCAGTTTTTGCTTGTAAAACAGGGACAATAGTGTTGGCCCTGCCTGTTTCACTGTGTGTGTCTGTGTGAGTGAGTGAGTGCCTGTGCATTCTTCCATGTGTCTTGTACAAGAAACGCATTCATTTATATGAAATCACTCTGTGAAATGTAAAATGTTATGTAAGTGTCAGACATGGTGACTGAATTGACCTGTCCCTTGTTATCTGTGCCCAGTTTGTATTCCTCCTCTGGGACTTCATCACCAGGTTCTTTATCCCTGGTCACAATTGATGATTTTCATCTTGTACTCCTATAATACTTTGTCCATACCTCTGTTTTGTCACCCATATATCAGCTTATAATTACTTTTAAGTCTGCCTGTCACCGAAAGAGTAGAATAGTTACATTCTCAGAATCTAGAGCAGTGCTGGTCAATAGAAATATAATGTAAACCACATATGTAAGTTTGAATGTTCTAGTAGCCACATTTTAAAAAGCAAAAAGAAACAGGTAAACTTAATTCACTAATGTATTTTTTTTTAACCTACTATAGCAAATATAATTTCTGTGTGAAATTAATATTATATAAAAATTATTAACATAATATTCTACTTTTTTTATACTAAGTCTTTGGAATCCAGGTTGTATTTTACACTTAACAACATATCTCAGTTCAGACTAACCACATTCCTAGTGCTCAGGAACCACATGTGGCTCGTGGCTACTGTATTGGACAGCACACCTTAGTGTTAGTCTCTTTGGGTTCAAATTCCAGTTTTGCATTTACTAGCTGAGCAATTTACTTGACCTCTCTGTTCCTCAGTTTCCTTTTTGTGAAAAGGAATTAATAATGCAAGCTACACCATAGGGTTGTTGAAAGAATTAAATAAGTTAATATATACAAGTAGCATTTAGTGTAAAATATGTATACCATAAATGTTAAAAATGATAGTTTTATTTTTAGACTGCAAGATTCCTAAAGATGAAACTGTGTTTTATTCATATTCTCATTTTCCCAAACCCAAAATTGTGGCTGACATATGCTCGACTGTCTGTTTTGGGCAGCTGAATGATAACTGGCTTCTCCACATGACATCAAAACTTCAAATGAAATTCTAGTATTGTAAGCAATGGCAACAGAGCATTATCTGTTGATGGTGGTGGTATTTGGGGGGAATATCATTTGCATAAGCATGTAATAATAATCAGCTTCTATATGATGTAATTATCATAAAATTCACCCATTTAAAAGTGTATAGTTCACTGAACTTTGACAAATATGAGTCAGTCAACATATAGACTATTTCCAACATCTCCAGAATTTCCTTGTGCTTCTTTGCAGCCAATTCTCTCTCCCAAGCCTTGGCAACTATTGCTTTGCTTTCTGTTACTATAGCTTTGCCTTTTTGAATTTTTTATTTGTTTTTGGCTGTGCTAGGTCTTCATTGCTGCACAGTCTTTCTCCAGTTATGGGGAGCAGGGGCTGCTCTTGAACTGCATTGCATGTTTGCACGGGCTTTTCAGTGCAGTGGTTTCTCTTGTTGCAGAGCACAGCCTCTATGGTGCCTGGGCTTCAGGAGTTGTAACACGCGGCCTCAGTATTGGTGGCTCCCAGGCTCTAGAGCATGGTCTCAGTAGTTGTGGTGCCAGGCTTAGCTGCCCCAAGCCATGTGAGATCTTCCCGGACCGGGGATCCAACCCACGTCTCCTGCATTGACAGGTGGATTCTTTGCCATTGAGCCACCAGGGGAGCCACTTAGCTTTGCCTTTTTAGAATTTCATATAAATAAAATCAGGAAATATGGGGTCTTTTGTGTCTGGCTTCATTTGCTTCACTTAATGGTTAGGGATCATCTGTGTTGTTGCATGTATATGTAGTTCATTCATTTTTATTGCTGAGTCATATTTCATTGTACAGATTTACCACAATTTTGTTATCCATTCTTCTGTTAATGAATGTTTGAGTTGGTTCCAGTTTTTTGTGTTTATTTTAACAGGATCTTTCACAGAGCAGAAGTTGTTAATTTTAAAATCCATCTTACCAATTTTTCTTTCAGGGACCGTACTTTTGGTGTTGTAACTAAAAAAGTAATCTGCTAAACCTAAGGTCACCTAGATTTTCTCCTGTGTTATCTTCTGTAAGTTTTATAGCTTTTCATTTTGCATAGGTTCGTGATTCATTTTGAATTAATTTTTGTGAAAGATGTATTGTCTGTAATCTAGATTGATTTATTTTTTTTTTTGCACATGGATGTCCAGTTGTTCTGGCATCATGTGTTGAAAAGACTATCCTGTCTCCCTTAAATTGCCTTTGGAGAAGGCTCCCTTGTCAGTGTTTATTTCTGGGCTTCCTTTTCCATTCCACACATCTAGGTCACAGAACTCCCACATTGTTTTGATAACTGTAGTTTTATAATAATCTTGATGTGTCAAGCCTTCAAATATCATTTTTCTTTTTTAAAATTGTTTTGGCTTTCCTAGATGCTTTATGTTTCCAAATAAATTTTTAGAATCAGTCTGTCAAAATCTACCATAATCTGCTAGGATTTTGAATGAGATTTTATTGAAATATCAGTTTGGGGGAGACTTAACATCTTAACAGTATTAAATTTTCCAATCTAGAAACATGGTATCTCACTGTGTTTTTTACATCTTCTTTAATTTTACTCAACAATATTTGGTAGCTTTCGGTGAACAGTGTCTTGCATATTTTAATAAATTTATTGCTAAGAAATTTATGTTTTTTATTCTACGTGATATTTAAATTTTAAATTTCCAATTGTTTGTTGATCATATATAGATAGACAATAATAGATCTATATTTACCATGTAATCTGCAATCTTGCTAAACTCATACATTATTTCTGGTTGCTTTTATATAGATTTCTTAGATTTTTCTATGTATACCATCATGTCGTCTATGAATTAAGGTGGTTTTATTTCCTCCTTTCCAATCACTATGATTTTTACTTCATTTTCTCTCCTTATTGCACTGTCTAGGATCTCCAGTAAAATGTTGAAATGTGAGAGTGAACATCCTCATTTTGTTCCTAATCTTAGGGGGAAAAGAGTCAGTTTTTGACAATTAGATATGATACTTGTTGTAGGTTTTTCATAGATGCTTTTTATGAAATTAAAGAAGTTCCCTTCTATTTCTAGTCTTCTGAGACTTTTTAAAAATCATGAATGGAGGGCTTTCCTGGTGGCTCAGTGGTAAAGAATCAGCCTGCCAATGAAGGCGACATGGGTTTGATCCCTTATCCGGGAGGATTCCATGTGCTGCAGAGCAAGTAAGCCTGTGTGGCACAGCTATCGAGTCTGTGCTCTGGAACCTGGGAGCTGCAACTACTAAGCCTATGTGCCCTAGAGCTTGGGCTCTGCAACAAGAGAAGCCACCACAATGAGAAGCCTGCGCACTGTAGCTAGAGAGTGGCCTCCACTTGCTGTAATTGGATAAAGCCCGAGTGTGGTAACAGAGACCCATTGCAGCAAAATTAAATAAATAAATAAAAATTATTTTAAAAAATCATGAATGGATAGCAAACTGTATCAAATACTTTGCATCTATGAGTTGATCATACAATTTTCCTGTCCGTATGGTGAATATACTCACTAGATTCAATTTGATGAAGGAATTTGTAGCTTTCTTACCTTTTGTTTTTTTGGCTTGAGGATCAGAGTAGTGATGGTCTCGTAAGATGATCTGGGATGCAGTCCTTTCTCTTATATTTTATGGAAGAGTCTGCATAGGATTAATATTATTTCATCCTTAAATGCTTGGTAGAATTCACCAGTGAAGCCATCTGGGCTGGAGGGTTTTTGTGTATGTGTGGAACAGTTGCTATCTAAAACTCAAGTGTCTTTATTGGATACCATACTATTAAGGTTAGTCTATAAGGGGGCTTTGATAGTTTGTGTCTTTCAAGAAATTTGTCATTTCACCTGAGTCGATTAATTTGTTACTATAAAGCTAGTCATAATATTTCTTTGAGTAAACTCCAGGAGACGGTGAAGGCCAGGGAAGCCTGGCATGCTGCAGTCTATGGGGTCTCAAATAGTTGGACACAACTGAGCGACTGAACAACAGCAACAACATTCTCTTATTATTTTAGTCTTCTCTCACTTTTTTCTTCATCAGTCTGGTTAGAGGTTTATCAAGTTTATTGATAGTTTCAAAGAATCAGCTTCTGGTTTCACTGACCTCTGTTGCTTCTCTGTTTTCTATTTCACTGATTTCTGCTCTGATTTCATTATTTCCTTCCTCCAGCTTCTGGTATGTTTAATTCATTTAAAAATATTTTCTTTTTTTAGTTGAAGGGGGAAACATATTATTGAATTAAGACCCTTTTTTTTTCTAATATAGGTGTTTAATGCTATCAGTATACTTTGAAGATTGCCTTAGCTTCATCTGTAACCTTGATATATTTTCATTTTCATTCAGTTCAAAATATTTTCACTTCCCTTGTGATTACTTCTTTGATTCATGTGTTATTTAGAAGGGTGTTATTTAATTTTTGATGATTTGGGTATTTCCAGACTTAAAAACTGATTTCTAGTTTAGTTGTCAGAAACAATACTTTATATGCTTTTAATCCTATTACATGTCTCAGACTTTTTTTTCTTTTTTGTCCATGCCACACTGCTTGTGAGATCTTAGTTCCCCGATTAGGGATTGAATCCGAGCTCTCAGCAGAGGAAGCACCAGGTCCTAACCACTGGACTGCCCCTGGAATTCCCCACATTTACTGAGACTTTTTAATAGCGTGGTATATGATTTATTCTGGTGAATGTTCCAAGTACACTTGAAAAAAAAGTTTATTCTGTTGTTGAATGGAGTGCTCCATTAGTGTCCGTTAGGTCAAACTGACAGAGAGTCTGCTTCAAGTCTTCTGTATTCTTACTGTGGTTTTCTGTTTACTCATTCTATGAGCTATTGAGAAAGGAGTATTGAAATCTCTAACTAAAATTGTGGATTTGTCTACTTTTTTTAGTATTTTTAGTCTTTGGTTTCCTATATTTTGAATTTCTGTTTTACTTGCATATGTTGCTATATTAGTATTGTTGTACATTTGATCAGTTAATCCTTTCATCTATGAAATGTCCATCTTTATCCCTTGCTTATTCCTTGTTTGAAATCTATGTTATTTGATGTTAATATAGCCACATTAGCTTTATTCCGCTTAGAATTTGTGTGGTATCTTTTCCCAACCTTTTGCTTTTTAAGCTATTTGTGTCATTATATATGGATTTCTTGTAGACAGTATATAATTGTCTTGCATTTTAATCTGATTTCACAGTTACTGCCTTTTGATTGGAGTATTTAGACCATTACATTTATGTTTATATGGCTGGGCAGAAAGTTACTGTCTCGCTCTTTGCTTTTTTGTTTGTGTTTTGTTTTCTTTGTTCCATGTGTTCATTATTCCCTTTCTCCCTCTTTATTGTCTTCTTTTTGAACGTTTTTATGCTGTTCCCTTCTCCAAGCGATCTCCCCAAACCAGGGCTTGAACCCAGGTCTCCCACATTGCAGGCGGATTCTTTGCCAGCTGGGCCACAAGGGAAGCCCAAGAATACTGGAGTGGGTAGCCTATCCCTTCGCCAGCAGATCTTCCCGACCCAGAAATCGAACCGGGGTCTCCTGCATTGCAGGCAGATTCTTTACCAACTGAGCTATCAGGGAAGCCCTTTTATTGTCTTCTTTTTGAATGTTTTTATGATTCCATCTTATCTCTACAATTAGCTTACTGTCTATACTCTTTCTTTATTTACATCTTTTTTGTGTGTGCTTGCTTTTGAAATATAGGATTTCAATTTATCAAAGTATACTGGCAAGTATTATATATTATTTCACATGTAAAATAAACAATATACTTCTACTTTCCTCCGCTTGTATTTTGTACTAATGTTATAATACATTTTATTTCTGTATGTGCCCTGAATTCTGCAATGCATTGTTATTGTTTTTGCTTAAAACAGGCAATTATTGTCAAGGAGATTTAAAAACGAGAACAAACATCTTACGCTTACCTGAATATATACCTCATTACTCTTCATTACTTTGTGTCTATCTGGAATAATTTTCCTTCTTCTTGAAGAGCTTCCTTTAACATTTGTTATAGTGCAGGTCTGCTGGTGACAAATTCTCTCAATTCGTTTTTGCCCAAGAAAATGCTTATTTTAACTTAAATTTTGAGTGATGTTTTCAGTAGGTATGGAATTCTAGAGTATCAAGTTTTTTTTTCTTTCAGTGTATTAAAATTTTTGTTCCATTTTCTTCTAATTTGCATGATTTCTTATGAAAAGTCTATGATAGTTCTCATTTTTGTTCTTCTATGGATTGTTTTATTTTCTCTCTGATTGCTTTTAAGATTTCACCACTGGTTTCAGTAATTGGATTTTTGTGTGCTATGTTATGCTTTTATATGTGTGTGTTTATTCTGATTGGACTTCACTGAGCTCTTTGGATTTATGAGTTTATATTTTAGTCACATTTGGTAAAACTTTCACCATTATTCAGCAAATATTTTTTTTATTCCTGCCCCTGCTTCCTTCTGGAACTCTAGTTTTATATTTGTTAGATTGTTTGATATTGTCTCACAGATCGCTGATTTTTATCAGTAATTTTTTTCCCCTCAGCCTCATTTTGGATTAATATATTTAAGTTCCTGATTATTTTTTCTGCAGTGTCTAGTGTACCATTAATAATATATTAGTACCTTTTCATTTCTGATGTTATGTTTTTCATGTTTAGAAGTTTCATTTGAGGTGTTGTTTTTAGCTTTTATATTGTAATTAATCATTTCTGTCCTCCCTGGATCTATTTTTATTGAAGAATTTCTATTCTGATTATGGTTATTCTTTTAATGTCAGGTAATTTTTGATAGGATGCCAGTCATTGAAAATTTTAAGTTGTTGAGTGCTGAAAGACATTTGAAAGAGTATTGGGCAGAATGAAGTTATTTGAATCAGTTTGGTCCTTCTCAGTCTTGATTTTAAGCCTTATTATGGCTAGTTCAGAGCAGCTTTTATTTACTCTAGGGCTCTTTTAGTCCCACTACTAAGGTGTGACACTTCAGAGAGCTCAACTTGATGCTCTCTATATATTACAGTGTTCCTCCACTTTACTTAGTGAGAAAGGAAATAATTCCTAACTCTGAGTGAGCCCCAGTAATTGTTCTGCTTACTGTTCTCCAGTAATTCTTTTCCTGGCTTCCTGAATAGATCTTTACTCAGCTAGTCTCCAGGAGACAGACTCCTTTGCAGATTTCCAGTAATCTAGCCTGTGAAATCTAGATATCTAAAATAACCTACATGTTTTCCCAAACTCCAGTTTGTGTTCCCTTAGCGCAGGAATGCTGCTGGACGTTGTTCAGATTCTTTCTCCTTGTGTTGTGGCCTAGAAACTGCTTCTAGACAGTGTACTGGAAGGACACTCCTCATTTGTTTTCTGTTGCTCAAAGACCATAGTCTTCCTCTTCCTGAAACAATAATTTTTCGCAAGGATATCTAGTTGTTTAGAGTGGGAAGACAGTTCTCAATGCAGTAATTTTTTCATGGGGAAGATTGAAGTCTGTCTTCAAATAAAATTTATTGTGAAAGAAAGAGTTTTGTTGAGTAGAATATCCCCTTTTCTAGGGAGCTAATTAAAAGGTTTTGTTTTTCCATTTTGAAAAGTTACAAAGTCTCCTTAAGTTTAAGATCAACTGAGAGTCTCCAGTTTTCAATATTCTTGTAACAAGAAGAATATCAGTTTTTTATTTTTCTTATAGAATCTCACTTTTTGCAATACAAAATCATGTTTTAAAAATCAAGATTTATAAAGTTATTGTAAGGAAATACACAATATTGAGATGCTTGAAGAATATGTCCTGTCTTCCTGCTCACTTAAACTTTTATTATATTTTTCTCTTTATCAGTTAGAGTTTAAGAATTGCACAAGTGACCATTTATAAGGCCATTGATAGTATTTGATCACTTAAAATTTTTTAAATGATAAACAATCAGTGATTTCATATAAAATGTTGATTAGTCTTTTATCAATATAAAAATTTAGCACACAATGAGAATAAGAATATCTGTATGTGACTGGTATCAGCATGTGTTCTTTCCACTTCAATAGAGAGCATTCAATACCACTTAGGGGTAAAATTCTGTTCTTGTAAACTCTCTCTAGACAGGCTGTAAACATTTGTGATTTTCTTTTCTTGAATTAGCCTAATCCTTTGTAATAATTGAGGTTTTATGTTTTGCAGAGCTTTTGAAGACTAACTTAAGAGTCAAGAGTTTGAGGAATGAGAAACATTAAATCAAATGTGTTCAAATATTTCCTTCCTCTTATGTGTTAAGTACTTGGCAGAAATAATTACTTTCATTCTCATTTACCAGAGAGAAAAACTTTTCCATATATATTTCATTAGCCCTGAATAGGAGTAAGTTTTCCTAAAACAGCTATTATATCTTATTGTCATATTATCTTTACCTTCAGATACATTTGTTGACATCATAACTTGGTAATTCCTTTATTGTATTATGTATTCCTCTATTATGTTGTATTTTTTTATATCCTGATAATTAAGCATGGCATCATCAGCAGAGATAATGACCATGATTATGAAATTGCAAAGCAGTTATAGGAAGGGCTGGTTAAATTCCTTATAATACTGTGTTGGGTCTTTATTCCTTTTTGAATTTTGCTGGTCGCTACCATGTTTTGGGCTGTTGAACTACCTATGTCTTCCTGGCCTGATTTTTGCTTCTAAACTGTCAAAATAATATAATTAAATATCTATACCAAGGGCTGAACTTTAAAAAATTTGTATATTTTTAGTTTCATTTTATTTGCAGTGTATTTAGTTTATGCCATGTTGTAAGTGCATTTCAGGGTTTGTACATTACTTACAGGAATAACTACAGGGTCTGCCCTTTTTATGTAACTGTATATTTAACAATAAAAAGAAAATCATAATGTCATAATGCCTGTGATTCCTTTGGTGTTCTCCATTATCAATTGGAAAATAAACTAGATTTTCTAATTCCCCAGTTCCTTGGGGACTTATTGAAAAAGCAACCTGAATTTTTACCTTCATGCAAAAACATTTCATTGTTTACAAGATGAATATTAAAATAATACAATTAGAATGAAGAGTGTTTTCCTTTGGGGTTCTCTTGAGAAAGAGAGTGAGACAGATACCTTGGGATATAGCAGGAAACATACTAATATCTGCAAAGCTGATTGGTATTAATGCAGTCTGCTAATCAAGTTTATTTTCTATATTGACTGAAGTTAACATTGGTCCTTTAATTTGCAAATACTACAGTTCTAAAAATTATATTTCTGAGTTGATTGCTGGTGGTTATGCTACATGGTGTCATTGTAAGCTTGCTGCAGAATAGATTATTTACATTCGCTCTAGAAGAGGAAATTATCCCCAGCATATCTTTCTTGCAAAATTAGTAGAAATGCTGGTTGTTATTAAACCTGATCAGCTGGTATCACAGCAGGGGTACTTGTGAAAAAATTACTTAATATCTCTTTGTTTACAGTCTTCACTGAGGTGAATATATTTAATGTAATTATTCAACTGCTAACCAGCTCCTGATCTTAACTACTGCTGTTTAAAGAAGTTGCATTCTTAACAAAACCTGTACCACACCAAAGGTTTTATCTTCCTTTTCCTAAGAATTATATGTTGTGTATATATCTAGAAAAGGAGTCTTAATGAAGAGGTTTTGTACTGATTAAGCCCAAAGGTGTTATCACACAGAGGAAATTTGATCTTTCTTGCATCTTCTGAAAGAGTAACATTGTGTAGAACTAAAAAAAGGGGGATTTCTTAATCAGCCATTGGTTTATAAGACAATATGGGAACAGTTCACTTTATGAGTGCCTCAATATCCCTTTTGAAGAAGCAATTAAACCTTAATGGGACCACTGTGGATTTAGTAAATAGATTGAAACAAACGGATAAAAATAGTGAGTAATCTACAAAATTCTATTCTATTCTTGTTATAGAAAAAAATTACTCCAAATCAGAAATGGGCAAAATATGTAAATATAATGTGCTTAGATATTCATATGGTGCCTGTTGATTTCAAGGGGGGTCATGCAAATGTATATGAGTGGACTTTCATTTTGAGTCTCTTCAGTTGGCTCAACAATTTAGTTTTTTAGTTATATTTATGTTTCACTGTATCCTTCAAACAGCTCCCAGAATGAATGTATTTCATGTCTTCAATCATTAGACCAGTATTAAAACTGCATTCTCTTTCTCTACATAAATATTCCTATGTAACTGGTTGGCTAACAAGATCACTTGGTCATCCAGGATACGTCTCATCCAAGGTCTGTTAATTTTTCTTAGCTCTGATATATGACTCCAAACTGGAAACAAATCTTTTAAAAAATACATTGCTCCCCAAGCATCACTCTAAGGAACAGAAAGTAGCTGGGTTGGCTATTATTTAGGGGTTTGGAAAAGCAGCTTAATGATATTCATATTAGAAATGATAAACCTGGAGAGTTATAACTTCCTTCTCCGATATGTTATTAGGCTTAAGCTTCTTCAGCTCAACTCCTGTTTTTTTTTATTTTTATTTTTTTTATTTAGCTGCGCTGGGCCTTCATTGCAGCATGTGAGCTTCTTAGTTTCAGCACGTGGGATCTAATTCCCTGACCATGGATCAAATCTGGGCCCCCCTGCATTTGGAGCATGGAATCTTACCCGCTGGACTCCCAGGTAAGTCCCTCAACTCTTATTTCAATGGGAGAACTTGTGCTGTTTTCATCTGCCAGAATTCTTCGATTAAAAATTAATAACTAGAGAAACTCACTATTTAATAACTTTTTCGTTACTCATATTATTATTTTGGGGGGACTGGAAGTGGTATATGTTTTTGTTCACACCAAATTCCTATTCCCAGCACAATTTCCAACACATAGTGAATGCTGAACAAGTCTTTGTTGGGCAAGTAAGTGTCAGCTTCCTCTGCCTCCTGTTGTTGCCAGGCCCTTGTTATACCTGTGTAATCACATGAGCTCCAGGTGTCACACCGTTGTGCCCAACATTCTATCCTGAAAATATCATTTAAAATCCAACCGGGAAAGAGGAGGCACTCTATTTAAATCAGAGGGAATTTACTGCAGGAACCTTTTTCACAGGTGCCAGAAGGAGCTTAAAAGGAGGATGGGGAAGGTAACCCAAAAGTTAGTAGCAGCAGTAACCGACACAGCTAGACTGGAGGGGTGAAAGGAGGAAGTGGTAGTGTCTCAGCTCAGGGCCTGGGAATGCCTGATGGAAGCATAAACCACAAAGATACTGACTTTAAGGGGGCAGAGCAACCATTGTTGGGGAGGCACCAGAGGCAGAGAAGGGAGAAATACTCCTGCTTCTCACTTCTTTGAGGCCTCTCATTTCTTAGTAGAAAACCCTGTAGAACACCAGCTGACCTGGGAGCACAGGCTGCCCATACTCTCTTCACCCCCATGCCTCCAAAGCATAGCAGGGAAGGGTGAGGGATGAATCTGAGAACAAACAGGCCATGATGTGATCCACTACCAAGGGGAATTGCTTTAGGGATAATGCTAGTTTTGTGCATACTATCTCCCACTTACATGTCCCTCTGTGCTAGGTACTCTTTCTAGTTAACTTCTACCCTAGAATAACTTCACAACACCTTTTCATCCCAAGAGACCCCTTTCTGGAGAACCTGACAACTCAAGATTGAGCAGCTAGCCTATGTTTTATATTCTGCTTACCCAGCCCAGTAGAGATGAATCCATTCCAGTTGACCTTGCCTCAGAGCACATCCACCCACCTCTCAGATCATATCAAGAGCCAGAGGGTAATCCACCCAGGTTGAGGGTGGAGAGAGCAATGTGACCTTAATGACACAGCCAGTGTCCAAGACTTTAGTGATGTGATTACGGCAGTGTCTGCATCACCACAATTCTAGGCTTATACTTTTCAATGATGACTTTTTTTCCTTTGGTCCCTCACAGTTATTTTGTGATTCATAAGTGAGAATTTGACTTGTGTTGTAAAATAATGACAAGATAAAATTAAGATATATTATTACTATCAGCATTTATAACATCTTTCACTGAGCATCTGCTTTGATCTCTATGATAATTCCATGACACTAAAGCAGAATGTCTTACCTTCGGCATTATTGATATTTTCACTTCAGTATTCTTGCCTTGAGAACCCCATGAACAGTATGTAAAAAGGCAAAAAGATATGATACTGAAAGATGAACTCCCCAGGTCAGTAGGTGCCCAATAGGCTACTGGAGAAGAGTGGAGAAATAACACCAGAAAGATTAAAGAGAGCCAAAGCGAAAACAATACCCAGTTGTAGATGTGACTGGTGATGGAAGTAAAGTCCGATGCTGTAAAGAACAATATTGCATAGGAACCTGGAATGTTAGGTCCTTGAATCAGGGTAAATAAGAAGTGGTCAAACAGGAGATGGCAAGAGTGAACATTGACAATTTAGGAATCAGTGAACAAAAAGGACTGAAATGGGCATATTTAATTCAAATGACCATTATATCTACTACTGTGGGCAGGAATCCCTTAGAAGAAATGGAGTAGCCATCATCGTCAACAAAAGAATCCGAAATGCAGTATTTGGGTGCAATCTCAGAAATGACACAATGATCTCTGTTCGTTTCCAAGGCAAGTAATTCAATACCGCATCCAAGTCTGTGCCCCCACCAGTAATGCTGCAGAAACTGAAGCTGAATGGTTCTCTGAAGACCTACAAGACCTTCTCAAACTAACACCCGAAAGAGATGACCTTTTCATCATAGGGGACTGGAATGCAAAAGTAGGAAGTCAAGAGATACCTGGAGTAACAGGCAAGTTTGACCTTGGAGTACAAAAATGAAGCAGGGCAAATGTTAACAGAGTTTTGCCAAGAGAACACACTGGTCATAGCAAACACCCTCTTCCAACAACACAAGAGACAACTCTATACATGGACAACACTAGATGGTCAATACCGAAATCAGATTGATTATATTCTTTGTGGCCAAAGATGGAGAAGCTCTATACAGTCAGCAAAAACGAGACCGGGAGCTGACTGTGGCTCAGATCATGAACTCCTTATTGCCAAATTCAGACTTCAATTAAAGAACGTAGGGAAAAATACTAGACCATTCAGGTATGACCTGTATCAAATCCCTTACGATTATACAGTGGAAGTAACAAATAGATTCAAGAGATTAGATCTGACAGAGTGCCTGAGGAACTATGGACAGAGGTTCGTGACATTGTACGCGAGGCAGTGATCAAGATATTCTCTGAGAAAAAGAATGCAAAAAGGCAAAATGGTTATCTGAGGTGGCCTCACAAATATCTGAAAAAAGAAGAGAAGTTAAACGCAAAGGAGAAAAAAAACAACCAATTTGAATGTGGAGTTCCAAAGAATAGCAAGGAGAGATAAGAAAGCCTTCCTCAGTGATCAATGCAAGGAAATAGAGGAAAACAATAGAATTGGAAAGACTAGAGATCTCGTCAAGAAAATTAGAGATACCAAGGGAACATTTCATGCAAAAATGGGCACAATAAAGGACAGAAATGGTATGGACCTAACAGGAGAAGAAGATATTCAGAAGAGGAGGCAAGAATACACAAAAGAACTATACAAAAAAGATCTTCATGACCCAGATAATCACAATGATGTGATCACTCACCTACAGCCAGACATCCTGGAATGTGAAGTCAAGTGGGCCTCAGGAAGCATCACTACGAACAAAGCTAGTGGAGGTGATGGAATTCCAGTTGAGCTATTTCAAATCCTAAAAGATGATGCTGTGAAAGTGCTGCACCCAACATGCCAGCAAATTTGGAAAACTCAGCAGTGGCCACAGAACTGGAAAAGGTCAGTTTTCATTCCAATCCTAAAGAAAGGCAATTCCAAAGAACGTTCAAACTACCACACAATTGTGCTCATGTCACATGCTAGCAAAGTAATGCTCAAAATTCTCCAAGCCAGGCTTCAACAGTACATGAACTGTGAACTTCCAGATGTTCAAGCTGGTTTTAGAAAAGGCAGAGGAATCAGATTAAATTGCCAACATCCGTTGGATCATCGAAAAAGCAAGAGAATACCAGAAAAACATCTACTTCTGCTTTACTGATTACGCCAAAGCCTTTGACTGTGTACATCACAAAAAACTGTGGAAAATTCTTAAAGAGATGGGAATACTAGACTACTTTACCTGCCTCCTGAGAAATCTGTATGCAGGTCAAGAAGCAACAGTTAGAACCGGACATGAAACAACAGACTTGTTCCAAATCAGGAAAGGAGTACGTCAACGCTGTATATTGTCACCCTACTTATTTAACTTATATGCAGAGTACATCATGTGAAATGCTGGGCTGGATGAAGCACAAGCTGGAATCAAGATTGCCAGAAGAAATATCAATAACCTCAGATATGCAGATGACACCACCCTTATGGCAAAAAGCGAAGAAGAACTAAAGAGCCTCTTGATGAAAGTGAAAGAGGAGAGTGAAAAAGCTGGCTTAAAACTCAACATTCAAAAAACAAAGATCATGGCATCTATTCCCATCACTTCATGGCTAATAGATGGAGAAACAAAGGAAACAGTGATGGTCTTTATTTTTTGGAGCTCCAAAATCACTGTAGTTGGTGACTGCAGCCATGAAATTAAAAGACACTTGCTTCTTGGAAGAAAAGCTAAGACCAAGCTAGAGAGCATATTAAAAAGCAGAGACATTTTGTTGTCTTTGCCAACAAAAGTCCATCTAGTCAAAGCTATGGTTTTTCCAGTAATCATGTATGGATGTGAGAGTTGAACTATAAAGAAAGCTGAGTGCCAAAGAATTGTTGCTTTTGAACCGTGGTGTTGGAAAAGACTCTTGAGAGTCCCTTGGACTGCAAGGAGATCAAACCCATCCATCCTAAAGGAAATCAGTCCTGAATGTTCATTGGAAGAACTGATGCTGAAGCTGAAACTCCAATACTTTGGCCACCTGATGCAATGAACTGACTCACTGGAAAAGACCCTGATGCTGGCAAAGATTGAAGGTAGGAGGAGAAGGGGATGAGGACAAAGAGGACAAAGGATGAGATGGTTGGATGGCATCACCAGCTCGATGGACAAGAGTTTGAGGAGGCTCTGGGAGATGGACAGGGAAGCCTGGCATGCTGCAGTCCATGGGGTTGCAAAGAGTGGGACACAACTGAGCAACTGAACTGACTGATTATTATCATCTTTTATAACATCTTTCACTGAGCATCTGCTTTGATCTCTATGATAATTCCATGACACTAAAGCAGAATGTCTTACTCTCAGCATTATTGCCATTTTGGGCTGGACTGTTCTTTGTTGTGGGGGTTGTCTTGTACTTCATAAAATTCTTAACATCCCTTGCCTCTATCCACTAGAAACCATTAGCACTCCTTTCTCTCAAGTTGTGACAACCGAAACATCTCCTGATATTGCCACATGTCCCCTGGGATGTGGAAATCATTCCTGATTAAGAATCACTGTGTCAGGTGTATACAATTGTTGTGATCCCATTTTACAGGTAAAGAAAATAAAAGTGAGAGATGTTAAGGGAGCACTCCAGGTTTTCCACCATCTTATATTTTAAATTAAAAAATATGTTTATTTTTATTTATTTACTTATTTGCCTCACATGAGATCTTTAGTTGTGGCATGCAAACTCTTATTTGCAGCATGTGGGATCTTGTTCCCTCCAGAAATGGAACCCAGGTACCCAGCATTGGGAGTTGTAATCTTAGCCACTGGACCCCCAAGGAAGTCTCTTAAATTTTTATATAAACTTTAAGTCAAATATTAGTGGGAACTTTGGAGGAGAAGGAAATTTGCTGATCTGAGTGAGTGAGTGAGTGAAGTCGCTCAGTTGTGTCAAACTCTTTGCAACCCCATGGACTGTAGCCTACCAGGCTCCTCTGTCCATGGGATTTTCCAGGCAAGAATACTGGAGAGAGTTGCCATTTCCTTCTCCAGGAGATCTTTCCAACCCAGAGGTTGAACCCGGGTCTCCCGCATTGTAGGCAGACACTTTACCATCTGAGCCACCAGGGAAGTTGCTGATCAGGGACAAAGTTAAAACTGGGATTCAAGAGGAAAAGGCACTAAGCATACAATTTTGAAATCCACATCCAGGCCCTAGAAATTGAAGAGAGAATCTTGAATTTTGATAACTGAAAGGTTGTGGGATATTATCATAATAGTTATATGTTGTAACAAATTAAAAGTCAGGACTGTTGGGGATAACCCTGGAATTTGCTTAGCAGGAAAAATAGCATGAGTGACTTTCCATCTGGCTTTGACTTAATGATTAAATGATTTAAATTTTTTCCTGCATTTAAAATCTTTGGTTTCTTCAAGATAAGAGCACCTTAATTTCCTTCACCACATCTGTCTGCTCATTAATGTACATGTTTTCCTCTTAATCAGCAGTTGGCTACCAGATGAAGTTTAGATAAATGGTTGTCAGCTTACCTTACAGTTGTTTTATGATAGGGTTTGGATGGAAGAGTTACAGCAGATACTCCTAATAAGAAGAGGCTGCACTCCCTCCCTGCGGTTCACTGAACCCATATGGATCAGAACAGCTGGAAGGATGGATTTGCTACCTGAGGCCACCAGCTGTGTTGCCAACCATGACTCCCACTTGCTGACCCTTGTATAATGCATTGCAGTTGAAGGAATGTTGATCACTCCATTCTAGTTCGTGATGGATGTGTTATTTGAAACTGATGGTCTTGTAAACCATTGGTGAGTTTCCATGTCTCACAGATGTGAACAAGCCAGATAGTCAATAAATAATGCCATGTTCTAGAGGAACATGGCATGCAGGCTAAATTGTCCTGTGAACAAGCAGGTGGGAAGGTAACTTAGACTTGGTTTGGAAAGGCTTCTAGAAAAAAAATGGTTTCTGACTGTTATCATTATAAACAAACATGCTTCCTTAGGGTCTGTATTTTAAGATTGCTTTATCTCAGTTGCTTGATTCCTAGGTCAGCTCCTGAGAGCACCTGCATTACCTAGAATGCTCATCTATGGCAAGCTGAGCTTGAGAGGACAAAGCTTTACTGATTTAGATACACCTGCTCAGACTGGGGTGGTGGGTCCAACTTCTTAAGAGGTGAATTTCTTTGATCGTGTAACATCCTGTGAGCCATCCATAGAGAGTTGTCTGGAAGCACTGTCATGGTTGACACCATTAAACTTTTATATATCATCTTCATAATTCCTCTGCCACTGAGTTTCTACTTCCCTAGCATCCTTCCTATTACAACTTGACTTTCCAAGTAGCCCTGTCTCCAAGTAGAGTATAGGGCAAACAAACCAATGGGAGTGCCTTAGTCATGTCCTAGTCAATATATATGTCAGGCATATTTTTCATTATACAAATTAATAAATTGGCATCAAGCTGGAAAATTAATAAAATCAGTTAAGGAGCTTCCATATCCAGAAAGAGGTTGGATTTAGTCCTTGTATTCTAGCTATATTTATCTATGAAGTAAAATGAAGCACCAGAGTGGTTTTAAGCATTTCACCAGACATTCTTTATTTAAAATATTTATTTATGTATTTGGCTGTGTCGAGTCTTGTTGGATGCAGGATCTTGGTTGCATCATGCAGGATCTTTTGTTGAGGTGCATAAACTTTCTAGTTGTGGCGCGTGGGCTCCAGTGGTACTTTTAGTGCTCGGGCTTAGTTGCTCCGAACTTAGTTCCCTGACCTGTGTTAGAAGGTGAATTCCTAAGCACTGAACCACTAGGGAAGTCCCATCAGACATCCTTTAACATATTTTTCTAATAGTTTTGTGGAGTTTTTTCTCTCCAAGCAGATGCTGAATCTCCTCTGGGCAGTAACTTCTTTTTTTCTTTTTTTTACTATTTTTATATATACTGTAGTACATAGTACAGTGGTGGAAACATGCTTTATCTTCACTGAAAACTTATTGCTTGTTTTCTGGCTCCCCTAACACTATTAATTCACCAAAGCAGAAAGATGTTTGGTAAAGATGGGGAACAGTATGTTACAAGTACACTGAAGTGCTATGGAATGATGAGTTAGTTGATTGCCAGAATTATACAGTGGTGTCACCTGTGGTAAATCCATTACTATGTAAGCCATGATGCCTTTTTCTAAAGGAATATTTATTGTGTGTTCTATCTATGTGTGTGCCTTAAAGAGCAAGGTAGAGGCTACTAATATACTGGATTTATATAAATAAAGGAAAATTCTAAATGTGTCAGGAGGGAGGGTAATTGAATAGACTGGAAATACATTTTTGATCTGCACTTCTTTTGTGATATGTGACTACTACACTTCTTCACTAAACACAAAAACTAAAACAGTGAAGAGCTCTGAAAAAAGAATTTTTTGGAATAATTCTGACTTAGATGCTAGAGTGGATATCACATGGCTTTAAAATATGGGGGCAAAGAAGGCTGCTTTAAAGAGGAAATTCCCAATTAAAGAATAAATTACTGTTGGTTAAAATCTATATCTATCCCTAGTTTTTCTGGTTATTAATATAGGTTAATGATATAATATTGAACTTGCTTTAAGATGCTTTGAATCTGGGGGTGTTTATGTACTTGCTTCACTTTGAAACACTGTTTTAGTCTTTCTGGTACCTCTGAGTTGTCTTAAACAAGGTGCTCACTTGTCTGTACTGTTGGAATTTCCAGGGTACTTCTTGGGTACACTCACTGTATCAGTCTCTTAGGGCTGTTCCAACAAGTTTTCACAAACTCTGTTGCTTAAAACAACAGAAATTAACTTCCTCACAGTTCTGGAGGCCAGAAGTCTGCAGTCTGTATCACTGAGCTGAAATCACTGTCTCAGTGGGGCAGCACTCCCTCCAGAGGCTCTGGAGGGGAATCTTTCCTTTGCCTGCCCCAGCTTCTTGTGGCTGCTGAATTTTTGGCTCCTGATACGTCTCTCTATTCTGCCTCCTTGGTCAAAGAGGCTCAAATCTCCCTTTGCTTCCCTCTTATAAGGATACATATAACTGCATTTAGAGCCCACCTGTATCATCCAGGATAATCTCCTCATGCCAGGATCTTTAATCACATCAACAAAGGTTTTGTTTTGTTTTTAATTTTTAATTTTGCTGTATAGGGAAACATCCATAGGTTCCAGGGATTAGGATATGGATATTGAGGGTAGGGGCATTATTCAGTCTACTTGAGTTATTTATTGATTAGTATATAGCACTTTAGTTTAAAAATCATTTTCCCTTAGTATTTATAAGACGTTTTCCCATTGTTGTCAAACATCCCATATTACATATAAGAAGTCCAATACCAGTTTACTTACCATTCTTTGGTAAGTAATCTTGCCCCAAACACACTTGTATGTACTAGAAGCTTTAAGTGTTCTCCTTCTATTGTCAAATGTCACAAATTTCTCCAGAATTTATTTATACTATATTATGAGTCCTTCCCATATTTCTAGAAAATATTTAGCATGTCCTTTCTATCTAACCACTTAAATATTTCTTCACTTCAGGAAAATATTCTCTTTATTATTTGTTTCCCTCCATCTTTTCTGTTATCTCTTTTTAGGACTCTTATTAGATAGATTTTGGGTCACTCAAACTATTATCTGTGACTCACTTTTTCTTTAAACATTTTTTCCCTTTATTTTTGCTTTGCATTTTGCACAAAAAAAAATCCTCAACTCAAGCTTCTAGCTTTGTATATGGAACTTTAGTCATGTCATTTCTGATATTCATCACTTCTATTTGGATAACTTTTTATTTTAGTTCTTGTTTCAATTTCTAGGAACTCTGAATACTTTTAAAAAAATAGTAGCCTATTATAGTTTTATGGCTCTCTTTTCTTGAATCTCGCTGAAGATTTTAACTATGCTTTTAACAGGTCTCTACTTTTTCCTGCATGAGTCTGTTTCCTCCCACTGAAGTCTTATATTAACGTAAGGATAGGTTGAGTTCATTCTGTACTATTGTAAATTCATATGATGAGAACCTCTCTGTGTCTCCCACACTTAACTACATCAAGCTCAGCCCTTTTGGGAGGCATGTTCAGCTTCAGGCGAATACAGTTGTTCAACTTCTGCAAAATACTATGAGTCTAAGATCACTCACAGAAAGAGTGTATTGAAATGGACAATTGCCAACTTACTGAGAGCTAATCTTTCCCGTTAGGTTGTTAGCCTTATGAAAAGTGATTGCATTTTATCCAATGCTGTATCTGCAGCACTTAGCCCAGTTCTGGCCATAACTGTTGCTTAATCAATATTTATTAAATAAAAGAATGAACAGATATATGATATTTCAAGTTTTGTGTAGATTATCACTTGACTTGTGTTGAAGGTAGAATCTAAAGAAAATGAGGTCTTTGGGGAAGAACATTTTATTCCATACATCATCATTTATTGCCTCATATATAGTTGATTGAAGTAAAAATATAGCCAGAACCCATCTTTTCTATTTTTTAATTTATTTTAAAAATGTTTAAAAGTTCATGTACAGTTGATTTATCATACTGTGTTAATTTCTGCTGTCCAGCAAAGTGATTCAGTTATATGTATATACATTCTTTTTCATATTCTTTTCCATTATGATTTATCATAAGATATTTAATATAGCCTCCTGTGTTATAAAGTAGAACCTTGTTGTTTATCCATTCTATATATAATATTTTGCAGAACCTATCTATGAGACAGAACCAATCTTACAGAGGGTTTCCTGAACACTTGAGAATGGCCACAATCAATAAGAGTACTTTCCCTGACTATCCATTCTACTCGCTGTAAGAAGGAGGACAGGTTACTTGAATGCCCCTCATGTTCCCATGACTTTGTTAGAGCTGTTCCTTCTTCCACCAGGACCCTTTTCCTGCCCCATCCAGCCTTCCCTGACTACTTCAAACCACATTGCTCTCTCCATTTTGTGCTTCTATAAGACTTGTATGTGTATCACACTATTTAGTACTTCAGTTCTATTGAACAAATATTTATTGTCTCTGTACTTGGCTTTGAGCTAGGTTCCAAAGATTATACAAAGATGAAAAAACTCATAGTCCTGTTTTCAAAGAACCTTCAGTCTGGTAGGGAATGTGGTATATAATAAGAAGCTGTACTAAAATCAACAGGACCAGAAGCATGGGAGTGGTAAAATGATATACATAGGAAGTTCAAGGTGAGGAGAAATGATGCCTTCCTTCCTGGTGTGTGGCTTTGGCATTGGCCTTGGAAGTTGAATGGGTTTATGTCAGAAGGTAATGGAGGAGGAAAAGAGAAGATAGGAAGAAGAGATATGTATGAAATGCTCAATTAAACTGTAAAAGACAGAAAAAGAGTGGAATACAAAATTAAGAACCAAGTGAAAGTGTTAGTCGCTCAGTCATGTCCGACTCTTCTGTGACCCCATGGACTGTAGCCCACCAGGCTCCTCTGTCCATGGGATTCTTCAGGCAAGAATACTGAGTGGGTTGCATTCCCTTCTCCAGGGTATCTTCCCGACCCAGAAATCGAACCCAGGTCTCCTGCACTGCAGGCTAATTCTTTACTGGCTGAGCCACCAGGGAAGCCGAGAGCGAGGATAACAAATATGATAGCTATTAATCCAAATATACTAGTAACCACTTGGAACATCAGGAGTATAAATGCACCAATTAAAACATAGAAATCATCAGAGTGAATCAAAAATCAAGACCCAACTATATGTTATCTATAAGAAACCCGCTTTCATCTAAGACTCTTAAAGACTTTAAAGTAAATGGATAGGGAAATATACATGCATAGGGAGACTCTATTGTCAATATGTCAGTCTATAGACTCAGTACAATCCAGATCAAAATCCCAACAAGTTATTTTGTGGATATTGACAAAGAGATTATAAAGCTTATATGGACAGGCAAAAATACCCAGAATAGTTGACACTGTATTTAAGGATAAGAGCAGTTAGAGGACCAATACACCTGGCTTGTAGACTTATTATAGTTATTAAGGCAGTGTGGTGCTTGGGAAAGAAGGGACAAGGAGGTCAACAGAATGGAATAGACAGCCCACAAAGAGACTCGGATGAATATTGTCAACTGTTCATTGACAAAGGAGCAAAGCCAGTATAATGAAGAAAAGATAGTTTTTACAACAAATGGTGCTGAAACAATTAGACAAAAAATAAAAATCTGGACACAGACCTTACACCATTCAAAAAATTATATCAAAATTGATTATAGATCTAGATGTAAAATTATAAAACACCTATAGGATAACATGGGAGAAAATCTAGATGACCTTGAGGTTGGTGATGACTTTTTAGATTAAACACCAAAGGCATTATCCATGAAAGAAAAAATAATTATTAACAATCCTGAGACTTCCCATCCAGGAACATACTTTATCTCTCCTATTATTTAGTTCTTAAATTTCTGTCAGCAGTGTTTTGTGGTTTTTAACAAACAGATCTCGCACATATTCATTAAATTTATCTCTTAAGTATTTAATGAATGTTTTGGTACCAGAGTAAATGGCATATTTTTTTAAA
Organism: Okapia johnstoni; assembly: GCA_024291935.2. Lineage (NCBI taxonomy): Eukaryota > Metazoa > Chordata > Mammalia > Artiodactyla > Giraffidae > Okapia > Okapia johnstoni. Next base: position 48,564,848 of record CM044307.1, on the reverse strand, counting down.
ATGTCAATTTTCAATTGTTTATAGCTATTATATAGAATGCAAATAGCTTTTTTTTATATATATTGACCATGTATTCTGTGATCTTGATAAACTCAATTGTTAGTTCTACTAACATTTTGTACTTCTAGTATTATGTGTGTAATGTTGCATAACAAACTAGCCCTAAACTTAAATGGTTTGAAACAACATTTATCATCTTAAAAGTTTTTTGAGCCAGAAGTCTGGAGGTGGCTTAGCTGCATCCTCTGGCTCTGGGTCTCTCACAAGACTAAAATCAAGGTGTTGGCCAAGGCTGCCATCATCTCAAGGCTCAGATGGAGTAGAATCTGCCCATACAATGTTGAACAGCAATGGTAAGAATGGACATCCTTGAGTTTTCACTGATCTTAAGGGTTAAGAATTCAGCTCATCACCATTAAGTGTAACATTAGCAGTAGAATTTTTTGAAGATCGCCTTTATCAGCCTAAGGTTTGATTAAACATGTTGGAAAGCTAAGTATTAAGAGTAAATTTTTTAAAAGTCATCTTTTATATGAAACTAAAGAAAAGCTGAATCTTTTTTTCCTAAAACCTATCAGGTCTGTTATGTTTAGGAATTGAAAATTATCAGAGTTTAGAATGATAATTTAGTTCGTGTACTATTTATTACTTAAAAACTCCTTGAGGACTGAGCAATACCTCGTAATCAAAGGCATAATTATTTTTGTAGAAAATCATGAATGCTCACTCTCTGTGGAATAAATAGAATCTTTAATAGTCTCCTGTCAGTTCAAGTCAGGTTTTCTCATTAAATGATCTCCAATCACATCAAGTTTTGCTACCGAAGGAATACTGATAATACTGTTCATAGTTCTTTTTCTTGGATTTTAGAATTTCAGAAAAGAGATTGAGGACATATAATAGATGGCAATAATAAATAGACTTCTCTGGTGGCTCAGTGGCAAAAGAATCTGTCTGCCAATGCAGGAGATGTGGGTTCAATCCGTGGGTCGAGAAGCTCCCCCAGAGAAGGAAATGGCAACCCACTCTAGTATTCTTACCTGGAAATCCCAGGATAGAGGGGCCTGGCGGGCTATAGTCCATAGTGTTGCAAAGAGTTGGACATGACTTAACAACAATAATAAATAGAGATGAGAGGGAAAGTTTAATTGGAAGTCGAAGCATGCTAAAAGCCATGCCTTAGGAGAAGACGTTGTTAGAAAAGTAATTCTAAAGTACCCAACGTGAGAGGCAGAGTGACAGAGAAGTCTCAGTTGAAATAGACATTTGTCTTAATTGACTGAAATTGCATTACTACTTTCTTTAAATTTTCAAAAGCATATGACTCTGTGAACACATTGCTAAGGCCCCTCCCTAAATCTTGGGAAAAAGTTTGTACGAGAGAGAGGCCCTGAAGCTTAGACTTCATGAACTTCTCATGGTAAATTTGACAAGGAAACAACATTGCTAATGTGACAGTTCATAGTCTGATTCTGTCTCCTCCATCAACAATTACCTATATCTTTCAGTAAAAGCTCCCCATATGCACTTTATTTATTTATATAAAAATAAGACCATACTGTACATATGATTGTACACCTGCTTTTCTCCATTCAAACTGTATTGAGCACAGTTTTCCCTCTAATTTATTTATAAGCTACCCAGAATTTCATCCTATGAAATATATTTGTAATTTAAACTAACTTGTTTATGATAGTTTATTCTTACTGCAGTGAACATTTTTATAAATGTATCTGCACACATAATGTATTTCTGTAAGAGAAATACCTAGAAGAGATTGCTGTGTCAAAAAGAGCATATGGTTAAAATTTTGATAGATTCCTCCAAACTGACTGTTCTAAAGGTTTGTATTCATACACTTTCCAATAAGACTATGTGAATATGTCATTTTCCTTACTCCAAGCCCATACTGGGTACGATCCTTCTACATCATCTGCAAATCTGATAAGATATCAGCTATCAGATGCAATATCTATAATGAAGTATCATTGTTTTGATTTGCATTTATCATTTTATAAAATTAATTTTTATTGGACCATAGTTGCTTTATAATGTTGTATTAGTTTCTGCTGTACAGCAAAGTGAATCAGTTGTATGTTTGCATATATCCCCTTTTTTTGGATTTCTGTTCCCATTTAGGTCACCACACAACATTTAGTAGAGTTCCCTGTGCTTTACAGTATATTCTCACTGGTTATCTGTTTTATACATAGTGTCAATAGTGTATACACATCAGTCCCAATCTCCTGATTCATCCCACCCACTTCCCTTCCCCCTTTGTATCCATACATTTGTTCTCTATATCTGTCTGTTTCTGCTTTGCAAATAAGATCATCTGTACCATTTTTCTAGATTCCACGTATAAGCATTAATACATGATATTTGCTTTTCTCTTTCTGACTTACTTCACTCTGTATGACAGTCTCTAGGTCCATCCACATCTCTGCAAATGGCGCAATTCCATTAGCTTTTATAGTTGAATAATATTCTGTTATGTACATGTACCCCATCTTCTTTCTCCACTCCTCTGATGATGACCGTTTAGGCTATTCCCATGTCCTGGCTAGCTTTAAGAGTGCTGCAGTGAGCATCAGGATGCATGTATCTTTTTAAATTGAATTGTGGTTTTTCTCAGGGTTTATGTCCAGGAGTGGCATTGCTAGGTCATGTGGTGCATTTATCATTAATGAGACTGAACATATCTATTTGTATTAATAGTCTTTTCCTCTGTCATTGTCTGTTTTTTCTATGTTTCATTTTGTTTTCCAAGCCTGATGTATTATTAATTGATTTGTAAAATTAATTATTGTTAACTTGTAAAAAGACCTTGTTACTGTTATTAGTATTTTTTCTTTGTTTTGTATTTTGCAGCATTTCCCTCAGTTTGTCAGTTCTCTTTTGGTGTCAGATAGAGCTGGTTACCATGTGTGTTTCAGGTGAAACAATTTAAGCCTTCATTTCCTCATGTGCTAAAAAGGAACAATATCAGTGTGATGTTAGTTTTGTGTGTCAACTTGACTGGTCATAGAGTCCAGGCGTTTGGTCAAATACTATTCTGGGTGTGTTTGGGAGAGTGTTTTTAGATGAGATTAACATATTTGTGGGTAAACCAAGTAAAGCAGATTGCCCTTCCTAATGTAGGTGAAAGTGAAAGTCACTCAGTCGTGTCAGACTCTTTGTGATGCCATGGACTATACAGTATATGGAATTCTCCAGGCCAGAATACTGGAGTGGATAGTAGTTCCCTTCTCCAGAGGATCTTCCCAACTGAGGGATTGAACCCAGATCTCCTTCCCTCATAGCTCAGTTGGTAAAGAATCTACCTGCAATGCAGGAGACCCTGGTTTGATTCCTGGGTTGGGAAGATCTGCTGGAGAAGGGATAGGCTACCCACTCGAGTATTCTTGGGCTTCCCTTGTGGCTCAGCTGGTAATGAATCTGCCTGCAATGTGGGAGACCAGGGTTCGATCCCTAGGTTGGGAAGATCCCCTGGAGAAGGGAAAGGCTACCCACTCCAATATTCTGGCCTGGAGAATTCCATGGACTAAGTTTATGGGGTCGCAAAGAGTCGACACGACTGAGCGACTTTCACCTTCAACTTCACTTCACCTCCACTTCACCTCCCTCACTGCAGGTGGATTCTTCATCTGCTGAGCCACCAGGGAAGCCCAATGTAGTTGGGCCTCATCCAGTTCATTGGAGACTTGTTTAGAACAAAAAGGCTGACTAAGAGGGAATCCTCCTACCTGACTGATATGCTGAAACATTTTTTTTTTTTCCCCTGGCCCTCAGACTTTGACTGAAACATCAGCTTTTCTTGGATCTTAAACCTGCTGGCCTTTGGACTGGAACTTCCACCATTGGTGTTCTTTGGACTAGGACTAGAACTACCCATCAATTCTCCTGGGTCTGCAGCTTGCCTTCTGCAGATCTTGGAACTTCTTAGCCTCCATAGTTACTTGAACCAGTTCCTTACAATAAATCTTTTTATTGTACACACATATGTCCCTCCTCTCCAACCCTATTGGCTTAGTTTCTCTGGAGAACCCTAATACCATCCTCTACCTTACAGTACTATTGGCAAGAGAGAAGGCAATATATGTGAAGAGTTAGCTTAATTTCTGTCATATAGTAAGTATTGAATAAAGATTATGTGTAGTTAACTTTATTTGAATTATTTTTGCCATTCAGAAATTTTACAAAGTCACATATATCAATCCTTTCCTTTATGACTTTATGAAATTTTTTTTCAAAAAAAATTTTTTTCCTCTGATATTTGTCAAATGCCTCTACTCTTTGTGTTTAAGAAATAATCCATCTGGAAATTTATTTTTATGTATGTTTAATTTGAAATTTAATATTTTCCTTCAAGTGGATAGCACACTATTTATTTATTATGATCTATTCTTTCAGTGTTCTCTAAAAGCACCAATGTCAAAAAGTCCTTTAGGTTTTCAAGGGGAAAACATTTCTGTTATCAAGATTAGAGATTGTATATTTTTATATAAACAAAAGCATACTCCAAATAAGTTCTTTCATGTTTCTTGTCCTGGCAACCCACAGGGAAAGAAAACATATTTTTCTTGTTCATACAACGGCCTATGTAAAATGCAAGATGTTAGATCTGATTGGTGTCTTAAAAGCCGTTTAGTAGTTAAACATAATCCAAGCAAACAAAGGCAGGGGAAAGATATTGATTTTGTGTCATACAAATGTAGGTGAAACATCTAAGCCTTGAATAATGCTCCCAGGGCACTCTTCAATGTGATCAGGCAAAGCTGGAGAACACGTCGTATTTAATGATGTGAGAACTCGTTTCTCTACAAGGTCAATGGTATGTGCTTAACCTTTAGGCGCTTGGATGGCCAGCTGCCCCACTGGTTTATGGAGTGGAGGCCGACATGATTGCGGATTTAGGGCAGTGATGACTTGATCTTGCCAGTGCTAGATATTCTTACCCAGACACGGAGAACAAATCCATCTCAGTGGCTGTAGCTCGTACTTTTCTGAGCTGTCCATGCCTGTCTCTCATTTCTGACTTACCTCCTGAGATGAAAGGAACACAGCTGCCTTTGGAAATAGGACTTCTCGCATCATCATGAGAGAAAAAAAAAAAAGCTTCATTTTGATTCAGCCTCTAAGGTCTGATTCAGCCCCCAAAAGGCAAAAACAATATCCACATGATGCTAGATCAACACTGCTTTTTATTTCTCATTTTGGCATAAGTTTTCACTTTGTGCATTCGCTACTTTCCTAAGTTGTTCTTAAGAATGCTAATCCTTTGAGACTCTGCTAGGAAGGAAGGAGGGAGGAAAGTAAGGTGGGGAGATGTTAAGCTAGCTGAGGTTAGTCATGTTTGGGGCATAGGATACTCTCTTTTTGGAGACTCACAGTACACATCAGCAATTAAAGTTCAGCCCCATCAGTTAAGAAATGTGCTTGATTTGAAACCTAGGATTTTTTAATTCATATTTGAACCCACAACCTGTTTTAAAAACATGTAACATCTATTCTCTTATTTGGTAAATGCTCATATTTGGTATATTGCTTTAAAATTGTTTGTAAAACAGAACTTTATCACTGAATATTCTTTTTTAAATATTTATTTATTTAGCTGCACTGAGTCTTAGCTGTGGTACTTGGGATCTTCAGTCTTTGTTGTGGCAGGCAGGGTATTTAGTTGTGGCGTGTGAACTCTTATTTATGGCATATGGGATCTAGTTCCCTGACCATGAGTCAGACCCAGGCCCCCTTGAATGTTATCATTAATTTCTATCATAAGCGAACAGGTGACTTCTAATGGAAGGAACAAACCAACCATGAAACATCATCAAAATATCAGGGAAGATTTCCAGTCTTTATATTAAAGCTCAATATCCCACCTGTATCCTTATGCATTTAATGCTGTCCTGTGTATCTTTTGAAGAAGTTAATCAGGCTAGTGAAACATTCAACTCTGGAGCAGATGGGAACCTAACCAAGGCATCTGAACAGCTCCTTCTTTCCCAGACAAGCAGACTAAGATCTAGAAAGGCTGAGAAGGTAGGCAAAAAAAGAGATTTGTGAAGACATCTGGACACTAAATCTGTTTTTCTTCAGTTCTCTGTGGTTTGTCCTTATCTTTATGACAGCCTAATCCTCAAACTAGAGTCTTCTGCAGTTAGGGGCCACACCCATTCACAACAATGTTGGAGACATTTTTCCTAAAAAGTGTGGAAAAACCACTTCCCCACCTCCTGAGTGGTCTAGTCTGTCTGAGATAAGACCTTTAGATTTTCCCAGGTTGGTGTCCCTGACAGAGTGACTGATGCCAAGAGGAGAAATTCATGAGCCCAAATCACCTACCTCTAAGAAGTGCAACTGTTTCAGAGAACAAAAGTCTTTTTAGTATCTAGTGATATGATCATACTACTTTTCTTCCTTAATTTGTTGATGTCATGACTTACATTGAAAGACTTCCTGATTCTAAAATATCCTTACATTTCCAGAGTAAACCCCGTTTGGTCATAGAGCATTGTTTTCATATACTGCCAATTTCCCTTTGCTAGTACTTGATTTAAGTCTTTGCATTTAAATTCCTGAGTGAGATCAGGCTACAGTTTCCTATTTTTTATAACATTTCTGTCAGCTTTGGGAATTAAAGTTGTGTTGGAATCAACATGAATTAGGACACTTTCCAACTTTTTATTATGGTCTGAGTTATTTCGAATTATAAAGGAATTATCTGTGTTCCTTCAAAACGAGATAGAACTCAGCTGTGAAACTCTTTAGTTCTGGTTCTTTTAAAATAGATTCACAATCATTTTTACATCTTCTATAACTGGTGGCTTTCCAGGTTGCTCAAACAGTAAAATAATCTGCCTGCCATGTAGAAGATCTGGGCTCCATCCCTGGTTGGGAAGAGCCCCTGGAGAAGGAAATGGCAACCCTCTCCAGTATTCTTGCCTAGAGAATCCCATGGACAGAGGAGCCTAGTGGGCTATGGTCCATGGGGTTGCAAAGAGTTGGGTACGACTGAACAACTAACATACACACACATGATGACTAGTCTGTTCGAGTTTTGTCCTGTTTTGTAATTTCTTTTACAAACTTTAAAAAATAACTTTATTGAGGTATAATTTACACGTCACAAAATTCAACTGCTTTTAGTAATGTGTAGTTTCAGACTGTACAATTCTGTAATGTTTAGTAATATAGATCAATTTAAATCACATGCATTTTTCTCAAAGATATCCATCTCCAACAGGTTTTCACTTCCAGAGAATTGCTCATAATATTTTCTTATAATTATACACCTCTGGAAATGTTGGCTTTCAAATGAACATGCCACTATGAGAGAAAAGAGAAGGAAATGGTGATGAGGCCTGAGGCAGTCAATAAACTATAGGGGACCATATTTACTGGAAGAGTTGAGCAATTTTTAAGCCAGGACCTATAAAGAGCATTTTTTTGGTATACCTGATTGGAAGTGTTTTCTGCCTGGTAGGAGAGCTTAAGTACTCAAGTTCCTTGGATCAGAGCTGAGACTGAGAAGTTTCAGACCAGGAAGCCAAAGCCACAATATCTGGCACTTTCTGTTTCTTAGTGGTTTTTCAATTGGCCACTTCCTTCAGTTTAAAATTTTTAAAATAACACCAGTGTATTTTACTACTTTTTAGGGGGAAATTTCACTGTAGGTGTAACCATTTGTCAAACAGTGTTCAACACCAAGAATCCACTAAATTGAACCTTCTACCTTAAAATCAAACTTGTATATAAAATGTGTAATACCACTAAATTGTAGAATAATTATTCATGTGGGTATGTTACATACAATGTAGAATGAACCAAAGCAAATATGAATTTATGCCTTATTTTGAAAATCAATTTTATTGACATATAATTTACAGAGTAAAATTCATCCTTTCCAGTTATAGAGTTTAATGAGTTTTTGTAAATATGTTTAGTTTTGTTATCACCATCATAATCAAGATATAGAATATTTTTATCATCTCCAAGTTTTTCCTCATACCTCTTTCTAGTCATTCCTCTTTCCCAATTCACAGTCCCAGGCAATCACTAATCTGATTTCTCTCTCTTGAGTTTGGCCTTTTCAAGATTACTATGTACATAGAATCATATATTATTAAAATACAGATTTAAACACTTTTTTAGATTTTAACTTGGAATTTGAAAACTTTTTGTACACCTTAAACTTTAAGAGTTTAGAACTGGAGGCACTGAATCATAAATTTACTTTTTAAGAACATAAAATTATTGGTTATTAAAAGTATATTTTTTAAATTATTGGTTTTCAAAATTTTATTCTTAGAGTTGTCTCATCTGTTATTCAACCACATTATCTGAATTTAGAGGGATCAGATTTAGAGAGAATAATCTTATGGTTGATATCCTCAAGGAAAAAAAACCTTGGAGGTCAATCCTAAAGAAAATCTTGGTGGGTTGCTTTTATCTGATTTAGAAAAACAATTTGGAAAGAAAATAAAAGATTTTGATGAAAAAACAAATAGAAGCATATAGTGTAGTATCTTTTGTGCCCAGCATCAGCAGTATTTCTGAGATTCACTTATGTCATTGCATGCATCAATTCTTTCCTTTTCATCGCTGAATACTATGCTGTGGTTTGGAGGTACCACATTTTCTTATCCATTTACCCTTTAAAAGATATTTAAGGTGTTTCCAGCCCGTGGCAACTATGTATAAAGCTGCTTTAAACTTTAACATACAGGGTTTTATGTACATATGTGTTTGCATTTCTCTTGGGCAAATACCTAGGAGTGGGATTTCTGGGTTGTGTGCTAAATGTGTGTTTAACTTTATGAGAAACCACCAACCAATATTCCAAGTGACTGACTTAGCATTTTGCATTTCCACCAGTTCTGTAAGAGAGTTGGAGTTTCTCCCTGTCCTCACCAACCCCCTATAGTTTTAGGCTTGTTAATGCTTGCCCATTCTGGCATGTATGTAGTGGTATCTCATTGTGTCTTAATTTGTATTTTCTAATGATTCATGTGTTTATTTGCCATCACATCTTGTCTTTTGTGAAGTAACTGTTCACATTTTTGCCCATTAAAAAACTGACTTGTTTTCTTATTATTGAGTTCTAAGTGTTCTTTATATATTCTGGGTAAAATCTCTTATCAGATATTTGTTTTGCAAATATTTTTTCCCAGTCTGTAACTTGTCATTTTATCTTCATAACTGAGTCTTTAGAAGAACAAAGTTTTAATTTTGATAAAGCATAATTTATCAATCTTTTACCCTATCTTTGGTTTGTCCTTCTTGTGTTCTAAGAAATCTTTACCTAAACTAAGGTCATACTATTCTTCTAGAAGTTTTATAGCTTCAGATTTCACATATATGTCTATGAGTCATCTCAGGTTTATTTTATATACAATAAGAAGAAAAGATCAAGGTTCAATTTATGTTATTCAGTTGCATTGTTCTAGCACCGTTGTTGGAAAAACTTCCACCATTGAATTACTGTGGCTTCTTTGTTGATTATCAATTACCATATTTCTTCTGGTTTATTTCTAAAGTTTCTATTCTATTCCATTCATCTACGTGTCTATGCATGCTAAGTCGCTTCAGTTGTGTACGGATTTATTGTGACCCTGTGGACTGTAGACCACCAGGCTCCTCTGTCCATGGGATTCTGTGGGCCAGAATACCAGAGTGGGTTGCCATTTCCTCCTCTCTGGGATCTTCTTGACCCAGGGATCGAACCTGCATCTCTTATGTCTCTTGCATTGGCAGGAGGGTTCTTTAACCACTAGTGCCACCTGGTAAGCCCCCCTGCGTGTCCATACCGATGTCAGTACTATGTCACCTCATCATTGTAGTTTTAGAGTAAGTTTTGAGATCAATTAGTGCAAGTATTCCAATTTTGTTCGTTTCAAATTGTTTTGACGATTCTCAGTCCTCTATTTTTCCATATAAATTTTAGAATCAGCTTGTCAGTTTCTACCAAGAATCCTTCTGATACTTTGACAGGGATTTTGTGGATTATAAAGATCAATTTGGAGAGAATTAAGAGCTTAACAATATTGAGTCATCCAATCTGTGAACACACTACAGCTCTATTTAGGCATTTTTTCATTTCTCTTATTGAGGTTTAGTAGTTTCCAACATGCAGCTCTTGCACTTATATTGTGAGATTTATCCCTGTTTATTTTTAATGCTACTATAAATAGTATTTAAAAAAATTTTTTAATTTCTAATTGTTCATTGTTAGTGTATAGAAATAGTTGATTTTTGAATATTGACTTGTCTCCTGTGACCTTACTAAGCTTACTTATTCTAGTAGTTTTTTTAGTAGTATCCCAATGCTTTTTCAGAGAAGGCACTGGCACCCCACTCCAGTCCTCTTGCCTGGAGAATCCCATGGCCGGAGGAGCCTGGTAGGCTGCAGTCCATGGGGTCGCACAGAGTCGGACACGACTGAAGCGACTTAGCAGCAACACCAATGCTTTTTTGAATGAGTTTATATCAAAATACAACTGTGATCTTGGAAGTGGGGGCTATTTATTTTTTGTCTGATACATGTGGACAACTGATTAAAGAGTGATAAAAGATTTTTGTAAGCCCTACAATGTGTGTATGGATTTTAAAGCTGACTATAAAGTTCCTGAAGATCAAGAAGGGAGTGGACTTCAGTCAGTAGCCTGCAGAGAGGGATGGTGGGGGGAAGAATTTGGGGAACTTCTAGGAAAGATTTAAGACCCGCTGGTATGTCCTGATTGTCAGTTTGGGACCGTATGCCTTATACTAGTGTTTTATAAATTGAGTTCTGGGATGGTCACGTTCTTTTCCTTCTCAGTAAAACTTCTACGATCAAATAAATTTGGAGAAAACTTCATACTGTATCCTCCTCTTGGAATTTTACAGTGTCCGATAGCGTATTAAAGGCTGGAATAAACCTAGAATAAAGATCCATGTTTACACAGCTTTGTTTAATCCGACATTCCCCAAACTCATTTGACCACGGAACCCTTGTTTAGTATAAACCCTCCTAATAATCCAAAAGCTCTTTAGCTCATTCTCTGCAAAATACACTCAGGAAAATGCTGCCATGAATAATTCTATGATCTCTTTCTCACCTTCAGTATGAGAACAATATTCACATAAGGCTATTAAGTAAGAAGTAGCTGATTGCTACAAAATTCTCTGAGCAATAGAATGTACTTAGAATTCTATAATGGAGAGAGGTTTATGTTTTTGATGTGTTCATTTCCTTCTGTTTTGACTTAGAAATGATGGACAAATATTCTCCCAACATTTGGTATGGAATTAAGCCAAGAGAATGATTCCACCCCACACTACAGTATTGTTTGGTCTTTCCTCATGTTCTCCTTTGCTTGTACTTCTGTCTTTCTTGTTTTGCTCTAATTTGTTGTAACACTGAGCCATCGAACTGTAAAAAAGGTTTTCTTCGTGACGCATTCTGCCACCTGCTTATGTGCTTTGTGTAGTGATCAGGGCCATAGGAGAAAAACAGATACTGTACATCTTTCAGAGAAAATTATTTTCTAATGATTGACAGCCTGCAATTAAACCAGCAATAAAATAAACAACATTTGCAGTTTTTAGTGTGAAGCAGTTTGTATTATAATTGATCATATTTGAGACAACAGCTGATATCAGGATTTACCTAGATCCTTGATGTGAAGTTGTAGTTTTTAAGGAAAGTGCAGCTGGAAACCTGCTCCAAATTGCCTGCCTCTGTAATTAAAAGTATAAATGTTTCAAGTTGAATTCATCCTATTAGTAAGATTTTAGGAAACAAAAAGTTAATTTATTCACATTCGATATGGTCTGTAAATGCCACCATTATATGCCTTCCACTGGCCTTTGATTAGCTATGGATTAATAAAACTTTTATACCTCCTTTGTCAGCCTCATTTTGAACTCTGTTTTTGCATACTGTTACTATTAAATAAATGAATTAGTGTCCAGAAATGTGTCATGCATATTACCTAGCAGCAGGAAGCATAATACAGTGGTCAGCTCCCCAGGAGCGTTATAAATCCTAATGCGCTCGGTAACCTGCTCACGAGGACCTATTAAAAGCATGATGATTTAGTGGAACTGTATTTGTGCTTAACAATGGAATTTTAGTTAATTCAAAACAATGTAAATCATCTCCAATTACAGTATTTGAATATTCACAGTTGCTTTACAAGTACACCTGCGGTTGCTAAGTTAAAAAAAGAAACAAAACACAAAATCCAGTTTTTTAAAAAAAGCATTGTTCTGAGTTACTTGCCTGGAGTAACATTCAGGCAGGTTTCAGTAGCTTATGTTAAAAGTAGCCAACCCTGGAGAACAGTGTTTATCCGGCACAGCTTACTATCTCACAGCCACAGCAGATTAGGGCGTCCAAAAACGTGGCAAGCAAGGGATGCAGCAGGAGCAGGGGGTGATGCTGTTGTACCTGAAAAGCTCAGGTGAGCGCTGTAATTGTGCTGGTGAGACACTGTCGCTGCCTGTGTTCCTGGAGGCAGCTGAGGGCTTTTGTGTTGCTGCTGTTATCAAAGTCATTTCAGAGCCGTGTCAGTAGCTTCTTGATACTAGAAGTGCTGCTGCGTCCCTGCGGGTACAGCACAGACCAGAGAGGATCCTCTCGTTTGAAACAGGCTCTTTTATGCTCAAGGTCTCAGAGAGCCTTTCTGGGAAATAATGATTAGCTGTCCGGCTGGCAGTGTCCGTTTTTGGCATTACAGGCCCTTGGCGCTCTGTCAGAATCAGCTTGGACCTCTGCATCGGAGAGGGGACCAGCCCGCTCGCCCTCCTTTACACGGTCTTTCCCAAGAGGTGACAGGAGGGGAATTAATGAGGAGCAGGGTGAACTTTATTGAAGGAGTTTATTCTGTGTCTTGTGGATCTAGCCATTTAGGGACAAAACACAACTTTTCTGGATTTCCAAAGAAATCCGGGATGAATTTAGCGCTTCTTTTTGGTGAAAAACAAAACCTGAAATCAATGCTGTTAGACACGGTTTTTCATAGTTTGCCGGTGGGCACAGTTGATTTTGTATACTATTGTCATTATTTGCAATTTCACCATCAGTTTTAGTCAGTGATAGGGAGGGTTAGCTTTGCCATCAGCAAGCCTGGATGCAAAACTTGGTTCTGTCTCTTATAAGCTGGATCCTCTTGGGTGGGTTGTGTCCCCTTCCTGAACCTCCATTTATCCATCCCAGGATATAGGCTTCTGTGCAGATGTGTTGCTTTGGGTGTGGAGTGTAGATTAAATGAAGTGATGTACATAAAATACTCACAGGATAGTTACTGCTGTTTTTGTTGCTGATTCACAAGGTATATGATTGTATCGTGGAAACGTGGACTGCATTAGAGGTATATGTCTGAGCAAGGTGTTTGCCTTGATTTCATGTAACAATAATAATTTTCTCTTGACTTTGTTTATTCTCTCCCTCCATCCATTCATCTGTCCATCTAGCCATCCAAATGTCCATCCTCCACCCATCCAATCAGCAATACATATGTAAGGTAAAAAAAAAAAATTGAAAGACTACCAAACAGGAAGTCTCTTCTCACCTCTGTTTCCCAGATCCTCTGTTCTTATCTGCAGAAATGACTACAGATACTAACTTCCTCTTTGTCCTTCCAAAGGCATTGCCCATACAGGCACATAGAGCATACTCCAGAAGCTGCAGCATCCAGGAAGTTAGCAATATATCTTGTGAGCTTTCCATATTAGTACATCTCATCTGCCCCCATTTTCCATAATATTGGATGGTATTTTGTACTGTGGGTGTATCTTTTTTAAGCTTTTTAAAAAAATATATTTTATTTATTTACTCATGGCTGCACTGGGTCTTCATTGCTGTGCCCCAGCTTTCTCTAGTTGCCTCTCAACATGTGGGATCTTCCCAGACCAGGGATTGAACCCATGTTCCCTGCATTGGCAGGCGGATTCTTAACCACTGGACCACCAGGGAAGTCCTTGTGGATGTATCTTAATTTATTTAGACAGTCCTCTGTGACGGGCTCATCAGTTGCTTTTAATCCTTGGCATTTACATACAGTGCTGCAGAGAATTTCCTTCTGTGCACACCTCTGCAAACAGAGATGAATATGGTTGCAGGATATTCTTACAGCAATAGAATCAATTCCTGGAGGTAGACTTTCTGAGTCTGATTTTTGTAGAAGTTGTGAAATTGCCCTAAAAAACTGTACAAATCTACCCACCTCCAATAATATGAGAATGCTAGGTTCCCCACACCCTTGCTGTTTTATGTTGACTTTTAAAGTAATTTAAAACCTTAATAGTATTTTGAGGCTTCATGCAATAGTCTGACCATGTTAATTTGCATCTTTATGAATTATTGACTCTGTCCAGAACCTATATATCTACACAATAAAGTGCAAGAGTCAAATGTTAAGTAGGTAGAAACAAACAGAACCATATACTTTTAAAAATAAAGGAACCTTTGGAGTGGTTTGATCCAGCAGAAGAAAACCAGGACTTTTAGTGCTCAAGTGACTTCTTTAAAGTCACACATTTAATGGTGTTTATGGCAGGTGGAGAGGGGGCTTAGTTCCCCTAATTCAGGCCCAGTCCTCTTTTTTATCATGTCACACTGTTCCCATGTGTGAATATCCTTATGCAACATGGACCAGACTGCTCCCCTACATGTATAATACTAATCCTGGGCTCATTCAGAGGCAGTTGTGATGAAATGAAAAGAATGCTGAATTCCAAGTCCATGACCTATATTTTATGGCTGAGTAATATTCCCTTATATATATGTACCACATCTTCTTTTTCCATTCATCTATCGATGGACATTTCCTTGCTTCCAAGTCCTGGCTGTTGTAAATAGTGCTGCAGTGAACATTGGGGTACGTGTGTCTTTTAGAATTGTGGTTTTCTCAGAGAATGTGCCCAGTAGTGGGGTTGCTGGATCATATGGTAGATGACCTCTTCATATAGAAGAGGAGAGGGAGGGGATTTATGTATAATTATGCCTAGTTTGGTCAAAGCTATGGTTTTTCCAGTAGTCATGTATGGATGTGAGAGTTGGACCATAACGAAGGCTGAGCGCCGAAGAATTGATGCTTTCAAACTGTGGTGCTGGAAGAGACTCTTGAGAGTCCCTTGGACAGCAAGGAGATCAAACCAGTCAATCCTAAAGGAAATTAACCCTGACTATTCATTGGAAGGACTAATGCTAAAGCTGAAGCTGCATTACTTTGGCCACTTGATGCAAAGGGCTGACTCATTGGGAAAAGAACATAATGCTAGGAAAGATTGAGGGCAAGGGGAGAAGTGGGTGACAGAGGATGAGATGGTTGGGTGGCATCACTGACTCAATGACATGAGTTTGAGCACACTCAGGGAGATAGTGAAGGATGGAGAAGCCTGGCGTGCTGCAGTTCATGGGTCTCAAAGAGTCGGAGTCGACTAAGTGACTGAACGACAGCTACAACAATGGCTGATTTGTGTTTCTGTACAGCAGGAACCAACACAGCATTGTAAAAATTAAGAAACAAAATAAAAAAAGTTCATGACCTAGGTTCAGATCCAGCTTTGTCATGTATTGATTGTGTCTTTGGACAAGTTTCCTAACCTTTCAGGGTATCAGAGTTCTCATCCATAAAACAGTGGTGGTGCTATCTATTCCATGATACCTATAGGGAGTGCTTTGCTGAGTGTCCTGGCAAAAATAGATGTTCACTTTTTAATTTTCTAACTGTTCATTTGCATAAGTAATTAGTAACATTTTCATATTCCATTAGAATGATTGCCAAACCATTGCTTATACTTTTGGGTTTTTTGATTCTAAAATTATGTTTCATCAAACATAGATTAAAAAGCAAAGGCATCCATGACAAACCCATCTTCTTTTACTGATGGTAGTGGGGGATGTGGAAGAAGGGATACCTGATTTTCAGTATTAGCAGCAACTTGTTTCTAGGATGTTCATTTTGCTTATGAATGACCAATAGCTAGTACCCCTCATCAGCATCTCAGAGAAGGAAAATCTAGTGAATTTCCCATTGCTCCTTCATTAGGGAGTGGAGTGAGAAGGGAGGAATCCCCAGTATTACCCATTCTGACTGTGGGATTTGAAATAATTGGATTATTTGAAAAATTACCACAGCCCCACCAAATATTTAAGAACTCACATGTGAGTAGGTTATACAGCCCTGGACTTGGACTGAAAGAGGAAGGGAGAGGTCGGGAGTAAGAAGCAAGGGTTCTAGTGAGACCACTGCCACTTGATAGCCATGTGATCACTCAATAAATTATTTATCGTTTCAGGATTTTACTGTCTTCCTTGATAAATTAATCAGATTACTGTTGTATTGACTTATATTCAAGGTACTCCTGATCAAGCCTAACAATACCTATGATTTATCAGCTGCAAGCTAGCCACAGGCCATCTTTGGTCTTTGATTATTATCATCATCCCTAGAATCACCCCTTCTTTACCGATAAAGAACTGGGAACAGAGAGCAGGGATGTACTTTGCCTGAATGCACACTGTCAATCAGTGGCAGAGGTGATGGTTGCACTCCGGGTATTTTCTTTCTTAAAAAATTATTTATTTGGTTGTGCCAGAGTTCATTACTGCATGGGCTTTTCTCTAGTTGTGGGCGAGTGGGGACCACTCTCTCATTGTGGTGCACTGGCTTCTCATTGCAGCAGCTTGTCTTTTTTGTGGAGCACAGGCTCTAGAGCATTCGGTCTTCTGTAGTTTGGCATGTGGGCTCAGTAGTTATCTCTCTTGGGCTCTAGAGTGCAGGTTCAGTAGTTGTGGCACAAGGGCTTAGCTGTCCCTCAGCATGTGGGATCTTCCAGGACCAGGGATCAAATCCATGTCTCCTGCATTGGCAAGCAGATTCTTTACCACCATTCGAGTCAAGACAGTGTGATTAACTACAGTGTCCTGCCTCTGGGGCCACTCTGTGGGGTAGAAAAAGCATCATGCCTGTTCTGCAATCACCTGAGGCTCAGAGAGATGGTGGGTGGACATTACTAGCTGTCTCACTGTAGAGGATTGAGTGAGAGAATGTCAGAGAAGGTGCTGTGTAGACTGTCCTTTCTTACAGAGATGAGCTTATTAATTGGGCTGTTGCAGATAGGTCATGCTGATGGGTAGAAACTCATACACTGCAAGGTATAATAATAATGCTGCAAGAACAATTGGTTGAAAAGGAGCTCTTTTGCTTAAACAATGCTAAGCAACAGTTTTTATTGTGTTTTTAATATTAATATACTGGATTTGGGGGGCTTCCCCAATGGCTCAGTAGTATAAGAATCCGCTTGCTATTGCAGGAGACATAAGAGACACAGGTTGGATCCCTGCATTGGGAAGATCCCCTGAAGGAGGAAACGGCAACACACTCCAGTATTCTGGAGAATGCCATGAACAAAGGAGCCTGGCATGCTACAGACCATGGGGTCTCAAAGAGTCAGACATGACTGAGCACGCACATGCTGGAGTTTTTGGACATGTATGAACAGCCATAAATGATTATAACTATAAACACTGTACTGTTTTATATTTTGGATATCAAATGACTATGTGCAGAAATTAATATGCATATTCACACATGTATATACATTTGCACATTTATATACACATTCACATTAATATACATCTATCTATATACATGTACATATGTCTATACATATGTATATATAAATGAGCATACATATAAGACCTTTGGTATTTTTCTTCCTTAAACCTTTTTATAATTCCTTAGGTAGAAAGAACAGGAATAGAATGTGCTAATGCTTAAAAATAAAATAATAGGGAGATATTAAGGTAGTAATTTACCACCTCAAAAATTTTAAAAAAAGATCAAGTTACTTTTTTTCATGAAAACAATTCATTCATTCAACAAATGCACTACTAAATTCAATAGTTCTAGCTTACCTTTCTAATAATTCTATTTTCTAATTAGAACATAAACTGGAAAGATGTGCAGTATCTCAAGGCTATATCATATATTTAAAGCATATATTTTTTAAATTTATTTTTAATTGGAGGATAACTACTGCACAATATTGCAATGGTTTCCGCCACACATCAACATGAATCAGCCATCTGTACGTATGTCCCCTCCCTCCCACCTCCCTCTCCATCCCACCCCTCTAGGTTGTCACAGAGTACTTACTGGCTTTGGGTTCCTGTGTCATACAGCAAATTCCTGCTCGCCATCTATTTTACATATGGTAGTGTATATGTTTCAGTGCTATTCAACCCACCTTCTCCCTCCCCTACTATGTCCAAAAATCTGTTCTATAATGCATATATATGGAAACTAAAGCATGTGCTTTTAATCAAACACTTAGAAATTTGGAAAATGAATCTAAAAATCATTTATTATCTGACCTTTCACTGATAACTGCTGTTTATGTTGGTTTATTTTTTCCAGTATTTTTCCAGTATATTGTGATCATCTCAACACTAGAAACTTGGTGAGGATTCAAGGAGAATGAATTGTATATCAAATGCCAAGTCAGAGGAAAATAAGGGAGAGTCCTAGAAAGAGTTGACTGAGCCTTGCTGTTGTACATGAAACAGTAGGAAACCAAATGCATTAATAAAATCTACACACAATCATTTTTCTGTGAGAATTCTTGGTTCTTGGAAACCTAGAACACTTCAGAATCCCCATGAAACCAATAAATAATTAAGCATGACCTCTCTTCTGGGCTCCAAGCCATTAACAAGATATCCCAACTTGTCATTTCACTTAATAGTATATCCACACTGAACCCCTGCTCACTGCCCCCACTCCTAACCCCAAGCAATCCCCCTAGTCTTCCATATCACTTACTGACACCTTCACCCTCCCACTTCTTAGACCAGAAATCTAGGAGTCATTTTTGCATCCTTCCTCTTCTTCATTTTTCCATCCTTCCTCTTCTTCATTTTTCCATCCAATCATTTTGTCATTTCTACACCCAATTCCCTCTCAAATATGTCCACTTGCCTTCATCTCCTTGGCCATAGTTCTAGTCCTAGCCAGGGTCATGTTTTGAACCACAGAGATGCTCACTCACTGACCTCCCTGCTTCATCCTTAGCTCAACCTTCAAGCCATATACATTCTTTCCCAGATTCTTTTCCATTATAGCTATTCCAAGACATTGAATATAGTTCCCTGTGCCATACAGTAGGTCCTTGTTGTGTATCTGTTTTGTATATAGTAGTGTATATATGTTGATCCCAAACTCCTAATTCATCCTTCCCCCCATTTCCCCATTGGTAACAATGTGTTTGTTTTCTATGTCTGTGAGTCTGTTTCTGTTTTATAAATATGTTCATTTATATCATTTTTTAAGATCCCACCTGTAAGTGATATCATATGATATTTATCTTTTCTCTGACTTCACTTTGTATGATAATCTCTAGGTTCATCCATGTTGCTGCAAATGGCATTATTTCATTACTTTTTATGGCTGAGTAATATTCTATTATATATGTATATACCACATGTGCTTTATCCATTCATCTGTTGATGGACACTTAGGTTGCTTCCATGTCTTGGCTATTGTAAATACTGATGCTGTGAAGTGCATTGAGTTACATGTATCTTTTCGAATTAGTTCTCATCTTTTCTTGATATGTGCCCCAGAGTGGGATTGCTGAATCCTGTGGTAACTCTATTTTTAGTGTCTTTAAAAACTTTTTTATTGAAGTATAGTTGATTTACAATATTGTGTTAATTTCTGCTGTATAGTACAATGACTCGGTTATACATGTACTTTTTCATATTCTTTTCCATTATGGTTTATCACAGGATGTTGAACATAGTTCCCCATGATATACAGTAGGATTTTATTGTTTATCCATCCTATATATACTAGTTTGTATCTTCTTATCCCAAATTCCCAATCCTTCCCTACCCTCCCCCTTCCCCCTTGACAATAAGAAGTCTGTTCTCTATGTCTGTGAGTCTGTTTCTGTTTCATAGATATGTTAATTTGTGTCCTATTTTAGTTTCCACATATAAGTGATATCATATGGTATTTATCTTTCTCTTTCTAACTTAGTTCTCTTAGTATGATAATCTCTAGGTCCATCCATGTTGCTGCAAATGGCATTATTTCACTCTATTTTATGGCTGAGTAATATTCCAGTGTGTGTGTGTGTATACTACATCTTCTTTATCCATTCATCTGTTGATGGATACTAAGGTTGTTTCCTATATCTTGGCTGTTGTAAATAGTGCTGCTATGAACATTAGGGTGCATGTATCTTTTTGAATTCTCATCTTTTCTGGATACATGTCCTGGAGTGAGATTGCTGGATCATATGGTAACTCTATTTTTAGCTTTTGAAATAACTTCCATAATGTTTTCCATAGTGGCTCTACCTATTTACTTTACTGGCAACAGTGTAAGAGGGTTTGTTCCCTTTTCTCTTCATGCTCTCCATTTATTTGTAGAATTTTTGATGATGGCCATTCTGACAGGGAACTTCCCAAGTGGCACCCGTGGTAAAGAACCTGCCTGCTGATACAGGAGAGGTAAGAAATGCAGGTTTGATCCCTGTGTTGGGAAGATCCCCTGGTGGAGAGCGTAGCAGCTCTCTCCAGTATTCTTGCCTGGAGAATCTCAGGGACAGAGGAGTCTAGCAGGCTACAGTCCGTAGGGTCACAAAGAGTCAGACCTAACTGAAGCAACTTAGTATGCATGTGTTCTGACTGGTGTAAGGTGATACCTTATTGTAGTTTTGACTTTCATTTCTCTAGTAATTAGCAGTGTTGAGCATCTTTTCATGTGCCTATTGGTCATCTGTATGTCTTCTTTGGAGAAATGTTTACTTATGCCTTCTTCTCATGTTTTGATGGGTTGTTTGCTTTTATGATATTGAGCTGTGTGAGCTGCCTATATATTTTGGAAATTAATCCCTTGTTGGTTGCATTGTTTGCAAATAGTTTCTCCCATTCTGTAGGCTGTTTTTTCATTTTGTTTATGGTTTCCTTTGCTGTGCAAAAGCTTTCAAGTTTAATTAGGTCCCATTTGTATATTTTTATTTTTTCCCCATTACTCTAGATGTATCCAAAAACATATTGCTGTGATTTATATCAGAGTGTTCTGCCTATGTTTTCCTTTGGGAGTTTTATAGTATTCTGTCTTACATTTAGGTCTTTAGTGAATTTTGAGTTTATTTTTGTATATGATGTTATTAGAGAATGTTCTAATTTTTCTATATGTCTAGTTCCCTCAGCACCACTTACTGAAGAAACCGTCTGTTCTCCATTGTGTATTCTTGCCTCCGTCACTGTAGGTTAATTAACTAAATGTATGGGTTCATTTCTGGGCTTTCTATTCCTGTTGCAGTGATCTATGTGTCTGCTTATGTGTTAGTACCATACTCTTCTGATTATTATAGCTTTGTAGGATAGTCTGAAGTCAGAGTGTGATTCCTCTGGTTCCATTCTTCTTTCTCAATGTTGTTTTAACTCTTTGGGGGGTCTTTTGAGTTTCCATACAAATTTTAAAGTTATTTGTTTTAATTCTGTGAAAATGCCACTGGTAATTTGATAGAGATGGCATTGAATCTGTAGAATGCCTTGGGTTTCATTTTAACAATATCAATTTAACAATATCATTTTAACAATATCAATTCTTCTAGTCCAAGAACATGGTATATCTTTCCATCTGTTTATGTCACTGTTTATTTCTTCCATCAGTGCTTAAGAGTTCCCCAAGTACAGGTCTTTTGCCTCCTTAGGTAGATCTATTCCTAGGTATTTTATTCTTTTTGATGCAGTGGTAAGTGGTATTGTTTTCTTAACTTCTGTTTCTTATATTTTGTTGTTTGTATATAGGAATGCAATAGGTTTCGTATATTTGTATCCTGCAGCTTTACCAAATTTAGTGATGAGCTCTAGTAATTTTCTGGTGACATCTTTGCTGCTGCTGCTGCTGTTAAGTCGCTTCAGTCATGTCTGATTCTGTGCGACCCCATAGACGGCAGCCCACCAGTCTCCGCCATTCCTGGGATTCTCCAGGCAAGAACACTAAAGTGGGTTGCTATTTCCTTCTCCAATGCATGAAAGTGAAAAGTGAAAGTGAAGTCACTCAGTCGTGTCCGACTCCTAGCAACCCCATGGACTGCAGCCTACCAGGCTCCTCCATCCATGGAATTTTCCAGGCAAGAGTACTGGAGTGGGTCGCCATTGCCTTCTCCAGGTGACATCTTTAGGATTGTCTATTTATAGTGTGTACATAGAAAACAATCTGTAAACAATGACAGCTTTATATCTTCCTTTCCATTGTAAATAAACTATACTTCGATAAAAAAAAAAAAAAACCACAGTCCATGACAGAAAAACAATCTAAAGTCTTCAGTATGGGCTCCAAGGCCACTCACTCACTCTCCTGGCCTCCACCCCTTCTTTGATTTTATCTTCCTCACTTTTTCATTCACTTGGTTCCAGACTCACTCGCCTTTCTTTAGTTCATTGAACTTGGTAAGTCCTTCTCTCCTCACGGTCTTTGCAGATGCTGCTTCTTAATACTTTAATCTCCTGCCCTGTGGCAGTGGATCTCACTGTATATGTCTCTTGCTCAGAGACCTTCCCTGAACCTCCATTCCAAATGAAGATTCCCCTTATACCTTATTTATAGAATCCTGTAATAGCCTTTACAGCTGCCATGATAATTTATTATTGTATACTTTTTACACAATCTTTGTACCAGGTTGTAAGTCCCCTGAGGATAGGGATTGTGTCTGTCTTACTCATTGCTTCATCCCCAGAAGCACACTGCCTGGTATATAGTCGAACTCAAGTATTCATTGATCAGATGAATGAATGAATATTTTATTCCCTTGTTGCTTCTCTTTGGGATTAAAAAGGATTTTCACAAATATGGAAAGTAGAGGAAAGAAGTTTCCAGCAATTTTTCTCCCAAATTTTCTTCTCAGTGGGCTGCACTTATTTTAAAAAGAGACTTGCCACTGTGTGTTTTCTCTGATTGACAAATTTCCTTTGAAAACTCCCATGTTCCCATCTACTTGTCTACGCCAGTGCTTTTCTTCAAGGCCCACCCAATCCTACTTTCCTGCTGCCTAGTAACTTATTATATTCTTTTTTTGAACTCTGTGGCACTTATGACCTAACTCAAATGGTGAATAATGTTTATAAAGCTCACCCCAAGACAATGATGTAGCATAAAGGACCAGCTAACCCAAAGTCTCTTAGAGATAATACATAATCCCTAAACAATACTCCTTTAAAAATTTTATTATTGTTTAATAGACTCAGCAGGTATTTATTCAACATGTGGTATATACTAGGAACCATGCTCTACAGAGAGATACACCAGTGAGCCAAAACTGACAGAGCTCCTGCCTTCATGACATTCATGGTCCAGCATTACTTGAACAATTGAAAAAAGGCAATTTTCATTTTGCCATGGCCCACTGACACCTCCCAAGACTTACTGTGGAACCTGTATCAGACCAGGAAAACATTACATATGACCTTTATAAGGCCATGAAATATTCTAACATGTTCTTCCAAGAATATCAGCAGTGATGCCATGTAGCTTTCTAGGCTTCCAAGCTCCAAATGCTATTAGGAATATTAGCCACCTGTGGCTGTTGCTTGTTCACCATCCCATGTCCCTTGGTCTGCCTGGCTTCAGCACAGCTGTGACAGACTGTTTCCTACACCATTGAAGGCACTGCAGAGTTTCTGCTTAGTGTTCTCTAATGAGCAGAAGGCCACTCAGTCACACCCAAGTGCAATCCAAAGTGTGTGTGTGTGTGTGTGCACCCACGTGCACATGTGTGTTGTGGGATCAGAGGTTAGCACTCTGGAAGGTACCTCTACATTAGTGTGGGTCACCTGTCAGTGGGTAAATGTCTCAGCCTCCCATTTCAGATGGTACATCTCTGAGGTGTTCTTACAGGTACCTCTGAGCCTCTCCAGTGGCATGGGGCCCAGTTGCCTCAGCAGTTCAGCACATGGAAACACCTACTGTCTCTTCTCTCTTCCCTGTCTCTCCTCTCAGACTCCCTGCACTCAAGTCCTTTTCCCAGGATTTTCTTTAGAGGACACATCCCAAAACTTTGAATTGCCCTCACATAGAGAAAACTCAGCAAAAATAACTAAATTTATGATAGTTAATTGCTTCATTATTATTTCTTCTGTTAGAAGTGAAATAATATTTCTTCTGTTAGAAGTGAAAAAATCAACTCAGCCAGATTTTTTGCACATCTTCTCGGTTCTGGGGAAACTAAGATATATAAGATAAATGTGATAATTATCATACTAAGTGAAGTGAGTCAGACCGACATATATAATATCTCTTATATGCAGAATCTAAAAAAAAAATGATACAGATGAACTCATTTAGAAAACAGACTCACAGAGTTAGAGAATGAACTTATGGTTACCAGGAGGGAAGGGTGGGGAGGAGGGATAGATTGGGAGCTTGGGGTTGACATGTACACACTACTCTATATAGAATAAATAACCAACAAGCTACAGGGAACTCTACTCAATATTCTGTAATAACACTAACAGGGTAAAGAATTTGAAAAAGAATAGATGCATGTATAACTGAATCACTCTGCTGTACACTGGAAACTAACAAAACATTTGTTAGTCAACTATGTTCCAATATTAAGTACAAATTAAGAAATAAGGTAAATGTAGTGCCTGCTCTCAAGGAACATACCATCTATCAGAAGAATAATTTTACAGAACAAAAAATTTGGTTAAGGACCTTCATTATTCCCCTTCTCCAACCTGCATGCACCTCTAAAGGAATATATGACCTTACATGTTGTTCAGTCACTCAGTAGTGTCCAGCTCTTTGTGACCCCATGAACTGCAGCATGCCAGGCTTCCTTGTCCTTCACTATCTCCCAGAGCTTGCTCAGATTCATGTCCATTTAGTCAGTGATACCATCCAACTATCTCATCTTCTGTTATCCCTTGTCTCCTCCTGCCCTCAGTCTTTCCCAGCATCAGGGTTGTTTCCAATGATTCTGCTCTTCGCATCAGGTAGCCAAAGTATTGGAGTTTCAGGTTCAGCATCAGTCCTTCAGATGAATATTCAAGGTTGATTTCCTTTAGGATTTGATCTCTTTGCAGTTCAAGGGACTCTCAGGAGGCTTCTCCAACACCAAGTTCAAAAGCATCAATTCTTCAGCACTCAGCCTTCTTTATGGTCCAACTCTCACATCCATATATGACTACTGGAAAAACCATAGTTTTGACTATACAGGCCTTTATAGGCAAAGTGATGTCTCTGCTTTTTAATATGCTATCTAGGTTTGTCAGAGCTTTTCTTCCAAAGAGTAAGTGTCTTTTAATTTCATGACAGCAGTCACTGTCCACAGTGATTTTGGAGCCCAAGAAGATAGTCTGTCACTGTTTCCATTGTTTTCCCATCTATTTGCCATGAAGTGATGGGACTGGATGCCATGATCTTAGTTTTTTGAATGTTTAGTTTTAAGCCAGCTTTTTTGCTCATCTTTCACCTTCACCAAGAAGCTCTTTAATTCCTCTTTGCTTTCTGCCATAAAGGTGGTATCATTTGCAAATGTGAGATTATTGATATTTCTCCTGGCAATCTTGATTCCAGCTTGAGCTTCATCCAGTCTGGCATTTTCCATGATGTACTATGCATGTAAGTTAAATAAGCAGAGTGACAATATATAGCCCTTAAGGTACTCCTTTCCCAATTTTGAACTAGTTCATTGTTCCATGTCTGGTTTTAACTGTTGCTTCTTGACCTGCATACAGGTTTCTCAGGTGGCACATATATATGACTCCATATATAACTGTACAAATTGTACCTGATACAAAATTTGGTGTGGCCCCCATTCTCCCTTTGCTGTAGCCTAGATTCTCAATGATACAAGTGACAGAAACTCAACCCAAAGTAGCTTGAAACAAAAGGCAATGTATTGGCTGGAGTAGCTGGGAAGTAAAGAGGTGTACTGGCTTCAGGCCTGGGTGTATCTTGAGTCTCAATGATGCTGTCAGGGTTTTGTCTCTCTTTTGATTCTTCTGGGTTGGCTTTACTCGCAGGTCCCTTGGAATGAGAGAAAAAAATGGCTCCCTGCAGGTCTTAGCTTGTGTGTGTGTGTGCAGTTGCTAAGTTGTGTCCAACTCTTTGTGACCTCATGGATGATAGCCTGCCAGGCTCCTCTGTCCATGGGATCTTCCAGACAAGAATACTGGAGCAGGTTGCCATGCCCTCCTCCAAGAGATCTTCCCTGGCCCCAGATCTAACCCACATCTCTTACATCTTCTGCATTGGCAGACAGATTCTTTACCACTGAGCCACCTGGGAAGTCCTAGGTCTTGGCTCACCCAGTGTTTTTATCTCATAACCCAACAGAGAAGACCCCCTCTCTTTCCCAAGGTCCATATTAAAAGTCTATTGGAGAATATTAGTTCTTGCTTGGATTATGTACATAGTCCTGAAACAGTCATGATGACTGAGGGGATGGGGAACCATGGCAGGACTGAGTCACATGCCCATCACTGGCTGGGAACAGGTGGTAAACCTCCCCCCAGAGAAACAGCAGCTCTATTACTAGGAGCAAAATAGCCACAGCAGGCTGGGACACTAAAGCTGAGCATAGTTCTTTAGAGATTCCCAGGCTAGGATGAATATTTTCTTCTAGGAGTAGGGTAGTGGTTACCCCTCATCAAAGTGAGATTCTTGGCTGGAGAGCAGACGTTTATTTGGATTTACCAAAATCAAGAAGGAGACTGCCTCAATGACATAGCTTCTGGAGTTCTGGTTGTTGTTTCTATGGATGCCCAGCTTAGCTGGGTCCTGCACCCCATCTGACTGGTGGGCACTTCAAGGGTGAATGGGATGTCCAAGTTTTTCTTAATAAGGTCATCCATGGCTAGAACCACTGGAGAAACTCTCCAGCTGAGGAGGGCAGAAGAGGGAGCAGTAAGACCTTCATTCTTGGGCTTGTTTTGGAGAACAGGAAATGCCCTCTCCTATCTTCTATTGAGTCAGGGCAAGAGCAGCTTTCCCAACCCTATAAAATGTTGAGACATAGAGGGAAGAACTGGGAGTTCATGCCTTGTATCAGCTGCTAGAAGAGCAGCTGCCAGAAGCTTGTGCCAAGGCTGTCTGCACGTAGTCTGTGCATCTTCATTCTGGATGCTGCTGGTTGGGGAACTTCAGAACTTCTACAGCCTAGCAGTGGATTGGCTGCTGCAGTCTGATTTCCCCACTGGCCCATCTCATAGCAATACCTGTACATTCTCAACTCCAGATGGGCCAAGCTGATGTCTCTCTTTGATCTTTGCCGTGTACATTTTTGGATTGGTGGTACCCATAACACCTGATCCATATTTATTTTCAGACCAGAGCCTATTCCATGATCAGTAAGCAGTGATGTGTATTCATCAGTCTTGCACAGGCCTTTTTTCCTCATTCCGATTCTGTTGGTAGCTCTCCCAGCTGTATGTGATTATACATCCTCCTGGTGATTCCAGATTTTAAGGCATCACTGGTTGAATCCTATAGTTTCAACTTCTTTTCTTTCTCCACCTTCCTCTCTCCCTTAGCTTATAATTAGCCATTTTTCTAAGTCCATTTATTTGAAATTCATCAGTGAGTTAGTCCTATGGGAGTAACTCTCAATTACAAACTGAAGACTAATTGTCCCATGATCATTGTTGCTCTAAGATGTTCCCACCACAATTGCTTCCTGAATTAACTCTCACCTCTTATTTAACACTAAGTTAAGGATTTAACATGAGCCGTGATTTGTAGTAGGAAACGCAACAGTTAGTGAACTGTGATCACAACTATATATTTTTAAAATTCTTTTTTCTTTCCATTTGAATTCTGGGTTACTTTTAAAATCTAGAAGTAAAACTTGTTCAGTGGAGACAGCATAGATTTTGCTTTTATTGTGAACAGTTTATCATACAAAATTAAAATTTTTCATTATTATTGCCAGTCTTATTCCAAAGAAGTTTCTAAAAAATTTAAATCACCCATCTCACCCCCTGCCAACACCATTTTTAATATTGTCTTAATGTATTGTCTTAGTCAGTCAGTCTCTTTATTTGAGTAGAGGGTTGAGGAGGACAGATTTGACTGTTGATCAGAGTGGGTTGCATGATCTCTTTTATTTTGAGCTTGTGTTCAACCTCTGTCACTCTGATAATAAGGTGACAATCACTAAGAGGGAGAGAGCTAATTGTGAAGTAGCCTAGGGGCAGGGAGATATAAAGGTGGTGGCCTCAAGAGGCTGTAAGGCAGTGGCTGGAATGAAGAGGCCATGGGCAAACAAAGAGGAGCTGTTAAAGCAAATGACATACCTAATGGTGGACCAAGGATTGGTCCCCTTGCACACGTTACGTTCAAGATGCTTCCAACAAGGAACTATAGAGGTGCTTCTACAAGTTGGACCCAAACTTGAGTTGAAATTTGAACTTTGAGTGAAGAATACACTTTCTTTCTTCTAGCAAAATATGGCCATATGAATTTTAAGTGTAAATTAATAACCTAAAGCCTTTTTAAAAAAGGTTCTTTGGGGCCTTAGCCACATGATGTAAAAAGCATCCAGTTGGCATCCCCCAAAAGGACGGATGGGACTAAGCTCACTTGGCTGCTGCAGGGACATACCCTCTGGTTACAGCACAGGCACCATCTCAAGACAGACTGGCCTTAAAAACAGTTATCAGATGCCAAGGGAAAACCAAACCAAATGGACTAAAGAAATGCAAGAAACGTAAATGCATCCAACTTCTCAGGTACAGGTTTTAGGCCTGACAAAAGCTGCATCTTAGCCACGCCCCCACCCCAGGCTCTCTCCCTTGGGACCTCGCTGGCACCAGGACAAGATAGGCATCATCTTGTCCTCTCATTGCAGGACCTCCTGGGGATTCTGGCCTCTTCTTTGTGAACTCCAAAGACTTCACTTCAACATTTCAGCTCACTTGGTCCCACATATTCCTCTGAAGGACTCTTCTCATCCACAGGCAATTGGAGCTCTGTAATGACAGGCAAAGAAGGGTCTTATGTTCCCAGCTCAGATGCGTACCTGTGGGTACTTCCCTGAGAATTTTGACTCAAGTTGGATTCCCTTCTTGGAGAAAATTAATTCAAAGGTAGAAAAGGAAGCATGATTTCCCTGAGCTGCTAGCACACCCAGAGCCAATCCTAGCCCTGAAACAGATATGACTAATATAACAAACAATAAACAGAACTTCTCCCATCTGTCTGCTGACCGCCTTCGGCATTACTGGAAAATGTGCTTGCCCATTTAATCGCAAAACAAAACTATTTCTCTATTGTAATCACCACTCTTTGGGTATAGATTATTTGGAAACTATAGAAAAGTAGAAAGAAGTGGGGAAATTTTCACCTAGCGAAATTTGACACCTAGAGAGAAATACTGTTAACATTTTGGTACATTGATTTGCAGTGTTTTTCCTCTAATATAGTAGACGTTGCATATCTTTTGCAATTTTAATTTAACATTATAGTATGTATATTTCCTCTTTATTAATATAAATTTGTGAATATATTTAACTATGTTATATTTATACAATATAATAATTAGCACGTACTAATGCTTAATACTATAGACAGCATTACTTATAATATATAAATCTATACTTATACATATATTTACAAATAGAAGTGTATAAATGTGTTTAATATATTTACAAATATATTTAATGAATGAATAATTCATTGGATAGACAATATTTACTTAACCAGAAAGAATCGAAGTAAAGAAATCCATTTCCAGTTTTCCCTGTTATTACAAATGCTGTAACTAACACCTCTGTGCATAGACATCTTTAGGTATTAAGTTTCTTTACACTATGTTCCCAGAAGGAGAATAACTGGGTCAAAGGTTATAAACCTTTTCAGAGCTTTTGTTGATCATTGCCAAAGTTTCCTGCCCTTTTTCAAGGGACATTGTTTTGTGACAGTCTCAAGAACTCTTATTGATTCAAGAGAAAGGATATACCCCTCAGCTGATTTAAAAAAAAAAAATAGCATTAAAGTTTTTTACATAATAGACGACCCTCATGCAAAAGTGCAGCCTGCTTCATTCATTCCTGAAGGCAAATTAACATACAACCAGTCTACCAAGGACATGCTTGTGTGATTTCAAGATTTCCCCAGTTATCTTCCAAATGTTAGAAACAGTGATTTTAAAAATTTCTCAGTGTACATTAATAATACTTTTTTTGTTGTTGACTCTCCTGCATAATTGGGGGCTTCCCTTGTAGCTCAGTGGGTAAAGAATCTGCCTGCCGTATAGGAGACCCAGGTTCTATCCCTGGGTTGGGAAGATCCTTTGGAGAAGGAAATGGCAACCCACTCCAGTATCCTTGCCTGGAAAATCTCATGGACACAGGAGCCTGGTGGGCTGCAGTCCACGGGGTCGCAAAGAGTCGGGCATGACTGAGTGACTAACACTTACTACATAATTGGAGAATAGGCCTTTTCTTAAACAATCCTTTAATATGTATATAAAATATATACACAACAGATTCAAAGTCAGTGAAAATGCTTATCATTTGCCTTTTTTTATTGGAATATAATTGCTTTACAGTGTTATGTTAGTTTCTAGTTATACAACAGCATGAATTATATATCTCGGATGAAGCAGTTTAATTTCTCCCTTTTCAACACATGCACAATTTTAATTTACATTTCCTTTAGACAGGATGGGTGATGTCACCTGCTATTACTACAGACGTAAAAGTTCTTCTCCCCTTTGTAATGTTATACACTGATGAATGGAGGCATGGGAATTTGCTAACAAATGATTATACCTGCTGCTTGGCACTCTTTCCCCCTCCTTCTGCCTCCCAGATAGACATTTCTTGCCTATCCAAAGCCATTTGAATTCCCAGTTCAAAGAATCTTTGTTAGATGGCCAGTTTGTTCCCAAGAGCATTGAAGCAGTTATAAAAAGAGACATATTTCATGTGTGGTGGCATCATGCCAGTCTGATACTGCAAACGTTGCTTTTGAGAATGCTTGCCAGTGTGCCAGCCAAGGCACAGCAGGCTGCAGGAGTAGGGGACTGTGGTTTAATGCATATTCACAATGTGTCCCAATCTCCTGTGAGGAGTACTGAGTGCCCACTGGATAGTATGTATCCCTGTTAATAGCAGGGTGGGCAACTCCAAGGGAAACAAACATACTAAAATATTGTCATCAAATTCCTAGGGCATGGTTTTCCTAGCTCAGCAATTAGAGATTTCCCTTTGGAAATGTTATCCACACTAAAGTATTCAAATCAAAAATACTGTACTAGATGAAGAAGAGGTTACAGATAGATCTGTAGTCATTCCAGAAGTATATCTATGTAATGTGTGTGTGTCCATATTTTTGTGCACACTCACATGCACCACACATTAAATGTAAAACCCCAACATATGAATGAGACAGAGAAAAATAAAGCAATGCTGTGCCCACCCGTCTGTGCATGCAAGCAGAAGAAATGGTGCATTCCAAGGTTAGACTTCTCTGAAGGCTCTTTTAGCTTGGGTCCTGATCATATGCGTAAATAGGCTTTTCACCAAGTGGATGACTAATTCATTCATCTTGATTGATAATTAGAACCGACAAAGAACAGATCAACACAAATCACAAGGGCAAAAACATCTGGGACTCAGTTTAATGAGAATTTCCCCAAACCTCTTTAGTGATAATTGCATTGCAAGCACCAAATAGCTTTCACAGTTGTTTTTGCAAATGATACAAATTAGCACCCCAAATCTAAAAAGTATACTGAATGGAAAAACGTTGGGGAGTTTAGCAGGGCCCTCAGTAACTTGGCCAAATATATGTATTAACCGGGATACACTCTGGCAAATAAATTTGGGGCTTCTGGCTGCAAAATGTTAAGACTCCCAAATCCTACTGCTGTTTGCACTTGGAACTCCCAGGTGGGCAGGTTCATCTGTGAGGCAGTTTTCTGCTTTCCCCACAGAAGCCTTTACCAGTCTCACACAAATACCTTGAGAATTCTAAAATTTCTGAGATGCTCAAAATCTGCCATTTAAATCTTTTTCCTTGTTAGAAAATGTAGATACTACACAAACAATTTGAAGATTTTATGGGTACTTAGTTACCTTAGAAGTCAAGGAAATCTGTAGTAAGATGTAACAATTACATATCTTATTAGGTCTAAACATACCTAGTGAAACAATGAGAAGAGATTTTTCAAATCTCTTGTTTTGGTTTATCTTCTTTCAGCTCTTGTTTTGGTTTATTTTCTTCTTCCAGCACCCAGCAAAAAGCCAAGAGTAGGTGCTCATTGTGCAAATTCTGCCAGGGGAAGTTTCAGACAAATTCATTATGCCAAGCTGGAGCAGGAAGGTTTCATTAAAAAAAAAAAAGTTGTCATCAAATGTGGAGTGATGAAAGAATGATGCCTTTCTCACTGCATAAAATGTTCCATCGCTCCTTTTGCTTAGCTCTGTCTCCGTTTTCAGGACTTTACTGGCAGCCACATACCAGGAAGACTGGGTGTTCCAACATGAACCACATTTGCTTACACTACTCTTTAGCACTCAGCCCATTTTAACTCTACTTTTCCCTTTGTGCCTCCTGTGCTTAAAAGATGCTCAATACATGTGTGTTACCGAAGCAGTCCCCAACCTTTTTAGCACCAAGGACTGATTTTGTGAAAGACAGTTTTTCCATGGAAGGAGGGGGGATGGTTTCGGGAAGATTCTCATAAGGTGCACACAACCTAGGTCCGTTATAGGCACAATTCATCACAGTGGAGTTTGCACTCCTGTGAGAATCTAATGCTGCCCCTGATCTGACAGGAGGTGGAGCTGGGGTGGCAATGCCAGGGATAGGGAGCTAGGGAGTGGCTGTAAATACAGATGAAGCTCTGCTCACTTGCCTGCTGCTCACCTCCTGCTGTGCAGCCCAGTTCCTAACAAGCCACAACTGGTACTAGTCCATAGCCTGGGGGTTAGGGACCCCTGTGTTAACAGAACCCTACCTTTTTGAATCTCTATCCTTTGTACAAAGCATTTCTACATGCATTTTTCCCATGTAGAAAAGCTCCCAGGTCATCAAGGTGGGAGCATTTGATGGAGCAATGGGAGCATTCACTTTTTGTGAACCCACTGAACAGAAAAAATGTTGCAGCTCAGAGAGATTGAATGAACTCCCCCAAAGTCATGCACCCACTAAGATGCAGTTAGAACTTCCAAACAAGCTTCCATGGCTGCTGGAATGATACAGATTAAATCAGAATCATTTAAAAACAAAAACAAGGCTCTTCCTGTCTCTTGGAAGTTTCCAGCCATATTAATGGAATGATTTGAGACGAATACATTTTAGGCTCCTCATCTTTTACCTCTGGGGAATTTGTAGAAAATTAAGCTCCTATTGAAAATAGTAATCAA
The DNA here is from genome assembly GCA_024291935.2 of Okapia johnstoni. Classification (NCBI taxonomy): domain Eukaryota; kingdom Metazoa; phylum Chordata; class Mammalia; order Artiodactyla; family Giraffidae; genus Okapia; species Okapia johnstoni. The sequence goes on along the minus strand of CM044307.1, from coordinate 48,531,460 downwards.
GCCTCATGGGTGATGGTTCCAACCGCCTTGTCAGGAATAGTGAGAAATGAGTACTAAATACCCACAGTGTATATCTGCAAAACCTTCCAAGAGACTTAGGGACTCAGAGTCATTTTACAGAAGAAAAGGAGCAGACAAATCACGTTGTAACTTTCAATCAATCCCCTCTCCCACAACCATAGTAATTTGCTTCAAGTGAAACCAAGTTAAAGTAAAAATAATTTAGAACAATATTCAACAGGGAAAATGTCATTTAAAGGGTGTATGAATATTAAAGATAGCTGGAATGGGAGGGAGGGTTTCCCTGGTGGCTCAGATGGTAAAGAATCTGCCTGCAATGCAGGAGACCTGAGTTCAATCCCTGGGTTGGGAAGATCCCCTGGAGGAGGGCGTGGCAACCCACTTCAGTATTCTTGCCTGGAGAATCCCCATAGACAGAGGACCTGGCCAGCTGCAATCCATGGGGTCACAGAGTCGGACACCACCGAGCAACTAAGCACAGTCCTGGTTCTGCCCTAAAGACTCTTAAGGAGGCAGTTAGGACCTCACATTTGTAGGGAAATCTCTGGCTCTTTTTTTCTTCTTCTTCAATACCTACTGAACCCCATATCTAATTCCTTGTTGGTCTAATGTCTTTTGGATCTAGTATGTGAAGTGACTTCTGTAAGCAAGGAACAGCCATTTTGAAATTGATATGAAATTGTAAATGGCAGGTTATGAAGTGGACTTTAAAGTGGCTTTGTTGGAAATAATGTCTCTACTAACTCTCAGTAGCCACCTGTCCCATAATAACAGAATAGGGATGGGGAGACCCTGGCCACATCCAGCTGCCACTTGATTTTGTGCAGCCTGTGAATTAAGCATTGTCAGAACCTTAAGTGGTTGAAAAAAATCAAAAGAGTATTTCATGACATGTGAATATTATATGAAATCCCAAATGTTAGTAGCCATTAAGAGTTTTAGAATACAACAAAAATCCCAAACTAGATGAAAGCATTCCTCGGGCAGTATGAAGGCTTATAGACCTGATAAATGGATACTTTACAGATAAATTCAACATTTTGTTTGGGACAACAAATGACCACACCCTTTTTCTAGGCTGGTAAACAGATTTTTTTTTTAATGTTAATGCAGTTATTCACAGGCTACTTCCTTGCTCCTACTCCTAGCCCCTGTCTCAGCATTCATTACACTGTAAAAATTGTAACTAGGTGGCCCAGTTTAGGTATTTAATCATATTGTTGTCCTTTCCCTTCACAGTTTGATAACTTATTTGTAGCACCACTTTCCTAACACAGTTTTTAATCCAAGTGAAACATTTTGGTTAGTAGCACAACTAATGGAATCCCAAAATACTCAAATAATAATTACATTAGAATATATATATCAAGCAAAGGTATGGAAAATTCCAAAGAGATGGCATTAATAGTGGCTCAGTAATGATAAGCAATCTGGGGAAATACAGTCTACAAACAATTACCTTCCCACCTAGTTCCTCTCTCATTTACAGTATAACAGGGGGATTTTATTTTTTTTTTTGGCTTTGAAAATTTTTTTGGCCATGCTGTGCAGCACATTGTGGGATCTTAGTTCCCTGACCAGAGATGGAGCCCATACCCCCTCTGCACTGGGAGCATGGAGTCTTAACCACTGAATTGCCAGAAAAGTCCCCAAGGAGAGATTTTAAATGGAAAGACTATCTTATTCAACTGGGAATCTACTGAATTTAGCACTTAGAATGAATTTATTTGGGAGCATTTAAAGGAAATTTTTATCTTGTCAAATTCAGTGTATTAAAAAACTAGTAAAAAGTGGAGAAACAATTTGCATCACACAGTGTGTGCTACATCTTCAGAATTCCATGTTGTGAATATAAGTAGACATGTTTGCTTTAAAGAGCCAATTACTGTATTAAAATTTGTTTCAAGAAAGGTTTAAAATATCCCTTAGTGGGCAAGGCTTGAAATATTAAAAATAACATGAAATTAAAATGTGGACAACTGTCAATAGTAGGGTTATTTGAGCCAGCTCATTTGAAAAGGGAAGTGACAAATAATTCCTTTTATATTGTCTTCAAGACGTAACCACTGTATGGTGTTAGAATTGGTTGAGGAGGAGCAGGGAAGGGGGGTGTCTCTTAGTTTGGTCAATTTTGTAATTACAACAGCACATTTCCAAAACATTCCCTAGAACCTTCACAGGCCTTTCTCTTGAAAACTTAAAACTGCTGTATTTCATGACAAAATCCTGTATGTGTGGGTTTTTATTATTAACTCTAGGTTTGAATTAGAATTCCCTATCTTACAGCTTGGAGCTAAACTCTGTTTACAAAACAGTATTTACACTTGACTAATTTTGCAGATCAAACTAATTAAATCAATTAAACTGGTGATTAACCAAATGAAGGCTGATTGCAAAAATTAGTGGGTTTATTTTGGAGGACTGGAAGTAAGCTAATTACTGCAGTGATTACTTGAACCTGGAGTACTCTAAATGTGGTATAAATTGAAACCTCATAGTGAATTAGACTGGGAATTCATTACAGTTTAAAGCACTGTTAATACTATTCAGTCTGTTCCTCCTTGGGGAAAATTTCCTCTTTCTGTTTTCGTATATGATCAACAATCACTTGGGTTATGTGCTTTTTGTGGTGGAATCCAGTAAAACGGGGGACACTGAAGAAAAGGTATTTACTTTAGAATGATATTCAGCAGTGCCTTTCAAACTTGAACATGCATTCGAATCACTTGAGGATATTCTGCAAGGAGGATTATGATTCAGTATATTGGGGGTGCAGATGGGGGTTGAAAAAGTAACATGGGGGCATGAAGTGGGAGATGTGAGTTTGTGCGCCTATATGTAGATGAATACACATGACATCTAAGGATTTGCCTATCAAGTTCCCAGGTGATGTTGATGCTGCAGCTTCTTGGACCACACTTTGAAACAATAAGTGCATACACTGAAATGGACATATGAACTGTCAGGCTTAGATTTGATGCTTCAGGATGTGATATGGACCAAGCTATCGTTGTATTCCTTGTTGATGCCACTGTCCCACTCTTTCTGGAGATGCCTGAGCATCATCTGATTTCAGGAATGGCCACTCCTGATGGGTCCTCATTGAGTGGTTTTTCTCATGATCTTCTCATGCCAGCTTGTTAGTAACAGTATTTGTGTGTATGCATAACACACTCTACTAATTGGTTTTTAAAGCATATCATTTTAACAAAATGTGAACACAGCTGAGTGTGTGGTCTACATTTTGCTGATTTGAATATCACTGAGCTTTCAGTTCTCTGTTTTACCTTAGTTTTAGGTTTATGAGATGATATTTACAATAATAAAAGAAAGACTTGAGTTCTTTTAAAGAAGCAGTTAAATCTGAGAGAGAGATGTTGGTTTTCTGCAAAATTTAAAAGGAAGCAAGCAGCTTCCTTTTGCAGCCCAACTGGAGGATAGGCATGTCTTTGTTTTGAGTGTTGCATCTACTTATGATATTGGGGGGAAAAGTTAATTTTCTCAGTTAATCAATGAACCTGTCTTGACATTTGGTGTCCTGCATGTCGTAAGTTCATAGCAAGAAATACCTTATCTCTATAGGAAACCGTACAACCTTTAGTGATGACTATTATTCATTGCCACTTGATAAGGAGTGTCCCCTGTGTGCCAGGAGCTAGAAAGTACAATCTTGAATAAATTAAGACCACAAACTGTGTTTTAATAAGGACAGAGCTCTCTGAAAAGGAAGGCACATCTGAAGAGTTCCATCTGGTGAAAGAACAACAGTTAAATGACTATAAGAAACAGTTCTATGTTAGGAACAGATTGTTCAGGGCTTTGATAAATTGCCCCAGTGTTAATCAGAAACACTTTTGGTTGCAACTCTTGTTGAAATGCCTCTTAGATTATTGTTTGTATTACAGTCTTGTGGAAATACTTGATATTTTTCCTAACGCTTGAGATATGTGCAACCTGCCTACTTCTTAGTCCTATTGTGAACTAGCATCTCATCTTGGAACCTGTGAGTGGAGATGAAGAAGGTATAGGAGACTGAGCTGAATCTTTATAGATTCCAGGATAAAAAAGAAAATGAAAATGTTAGTCACTCAGTTGGGTCCAATTCTTTACAACCCCATGGTCTGTAGGCCTCCAAGCTCCTCTGTCCATGGGATTCTCCAGGCAGGAATACTGCAGTGGGTAGCCATTCCCTTCTCCAGGGGATCTTCCTGACCCAGGGATTGAAGCAAGATCTTATGCATTGCAGGTAAAGATGGCTGTTTACCATCTGAGTCACTAGGGAAGCATGTAGATCCCAGGGACATGGCTTTAGACACTAAACACTCACTTAATAAAAGCTTATCTGAGTGGCATCTTTCTTGTAAAAGTTAAGTGTAGTAAACAAAAATTATAGGCCGGAATTTTTAGTTGAGTAAGGTTTCTATGATGGCAAACTTTGTAGATTTTGTCAAATTGAATTAAAGATGCTAATTGAATTAATTGAAGATGTTTGGTATAAAAATAGAAGGGTTTTCTTGTCTTATTAAACAAAGATCATCAGAATATTTCCATTAGTTACCAATTGATAGTATAAAGAAATACTAACTATGGAAGATGGTAAAAGCAAATAATCAGTAGAGAGACTGTGTAGGTGGCACTTGCCTCAGTGAACTTACCAAGTTCATACATGTTTGGATGTTATCTACTGACCTGGAGTGGATCTAGCTCTGGGTAAAAGATGACAATAACTGAAAAAATTCCATCCACACTGGTTTCCAGGTGTGTCTGTACATAGTCTCCTACATACACATGGGAATTCTGATATCTGTTATAGGATCAGGAAGTAAGTTCATTATTTTATAATAAATGTCAGTCTGTTTAGGCTGTTATAACAAAATACCAGAGACCGGGTGACTTACAAAAAATGTGCCTTAGTTTCTCGCAATTCTGGAAGCTGGAAAATCCAGATTTAGGCACCAGCAGACCCTATGTGTGGTGAGAGCCCCCTTCCTCTTTGATGGCTGTCTTTTTTTGCTGTAACTTCACATATTGGAAGGGGCAAGGGCTTTCTCATCCCACTTTGCTCGGGGCACTAATCCCATTTGTGAGGGCTCCGCCTTCCTGACCTAATCTCTTCCCAAAGGCCCCACCTCCTATTACTGTCACCTTGAGGGTTTGGATTTCAACACATGAAATTGGAGGTGAGGACACAGCAAGAAGTCTAATTAGTTGCCTAGAGGTCAGACTGCACACACACATCTGTCCGGTGCATCCATCCCCTGTAGGAGAAGCTAAGAGAGTCCCACTTGTGAGGAGCCGCTGATGTCAAAGAGAACTTCTTAGCGCTCTTAGTGCTGAGTAGGAGGTACTCTTACCTCACCAAGGAGGGCTTCCCTATGCCTGCCATGGATAGGCACTGTCCCTCCAGGATTCTTCTTTTTAAAATGTCCTATGGTTTTTCTAATCCCCTCTCTATATCCCTCTTCCTCCTAACAGAAAGCAATGATATTGATTTGGTATGACTTATGGAATTATATGGAGTTGGAAATGGCAACCCATTCCAGTATTCTTGCCTGGAGAATCCCATGGACAGAGGAGCTTGGAGGCCTACAGACCATGGGGTTGTAAAGAATTGGACCCAACTGAGTGACTAACACTTCCACTTTCCTTTTTTTTTTTCACTTTCCTTTTTTTTTTTTTCGCTTTCCTACAGTCCATGGGGTCATGAAGAGTCAGATGCGACTGAGTGACTGAGCATATAGAATTATAACCCCATCTCTGGTCCAGCTTTAAGAAATGCATCCCAGATACCTTGACTGAATTTTGGAACTTCCTAAACCCAGGCTCCTTGTTAGCTGCCACAGCTAGTCACACATTATGTATAGAGTTTGCTTTCAAGCCCTCAGAGAAGGAGTTTCCTATTTGTCATCTCTGTGTGTGATCCCACAAGTAAAAGCACTTTTAATGATTCATGTGTGAAGTCAGGGGTTGGAGAACTTTTCCCAGTGTAGTTTATTTATTTAAGTATTTTTGGCTGTGCTGGGTCTTCACTGCTGCTCGGCTTTTCTCTGGTTGCAGGGAGCAGAGGCTGCTCTCTAGTTGCAGTGCACCAGGTTCTCACTGCGGTGGCTTTGATTGTTGCAGAGCACAGGCGCAGGTGTGCAGGCTTCTGTAGATGCAGCAGGTGGGCTCAATAGCTGTGCCTCTCCAATTCTAGAGCACAGGCTCGGTAGCTTTGATACTCAGTCCTAGTCACCTTGTGGCATGTGAAATCTACCTGGACCAGGGATCAAACCCATGTCCCCTGCATTAGCAGGTGGATTCTTAACCACTGGACCACCAGGGAAGTCCCTCCCAGTGTAATTTCATCTCCCCTTTTCTATCTCTTATTAAAAGGGCATCCCATAGGATGTTGGAATTACAGATTTCTCTGCATATGTCTAACAGATGTTGCGGCATGAAAAGTGTCCAGTTGTGGAGATGTGATTCCCATGACATTTTACAAACTGTGTGTTGCTTTGTGGAGTTACTCACCAATGTCTATTCCTCTTGTCTTTCTTGAAGACATAAACTCAAGTTTATTTAGGTGTCTGCTTCTCAGGGAATGTGACCACAGTTCAAGGATAAATCCTGTTTAAGCTAACCCAAGCTTTGTAATGTCATTTCCATTGCCAGTGATTGGTAGAGAGGAAGCCATGTGGCTGAGTTCTAGCCACTACACACCTAGTGGAAATCTGCTTTGGGCTTTCAGAAATGATGCCTTGTCTTACAAAGAGACATGAGGAAGAACTGGCCCACTTCTTCCTGCAGAAGTGGTCCTGTATCTACTGGCCCACAAAGGGAGCCAATATGAGGGCAAAGCTGACATGTTGATATTAGCAGAGGGAAAAGATGGAGAGAAGCTGGGTTCTTCATTACAGCCCCAAGCTGCTGGTGGAGCTACTCCACTCAGGACTTCCTCATCAGTAATGTATTTCCTTTTTTATTAAGCCATTTGAGGTAGGATCTCTGTTAGGTTTAGCTAAAAGCAACGCAAAATTTTGTCTCTGTGTTTGTACTGGATGAGCATGGGACTTTTATCTTTCCTACTGATTCCATTTCTCTTTCTCAGACAACTAAATGACTTCAGTAAATGAATCCGAGGCTTTGTAGATACACAGAACCATACCAGAATTCTCTTAGAGTCAGCCAAGACGATCCTTAGCCAAGATGCCTGTGGGCATGCTCAGTCATGTCCTACTCTTTGAGACCCTAGGGACTGTAGCCCACTGGGCTCCTCTGTCCATGGGATTTTCCAGACAAGAATACTGGAGTGTTGAAAAACCTTTCCCCAAAGCTTCTTGTTGACTCACAATTCCTGGGAAAACTTTTCTCATGAAAGCTGAGTAGACTGAGCCACTGATCCCATGTCAGTCCTCTGCTGCAAAAGTTTCAGGTGAAGGATAAATTTATTTCAGTTATAGACTCTCACCTTTACTGCCCCAGTTTGGAATTATTTAATAACAAGCCTACTTAAGATTCCAATCAAGTTACTTTTCCATACCTGTGAACTTTTGCTGGGTGCAGCATTCAGAATGTTAAGCCTACTTGCATTTGATTATATGATTATTTCAGAAAGTTTACACTCAGGTATTGAGTCACTAGTATAGGATGTTAACACAAAACAAGTAAATAACACAATGTAAATTGGAGAGAAATGGGTGTATCCATAGATTAAAATTCAAGGAAACTTGTAACCTATTAATGAAATGTATAGTATCCTACAGTGGAAGTATTTAATATTAAAGAATGAAGTCTCCTTTAACCTGGCAGTTGGAGGGATGCTCTTCTGAGTATTCTTTGGGGATCTGATTTACATAGGGTAATCAATGCATTGGCCCAACTTGTAGTGAAAGGGATTAATTTATATTTTAATATTGTATGGTTTCAGGTGTGAAAAGAAGCAGAGAGAAATCCTCTTTCTTTGGGAACTTGAAGAGTTCTGACATGAGCTTTTGAAAGATTTCACGTAAGAGCTTTCCCACAGACATGTTCGTGAAACAGTCTTGAACACCTGATAAGACAGAGGCATCAGGCATCCTGTAAGATGCTGAGGAGTTTGTGAAAATGAGTCAGACTTAGATTCTGTTCCCAAGAGGAGCTTCGGTAAGACATTAACTTAAGACAGTAACAGAGAAAAAGAAAAGTGACTCCAAGATTTGGTATCTGGAGAACAGTGAGGAGAGTGATGCTGCAAGGAAAATGGAAAAACAAGCAGGGGATTCTCTTGTTAAATGAGCTTAGATTTCAGGGTGTCTAGTCTCAGCTGTTGTAGGAAAGGTGTGTAGAGAAGTTTCACATAACTGGATATTATCACTCCATTGGAATTCCCAATTCTATGCAGTACTTTGATTCCATTTACTTTGACACATTTTCTCTGTATTAATAACTGGGCCATCCTTAACAGGCAATGCCGCCTCGGCTCGATGGACATGAGTTTGAATAAGTTCTGGGAGTTGGTGATGGACGGGGAAGCCTGGCATGCTGCAGTCCATGGGGTCTCAAGAGAGTCAGACACGACTGAGCGAATGAACTGAACTGAACTGATCCTTAACAGGCAAGCCTTTTAGTTTGGAAAGTCCTTGTGATTACGTACTAATAGCATCTTATAAGTGTGGAGGAGGTGCTTTTCAAATCAAAACTGGAAAGGAAACACACAGCAGATCATTTGGCTTGACCTTTGTCAGGGCCAGTCCTGAACACAACATTGGGAAGCACAGCCCAGAAGAAAGAGCACGGGCTAGGGAAGCAGAAGGGGTGAGTTCTGTTTCTGACAGTGACCCCTGAATGGGTCAGTTTTTTCACTCCATGTTTCTCCTCTGTAAAGGCAGATTTAGCGAGTTAACACCAAAGACTCTTTCCATGATTTCTGTAATATCTTAGGGTATTGTTCACACCACAGTTCTATTTTGCCCTTGCCACGCACCTCCTCATATGTATTTAGTCACTCAATCGTGTCCAACTCTTTGAAATCCCATGGACTGTGGACTACCAGGCTCCTCTGTCCATGGAATTCTCCAGGCAGGAATACTAGAGTGGGTTGCCATGCCCTCCTCCAGGGGATCTTCCCAACCCAGGGATAAAACCCAGGTCTCCCACATTGTAGGGGGACTCTTTACTGTCTGAGCCGCCTGGGAAGCCTCCTCAGAGGTGTTTAATAAAACTCTTTTCAGCTGTTTAGTGTCCTAAAGCATAGTTATTATTTTCACATGTATTCCTTTCTGAACCCCAGTTGGTGGCACTATTGATGAGGAAATTTGGGTACATAAAGATTTAGTGGCTTGTACCCTAATTTCCTCATCGATAATGAGGTGTATATCAGAGCCAGGACATGTATCAGCAGAACCCAGGGCCCCTCTGCCTCCCATTACCTAACTCCCTCACACACACACACACAAATTCCCTACCACAACCACCCCCACAGGCTTCAGACTCAGGTTGGCCCACTCTTGAGTGGACCTTTTGTGAAGGGGGGAGGGGGAGTTGCTCACTGAGCAGCTTGCAGAATCTTAGTCCCCAGCCAGGGATTGAACCCAGGCCCACAACACTGACAGCTCTGAGTCCAAGCCACTGGACCTCCAGGAAATTCCCTTGAGTGGACTTTAATAGGGGGCACTTATAAAGATATTACCAGACTTTTGGATTACAAATAGAAAGCTTTTTTGAAAACTATTTATTTTGAAGTAATGTTCTGTTTACAGAAAAGTTGCAAAGATATACCCAGCTTTCCCTAGTGTTAACATCTTACATAACCATGGTTCATTTGTCAAAACTAAGAAAGTAGCATTGGCACAGTGTTATGAACTAGTCTACAGACTTGGTTTGGATTTTACCAGTTCAAAATCTTAATGAGCAAATTATTCTGATAGTGAAGCAGCCACAGGCTTGACAAGAGAGGGTGGTCTGGTGATGAGAAAAATCAGTGGCCGATTCCAGATAGTGAGGTGTGTAAACTACACACCAAGTAGCAGACCAAAAACACTTTTCAGATCCTGTCTTTCATGGACAAGATGCAATCACCATCCATCATTTTTTAAGTGCAACCCTTTCCTGAAAGATATTGCAGTATTATTCAAAATGTGCCAAAGTGGGCAGGAGATCCCAAGAGTAATTGTGAGTTATGAGGTCATGGGGACCTCATTGCAAACTATTTGCAAAACTTAATTGGGGTAATAAATAAACTAAGCATGTAAATTAGATTGAAGGCTACAGTGTGAATTAGAAGGCGGCCATTAGCTTGTATAGTCAAAATGCCTTCTTCCTGTTCGGAATATTTGCTGAGTTGAACTATTAATCGAGGAAGCATTAAATTCAAATATCCTAAAATTTCACAGTGAAAATAACTTGGAAATAAAACCATTTAATGAGGTCCTTTCTTGACAAGCTATGAACTCTATTTTTTTATAATTAGATATTTTGGCCCTTTTCAAATAGAAGATGGTCTGGCATTCATATTTGAGTCCAACTTGCCTCTCTCTCTGCACCCTAGGGTGTGGATTCATCTTAACCAGGGTTCTTCAGAGCAAATGCAGAAGAAGAAAAAGAAAGCTCAAAAGGAATGAAATAAGGAAGCCACTTGAAACTGTTGGAAACAAACAGATCTGTAGGCTGAAATGGGACTGTCCATCTCGTTCATTTTTAAGCCAGGGGGTTAAAAATAACTTCACATCTGATATTCTTTTTCACATATCTGAAGAATGAATAAAGGGGCCTTTTGCAGGTAAACATAAATATAAAAAAGAAGAGACACCAAGCGCCCAAACACTGCATCTAATCACCCAGCCCAAGTCAAGCCTTGCAGCAGCTTTTTTTTTTTTATTCAAGCAGTTGATTGAATGAATACAAATGCCTCTCTGTTGTCACTTGGGATGCCACTTGATATATCCCATTTTCTAGACTCTAATTATTCCATTTGTAGACATGAATGCCATTTAGATGTGAGCTAATTCAGCATGGTAACTCAATTAGATTTGTACCGACTTGGATTTATGAAACATCAATGGGTTCTTGGTGAGACCAATGGGACTGCAGGCGATTCATCCCGAAGTCTCACCGACACAGCCTCTCAGGAGCTCAATTAAACACACCAGCCACAAGGATGTTTTTTAGCTGGAATGTCTCACAATTAAAATAAAAGAGATTTCTGTGTTCCTCGGCATGCATGGCCCAGCAGAACAGAAAGACTTGTGATAACACAGGTTGAAGTTTTCCTTTAGGTTGTATATTATCCTCATGAAAGGAGGCTCTTTTGCTCCGCTGGGCTTCAGAGTACCTGCATGGCTGCACTCTGCATGTATGGCCTCAGTGGTTGACCCATGTGGCAAAGATTGTAGAGTTTCATCATGCTTCACATTCAAGGACACTCGATAAATGTTAGTTGAACTAAATTGCTAAGTTCGTCTCAGAACCTGTATCTGCATCTTGGTTCTGAGAGAGAGGCAGACACTGAATACCAAATTAGATTTGTAAAAATATGTGAAATCGCAAAGTAATAAAAAATGATGCTGTCTATAGTTTTAACATGAGATGTGGCGCATGGTCAGAAGATGGGGGTGAAGATTGGAAACTAGGACTATCCCCTTGTAAAAAATACTCTTTTCAGTGAAATGATTGTACTCTATGATTCAGGTTTAGAAATTCGCGCAAGCCCCTGCGTGTCACCTGCCTATGCCTGCCAGAGATTTGCCATGCAGTGTCCTCCTCACCAAGGAGATGTTTCATGATTAAAGGCTTTTACTAGTTCTAAATGCAGGGCCCGGCACAGAGGGCGACCTTGGAAATATTGTGTGAATTAATAAAATAATGCAATAGATGTGAACTCATTTTGTCAATGATGTAGAACTTCAGTAATATCTCTTGTCATTTTCCTAAATCAAATCATGGATAAGAGAGACAATTTCATTTGTTTTTCCGAAACCTGGATGAAGGAAACATCATGGAGAAAGAATTTTCATTTCATTATGTCTCCCCCTCTCAATTTAACACCCTGATGTTTATTTCTATTGTGAGATTATTAGAATAGTAGTAGTAGTAGTAACAGTAGTAGTAATACTTAGTTAAGTAGTGTAAATCACACTTGCCTTGCACGTCATAAATTTCAAAATGCATATCCTGTGATGTTTCATCCTCATAACACTCTTGCAGAACAGGCATTATTACCCATTTTATAGCTGACAAAACTGGTCTAGAGAGGTTGTATGAATTACCTAAGGCCACACAGCTCAATCCCAGTGAAACTGGTATTGCAAACTATCTTTTTCTGTTAAATCTTTCTCTTGTGGAATAGCAGAGAGAACATGGGTTACATCAGAAAAATGTTACTGTTTTACTTTCTTGTTCTGTCATTTTGAATTTAAGTAGTGATAGAAAGATACATTTTGCCTCATCACATGATGAATCTGAGTGGCATTCTTGAATTTGATTTGGGTGAAGGTTCCAAAATTTGATCCTTAAAACTAATCCTTAAGTGTGTCTCATGGTACTGGCATGGCAAGGCATGTGGGATCTTGGCTCCTTGACCAGAGATCCAACCTGCACCACTTGCATCGGAAGGTGAAGTCTTACCCACTCTACCTCTAGGCAAGTCCCGGGGAAATTTATTGAAAAGACTGATTTCAGGGCCTTTCCCTACCTGTGAGATTCTGATTCCACATTCTCAGGTATTACTCAGAAATCTGTCCTTGTTGCAAGTACCAGGTACTGGTGGTCCTAATACCATATTTTGAAAAACAAGGGCAATGGGTCAAAGACATTGCCAGCAGTTCTTGACCTTTGCTAATATCAAAATTGTCTACCAAATCAGCATTTTCAGGGATGAAGCCGGCAAAGTACATGTTGACATTGCTCTTTGGGTGTTTCTGATGTCCCCTGAAGCAGTGTTTCTCAGTCTTTACTGTGTAGATGACTCAGGGATTTTCTTAACTCGCAGGTTCTGATTTCGTAGGGTTAAGGTAGGGCCTGAAATTCTGCATGTCTAACACAGTCTCCGGTGCTGCTGCTGCTTCTGGTCATGGACCACACTTTCAGCAGCAAGACACTGAAGGCTGAAAACCACCTGGGTATTTGGTTTGCATATTTTAAGACTGTGCCCTTCTGCATGCACAGCAAGCATAAAAGGACCTTCTGTTTCTAATAGGATTTGTGTGTGCTAATATTTCTCACTTTGTCCTGGGCTATGCAGAGTTCATCTTCAAAAGGCTCAGAGAGAACACAGTCTAGTTCCTAAAGATTGGTGCACACATCTTCACATTTTCCACTTAACTAAACTTCCAGGCTTTGGGTCTTATTTAGACTCTGGAAAAACAAAGGAAAGTGATCAGGATCCTTTAGCGAGCTCTCCCTTAGGGTGACCAACTGTCCTGATTTGCCCAGAACTGTCCTGGTTCAAGCACTGGAAGTGTGACCCTAGCAGTCACACTTTTTGGAGGAAAAACGTCTTGTAACACCAATAGCTTTAACAAAAGGTCGCAAGTACAGGGAGGAAACCAGCTAATTCAGCCTGAGGGCTCAGGAAAACACAAGTTCGAGAGGGCCTCTTTGAGGCTTCACCCGGTTGGGGGCTGAAGATGAAAGAGGAGGGGGCATTGAAGACCCAGGGAAAAGGATGTGCGGAAGTACAGAGATATGCGGGGAGGTGAAAGTCCCTAGCTTCTCAGAGCCCTTGTCTGTTCTGAATGCAATCCTGTCTTAATTTGATATGAAATTCAAAAAAAAATGAAAAATTCTTCCTCTTGCATAAAGCTCTTTGGGGAGAGAAGAAAGCCCCATCCTACTGCTATGAGACCATTCTTCTTCCCTCGTAGCCAATTCTTTTTTGTTATTTTAGCAAATAAATAATCTTCATGATTTGTTCATGGATATTTTTCTCTGGCCACATTTCTTGGCCTGGTTTTGGTTTATTCATCCATTCAACAAGTATTTATCCTACACTTCCTGTGTACCAGAACAGTTCTAAGCACTTCCAGTGTATCAGCAAGCAAACACCCCTGCCCTCAGGGAACATACATTCTAGAACAGAAAATAGACAATAAGCAGTAAGAATTTTACAAGTAAATTATGTCTGCTGGCAGGTCAAAAAGATACCAGCAGGTAGAAATAATTAAGAGTATAACTTTGTACAGGCGGTCAGGAAAAACCTTTCTGATTCGATGACATTGATCAGAGGGCTGAAAGAGGTGGGGGAATGACCATGCAGGTGTCTGGGGGAGGATGTTTTGGGCTGAAGGAATTGCAGTGCAAAGGTCCTGCGGGCACTTGACATTTGTGAGGATCAATAAGGAGATGAATGGATTCAGAGTGGAGTAAATGAGGCAGCTGAGTGCAGGAGGAAGAGAGGTTGAGAGGTGGATACATGGAGATCAGGATAAGGAGTGACACTGAGTGAGATGGGAGCCCTTTTGGAGGGGATCTGGGCAGAGGAGGAACATGAACTAACATATTTTTAAAGTATCACTTTGTTTCTAGTGAGAAGTGACTGTGGGGTAAGGGTACAAGTAGGGAGATTGGGGATGAAGCTACCCCAGGCAAGAGATGATGATGACTCTGTCAAAGGTGGACTCAGGTCAGTGGTAAGACGGGGCTTTCTGTGTCCACTGATTCCCCTCACAGTCACTCCCTTCAGGTCCAGGGAACTTCTCCAACTACCTGTGTGGTCTAGGCAGATCTCTCCACCCACCTGGTTCCTCCCTTGCATCATTTATAAAATGATGCCAGACAGTAATATCTGCCCAACCACACTCACAAGGTACTTTTGAGAATTAAATGCGATCACAGTATAGAACCGGACAGAAACACAGACAAGTCAGAACCCACCAGTGAGATGGCTTATCTGCCAGGGCAGAAAAGGTGGGCTTCTGTCCTGTCACTGCTCCAGATAATTCATGAAGGGGGGATGCTGAATGAAAAGGTGAAACCTCAAATCACAGATCGAGAGGAGACGTTTATGAACATCTGGTTGAACCCCATTTCTTTTAGATCAGGTCATAAGATGCAGAGATAAAGGTGGCTTTCCCAGACAACTCAGTAAGGTCAGAATACTAGTTCTGAGTCGTCTTCTCCCAAGCTGCCCATTCAAATGTGGTGACAAATGTCCCTACCTTGAAAGCAAATCAATGCACAGTTACTCTCAAAGGAGAAGGAAGAGCAGGGCCTCAGCTACGAGGCTACAGCAGCTTTCAAGAACATCATCCCATTAGATCCTCCCAACCTTTCCATGAGGTTTTGAATTCCGCTCTTTTACAAGTAAGCAAACAGAGACTCAGAAAGATAAGCCCAGTTACCCTAAGTCACACAGCCAGCAAGTGCCAGGAAAGAATTCCAGCTCTTCTAGTACCTAAACCGGCACTCCTTCCCCTGCATTTGATGAAAACCTCTGAAGAGGCCAGGATTGGTTTAATTTAGGGAGGTGTTATCTCTATTTTTCTAATTACTCTTCCCGAATCCCTGCAGCAAGGGATTCAAAGGAATGCTTTGGATTTGTGAGTGTCATCTAGTGCTTATTAGAATTTCTGAGCTTTTACATTGGAAGTTTCAACAGGCTTACTGGCAGACTTTTGAAGTGTTGGGTGTAAATTTTAAATCTAAAAAACACGGTCAAGCCAACTGCGCTGACATATTTTGAGATAGTGGTTGGAAGAATTACGTAAGTGGGTGCTTTACAGAGAGACACGCACTGAGGCTCACACGCTGCAGTTTTCTGAGCTTTAAGAGGCAAGAGCCAGCGAGCGTGAGATCAGGAAGGTGCTGAAACTGGTGCAGGATCATAGGCAGAGCTGCTGTTGATGAGCACCTAAGAGACTAGTATTGCTGTTCATATGGGATATGAGACATGTTGCTTGGCGTTAACTTTTAATTGATGTATTTTTTTAATGTATTCTTTTGAATCAAGAGCTAGAGGAAGGTTTTAAGAGGCAAAAGCTTCTATCTGAACACAAAACACAGGGTAAAGTCACCAAAGCTTGGGATATCAGCGTATTCTCTGGAGCTACTTAATCATGGCTGAGTTTGATGGAGACTGAATGGGCCAGGTGAACAAAGGTTCCTTCCACTCCTGATTTCCCCTGGCAGCAGACATGGAGGCCTGGGAGCTATTAGCTTTCCTATACCAAAGCCCTTGGCAGGATGTTGGTACCATGGACCCAGAGCTCTGGTCCTCTCCAGCCCCCATCATGGCCATGTCATCACCACTGAGCTTTCACACTGTTTCTGATTTGACCCCTGAGTCCATGGGATGAAAATCCCATCATGACTAGAGCTGAAGTCTTCCCAATCCCCTCTCCCTAGAGACTGGACCATCTCACTGACCCGATTTCTGGTCCCTCAGATCTTACCAGGTCCCTCCACACTGCCACCTTCTGGTGGTACAGAGTCCACTCCGTGCCTAGACTCTGTGGAGAAGTATAATGCCTGCCTAGACTGTGCTAGCCCTTTGCAATGTGGGGGCTGACTACAACCTAAACAAGGTTATCCCCTTGTTTCATGGCAAATAGATGGGGAAACAATGGAAACTCTTGGGGGCTCCAAAATCACTGCAGATGGTGACTGCAGCCATGAAATTAAAAGACATTTACTCCTTGGAAGAAACGGAGAAGGCAATGGCACCCCACTCCGGTACTCTTGCCTGGTAAATCCCATGGACGGAGGAGCCTGGTAGGCTACAGTCCATGGAGTTGCTAAGAGTCGGACACGACTGAGCAACTTCACTTTCACTTTTCCCTTTCATGCACTGAAGAAGGAAATGGCAACCCACTCCAGTATTCTTGCCTGGAGAATCCCAGGGACAGCGGAGCCTGGTGGGCTGCCGTCTATGAGGTCGTACAGAGTCGGACACAACTGAAGTGACTTAGGAAAAGCTGTGACCAACCTAGATAGCATATTAAGACATTACTTTGCCAACAAAGGTCCATCTAGTCAAAACTATGGTTTTTTCCAGTAGTCGTGTATGGATGTGAGAGTTGGACTATAAAGAAAGCTGAGCAGCAAAGAATTGATGCTTTTGAACTGTGGTGCTGGAGAAGACTCTTGAGAGTCTGTTGGACTGCAAGGAGATCCAACCAGTCCATCCTAAAGGAAGTCAGTCCTGAATATTCATTAGAAGGACTGATGCTGAAGCTGAAACTCCAATACTTTGGCCACCTGATGTGAAAAACTGACTCATTTGAAAAGACCCTGATGCTGGGAAAGATTGAAGGCAGGAGGTGAAGGGGATGACAGAGGATGAGATGGTTGGATGGCATCCCCAACTCGATGGACATGAGTTGGAGCAAGTTCTGGAGTTGGTCATGGACAGGGAAGCCTGGCGTGCTGTGGTCCATGGGTTGCAAAGAGTTGGACATGACTGAGCGACTGAATTGAGCTGATTCCCTTCACTCATCCATCCTTCCAGTGGCCACCTGAGGTTCCATATTAAGGCTCATGGCTTAAGCTGTGTTAATTAAGGCACTCAAGAATATTGGTAGTAATTATGATAATTGCCATTTATTGGATGAAGATTTTATAGCTAGATCTAAGTTTCAGTCCCTATTCTGACATTTACTAGGTCTGTGACCTTAGACAAGTTAAACTTACCTTTCTGATTCTTATTTTCTCATGTATAAAATAGAGGTCATAAGGTGTGCTGTGCTTTAGTCGCTCAGTCATGTCCGACTCTTTGTGACCCTATGGAGTGTAGCCCGCCAGGCTCCTCTGTCCATGGGGATTCTCCAGGCAAGAGTACTGGAGTGGGTTGCCATGCCCTCCTCCAAGGGATCTTCCCAACCCAGGGATCAAATCCAGGTGTCCCGCATTGCTGGCAGATTCTTTCCACCAGGGAAACCCAGAGGTCATAATAGTGCTTACCTTATTCTTAATGTATTGAGTGGCTACATGCATAAGTTACAGTTTAGTTTTAAGTAAGACAGGGCACACAAAGTACTTTGCAAAAGACCCAGTACAGAAGCACTCAGTTAATGCTGGCTGTGACTCTGTGGCCAGAGTATGTACGATCATTAACTACCCAATAGTAGTATGTGCCGAGTGCTCTTCCAGGGGCTTTATGTCCATTGTGTTATTAATTCTGAAAACAAGGAAAATGTGCAAGGAAAGCAACATCAGACCCATTTTACAGATGCAGAAGCTGAAACTTAGAGCTTCTAAGTAATGTCTCAAAGTTACACACTTGGGAAATAGGTAAATGGCTGGAATTTGAGCCCTGGTGAGTTGGATTCCAAGTCTGAGCTCTTTTGTCTTGAAGGTATGAATGGCAATGGAGCTCTTGAATGACAGCTCATTGTGACAGTAGAAGGGTTGGTGGTCATGTCCTCTATGATTAATTGCCTCGTAAGTGGAACAGATTGTGAGTGTTGCAAACAGTAAATACTTCAGGGGTACAGAGGAAGAGATGATTGTTGAGGCAGGCTTATTAACAAAAAGCTTTATGAGGAACAGTTTCATTTAGTTTCTTTAACCTTTTTTTCCTGCTTATCAAGCAATCCATGTGCACTATATACAACTGCAAAGACTTATTTCGCTCCTAGCTTGATTTCACTGTCCTACTTTTTTCTTTATTCCTAACTCTTTTCACTACCCCATATATTGAGAGCGTAACTGAACAGTTACAAATTTTCAGTAAAATCATCTGGTAATATCTACTGGGATTACAGCAGCACACACCCTTTGACCCTGCAATGCTGCTTCTGAGACTATTTTTCAGAAATGAAACACCAGTATGTGAAGATATATATGTAAGCATGGACATATTTCTTGTAATGTTGCTTATAGTCACCAAACAAATTAGCAACTAGACAAATGTCTTTAGTCTGTCAATAAGGGGATACTTGATAAACTATGACTCATTAATTCTAAAGACCTTAGTGTGGCTATTTTAAAGGCTGGATTTGATTTTTCTATAATGACTTGAATAAAACTGGCTTAGAATCTTAACAGTTTAGATTTGGGAGCCAAATCTACTTAGACAGATGATAAAGTAATATAAGAAGTAAAAGTTTATGTTTGTATTTGATCAGAAAAAGACATTTGCTGAACTGGGAAATTGGGACTGACATATTTACACTACTATGTATAAAACAGAAACTAATGAGAGCCTACTCTATAGCACAGGGAACTCAGTGCTTTGTGGTGACCTAAATGGGAAGGAAATCTAAGAAAGATAGGATACATGCATATGTATAACTGATTCATTTTACTGTACAGCAGAAACTAATGCAACATTGTAAGGCAACTGTATTCTAATAACTTTTTTTTTAAAAAAAAAGACATTTGCACAAGCACAGCACTGGGGACACATGACTTATCAGCATGTTGTCTGACATGGATTCAGGGGCTTTGTACATTATGAACTGAATATAACCTAACAGTATCAGGGCAAGAAAGCCTAGTGGTCCCTTGGGCAGATCTAGAGCGTTTAGAAGAGAAGGAAATAATTCTGTTTTTCTCTAGGCTGACTACATCTAGAGAATCACATTCACTTTAAAACGAGTACATTCACCAAGGCAGTAAGGTTGAAATCATGCCATTGGAGAAATATCTGAAAAAAACTAATATTTTATCCTGAAGGAGAGTAGACTCAGACGACACACTGTAATTGTCTCCAAATTTCATGCTATATGAACCATCAGACCTTTTCTCTGGAGCCTCAAAGCTAAAACCAGGTTCTATGGATGGAATCCAGTAGCTCAATGTAAGGAAGGCATTTTTCGCTATCAGAGTTGGTCAAAAGTAGTAAAATGACTTGTCCTGAAAGATTCCAGTCTGCTGTTTCATCTTACAGGGGTTGAAGGAACCAGATGGGAATAGTGAGAAAGGAGTCAGGTGTTTGATGGGAGCAGTGTGGTGCCTAACACCACATCCCAACCCGTCTACAGCCCCAATCAGAGAATATCCAAGCTTGTCACCTCATCCTGAAATCTGGTTTTCAGTTGTGAGAGATTTGGAGAGGTAGTGTAAAACCATGCTGTAAACTCCAGCTGTGGAGTTGAACAGACCCAGGTCGAGACCCAGCCTCCCTTCCTTACTTCTGTCTCTGACTCGGGCAAATGACTAACCTCTCCCAATCTGTTTGTGGATCTGTAAACTGAGATAACTATCATCTCAACTAGTCCTTACATCACAGCTCTTTGGGGAAGAAAGAAATACTATTTCTATTTTACAGATCCACAAACAGATTTGGAGAGGTTAGTAATTTTTTACTGTATGTACACATGATTGCTATTTCAGTTGCTAAGTCACGTCTAACTCTTTTTGTGACTCCTTGGACTGTAGCCTGCCAGGCTCTTCTGTCCATGGGATTTCCCAGGCGAGAATACTGGAGTGGGTTGCCATTTCCTTCTCTAGGGGATCTTTCTGACCCAGGGATTGAGCCCCGGTCTCTTGCATCTCCTGCACTGGCAGATGGATTCTTTACCACTGAGCCACCTGGGAAGGCCATATACACATGGTAGCACACAGTGAATTTTCAATAGGTATTTTAAGTTAAATTATGTGAATTATTCTTGTCTTTCTTATTATTTAGAGTCATTTAAAAAGAATTTAAAAAAAAAAAATTTAAAAAATGTTTGGCCATGCTGAATAGTATGTGGGATCTTAGTTCCCTGACCAGGGATCAAACCCATGCCCCTGCTGTGGCAGCATGGAGTATTAACCACAGGGCCACCAGAAAAGTCCCCTGTAGATTAATATTTAATGGAGGAAAGCAAGAGGATTTCCTGATTAATCTTTGAAAGAACTATATATTTCTCTGATTTAGAATATCATATTTCCTAAGATTTCTAAGGTTCATAAATGCCATATTATTCAGTTCACCTAAGTATATTTTGTTGTTTTCCAGGTAAATCTATGCCAGAAAAAAAACAAAACAAAACACTGAATCTGCAGTCACTGGATCCAAGTCCAAGAGGCCTGGCTGTCATATCTTAAGCAGGTAGCTCTATAGAGTCTCCGTCTCCTCCTTCATAAAGTAAGAAGAAACACTTGTATACCACCATATACACTTGTATGGAAGAATAAATAGTAGAACACAGGTAGAAGTGCTTTTCTAATTATAAAATACTTGTCAATTAGGAACTATTATTGTTGTCATGACTTATAAAATGGGTAAAGGGTATGATTTCCCTGGCCCCCAAATCTCAGACTACCAAAAGCAGGACCATTCTGAAAATGTAATCCTAAACCTTTTGGGGTACAGGTGTACATTTGCAAAAGAAAAGGAGGATATTTGAGTAAACTATGACTTAGTCTATCAAACATATAACCATTGCAAGTGGTATTACTGAGATGATGAATAAGATCAGCAAATGCTTTTGTCATAGTGAAGCAAGAAGGAGGACAACACTGTATGGATGGAATTGATCAAAGAGAGGATTCAGAGTAGGAATCGACTGTATTGGAGGAAGGAAAGAGATAGAAGTAGGTCAGTAGATATAAAATGAATTAAGTTAAGAAATTTATAAAAAGGTGTGAATTTCCACAGCACTTTAGGGAGAAACAAACAAATCAAGGAGAGGTGGGCAAAGTTGGAATAAATAGTACACTTTTGACTCCAGGAGTGAGGAGGCCAAGAACATCATGGGAGGTTGCAAAGTAGGGTTCTGGCTTCAATATCAGCTATACTGGGGCTGATGAATTGGGATTAACATGTACACACTACCAGATATAAAATAGGTAACTAATGAGAACCTACTGCATAGCACAGGGAGGTCTACTCAGTGCTCTGTGGTGACCTAAATAGGAAATCCAAAAGTGAGGGGATATATGTATATGTATAGCTGATTTGCTTCGCTCTGCAGTAGATACTAACACAATATTATAAGGCAACTATACACAATAAAAATTAATTAAAAAAAATATCAGCTATACTGAACACTCCCTTTGCCCAGTGGCTTTGACAATGAGGCAGCTTCCTTATGATAAGGAATTCCATGTGTAAATGTGAGAGGAATGTGAGAGGCACAGACGTCAATATCTTGACAGACAGTTTTCTAACCATGAAAAGAAGGTATCCATATGTGCCAAGAGACTGCAGATTTGTTGTTTCTCCCTTGGTTTTATTGCATCCAATCCAATATTTTTCCCTCCACACAGTCACTAGGGCATACTGATAGAATTGTTGCCTGGAAGTCATGTTCTATACAGGCTACCTCCCATGTTAGCTGGCTGGGATTGTAGCAAGCAGGCCAAAAACCAGGAGTCAACAGTTACTGTGTATATTCACAGTATTATCATCAAATAATACTGGGGAAATGTCAGAAATAATACTGGGGAAAGTCAGTCAATAATACGTGGGAGAAAGTCAGAAAACAAATAAACTCGGATACCAAAAGCAATTGCTTTTGAATGATGTCAATAGGGGTAAAATATTTTTTCCTTCTTTTGACACA
Organism: Okapia johnstoni; assembly: GCA_024291935.2. Lineage (NCBI taxonomy): Eukaryota > Metazoa > Chordata > Mammalia > Artiodactyla > Giraffidae > Okapia > Okapia johnstoni. The sequence goes on along the minus strand of CM044307.1, from coordinate 48,509,051 downwards.
GCTGTGAGTTTTCCAGATTTCCTTTAATGTAAGAATGCAACTTTTGTAATTTATGAAGAGTTAAGAATAACAAGCACAAGACTAGAGAGCAGCACCATTTGGTGGAGAAAATTTTCCTTCAGTTTTAGTTTTATTTTTCCTCATTATTAAAGTGATATATGCTTATTGTAGAAAATTCCTGGTACTAATATCACCTCTAGTTTCATTTTACTATACTTATATGTTTATTTTTCCTGGAACCGGTCAAAAATCCTCTTTAGAAACAGAAGGGATATCAATTCTTCAATCTCCCATTCTTTTCTTTTTAGTTATTTTATTGGATTTTAAAAATAATATCAAAGGGAATAAAGAAAATAGTAACAATTTACCCCACTCACAGATATTCAGTGCTAACATGTAATTTGTATCCTACCACTCTTTCTCTGTTCTCACACAAGATTATAGGGTTTTTTCCAATTTGAAAATGATAGTAAACTAAAAGTATTATTCTCTTAGCAATACCTGTTCAAGAGATGAGGCACAGAGATGAAGTAATGTGTCCAGGGTCACACAACTAATGAGGGGGAGAGCTAGGACTGGAACCGAGAAAGGTGGCTCCGGATCTGACCTCTCTTTTTTTGGCAGCTCCATGGCTTGCAGGATCTGAGTTCCCCAACCAGGGCTCAAAAAGGTGCTCCTTGCAATAGAAGTGTGAAGTCCTAACCACCAGGAAATTCCTGGATCTGATCCCTTAACCTCTGCAAATGATTGTCTTTGACAGAAGAGAAGAAGGCAGAGAACTGATATAAGGGAGCTGGTTGATGTTTCAGGGACAAGAGAATGAAAAGCAGCATGCTAGCCTGTGGTGATTTTCCCTCTTCATTCTGAATTCCAGCATTTCTTCCTGACTTCAGACATCCTCTCTGTGAAGACTTGTCTCACCGTGAAGAGGTGCAGCCACTGGACTGCGGGCTCCGTATCTCCTATGTTGGCCATATCATAAATGCTCAGGAGACGGTGGTGGTTGGTCAGCTGCTTTGGGAGTATATAATCTACCTGTCCATTCCTAGCAAGCATCCATGCATTTTGAATTAAAATCATTACTTGTTGTTTGCTTTCACATCAAACAGCTTCTGGTTCATGGATTAATAAGGAAAGATGTCAACATTGTAGCCTACAAACACTCTTGGATTCAGGCTCAACATCATGACAGATAATTTTATAACCATGGAAAAAAAATGTACATATGTGCCAACTGACTTGAGACATTTAGTGGTTCTTTTAATTAAAACTCAGGCAGGAATTTTAAATTTGTTACTGCATAACCACTGATGATGTCAATGAATGTTTCATTCTGAATTGATATAATGTACACATCACTCTCTTCCTCACCTTTTCCCACCTTCATTCCACTTTCACACATCTGCTTGTATCTTATTAACATGGCCTCTTAAAAAAAGAAAGAAACATTTTGTCTATTAATTACTGTGTTGTTATGAGATGTATATTGAAATTCTAATGTTCATGTTTATGAAATAATCATGGAATTTCTATATGTCACATGAATTCAATTTTGAGTCCACAAATATCTGAGCTGTGCCAAGTGTGCCCTGCAGTATACAAGGAACTGGGGATACAAATACTGTACATAGTCCTTCTCCTGTAGGAAAAGGGAAAATAGATCACCTATAGCCCAGAGGGCAAAGTGTAACAAAAGGATGGGCACACTACAGAGGAAGCACAGAAAAAATAGTGACAAGAGAAGAAATGTAAAGGAAGCCTTTATGGAAGAAGTAGTTGTTTATTTGGGTTTTGAAGTATGAATAGGAGTTTGACAGGTGGTTGAGTAGAAAATGAAAGTCACTCAAGTCAAAGGGAACCACATTTGCAAAAGCACAGAGGTAAGAAATTGTATATATGTCTGCCATTTATTGATCATGGACTATGTGGACAGATGAAAGGGTATAAATAAGAATGGATTGGATTCACGGTTTTGAAATTTTAATTTATTTACACCTACTTCAGTATTCTTGCCTGGAGAATCCCACGGACAGAGAAGCCTGGTGGTCTATGGTCCATCGGGTTGCAAAGAGTTGGACATGACTGAAGCGACTTAGCACTGCACTTGCTATGTACCAGATACTGTTGTTTTACAAAAACTTTTCTAATCCTCATGACAATTTAGACAAACCAATGGACTGCAGAATTGACATAAAGCCTCACCTTGAAAACCTGGATGATTGGTTAAAAAAAAAATGATAAATGTGGTATTATAGAAACAGACTCAAGAGCGTTGAAATCCATATGTAAATCTCCTCCAGCAATAAGTCCTTATGCGTCACAAGGAGATCGGGCTTGACCCTGAGCTAGAGAAAAGGGATTGCTATGTACAATTTCAGTGTACCTGAACCTTTTCACACGGATGTCCTGTAACCCTCAACATCATCCTGTGAGGCACATGGTGGTCTCCCCATCTACACATGAGGCTTGGAGAGGTCAAACAAGTTACCCAAGACACACAGCAAGTAGAGAGAGGGGGCTGGAATTTATCCAACTCAGAGTCTGTTTCTCCATCGCACGTCTTCCTAGAAAAGGGCCAGAGAGAGCCAGACACCAGGAACTTACCTCAAGCTACCCTGCCCTGGTATGCGGAGAAGGCAATGGCACCCCACTCCAGTATTCTTGCCTGGAGAATCCCAGGGATGAGGGAGCCTGGTGGGCTGCCGTCTATGGAGTCGCACAGAGTCGGACACGACTGAAGTGACTTAGCAGCAGCAGCAGCAGCAGCCCTGGTATGGCTACAGGTAAGGTAGCTGTGTGTGGTGATTTCTCGGACAATCTGCTAAGGAGTATGGAGAAAACAGGTGGGAGAAAAGGCTTTCTCTTTGGGGTACTTGGCATTTAAGATAAGTATCTAATGATGCTCATTAAATACTTACTGAAGCCATGTGCCCTTCCTTCCTTTCCCATCACAACATGGGTCTTTCACTGGAGACAATTTATGACATACTACCTCTTCCTTCCCCCAACCAAATCCTGATAGATACCAGAGTAACTGAAATTAAGCCATTCTAGAAAAATAGGGATGTGTGGTCATCAGACTCTTAATAGTTGTCATTTTACAGGACTGAAGCTCAAGAACACTGGAATCCATATCCACCAGGTAGGTTTTTCTTTTCATTTTTTTCCTTAGAGTTCCTTTTATTGTACCTTTGTGATTAAACAGCTCAAACATACATAATATTTTCCCCTCACAATTCCACCTCCCCTTTCCATAGCCTCCTCTTCCACTTCAACCCTTCTCCTTCTGCTAACTCATCTCTCTAGTACTGCCTTATCTGTCTTTGTTACAGAAAAAAGGGAACTGGTACATTAACTCACACAGAGGTTTTGGTGACCAGAGCTGACTTTATATCTGCCAATCCCTTTCAAGGTATATAGTCTGCATTTTGAAAAAAGAAAAGAAAAAAGAAGTCCTTGAGACGGTGTTCTTTATCTCAAAGGAGTGACTCCAATGGCAAACTTTCTGACAGTCTTCCTTGGGAGGACGAACAATGATATGGATCACTGGCATTTTGTGATAGTCTCTCATGAGCTTGGCACAGAGTTAAGCACTTGCCTATGTGACTAATTCTCACAACAACCTGCCGAGGTGACATGAGCATCCCCATTCAGAAAAGGAAATCACAGTTCAGAGAGATGATGTTATTAAAGCTGCTCACTAAGGCCAAGGGAGACTAGAACCTGGGTGTGTCTGGTTTCCAAGTCCTAACCCTCTCTGGCACTCTGGTCACATCCCTACAAGGAGATGATGGGGTCTTTCTGGTCAGCAGGTCTCCTTGGTATTGGATGGTTCCCTCCATCTGCTAGACCTGGGACAGATATAGCATGCACACAGCAATGAACTGAAAAAAGGCAGGACTCTGCATGTTCCTCCAGAACAGAACAAGTACCCCAGAGTTTAACCCATGAACTTGGTTGCTTCTGTGCCTTCACTTTGCCCAGTCTGGGGGTCTTACTGTCATTCGGGTAAGATTTCTCACATAGAAAGTTTCCTGCAATGAATGAATTAAAAAGCAAGACCAGTGACCCAGATCCCACTGTGACATCTTTACACTGACCCGGGCCTGTAAACTATTTCACAGCAAGTGGTCTTTTCCAGTTGCCTTCAGGTGTTAGTTTAAGCGAGTAGATTAAAAAAAAAAGTTGAAAAGATTTTTAAGATGTAGTGAAATGGAGCAATTGATACACGCCAGGTCCAGTAATGATGCCCTACAAACCTGTCAGTTTGTAGTAAAGTGACAAGAATAGCTGAGGGAAATCCTTGCCCCACGGTTGACGGTCATAGACTTGGTCCACTTTGATGAATCACCTAGTTTGAATTATTAGACAAACAAAATGTTTGCCCTGGCCCAGAATTTCCAAAGGCCCCTGCAGGATAAAATGATCCCTTTCCTATGAGTATTTAATTTTATAATATGCATAATGGTCTCGTGAAGCTTCTTGTTCTGAATTTATCAGAGCTATAAACAAATGTCATATCTGTTTAAATTTAATGATTAATGTTATCCAGTTAAATATTGTCAATCTTTTCTTGTCCTTGGTAAACTTGCCTACAGATGGGGACTTTCTCGTTAGAAATGCAGATGCCTAAATACTGCTTTGAAAACAAAAGGGGGAAAAAAGCATGTCTACAATAAATATTGCAGCCAATTAGGTCTCATCATAGTAATTTCTCTGGCTTTGTAATGTTTGTTTACTGAATTTTGTAGGGAAATTGTTGCCATTTCTGATCTCCAGACTCATAAAGCCTCCATCCATAATTATGTTTTCTTGCAATGGGAAGTTAACAACAATAAGAAACATTTTCTTCCGTATCAGATTGCATCTCAGTTATGAGTTAGACATTTGCCGATCCAGACCCAAACAGTAAATCTGTACACATTCAAAGAAAACTCTCATACGTTTCCTAAAAACCCACACATTAATATTGCTTACTTTTCAGCGGGGGTAATTGGGGGTCTTAGAGACCTCCTCAGAACAGGCTGGAGTTAAATAATATTGCATGTTTTTCATTTTACTGTGATGAATGCAAAGCTATTAAATAACCTTTTAAAGAGTTGGTGTAATTATCTGTAAACAGTAATGTTACAAAAAAAAAAGGTCAAGTTGTCCTGCCATTAGATGTTTATGGATATAAACTGGATTTATGTTTCCATAAAACAGGCACCGACTAACTAGATTAATTCTCCACAAACTAAACCAACTGTAGTAATATTTAGACACAATAAAATGATACCAATTAAAACAATTTTATTTTTTGTGTCATATTGATTAACGGCACACTAAAATTAACCAGAGACCTTAAACTCCGAATGGCTGGCAAAAGTCATCCACAGCTCAATATTATTACCAACAAGGAGAGCAGTTAAGTGAGATGGCTGTGCAATAGTATGAATATTTAATTAATAATTAGTCATGTAATTTCTCCTCAGGAATTATTATCCCTCAAACTGGTTTGTGAATTTAATTATTAGCAGCCTTTTTGTTTCCATGTCCCCTCATTACTGTCAGGATTGATGTAACATAAACTTCATTAAAAATTAAAGCAAGAGTCTTAATTACAAGGCTACCCTGACTGAAGTTAGAATTAGCCAAGTCAGTGATGTGCAAATGAGTGCATTATTTAAGAAACATGCTGGAAGTAGTTATGCTAATGTGGGAGGTTCGCAGTAGCAGACCTTTTCACTTGCAGTTGCATATTCATTAAATGCACTATGCAAATTTAATGTAGCAGTCTTAGTAATGCGTTGTTAATTTATTCAGATTTATTGAGTACGACTTGTAAAAAAAAAAGTACAAATTTAATTACTCTATCTAGTAGGGATGGTATTAGGAGATAGCAGAGGTTTAAAATGTGTTGGTCTGGATTACTGCAGTTTGATGGAAGACGTGGTATCAGAGGACACAGTTTTGATAACTGGGCTTGAAAGAATATTTGATTTACTTATGGAATGATCTAAGAAATCACTAAAATGGCACATGTTCCTTCCCAATAGGAAAGTAAAAAAGTCTCGGTTGTATTAACTTAAGAGCTAAAGCAGTGCTGAGTCCACAGCCTAATGGTCGTAATGACTCTACAGAGACCAGTAAAGGTTATGGATGGAGATCCATGTGAAGCAAACTGTCTTTGTGGAAAGTTCATTGGTGGTTGGCTGCACCTCCACAGTGCACCCAACGAAACCACAGGAATCCTGGCATCCTCTGCAGCAGAAATGCCCTATCACCCAGCATGTCAGTACTACCTTCTCAGGTGGGTGGACACCTCGGGTCCACTTTCAAGAGATTCCAAGCCCAGGCCCCAGGGGAGAAAGCACGTCCTTTCAAAGAGATACATAACTCCTGCTGGCACCAGTCATCATGGCGTCCACACTCAACTGATGGATGTGCTGGGACTCCTCTTCACGCATCTGTGCTTGCCTGATTCTCTGGAAAACCCTGCAGTGAAAGTTTTCTCATCCCCATTTTATAATTTCCAGTCTCAGCCTCAGTTTTCTTATCTGTAAAATGGTGGGGAGGGAGGTGGTTGGGGACACATGTATATCTATGGCTGATTCATATTGATGTATAGCAAAAACCATCACGATATTATAAAGTAACTATCCTCCAATTAAAATAAATTAATTTTTTAAAAATGAGAATGAGAAAACTTTCACTGGTTTGGCATCCCTTGAAAGTGGAAGAGCTGGGATTCCAATCTAGACCCGTGTTGCTCCCAAAGCTAACTGCACTGCTTTCCCCTTTGCCTTCCCTGTCCTCCTCTTCCTCCTAACTTCCTGCCTCTCTTCTCCCTTTGTCCCTCTCCTTTGCTTCTCCTCTCACTCTTCTGTCCTCCCTTAATATCTTTCCTTTCACTCTTAGATCGATGGATAGATAGCTAATAGATACACAGATAGACATAGATATATCTAGGTGTGTAGATATAATTTAAAACCTGAAAATAACTGGACTATTTCTCTAAAATGCTACAAACATGTAACTGTTTGTTACATGGAACATAACTGTTAAAGTTCAACAAAGCATCCCCCGACAACCGTGTTAAGAACAAACTGAGAATCCTCTCTTTGACTCAGGTTTAGAGTCTACTACGCCCATCACTACTAGCAGCTTGGTTGGCTTAGAATTCCCCACCCGTCTTTTAACATTTTTAACAGTTTCTTGGCCTTTATAATAACAAAAATTGAGTCCGGTACCTTTTTAATGCTATTAATATTTTATCTTGGTTAGAAGGTTTCTGCTTCAGACTGGTAAATCTTTTGGAGAAAAATCAATACACACTTTACTGAGCTCCAGTAATGACTAGGCCAAGTGATTCCTAACCATGGGGAGGGCCTAGTTCTCAGCACAAAGATGGAATACCATCTTTGGAGGCATTCCAAGCTCTCTTATATATTCAAACAGTCTGACCTGTACCTACTGATCTCCTGACAGAGAAAGAAGCTAAGTACCTCACCTTAAGGTAAGTGCATGAATTGATCACAGGCTGAAAGTTAGTGTCTATAGAAAGATCTTTCTGAATAATTCATTAGTAAGGATCCAAAAAATTAGATAGCAAAGCAAATGTTCTGGGTCTCATCTATGAATCTTTTCATATTATGTCCTACATCTGAAGGCAAATCAGTCAGATCCCAGCCACCCACTTCCTGGCTGCTGTCCATTGCTCTATTTAATACATTCCATTCTGCCTTGGTTCATGATAAAATTGTGTGTGTGTGTGTGTGTGTGTGTGTGTGTGTGTGTGTGTCTGTGGTTCTGCCACTGAATTGCAAACTTCTGGGAATCGAGGACTGATCTCATTTGTCTTTGGTTAGTGGCAGTAGTGTGCTGGTAGGTGCTAAAAACAAGCTCCCGAAAAAAAAAATGAATAAGCCCTGATTGGTAGCATTTGTCAGTTTCCTTGGTAAATGCTCTCACCATGTTGATTTCAATCTATCTATGTGATGTCTCTAAATGCAAAGTCAGGAAGAGAGAAGCAATTGCACACCATAATATAGTACATCTACCACCACACAGACACGATAGATGTCAATAAACTCAAGAGCATGTTGTTGTTGTTGCTCAATCCCTAAGTCATGTCTGACTCTTTGAGACCTCATGGACTGTGGCACACCAGGCTCCTCTGTCCTTCGCTATCTCCTAGAGTTTGCTCATGTCATGCCCATTGAGTCAGTGATGCTATCTAACCATCCCATCCTTTGCTACTCCTTTTCCTTTTCCCTTCAATCTTTCCCTGCATCAGGGTTTTTTCCAGTGAGTCAGCTCTTCATATTAGGTAGCCAAAGTATTGGAGATTCAGCTTCATCAGTCCTTCCAATGAATATTCAGGGTTGGTTTCCTTTAGGATTGACTGGTTTGATCTCCTTGCTGTCCAAGGGACTTTCAAGAGGTCTTCTCCAGTACCACAGTTTGAAAGCATCCATTATTTGATGTTCAGCCTTCTTATGGGCTTCCCTGGTAGTTCAGCTGGTAAAGAATCCGCCTGCAATGCAGGAAACCCCAGTTCAAATTCTGGGTCAGGAAGATCCCCTGGAGAAGGGAAACACCACCCTCTCCAGTATTCTTGGACTTCCTTTGTGGCTCAGATGGTAAAGAATCCACCTGCAATGCAGGAGACCTAGGTTCGATCCCTGGGTTGGGAAGATCTCTTGGAGGAGGACATGGCAGCCCACTTCAGTATTCTTGCCTGGAGAATCCCATGGACAGAGGAGCTACAGTCCATGGGGTTGCAAAGAGTCAGACACGACCAAGCAACTAAGCACAGCACAGCACAGCACGTCTTTGTGGATTAACTCTCACATCCATACGAGACTCCTGGAAAAATTATAGCTTTGACAATATAGACCTTTGTTGGCCAAGTGGTGTCTCTGCTTTTTAATATAATGTCTAGGTTTGTCATAGCTTTCCTTCCAAGGAGCAAACGTCTTAATTTCATGGCTGCAGTCACTGTCCTCAGTGATTTTGGAGTCCAAGAAAAGAAAATCTGTCACTGCTTCTACTTTTCCCCCTTCTATTTGCAATAAAGTAATGGGACCAGATGCCATGATCTAACTTTTTTGTATGTTGAGTTTCAAGCCAACTTTTTCATTCTCCTCTTTCACCCTCATCAAGAAACTCTTATACTTCCTCTTTACTTTCTGCTATTAGAGTGATATCATCTGCGTATCTGAGGTTATTGATATTTCTCCCGGCAATCTTGATTTCAGCTTGTGACTCATCCAGCCTGGCATTGTGCGTGATGTACACTGCATAGAAGTTAAATAAGCAGGATGACAATATACAGTCTTGTTTTACTCCTTTCCCAGTTTTGAACCAGTCAGTTGTCCCATGTTCAGTTCAAACTATTGCTTCTTGACCTAGATGTTCTTCTGGAATTCCTTTGCTTTTTCCATGATCCGGTGGATGTTGGCAATTTGATCTCTTGTTCGTCTACCTTTTCAAACTCCAGCTTGCACATCTGGAATTGCTCGGTTCAGGTACTGTTGAAGCCTAGCTTGAAGGATTTGGAGCATAACCTTACTAGCATGTGAAATGAGTGAGTTGTACGGCAGTTTGGACCTTTTTAAGCATTGCCCTTTTTTGGGGATTAGAATGAAAGCTGTCCTCTTCTGGTCCTGTAGCCACTGTTGAGTTTTCTAAATTTGCTAATATATTGAATGCATCATCTTTTAGGATTTTAAGTAGTTTTAGCTGGAATTCTGTTACCTTTACTAGCTTTGTTCATAGTAATGCTTCCTAAAACCTATCAAGAGTGTAGATAACACAAAAATGCCATAGAATGAACAGGAAGTCATGAGTTTTGTACATTTATACTTCTGCTTTTGATCACTTCCTCAATGATCAATGCAAAGAAATAAAGGAAAACAATAGAATGGGAAAGACTAGAGATCTCTTCAAGAAAATTAGAGATACCAAGGGAATGTTTCATGCAAAGATGGGCACAGTAAAGGACAGAAATGGTATGGACCTAACAGAACCAGAAGATATTAAGAAGAGGTGGCAAGAATACACAGAAGAATTATACAGAAAAGATCATGATGGTGTGATCACTCACCTAGAGTCAGACATCCTGGAATGTGAAGTCAAGTGGGCGTTAGAAAGAATCACTACGAACAAAGCTAGTGGAGGTGATGGAATTCCAGTTGAGCTATTTCAAATCCTAAAAGATGATGCTGTGAAAGTGCTGCACTCAATATGCCAGCAAATTTGGAAAACTCAGCAGTGGCCACAGGGCTGGAAAAGGTCAGTTTTCATTCCAATCCCAAAGAAAGGCAATGCCAAAGAATGCTCAAACTACTGTGCAATTGCACTCATCTCACATGCTAGCAAAGTAATGCTCAAAATTCTGCAAGCCAGGCTTCAACAATATGTGAACCATGAACTTCCAGATGTCCAAGCTGGATTTAGAAAAGGCAGAGAAACCAGAGATCAAATTGCCAACATCCGTTGAATCATCAAAAAAGCAAGAGAGTTCCAGAAAAACATCTATTTCTGCTTTATTTACTATGCCAAAGCCTTTGACTGTGTGGATCACAACAAACTCCAGAAAGTTATTCAAGAGATGGGAATGCCAGAGCACCTGACCTGCCTCCTGAGAAATCTATGCAGGTCAAGAAGCAACAGTTAGAACTAGACATGGAAAAACAGACTGCTTCCAAAACAGGAAAGGAATATCTCAAGGCTGTATATTGTCACTCTGCTTATTTAACTTATATGCAGAGTACATCATGAGAAACGCTGGGCTGGATGAAGCACAAGCTGGCATCAAGATTGCCAGGAGAAATATCAATAACCTCAGATATGCAGATGACACCACCCTTATGGCAGAAAGTGAAGAAGAACTAAAGAGCCTCTTGATGAAAGTGAAAGAGGAGAATGAAAAAGTTGGCTTAAAACTCAACATTCAGAAAACTAAGATCATGGCATCTGGTCCCATCACTTCATGGCAAATAGATGAGGAAACAGTGGAAACAGTGACAAACTTTATTTTGGGGGGCTCTAAAATACTGCAGATAGTGACTGCAGCCACTTAAAAGACGCTTGCTCCTTGGAAGAAAAGTTATGACCCAACCCAGACAGCTTGTTAAAAAGCAGAGACATTACTTTACCAACAAAGGTCCATCTAGTCAAAGCTATGGTTTTTCCAGTAGTCACGTATGGATGTGAGAGTTGGACTATAAAGAAAGCTGAACGCTGAAGAATTGATGCTTTTGAACTGTGGTGTTGGAGAAGACTCTTGAGGTCCCTTGGACAGCAAGGAGATCCAACCAGTACATCCTAAAGGAAATCAGTCCTGAACATTCATTGGAAGGACTGATGCTAAAGCTGAAACTCTGATACTTTGGCTACCTGATGTGAAGAACTGACTCATTTGAAAAGACCCTGATGCTGGGAAAGATTGAAGGTGGGAGGAGAAGGGAATGACAGAGGATGAGATGGTTGGATGGCATCACTGACTCAATGGACATGAGTCTGAGTAAGCTCCGGGAGTTGGTAATGGACAGGGAGGCCTGGCATGCTGCTGTCCATGGGGTCGCAAAGAGTCAAACACGACTGAGTGACTTAACTGAACCTTTGCTTTTAATGTAATTTATTTAATTGCACATTTATATGATTTTTAATAATGTCTAGGTCCAACAATAGCTCACAAAACTCTAAAATTCAGTTAATTGGCCCCAGGTCACCAGTGGTACTAGGGTACTAGGGTACCCAGGCCCCAGGGTACTAGGAAGAAAAACATTTGCTGTTAAAAGCACCACCACAACAAAAATTGAAAGATCTGCTGGATCTGTCTCTCCTACTAAAGTGGTGCTTTCCTTCTATTTCTATGGGGGGAGGGAACCTCACCCCAAAAGAAGAATCCAAGTTGGCTCGTGCTAAGAAAACATCTGTAATTTTACAGCATCTACTAGGATTTTGCTGCAAAAAGTTGGCACCTGTCAAGTTTCTTTTAATGATGGCAGAGATGTGGGCACATCTACGCTAGGATATATGGGACAATCAAGTGGAGGGAATCCATGATAAGTTATTTAATATCCAGAAAAAAATGGGTTGTTCTGACATCATGTACACTAGGTGTAATGCTCAGTGCAGGGGACAGAAAGATAAAGCAGACTGGAAGTCTCCTGGTCTGTGGATCAAGGGTAGATTCCCTTTGGAATGCATAGTTAAGAAGTCCAGACAGGGACTTCCCTGGCGGTCCAGCAGTTACGAATCCACCTTCTAGTGCAGGGGTGAGGGTTCCATCCCTGGTCAGGGAACTAAGATCCCACATGCCAGGGAAGAAGGGGCAACTAATCCTGCATGCCACAACTAGAGACACCTGTGTGCCACAATTGCTGAGCTCTCTTGTCACAATGAATACCTAGCACAGTCAAAAAAAAAAAAAAGTCTCGACAAGAGAAGAGGAAGGGTTGAGGTGAGGGCCTGGTCCTGAGCCTAAAAAGAGCTTGGTTTGCTCACTGAACAGAAGGAAGTCCGGTGGCTGGTGTGCAGTTGCAGTGGGGTGGGAAAGGGGTGTGAGATGAAGCTGGTGGGTGCTGGCAGGAGCCACAAGATGCAGTACCTGTGTTCTGTGTTGAGGATTCGAAACAATTGGAAGTGACTTTCTGAGGTACTCTGAGGTTATCCCTCATGATGACTAACACTGTGTGACCTTGCCTGTTAGGCAGTAAACTTCTGAAGGAGAGGACCAGGTGTCCAAAGGTCTAGTACAGGGTCTAGTCCATCTTAGAGACAAAAGGAAGTGAATGGATGGATACATGTCTGCCCTCACCCCCGTTACAGGTTAAGGTCTGGGGTTCAGGCTTAAACTGACTTAGAGGAGGTACTTCTGACTAAGCCAAACCTGAGAGCTGCTGGAGAGGCTCATGCCCCAGGACTTCCTCAGTCTTGATGATGAGGGACCAGCCCAGCCATGAAGAGACACTGTCTCCTGGATCTTTGCTTTCCGGGACCTCTGGGAGGTCTCTAAGGTCAGTGGATTTGACCCAAGTCCTCATTGGAACATGTGTCACTGTACCAGGTCCAGATGGGTCCTGGACTGCAACAGTGAGCCCTGTTGCCCAGGTGGAAGTGGGTGCCCCTGCAGCTTGGAGCTCAGGGTGCCCTTCTTTGCTTCACCTGTCCCCACAGGTGTGTGTGGTATGGTTTCAGGGGTGGCTTAGGGCTCCCATGCCCTTCTCTACCACTTGGCTCTTGCACCTACTGCTGAAGGCTGAAACTGCACCTTTGAGAACTAAGGATGCTGAATCCTCTGGAATGTAAATTCCCTGAGTAGGAGAAATAAGAAATAAGGAATACTTCACATTTATTGATCCCTGCCTCTGTGACAGGCACTATACTAGATGTTTTATATGCTTTATTTCATCTGTTCTTCAGAACAACACCATGAAACAGATGCTTTTGTTATTCCCATTGGACAGAGAAGAACCTTGAAGTATCAAAAGGTCAAATGACTCATCTGAAAACTGTAAAGTTGGTAAGTGATCGAGCAAGTGTTTTGGATGTAAAGCCCATGTATTCAAAGCCAGGTCTGTCTGACATTGTGCTGCCATTTAATTTTGGCCCTGAAAGAAGGAATAAGAGGACACTTATATTCAGCATTCTCAAATTTCCCAGAGGAACTGAATCATGTGAGGGTGCTTGTTAGTCATGGTGTTTTCTAGGTCTATTCTGTGGGGTTTAGGAATGCTTGAGTCTGGGATGGGGTCCTGCAGCTTATGTTTAACAAGGTGATTGTTTCCAAGGAAGTTTGGGAAACACCATTGGGCAGGAATGACCTGTGTGCACTTTGCTCAAGACTGAAGCCTATAAAGATATTGGCCCATATACCTATCTCTCCACATGGGAGAACTGGCTTTAATCTACCTGGAAACATTAAGTAAACATGAATCCAGGAAATTAATTTATTTATTGAGGTCATGTTGTTGTTGTGGTTTAGTCACTAAGTCGTGTCCAACTCTTTGTGACCCCATGGACTGCAGCATGCCAGGCTTCCCTGTCCTTCACTATCTTCCAGAGTCTGCTCAAACTCATGTCCACTGAGTCATTGATGCCATCCAACCATCTCATCCTCTGTTGCCCCCTTCTCCTCCCCTCAGTTTCCTAGCATCAAGGTCTTTTCCAATGAGTCAGCTCATTGCATCAGGTGGTCAAAGTATTGGAGCATCAGTCCTTCCAATAAATATTTAGGGTTGATTTCCTTTAGGATTGACTGGTTTGATCTCCTTGCTCTCCAAGGGACTCTCAAGAGTGTTCTCCAGCACCACAGTTTGAAAGCCTTAATTCTTCAGCACTCAACCTTCTTTATGGTCCAGCTCTCACATCCATACATGACTACTGGAAAAACCTTAGCTTTGATTATACAAATCTTTGTCAGCAAAGTGATGTCTCTGCTTTTTCATATGCTGTCTGGGTTTGTCATAGCTTTTCTTCCAAGGAGCAAGCGTCTTTTAAATTCAAGGCTGCAGTCACTGTCTACAATGATTTTGGAGCCCAAGAAAATAAAATCTGTCACTGAAGGTGAAATCTGTCACTGAGGAGAGTGAAAAGCTGGCTTAAAACTCAGCATTCAAAAAACTAAGATCATGGCATCTGATCCCATCACTTCATGGCAAATAGATGGGGAAAAAATGACAGTGACAGACTTTATTTTCTTTATTGAAGTCATATGTACACTCAGAAGTTGGGAGAGAAAACGATCATCAGGAGACAAATCACTGGTAAGTTGTGTAGCAGGAATATCTGGGGGCAGATGGTCTACAAAGCAGCTAATATATTGATCTCAGATGGGTGCTTCACAGTCTCTGAGCCGTGGTTTTCCCATCTGTAAAATGGTGAGAATAATATCACCATAATGAAAGTGTGAGGATTCAGTGAGAGCTGGCCTGGAACAACACATTGGCAAGTGTCAATTCTGGCCCCACATTGCCCAGGTTCATGTCTCAGCCGTGCACTTCCTCTCTCTGTGTACCTTTGGGTAAGTTGCTTAGCTTCTCTCTACCTCAATTTCCTCTTGTGTAAATGGGAATAGAAATAGGACCTACTCACAGAATTGTTGTAAAGACTTACTGAAAGTACTTAGCGCAGTACTAGGTGAAGCGCAGGTATTCTGATAATTTTTGTCAGGTCGCTTGACACATGGTAGGTCTTAATGGATATGGTTTTCCTTGAACCTCACTGCCAGGTTGAGCACATGATCTTTCTACCCATTGACTCTATTCCAAGGTGAGAAGTGTACTTGGCTTTTCAGTAATGATTTTAGAGGAAAAAGAGCAGAGGCCACCCAGTGGCTCAGCAGTAAAGACTCTGCCTACAGTGCAGAAGATGCAGGACACATGGGTTCAATCCCAGGGTCAGGAAGATTCCCTGGAAAAGGGAAAAAGTATTCTTGCCTGAAGAATCCCATGGACAGAGGAGCCAGGTGGGCTACTCCCCATGGGGTCACAAAGAGTTGGACATGACTGAAGTGACTGAGCACGTACCCAAAGAGAATTGTTTCAACTGTTGATTCATTTTACTCTTGAGGCTGAAGTAGAGGGAATGTCCATCCCTCCAGATGAAGTTGGTGAAACAGACACCCCTGGTTGTCATCACTGTGGAGCAAGTCATTCCTCTCTTCTGAGCTTACCTCCACTTATAAAAGGTTCTTTCCACCTCTGAACTCCTATGAGTCAATGAAAATAGTCCTTGAACCTAACCTTCAAATATCGGTTGCTTTGCTGGAAATTCAGGGACTGGGGAGAAATCACCAGTGAGAGTGGGTCATTACAATTTTTACCTCCTCTCAAGTTATCTTTTTCTTTAAGATCCCTCAGTCATAAAGATTTTCAGATACACATAACTTTGCTTAGCTTGTCATCCTGAAATGATGGTCTTAATCATAAATTCTAATTGGAATGGGATCCACCTCAATTTATTCCTAATACTTCAGAAAAGCAGAACTGTTTCTAGGAATACATTGAGATGGATTCTATTCCAATTAACAGTTTGACTCGGTTAAAATGCTGTTAACCCACTGCTGTCCTCTGATAACCATCTAATTCATAGGTGGCAAGTTGCTGGCCATGCCAGAGCTAACAAGGAGATTATATCTACCTAAATGTTATCAGCACTTGGAATGGGTGGACTCAGTTCTGGCTTCTCCACCCCGGTACTGCTCTCATCTTAGCAGTCTGAAGGCACTGTCAGTTAGCTTGCTTTAAGCTGTGATTGAATTGGGCTACTTTCTGAAAATTAGAAGTATAATGTTTTCATCTAATTTAGACAAATTCATACTATCAGTCAGGGTTCTAGAGAAAGAGAACCAGTGGGATGTATATATACATAGAGCGTGATTTATTTTAAAAAATTGACTCATGTGATTTGTAGACGCTGGCAAATCTAAAATGCGTAATTTAGGCCAGCAGGCTGGAAACACAGACAGGAGTTCTATGTTATAATCTTGAGGCAGAATTCCTTCTTCTGGAAACCTCAGTTTTTGCTCTTAGAGTCTTCACTTGATTGGATGAGGCCCACCCACATTATGGAGGGTAATCCCCCTTACTGAAAGCCAATTGATTGTAAATGTTAATGATAACTACAAAATACCTTCATGGCAGCATCTAGACTAGTTTTTGAAGAATTGAGTACCACAGCCAGTCAGGTTGACATACAAAAATGAACCATCTTAGATCCCATAAATTACATTTACATTCTCCCAGAATAATGTGGAGACGGGTGTAAAGAAAGACAGCAGACACAAGGCATTGTGTCTCAGGATCACCCAGCGTGACCCAACGCAGAGGGCTCAGTTTTTATGTTAGCTGCCCCTTTCCACACCACACACTTCACCTCATGTCTCCAGGTATGTTTTCCCAAGATGGGAGTCAGGATGCTTTGTTGGGCAAAAGCAGGGCCACTTCTCTTTGATGGTCCAGTAATGTAAGGTTCATAGTCATTCCTAAGCTCACAGATGCTAAAGGAAGGAAGAGTAGACACCATCTACACATTTCTGTAAACCAGTAGGTAAATATTCATGATTGAATACCCAGCCTGGCAGGCACACTTGGGAGATTCCAACCAAAATGGAGCTTCAGAATTTTCATTTCCACTGGGCAAACAGGAAAATGAGATGATACGAAATTGATGTGTGTGGAAAGCACAGTGATTGCGCATTTACATCTATTTAATTAAGGAACACATTGTAACCTCTATTTACTTCTGTTTAATTAAGGGATTGCTCATTTCAGAGGAGATATCATGCTGGGCCTTCTACTACTTTTGTGATTCAAAGCTCAACTAAGAATATATGGGAATTAGTTTGGTGATCTTAGCTCAGTCCCTAATGGCAAGAGCTTCCTATTACAAAGCCAATAAACTACGCTGCCACACTTGCAAAAAGTGAGTCAGGGGGCTTATCAAGAAAATGATCTCTTTAAGACACAGGAGATCATTTGTGAGAATGTATGTTATTCTAGAATAGTTCTGATCAAAAATTAGAACCATAGCAGATTTCATATTTGAATTGAAAAAGAAAGAGCCAGAAAAATTATTAGTGATTTAAGACTTCTAACTTATATGAGCTTTATTTAGTATGTTTTAAAATTGGGGTATAGTTAATTTATAATGTTGTGTTAGTTTCAGGTATAAAGCAAAGTTTTTTGTATATATGTGTATATATGTGTGTATGTGTATATATATATACACACAAGAATATACATATATATTCTTTTTCAGATTCTGTCCCTGGTAAGTTATTACAAAATATGAGTATAGCTTTCGGTACTATTGGGGCTTCTCTGGTGGCTCAGAGGTTAAAGCGCCTGCCTGCAATGCGGGAGATCCGGGTTTGATCCCTGGGTCAGGAAGATCCCCTGGAGAAGAAAATGGCAACCCACTCCTGTTGCCTGGGAGATCCCATGGACGGAGGAGCCTGGTGGGCTACAGTCCACGGGGTCACAAAGAGTCAGACACGACTGAGTGACTTTGCTTTTCTGTACTATACAGTAGGTCTCTGTTGTTTATTTTCTACATATTAGTGTGTATATGTTGACCCCAAACTTCCAATTTATCCTTCCCCACCTTTTCCCTTTGGTAACTATAAGTTTGATTTCTATGTCTGTGACTCTATTTCCGTTTTGTACATAAGTTTGTTTATATATATATTTTTGGATTCTACGTATAAGCAATATCATAATGATATTTGTCTTTCTCTGTTTGACTTACTTCAGTTAGTATGATAAACTCTAGATCCATCCATGTTGCTGTAATGGTATTATTTCATTCTTTTTTATGACTGAGTAATATTGCACTGTGAGCTCAGTGGGTAAAGAATCCACCTGCAGTGCAGGAAACACAGAAGATGCAAGTTCAATCCCTGGGCTGGGAAGATTCCCCTGGAGGAGAAAATGGCAATGGCAACCCACTCCAATATTTTTGCCTGGAAAATCTCATTGTGTGTGTGTGTGTGTGCGTGTGTGTGTGTGTGTGTGTGTGTGTGTGTGTGTGTGTGTGTGTATGTATATGTATATATATATATATATATATATATATATATATGCTTTGCTTAGTCGCTCAGTCGTGTCTGACTCTTTGCAACCCCATGGACTGCATCCTGCCAGGCTCATCTGTCCATGGGAATTCTCCAGGCAAGAATACTGGAGTGGTTTGACATGCCCTCTTCCAGGGGATCTTCCCAACCAGGGTGTGAACCCAGGTCTTCTGCATTGCAGGTGGACCCTTTACTGTCTGAGCCACCAGGGAAGCCCATATGTATATGTGTGTGTGTATATATATATATATATACACACACCACATCCTCTGATGATGGACATTTATGTTGCTCCCATGTCTTGGCTATTGTAAATAGTACTGCTATGAACTGCTATGTGTCTTTTCAAATCATGATTTTTCCTGGATATATATATGCGCAGCAGTGGGATTTCCGGATCATATGGTCACTCTATTTTTAGTTTTTGAAGGAACATCCACACTGTTCTCCATACACTGGCTGCTCCAATTCACATTCCCATCAACAGTGTAGAACAGTTCCTTTTTCTCCACACCTTATCCAGCATTTATTATTTGTAAACAGAAATTTATTTAGTATATTGACAAAACAGTTGTTCCTGCCTGGGCAGAGCTGGAAAGAGTAAGAAGGAGAACAGAAAGTGAGGGGATATGTTTTTCTATATACATGATATTTCACATCTTACTCAGGTGTTGATTATATTTTTCTCCTTGAAGGAGATATTTCAAAACTAAGGTGATTCATTCTTTCATCTGACATTTTATTATCCTTTTTCCTTTGCTACACGAAATGCCCCTAGAGTAACTCTATTCTTTTTAAGTTCTGTGAGTCACAGTTAATTTTAAGCACAAGAGGAGAATGGAAGAAGAGCTATTCTAGAAAGATTTAGAAAAAGAAATGGCCAGTAATTCTAACGGTGTGGAATGGGGAGAGAAATGTTTGAAATCTACACCCAACTTTCCAGCCCCTGATCATCCAGCTAGATCCTCTGTCCCTACTGACATCACCATTTAATGTATACCTGCATGTGCTGTGTACTTAGTCACTCAGTTGTGTCTGACTCTTTGCGACCCCATGAACTGTAGCCTACCAGGCTCCTCTGTCCATGAGGATTCTGCAGGCAAGAATACTGGAGTGGGCTTCCATGCCCTCCTCCAAGGGATCCTCCCAACCCAGGGATCAAACCCAGGTCTCCTGGATTGCAGGCAGATTCTTTACTGTCTGAGCCACCAGGGAAGCCCAAGAATACTGGAGTGGGTAGCCTATCCCTTCTCCAGGGGAACTTCCTGACCCAGAAATCAAACCAGGGTCTCCTGCATTGCAGGTGGATTCTTTACCAGCTGAGGTGCCAGGGAAGCCCATATACCTGCCTGCATACTAGCTGGCTTATGAGACAAAATATCAGCTAGATAGCAGCCTCCTGAGTGTCCTCCCTCCATCACCAGGAAGAAAAGGACCTCTTAGAGACAATGCTCTCCACTCTTAAGTGGAAGCAGAGAATGGGATGACACCAGGAGATGAAATTCTGCCTTGACTCCTCTAGAGCAAGGGCCACACCCTGTACCCATGTGACAACCACCCAACACCTCTCCAGTGCATTGTGTATCATGAGCGCTGAATTAATACAGAAAGGATGAGTGGAGGCCCTGCTCCTGTAAAGTTGCTTTGTTTTTTCTTAAATTCACTGTGCATTCCACTGACACTCCCTGGAATGCCCTCCTTTTCTCTCATTTCCCTGTAGCCAAGCCTAGTCTTTTGTCAAGGCCTAGAACGAGTCCCTCCAAGTCCATGACATTTTTCAGACTTACCTGGCCTTAGCAAGGAATCCTGCCTCCAAAGACCTGCCTCCTCTGATGACTGATTTCCTGGTTGGTAAGGACCATATGGTGCTTAGCAGTTTTTTTGTTTTTGTTTTTATCTGTGTTCTGTCCTCTCAACCAGATTCTGACTTTGTGTGTGCCCTATTTCCAGATACTCCACTCTGCACACCCTAACCAGTGCACAAGACCCCACCACCCCTGGCTTGATGCCTCCATATATCATGGGCTCTCAGTTAGTTAGTGTCTGTACTTGGTAATGGATTTGATGGCTCTCTGACAGACTGCACCATAAGCTTCTCAAGGAAAAGGGCCAAACCTGTCTTGTTCAATATTGGATTCCTCATACTTACCTATTATGGAAACTGTTCAAAGGAAATTTTTCTTATTAACCCAGACATTTTACAAAGAATGTTACAGGAATAGTTGAATAAATTTATGTTTGGAATGCAGTGATAAATCTAAAATCATACCTTGAATGCACATTAGTTACTGACTACCTCGGCATTTGAGGAAATACTTTCTCTTCCCTAAAGAAGGACTGAATTTAAGCGAATACTTAGTGTTTCAAGACTTTTGACTGAAGTCATAATTCAACAAACTGTTTGAAGGGGATTCCCTCATGGTTCAGTGGTTAGGACTCCATGTTTCTACTGCCAGAGGCCTGGATTTGATACGTGGTTGGGAAACTAATATCCCTCAAAACACTCAGTGCGGCAACCCCCACCCCCACCCCACTCCCCACCCCCCACCAAAAGAGAGGCTTTTTGGTGTGCACCTACTACCTCAAGATACTGGGCTAGCCATGGCAGGAAGAAGAGGTGGCTGAGACTTGTCCTTACCCTAGAAGAAGTTAAAGTCTAGTCACAGAGTTTGTCAAGGAAGCCATCAAATGTTATGAGATAGAATTGTAACACGTCGTAAGGAACAAGCAAAGAGATGTGGAAGGGAAAAAAGCACACAAATTTAGACCAGGAAAGATTTGACAGATGTGGTGACCATTAGGAAGGTGGAGTTGCAATGCACAGAAATAAAGGAGAAAGGCATTCCAGACAAAGGGGGAAAACACAGTATGTGCATGAAGGGTACGAAAGGTTATGACATGCTCAGAAAAGAGCAAGTGGTTCAGGGAGCATGGCGGAAAGAAATGTTGGAATTGAATTGAGAAATTTAGGCTGCGGTCAGGTAATAAAGAGTCTTGCTTTCCATGGTAGGGTGACTGGAGAATATCTTGCAGGCAGGGGAGACACTTACGGATACCAAAATATTCTGCTCCCATCAAAACTTTTAGCTCTCCTATCCTCAGCTGAAAAAATGCTACTGCTATTCTGTTTGCAGAAGTGGAGATTTGCTTATGAGCCTTAATCACAGGGTGAATTCTTTTTCTTTTAAAAACTTGAAACTACTTTTTTACATTTTACTTTATCTTTCAATTTGACCATGCCACTTAGCCTGTGGGATCTCAGTTCCTCAACCAGGGATCAAACCCATGGCCACTGCATCAGAAACTCAGTCTTAACCACTGAACCACCAGGGAATTTCAAGGGTGAATTCTTAATCAGCATTCAACCCTGTCCTATCTGTAGCTTTAAGGGTCTCAAACTGTGTTCAGTGGAATCTTGGAGTTCTACAGAAGTTTGCCTGGATTCCATGGAAGTACTTTTTCTTTCTTTTTTTTTTTTTTAATAAATTTATTTATTTTAGTTGGGGGCTAATTACTTTACAATATTGTAGTGGGTTTTGCCATACATTGACATGAATCAGCCATGGGTTTACATATGTTCCCCATCCTGAACCCCCCTCCCACCTCCCTCCCCATCCCATCCCTCTGGGTCATCCCATTGCCCCAGCCCTGAGCATTTGTCTCATGCATCGAACCTGGAATGGTGTTCTGTTTCGCATATGATAATATACATATTTCAATGCTATTCTCTCAGAACGTCTCACCCTCACCTTCTCCCTCAGAGTCCATAAGACTGTTCTATGCATCTGTGTCTCTTATTCTGTCTCTCATATATGGTATAAATCTCTAGCTCTTTTTGTGAAGGCACAGATTTCTTTATTGGTTATAGTTTAGGGTAGTGAGAGACTGTTGTTTTTAATTTTAACTCCTTTCTAATCAGCTGCCGTTGACAGTGGTATACAGTCAGTCACTGGTTACTGTATGCTACTATAGTAAGGTTATAGTCATGGGGAAAACAAAGAGGTTTAAGTCTGTTATGGACTTTCTAGAGCCTCGTAAGAAATTACAGTGGAAAAGAGTCCACCAATTAGACCTTTTAGTCTTAGGCAGTGTTGCAGAAACTGTCAGGTGTTCACCTAAATCCATTCTTCCGTTCTTCCATGATATCACAATTATAGTCAATCTTAGCTACACTACATTTCCCAGCCTCCCTTGCACTTAGGTTGGTCATGTGACATTCTTCTTGCCAATAAAATGTGAACTGGATGCCATTTCTCTATCTAGGCTTTAGGTAAGCGTCCTCCAAGTTCTTTTTCCCTACCCTTCTGGCTGAAACCTGGTCATGGTTTAGACCCATTTTCACGCAGATAATAACAGTCCTTGACTTTGCTTAATGGCTAACCTATTATTATTTGGTCCTGTTTGATCGTTTTCCTGTCTTTCTGCATCTTCTCACTTCTCTGATTGAATGTATTCTTTAATTAAAGTTTTTCTACGGACAAAAGGCCATCAGATGACAGGTTGTTGGGGGTGAGGAGTGCTGTTCTGGGAAGGCCTCATAGGGTCCTGCTTGGTTTCATTTCTTCAGACAAGCTGGATGTTATCATACTGCCTTATCTTTACTCAAACTCATGTCTCTGCCTGATATGCTCTTCCAGTTCCCCTCTCTTTTCCATAATGATATTCTGCTCATCTCTAAAGCCAAGGTCAAGGGTGACCACTTATGAGAAGATGCCCAGGGTCTTCTCCCCTTTCCCGCTCCCGTCTATCCCCCTTGCACTAGGTGTGAAGTGCTGGGGGATCATCTTTCATAGCATATTTTGGTTAGTTGTTGTTCCATGCTAGGTTGACCATGAACTACTTGGGCAAGGACAAGATCTTATTTGTCTCCATCCTTTGTTCTTGGTCCACACCTGACATGGAGAAAACTGCCCATAAATAGTTGTTGAATTAAGTGAATGCCTTTTCCCAGGTCTGACACGCTCCCTGTCCCCAAGGAAATGGAGCCAGTTGGGTGAGGGGAGGGGTGGCCCTGATGGCAGCCCCCTCTGTGTAATTATCCCCTTACAGTGAATAATGGGGCTTCAGCTCTGTGTCTGATTGTTTGATGAAGATGAAACTATTTAATCAGGTTTGGTTGCTCATCTCATCATCTTGCTGCATCACACCCCTTCTGACGAGTTCATTAACTGGAAGAAAAATTGATGACCTCGTTAGTTCTGCACATTGGTTCACTTAGGACAAATTGGAGCTTTAGAATGTCGCTCAACTCTGACCCATGGTGGGACAAGGTATCACGCTCAGGAATGTTTGGATACACTGTGCCCTTGGTGCCTTTGTGTCATGGGTTGCCCAGGAAACTTCTGTTTGAAATAGTGTCTTTTCCAATGTAAACTTAGGTTTCCTCTCATCCTGCTCAGTGAGAAAGATACAACTCGCTCACAGTACCCAGGGTAAGCTCACCTTCTCTCCATCCCCACTTTGAATTTTTTCCTCTCTGCCACCCAGGGACATCTTACCATCAATGGCAACCCACTCCAGTATTCTTGCCTGGAAAATTCCATGGACGGAGGAGCCTGGTAGGCTGCAGTCCATGGGGTCACAAAGAATCGGACACGACTGATTGACTTCACTTTCACTTTTCACTTTCATGCATTGGAGAAGGAAATGGAAACCCACTCCAGTGTTCTTGCCTGGAGAATCCCAGGGACGGAGGAGCCTGGTAGGCTGCCGTCTATGGGGTCGCACAGAGTCGGACACAACTGAAGCGACTTAGCAGCAGCAGCAGCAAGCCTAGTTTCCTTCCTTCCCTCCACCCACCCCAATGCAGGAAACATTCACTGTATCCCAAGGTCCTAACTCGGGTGAATCTGGAAGCAGAACATGTTGGGATCTCAGGCAAAGTGTTACTGACCAGGGTTCTTGGCCTCCTTGATTAATAGAAATTGACTAGAGGTCAGACAAGAAATCTAGGCAAGGCTTCATTGGGGCCCCTGCTTCAGCAGGGGGAGTAAGAACAAACTGCATGTTCCCGTGCTTTCTCACTCTCTGAGGGGTGGTGGTTTAGTCACTAAATTGTGTCCAACTCTTGCGACCCATGGACTAGAGCCCACCAGGCTCCTTCTGTCCATAAGATTTTCCAGGCAATAAATCTTGAGTGGGTTGCCATTTCCTTCTCCAGGGGATCTTCCCCAACCCAGGAATTGAACCCAGGTCTCTTGTACTGCACGCAGATTCTTTACCAACTGAGCTACCAGAGAAGCCCAAAGCTCTGAGGGGGCAGTGAGCTTATTTCTTATATGGGGTGACAGTAGGGATGTGTTCAGGGGTTGGGCCGGAAGGGTGGGAAGGGTGGCTTAGGTGTTTTGACTACCCCTCTGGTGGTGTTGAGTGCAGGGGGCATGCTCGGTACTCTGCTTTTTCTCCCAACACTCAGTTTTGCTCTCAGCTCTTCAGAAGCAGCAGTTGGGTTTTTTGATCTCTGTATAGCTTTTGGGTCCAGAGTTTGCCCCAAGTACCCATACACCCATTTATTTTTAGCCCCCTATTGTTTCTTTGTATTTTGTTGCTGAAGGAGAGATGGGTCCAGATACAAACATTGCAGCACTGCAACAAAGGATCCCAGGTCCCAGCCTGTCTCAAAAGGACCAGGAGAGGAGGAAAAATCAGGACCACAGGCAAGACCCGGAGAAACGCACATGGGAAGGGAGTCTGCTGGTGGCTGCAAACCTAGCTGAGGATGTGAAACACTGAGTCTGCAAGAGCAGAAGGTGTGGCCGCTTCTGAGTCTGTCTGGCGCACCCATTTTGGCAAGTAGAGCAGAGTGGCTAGAGTAGCCAGAGTGTGGATACTCCTGAGAGTCAGGGGCAGGTTAAAGGACTGAAGTGCGAGTGGATGATATTCTCTATCACCCTCAAATTTCCTCTTTTCCGCCTCTAACTTCACCCTATTTGCCTGACAAACTCCTATTCAGTTTCAAAAGCCAGCTTTTTCTAGAAAGCCTTTCCTGTCGTCCTGTCTGATGTTGGTCACTCCTGTCTCTGTTAGCTCTCCATCTGGGACACATTTTTAAAGCTGTATTTGTCATGGTGTTGTGATTATGTATTGAAAGTAGGTTTCTTTCACTTTGCAAGACCTCTTGAGAGAACCGATTTTCTCCTATATTCTGGAGACTGGCATGGGCCCAGTGGAGCCTCAAAGCTCCTGTGGAAGCTCACTTTTCTGATGGAGTGATGTATAATGAAGGAAACTGAAGCTGAAGGCGAGTCTGATAGCCTGGACCGGTGCTATATTTTTTAAATAAATTTATTTATTTGGCTGTGCTGGGTCCTAGTTGCAGCACGCGGGATCTTTAGTTGCAGCACGTGGGGTCCAGTTCCTTGACCAGAGATTGAATCCGAGCCCCCTGAATTGGGGGCACAGAGTCTCAGCCACTGGACCACCAGGGAAGTCCCATTGTATCTTTTTAAAATGTTGACTGGGGTTAAATGTTTTTTTCTACTGGTTGTTGATACTTTTTCAGCTGTGTCTTTCCACCAAGTGACTCTGTTTATACTGGGTGAACTATTCAGTAGCTAATTCTTTTTTTCATGTTTTCCATTTAAAATCATGGCTATAGCTCCATGTACTTCAGCACACAGACATATGGTTTGTTGCTAGGCTAAACTCAGACATCTGTTCAAGGCCAGCCTAGTACTGGTGTCCTAGGGCCCTGCTTGTCTGGGGAAGAATGTCAGATAGATCATTTGTTCATAAGAAGGAAAACCCCACTCCTACTGAAGTAAATAAAGCAGACAGTGCAGGGAGGTCGCCCAGACAGTCTCTGGGACAGCTCTGGGGACACACCTGTTGAAAGGAGTTATTCACATCCCACCCTTGCGTGTGGCTGCTTGTTTCTATCCCTTTCAGTGTCCCAGTGTCTCAATTCCTAGATGGAGGCTACATCTGTATATTGGCGCATCTTGGTTTGAGAATCTCTCCTGGATCCAAAAGTAGAGTCTCATAGTAGAAGAGTTACCTCTTCTGGAGGTTGTGTTCAATAAAGATTAACCTGTAAGAAAAACTGGAAACTTCTCTACTTGCAAAGGGAAGCTCATTTAGAAGCCACAACTTTAGAAGTAAATAAAAAGAAAAGAGCTGGAACCAAGAGGAAGTAGACTAAGACCATCTAGGAGAACAGGGGCTTGGCAAAATCTAGGAAGAATCTAGAGGACAGTAACAGGAAACAGAAATGGTTTCCCTTTGCAAAGTGCTCTTTACAGACGCAGCCCTATACATTAGCTGTCCAGTGAGTTCCCAAGGTTGGAACTGAATCTAGTTCAAATTGTATTCCTTCATATTCTTCATTACACTCAATACAAATCAGGTGTCTGGCAGATGAATACGTTTGGTCCTTCTTGCTGGTGAAGGAAACAGAGGCTTATTGTAGGTAACCGATGTGCCCAGGATCCAACACATTGCAAGTAATGAAAGTAGAACTCAAATCTAGGACTCTGGTCTCCTGGCAAAGTGATCTTTCCATGATTCCATAAAGAACCGTGAACTATCCTTAAAAATCAAGGAGTGGAGGAGAATGTGATGGTGCTGAGAAGGGGGAGCAATTGTGATGGATACTGTTTTGACAAGATGTCCTTTAACTTCAAGTCACCCCTTACATGGTCCACTTAGAACTTGAATTGTAAACTTTTACAGTAAGTATCTTGTTGTCTTTTTTGTGGGGAGGGGCATCCTAAAATATCTGTAAAGTGAAGGTGGGAGCGTAGATTCATTGAAAGAAATCTGCCATCCACCCTCCTCTGGCTTGTTACAGAAATGCCTCTTAACACTTAGTGCCAAAGAGTGACATCTGGTTGCATAGCTTTCCAGGGATTTCAAGGACTTTGTTCAGAGCCAATTAAACCCACCTGTTCTATCTCCCCCACAGGAACTGGAACATACCAAAAGGGTTAATGTGCTTTTCTAAAGCAGTGCTCTCCCAGCACTTATCAAATGCCCCCCCCCACCTCTTCCCTGACTCCCTCTGTTAATGTTAACTAGGCAGCAACGGCTTGATGTTGACTGAGATGACTCAGGATGCCATTTTTGACAAACTGACAAGTGGAGGAAATTCATATATTATATGCCTGGAAGCAAGAACTTTTTCTCTAATTTGTTATACTGGTTCTTATCCACAGCTTTGTCTTTTTTGTTCTTTTTTTCTGAAGCATACCTATGTTCCAGGACAAAGGTAGGCGGCCTGAAGCACCTTTCCATCTTGCTTGGGCAGCAGTGTTTTTAATGAGGCACTCTCTTGGAGTGAGAACTGTGCTTTGCTGGGTGTCCTGACCTTCTGCCCTCTTGAATGTCCATTCTCATGACCTGAAGAGACTCTGCACCATGGACAGGTGCTTTTGATAGAGCACAAAACCCCCGCTAGGTATGCACCGTGTTGTCTGCCACCCTGAGCATCCATTTCCTGAAAACCACCTTGAGAATTTAGCAGTCGTGGTGTCTCCCTCTAGGCTGTTTTGTGACCTAGCCTGTCACCAGAGAGGATTTGGGACCACGAAAGCTGTTGCTCCTAGGGTGAGTTGTTGCTCTCCAGGAGAGGTTTAAACTGAACTGTCAAAACTTACTGAGACCCTCTTAAGGAAAAACGGAGTGGTGGTTACTGTGAGGAGTTATGTGGACTAGAACTAGTACTGGAGGCAGAAAGCCACCAAGATCAGAGGCTGCCGCAGAACCAGGTGCTTTCCCAGAGTCCCAGTCTGATTGGTTTGGTTAATTGCCCTTGTCTCCATGACATCTCATGGAGGTGCCCACAGACGGACCACTCTTGTATCCTGCCCCCATCTCTTCTCCAGTCAGTGGCTACCACTGGGCAAGGGAGAGCCCAGCACTGCCTCTCTATTCAGGGAGTTGAGGACCGGGCATTCCTTCAGCACATGATGATAAGCAGGAAAGACACTCTGAATGTCATGATCAGAACAGACAGTCAGTGAGGAGAGGGGTGGGGCTGATAAAGATGGCAACTTTGTTTGCCAGTGGAAGCCATATAAGGTCTGAAACTTGAGTGAACACAGCTGGCTCATAATTTAATTCTTTCTGCTGCCACCAAATAGCTATGGAATGTCCCCTCTTTCACATGTCCATTGTGAGTATTTTTGATGCTTCCTGACCCCTTCAAGGCTGACTTTTCTGATCATTTAAACTAAATCTTATATGAGTACTAATTGGGTGAGGAATCACCCCTCCCCACCCTCAACTTTCAGTCCATGTGTTGAAGTAGAGTTGGTTCCATTCTCATTTCCAACTGGATAGTGTCATCCTCTTGGATATGGTGATTGGTTCAAAACTGGTCACATGGCCCAAGCCTGACCATTAAGAAACTGCTTTGCTACTTTTGGCTTCCTTACATTTAGAGAAAGAGAGTCTGTCTCTGAAATTGTGAACTCTAAGGTCCACAATGAGACTTCCTTGGTGGTCTAATGGTTAAGACTTCCCCTTCCAATGCAGGGGGTGCAGGTTTGATCCCTGGTTGGGCAATTAAGATCCCGCATGCCACTTGGTCAAAGAAGCAAAAAAAAAAAAAAAAAAAAAAAAAACAGAAACAATATTGTAACAGATTCAATAAAGAGTTTAAAAATGGTCCACAACAACAACAACAAAATCTTTAAAAAAGAGATCCATAAAAATGTGGAACCACTGGGGCCATTTTTGCCACCATTATGGCCCAATGGCAAGAGCCACCAAGAGCAAGAAACATTGTCCTGATGAAATCATCGAGCCCCTGGATTTAGCCAAGCAGAAAGGTGTGTGCACCTCTGGGCATCTCAATGATATGAGGAAATCTCTACCTTGCTACCCCACCTCACCAATTTTGTGCCTAAAGTCAGTTTCAATGAGTTTCTGCCATTTGTGACCATAAGAGTTCTGCTTGATACAACAGTGTTACCAGGGGCAGAGATTGGGAGCCAGAAGGAAGAGATTTGTCTTCTGCTCAGTCCCTTCTTGGAAGAGGAATGTGTGATTCCACAGGCCCACTGAAAATCTCAGTCCAGGAATATGAGTTCTAGGATTAGCATCTGGGAAGCAGGGGCTCAGGAAACTCTTCTCCCTGCCAGGTTCTGGGGTTAAGTCAGAGGTACTGTCCAGTATCCTTGAGAAGAGTCCACTCTTCAAATGCACCACTTTGGCTTCTCTGTGCTTAGTCTGAGAGCCCTGGCCCCACTGTCTCATACTGGACTGTGCCTTACCCTGTAACTGGTGTGATGATGTGGCTCTAGGCTATGCTCCACGCAGGAGTGTCTTTGTCCTCAGAGTGGACTGCAGGCAGTTAGTATTAAGTGAGGGAGAAACACTGCCTCTTCTCTCCTTTTCCTTGGACATCTTGGTTTTCCTGGTCTTAGGAATGGTGAGATCTAGTGAAGGTGGGAGGCAAGGGATGAAGCCAAAGAGACTCCTAGGCCAGCTCAACCTCCAGCTCATGATTCTACTGTCTTCTTCCATCCTCATAAGTCCTTCTCACTTGTCCTACTCTGCTCCTCAATATGTCACCAGTGCAGCTGCCTTCATGCCCAGGATGCTGCCAGCTTCTGGGCCAGGACACCACTTTCTGATGCTCCCGAGTCAAGGCATGGGGTTGCTCCTCTCCCAACTCTGTGTTGTTCTTTGTCTCCCAGGCCCCCACAGGGACTCAGAGCCTCTAACCTGCCAGGAATGAGCACCCTCCACGTCTGACCCCAGCTCTCCCCTGTAGGGCTGAAAGCCAGACCCAGGGGAGTGGGGATGGGTAGCACATCATCATCCTAAAAGTCCCATCTTTCTCCTTGATGCATACTAACCCACGTATACAAACAGCTCATGTAAATAAACAGCCAAAGTTCAGCTCTCAGGCTGGAATCAGGTAGCCCAGCCTGCTCCATCTTTCCAAGAAAACCCTGACCCCAAGAAGCCTAGGAGCTCCAAGAAAGTACTTACTTTTTAGTAAGTATAGCATCTGCTTTCCAGATATTCAAGTTCCTTCATAAGAAAGTTGCTTATTGTTCACTTATTACCAAAGGTGTCTTTTCTACATTGAGGCAAGTTTTCTCTTGCAGTGGTGAGCTAATTTCTCTCTCCACTAAACAATGATTCCCTGCCTATGCTCTCTCTCTTGCTATTAACAGCCCACAGGAAGTGGTGTTTGCATAGTGCTCCTTGATTAACGAATCCCTGGGGATGAACCTTCTTTACAGGATGTTAGGGCTGTGCTGGAAAACCCTCCATAAATCATGCAGCTGGGCTACCCGTGCTGGCAGCCACGTGCCAGCATCCCTCAGCACACAGCTCCTGTTTGGCACTGCCGTGCTGAAGGTAAGAGCACAAGAGTTGTTAGTCTGTGAAGTTGGTCCGGTTCATTTCTGTGTCATTCCATCTCCCCTTGGTTGGAAGGATGCTCACTCTCGTTCCTCTTTCTTTCTTCCTCTTCTCTCTTCCCCTTCCTCCCTCTTTCCCCTAATCATTTGGTCCCCATTGCATTCCTTACAAACAGTGAAAAATAAACCCATCTACACTGAAGATTTAACTAAACCAAACATTTGCATTTTAAACTGTACCATAGAAAAACAGGATTCTCTTACTTCTGTTAAAGGAATCCCAGGCACCAGGTCAATTTCAGCAAGCAGATAGAAAGATGTGGAAGGAATTGAGCCCCTTGAATAAACATGAAGTCTAGTCAGCTGACTATGAATGCAGATCATAAAAACGTAAACCTTTGCCACAGTCACTAGGTGGGACCAGGAGGGCTGGCTCAAGGCCTCTTCCCTTCTGAACTTTGTTCCTTCTCAGTGGAGGAAATTCAACCCCAGTAACAGGTTTTGTGGGGCTTGGTGCGTATACAATCTGAGGTATAGGGTGGGAGGTCTTACCAAAAATACAAAATCACAGGTACAAAACTGGGTATGAATGTGTGTATTTATTTAGAATGATAATAGAAAGCAGAATAAATGATAAAATGCTATATAAGCATCACAAAATGATATAAAGAAAACTAACATTAATTAGGCCCAATATTATCTGCTTGGCACATTTCTGTAATATTTCTAAAATACTTCCCCCCAATATTTTCTAGCTACAAATACTTTGATTGTCTTCTCAAATGACAGTTTTTCAAAATTTTCTATAGAGAAAATCAAAAATTTCCTTTAATACGGTTGACCAAAAACAAGTCACATGTTGACCAATGGGAAATCTTTTTTTTTTTCAGCTTTATGAATTGGTGTTAGTCATGTCAAATGCATTTTTAGAATTGTTTTTAAACTAAGGGAAACCTCACTCAGTTTCTTTCATTTGAGACATGTAAACCTTTAGAACTTTCAAGTTTTCTTGTGCAAGGACTAATCTTAAATATTTTTTGAAATGATCAATTTATCATGCATTAACCATTTCATTGTCAAAGTCCTCCATATGGGCACATGGTATATGAATTTTGTGTTATCTCCATTCATGTTGTATTTTGTAGAAAGGCATAAAATGTTTAAGTTGATTCAATATTTTATGTGAAAATGTGTAAAGTGTATAACTTAGAAGCACCAGCTTTATAGTATTGCCAGAGGTTTCTGCCTTTAACAAAAGAACCCCTATATATGCCAAGTCAGGAAATTCTTACCAAAATTTTAGAAAATATATAATGATTATGTCCCTGGAATTACTGAGTTTATTGTTGACAGGAAATGCAACCCCTGTTCTGATGAGGTGATGATGAGAACTAGATCCTATTCTTAGAATTTTTCACATAAGATGATTGATTTGAAGAATGTTCCTGAGGACTGCTTTCTGGCTCTATACATTTCAGAATGCATTTCTCCTCCCTTACCCACATGTCTGTATCAGGTGGCAAAGGACACATTCACGTGGCTCTAGTATCTCTTGCCCTGCATCTTATAAGCCAGCAGTGTATAGGTGTATCCCTGGAGGACATAACTGTAGCAGGACTATAAGCAATACTGATATAACTGTACATGGAAGAGACCTTGAACTACCTAAAAATAATC
This sequence comes from Okapia johnstoni, assembly GCA_024291935.2. NCBI lineage: Eukaryota > Metazoa > Chordata > Mammalia > Artiodactyla > Giraffidae > Okapia > Okapia johnstoni. The sequence goes on along the minus strand of CM044307.1, from coordinate 48,476,492 downwards.
CACCAAACCCAATCAAAATGGATCCTCAATTCAACTTCCCCAAGATGCTCATGACCACTTGATGCCAAGTGACATAAAAGTCAGTAAGAAAGAGGAGAAATCAGGTTAGGAAGAGTGTCTTAAAGCACTCGTTAATCAACTGCAGCTAAGTTAGCTTACTTTTGCAAATTTTACAAACACATATGACCAAGTGAACAAACTTCAAGAGCCCCTCATAGGATCTTAGAAGGGCTTTTGCAAGACAGGGGTTTGCTGTGCTGTGCTTTATCACTCAGTTGTGTCCAACTCTTTGTGACCCCGTGAACTGTAGCCCACCAGGCTCCTCTGTCCATGGGATTCTCCAGGCAAAAATACAAGACTGGGTTGCTATGCCCTCCTCCAAGGGATCTTCCCAATATAGGGATTGAACCCAGGTCTCCCACATTGCAGGTGGATTCTTTACCATCTGAACCAGCAGGGAAGACAGGGTACTGAAACAATTACTGTGAGCTTCACAGATAATCTGTTCTGCTTATGAATTGCAAGATATGAGTAAACCAGTGAGTCTCCTTCACCACCCACTTTTCTTGATGTGGAAAGACCTGCACTAACATAAGTCTGACATCCGCTTCCTCTAGACTGCCCGTCTGGACCCGAACTTTCTCCACTGCTCTCAGCCTTCTTAGCCCAGCACCCTGACTTCAACTCAGCACTGTTTCCTTTCCACTCTGGTATTCCTCTAAGAATACCAGCTATAATTTTTCTTGTGCTGCTTGTTTTTGTTTTCATGGGTCATCTGTGACTTTTTTTATTTTTACAGAGCAAACACCATTTTATATCTGCCTGTGTTCTCATCTGTATTCTGCCTATGTTAGTTCTGCTTCTCAGTTGGAACTTCTAACCAACAGCTTCCCCAGAATACATCCTCTCTGGTTCATGGCTGCATCACTCTGCTGGGGTTTGGCAGAGCTCTTGGCTCTGATGCTAGGGACCTCTGCTTTGCTGTTACCCCTTAGGGTGGTTGTCTGGTTTTGTTTTACTCTGTTTCTGATTGGATGATTGGTACAGTGACCTCATCAGGTCTCTTTCAGCTGCAAAGGGTGGACCTCCCAACTCAACACAGCTTAAGCAAAATGAAGGGGAAAAATTTTGGCTCATGTAACTGATTTGTCCAAGATTAGTTCTGATTTCAAGCACAGTTGAAGCTGAGGACATATACGATGTGGTCTTCTTTCTCTTTATCTCTTCATCTCTTGCTCTACTTCTCTCTCTGTGTTGGCCTTTTTCTCTTCTACTGTAAATGGACAGTGAGGTATCTGGCTGCTAGCAGCTCCAGGCTTACATTATCATAGCTTATGATGTAAGAGGCAAGACATAGTGTTTCTTTCATGGTATATACTGTTCAATCGCATGGAACAACTCTTATTGGCTCTGCCTTGGTCACATGCCCTTCTTTTGCACTAATCATTGTATACCAGATATGGGGGGGGGTGTGCCTCAGGACTTGGGCACCACAGTTGGCACCTGCTCTTCAAATCTCATCATTAAAATGGGGAGAGTTCCTCAAATGGACAAAGAGGCATCCTAAGTAAATTGGACATGTATTCCCTGCACATAGGTAAAGCTGAATATTATTGACAAATGGTATTCCCTACACATAGGTAAAGCTGAATATTATTGACAAATGGAAATGTTTTTCAATGAAATTGACATGGCCTCTTCCTTGCTTCCCTAAAGTTGCAATTTTATTCTTTCAGTGTGAAAGTCACTTAAGATTAGCCTGGCATATGGCGTCTTTGATATTCTATTATTCTCTTGCGTCTCAACTAGGTCTGTGTTGTATATCAGTTTCCCAGGAAACAGATTCTTAGATTTATGTGCAGGATGGAGAGTGGAGGAGGAAGGATTGGGAAAGGAAAACTGAACTGCAACATAGTTGAAACAGGGTTTTAGGAGTTTTGGAATTCAGATGGCCTTTCAGAGTTGTCCAAAGTGAGGTCGGGGAGGTCCAGGTTTTGTATCCTCTTAGCAGCCAGCCGCAGAAGGGAGGCTGTGCCCAGCGAGCGGCTGGTCTGTGACTGAAGGTAGGACCTGGAGAGGACTCAGCTGTGAGCCATCAGTATCCAGCCCTCCCAGCAGCTGGCAGAGTGAGTTGCTAGGTGCTGAAGGGGAATGTGAGTGGTACCCTATTGCATCCACTTGAGTGGATTTCCAAAGAGTAGAAAGAAGACTCACATAATTCTAATATTTAAATATTAAATGCCAAGTGTGGGACCCATATACCCTTATACATGTTATCACTTGATATTTTTCTCTATAATCAAAATTTGAGTCATTTGCTTTAGACTATATTTTAAACTGTTCTTTCCAATGTGAAACATTTTTCACTGTTTCAAAAAGCCTGATGTAAATCCAAATTCTGATGTGTTCTTTGGAATCACTATAAACATGACTTGAAGATACAGAGGAGACTCACACTGAGGGCTGTGGCCATGTGGTGGAAGTGGACCCCTGCTGGTCCAAGGAAGAGCTTGCTGTCTGGTAATGCCTCTAATCTTAGGCTCTTTCAGACCAGGGATACCAAGGACACTGCACTGGAAACACCACCACCTTTGCACTCTTGCCTCCTGGATGTCCAGACTCCCAAAAGCCTAGCACCCTGGTCAGTTAGAGTTGGCAGGTGTGATAAATCCTACTTAGTGTCTGTCTGAATCAGTTTGGATAGCAGTAACAGAATGTCATAGACTGGGTGGCTTAAAGAGTAAACGTTTATTTCTCACAGTTCTGGAGGCTGGACATGTGAGATCAGGGTGACAACATAAGGGCCCTCTTCCTGGTTTACAGATGGCTGCTTTCTTGTATCTTCACATGGAGGGAAGGGAGGTGTTGGGGGAGCAAGAAAGGGGTGAGAGAGAGCACCAGTTCCAAGGGGCTCAACCCCCATAACCTCGTCCAAACCCACCCAGTTACCCCTCAAAGGCCCCATCTTCAAACACCACCACATTGGAAACTCAGGCTTCAATGCATGAATCTGGGGGACACACACATTCAGTGCATAGCAGCACCCCTGGTTTAAACCTTAAGCTATCTGTACCTACAATTCATCTTCCTTAACCTCTTCAGCTACATCTCCTAGTTTTAGACCTCATTTGCTAATTATGCCCATATTCCCACTTTTAGAATAAGAAGATTTTGAACCCACTCCCATAGGTTCAATCCCAGGATCTGCTTAATCTGCAGGCCTACATGGACATACAAGTAGGATCACCCCTTATCTAGGGGGATTTCTCCATCAAAGCTTCTCATTGGTCACATAACTACCCATTTGACCTGAGCTGTAAATGGGTTTAAAGCAGAACATACAAATGGTACCCCAATGGCCAGATGGGGTAGGCAGCTGAATTTTGTCTCAGCTTCTAAAAATTTGAACCAATATTCAACAATCTGGAGATTTTGCCCACAATAAAAATCCAGATTTCCCTTCTCATTAAAATAACAACAACAGCTCAGATGATCCAGCATTGGAAGTAAGCATTTCTACATGGCAACACTTGGCTCAAAGCTGAGAATGTCACCATGGGTCCCACCACTCACTCCGCATCTGCTCTCTCCTCTCATTTGTGTTCCCTCCCGTGTTCTGCAGCTGATACCCACAGATGTCAGCATCGGTACCTAGCATCCAGTGCGGGTCACTGACAGTAAAAACAGGACCAAAGGCATGATGCAGCCGGGACTGAGGCGAAGAAGAAAATCAAACCCAGAGTTATCAATAACCTCTCATTTCCTGATTCAGAGAAATTAGGTTTTCCTCCTTTGTTGACATTTTTCACCTGTAGAATACATTGTTGTTTTTGAACAGAGACAATCCAGAATAAATTGATGGCAACCTCTGCAACTTCATCTGTTGCTGAGGAGGAAACTCTGAAAAGTTTGGAAAGTTTGGAAAACCATGTGGCATGTCCCTTCCTCCTGGGTCATGGATGCTGCCGAGTGAGAGTGTGAGATACCCAACCAAAGAGAAGAGTCTTTTGTTTGACACAAGGAACAACATCCCCATATCCCTGCCTTAAAAACTATTTCCTCCACAGAAAGGCATGCCTATGGAAACTCATGGCAGCCTGTCCCAGGTAGACATTTGCTTATTTCAAGGCTGACAGAGGATGACGAGAACACAGAAGGAAAGGAATAAAAGATTAATTACCCCAGACTGATGGATGAATGGGTTTTCACGGTAAAATATGAGAATTTACTTGGTTTACACTCAGCCCTACCAATTTTAGAAACTAAAATACCTTCATCCACATCTTCTAGTTTAAGAATACTTTCAAATCATCTGCAATGGTTTCCTGCTTTAAAAAAAAAAGGTTTAAACTAAAGAAGCGTGTTTTGTTGTGGTGAGGGCGTGTCTTCTTTGCACGGCTGGGAATGGAGAGGCTGATTCATTTACAGACTTCATTATTCTGAGTACTCCGTTCAGAGGTTGCTTCCATCTCGCTCCCCCACCCTCCACCCCATGCCTTCTCTTGGCACATTACTTCCTGTAACATATATATTTTTTAATGTAATGGGTGCATTAGTCTATTATAGCTTTTACCACAGCTAGAATGGGCCATAGTGGTGATGAATGGTTTATCAAGAAAGCAACTCAAGGGTAAGACTTCATAGATATTGCAGCAACACCTTAATCAGGAAATCCAGAGGACCGTTGGTGATGGGAGGGGAGAGGGAAGGACATTTGGATCACCAGAGAATTTCTTCCCCTGGGTCTCCTGACTCAGAAACATTAAAAAATCTAATGCAGCTTTATTCTCCATCCTCCTTTAAGCCTTAAACGTCTGCCTTTTGGGCATGGACTGTAATAGACTAGGGCTTTAGGACCAGTCTCTCTGAGAAGCTGCCGGTGTTCAAGAAGGGCCCTTGACACCATTCTGACTTAATGCTAGACACATCTGCAGCTACTTGGACAAAATTGACATTGTCTGGAGTGCAAAGCAATCGCCTAGCGCAGCATTAGGGAGCATTTACTCTTGAGCTGTGCTACCAGACAGCAAATCTTGACCTTTAGGAGTTCAGAGATTAGATTTCGTTGCTGCAGGCGTTGAAGATATTGTTAGGAATTTGTTGCTATTCAAAGCAGATTTCAGGGGTTATCTATGGGTTTAATTCATCGCATCAATCATTTTTTGGAAGGTTCTTTTAAAGCCAAGATAGCTTCAAATAAAAACTAGGATTACTTTTACATTGATTGTCAGTAGTTGGTGAGGAGCAAAGCGGGGAACACTCTTGAGATGCTGTTAAAGTTTTTGTATTTGTTCCTTGGCTGGCAGGCATTCTGTGGTATTGGAGAGAAAAGGCAGGTTTCTTCAATAGGCATTTGAGGCCGTTGCTGCTGGAATGGGCAGGAAACGTGAGGAAGGATTTGACTACCCTCTGGGTGTAGATTTCTCAAGCCCTTTAACACATTCAGTGCACAGATCTCCCGCAGGTTATCTCAAAGTGCATCTTTTAAACAAGACCTGTTTAAGCCAACAGGAGTTAAATGGCTTATTTCGTTGAGCTAACTCATATAGGTACCTCGTCTCCTCCCCGATCTGTGTGTGGGTGTGTATCTCTCTGTGTGTACACGTGGACTGAGCTCTGTGTGTGTGTATGTGCATATAGGTGGCCTGTCTTACCTGGAGGTAAGTTTCCCACCTCCCTCAGCCCTCATAATGCAAGAGGTGTAGAGAAAAGATTTCTGAGGGTCTCTGGAAAAGAAGTACCATATAGCGGCAGGACTCAAGCCACATGCTTCCACTCTTTCAGATGACTGTCATCTGATTTGTATTGATTTTTATTTACCATGCAATTCCTGTTAAGCTCCTTGACTCAGCTCCCAATCCATCGTCGATTAAACACCTCAAGGAGACTTGATTTTCACAGCCTCTCTTCACCTCTCCAAATTTGCTTCTTATTTCTTAAAGAGGGAGTTTGTACTGGATAATCCTATAGCACTGGTTTTATTGCAACTAAAAGATGATAAGGATCACTTTTTAAGGCAGAGGCAATAGCAGCAAAAGAAAAAAATCTAGAGCCTAGGAAGGGGGGGGGGGAGGTCCAAGCATTAGGTAGGTAAAGAGCTGTCAGCCTCACGGCCCTGAGACATCAATGGAAATGACATGCAGGTCTGTTTAGTTAAGAAGTCAGGATCGAGGACTTCCCTAGCAGCCCAGTGGTTAAGACTTCACCTTTCGGTGCGGGGGGTGGTGGGTGGATTCGATCCCTGGTCAGGGAGCTAAGATCCCACATGCCTTGCAGCAAAAAGACCAAAACATAAAACAGAAGCAATATTATAACAAATTTAATAAAGGCTTTAAAAATGATCCTCATCAAAAAAAAATTCCTTAAAAGAAAAAGTCAAGATGAAAGAAAAATACAGGAAATTTATCTTAAATTGTCACCATTTAAAAGTTCCATTGCTGGAAGGAGGAAGCTTTATTATCAAGATAATTCATGAATCTTTGAAGCAAGTTGTTGCTTGACATGAGACTCTTTTATGGCAGGTGTGTTTCGGGTGGGCCATGCACCTTGTTGTTGACGTTCAACATTGTGTCTTTATGGCTCTCTGCACAACTTTGATAGGAAAATGAAAAGGAACCCAGTGCTTTTCTCCTCCCTTCAAGGGAAGGATGCAGTTGCCAAGCCTTTCTCCCTGTGATTTGCAGAAGATTTCAGTGTGTCAGGCATAGCACTCCATGAGGGAGGCACTGCTACCCCTGAGACAGAGAAGAAAACTGAGGATCACAAGGTTAAATAACACAACCACCAAAGCACATGACTGGAATTTAGACTTGCTCAACCTCTTGAAAGGTTCTTGCTGGCACCACCAGATCAACTAGGGCTTCCCACATGGATGAGTAAACTGAGGCACGTGCACTAAATGGTCTTGAACAAGTTGTCAAGGATGACCTGAATGAATGTTTTGTTCTCAGTCCACTGGCCTGCTAAACCATGCTTTCACTGTTCTGTGTGGATTACATAGGGCCACTGTGAATTCATAATTTGCCAAGTATAAATACATGTACATAAATGTGCATTATAAAGAGTGGTTACATTTTTTATTGAAGAATATTTGCTTTACACTGCTGTTAGTTTCTACTGTACAGCAAAGTGAATCAGCCATACGTATACATCCATCCCCTCTTTTTGGATTTCCTTCCCATTTAGGTCACCATAGAGCACTGAGTTCCCTGTGCTATACAGCAGGTCTCATTAGTCATCTATTTTAAACATAGTATCAGTGGTGTATACATGTCAATCCCAATCTCCCAATTCATCCCACCCATCTTTCCCATATGTCTGTGCTCTGTATCTGTTTGTGTGTTTCTGCTTTGCAAGTAATATCATAAAGAGTCATTACTAATATGGAAATACATCCATATATACTTTATAAAATATGGCTGCACATTTCTACCAGGCTTCAAAATCAACCTGGCATAATCATTGAGTCACCTCAATGCAAACTGTCTGTAGACAGTGGAGTTTCAGGGCATGCAGGGGGTGATGTACTTTCAGCTGACACTGAGGTAGGGGTTGAGTTTCTTAGAATCCATGCATTAGGATGTGGTTTATTTACAAGAAGCTTCAGCCTTTACAAGAAGTTTCAGTTGCTCAAAGAATGATTAAAAGAGGGTAATTGGGCCAGTCATTATGCTCTGGACTTGAGAAGTTATTGAGCATGCCACTTTGGACTTGCTTGAGCTTATTTATTTAAAAAAATCTTTTCTTGTGAAGACATCTTTATTGCAAAAAATTGAAGAAATATCAATAAGCAAAAAATAAAATAAAATTCACCCGTGGTTCTACCAAGTAAAGATAACAGATGCAAACACACCAGGCTATGTCCTCTTCTATGTAAACATATATTGTTTATGAAAGGATCATAATTTATATTGTTTTGTTACTGGCTTATTTCACTTAAAAACATTGGGACTATCTTTTCATGTCATTAAATATTCTATTGACACACGTCATTTTTTCTGGCTGCATGATAGCTTATTGAATGGGTGTATCATGGCTTATGTTTAAGAACTTTCTTCATGTCTTTCTGTTGAAGGTCCCAGAACAACAGCCCAATGAATGGAGATCTTTAAATACTACCCAAAATAATGTCCTCGGCCCTGTCTTCTCTTCAGCTACTATTAAATGGTAGGTGAAAGCAACAAGCCACATCCCTTCAGGTCCTAATACCATATGGGATAACATATGAGGATGTGTGGAGAACCTTGGAAATAAGCCTTGGTTTGCAGGCAGTACTTATTACCAGTAAATCCCTAGTCATGCAATTAACAGCCCTCATGGTATACAGTATTTATGGTTCCAGAGTGCATTTAAATGTCAGCACTGCGTGCTGAGTCATTGTAGTCCTCCTGGCAGAAGGGAGGAGATTGAGGCCCAAGAAGCTGCAGTGGGTGACCAAACATCACCCTACCAGTGAGTTGCAAAGCCAGATTCTGAACCCAGACTTTTAGATTCTTTGTTCACTAGAACTGTAATGTTGTGCTATGTGGAGGAAGGAAGGAGGGAAAGAAGAGAGGGGGAGAAGAGTGGGAGGAAGAAAGAAAGAAGGGAGGGAGGGAGAGGAAGAAAGAAGGAGAGAAGGGAAGTGGGGAGGAAAGCTTTTTAAAAAGGCTATAAAAATAGGCATCAGTGGCCCTTGCTCTGTGGGGCAGGCAGGGAGGGCAGGACGCAGCCCCAGTCCCTCCTGTGTGCACCTGCCTGCTTCTCTCCCACAAAGGCAATGAGAAACAGAGATGGCAGCTTCCTCAGGCACAGGGTTCAGACTCAGAGGTCTCAAAACACAAAGCCGTTTGTCACTGTGCTCTTTTAGTCACCGCATGGTTGACCACAGGTGTTCATGGTTCTCTCCCCTTGCCTCCCACCTCCCCTCCCTGTCCCGTGCTCACCCTGTAGGCGGAGAAGGAGGAGAGCACTGACAGCAGACACCTGGCTGGGTTAACACCTGAAGGGGCCGTGGGCCCGAGGAAGGGGGTGGACCTGAGAACTCTCTTCACCTGTCCGAGATGCTGGCCACACGAGAGTCTCTAGTCCTGAGCTCCGAGGCCTGATAAGGCGAGACACGGTGGGTGAAAGTCAAGGGCAGTGGTGGCTACTCATCCTCACGAGGACTTTTCTCGCAGCGGATATCATCAGTCCCTTGGCTCCCGTGGGGTACAGACTTGGGAAAAGCACCATCTTCGGAGTTTCTCCGGGTTTATATCTCACTCTGACTCAACAGCTGTGGGCTATGAGTCACCCAGCATGTCCGTGTCCCAGTTTCCTCAACCATGGATCGGAGGGGAAATCAAGGTAAGTGCCTGTTGTTACAGGGATATGAATTCATGTAAACACAGTGTATGCATGTGTTTAAAATATCAGATATATCAGAGACTCCCTAAAGTTGCGTCCGTGTTCTCTGCGCCTGGAGGGTATGTTAGAGTGGGGATTAAAACCACATGGGTGGGCTGTTAATCTGAAAGGTTTTGTCTGATCTGAGAGTCTCTGATTTTGTGCGTTGATGAACTTGTGGGGTTTCTTTTGTTGGGGTGGGGGCATTAGGAGAGACATGGTGATAAGATAAACAGCTCCAAGGGAAAAGCTGATACGCTGATACTTTAAATGGTTTATGGAATTCTCACTGGCTTGTGAAGGGAGTAGGCTATGATTCTCTAAAATGGTGACTACTGGTTGGCTGGGGAGGCCTTACCAAACTCTCCGGAATCTCCTCAGTATCTCCAAAAAAGCCCAGATAAATATATGGTCTAAGCACACATTGTTTGCTGTGGAAATTCAATTCCAACACAACCTGCACACCCCAGTCCCTAAGCCCCTCCCATGTAGAAAACGGGGAGCCGCCTTGCCGTGTAACTTGGTGAACTTGGTCAATGTGAAGGGGAAGACAAAAACATAGATTTTGTTCTAGTCTTGCTGGCAGAAAATGATTCTTTGGTAGAGAGTCAGATATGAAGAAGCTGTAGTCCATTTTTATGAAGCCTGTGTACTATTCCATTCATGCCCGTAGTCAGCTCACATCTCCACAGCAGAAGCAGGTTCTTAGAACATACTGTGTGGGATAGCATGAGGAGAACCCAGCGATTTGCATCCTTTCCATGAACTATTGATCCCAGAGCAAGGGTCGGCCATCTTTGCAAAACGGTCAACTATCAAACTACTTTTATTTGACATTAGATTTATTCTTTCATCCATTTAGTTAATCAGCATGTATTTATTGAGACACTTGGAAGCCCTAGAAATAAAATATTGATTCACGAGTCCCTGCCTTTTAGGAGTTTGGAGTCTCATTATGTTTAATTGGTTCATAGTGCTATTCAGTTCAGTCACTCAGTCGTGTCTGACTCTTGCAACCCCATGGACTGTAGTAGCACGCCAAGCCTCCCTGTCCATCACCAACTCCCAGAGCTTACTCAAACTCATGTCCATTGAGTTGGTGATGCCATCCAACCATCTCATCAGTATTGGATCTTTGGCTTCAGCATCAGTCCTTCCAGTGAATATTCAGGACTGATTTCCTTTAGGATGGACTGGTTTAATTTCCTTGCTGTCCAAGGGACTTTCAAGAGTCTTCTCCATAATTCAAAAGCATCAGTTCTTCAGTGCTCAGCTTTCATTTTCTTTCTCGCATCCATACATGACTACTGGAAAAATCGTAGCTTTGACTAGATGGATGTTTGTTGGCAAAGTAAAGTCTCTGCTTTTTAATATGTTGTCTAGGTTGGTCATAACTTTCCTTCCAAGGAGCAATCATCTTTTAATTTCATGGCTGCAGTCACCATCTGCAGTGATTTTGGAGCCCCCCAAAAATAAAGTCAGTCATAGTTTCCCCATCTATTTGCCATAAAGTGATGGGACCAGATGCCATGATCTTAGTTTTCTGAATGTTGGGTTTTAAGCCAACTTTTTCACTCTCCTCCAACTTTTTCACTTTCATCAAGAGGCTCTTTATTTCTTCGCTTATCTGCCGTAAGTGTGGTGTCATCTGCATATCTGAGATTATTGATATTTCTCCTGGCAATCTTGATTCTATATTGTGCTTCATCCAGCCCGGCATTTCTCATGATGTACTCTGCATATAAGTTAAATAAGCAGGGGGACAATATACAGCCTTGAAGTACTCCTTTCCCAATTTGGATCCAGTCTGTGGTGTGGTATAGGTCTACTGTATCCTTCTATTTCCCTGTCTGTTCATTCTATTAATTTTTGAGAGTTTGATATTGAAATTCCAACTAAAACTCTTTAATTATATAGTGGAACTATATGTAACTTTGTTCTGTATTTTCCAAGTCTATAAATGTGTTATCATATTTTTATAATTTAAAAACAAAAAAAAGAGTTGCCCTGAAACTCATGGTCATAGGGTATGGTCTGCCCAGCCATGGGGGGCTGTCACAACATTGTCACCAGGCTGAGGGGAAAGTCTGGCTCTCCTGGGCATGGTATTGTAACATCCTGGATCTCTCCTGACCCAGGGTCCCTCTGCAGAGGCATGAGGGTGGGATTGCGCACTCAGTGCATCAGAGGGAGAGCAGAACAGGTGTAAATCCTTTGCAAGGCTTCATAAACTTCTACAAGGTAGTTCTGAAATAAACAAGCTCAGTAAATGATACAGAACCTACGAATGAATTAAACTTGCACTGTTCCTCTCTCTGTTTCCTATGTTTGTGTGCTAGTTTTTAAGGGTATACTTTCCACCCTTTATCCTTAGTTAAAACAATTTGGCTTCCTTCTTTCTCTCCCCACTCTATCCTGAACAGCATTTTCCATTTAAAATTTCCATTTTTATCCTGTAATCTTTCAGTATCTTACTCTCATCTAAGCTCAGTGGTGTCAGTACAAAAAATTCCAATCTAACCCCAAGCTTAGTCTTCAACTTCAGGGTCTCCCTTGGGAGAGACTGTCATAGTCTTGGGATAAGACATGGAAAAAGAAAGAGTGCAGTGTGATGACAACAGTAACCACAACCCAGGTCCCTATCCCAGAAACCCCAAGAGTCTCACTAAACAAGATTTTTCTGAAGCTTTGTAGAAAATTCCCTGGCCAGCAAAACCAGGTCTGAACTGACATGAATCTATTTATACTTTTGTATTTATCCTACTTAGTATGAATATTCATACATTTCATTAAAGAAATATTAATGTGTTTAATTATGAGATGCTGCTGCACACCCTGTTGGGGTGTTATGTAATTTATGGAAAATGCCTCATATTAATTTTCTAAAATTCAAAAAATTCTGAATTCTTAAATACATTGGTTTCATGGATTTCTTTTAAAGTTGTGGAACTATATTTTTTTTTTTCAGTTTTTCTGATCTTTATCTTACAGACAATTTTTCTGTAATTTTCTTTAGAGTACAAAGCCGAAGCTTTTATAAAACTCTTTTTACTTTTTAACCACATATACTTTCTCCCACAACACCCCAAGTTAGCTTTTATTTCATGTATACTATGCTTAGCACCTTGGGTTTTTTAATTTTAAAAAAGTTCCTGTGTATTTTCATATATATGTATATTTAGCAGCTTTATTGAGGCGTGATGTACAGATCATGAAATTCACCTGTTTTGAGTCTACAGTTCACTGACTTCTAGTAAATTACAGATTGTGTGACCATCATCACAATCTAACTGTAAACCATTTCTACCACCCCCAAAATAAATCTTTTGTCCATTTGTCATCAATCCCCTTTACAACCCCAGAGATAATCATGAATCTACTCTGTTTCTAGTTTTGAGACCACGCTACATGGTAGCCACGGTGCACACAGTCTTCCTGGGGAAACCAAGGCTTGAATAGTAAAGGATTAAGCTGGAATTTGATGCAGGTCCTTCTGACTCCAGAGTTCATGAGCTTTCCAAGGTCAGTTAGGGGAGGTCAAGAGTGGCCTCTCACTGGACAGGATCAAAGATGATGGTAGCCCAGGCATGGATGTTGGAGAGAGAGGAGTGACCCCAGGGTGTCGTGAACTGGATGACCTTTGAGTTCCTGAGACTTCTGTGTCTCCAAGAGTCTGAAAATCCATAAAATGCCTCCAACTAAGCCAGGGACTTACTTTAATGAATAGATAAGAATGATGTGTCATGAACAGACTAATTGCATATAAAAGGAACGCTTCTGAAGTGCACAGTGTGTTCCCTTAAGCACTTTAAACACCCCCCAGAGATGATGTTTGCAGCCACAATTTGCATTATCAATGAAGAGGCAGTTTGCCGAGCAAAGGGGAGCATCTGCTTTGCTCTCATTCAAATCACCACACATTCCAACATATTGATGTCCAAATTAATGAAGACTTGGATAGATTTATTCTCACAGCTTTTAAAGTTTGAAGTTGATACTTCTGATGTAAATGTTCTGGTGTGCTGGTATCACAGCTACATAAGAGTGGTTAATAGGATGAAATACCCTGTACTATTATTGAGGAAACATCTATTATGTGTTCATGTTTATTATTACTAGCTTCCTCTCTGTCAATTAAGAGAAATCCATTCTCAAAGTCCGCCAAGTTGGCTCCACCCTCCTTTTGGAGGGTGATACCCCTTTCTGTTACACAAACTGTTACTTGCTCCTCCCACCCTCCCCAAATTTCAGGGACCATGTCTTCTTTCTGTATCCTCAGTCCAAGCAAAACTCAGTCCTAGGAAGACTTAAGATCCACATTTATCCCTTGGTATGGTATTTAGGTCACTAAAATCCCCAAATAGAGATTCCAAGTTCCAGGGGTTTAAAACCCTGTGGCAGTTTTGGAGTAAAAAATAATTTGATCCCTGATAAAGATAGTTCAGGCCACAGATAAGAGTTTTGGAACTCCCTGGGTACTTCTGAAATTTTGTTGCATATTGTTAAAAGATAAACTGAAGCATATTAAAAAATTTCAAGAATTTATTTGGGCAAAAATCGATTTGAATTGGGCAGTATCCAATCTAGCAGATAGAAAGACTTTTATAGGCAGAAGAGAGCAGGAACAAGGAAGTTATACTAGGCAAAAAAGCAGGTTGATTACTGCAAAGTCACTTTCCTTTAGGGGATGGCAGGGGTCTGTAGATTGCCTAACAAGTGTTGATCAGGTGATTCCTGATTGACTCATTTAAGACATTACTGGGAGAACTGAAACTATAATTCATTCTTGGTTTGGTGACATGGGGCTTAACATAAGAACTCCATTTGGGGCCTATTATCTTGTTTTTGATGATCTCCCTTTTGATCAGACTCTCAGCCTAAATGAGAGATGTGATTGAAATATAAGGCATTATTAGTGCTCTTCCCAGCTTCTGCTCTAAACTTCTTGGTGTTTCTGCTGATGCTTTGTGTGATATTCACAGGTCACGGTGTTGGGTTTATGTTCTCTAAGTCAGTCATTCTCTTCATTCCTTTTCTGACATTCTAGTCTTAGGGAGTGGAGAAGGCATTGGCAACCCACTCCAGTACTCTTGCCTGGACAATCCCATGGACGGAGGAGCCTGGTGGGCTGCAGTCCATGGGGTCACTAAGAGTTGGACACGACTGAGCGACTTCACTTTCACTTTTCACTTTCATGCATTGGAGAAGGAAATGGCAACCCACTCCAGTGTTCTTGCCTGGAGAATCCCAGGGACGGCGGAGCCTGGTGGGCTGCCATCTATGGGGTCGCACAGAGTTGGACACGACTGAAGCGACTTTGCAGCAGTAGCAGCAGTCTTAGGGAGATCCTTTGCTTGGTGGTTAGCAGCTGTGAAGATGCACTTGAAGGTTTTGAGAGAATACAGCACACCAGGGAGACTTCTATGATTATTATAGCAGGGTAATTCCCATTGTCTAGAGTGCACTTTGGAGCCATGGTCCTCATGACTCAAACCAATCAGGATCAGATAAGTCAATGAAGGATTCCTGCTGAAGGAGTCATTTTCCTAAGCCAGCTGGCTTGTTTAGTGATCTTCTGTATCTGAGCCTCAACTTCCCCCAAAGTGTCAATCCAAGTGCCACAAGTGGTTTTGGTCAGAGCACAAATACCTCTTTGCTCGGCTAAAAGATAATCAGGGGCTACCATGGTACCAAGAACATCTTTCTCCAGAGAGTCGAGGGAGTTTTGTTCGTCAACTATTCCTTAAGCAGCAGATTTGGCAGTATCTTCAGAAGTTAAGGAGACAGTCCTAACCACAGCTTCATTTGCACTAACTTCCAGCCACAGCAGTAGGGATCTATCAGAGAAGGCTTTATTTAAGAACCCAAATGGAGTTCTTATGTTGAGCCCCATGTCACCAAACCAAGACTGAATTAAAGTCATTTAGAGGTTCATTTTGAATCACGAATGCCTCCCAATAATTCCCATTGGAGTAGTAGCTCAGGACTGGAAAGGTGACTGCTACAGAGGCCAGAAAAATGGAAGAGTCTATAGACTGCACAGGTGGTTTTATTCAGGTTCCCTTTACCTTGTGTCCCTTTCTTTGTATAGAGCCTGGATGCCAGGTCTCCTGGGCTTGATACTGTTGTTGTCTTAATTTCGTCTCACCTCATGGACATATGGGATCTTGGTTCTCCCACCAGGGATTGAACCTGTGGCCCCTGCAGTGGAAGCACAGAGTCTTAACCACTGGTCCACCAGGGAAGTCGAGGCTTGGAATTGTTATCTAAGACAAGGAAATGGACCCACAGGCTGAGGGAGTCAGACACGATACAGAGCTAAACTTGTTGCAGAGAAACTGAGGCATTTGAATTTAGAGGGAAGTTTGTGATGGACCAACCTATAGGGTCACCAGCATCATGGCAAATCCAGCAGATGTTTAGAGGTCGCATTACTCCCTCTTGCAATGGCCTGAAACAGGTAAACAATGGCCTTACCTTTCCAGACCAGAGAGAGATAAAAACTGAACAAAAGAATCATAGAGCTTCATGGTATGAGAGTTAGGTAAAGGATGATCAGAGAGGGACAGAGGAATGGAAAGAAATGTCCTTGATCCAACAACTCAGGAGAAAGCAGTCTGCATCAATGTCAGTTACTTCTCTTCCTAACCAATTTGATTATGAGATCCTCTGCATTTGCATAGGACCAGATGTCGAGTGAAGCCTTCTTCATTTGTGAAATACACACCCAAGTTTCAACACCTTGATCTTACAGCTGGGTCAGTGGTCAAAAGTAAGGGATAGGGTCCTTCCCATGAATCTCACTTTTGCAGAGACACCGAAATGAAGCAATAAGTGTCTGTAAATGACAAAGACTTTTAAACATGCCCATGATTAAAGATTTCTTGAGAGTCCATTACAGTGGAATTTGAAATTCGGTTATTTCTGTGACATAAAACATTTTAGGATAATAACTGGAATTTTGACTGACCCCATCATACCTGCACATATTAGATTTTTTTACATTTTGTATAGTTCCTAAAACATATTAGTAACATGCATTCATAACCTAAGAAGGTTTATTTGACAATGCTTCCCATGTAATGTAGCATACCAAATAAACTTAATTATAAATAGTTTAATATCTCTCTTTTACAAAGTGAGAGACAGATCCTTTTGAGATTTCCCAGGGACCCTCCAGGAAATCTCAAAGTTTGTTTGAGATCAAAAAGACTTAGTTTAGAATTTGATCTTGAGACTATGTCAAATGTTTTGAACATTTGATTAAATAACATCACATCATTATGAAATAATAGGTATCTATTTCACCAAAGTGATAGCAGAAGATGTTAAAGGCAAATACGAAGGTTACATAGTTGTGAACAAAATCTAGTGCTTTTAGTATTGAGAAGAAGAGATTTTCTTAAGTAATCAAAAACCTAATAAAGACAATCTCAGGTGGCGGTAGTGGTAAAGAACCCACCTGCCAATGCATAAGATGTAAAAGACGGGGGTTCAACACCTGATTTGGGAAGATCCCTGGAGGAGGGCATGACAATCAATTCTAATATTCCTGCCTGAAGAATCCCGTGGAAATAGGAGCCTGGTGGTCTATAGTCCATTGGGTTGCAAAGAGTTAGACACCATTGAAGTGACTTAACACAATAAAGATAAATGAAACATAGTAAATTATTTTAGTATAACACAACATCTTTGCTGTTCAGGCAGATTAATTAACAGGTAAAGAAAAACCTTTGGTTCAGTTCAGTTCAGTCGCTCAGTTGTGTCCGACTCTTTGCAACCCCATGGATGGCAGCACGCCAGGCCTCCCTGTCCATCAGCAACTCCCAGAGTCCACCCAAACCCACGTCCATTGAGTCGGTGATTACCATCCAACCATCTCATCCTCTGTTGTCCCCTTCTCCTCCTGCCTTCAATATTTCCCAGCATCAGGGTCTTTTCCAATAAGTCAGCTCTTCGCATCAGGTGGCCAAAGTATTGGAGTTTCAGCTTCAACATCAGTCCTTCCAATGAATATTCAGGACTGATTTTCTTTAGGATGGACTGGTTGGATCTTCTTGCAGTCCAAGGGACTCTCAAGAGTCTTCTCCAACACCACAGTTCAAAAGCATCAATTCTTCTGCTCTCAGCTTTCTTTATAGTCCAACTCTCACATCCATACATGACCACTGGAAAAACCATAGCCTTGACTAGACAGACCTTTGTTGACAAAGTAATGTCTCTACTTTTCAACATGCTGTGTAGGTTGGTCATAACTTTCCTTCCAAGGAGTAAGCATCTTTTAATTTCATGGCTGCAATCACAATCTGCAGTGATTTTGGAGCCCAGAAAAATAAAAACCTTTGGTTACAATTCTGTATTAAAAGCAAACCAATATTCTAAGAAAGCTTTGCCCTTTTAACAGAAAACCAAATTCTAATCTTGCACCAGTGTACTGTTGACATTAAAACTCATTCTTGAAAAATGACCATGAATCCAT
This sequence comes from Okapia johnstoni, assembly GCA_024291935.2. Classification (NCBI taxonomy): domain Eukaryota; kingdom Metazoa; phylum Chordata; class Mammalia; order Artiodactyla; family Giraffidae; genus Okapia; species Okapia johnstoni. Next base: position 48,458,647 of record CM044307.1, on the reverse strand, counting down.
TCTAATCTTAATCAGCTTGACCACACATAAAATTTCTTTCCCAAGATTCTTTTTCCACACACTTCTACAACTTTTTCATATCCAGTCAGATTTTGTCCTAAGACATTTAACTCTTTCTCTTTGTGAAACAAGCAATAAACAATAATTTTATTTTCCTTACTTATTTTTCATACACAGTTTCCTTTCACCCATAATATTTCTAAGTAGCCTTGATTGCCTGAATTAATTAGAATTTTTAGCCATTAGAATCCTTAATTTGTAGTGAAAACTAAGAAGTAAGCAATTGTGGTCTGTTGTTACACTAGCATTCTGTAGCTTGGCAAATTTATAAATGTATTTCATAATTCTTAGAAGCATATTTTTCCTCATAATAAGTTTCCAATATGGCCCAAAATATGTTACTAATAAATGCAAACAGTTTTAGTTCCTCTGTTAAAGGAAGCCAAAAGTAGATAAACTTATATTCAGTAATTAATGTTTCAGTATTTTGTCTTATTTGGAAATGATCTAGATATTTAATGATTTTCCATTATTTAACTTGTCTGGGTATAATTTAAGGTTGTAAGTTACCAAAAAGATTTTGGAAACTATTTTTGAATAAAGGTACCATAGAGCATAATTATGGTTGAAAATTTCATTTATAAGCCTTTCTCCTACTTACATCTATTTAATTCAGTGCTTAACAATTATGTTTAGTCATGAAAATTTCATGAGGCATTAAACAGCTAACCATCATCTTAAATTGTCTTTCTTGCTGACAAATTACATAATAGATAACATGGGTTTATTTGATTTTCAGTAAACCTAGATAGAATAAAAGTATTATTTAATGCTGATAACTCTAGGACATGTCTATTTTAATTAAACAAACAAATTTAAACTATCTTTTACTTACTAAAGATTATCCTAGATTACATGAACTTGGAAACATTTCAGTTAGTGTCTATTTCTCAGTGTTTACTTGATTTATATCAATGCTTGTTTGTCTTTAAGCCAAATAAATAGAGCTCATTACAAACTAATTTTGGCAATACCATCAGAGGTAGGAAAAAAAACACATTTATTACATAAACATCAACATATGTAAACATACAGGCAGATGCAAACAGAGATCTTAGAGCTTTGTTTTTAAATTTTAGCCACGAAACATAATGCAAAACTCACGTGCGTGTGTGCATGCTCAGTTGTGTCTGACTCTTTGTGACCCCATGGACTGCAGCCCAGCAGGCTCTCCTCTGCCCATGGAATTCTCTAGGCAATACTGGAGTGGGTTGCCATTTCCTTCTCCAGAGGATCTTCCTAACCTAGGGATGGAACCCACATCTCCTGCATTGGCAAGTGGATTCTTAACCCCTGAGCCATCTGGGAAGCTCTAAGGCAAAACTCACTAGTTTATAAAGAACTGTTGGATCCGAATTGTGTTTCTGGTGGATGGTATAAAGTAAGCTTAATTGCTCACATGGCTTAAACTTTTTACTAAAATTTGAGGAAGAGATTTTAGGGTTTTTCATAGGCTAAGTTTTCAAAATAGACTTTCCTTTTTCCCCCTACTTCTGATAAGAATTACTTTGGTTTCTGGAGAAGACCAGGAAGAATATTTACATCTCAAAAAATACAGAGGAAGAATCCAAGTTCTACCAAGAAGGACTTTTGTTCTCTGACCCCAGGTCTTTTAAAATATCTGCAAGCCTTCTGAGATGATACAAGAGAATCTGGGATTGGTAAAAAGGATAGGTGGGCTTTGAATTGTTTCTAGCGCCACATTTCTGTTCCTGTAAAGAGTTGATTTGCAAGACAGTACAGATGTTTGCAATTCCTTAAAAAATTTTGTTTGCTAACTTATGGTTACCAGTGAAGAAGGACATAGGGAAGGGATAGTTAAGGAATTTGGGATTGACACGTATACACTGCTATATTTAAAATGGATAACCAACAAGGACCTACCGTATAGCACAGGGAATTCTTCTCAATGTTATGTGTCAGCCTAGATGGGAAGGGAGTTGTGGAGAGAATGGATACATGTATATGTTTGTCTGAGTCTCTTTGTCATCCACCTGAAACTCACAACATTGTTAATCTGCTATACTCCAATATAAAATGCTTCTGCTGCTAAGTCGCTTCAGTCGTGTCCGACTCTGTGCGACCCCATAGACGGCAGCCCACCAGGCTCCCCAGTCCCTGGGATTCTCCAGGCAAGAACACTGGAGTAGGTTGCCATTTCCTTCTCCAATGCATGAAAGGGAAAAGTGAAAGTGAAGTCATTCAGTCATGTCCGACTCATAGCGACCCCATGGACTGCAGCCCACCAGGCTCCTCTGTCCATGGGATTTTCCAGGCAAGAGTACTGGAGTGGGGTGCCATCGCCTTCTCCTCCAATATAAAATAAAAAGAGAAAATTGGGTTGCAAGCTGAATGTTATCAAGGTGTCCACCCACTCATCCAACTATATCATCTTCAGTTTGCTTCTTCATATCAGAGAGAAGATCTTCAACTCAGTGGGAAATAAAAGATTTCTATGTTCTTAGGTTTAGAGATGTTTCTTTGGAACGTTTTAGTAAATTCTTACACATAAAGCTACAGAATGTTTTTATTTCCCTCTGGGTATGGTTTCATTTTAGGTTAGGGAAGAAGGTCTTAAAAAGGTTCTTTCAGGCTCTGAATATCAACTTCCACTTTGGCCAACTTTTGACCATAGGCTTAAAAGAAATTATTTTTTAAATATATTTTCAGGTTTCAACTGGTACAAATAGTAAATATTCCTGGCAATATTAATGATCTCGTGCATGAAAGAGGGGTTCCCACAAGTGGTGGGGATACTCAGAAAGATGCTATCCTTCTGAGCTGATGCTTCCCTGGTGGCTCAGCAGTAAAGAATCTGCCTGCCAATGCAGGAGATGTGGGTTCCATCCCTGGTTCAGGAAGATCCCCTGGAGAAGGAAATGGCAACCCACTCCAGTATTCTTGCCTGGAAAATCCCATGGACAGAAAAGCCTGGCAGGCTGCGAGTCCATGGGGTCACAAACATTTGGACACAAAAGTGCAGAGAGATGATGATTAAATCTCTATTCACTTTGGTTTCAAAACCTCACTGAGGTTTTTCTGTGTGGGATCCTCTTGAGTGTTAGTACTAAATAATGTCTTTATACAGAATTTTGTCATTTATAACAGGGCTTCCCTGATAGCTCAGGTGGTAAAGAATCCTTGTGAGCTACTCCCAAAAATAAGCAAGAGTTCTCCTGAGAGCTGGCAACAGTTAGCCAGACCCCAGGTGCTCATGGAGTGCAACCCACATTTCTGTCTAGCTACATCTATCTGCAAATGGGGAGACACCCACATTTCTGTCTTGTCATATTTTTGGGTCTCCTGACCTGACAGTTGCCAAGCCAAGTTCTCAGGGCACAAAACAAGACAGACAAGAAGGCAGTAGCTGTCCTGGGAGAGAAAGGTACCAGTGGGTACCCTAGGCATATCCATGAGTCACAATTTAAAGACGTTGTTTAGTCGTGTCCGACTCTTCTGCAACGCTATGGACTTTAGCTTGCCAGTCTCCTTTGTCCATGGGATTTCCCAGGCAAGAATAGTGGATTGGGCTGCGATTTCCTTCTCCAGGGCATCTTCCCAATCCAGGGATCAAACCTGCATCTCCTACGTTGCAGGCAGATCCTTTATCTCTGAGCCACCAGGGCAGCCCTCCTTATAAATGTTTTTCCTGCCAATCTGAATTTGGAAAGAAAGAGAATATAAAATTTTACCTTCCCCTTTCAACTAGTCACTACAGATAATGATCTGGGACAGCTGACTCTGATAAGAATTCTCACCCTCTATGGCATCTGCCAGTTTTCCCAGGATCCTGTCTGCAGATCTGGAGAGAGTGGATGTCCTAGCAGGTCTCATCCTGGTCACCAGAAACTAGAGAGGAGGAAAAATAATTTTTCCTCTACTCTTTATAGTGAGGGCTGGATTGAGATCCCTGTTCCTTTAGGGCACCTCCTAACTGGATAAGCTTATCGAGTTTAAAAGTTCTCCACTGTGGCCCCTGTAGTTCAAGACTATCTTTGGAAAGTTTAACCTGATAGTTCAATCTTAAAATTTTATTCACCCAAGGCCTCATGCTGAATCCAATCCAGCTTAAGTCAGACCCAGTCTGACCCTGGACCTGGTCCAATATTCAAGTCAAACTGTCTGGCTCCAGCTGCTTTCCAGACCCAGTCTAGAAAAAGAAATGCTCAAATAGTCTGAAAGTTCATAACACAAAAGCTGTGGAGCTAGGATCTAAGAGAAGCTTAGATCCTAAGCTTCTTAGATTCACCTCTAGAAGCAGTGAGCCTGAGGGGCTCACAGGTGCCTACGCCTGGTTGCTTGTTGCACTTGGGATTGGTCTGAGGTCTTCTCAAGTCCCTCTTCTGACACCAGAGCTGTTAAAAGGTAAACTGAGGCATATTTTAAAAATTGAGTTTATTTAAACAAAAATTGATTCAAATCAGACAGCATCCAATGTAGCAGAAAGAAAGGAGCTCTAGGGAGGTGTAGAAAATGAAAGACTTTTATAAGGGAGTGGGGACAAGGAAGTTCCCTGGAGGAAGGCATGAATACAGTACAGTATTCTTGCCTGGAGAATCCCATGGACAGAGGAGCCTGGCTGGCTATAGTCCATGGAGTCGCAAAGAGCAGGACAGGACCAAAATGACTTCACACTTTTGTATGCAGGTCTGTCAGACAGATTACCTAACTAGTGTTGATCAGGGAATTCTTGCTTGACTAAGATTCCATTTCTGAGAGCTGAAACTGTAATTAAGTCTCAGTTTGGTGCCATAGGGCTTAGCAACTCCATTTTGGGCCTGTTGCCTTGTTTTTAACACTATTTTATAACTAACCTCTGTATGTATTTTAACTGGTAAAGAGCTTTAATCCATTTTCTGTCATTTAATCAACATGATGACCCTATGAAGATGGTATTATTGTCAGTTGTTTTTAATTAACTTTATAAATTATCAATGTTGTTAATGGTTAATAAGTGAGACAAGGTATGTAATGGGCTGCACTTGTGGCTCAGATGGTAAAGAATCTGCCTGCAATGCAGGAGACCTGGGTTCAATCCCTGCATCAGGAAGATTCCCTGGAGAAGGGAATGGTTACCCCTCCAGGATTCTTGCCTGGAGAATTCCATGGACAGAGGAGTCTGGCAGGCTATAGTCCATGGGGTCACAAAGAGTCAGACACAACTGACTGACTAACAAACAAGGTGTGTGATACACTTAGTACTGAGTTTCTGGCTTAGAGAATATAAGCAATAAGTTAGCTATTATTGTGATTTTTCAAAAATCTTCACCCTCACTTTTAGACACAAGGAAAATAAGGTCCAGAGCTATTAACTACATTATTTACCAGAGACCTATGAAAACATCTTTTGTTACCAGAATGCTATTGACTGGAGACATTTCAGTATTCACTTACATAACAAACTGTCAGCCACAGGAGTTAATTTCTGAAAAAATCCCCTGGTCAGTAATGTGTTAAGGAACTTACTTGCCCAGGGTTCATATAGCTGGTAAGAGTGGGCTGGGGATTGAAATGTCTCATCAATTTTTTGAGACACACCCTCTATAACAGCTTAAATAGCCTGATCTTGCCCAAGGTCAAGAGTACCCTCTCTGCTGCTTACTAAACTATGCCACTGCCAATGAAATCACAGAATCAACAGCCTGAGCTTAAATCTTGGATTTCATTAAAAATTTCTCAGACCATGGAATTCTCTACCTCGTCCTGGTCTAGAGAGGTCACAACTTCCCTTCCACAAATAGCAGCAAAATGGTTTTATTTGGACTTAGAAAATTATACACTTGAGCTACTTTCCTAGGAGCATTTTTCTGCTACAATTAATTTCTTGTAAGGTAGTGCCCGGTTGGAGAGATACATTAAAAATGTTAACAGCCAACTGGTGATACAGGATTTTCCCAAATATTCTCTCACATCTGTGAGCTCATTATAATTTGTTTCCTTAACTTACTTCTCAACACAGCACCATGAGAAGCCCCTGAATCTGCATGTTTGCATAAGCAAGAAAGTGCATTCAAATGCTTCCATCTGAAGCATATTTTCGTGTGAGAGCATTCATCTTGTTATATGGTAATGTTATCTGAAGATGTACTTGGGGGTGCCTGAGCCCACATGGCTAAAAGCACCAGATTATACTTCACTTTCAATTTCCTCATTTGCAAGAGGATGATTTCAGTAATAAAAATGCAGCTAGAATTGGTCTGTGACTGAATCAGTATCCTGAGAGGCAAGGTGGTAATGAGGTGAAAAGGAAAGAGGTGGGGAAAAGGATGGATCACGGGAAATGTGTTCACTCTGAAAATAAAATGGTCCACTAGAGAATCCTGTAATAGGTCTCTCCTTGGTGGTTGGAATGGGACTCTTGTTAAGGGTTTGCTTAATACTAACCAGTGCCTTTTATTACTCTTTTAAACTAGTTTGTCTATTTTGCTAACCTTTAAAATCCCTCTGACCTCTTGCCCACTTCCCTGATCATTGGTTTTGAAGCTGTACATATTTTAACATAGAATTTGTGATGATTGTTTTCCAAGAAATAATGTTAGATGAACACTACATGCTACAAAAATGGACAAGGTATTTCTTCACCAAATGCATGGTGGCAACCGTTAGCTATGTCTATTACACTTAAAGGTCTGCCCTAACTGAGGTCCTTCCAACCTTATCAGGTCTGACAGGTATATCCTCTAGACCGGAAGTTGCAAAGCAAAGGGCCAAGACTAAATCAGGCTTACAAACATGATTTTTATTTTTTTTGCTCAATTGAAAAAAATTTTTAATGGTTGCCAACTTTAATGCAAATTTGCAGTGTTCACATAAAAAGTTTCTGACATTTTTGGAAAAATGCAAAGCTCTGTACACTGAGCACATTGCCCATAGTGACCCGAGATACCAGTTATATAGCTCTGGGCTATTCTCTCCAGGTATTGGTCATATAGAAGGGGCTATTCTCTCCAGGCCATTCTGGTCCCCACTTCTTCCTAATGTCTCAGAAAAGCTTGGCCCCTGTAGGCATTTGAGATTATAGTCCTAGAAGATTAATGAATGGCTGCTAGCTCCTCCCTTAAAGTAAAATAAATCAGATGCCAAACATTACCGTGTCTCAATATTTACTACAGGAACCCACAATGATATGTTGATATTTAGGAGTAGCTGTATGTGGTCAGCTCACATTTGGACCTGTGTGTATTTGTTTCTTGGTAGGATATCTCTCCACTGTCCCCTCCCCCCAGCTCCAGCAAGTCCTAGAGAGAGCAGAACACAGGCTCTGATGTGAGGCAGACCCACCTTTGGATTCTGGTTGTGCCATTCACTAATCACATGATTTGGGGCAAGTCATGTACCCTGTCCCAGTCCCAGGATCCTCCTCTATAAAACAAGGATGCTGTGAATGTAAAATGAACAAATGCTTGTTTGCACAAAATTGACTCACTTTAACACCAAACACATGGTCCCTGCTTCTGTCCTCCGCCTTCAGGCCAATAACGAGATTGAGTTGGCAAGCTCTTTCACTGAGTTGACAGCCAAATGGGTCACAGTGTTTGATGTAAAATACCTAGAGCCCTCCATGTGGAACAGTGATGTGACATGGGACCCCATTTAATATAGAAAGCCACTTCTGGAGCAGCCTGGGCATCCTGAAGGGTGGGGTGATCCCCACTCAGCAGAATCTCTCGAGGGTGCATTGTCTCTCCAGATGGACATGTGCGCTGTGCTGTCAGCTTGTTGCTGAACTACAACTACTTTAAAAGGAAGGATGGAGGCTGTGAATTTGAGATCAGATTTCAGAGCAGAGCCCACAGGCGTCCAGTTACGTGTGAACACAGCATGAGAAATAACAATAGGGAGTGAGATATGCTAAAAGTGTTATACATGAATTTACATTCAATAAAAAACCCTTCCAGCTATAATTATCACATTTTTGCTAATATTGAGATTCTAGATGTCATACTTAATATTTGAGTAAACTAATTAAAGAATGTTCTTTCCCCTAGCCTTGACAAATAATCTTTTTTATTGAAAGTTCTCAAATGCTTTTTTTGGGGGGGATGCAAAAACTGATGAATCTACATGACTAGCACTTAGGTATAGAGCCCCAGCAGCATCTCACCCTTTTGCTTTTCCTGCCCCACTTCCACCTCCTCCATTCCCAGTTCTGTTTTGTGTTCTTTTGTTGAGGGCACTTTTTCAGACAGTGTTAATGCATCTTTTTTATGTACCTGCCAATAGTTCTAGGTGGAATTGCCTCTTAAGATTTCCTCTTAGGCTGTGACACATTCAGACTCAAATTGTTGTGCTCAGTAGGGCCATTGTCACATTATAACAGAGAAAATGCTTCATCATGTGTTATAGAACAAGATGGAATCTTCACTAAGGAGCTCAGGGATCAAAGCCGAGGGAAAAGATTAATTCTTATGCATCATGTCATTATAGAGAGAGAAGGAGACATTAAGATTGCCAGAGAGGAGATTTTCTCATCTAATAGCAATACAGAAACTGTGTTGGGAGGACTGTTGGCTCTGTTCTCAGATTTGTTTTTTACCTTTAAAGTGCTCAGATCTAGGTCATAAGCTTGTTTACACATATTTCAGGTTTTGTAAAGGGCCTTCTTAAAAAAAAAAAAAATACCCCTTTCCTAGGATTTAGATCCATCTAAAAATAAGAAAATTGTTTTTAGTCCATAAAAATTCATAGTTATGAAAAAAAAAAAATTCATAGTTATGTTTTATTGAAGACAGAAAATAGAAAAGGCAAAAGAATTATTTTTTAACTTATAATGTAATCCTAATCCAGCAATTCTGGCAGTATGTTTCCTTTCCATCTTTAAAATTTAAAAGATGCTACTGTTTAAGGTGCTTGCAAACATATGTCTGTGATATTATGTCATGTTTCTTTTGTTCACCTAATACTATATTATACTATAGGGCTTCCCAGGTGGCTCAGTGGTAAAGAATTTGCCTGCCAATGCAGAAGACCAGGGTTAAATCCCTGAATCTGGAAGATCCCCTGGAGAAGGAAATGGCAACCCACTCCAGTATTCTTGCCTGGGAAATTCCATGGACAGAGGAGCCTGGTGGGCTACAGTCCATGGGGTTGCAAGATAGTTGGACACAACTTAGCGACTAAACAATAACAGTAATATGCTATGTGATTTTTCACATCCTAACATAGATTCTCTGAAGCACATGTGCCCAGTTTATTAAGTTCCTCTATTATTAGACATTTGAGTAGCTTCCTTTTTTTTCCCCTACTCTAAAAAAAAAAAAAAAATTTGCACACCAGGATTTTACTGTGTTTTGATTTATATTCTTAAAATAAATTTCCCAAAGTGGAATTTCTGGATCAAAGATTATAAATATTAAGATTTTGATTCAAGCTGCAAAACTGCTTTCTAAAAGAGTTATACCAATGAAATGTTTTGTCACCACATCAGATGCAATTTTAGTTAATTTGTACCTTTTGAACTTTGAGATTCTCATTTTCATATTTTGCTTAAATTTTCAATAAATCACCAAGCATCATTTATAGCAGCAGTATAATTGCCCGCAAGAAATAAACACTGTAACATTTAATGACAAAACATTAGTGTGGCCGAGTGTTTAAGAGCAGTATAGAGTGATGAAGAGGGCAGATTAGGGGGTCAGGCTGCCTGAGCTCAAAGCAGGGCTCTATCACTTACCACTAAGTGATCTTAGGTCAGAATTTCTCAACCTCGGCATTACTGAGATTTCGGCAGGTGATTTTTTGGCTGTGAGGAATTGTCCTGTGCATTGTAACACGTAATGTTTAGTAGCATCCCTGGCCTCTACCACCCTCTCCCCAGTGTGACAACCAAATTGTCTCCCAATACTGCCAAATGACCACTGGGGGGTCAGCGCCTCCCCCTCTTTGGCAAATCACCAAATCTCTCAGTGCTCAGTTTCCTGTATATATGGGAATAAAAATAATGCTGACCTCTAGGAGTTGACAGGAAGGTTAAGCAGATTTATCCCTGTCGAGCATAGAGAAGAGGGAATGCCACATGCTGAGCACTCGGTCAGTATCCGCTATTGTCGATGTTGAACTCTTAACACTGGTCTTAAACAAAATGCTGTTGGTTTTTTTAGTGTAAAAATGATTGTATAATTTGAGAAATTTAGGAGGGTATCAGAAGCTGATAAGACTCCTATAACCATAGCTGGGATTCCCAGGTGGCTCAGTGGTAAAGAATCCACCTGGTAATGCAGGAGAGTAGGTTCAATTCCTGGTCAGGAAGATCCCCTGGAGGAGGGCATGGGAACCCACTCCAATATTCTTGCCTGGAGAATTCCATGGACAGAGAAGCCTGGTAGGTTATGGTCCATGGGGTTGCAAAGAGTCAGATACAACTTAGTGACCAAACCACAACATAACCTAGTAGCCAGGGACAACCCTATTAATACTGAGGTATATTTTTTTCTTATGTACCCAAAAGAGTTACTGGAACATTATAATTGCTCAAAAAATGTGTTAGGTGACTATGAAAGAGATGAGATTATACATACCATATACAAAATTTTATATCCTATTTTTCTCTTACCACTGCATTGTAGCTTTTTGCCTCTATGTTTGAAAATTCTTTGAGAAAATGTTTAATAGATGTGTAATATCAACTCTATGACTGCTCTCTTATTTAATGAATCATTAGATAATTTTTTGCATGTGCATGATGTTTTTTATAAATAATACTTTTTTAACTTGTGAAAAATTTCAAACATATATAAAAGTTGAAAGAATAGTACACATACACCCATACCTTAAATGTTTTTTAAACATTGTGTTATATTTTCTCTTTTTATTTGCGTATGTGTGTCTGCATGGATGTGGATGTTTATATTGAGCATTTTTATTGTTTTGTGGCACCATTTAAAAGTAAATTGCAAATGTCATAACATTTCACTCTTCAAGACTTTAGCATGCCTCTTCCAAGAATAAAGATATTCCTCTGCATCACCATAGGATACTGAATTTGTCTGATTGTTCCCTTGTAGTTCCAACAAGTTACCTTTAACTTGTTCCTCTAGCGTCTGGATTTCCTATAAACTGAAGTTAGGTCTAAAGTCTTAATTAGATTTAAATAAACAGTTTTAAATTGGATAAGGACACTTCATTAGTAATTGCAGCATCAGGAGGATATAACAGAAGATTGTCCTGTGACCACTCACGTGAAGTTTTGTTACTTGGCTCAGGTGATGACCACTAGATTCCTTTACTTAGAGGTTTATTTTTCCCTTTGCAATTAGTACATTATCTATGAGGTACTCCTTTGGGCTTTCCGTGGTTCAGATGGTAAAGTGTCTGCCTGCAATACAGGAGACCTGGGTCGGGAAGATCCCCTGGAGAAGGAAATGGCAACCCACTCCAGTACTCTTGCCTGGAAAATTCCATGGACAGAGGAGCCCGGTAGGTTACAGTCCATGGGATCGCAAAGAGTAGGACACAGCTGAGCGACTTCACTCACTCACTCACTCCTTTGGTGTCATATCACTGCTCTGTTTCTTGACAACTTTTCCTTAATGGTTTTTAGCATCACTGGTGATTCTTGCCTAAACCAGTTATTTTATTGAAAGCTTCCAGAGGTGACTTTTATAATTCTCTTATTTCACCTACATTTAAGAGCTGATATTTTTCTGAATAGAAAAGTTTTCCCTCTCCAAATGCAGGATAAATGCTTATTTCCTTTGTTCTAAGTACTAATTTAAAGAGTGAAATAAATTGCTTCTCTCTTTATTTCCTTTTTTTTTTTGGTATTACCATAGACTCATGGAGTTTACTTCAGTGTTGTGCAATCAATTATAGTGCCTTTCTGACACTCCACTTTTCTGTCAGGAGTTCCTCCCAGGTGCTCCGGTATCTTTCGGCGCCCATGTCATTTGATAGTTTTGGGGTTTCCTTGTCTTTGCCCCATTGTGTTCCAAGCTTACCTTTGTATTTTCTGCCTCAGCTCTGAAATCAGCCATTTCCCCAAGAAGCCTTGATTCCTTTTAGTCATGAATGACATAAATAATCTTTTGATGAATACCTTTGTAAGGCAAGATTCATAGGTAAGATTTTTACCAAAATTGATGAGTTTGAAATTATTTTGACAAAGATTATGGACTTTTTAGTGCTTTTAATTTACTTACCAAATTACTATACAACAGTTGGTAATAATCAATGTTCCGTCTAATGATTTAGATTGTTACTCATTTAGAATGTATCTCACTGTATTCATACTGACATAGCTCTCTCTATTACAAGTAAGATTGAATGACTCAGTTTTATGATTGTTTATAAGTTTTTGTTTAGTTTTCTGTTCAAAAAAATGTATCAAGGACTCTAATCCTCTGACTACTGTGCTTGTTGCAAATCATTTTTCTAGAATATTTGTGTGTGTGTATGTGTTTTGACTGTCAGACTTTTTTTTAACGTTTAAATGGTCAAGTTTATTTACATATTGCTTGATTTCATCCACTTCTCTAGTGCTTAGGCATTCCTTGGACAAAGTAAGAAAAGTTGAATATTTCTGTATTTTTCTCCCATTTAAAAAATGTAAGCAAAACTAAGTTTTTAATATTTAGAGTTGGTCTTCAAACAAAGTGGACTATATTTAGTGCTATAGCTTGAGGTGAGAGTCTAACTTAATCTTTTCCCCAAAAGCCAATTTTCCTCATGTTACAGAAAGGGTAATTTATCATTTTCTCAGTGGTGTGTAAATGTACTCATCATATATGTATTTTGCTAGGTAGGTAGGTAGATAGGGATATCAATGTCAATTTTTACACTAGTATTACACTTTTTAAATTACTGAAGTATTGAAATGCATACTAAAACACAAGGCCCTTCTTTCTTAACTATTCTTTTACCTTTTTTTTTTCTTCAAGATGAACCTTGGAATAGTTTTGTCATTTTCAGAAAAGAGTTCATTCAGTTCAGTTCACTCGCTCAGTCGTGTCTGACTCTGCGACCCCATGAATTGCAGCACGCCAGGCCTCTCTGTCCATCACCAACTCCCAGAGTCCACCCAAACCCATGTCCATCGAGTCGGTGATGCCATCCAGCCATCTCATCCTCTGTCGTCCCCTTCTTCTCCTCCCCCAATCCTACCTAGCATTAGGGTCTTTTCCAATGAGTCCACTCTTCACATGAGGTGGCCAAAGTATTGGAGTTTCAGCTTCAACATCAGTCCTTCCAATGAACACCCAGGATTGATCTCCTTTAGGATGGATTGATTGGATCTCCTTGCAGTCCAAGGGACTCTCAAGAGTCTTCTCCAACACCACAGTTCAAAAGCATCAATTCTTCGGCGCTCAGCTTTCTTCACCGTCCAACTCTCACATCCATACATGACCACTGGAAAAACCATAGCCTTGACTAGACGGACTTTTGTTGGCAAAGTAATGTCTCTGCTTTTAAATATGCTATCTAGGTTGGCCATAACCTTTCTTCCAAGGAGTAAGCGTCTTTTAATTTCATGGCTGCAATCACCATCTGCAGTGATTTTGGATCCCCCAAAAATGAAGTCTGACACTGTTTCCACTGTTTCCCCATCTATTTCCCATGAAGTGATGGGACCAGATGCCATGATCTTAGTTTTCTGAACATTGAGCTTTAAGCCAACTTTTTCACTCTCCTTTTTCACTTTCATCAAGAAGCTCTTTAGTTCTTCTTCACTTTCTGCCATAAGGGTGGTGTCATCCGCTTATCTGAGGTTATTGACATTTCTCCCGGAAATCTTGATTCCAGCTTGTGTTTCTTCCAGCCCAGCGTTTCTCATGATGTACTCTGCATATGAGTTAAATAAGCAGGGTGACAATATACAGCCTTGACGTACTCCTTTTCCTATTTGGAACCAGTCTGTTGTTCCATGTCCATTTCTAACTGTTGCTTCCTGACCTGCATACAAGTTTCTCAAGAGACAGGTCAGATGGTCTGGCATTCCCATCTCTTTCAGAATTTTCCACAGTTTATTGTGATCTTTACACTTAAACAATTTCTCACTTTCTAGATGAAACTTCGTGATTTTGTGATAACACTAAAAATTGCTTTGGGATAAGTTAAGAATAATAATGTGAAAGTGTTTGAAGTTGGGTTGGCTCTCTGAGATGAAGTATCATCAGTGTTGGGTGGGCTTGGTAGCATTTAGGTCTTAAAAGACTCTCATGGTAAAGACAGATATCCCCTTTTTGTGGCTTGAAAAGATCAGCATGGTTGTCCCAGTCATAGTTTCTAATCCAAAAATTGAGACATGTGATCTGATAAGTGGCATGATAGTTATGAGAATAAAGGGAAATATTATAAATTTGAGCTGTCTGGAAACTTTGAGATCTGTATAACCATTGGTCATTCAACCACTAGATTCAGATGTTACTTTGGGGGTTGTATGTTCCAATCGAAGTAGTGTTTGCTTTCCTTTTAGTATAGGTTAAACTGTCCAAAATATACTTTACGTGGAGAAAGCCATCATGGGCTACATCTCTGAATATCAAGCTATGCAGTAGCTCAGATCCCACAGTACGATACTGTGGTGAAAAGTATGCTCTTTGGCATCAGACAGACATTGGTTTGGATCTTTACTCTCAGCAGTATACCTGTGTGGAAGGGAGAGGGATGAATGATGAGTATGGGATTTGCAGATGCAAAATACTGTTTATAAAACAGATAAACAAAAAGGTCCTACTCTATAGCACAGGGAACTATATTCAGTATCTTAAACTATAACAGAAAGGAATCTATATGTATATATACGCACCAGTTTACATATATATATAATAAAAAGGAATCTAAAATATATAGAGAGGAATATATAAGGAGGAGGAGAAGGGGATGACAGCAGTCAAGGTGGTTGGATGGTATCACTAACTCGGTGGACATGAGTTCGAGCAAGCTCCAGGAGATGGTGAAGGACAAGGAAGCCTGGCATGCAGCAGTCCATGGGATGGCAAAGAGTCAGACACGACTGAACAACAACAAAATGTATATATACTCACACCACTTTTGGGCTTTCCTGATGGCTCAGATGGTTAAGAATCGGCCTGCAAGGCAGAAGACCTGGATTTGATCCCTGGGTAGGGGAGATCTCCTGGAGAAGGGAATGGGCTACCCATTCCAGTATTTTTGCCTGAAGAATTCCTCGGACAGAGGAACCTGGTAGGCTACAGTTCATGGGGTCACAAAGGGTCAGACACAACTGAGTGACTTCCTTTCACCCACCAGTTTTATGTGTGTGTGTGTGTATATATATATATATATACACACACACATATACGCATGTATAAGTGTATCACTTTGCTGTACATGAGAAACTAACACAACAGTGTAAATCAATTACACTTCAGTTTAAGAAAGAAAATAATTCAAAAAATATTAAATGAAATGCAGTATGTAAAATACTCAGCAATGTCTGGCATACAATAAAAACTTAATCATATCAGCTGTATGATGCCTGCAATTGGTCCTATTGCTATTATCTTTGTGGTTGTTTTTGTTGTTCAAGATGACTGAGAACTCCTCCTGGACGCTAGCTCTGTTGTATTTCCACTAATCTCAGTTACAGTGAGCTCAAAGATTCTACTTTCTGGTCCTGAGAAGTGGTATGTTTTTCTATAACAAGGAGTCACTGCCAGCTACCAGTGCCTTGATAGTAGTAGTAGTTGTAGATAGTAGTAGTACAGGGCTCCAAAAGCCAAAGAATGGAAAAGTGATAGCACTTCAGAGTTCTAAGACAAAAGCAATTAAAAGCAAAAATCAGAATCCCCCATCCATTCTTAGACTCTCCTGAGAAAGCATACATTCTGGTACTAAATGTTGCTGAAGTCAAAGCATTAGCTTACATGTTTGTCTGTAATAAGTACTGTATTTCATGTTCTTTTCTTGGCATTAAGAGATACCATTTCTATTGTTTCTCTTAAAAGGAAATTAGGTCTAATTACCATCTTTATAACAGTATTCACAACAGAGGACAGCCTTTTACAAATTCAGCCTCTAATTTAAATGTGACATTATAGAACTGTCTGGGCATTTGGATAATTCCTTCAAACATCACAGTGTGACATGTATAGGATCATTAATCAGCAGCTCAATATTTTATTCATATAATGGCTAGAAGAAAGCAGGAGAAAGACTGGAATCCAAGATGAGGAAGGAATTATTAGGAACATATTGTATCAAAATAATCATATTTCTAAATGAGCAAGGGAAGTTAAAAAAAAAAAGAGCATGGCCAAGACTGTAGGCTTCCTTCAAAAAAGCAATTACAGGTCTAATTAGTAAAAAAAAAAAAAAAAAACACCAAAGGATAGTCCAAGTTGTAGTTAGTTTCCTATTTCTAAATCAGGGTTAATCCTTAAACTGATTACAATAAGATGGTTTAAGTTTCTGTAAGCCACTGCAGACCTGGGACACTGGCAGAATCTCTTGAGTCTCTCTGTTCCCTCCTTTCCCTTCCCACTGCCAACGCCTTTGTTCACGTCTTAATTTTTTCTCAACTCACTTCTAACTCCTCAACACTGGGCTCCCCATCTTCGCTTCCTCAGACCATTTCCCTTTCTTCTTTTCTGTAAGGACTACCTTTCTAGAACTCAAATCAAACCCTGTTACCTCTGCCTAAAATTCTTGTGTCTTTTTATTGCTTACAATTTGTTCACTTCTCTAGACTTATGTTATACCACAATAGGAAATAACAGAAAGGGGACTTCCTGATGGTTCAGTGGTGAAGAATCTGCCTTGCAATGCAGGGGACAGAGCTTCGATCTCTGCTTAGGGAACTAAGATCACGTATGCTGCGGGGCAACTAAGCCTGCATCCACAGTTAGCAAAAGTCTGTGTGCCACAATGATGCGCTAGTGTAGCCAAAAAAAGACAGGAAGGAAGTAGCCCTGTTGAGAAGGTCTGGAAAGGATCCAAGTGGCAGGAGCTTTAAGATTCCAAGTGGGAACATGTGAAGGGCAGGAAAAGGCCAGCGTAGCTTAGTGTAGTCAATGAGAAGGACAGACAGAGGAAGGCAAAGAGGCGTGCAGGGTCCATGAAGGAGAGTTTGTACTTTATTCTAATGAAGCAGAACCCTATTAGAGGGTGTTAAGCAGCAGAATGGCATGTAATTGGTTTATGCTTTAGAAAGATCACTTTAACTGCTTTTTGGAAGAAGAACCACAAAGAGCAAAAATGAGGCACGAGACAAGTAGGGGGGCTGCAGAAGGGCTCCGAGTGAGTGATGATGGTAGTGTGGACTAGCATTGGAGCAGCGTGAATTGCGCACATTCACCACAATATATTTCTCTGTTGAACCACTGATGGCCATTTGGGTAATTTCCAGTTGGGGGCTATTGCCAGTCGTGTTCCTATGCATATTCTTAGACCTGTCATTTGGGGCACAGGTATATGCATTGAGTATATATCTAAAAGTGGAATCACTATGTCAAAGAGTATAGCAGACACTAGCAGCAGCAGCAGCACTAATATTAATTGTATACTCTGTTACCTTGACACACCAGAACTTACTTACTGAAAACACATGTGTCTCTCTACTGCAGGACTTTTGTGTGGCTGTGGTTGCATAGTTGACCCACATGAGCCTAAAGCGTCAGAAAAGTAATGCCCTGCTGTGGCCTGGATGTGTTTCCCCAAAAGTCATATGGAGAAACTCTAGCCCACAGTGAGATAGTATTAGGAGGGGAGATCTTTGGGAGGTAAATATACTGTAGGGGTGGAGCCCTCATAAATGAGATTAATGCCTTTATAAGACACACAAGAGATGATTTCTCTCTCTTGGCCATGTGAGATTATAGTGAGAAGACAGCTGTTACAAGCCAGGAGAAGGATCCTCACAAGAATCTGGCCACACTTGCCCCTCTGATCTCAGGCTTCCCGCCTCCTAAACTGTGAAAAATAAACATTTGTTGTTTGAGTCACCCAGTCTGTGGTATCTTGTTATAGAAGCCTGAACTAAGACTCCCAGAAAGCATACTCAGTAGACAGACGGGAATAAAAATCCATGATCCTGTGATAGTATGGATGGACCTTGATGGTGTTATGCTAAGTGAAGTGAGTCAGACACAGACGAATACTGTATGATTTCGCTCAAATATCAAATCTTATAGATTAAAAGAAAAAGCAAGAAAGAAAGCAAACTCACAGAAACAGGAATCAGATTTGTGATTACCAGAGGGGTTGGAGTGGGTGAAGAGGGTCAATCATATAGTGATGGATGGAAACTGGACTTGTGGTGATCACTCTGTAGTGTATAAGAATGTTGAACTGCAATTCTACATGCCTGAAACTTATATAAAAAAGCAATGCAGATTCCTTGCTCTTTATTTGGGATAATTCCAGGCTTGTTCTATACAGTGTCTCAGAGTTCCCCAGCAGTTACTGTGGTAACTGCTAAGATAAGACACCCTTATTGACTTTAGTATCTTCACTGTATCACTTGCAAATTCCCTGTTCCTGTTTCTATTTCCTTCTATTACTGGCTGCCTTTTTGTTCTTAGTACCTTACAATAACTGGTTTTGTTTGCTTTTGTCTAATTTTATCCAGCTTTTGTAAAGTATAGGAGTTGGTCTGGTACACATTACATAGTCCCTCTACCCATTTTCAGTTGGCTATTTCTGTTACATAATTCAGTTTACTTGAGACTCTCCAGTGAGCAGCCTGGATTGGCCATTTCCATATAGAATTGTCAACAGTGAATACTGGAGACAAGATAGAAATGGAAGGAAAGAATTTAACAATATACCCCCAAAGGGATATTGATGAGGGTCAGCCGATTCAGTGTTCTACTGACCCTTAAATGTGTGGAAGTAGAGGTTATAATGGCAACAATTGGACTACTTTTGCCATCAGAATGAGTACTTCCTTTTCTACATTTTCTACAGAAAACTGACATGGTTTTATACCCAGTACCTTGCATAAGAAAAAAACATTGTATATCAAAGTAAATGTAATTTGTTTACACACGTTTCCACTTGGACTACACTATTTTACAAAAAAAAAATACTGTTACAGATCCAAGTGTTTTCATCCAGAGTTTATTTTCTTTCCATTGATCTTAAACACTACATCCAAAACACAGTACACTTTGTGTAAATGTCATCTTTTCTCTCCTCTTGCTCTCCTCTTTTTTCTCCTGAAATATTGGGGGGGGGGAAGTTGGGTGATTTATTACATCTGAGTTAAAAAATTTAGCACAAAATGATCATATGATGAAAAGAGAATGTTAAGAACATGGGGCATTTTTCTTTTTTTACTTACTGGTCTTTTAGAAATAATTTTCGAAACATTTATTGAGCATCTACTATCTGTTAGCAACTGAACATATAGTGAGTAACAAAGCATATTAAAAAAAAATCTTACTCTCATGAGACTCATATGTTAATAGGAGGAGACAAAAATCACAAAGGAATAAGTAAAATATATAGTTTGTCAAATGAACATAGGTACTGTGAAAAGCAGAGAGTATATTCCTTCACTAATCAGGCCAGATCCTGCTTGAAGGATCAATTCTAGGGTAGGAGGGTTCTGAGAGCCAAATGAAGAGGGGCTGTTTCTCCAAGGGACTTCAAGTTATAGAGCTGAGGAGACCTAGAATCATCGCTGGGAGGAGTTGTTATGCTATGTGCCAGATCCAAAGAGTAAAATGAGGATAAGGACAGGAAAGACCAGGTCAGGTTGAGAGCTGGGAGGCAGGACTGGGTCAAGTGTAAGGAACTGGTCCATGAGAGTGAGTCAGAGCCAAGTTCAGGGAGGGTGAGTGTGAGAACTTAAGCTCCATGATGTAAACTATAGGGGACCCCTGGTGAACTCAAGAAGTCACGCAGGCCTGGCAAAATCAATGACCAATACCTGCTTCTGGATCCTTGACTAAGACACTTTCTAGAAGTCCTCCTCATGACACATTTCATCTTATGACCTCACTTGCCTCTCTTTCTTCGCATGGGAGAATACCACAGACATGATTTTAAAATACATCTTTGATTTACTTGTGAACATAGAGTGGGTCTACTGCCCCAGAAGCATCCATGGAGCCCCAGCAGGATGAAGATGCCACAGTTTAAAGTCCTGACTCAGGGACTGTTGAGTCTTCTGAATCTTTTTGCCCTGTTTAGCTCCTCCTTGTCCCTAGCTCTGTGCTGGGGACAGACAAGACCATTTCTGCTAACTTAAAGGCTTTCCTCTTACAGGGAAGTAGAAGAAGCCAAACAAGGTAGATTCCCATAGAGGGGAGCTTCTGCCTGATACTTCTGGGGATGTCTGGAGTGAGAGTTGTCCTAGTCTGAGGCACAGAAGCTGAAGCTTTCAAGCTCTCTCTCTCTGTGTCAGTCCGTGGCTAAGAGCTATCCAGAAGGGCCTCAATACTGGGGCAGTGCTGGTTCCTGAATGTGGAGCAAAGCAGTCTGAAGCCAGTCTCCCCAGAGCAACTGCAAGTGAAAACCTCACAGTCTCCCCAGGATCTCTCTCTCTCTTTTCATTTTTTTCTTTCTCTCACTCATTCACTCACTCACTCCTAGTAAAAAGGAGTCTGAGACATTCTGATCAGAGCCACCAACATTTTCTACTGCCAAGGGCTTCTGCTTAATGTTTTGGTTTTGTTGTTGTTGTTTTGATCACTCAGATAATGTGCTGCCATGTTTGAGAACTATTGGAATTTTGGAGAAATGGTTCCCAGATATACATTAGCTAAAGGGGCCTGTTAAAATTCCTTGGGAGCATTTTTTTTTCCTTCTAGTTTTACTCATATATAGCACTGTATAAGTTTAAGGTGTACAGCATAATGATTTTAATTCAACTTCTTGAATGTTTGGATTCAAGACTTTCCACTGCTGAAACCATTGCAGCAGGTAGAGGAATAGAACATGTTTGCATCTAAATACTTCTTTCATCCTCTGCAGGGGAACATGCGAGGTCTTTGAGCAGAGATGAGAATCCTATTAACAGACAACTCTAATATGTTGATCCTGCACAAAGAAAAGTCACTGTGGATATCATCCATGGGAACAATTAAGAGTTGACTATATAAATTAACATTCTATATAAATTAAAACACCTTCCTTTTTTAATAATTTATTTTATTTTTGGTTGTGCTGGGTCTTTGTTGCTGCACACAGGCTTTCTCTAGTTGTGGAGTACAGGGGCTGTTCTTTGTCATGGTGCACAGGCTTTTCATTGCAGTGGCTTCTCTCATTGCAGAGCACAGGCTCTAGTCCCATGGACTTCATTAGTTGCAGCACGTAGGCTCAGTGCAGCATCCAGGCTCTACATGCAGGCTCTAGAGTGTGAGCTTCTATAGTTGTGGCATACAGGCTTAGTTGCTCTGCAGCAAGTGGAATCTTCCAAAACCAGGGATCAAACCAATGTCCCTTGCATTGGCAGGTCCCTTCTTATCCACTGGACTACCAGGAAAGTTCAAAACACCCTCCTTTTTTTAAGTGAAGAGGCCCCAATGTGATTATTCTTATTGGAACTTTTCACATGTGCCTCTTCTCTTCTCTCTCTGATGGGTGGAGTGAGCAGAAGGTACTGGCAGAAATTAGGCCTATAAAAGTAGTTCATCATATTAATGGAATAGACAGGCCCCACCTTGGTGATAAACTCCCTGGCTGTCCCTACTTCATTCTTGTCTTCATGATCCACTCCTTTGGATGGTTTCCACCCATCCTGGAGGTGCATACCAAAAAGCTATACCTTACAACCATTCATTCACTTAACAAATGCCCCAAATTGGGTCCCAGCTCAGGCAGAGCCAAGACTTTGCCCCACAGCCATTGACTCAAACAAATTCTGCCCAGGAACATGTTTTGTCTAAATCCATGTCTGCTGTAGTCTGTTTAGTATTTGAATTTCATTCTGAATGGTGCCTATGAGTATCGCCATGTTAGGTACTTTCTGATGGAGGAAATGAGCATCTAGGTTGAAATAACAATCCTCATCTTTACAAACATAGTTTAACTCTCGCAGGCGTCTCCCTTTGTTTTCATTCAACTGAGCATCTTCTTCCCATCTATTGAGTGATGCCCTGCTCTATGCACCTGTTACAAGAAAAATGCACTATGAAATATTAAATATCCATTTTATTTACAGGCTTCCTACTGAAATATCTCTGTGGGGGCCAGGTGATTTAGCTCGCTGACGTATGACTCAGAGCCTTTGCTAGCAGTGATTAGTGGACTAGATCATGCCTTCATTTGAGATTTCTCTCCCTAATAATTGAGATGAGTTCATTTCTATTCCCAGTTCCTGAGCAAACCAAACCTAATTTTGTCAAGGCTACTGGATGTGTTGGCCAAAGGAGTTTAACCAGGAAGATAAAATAAATCTATAACATAGACATCAGAGTTTCTAAAAACAAGGATAGAGGGAGATTAATTGGGACTAACGCATCTCCGAATGACAAAATGCAGCTGTTGTTGACATCTGCAGAGCCAGCTGTTTGCACTCAACAACATCTCTTGCTATGCATGGGGAGTGAAGTCTGTTCACTTCTGATGAAATAAGGGCACAGCATACGTGCTCAACAAGCACTTAAGTGTTGACTTGAGAGCAAACGAAACATGATTTAACTAAAATGCAAGTTTTCTTTTCCTCTCAAAATAAGATACAGCTTAAATCTACACTAGGGCTGAAATACATTCAAATATGTTTGGGGGTCCCGCCTCATTGGCTCCTATTGTTTTCTCATGCTTGAAACGACTTCTCCCCTCCTTCCCACATCCCTGCCACTCTATGCTTTTGACCAATTCACGCCCACAGCTGAACACTCAGAGAGCCTGCATTGTTTAACCTTTCATGAATTTGATCAGAGCCCCACCTGTTGTGTCTAGAGTGCTTTTTCATTTACAAGGCAATCTCAGATAGATTTTCATTTTCGATTCTCATGGCACCTTTATGATGTTACTTGTCTTGTCATTCCACTGTGTAAACAAGGAATGGAGACTTAGGGTGGGTATGATAAGTTAGGCGACTTGCCCTGGGGCCACAAGGAGGTGGTAGAGCTGGGATAAGGACCCAGATGGCCCCTCCCCCTCACACCTGGGTATTACATTTTGCTTTTTCTCCCTAGTACATCAATATGTTTACTTTGTTATTCCCCCATGGACCTGTATGAAGACATAGGAGCTATGAAATAAAAATAGCATATTTTGATACTTTCTTTACTCAGTACCACCTTATCTTGGGCAGCCTTGATTTTTCAATTCTTTCCAGAATTGACTGCCCTTAACATGGCAGAAGAGACAGTCACCTAAATGAAAGGTATTACACATCAAAAGAACCCTCCTGTTCAAAACTATCCCCCATCCAAAGCCATTGCTTGAAAGTCTTTCATTCTTTTAAAATGCACATGTCCCTGGGCAAGGTGATACATTGATTTCACTTGATTTAAAGTGTTATTGATTCATTTAGCTGTATCCAAACAGAGAGACTTGGACAGCCTGGGAGGATCCTAAGCACCATAAAGGGAGGAGGAAGACAGTGAAGAAGAGTGAACAGAAGCTTTCTGGAAAGATTCCAGTTGGCAGTTCTTGGGACTGAGAGTCCAGGAGCCAACACCCTGGCACATCTCCAGGTTTGGTGCTGTGAGAGCCCAGTCCCACCTCTGAGTCCTGGGGGAAGGATGGGACCCATGGCAGGAGGAGGCCTGGGCTCCCTTGGATTTGCACGCAATGATGTCCTGGTGGCTCGCCTGTGTGTGGCCAACACATTTCACCTGGGCTGCCTTCAGCAGGGCCAGAAGCACAGGTGAGCAGGCCAGAGCAGGTACTGCGTGCTAAGTAGTCTCCAAGGATGACTTTCAGAGTGTCTGGGCTGTGTGAGCCAGAGGTTGCAACCTCCTTCCATTTTGTGTTTGACAAATATGTGGGCTACTTAGAGCCCAAGGACTGATCTGAACATTATGGTCACAGAGTATAAGAACAGGAACTTTCAGCGAAGTTCTTTTTTCTTGTGCTGGGACAGAGGTAGTAAGGGAACAGTTTAAATGAAATTTAAATTGGGGTCTGAGTCCTACCCTGTTCTTTTGTGGGTCGCTGCCCTAAGGTGGAGGCAACCAGAATTCCTGGCTTTATGATTAAAGCCTAGGAATGGGATGGTTTTGTTGCCTATTTATTCTACATATGGAGTTATATATTTTATATCTTCCAGTTTTCTTTTGATTTGTGGGGATGGAGGAGGAGCGAATTCACTGACCAATCTAGTAATGTTTTGTGACATTTTCAGTTTCAAAACAGAGAAATTTAAGTCTACCGTAGTGTGTGATAGAGGCAAGTGGTTCCAAAATAAAAGGTGAGACGCTCTGGGAAATTGCATACTTCACATTGCAAAGTGAGAGTGTTTCTGGCCTCTTATATCTCTTGCACCCCTGCTAATCTGGGTGAGTTTAGTTGACCTAAATCACTAGGACTTGACTAGTCAAGGGGTGGCCCGTACACTTCTGGCCTCTTTCTCTGCCATGAGCTTGCACAGAGCCCTAGCTGTGCTTTACTGGAGTGGACTTAGAAATTCTTATCTCCAGATTTTACTTCCATCAGGAAGGGAGGGAAGGAGGAAGTCCCTTTGTGTAAGCAGTTGCAGACACTCTAGGAACATGCAGCATGGTTATAGAGATACAAGACCTCCTCCCCCAAGCTATAATTGCTTGTGACCCTAACTTACTTACCTCTGATTTCCAAGTTAGAGAATGGCAAGGACTCCAAAGCAGTCACCTCAATTCTCCAAATTTTCAGAACTGTCCTGTTTTGAAGAAAGCTGGTTAAGACGCAAGATGGTGTTGGACACAGGCAGACCATGTTTTCTGTGCCAGTAATTAGGGCTCCTTCTCATGGGACAGGATATTTGAAATCAAATGTCCTGTGACTATCCAGCAAGTATGGGCCATATCTGTCAAATCTGATTCAACATATGAAAAAAAAGAGTTCTGTGTACTATCCAGCCTTTTAAATACATTGTACAGGTGTAATTCTATTTGGGGTGATAGAATTTAACATGAGAAGCAATCCATTTTAGTCTGACTTTGAGATTTTGAACACTCTCATCCAAGCCACCAGGTTCACTTCAGGCGGAGGGAAATACGGGATGATATTAAAAATCTTAAATAAGAAACGGCTCTGATGCGTTGACTGTTTTCTGCTAGTTTCTGTGCTAGAGTTTTTCATGCATATCTCTTCTAGTCTTCAGAGTAACCGTATGTGGTATTTTGTTTTCTTTATCCTTTTTTTAATAAAAAAAATTATGAAAGATATTGAAGTGAGTTTATAGGTGAGGAAAGTGGAATTTAAAGAATTTGTCCATCATGTCATGGACTATTACAGTCCATGGAATTCTCCAGGCCAGAATACTGGAGTGGGTAGCCAGTTCCCTTCTCCAGGGGATCTTCCCAACCCAGGGATCGAACCCAGGTTTCCTGCATTGCAGGCGGATTCTTTACCAGCTGAGCCACCAGGGAAGCCCCATAGTTAGTACAGGGCAGTACCTATCAGAATTTATCAATATCTGGGTCTGTCTGAATTGAGTCTGGACAGCCACCACTAAACTCGGCTCTCTCAATAGTTTCTGGTAAATAGGAGAGAAGAAGAAATGCATTTATTCCCCATGTACACAATGGGACCCAAGGATAGAGAGATGGTCTCTCGTTAGAATTCAGCCAAGAGTTTCATGGCAAATATTGAAACAATGAGTGTGAAATTTGCTCAGTATTCCAACAGCAAGCCTCCCAATGAAGTCACAGTACAAATATCTTTTTTTTCCAAATTAATTGAAAGCTCTGTTGAAAGAAAGCCTCTTTGCTCCCACTGTTTCTGCTGGCAGCTCACAGTGTGTTGGCCAAGAGGATGGCCCGTTGAGGAAACTGCATGAGACTGAGAAAAAAACAGAAGGTTTCTAGGACTCTCAAGGGTGCTGACTCCTCTCAAATTATGCAAAAGTCATTCTTGGTTTATAGCTCGGCTTCAACATTGCCAAGTTCAAGGGCAGGTGGGCTGGGTTCCCTGGAGGCAGGTAGATAATGACATCTTTGTTAATCTGTGTCCCTTCTGGCTATGTCCCACACCTGTTATCCTGGAAGGCATCATGAGCAAAACAGTGGGTGAATTAATTTATCTAAGGGCTGGCAGTTATCATGGTTAATTATGCACTCGAATCAGGGGAGCCAAGTGGATTCTCCTTCAGATGGATTCCTAGATTTCTGCCTCCCTTCATTCTAGCAGAAGGAAAGAGAGGCCGGCTATAACCCTTCTCTCTCTCTCTCCTTTCCAATTTCCCCCTATTGCCTGCTCTACACACTTTCATTGCTCATATTTTTTAATGGATGAGATAAACTAAATTTGAAATCTCTAGTATTCTTGCCTTGGAAATCCTATGGACAGAGGAGCCTGGTAGGCTAGAATCCATGGGGTCACAAAGCATTGGATACAAGTTAGTAACTAAATAGCAAGCAGCAATATTGGTCTCATCTTTCCATGCCCCTGACCCCACTCCAGTACTCTTGCCTGGAAAATCCCATGGACGGAGGAGCCTGGTGGGCTACAGTCCATGAGGTCGCTAAGAGTCGGATACGACTGAGCGACTTCAGTTTCACTTTTCCCTTTCATGCACTGGAGAAGGAAATGGCAACCCACTCCAGTATTCTTGCCTGGAGAATCCCGGGGACAGCAGAGCCTGGTGGGCTGCCGTCTATGGGGTCGCACAGAGTCGGACACGACTGAAGCAACTTAGCAGCAGCAGCAGCAAAGGGACCTTACTGCAATAGATACACATTCTAGCCAGAGATACTTAACTCCTAGAAAGTTCTTTACAGACCACTGGAGCACCTGTTTGGTGCTTTTACCAAATGTGTACAAGAAGTCATCTGAAAGAGAATCCCTGGGTAATTCATGGGCTCAATGTAATGATTAAATGCTCTAATATAGGCATTGATAAGAACAGTGCCCGACACATAAGAACTGATAAGTCAAGGTTGAAAAAAGAGCTTCCCTGGTGGCTCAGATAGTAAAGAATCTGTCTGCAATGCAAGAGACCCAGGTTTGATCCCTGGGTCAGGAAGATCCCCTGGAGAAGGGAATGACTACCCACTCCAGTATAATGTCAACCACCCTATTTTCTTCATAGGGTTCATAGCTTGGCTTCAACAGCCAAGTCTGAGACACTGGCTGAGGTTACAAAAGTGGAAAAGACATGAAAAAACAGTGGGAAAACCCAGCAGGAGCTTCTTCTCTATGCAAAGGGGAAACACGACCCATATATGTCACATATGTGACAGTCAGCTGGAGTCTAAAGGTGATTTTCAAGTTATCTAAGCAGTTTTGAAACTTCACTGGTTAAAGTCAATAGTAGTGACTTCTGATACCAACTTTTTAAAATTTATTTTAAATACTATAGATTTTAAATTACTTAAACGTATGTTGAGTATTTATGCAATTCACCCTATATTCACATACTGTTGTTTAAAGGGGATCGTACAGACTGGTAGCATTCAGCCCGCCCACTCATCCCAGCAGTAATCCTTGAGGGGTCTTTCCGTACATCCAGTACTGCTCCTCTCGTGCCAACCATTTCATTTCTCAAGATCCCCTCCCATCTCCTGAGGCTGTCAGGAGTCAGCTTTGTGCTCTAAATAAACTTCCTTTCCTCTCTCCCTATTTCCCTCTCTCTTTTTCTCACTCTCATTCTTTCTTCCTATGGTTAAGAGCCCCATCTAATGAACAAGGACATCAAATAATAAGAATCACCTTAGAAACAGGATTATACATTTTGTCAAGCAAGACTAGCCAGGACAATCTGGAAAACAAGATTTTCCTAAAATAGTGACAAGAAAACTTTGAGGTACTGGACTGGCTAAGACATTTGCACTCTGCTGTCCTTTCTTTGCAAAGTGACAGAAGTTCCCCTAGCATGGGTCTCTCATGGGGTGCCCTTTGGACAACTAGGAAAGTTGTTGTCTGAAATTAAGGACAGGAGAAATTAGTTTGAAATTAAGAACATGAGGAAAGTTCTGGCGATGGATGGTTGTAGAACAGGTTGTGCCTGAGTTGAGCGTGTCTCTCTGACTTCCTTCACTCTACTGTGAGATTACACAGGACTCCAGCTCTGCCTGGATTTAGAAATTCTTTTCTCCAGCATTTATATCTAGCAGGATGATTTGATGTAATAGTTTAATAAGAAAGTATTTAAAGGGAGACTTTCTTTCCTTCCTTCCTTCATTTGTTCAGCATCTTTTGAGTACCATGGGCCAACAGGTGTTGGGAGCAGCCTACGGCCCAAATAAGGGGGTTTTCCTGAGAGGCAAACACAGGTAAAGAGAAGGCTGCAACTCCATCTGCTTGTCTGACCCAACCCTGCTTGTACTCTGTGGGTATATGACCTCATTTCTTACCTGTGATTTCACAAGGACATCCACCCACCCCTGATGCTTGCTCCTAACAACCTGATCCATCTTCCTGAGCTTCACTTACCCATACAGTGTTTTGACGATAGAATAAGCTAACATATGAGGTGAAAAGTGTTTTGTAACTTGGGAGAAGGCCTCTGTGTACAGGGAAACATGTTCTATTGTGTGAGTGATGATGTCTCCAGTGTGGGAAATGGAGGTTATGATCATGACAGTGCAAGGCATCCAAGCTCATTTCAGCTTCACCTGTTCATATATTTTAGGTGAAAGTGATAGATGGATAACTATTTGCGTGTGTGGGCAAAGTTTGTGCAAGTGCCAGGAAAGGGAGGTTTGGATGTGGAAAATAAAATGTGCCCAGTCTCCCGGCCCCTCTATCACATTAGGTTAAACCTGTAAAAATCAGCTACAGTGCTTGTAAGGAGTGTCATTTTTTTCTTTCTATTCTTGTATGTTTCAAATGGAAATCTGAGTTTTTAGAAAGACATGTGTCTATATCTGCAGTTCTTCCTGTCACTTTTTGAGAACAGCTTGGTGAGGAGAAGGCTGGCACCAAAACATGAGACTTCTGCCCTGACACCTCTGACCCCGAGGTCTCCTTCTACACAGCTACCTCATGCCAAGACATGCATGGCAGGAGAGTGTTACAGAATGGGGGACCCCTTCTAAGACCCGAGAGTGGGGTCTTGTCTAACACTTGCAAATGAATTGACCGGGGAGACACACAAGCTGACAAAGCAAGAGACTTGATTGGGAAGAGGCACCCAGGCGGAGAGCAGGAGGGTAAGGGAAACCCTGAGAACTGCTCTGCCACTTCGCTCATAGTCTCTGGTTTAATGGTGATGAAATTAGTTTCTGGGTTCTCTCTGACCAATTTTTCTGACTCAGGGTCCTCCCTGGTGACACGTGCATCACTCAGCCAAGATGGATTCAAGCTAGAAGGATTCTGGAAGGCTGGTAGGACATGTGGATTGGTATTTCCTCCTTCCTTTTGACTTTTCCCAAATTTTTTTGGTTGGTGGTAGCTTGTTAGTTCCAAGTCTCTTACCAGAACCTCCTGTTGCATGATAACTCATGCAAGCGGTCACTATCTCGCCTGACCAGGGTGGGCAGTTTCAGTCAGTGTTTCCTCTAACAAAAGGACCAGTGGGGTCAGGGCTTGGAGACATGTTCAATTCAGTTCAGTTGCTCAGTCGTGTACAACTCTTTGCGACCCCATGGACTGCAACAGCCAGGCCTCCCTGTCCATCAGCAACTCCCAGAGTTTACTCAAACTCATGTCCATC
Source organism: Okapia johnstoni (assembly GCA_024291935.2). Taxonomy (NCBI): domain Eukaryota; kingdom Metazoa; phylum Chordata; class Mammalia; order Artiodactyla; family Giraffidae; genus Okapia; species Okapia johnstoni. Next base: position 48,428,937 of record CM044307.1, on the reverse strand, counting down.
GCGTCAGTGATGCTATCCAACCGTCTCATCCTCTGTCGTTCCCTTCTCCTCCTGCCTTTGCTCTTTCCCAGCATCAAGGTGTTTTCCAATGAGTCAGTTCTTCACATCAGGTGGCCAAAGTATTGGAGTTTCAGCTTCAACATCAGTCCTTCCAATGAATATTCAGAACTTATTTCCTTTAGAATGGACTGGCTGGATCTCCTTGCTGTCCAAGGGACTCTCAAGAGTCTTATCCAACACCACGTTCAAAAGCAACAATTCTTCAGCACTCAGCTTTCTTTACAGTCCAACTCTCACATCCATACATGACGACTGGAAAAACCACAGCCTTGACTAGATGGACCTTTGTTGGCCAAGTAATGTCTCTCCTTCGTAATAGGCTGTCTAGGTTGGTCATAACTTTTCTTTCAAGAAGTAAGCGTCTATTAATTTCACAGCTGCAGTGAGCATCTGCAGTGATTTTGGAGCCCCCCAAAATAAAGTCTGTCACTGTTTCCAGTTTCCCCATCTATTTGCCATGAAGTGATGAGACCAGATGCCATGATCTTTGTTTTCTGAATGTTGAGCTTTAAGCCAACTTCTTCACTCTCCTCTTTCACTTTCATCAAGAGGCTGTTTAGTTCTTCTTCACTTTCTGCCATAAGCGTGGTGTCATCTGCGTATATGAGATTATTGACATTTCTCCCGGCAATCTTGATTCCAGCTTGTGCTTCATCCAGTCGAGCATTTCTCATGATGTACTCTGCATATAAGTTAAATAAGCAGGGTGACAATATATAGCCTTGATGTACTCCTTTCCCGATTTGGAACCAGTCTGTTGTTCCATGTCCAGTTCTAACTATTGCTTCCTGACCTGCATACAGATTTCCCAGGAGGCAGATCAGGTGGTCTGGTATTCCCATCTCTGTAAGAATTTTCCACAGTTTGTGGTGAACCATACAGTCAAAGGCTTTGGCATAGTCAATAAAGCAGAAATAGATGTTTTTCTGAAACTCTCTTGCTTTTTTGATGATCCAACAGATGTTGGCAATTTGCTCTCTGGTTCCTCTGCCTTTTCTAAAACCAGCTCGAACATCTGGAAGTTCACGATTCCCATACTGTTGAAGCCTGGCTTGGAGAATTTTGAGCATTACTTTACTACCGTGTGAGATGAGTGCAATTGTGTAATGGTTTGAGCATTCTTTGGCATTGCCTTTCTTTGGGATTAGAATGAAAACTGACCATTTCCAGTCCTGTGGATGCTGCTGAGGTTTCCAAATTTGCTGGCATATTGAGTGCAGCACTTTCACAGCATCATCTTTTATGATTTGAAACAGCTAATATGGAGACGTGTTAGCTCCACCAAAAGGTATTGAGTGCCCATTCCACCCCAGCCATTGTGCTTAATGTGAAGATGCCAAGAGGAAACTCTTAGGACTGATGTGAGGAGACAAGACACCTAAACTGATCATTTCAAAACAATACAGAATGCACTGTGCAAACATGTGTACACAGGATCCTTCATGGGAGGTAGTTTCCTAGAAAGGTGACATCTCAACTGAATCTTAAAAGATTAAGGAGGTTGGGGGAGTGCTGGCTGAAAGGAGTAGAAGACCAGTTTAGTTGGAGCACGGAGGTGAACAAAGACACTGAGGAAGGAAACGTGGAGGAGGGGCAGACAGAGGAACCCCTGCCTGGAGTTTGATATTTGTTACTTAAGTTCAAAGCCTGGGGAGTTTGGTGAGAGAGAAAGTGAGCTGCCTAGAAATGGTAGGAGGGAAGATGCAAAGTCCAAGGACTTTCAGCAAGGACCACCAGCTTGTGAAGATCTAGATAAGCAGGTTCTAGAGTCCAAGAGAGCAGAAAGTTTATATGGGTGTTAGCATCGGTAATGTTGGTTCTGGAGTAGGAGCTGCCGCTTTTTTCTTAATATCCTCTTCCCATTGTTTTATTTTTCTCTTCCTATTGTTGTATTTATTTGCTTGGTCTTGCCACATGGCTTACAGGATTTTAGTTCCCCAACCAGAGATCAAACCCAAGCCACCAGCAGCTGAAGCGGAGTCCTAACCATTGGACTGCCAGAAGTCCCTCTGTGTCCTTTTTATGTTAGGTGTGTAGTGGGAGACAAGAAGCCGAAGGGTGTATGCCGTTCCAGGTTGCTGCAGGGCCAGAGACTGGGCTAACCAAACTGCCACCTGCTTGATGTGTGCTCAGAAACACTGTCCTTGAATGTGCCTAAGCCCCTTTCAACCTTGCAGGTGTAACAACTGGATGGGAGATGTATTAATACATCTTTTGTTACCCAATCGTTATTGACAGGAGATGTTTCAATATTCACTTACATAAGAAATCACCAACCACAGGCATTAGCTTGTTCAAAAATCCTCTGGTCAATAATGTGTAATACAAATTTCGTGTTTACTGATGGAACCCAGTAAAACTGTGATGAATGAGAATCTTTAAAGATAATATTTTTCTCCAGACAGAAATAGATATATGATTATTCTTTGAAAGTTTAGATTGTGTAGACAAGTTTTAGAAATATTTAGTTGTGTTATCAAATGATAATACTTATTAATATTTTATATATAGCATATATTTTTATTTTCTGTGTTTAAACTTACTGGTATAGGGTGAATGTTTCCCACACAGAGAAGGTGGGCGTGCTAGTTATCAGTTGCCTGTCAGCTTTGAATTCGTCTTTCTTTGCCCTGCTTGGTGAGAGTGGAGCTGAACCCTGTGGACACTTCTCCTTTGCCTTGGGCTGGTATTGGACTTTGTTATGGAGGTGCTGAAGGGCCAGTTTAGGGCCAAACAGGAGGAATGCATTTCCCTTCCTCTTCTTGGCCTTGGGTCTGGCAGGTCAGTATGGAGGGAGGCTGATGGTACTCATCTCTGTATCCCAGGTGGACCAACTCTGCCAGCCTGCACTTTCAGCACATTTTCCTAGTACTTGGGGACCATTCCTATGCACCAGCGCCCATCCACAGCCTCTGAAAGGTTTCTTCACCACCTGGCAGGCGGCTCCTATGGACCACTTTTGGCCCATACCCTTCAGTAAGGGTCTTTGACAATGTCAGGATGATTCTTATCCTTGAAGGGGGCAAGTTCTTCGTTCCTTTTTCTTACTGCTTTCTGTATATGCTACTTTTGAACTCCTTAAAGTTCTCTTTTCCCCCTTTAGGTAATCAGCTACCCTTTTAATAGTTATACATCTTTATAGTAAATGTTTCATGTCCAAGTTATTGCCTTTGTTTCTACTTCCTGACTGGACCCCAGCTGATTGAGAAGAGAAGGAGAAGAGATGTCATAAGTAATTTCAGAGAAAAGAACTATTCCCTCCCTTGTCCCTCCAAAAGTATAACACACACACACAAAATCCTAATCAAAGGCCATTGAGAATCACTAGTTTCATATATTCTCTTTGTTGTAGCCCAAGTTTTCCAGAAAGCAAACCTGAGGCAAGTCCTATGTGCATACTTTGGTAGTGGGTACAATCACAGGAACCGGGAGGAGAGGACAGGGTGATTAAAGCCAGGAAGGAGGGAAGGAGAGAAACCCTTCCTGTCATGGCATAAACTGCTCCATGCCCTCCGCCGACTCTAGGTGTATACGAGGGGCTTGATATGCATGTAAGTTATTCCCTGTGCAAATACGTCTTCCCAGTGTTGCAACATCAGTGCACCTCTGACTTTTTCTTAGAGCAAATTATTTTAAATATATGTATAATGTCAAAGTATAGGAAATGAGAATCTTTAACTAGAATTCTACTTGAAGTTTCAGATAACTGAATTCCTTATTTCCTGAGCATTCTGGTGAAGGGGAATTTTTTGTTTACTCTGTCTTCTCCAGTCAGATATCGCTTTTGTAAGATAGAGGTGCCATTCATTTAACACCATGGTTTTGTGTGAGGTGGAAGGGGAGGCATGAGATGAGGTGGAACCACCAAAGGATCTACGTTCAAACAGAATTCTTTGCAAATTGACATGCATTTAGCCATAAAATTTCAGGCTGCTTTATTTTTCCGTTACAAAGGTGAAATCTGTTTACCTTCAAATTCTAAAGGTTCTTCTGGAATCATTTTTTTAATGGAAAAAATAATTACTTTACAATGTTGATTTCTGCTGTACTGAATCACTTTTGACCGCTGGGAATTATGCAAACCATGGGGCCCCCACTGAGCACCCCAACTTCACTGAGTGAAGTAATGAGAATGGAGTAGTCATGGGGAAAACACAGCACTGTTGTCCTATAGAAAGTGCACATACTTGGCATTGGTTAAAAACTGGACTTTGTCGTCTTCCCTGAGAGATGAGATCAGACCTGGATGGGAAATAAAGCTGGGAAGTTGGAGCCAGGTGGAACCAAGAGCGAGGGGCAAGGAGAGCAAAGGAGAGAGCCAGGCAGGAGGCCTGGGACTTGGTGAAGAATGAAGCCAGATGCTCCGAACTCCTTCCTACCAGTTTTGACAACCACTGTGAGCTAAAGACCCTGAATTAAGGGCTCAAGTCAGCCAGATAATCGACCTTAAACAATGCTCATGTCTTCTGCCCACCAACTGTCCCCTCACGTTGGGGTCCAGACATCCCTCCACAGGTCTCCCTCAGCCTTTAAGAGAAAATCAAACTGCTATTTATAGAGTATCAATGTCTGCAGCCTTTCCTCAAAACATCACCTGAAATTTCTTTCTCTGTATAAATTATGCTGCAAAAGGTAAAAGGAGTGTGTATCATGACTTGAGTAAGTCTACTGATTCTCTCTTAAACTCTGCTGGGGCAGCACAGCACACATGCAGGAACCTCGAGTCTAGAGTCCTTTGTGTGCAGGTGCTTGTAGATCAAGTGTGCATGACCTCCTGATGCAGATCTTATTGGCCTTCATTCTCTTATCACAGACACACTAGCCTCCACTTTCCCTGACCAATTTTGAACCCAGATTGTTGCATCTAGTATTTAGTTCAAGCTCAGCTGTTTACCTGGCTAGCCCGTGTCTTTAATCTAGGGTCCTTCACCCACCTGGGTCCCAGAAAGGTAAGCAGTTCAAGCATTCCAGCTTTATTCCCCACACTGAGTCTTCCTTTTTCCTCAGTGTTTGAATGAATGTACCCAGCACAAGGTTAGGTGCTGGGGGAGAAGGAAGTAATGGCAAGTATGATCCTGGTTCTTGCACCAGTTTGGAAATCTATTGAAAGCTATAGACTATCTATCAGGAAAAAAAAAAAAAAGTCCATACACATAAAATTTTGTATGTAGTTCTTAAAACTCATGACCTCGCTTTTGGAAACCTATCTCTGGACCCTGGTTCCAGCTAGATCTCCTACTTGAATAAGACGAATGAGAAACAGCACAAGACAATGTTATCATCAGGAGCTAAACTGCATGGTATATGTGTGACTATGTATAAACTGACAGTGAATGCAGTAAGAACTTCCAAGAAGGTGAGAAACACTGCACTATCTCTAAAAGTATGATCCAGGAGTTGTGTGATTCACATGGGCATTTCCCAGAGTCTTGAAACCCTAAGAAATGGGAGAAACGACTCTCTCGGTATTTATCTCCTGCCTAAACTAACTGAAATCAAGGGATGGTCATATTTCATTCCTGAGCATTGACTAAGCTTCTTCCATTTCCTGTACAGTCTTTGGCCAAGAACCAGAGATAGTGAAATGTAAGATAAACTGTGTGACTTTCTAAGATACAGGTAACTAAAGCAAATTGGATTATAGAAGTCGACTTTTTAAAAAAATTATTTTCGGCTGCGCTGGGTCTTCACTGCTTTGCACAAGCTTTCTCTAGTTGTGACGAGTGGGGCCTGCTCTCTCATTGTGGTGTGTAGTCTTCTCACTGTGGTGCCTTGTCTTGTTGCAGAGCATGGGCTCTAGGGTTTCAGTAGTTGTGAGGCATGGGGTTCAGTCAGCACTGGAAGGGAGGAGTGAAAGAAGAATGTTCAGTAAGTTCAGCCACCCCATGAGGAGAAGCCTGACCCTACAGGCTTGAGCGAGAGAGAATTTCTAACATATTGTGCACCTCAGGCTTGCAGGTGGGCCTTTGGAATCATTGCTTAGGTCTGGCAACCGTGTGGTGCCTCTCGGCAAGCACTTATTGATGTATCCATTAGAAAGTGCCATGATTTGCTTGCTAAGTTTCTGTTTCATTTGCATCTTAATGTCCTATCATTAGGATATAAGTACGGGCAAAGGGAAATTGAGTAATTCAGAAATTCCCTCCAGGGATCTGGTAAGTTGAGACTATGAACTTAGAAGGCTGCAGTCTAGAAAAATGGATCTTTGAACTTGAGAAGGGTCTTGAAATGGACCCACCATCTGATCTGAAGGGTCAAAAGGCAGGAATATGTCATCAGCAGCCTTATTTTATGTCTGAAGTTGGTGCTCATCAAGGTCACTTTTCAGAGTCTCCAGGAAGCCCTTGGTGTTTTGATTTGGGGTTTTTACTGCTTGTGTTTTGGGCCAAAAGAGGTTTGTAGGCGATGCCACAGCCATTGCCTCCTGGAAAATGCAGCTTTATTTCTGAAATTTTTATCTGTGGTTTGTGCATTGTAGGAGTAGAATCATGTAAGAAAAACCATGGGAGCCAAACAGCTTTATTTTAAATCCTTCACTGAGTTATAGGACATCTCAGAATCTCAGTGCACTCTTAACTGGAAAATGGTCATAGTAGTTAATCTGAAAAATTGTTGTGAGCCTAAATGAGATAATATACTTCAAGTGCCTAACACAATATCTGAGTCAGCAGGTACCCGAAAACATAACTGTTCCTTACATTTCTGTGAGTGATTTATGTTGTTTCTAAACATCTCTCACTCCCAAATAAAGCTCTCTGCGAATCAAATGCAGGGCTTCTAGCTTGCCAAGATGCATTTGTCTCTGGCTCGCTTTCTGAAATGGAGTTTGACCACCTAGAATGACTGCTTTGTCTCAATGGACAAGTAGTAGTGTTAATCACTCAGTCGTGTCCGACTCTGTGACCCCATGGACTGTAGCCCACCAGGGTCCTCTGTCCATGGAATTCTGCAGGCAACATTCTGGAGTGGATTGCCATTCCCTTCTCCAGAGGATCTTCCTGACCCAGGGATAGAACTCAGGTCTGTTGCATCACAGGCAGATTCTCTACCACTGAGCCATTGGGGAAGACTTAAATCACCTAAGTTTGTTCAGCGAAGAATTTGATCCATCCCTCCTCCTCCTCCCTCTCACCAGAGCTGTGCAACCCAGCTGTGTTTACATAACGTGAGGGCTGAACACCCACTAGAGACCATCTAGTCCAGCCCTCTTGGTTTCAAGATGAAGAAATCAAGATTGAGAAGGATGAAGGGGTATGACATAAGATTCATAGCCACTTAGTTGCAGAATTAGGAGAACTAATACCTCCTGTTTTTTATGGATATTTCATCATTTTCAGAGTACTTTTGTACTCTGTTTTATTTGATCCTCACTACAACTTTGAAAAGAAGACAGAGAACGTATTACCATCCCCATTTTGCAGAAGAGCAGACTTAAGATTCAAAGATAAAGCAGTTCCTAAGTTTCAAACACAGGTCTCTAAACTCTGAGTCTAGTGTCCTGCCCAGGCCCTAACTCAGTTGCTAATGCTGTGCTGATTAGCTCTGAAAAATATGTACATGGTCCAAACCTTGGATACCTTACACATTATTGGTCTCCCTTTTGTCAAGGAGCAAGATTCTCAGATAAATTTTTAAAGACAAAGAGACAAAATGCAGTGGGGAAGCTGACCCCCAGAGGAATCTATTCATCAGTTCATTCATTCATTCACTCATTCATTTATATATCCAATATTTCCTAAGCAGCCCGATATGTGAGGAACTATGCCAGGTGATGCAGGAATATGAGCTGAATCGAACATCATCTCTGTCCTCCAGGAGTTGACAGTCTAGAAAAAGGGTTTACCTTTTCTGAGTTTATCTAACAAAGGGCCCTTCTCTTTTAACTAATAAAAATGAACAATGTCATTGTTTGAAATGTTTGGGTCAGCCTTCAGTCTTTATAACTCTAGTATGGTGATCTTAAAAACTGATAACAGTCAGTCCTTCCAAATTCCAAAATTTGAAATTCTGAGCATCACTTAACAGAATCAAAACTAAAATTGTAGATCAAGAAAGTCTGGGCAATTGCATTTAATCTGGACTGAAACCTGAAAGCATCAATTGTTTGGTGCTCAGCCTTCTTTATAGTCCAACTCTCATATTCATGCATGGCTACTGGAAAAACCATAGCTTTGACTATATGGACCTTTATATTGTCTAGATAGCAGTGATGGCAGATACAGATTTTGTTGGGCCTAAAGTGTGTACATCTTGGGGGAGGGGTGGGGAAGAAGGTCTTTAAGAAAAAGAGTGAAACAAAATTATCATCACAAAGTTGGATGTGAATTTAAATATTTATTCTGAATGCAGAAATGGATCACAACAAACTACTGGAGCTTTGGAGATTCCAGTCACTTTTCTGAGAACTCTTAGACAGTTAACCAAAACTGTGTAATACAAATACTTCCTATTGGTAACCTGGCTTCCCCTCCCCTCCTAGGACCCTCTGTACTCTCAGCACTCGTGGGGCTTGTGCTAATGAGGGGCCCTGATACCTGAGCTTTAATAGATCCACAGTGAGTTCGCCTCTCATTGTGAATATATGTGTGGGGTAGGGAGGAAAACTTGAAAGACAGGTGGGAAGGATGCTATCAGCTGTGTTCACCAGTCCAGAAACCATGGCTTTGCTTCTCTAGTGTTCATGGAGATAGGATTTGGACCCAAAGTAATGCTGAAAGCTCAGTGTCTCTGTACACAGGTACAAATCTCTGTACATATCTCAGAGACAGTTTTGGGTGAAGTAGAACAGGAGCTTCCCTATTGGCTCAGACTGTAAATAATCTGCCTGCAGTGTGGGAGACCCAGGTTCAATCCTTGGGTCAAGAAGATCACCTGGAGAAGGGAATGGCTACCCACTCTAGTATTGTTGCCTGGAAAATTCCACGAACAGAGGAGCCTGGCAGGCTTTAGTCCATGGGGTCGCAAAGAGTCTGGCATGTCTGAGTGAGTGACACTTTGACTTTCTTTAGGTTTCCTTGGTGTTTCAGATGGTAAAGAATCTGTCTGCAATGTGGGAAACCCGGGTTCAATACCTGGGTTGGGAAGAACTCCTGGAGAAGGAAATGGCAACCCACTCCAGTATTCTTACTTGGGAAATCCCATGGACAGAGGAGCCTGGCAGACTACAGTCCATAGGCTTGCAAACAGTCAGACATGACTGAGTGACTAACACTTCATTTCAGAAAAGGAGAGCTTCATTGCTTTGCCAGGCAAAGGGGGACACAGTGGGTTCATGCCCTCAAAACCATGTGTACCCCTTTGGGGAAGATAGTGAGGAGTTTTATAGTAGTTGTTCAAAAAGGGTGTAATCAGCTCATGGACATTCTTCTGACAAGTTGCTGGTGAAGTAAGTAGGAATCAACATCATCAAAGTCCGACTTATCTGGGATCTACTTGCTTGTGGGCAGCATACCATCATTAATTGTTAACTTCTCCCACCTGGAATGGGTTTCAATATATACAAAATAGTTCAAAGATATTGTTGTGAGAATCTGTTGATGGGGAAAATAGAATCTTGCCCCAAGGCTGCTCTTGACAATTTGTTTCTCCCTGATCTCACATCCTCTCCCTTCCCTACTTAACAAGTGCTTGAATCTGCCCATTGGAACTCAGGGAAGGTCACGGAGGCTGAATGAAGGTTGTTTCCTGTAATCAAAGAAATGGGGGACACAGAAAGGCCTTGTGCCCAGGAGCCCCACAGGGCCCTGCACAGTATCAAGGTATAAACTACAGCAAGGTAGATTTGGGGAACAGTATAAGGACTCTAACAACCAGAACTGTTCATCCACAGAAGTAGCTTCCTGACCATGGGAAGAGGAACAGTAAAGATGGGGTCATTACCTTTCAGAGTCCTACGGCCTAGATTCCTTCAATAGAATTTTGGTCTGGAATTTGCTCTCTAACATCTTTCAAACTCCTAAGTTCTGCATCATTCCATTATGATCATCTGTTCTTTTTTGGCCAACTTGTGGTCATTTATCCTCCTCTTATGGACCCTTCTTGGAAGGAAACCACACACACACACACACACACACACACACACACACACACACACACACACACACACACACACACACACACACACACACACACACACACACACACACACACACACACACACACACACAACACACATACCCACACAATGGTTTCTGCCACATTGTGGGCTCAAGCCATCCTTCTTTTCATTTCCAGGACAGACATATACTCTAGTTCTGGCCCCTGTAACTATTCCAGGGAGGGGGCAGAACTCAAGTTTAGTGTCATGACAATAGCCTTGGAACTTTGATGGTTCCATTAGGAATAGAAAACCTCTTTTTGGCTGGACTTGCTGAGTCAGAAGATGTAGGCCTGGAACTTCCAGTGGTCATGCCCTCTTGAGAGCCACTGAGAAGGAAAACAGAGCAGAGAGATGCCAATTTGCTGGCCATGTTTGGAAGCCTGAATTGAGACATGTCTGAAGTTAGACCTCTGGCTCCAAAGCCAGTAAATTCCCACTTATCTTAGGCTAATTTAAATCAGGCACTACTCAGTGCCTCATGACCTAAACTCCATTCTGGAGACCTCACCCATCCTGTTACTTATTTAGATAAACTCCTCCTGCCCTTTTTTTTTTTTTGGAGGGGGGTGGTGGCCAAGGTGTAACAGGAGGAAAAGGGGCAGGGCACAACTTTTATAAGAATGACGTAGCCTGTGGACACAACATAAACTGACTAGAATCAAGATGGCAGACAAGACTAAAGCTTAATCCTCAATCAGCAAGCAAAACGGCACACCCAGAGGTGGCATGACAGTTCCAAGGCACCCTCAAAAGACCAAGGATTGGGCGGCGGCCCAATTCCTGGAAATCCCCACCCCTTCTCTAAAATAGATGGAATAATCCTCCCACTTATTAGCATATGAAATTGCCCAGCATGTTAAAGCAACCACATTTTGAGGCTGCCCTCAGCCTCTATGATGGCCCACACACTGTCTGTGGAGTGTGCTCCTCTCTAAATCTAAATAAATCCACTTCTTACCTGTCACTTTGTCACTGAATTGTTTCTGTGATGAGACATCAAGAACCTGAGCTTCATTAGGACCCGAAGACAGGTATTGTGGGTTTTCGCTCAGTTGAGTCCCAGGTCAATGGGTTCAAGTACCAAACAGGTTTTTGGCAGGGTTTGAGTTCCAGCACATGGGTTCAAGTCCCAAGGTCCCAAGCAGGATTTCGGCCAGGTTTGAGTCCCATCTACGAGGGTTCAAGTCCCAAGCAGGGTTTTGGCAGGGTTCAAGTCCTGGTCATGTGGGTTCAAGTCCCAAACTGGGTTTTGGCTGGGTTTGAGTCCCAGCACATGGATTCAAGTCCCAATCTGAGGTAAACAGTTTCAAAGGGAGTTATGGTTGGTCTCATTTTTACTATAAATGTTTAAAAGCACTGTTTAGTTTGTTCAGTTTTGTTAGTGTTTGTAAATTTTAGCCATTTCTGGCATCACAATGCTGTTTAATATTATAAATTAAGGTTCTGGAGTACAGTTTTCACTCACATGACATCTATAATAGAGTTTCATATTTTTGGATGTAGGTAATCAAACTTCCCCACTCACAAGACTAAGATGACATATGTGTTTACCTTTGAAAAGTACTCAGAGAATTTTACTCTAGCAGGTCTCCCAAGTCTTTTTCATCTTGATCACTAATATAAAATTGATGTTCCCACACACTGAAATTGACAAGCTTATAAATTAGACTTGTAGACAACCCTTCAATAAAGGAAATATTTTTCTACTGTTAACAGTCATGTTTAGATATTCATTAGTTTATTTAGTGTTAATCATCTTGTCATTGGCAAAACTGTCTCCTAAAGAATAGAAACTCTAATGAAGGATAGCCATATTAAAAATGCTTTTTTCCTCATGCATATTCAGCCAAACACATACATGAAATCAACATACTATGCTGGCAGTTGTGGCTTTCCCTGTTAGTGCAGAAGTATAAAAATGACTGAGCAAGCTAGAACCCAGAAATCTTACTTAATAACCATGGGGGGAAAATTGCAGTTGTTTCATGACCTTTAAAAAAATTTTGTCAAAACCTTGTTGCTTATAAATGTGTGCAGAAATTTTAAAAATAGTAAAACTAACACTTATTTAGTACCTTGTAAGTTAAAACATTAGACATACTGAGAATTAAAGTCTTTAATTGTAGAAATCTAAAAAAAACAATCAAAATTAGTTGAACAGTGCTTCCCTTCTAGTTATCATATAACCTATGACGTGGAGTTGGGGTCTTTTATGTGCTTTGGTGAATTGTTATACTTCTTTCCAAGTTTGGGTCGGCTTCCAACATTTTATCCTTTGCACTTTTAATGGCTGCAGGAATTGCTTACAAGTGACGATTTTGCTAGCATCACTTACTCTGGGATGACTTCATCTTTTTATCATAAAACAGTTTGGGTGTCTGTTAGAATCTTGCCTATAAATTGAGTCTAGGGTCCATTAGCATTGACTGGACCTACTTAGGCTCCATAGAGAGTCACTTTGAAACCCAGATCTCAAAGCTCAATCAGCATTAGAAATTGTAGTGCCTTATGCTTTTTCAATGGATAAGACCCATAAAACTGTGAGATAATAAAATTGTGTTTTAAGTTGCTAAGTTTGTGGTAATTTGTCATGGCAGCAATAGAAAACTAATTTTAAACTCCACTTTGCTTATGTAAAAGTCTCTTTACTCTGTTCATGGAAGATAATTTTATTGGCATAGAATTCTAATTTAACAATTTTTTTTTCTCTTGAAACGTTAGATCATTACATTGTCTTCTGGATTATATTGTGGCTGTTGAGAAATTAGCTATCAGGCTGTCAGTCTAAGTGACATTCCTTTGCAGAGGAACTGTCTTTTTTCCACAGCTGTTTTTTTCTTTAAATTTATATATTTATTTTAATTGAAGGCTAGTTACTTTACAATATTGTAGTGATTTTTGCCATACATTGACATGAATCAGCCATGGGTGTATATGTGTGTCCGCCATCCTGAACCCCTCGCACCTCCCTCCCCATCCCATCCCTCAGGGTCATCCCAGTGCACCGGCCCTAAGTGCCCTGTCTCATGCATCAAACCTGGACTGGCAATCTGTTTCACATATGATAATATACATGTTTCAATGCTATTCTCTCAAATCATTCCACCCTTTCCCACAGAGTCCAAAAGTCTCTTTTTTACATCTGTGTCTCTTTTGCTCTCTCGCATATAGGGTCATCATTACCATCTTTCTAAATTCCATATATATGCGTTAATATACTGTATTGGTGTTTTTCTTTCTGACTTACTTCACTCTGTATAATAGGCTCCAGTTTCATCCACCTCATTTGAACTGATTCAAATTCATTCTTTTTAATAGCTGAGTAATATTCCATTGTGTATATGTACCACAGCTTTCTTATCCATTCATCTGCCGATGGACATCTAGGTTGCTTCCATGTCCTAGCTATTGTAAATAGTGCTGCAATGAGCATTGGGGTACATGTGTCTCTTTCAATTCTGGTTTCCTTGGTGTGTATGCCCAGCAGGGGGATTGCTGAGTCATATGGCAGTTTTATTTCCAGTTTTTTTAAGGAATCTCCACACTGTTCTCCTTAGTGGCTGTACTAGTTTGCATTCCCACCAACAGTGTAAGAGGGTTCCTTTTTCTCTGCACCCTCTCCAGCATTTATTGTTTGTTGACTTTTTGATAGCAGTGATTCTGACCGGCATGAGATGATACCTCATTGTGGTTTTGATTTGTATTTCTCTGATAATGAGTGATGTTGAGCAACTTTTCATGTGTTTGTTAGCCATCTGTATGTCTTCTTTGGAGAAATGTCTGTTTAGTTCTTTGGACTATTTTTTGATTGGGTCGTTTGTTTTCCTGAAATTGAGCTGCATGAGCTGCTTGTATAGTTTTGACATTAATTCTTTGTCAGTTGCTTCGTTTGCTATTATTTTCTCCCATTCTGAAGGCTGTCTTTTCACCTTGCTTATAGTTTCCTCCTTTGTGCAAAAGCTTTTAAATTTAATTAGGTCCCATTTATTTTTGCTTTTATTTCCATTACTCTGGGAGGTGGGTCATAGAGGATCTTGCTGTGATTTATGTCAGAGAGAGTTTTGCCTATGTTTTCCTCTAGGAGTTTTATAGTTTCTGGTCTTGCGTTTAGATCTTTAATCCATTTTGAGTTTATTTTTGTGTATGGTGTTAGGAAGTGTTCTAGTTTCATTCTTTTACAAGTGGTTGACCAGTTTTTCCAGCACCACTTGTTAAAGAAATTGTCTTTTCTCCATTGTATATTCTTGCCTCCTTTGTCGAAGATAAGGTGTCCATAGGTATGTGGATTTATCTCTGGGCTTTCTATTTCATTCCATTGATAAATATTTCTGTCTTTGTGCCAATACCATACTGTCTTAAGTACTGTAGCTTTGTAGTATAGTCTGAAGTCAGGCAGGTTGATTCCTCCAGTTCCATTCTTCTTTCTCAAGATTGCTTTGGCTAGTCGAGGTTTTTTGTATTTCCGTACAAATTGTGAAATTATTTGTTCTAGTTCTGTGAAAAATACTGTTGGTAGCTTGATAGGGATTCCATTGAATCTATAGATTGCCAAAGCACCAGCTTTAAGTGCCTTGCTTCATGCATTGAACTTTCACTGGTCATCTGTTTTACATATGGTAATATACATGTTTCAATGCTATTCTCTCAAATCATCCCACCCTCGCCTTCTCCCACAGAGTCCAAAAGTCTGTTCTTTACATCTGTGTCTCTTTTGCTGCCTTGCGTATAGGATCATCATTATCATCTTTCTAAATTCCATATATATGCGTTAATATCCTTATCCATTCATCTGCTGATGGACATCTAGGTTGCTTCCATGTCCCAACTATTATAAACAGTGCTACCATGAACATTGGGGTACATGTGTCTCTTTCAATTCTGGGTTCCTTGGTGTGTATGCCCAGCTGTGGGATTGCTGGATTATATGCAGTTCTATTTGCAGTTTTTTAAGAAATCTCCACACTGTTCTCCATAGTGGCTGTACTAGTTTGCATTCCTATCAACAGTGTAAGAGGGTTCCCTTTTCTCCACATCCTCTCCAGCATTTACTGTTTGTAGACTTTTTTGATGGTGGCCATTCTGACTGGCGTGTCTGACAGGCGTGAGATGATACCTCATTGTGGTTTTGATTTGCATTTCTTTAATAATGAGTGATATTGAGCCTCTTTTCATGTGTTTATTAGCCATCTGTATGGCTTCTTTGGAGAAATGTCTGTTCAGTTCTTTGTCCCACTTACTGATTGGGTGGTTTGTTTTTCTGGTATTGAGCTGCAGGAGCTGCTTGTATATTTTGGAAATTAGTTCTTTGTCACTTGTTTCATTTGCTATTATTTTCTCCCATTCTGAAGACTGCCTTTTCATCTTGCTTATAATTTCCTTCATTGTGCAAAAGCTTTTAAGTTTAATTAGGTCCCACTTGTTTGTTTTTGTTTTTATTTCCATTACTCTGGGAGGTGGGTCACAGAGGATCTTGCTGTGATTTATGTCAGAGTATTCTACCTATGTTTTTTTACAATGAACTTAGATTTCATGAATATTTTGAAAGCCTTGGTTTAAAGGATGTTCCTTTACAGAGAGTTTAACTTCTGTAAACAAAGTAAGGCTTCATCCAGGTGCCTTAAACTATTAAACTAAAGTTTTGACTTGACCTTTCTCAAAAGATTCTCAAAGTGTACTTTGGGTTGCAAATCTGTATGTAGGCTTAGCTGTAGTTAGGAAAGGCTTTGTTTCCCCTCTTCCCATTGCCAAGGTCAGAAAAGATAATTTTCTTTTAGTCCTCTTCTGCAGGTATGTTTATTTCTGGTTCATTGTTTCTAATAACATAACTTTTTAGGATCCCAGAATTATGCAAAGGTTTCTTATTAGACTCTCCATCTTGGATGGGCTGTAAGTTTTGCCTTCTGTCTCCCTTTTCCCATGCAATAGTCAAAATGAAACTTCAGAGTCACCAGAATTCATCAGAAGCTCTCTGGAATAAAAGGACTTCATTACTCAATGGAGTCCCATCTTTAACTGTATTTTTGGCATCAGAAGACTCCTTACTTTATTTCCAGCTCAATATTGCATTCCTAAGGCAGATTTTGTAATTTATCCAGGGAGATCTGTTTAAGGTTTCTACTCTATCCTGTTGTTGGAGAGAAAATTCTTTTAAAAATAAATTATGTTTATTTACTCACTGAAGATTTATTGCTAAGCACCTGGCATATAAAGAATAGTAAAACCCAGTCCCTGCTTTAAAGTGATGATAGTCTTGCTGGCTGAGTTCTGTGAGATTTCCTCTTAGAATTTGTAACATTTTGTTTATTCAATTTATTTGAGAAAATATAATATGGCCAATATTTTCTCAAAAGAGTCAAATAGCTTCCTAATATGAATGCATAAATGTTTGTTGAATGCACAGATTAAATATTAATTGATTAATAAAACAAGTTAGCATTAGTTGTGTTACACTTGAGTCTTTCTTATTTTCCTAAGTCTAATGCTGTACAAGAGATAGGAGACAACTTACCCCAGAGATGGAAGGGTAGCCATGCTTACAACCCCCGCAGCACTTGTGCTTTGTTTTGTTTTTGCCCAGATAGGTTTTGTTGGTTGTCTGTGGTACAGTCCTAATGAGAACTGAGAGGCATCAGTACATAACATATGTTGAAATGTTCCAGTTGGATTCAGTACATCACATTCGGTAACAACTCTTTCAGTTTCCTCCTAATCATTTACTGATTCTATTTTACACTTCTCTGCCATGTGAAGATAAAGTCTAGTGACAGGCTGACATGCTGTGGCAGGGAGGGGGTTGAGGGGAAAGTAAATACTAGCATATGTCAGCCATGCTTAGAGATACAGGTAATAGTTCTTTTCCATTCAATTTCTTATCATGCGGGAACATTTTAAATTTAGTCTTGATGATTCTGATAGACAGGAATTGTTGGGAAGACCTGATGAATAATTAATCTAATACAATAGTAACCAGCAATATTAATATTTTATACCACTATAAAGCCATGTAAAACCACCCTGTAGCTGGTAAGTCACTTGGGTTGGGTACAACTTGAAACACTTCTTCATTGAAATGAAAGATTCTTCCTTTATCTCAAATATAATTATCCATTTAAATGTCATGGGTCAATTTATGAACACTTTATTCATCGGGGTGTAACCTTTATTAGGCTTTATTGCTACCAGAAATTATATCCTACACAAATACAATAGAGATTTAAATGTTCTGGAGAATGAGCTGACGGCTCCTGCCTTTATGGTGTTGCTCAGTAATGGACCTTGACCAGCAGAAGATTTGATAAGTATAAAATATTACTGCTTGATGCTAATTTGGTTCCTTTTTAATGACTGATAATCCTTGTCGATTTAGTGGGATCGTCACAATCCAGTACTGTTTCCCACCCCGGATGTGATTGTAACAGGAGCCATTAAGTATGTCTACGTAATAAAATTAGTCAGGGAAGCTATGTACATTGTTTCCAGGCCTTTGGATTTCCATTATAGTGGTGAGGCTTGTTGAAGTGAAAAGTCTGCTGTCAGCTCAACCAAGTCTCTGACTCCTCAGATGTTCTGCAAAGGACCGATGATGACTGTATTAAGACATCTGTTCTTAGAGCCTCAGAAAATGCATCATGGATAAATAGGAGCTGTAGATTTGGGGCTAGGAGAGATGGGCTGCTGATTTGCCTAACAAAGCTTTACACAGCTCCAAAGCTTAAATACATAATCAGTATTTCCCAGCTCAAATTTGAAAAGGGGGAAGCTTCTCTTCGTTTTGGAGATTTATCACTCCTGTATTCAGAAAGTTGGAATTGCTTGACATCTTTGAAAATCATTTAAATGTATGGTCTGATCCCACTGCCCCCTTGTAGGGATTTACAGGGCTTGAGAGGAAGGCAGGGATAAGGACCTCATCACTATGTAAAGGTAGTGAAATAAACAAGTACATCTGCCTTGTTGTCCTTCCCATTCCCTTGGCTTATTTGGGATCAAGTTGAAATTCCTTCTCTGAAAGCTGCTCTGACATGAGTCCCCTGGGAAGTACCTCCCCAGGGCCTGCCAGAGAAAAAGTGGAGACTTGGTACCAGAGAAGGACCTGTTTTGCTTTTGAACTAAGTAACCCCCATTTTTACAGGCCAGAAATTTATATTCTAAATGTTCTGAAAGTCTGGATTGAGAGCAAAAAAGTAATCAAATGTGACGGCAACATCAAGCCCTTCCTAGGTGAGGACTTGGGCTTCCCAGTGGCTCAGACAGTAAAGAATCCACCTACAATGCAGGAGACCTGGGTTCAATCCCTGGGCCGGGAAGATCCCCTGGAGAAGTGAACAGCTACCCACTCCAGTATTCTGGCCTGGAGGATTCCATGGACAGAGGATCCTGGCAGGCTACAGTCCATGGGGTCATGAAGAGTCACACATGACTGAGTGACTTTGACTTCACAATAGAGGACTTATTGATGATATTATGATGTGGCTTTAGCTAAAGTGTTGTTGCTAAAGTGTTTAGCTAAAGTGTTGTTGTTGCTCTTGCTGTTCCTTCCTAAGCCCTCTGGAATAATTAAAACTTGGGTTATTAGAAATGAGCGTGCTTGTTCAATATTAGAGTATAGATCAAGCAACCATTTGTTTTTCTACACTATTATAGTAAACCAACAGTTCATGGTTTAAAAAAAAATAATTGAAAACAAACAGAAAACCTAATGTCTG
The DNA here is from genome assembly GCA_024291935.2 of Okapia johnstoni. Lineage (NCBI taxonomy): Eukaryota > Metazoa > Chordata > Mammalia > Artiodactyla > Giraffidae > Okapia > Okapia johnstoni. The sequence goes on along the minus strand of CM044307.1, from coordinate 48,410,073 downwards.
TAGACTGAGTGCCTGTTATCATTTGTCTTCTGTAGGGTGGCTACTTGACCAGAGAATATTAAGCAAATCAAAAAATGAGGTTTGTTCCATGGAAGACTGTAGCACAGTAGAGTAGGCACCCTTTGTCCACCAGGAAGCTCTCTTTGTCCCCTCTGTGTTTCAGCCTATTTCTCTCCACTTTGTCTCACCAGGGTTGTAATCTCCCTAGGCAGAGCCAAGAGCTTATGCCCCCAGCCAGCTGCCTCTAGAAATAGCAGCATTACATAGTTTCTTAAAGAGTACCAGGTGGAGGTGAGGGCAACCCAGGAGCAGCCTGCTGCTTGCCTGTCCCATTCAAGCCCATGGGATATAAGAGGTCCAACACTTCTATGGAGTAAATATGTAATAATTGATAAATGGATTGATCACGGAAAATCTGATTCAGACACCACTCAGTATAGCCAACCATTGCCTATTAACACACACACACACACACATGCACACCCTTACACATCCTTACACACCCTTACACACCCTTACACACCCTTTTAGGACATCTGGCCTACCTTCTGCCCTTAATGCCTTACTCACAGTTCTCAAAGTGACTCTACCCTTCTGATCATGGCCAGAACTAGTCACCTAACAGTTAGAACTGGACATGGAACAACAGACTGGTTCCAAATAGGAAAAGGAGTATGTCAAAGCTGTATATTGTCACCCTTATTTGACTTATATGCAGAGTACATCATGAGAAACACTGGGCTGGAAGAAGCACAAGCTGGAATCGAGATTGCTGGGAGAAATATCAATAACCTCAGATATGCAGGTGACACCACCCTTATGGCAGAAAGTGAAGAAGAACTAAAGAGCCTCTTGATGAAAGTGAAAGAGGAGAGTGCAAAAGTTGGCTTAAAGCTCAATGTTCAGAAAACTAAGATCATGGCATCTGGTCCCATCACTTCATGGGAAATAGATGGGGAAACAGTGGCTGAATTTATTTTGGGGGGCTCCAAAATCACTGCAGATGGTGATTGCAGCCATGAAATTAAAAGACGCTTACTCCTTGGAAGGAAAGTTATGACCAACCTAGACAGCATATTAAAAAGCAGAGACATTAGTTTGTCAACAGAGGTCCATCTAGTCAAGGCTATGGTTTTTCCAGTAGTCATGTATGGATGTGAGAGTTGGACTATAAAGAGAGCTGAGCGCCAAAGAATTGTTACTTTTGAACCGTGGTGTTGGAGAAGACTCTTGAGAGTCCCTTGGACTGCAAGGAGATCCAACCAGTCCATCCTAAAGGAGATAAGTCCTGGGTGTTCACTGGAAGGACTGATGCTGAAGCTGAAACTCCAATACTTTGGCCACCTGATGCCAAGAGCTGACTCATTGGAAAAGACCTTGATGCTGGGAAAGATTGAGGGCAGGAGGAGAAGGGGTTGACAGAGGATGAGGTGGTTGGATGGCATCACAGACTCAATGGACATGAGTTTGGGTAAACTCCGGGAGTTGGTGATGGATGGGGAGGCCTGGCATGCTGCAGTCCATGGAGTCACAAAGAGTCACACATGATTGAGTGACTGAACTGAATCCTAAGTTAGCCCATTATTGGGCAAGTCTGATCAAAATGATGAATCAGAATAATCAGAGTCCCTTGTCATCATTTCAGTATGGGATAACTAAGAGTCTTAAGTGAATGTCAGTGGGTTTTAAGCTGAAATGATGTTCAGCAAGTCACAGCATATAGAGTGGACTGAAGTAACCAAGAGGGGCCACATGCCAGCCAGAATGATAAAAGCCCCAAGCAAGCAGACAAAGCCAGTCAGTGCAATGAGAAAAACTAAGCAAGGCTTCAGAAAGAAGCAGAGATGCCAAGACAGCCACAAGCAGATCCCCAAGAATCTTTCTAGTTCTGGTTCCCATACCAAATCAAAACATGTATCTCTTTATCAGAACTCCCTTGACCACCTCACACTCATCAGGATGGCTTCTATCCAAAAACTAGAAAATAACAAGTGTTGGTGAGGATGTGGAGAAATTGGGACCCTGGTGCATGGTAGGTGGGAATATGAAAGGGTGCAGCCAGTCTGGAAACAGTATGGCAGTTCCTCAAAAAAATTAAACATAGAACTACCATCTATATGATCCAACAATTCTGCTTCTGGAGGTAAATGCAAAAGAAGTCAAATCAAGGAAGAGACACTCATACACCCGTGTTCATAGCAGCATTATTCACAATAGCTGAAGGATGAAGCAATCCAAGTGTCCACTCACAGATGAATGGATAAATAAAATGGGGTATACACGTACAATGGAATACTACTCAGTCTTCAAAAGAAAGGAAAATGTGACACCAACTACAACCTTGAAGACATTTTGCTAGGTGAAACAGACCAGTCACATAAGGACAAATACTGTATGATTTCACTTATATGAGGTACCTAGAGTAGTAAAGTTCAGAGAGACAGAAGGTAGAATAGTGGTTGCTCAGGGTTGGGGCAGTTAGTGTTGTCTTGGCACTGAGTTTCATTTGGAGAAGAGGAAAAAGTTCTGGAGATACACGGTGGTGATGTTTCTATAACAATGTGAATGTATTTAATGCCACTCAGCTGTTCACTGAAAAATGGTTAAAATGATAAATTTTTATACGTATTTTACCACAGTAAAAACTTCTAATTTAGGCAGTTTAAGTTGGAACTAAACCAAAAGAGTACCATTTTACACATGTGAAACATCAATTTTCCTGAATATTCACTCAAGGAAGTAATGTCCATGGAATGAGGGGAGGGGTGGTGGGAGGAGGGTGATGCAGTGAGGAACTAAGGAGAGGAATCCAGGAATAGAAAGGAGCTGAGCATATGCTGGTGGAGACAGGAAGTGAACCCACAGCAGCCTCAGCGGCAGGAGGTCAGGGATCTTCCCTCTGGTGCTGTTACCTTCCCTCCATCCTCCTCCTATTTCCCCTTTGTGTGCTTCTTGGAGCCCCTTTTCTCTCTCTTTTTTAAAACTTATTTCTTTTTAATTGAAGGATAATTGCTTTACAGTATTTTGTTGGTTTCTGCCAAACATCAACATGAATCCGCCATAGGTATACATGTGTCCCCTCCCTCTCGAACCTCCCTCCACCTCCCTCCCCATCCCACTGTTCTAGGTTGTTACAGCGTCCCAGTTTGAGTTCCCTGAGTCATACAACAAATTCCCTTTGGCTACCTGTTTTACATATGGTAATGTATGTTTCCATGTTGCTCTCTCCATACATTCTACCTTCCCCTTCCTCCCCCCGTCTCATGTCCATAAGTCTGTTCTCTGTGTCTGTGTCTGCATTGCTGCCCTGCAACTAATTTCACCAGTACCATCTTTCTAGATTCCATATATATGTGTTAGTATACATTATTTGTTTTTCTCTTTCTGACTTACTTCACTCTGTATAATAGGCTCTAAGTTCATCTACCTCATTAGAACTGACTCAAATATGTTCCTTTTATGGCTGAGTAATATTCCATAGTATATATGTACCACAGCTTTTTTATCCATTCATCTGTGGATGGACACCTAGGTTGCTTCCATATCCTAGCTATTGTAAACAGTGCTGCAGTGAACATTGGGGTATGTGTGTCTTTTTCAGTTTTGGTTTCCTCAGGGTATAGGCCTGGTAGTGGGATTGCTGGGTCACATGGCAATGGCACCCCACTCCAGTACTCTTGCCTGGAAAATCCCATGGATGGAGGAGCCTGGTAGGCTGCAGTCCATGGGGTCACTAAGAGTCGGACACAACTGAGCGACTTCACTTTCACTTTTCACTTTCATGCATTAGAGAAGGAAATGGCAACCCACTCCAGTGTTCTTGCCTAGAGAATCCCAGGGATGGTGGAGCCTGGTGGGCTGCCGTCAATGGGGTCGCACAGAGTTGGACATGACTAAAGCAACTTAGCAGCAGCAGCATGGTGGTTTTATTCCTAGTTTTTTAATGAATCTCCATACTGTTTTCCATAGTGGTGATATCACTTTACATTGTGGGAGCCCCTTTTCCACTAGTGTTTATTTCATCTCAAAGCTTCTGCTCATTCATGCCTTCAGGTGACTCGTACCTTTCACCCTTCCTGGTCCAGAAAGGCCCTCTAGCCTTCAACTCTCCCAGACTGTGGAAAGAGAGCATCATAAACCCTAATTTCTTCAATTCTGCTTCAGTTAAAACTAGAGTAAAATCCATTTGCCATAGCTTTCAATGATCTTTAATAATGGGTTTTAAGTGAAGATAGGGTTGACACAAGAGATTTTGAGAATGCAAAATGCTAGGATAGCCATTATCTTTTGTTTGAAAAGACAAGGAAGAAGATTGATCAACATTTATGTATTAACTCATAAAATTTAAGGTAAATCCATACTTACTTTCTGTATTTTGTCATCTAGTAAGTTTCAGTCTGTATTTTTTTAATTAGGAAGACCAAAGGACTTTTCTTTGTAATATTCAGAGGTTTGCTTTAGTAGTTCTGAGAAACACGGACTTATAACCTCAAGACTATAAATATTTGTTAGTGAAAGCCCACATTTATTATTAAATGTTTGTTGTACAGAACTGGATTTGTTCACTTAAAGTTGCAAACTATGCTCACCAAACCTGTGTAATTAACCACTGAACAAGACCTCATTTATTTAACTATAATTAATTCAACATATACAAATAGTTGTGCAGATTATTTTTCTAGAATTGGGAACACTTTTAAAGACATTTGCCCTTGCAAAAGTTATTTTGCAAGTAAAATTAAAAAGTGACTCTGGGAGGTAGCTTCATGAAGTGGTTCCCAGTGATCCCTGTTTCCTGGTATTTGAACCCTATGTAAGTGGATCCTGCCCCAGCTGAGCCTTGAGAGTACCACTCCCTCAGCCAGCACTTTGATTGCAGCTTCGTTAGAGCCCCTAAAGCTGAGGATTAAATTAAATTATGCCTGGAAACTATGAGATAAATTAAAGTGTATTATTGTTTAAAGTTCCTAAGTTTCAGGGTGATTTGTTACTCTATAGTAGAAAACTAATACAGATTGACTCCAACCAATTAATTTTTTCAAAACTTTATTATTTTATGTTGGGATATAGCCAACTAACAATGTTGTGATAGCTTCAGTTGGATAGCAAAGGGATTCAGCCATACATATACGTGTATATATTCTCACCCAAAGTCCCCTCCCATTGAGGGGGCCACACTGAGCAGGGTTCCCTATGTTGTACAACAGATCCTTGTTGGTTATCCATTTAAAATATAGCAGAGTGTACATGTCCATCCCAAACTCCCTAATTATCCCATCCTCCCATTCTCCCCCTACCCCCTAACTGGCAACCATAAGTTCTTCAACAAATTGATTTTAAAACACAGTACTAATCTCTTTCTTCCATTTAGTCACTGATAACATCTAATTTACTCCAGACTTCCCAATTCATTTTTCTAAGAGAAATGAATTGATCCAACACAGCTAAAGAGGAACACAACGCCAAGCCACCTTACAGACCTGAGCATAGTCGTTGGCTGTCTTTTGGTCAGGTGCCCATCCAGTTGTGTCCAGTCAGGTGTGGACACAATGGAGAGATGGTTGGGATGTGGAGTTTTGTAATTCAGCCAAAAATGAATGTTTTCTGCAAACGCTGTGGGCAAGAAGGTTTCCCTTAGAAGAGCTGACAAGTCAATCCAGAATCATAATGTACATGCCTAACAAAGACCCAGCATCACAGAGCTGTAAATATATTTAGCCAGTGGTGATATTCAAAATGTAAGTAATTGTACAGTAAGAACTATCCTTTGCAAGTGGTCCTCAGCCAGTTGGAATGGATGCCAGCTTTGTGCCATCCTGGTGTGTGCAAATGAATATCATCCCTGATAGAAGCCCCAAGCACCTTAGCACACATTTATTTTCTTCAAGTATTTAGACACCGAAAGTGCTAAAAGAGCAGAACGAACAAAGTTTACAACATCAAGAAAAGCGGTAAATGTTATAAAAGCTGAGTTTCTCAGCCAGTGCCTCTTTTCCTTTCTTCTTATAGGTTAAATTTTCAAACCATGGCATATCTCACCAAGACTTGAAGAACCAGAACCAGGCTCTCAAAATCTCCTAGTGAATCAGACTGACAGGTCCTAGAGGTGACCTCTTTATCTTGATCTCAGGTCCTCAAGATCTTTCAGTTGTTCATCCTTTCATGGTGTCCTTGACGTCTTTAAGAAATGAAACCCCCTGATGGACTCAGTATATGCAAATTCCCAGTATCTGGCAAACAGCAGTGCTCAGTGCTTTCTCTGTTTTATAGATGAGAATAGTGTAGCTTAGGTTGTTGTTCAGCGAATACTCATTTCCTCCCCTACTCCCAGTTTCCTGGGAGGAATGTATTTCCCTGCCTCTTTGATGCTGACCTTGGCCCTTGACTTGCTTTAATCTCATGATAAGCAGAGTGCACCACCCTGTCTCTTGACTTGTGCCTGACCATCCGCGTGATTTGCTTTGGCCAACGGAAAGTGAGCCAAAGATGCAAGATTTGAAACAAAGTTGTGTTCCATCATAGGAAGAACATGCCTTGGGTACCTCTTGTTTAAGGATGATGAGACATGTGGAGCAGACCTTGACTCAACTTACATTTTCGTGATGATTAATTTTATGTGTCAGCTTATCCAGGCAAAGGGATGCCCAGATAACTGATAAAATGTTATTTCTAGGTGTGTATGTGGGGATATTTCTGGAAGAAATTAGTGTTTGAATTGGCAAATTGAGTTCAGAAATCTGCCCTCCCCAATGTAAACGAGCATCATCCAATCTGTGGAGAACCTGAATTAGAACATAAAGGTAAAGGAAAGGTGAATCTACTCTCCTATTAAGCTGGGACATCTGTCTTCTCTTGCCCTCAGTCTTTGAAGCTCTTGGTTCTCAGGCCTTTGGAGTCAGGCTGAGTTGCGTCATGGGCTTTCCTAGTTCTCCAGCTTGCCGACATCCTATCATGAGATTTCTCGGCCTCCGTAATCACATGGGCCTATTCCTCTAATAATCCTTCTCTCATATATCCATATATGTCCATATGTCTTCTCTGGAGAATCCTGACTATTATAAACTTTTGGAATCAGATCAGCTGAAGCCCAAATGATCCACAGTCATGTGAGAAATAATTAATGTTTAAAGAATGAGTGGCTTTTTTGCATTTGTTTTTAAATGAGAGCTTCTCCAGACAAGCTTTTTGTTCAGCCATGGCTAAGTGTATTGCTCTTGGCTGTCACAAGGTTATTATTATCTCTTTGGCCAAGATGATGCATTTAGCTGTGGCCTTGCAGTGCAGCAGAGAAACTCCTCACAGATAAACAAGTGGCAATCACAAAGAAACTCCGCACCAGACCTACAACGTATGCTGAGCTTCAAGGAGTGGCTCCACAGATGTACCCACAGAAGTTTAAGAGGCAGCTTAACAGATGTACAAAGCTGCAGATCAGAGGGGATATAAAACAGTTAAACTTGCTTAAAGGCACAATGTGTCACCATCTAACAGTTACATGCATCCTGAGCTCCACTGAGGAGGGAGATGCACGGCTGTGCTCCTGGCTGTCGGCATGCCAGGAAGATTATAAAAACGCCATGCTGTGATATGCTGCCCTCCTGCCGGAGAAGCTACTATTAAGCTGAGTATTTACTGCATCTCTTCAGACAGGAGCGGCAGTGCAGAGTGCTACCTGTCTTCTGGTTGGATAAATTAGTTGTGGGTGTCACAAGATTATAGCTGCCTATTGTTCTGTCTGCTGAAGGTGGAACAAGATGAAAGCCTTGGTCTGCCCTTGTAATGTTTCCTGTGAAATGCAGGAGGCAGCCTCTTTTCTTCCTAAGTTAATGGCAAAAAAAGACATGGACTGACTCGATTAGAGTTTGGGGTATAATTAAAAAGGCAACACATGGCAAAGTGGGAGGGAGCGTTTATTTATAGCAGGAGGGCATGTATGAAAGGCAGAGGAGGGCGGAACGAGGAACCTGGGAAAATCAAATGTGGAAGGTGAGCCTGTGTGCACCACTGTATAAACCAGTGCTGTCAGCAGAACAGAGTGCTCAGAAGTCGGTGAATAAAGGATTTTCCATTTGTTCAACTCCTCTCAAAATATTTTTTATATAAATTGTTTTGCCTTCATTTTTCCATGCTATATGGAGCGGTGAACTCTAAATTAGTGTTAACAGAAATTGACAACCTCCGCATTAAAAAATATCAGCCAGCCAGCCCTACAGGCTTAATTATGGAGGGAGAATGTGATGGACGCAAAAATCCTGTTTCGAAATTTTACCACATGCAATATAAATAAAAGATTATCTCATCTACTAGTAACCTTACAGATCAAAAGGAAAACAAGAAAGAGACTTCACTGGCATTTATAATTATTTATCTCATCTCAGTGGTTTTGTTGTGTTTTGACAAATCCAAAATTTGTAATTTTTTATTGCAGCACAGAGGGCGTGGTAGCCCTATTTTGTGCATCTTAGATGTAAGTTTAGGAAATCACATGAATTAAAATATTAATTGAAATGGAGAAAGGTTTCCACATGGCAGATAAGACCGTGTGGACTTATTCTTCGGCTGATGTTTGTGAAATACCTACTATGTGCGAGCAATATACAGGGGTTTTTTTGTTTGTTGTTTTTAGTATCCTTTATAATACCTCTGTGGAAAATTCTTTAAGAGATGGAATACCAGACCACCTGACCTGCCTCCTGAGAAATCTGTATGCAGATCAGGAAGCAACAGTTAGAATTGGACACGGAACCACAGACTTGTTCTAAATCGGGAAAGGAGTACACCAAGGCTGTATATTATCACCCTGCTTATGTAACTTATATGCAGAGTACATCATGAGAAACGCTGGGCTGGAGGAAGCTCAAGCTGGAATCAAGATTGCTGGGAGAGATGTCAATAACCTCAGATATGCAGATGACACCACCCTTGTGGCAGAAAGTGAAGAGGAACTAAAGAGCCTCTTGATGAGAGTGAAAGAGGAGAGTGAAAAAGTTGGCTGAAAACTCAACATTCAGAAAACCAAGATCATGGCATCTGGGCCCATCACTTCATGGCAAATACATGGGGAAACAATGGAAACAGTGGCTGACTTTATTTTTCTGGGCTCCAAAATCACTGCAGATGTGACTGCAACCATGAAATTAAAAGATGCTTACTCCTTGAAAGGAAACTTATGACCAACCTAGACAGCATATTTAAAAGCAGAGACATAACTTTGCCAACAAAGGTCCTTCTAGTCAAGGCTATGGTTTTTCCAGTAGTCGTGTATGGATGTGAGAGCTGGACTATAAAGCAAGCTGAGCGCCAAAGAATTGATGCTTTTGCACTGTGGTGTTGGAGAAGACTCTTGCGAGTCCCTTGGACTGCAAGGAGATCCAACCAGTCCATCCTAAAGGAGATAAGTCCTGGGTGTTCACTGGAAGGACTGATGCTGAAGCTGAAACTCCAATACTTTGGCCACCTGATGGGAAGAACTGACTCATTGGAAAAGACCCTGATGCTGGGAAGGATTGGGTGCAGGAGGAGAAGGGGATGACAGAAGATGAGATAGTTGGATGGCATCACCGACTCAATGGACATGAGTTTGAGTAAACTCTGGGAGTTGGTGATGGGCAGGAAGGCCTGGCATGCTGCAGTCCATGGGGTCACAAAGAATCGGACACGACTGAGCGACTGAACTGATAATGCCTCTAGCAGGGTTTGTATTCTTTGTATGTTCTGAGTTTTATATTTACTTTTTCCCTTCCAAAATCAAATTCTGTTGTAGTGGTTATGATTTCACACTGGACTTTTTTGTCATGATCTCATCAACACTAGAACCAGGAATGATCTTTAGCTTTGGCTTTGATATTCGGTCCTATTGCCCAGACACTGTCCTCCCAACTGGTTGCCATTAGGAATGCCTCCATGTCTCATCTATCATTTGAACACTGCATGCTGCCAATTTATTAAGGTGGCAAGATGATCTGATTTACCCGGGACCTTCTTGATTTACTCCTATTGTCCAGCATAATTATTTGCAACCCTCAATAATGTCCCAGTTTGGACAGTAAATATGTTTTTCTTATGCTGTGGTCTTTTTTTTCCTAGTAAAGCTACGAAGGATTGGATGAGAGAGTGAGTATGTAAGGGAATGAATATTTGTAGTAATTGGAGGCTGTTTGAGAATGAAGGCCACTTCTTAACCTGCAGGCTCAGCTCACCTTTGGAAGGATACTGCCAAAGGAAAAATTGACTTGAACCAAACATGACATCTCTTTGAGATTAAAGCAAAGTTTATTTCTTAAAAAAAAAAAGTATTTGTTTATGGCTGTGCTGGGTATTCATTGCTGCATAGGCTTTCTCTAGTTGCGGTGATTGGGAGTTACTCTTTGTTGTGGTGCACAGGCTTCTCATTGCAGTGGCTTCTCTGTTGCAGAGCACAGGCTCCAGAGTGCAGGCTTCAGTAGCTGCAGTCATGGGCTCAGTAGTGGTGGTGCATGGGCTTAGTTGCCACGCAGCATGTGGAATCTTCCCTGATCAGTGTTTGAACCTGTGTCCCCTGCATTGCAAATGGATTCTTAACCACTGGACTACCAGGGAAGTCCCAGAGCAAAGTTTCTTAATCTCAAACATATTGACATTTTGTGTCAGAATAATTGTTGTGAGAGGTTTTCCTATACACTGTAGGATGTTTAGAAATAATGTTTAGAAGTATTTATGGGCTCCCCCTACTGAATGCCAATAGCATTCCTCACCCCATCTATGCCAACCCAAAATATCCCAAGACATTACCACATGTCCTTGGAGGGGGAGGGCATATTGCCCTCAGTTGAGGACAGCTGAGTTAGAGAATGAATAGAATCAGTTCAGTTCAGTCACTCAGTCGTGTCCGATTCTTTGCGACCCCATGAATGACAGCACAACAGGCCTCCCTGTCCATCACCAACTCCTGGAGTTTACCCAAACTCATGTTAATCGAGTCGATGATGCCATCCAGCCATCTCATCCTCTGTCATCCCCTTCTCCTGCCCCCAATCCTTCCCAGCATCAGGGTCTTTTCCAGTGAGTCATTTCTTCCCATCAGGTGGCCAAAGTATTGGAGTTTCAGCTTCAACATCAGTCCTTCCAATGAACAACCAGGACTGATCTCCTTTAGGATGGACTGGTTGGATCTCCTTGCAGTCCAAGGGACTTTCAAGAATCTTCTCCAACACCACAGTTCAAAAGCCTCAATTCTTCGGCACTCAGCTTTCTTTATGGTCTAACTCTCACATCCATACATGACTACTGGAAAAACCATAGCCTTGACTAGATGTACCTTTGTTGGCAAAGTTATGTCTCTGCTTTTTAATATGCTGTCTAGGTTGGTCATAACTTTCCTTCCAAGGAGTAAGCGTCTTTTAATTTCATGGCTGCAATCACCATCAGCAGTGATTTTGGAGCCCCAAAAATAAAGTCTATCACTGTTTCCACTGTTTCCCCATCTATCTGCCATGAAGTGATGGGCCCGGATGCCATGAGCTTAGTTTTCTGAATGTTGAGCTTTAAGCCAACTTTTGCACTCTCCTCTCTCACTTTCATCAAGAGGCTTTTTAGTTCCTCTTCACTTTCTGCCATAAGGGTGGTGTCATCTGAATATCTGAGGTTATTGATATTTCTCCTGGCAATCTTGATTCTAGCTTGTGTTTCTTCCAGCCCAGCGTTTCTCATGATGTACTCTGTATATGAGTTAAATAAGCATGATGACAATATACCGCCTTGACGTACTCCTTTTCCTATTTGGAAATATTCTATTGTTCCACGTCCAGTTCTAACTGTTGCTTCCTGACCTGCATACAGGTTTCTCAAGAGGCAGGTCAGGTGGTCTGGTATTCCCATCTCTTTCAGAATTTTCCACAGTTTATTGTGGTCCACACAGTCAAAGGCTTTGGCATAGTCAATAAAGCAGAAATAGATATTTTTCTGGAACTCTCTTGCTTTTTCAGTGATCCAGCATATGTTGGAAATTAGATCTCTGGTTCCTTTGCCTTTCTAAAACCAGCTTGAACATCTGGAAGTTCACGATTCAAGTATTGCTGAAGCCTGGCTTGGAGAATTTTGAGCATTACTTTTCTAGCGTGTGAGATGAGTGCAATTGTGCGGTAGTTTGAGCATTCTTTGGCGTTGCCTTTCTTTGGGATTGGAATGAAAACTGACCATTTCCAGTCCTGTGGCCACTGCTGAGTTTTCCAAATTTGCTGGCATATTGAGTGCAGCACTTTCACAGCATCATCTTTCAGGATTTGAAATAGCTCAGCTGGAATTCCATCACCTCCACTAGCTTTGTTCATAGTGATACTTTCTAAGGCCCACTTGACTTTGTATTCCAGGAAGTGTGGCTCTAGGTGAGTGATCACACCATCGTGATTATCTGGGTCATGAAGATCTTTTGCATGAAATGTTCCCTTGGTATCTCTAATTTTCTTGAAGAGATCTCTCGTCTTTCCCATTCTGTTGTTTTCCTCTATTTCTTTGCATTGATCGCTGAGGAATGCTTTCTTATCCCTCCTTGCTATTCTTTGGAACTCTGCCTTCAAATGGGTATATCTTTCCTTTTCTCCTTTGCTTTTCACTTCTCTTCTTCTCACAGCTATTTGTAAGGCCTCCTCAGACAGCCATTTTGCTTTTTTGCATTTCTTTTTCTTGGGGATGGTCTTGACCCCTGTTTCCTGTACAATGTCACAAACCTCCGTCCATAGTTCATCAGGCACTGTATCAGATCTAGTCCCTTAAATCTATTTCTCACTTCCACTGTATAATCATAAGGGATTTGATTTAGGTCATACCTGAATGGTCTGGTGGTTTCCCCCACTTTCTTCAAGTCTGAATTTGGCAATAAGGAGTTCATGATCTGAGCCACAGTCTGCTCCCGGTCTTGTTTTTGCTGACTATATAGAGCTTCTCAATCTTTGGCTGCAGAGAATATAATCAGTCTGATTTTGGTGTTGACCATCTGGTGATGTCCATGTGTAGAGTCTTCTGTTGCGTTGTTGGAAGAGGGTGTTTGCTGTGACCAGTGTGTTCTCTTGGCAAAACTCTATTAGCCTTTGCCCTGCTTCATTCTGTACTCCAAGGCCAAATTTGCCTGTTACTCCAGGTGTCTCTTGACTTCCTATTTTTGCATTCCAGTCCCCTATAATGAAAAGGACATCTTTTTTGGGTGTTAGTTCTATAAGGTCTTGTAGGTCTTCATAGAACTGTTCAACTTCAGCTTCTTGAGTGTTACTGATCGGGGCATCGTCTTGGATTACCGTGATGTTGAATGGTTTGCCTTGGAAACGAAAAGAGATCATTCTGTCGTTTTTGAGATTGCATCCAAGTACTGCATTTTGGACTCTTTTGTTGGCTCTGATGGATACTCCATTTCTTCTAAGGGATTCCTGCCCACAGTGGTAGATATAATGGTCATCTGAGTTAAATTCACCCATTCCAGTCCATCTTAGTTCACTGATTCCTAAAACGTTGATGTTAACTCTTGCCATCTCCTGTTTGACCACTTCCAATTTGCCTTGATTCATGGACCTAACATTCCAGGTTCCTATGCAATATTGTTCTTTACAGCATCGGACCTTGTTTCTGTCACTAGTCACATCCACAACTTTGTATTATTTTTGCTTTGGCTCCATCCCTTCATTCTTTCTGGAGTTATTTCTCCACTGATCTCCAGTAGCATATTGGGCACCTAACGACCTGGGGAGTTCATCTTTCAGTGTCGTATCATTTTGCCTTTTCATACTGTTCATGGGGTTCTCAAGGCTAGAATACTGAAGTGTTTTGCCATTCCCTTCTCCAGTGGACCACATTCTGTCAGAACTCTTCACCATGACCCGCCATCTTGGGTGGCCCCACAAAGCATGGCTTAGTTTCACTGAGTTAGGCAACACGGTGGTCCCTGTGATCAGATTGGCTAGTTTTCTGTGATTATGGTTTTAGCGTCTCTGCCCTCTGATGCCCTCTCACAACACCTACTGTCTTACCTTGGATGTGAGGTATCTCTGCATGGCTGACCCTCCTGACCTTGAACGTGGAGTAGCTCCTCTCTGCCGCTCCTGCACCAGCGCAGCCACCACTCCTTGGACATGGGGTAGCTCCTCTCGGCCACCGCCTCTGACCTTGGACGTGAGGTAGCTCCTCTCGGCTGCTCCTGAGCCATTGCAGCCTGGTGCTCCTGCGCCATTGTAGCGCCATCACAGCCTGACACTGAATAAATAGAATAGATTTTCTAAAATCACTGAAGACAAAGAGGGAAAAAGAGACACATTGAAGTATAAAACGCTGCAGGGTACTTTATATATATAAACATATATACATGCTTGCTGCATGCTAAGTCACTTCAGTTGTCTTGGACTCTTTGCTACTCTATAGACTATAGCCCACCATGCTCCTTTGTCCATGGGAGTCTCCAGGTAAGAATACTGGAGTGGATTGCCATTCCCTTCTCCAGTGGATCTTCCTGACCCAGGAATCAAACCCGTGTCTCCTGCATTGCAAACAGATTCTTTACCCCTGAGCCACCAGGGAAGCACCATATAAAGCAGCAGGGTACTTATATACCCACACATATGTATATGTATATATCCAGCCCCCAAAGCATACACTTTTAAAGCCTAAAGTGCAAAATTTTATTTAAAATTTTAAAATGCATATATGATACCAACTGAGAACTCAAAGATAATTCAAGTGCTGAATTTAGTCTCTACTCATTTAATTTGACTCGAGGGGTTCAGATTTAGTAATTTATTCATTTGCTTATATGCTGGTAGACATGAAGGCTGAGTGCATTTTTTGTTGTTGTTCAGATGTTTTTTATGTGCAGTGTCAACCTTATTAATGGCCTGATCTCTTTCTCTTCTTGACTGGACATGAATGAGAACTAACAAGGGATTGGAAATTATCCTTTTTCCCTCTCCACTCCTCCTAATTTCTTTTTTGTTTTTAATTTTGTATGACATATAGATGGCCAGAAGGCCCATGAAAACATATTCAACATCACTAATTATTAGAGAAATGCAGATCAAAACCTCAATGAGGGACCACTTTACACTGGTCAGAATGGCCATCATCAAAAAATCTACAAACAATAAATGCTGGAGAGGATGTGGAGAAAAGGAAACTCTCCTACACTGTTGGTGGAAATGTCAATTGGTGCAGCTGCTCTGGAGTACAGTGTGGAGGTTCCTTTAAAAATTAAAAATAGAACTACCGTATGACCCAGAAATCCCACTCTTGGGCATGCACTGTAACTTATTTAACCAGTCTACTGTTGATGGACCTCTGTATCCATCCTTTGCTATTACAGTTATTAGAAGAAAAATCAGTGAAAGGTATATGCATTTTGATAAATTTACCACATTTCTCACAGGAGAGATTGCAGTATTGCTAGCAGTATAAGAAAACATCTCTTTTCCTTTAGCTTTGGCAACATAGTGCATTACTGCATTTTCTGGTCTTTGCCAAATTATAGGAAAAAATGACTTTTCAATATAGCAATGTAGTTTTGTTTTTACATTTTTCTTAAGAGCAATGTTGAAAACATTTCCAGATATTTATGACCATTTGTATTTTCCTTTCTGCTGTATCTGTTCCTCGACTCATATTCTGAATTCATTTTTTCTGTTGAGATGTTATTCTTTTTCTTATTGATTTGTAGGAACTAATTTATATTAGAAAAGGCAGCCTTTGTCATATTCATATGAGTTGCAAATACTGTTTTACCGGTTTTGTCTTGATTTTGCTTATGGTAATTTTTAACTTTCAGATTTTTTTTTTTACTACCATCTAATATTTTATGGCTTCTGAGTTTAGTGTCATAATCTTAAAGATCTTCCCTGCTATTAGATTATAAAGTAATTTTCTTGTTCTAGAATTCTTTTATTTTTTACATTTAGATATTTGACCTATTTTGTACTTATTCTAACGGAAGTTGCTTTCTTAACACCAAACCATTTACTGAATAAGCTTTCTTTTCCACACTGATTCCAGAGAGCATTTTTATCATATACTAGGTTTGGTTGTATACTACATACAAACCCAAATATATGTCAATTTCTGGACCTTCAAATCTGTACAATTTCTCTCTATTCATATGGTACTATTTTAATAGACATATTTATTATTTCTTTGGGTTGGTTCCTTCTTCTTACTCCACTTGTTCAGACTTTTCCTGGCTAAACTTATTAATTAATTTCTTTTCTACAACAGTGTTAGTTTGTCTCACTTCAGAATAAATCAATTGGTACATTTATTAGGATCAGGTTAGATATATAGCCTACGAGTGAGAATTGACAGCTTTATGACAGTAAATCTAAGAGGATCACATGGCTTTTGATTTGCTTAATCTTTTGTATCCTTGAGGTATGTTTTAGTTTACCTCATATGTATTTTGCGCGTTTTTAAAGTTGATTTCCAAGTATCTTATGTTTTTGTTGCTCTTGTAAATGAAAGTTTTTTCTCCCTTTATCTGATGGCTGGTGAATGTTTATATATACAAAAGTAACTAATTTTTGTCTATCAATACTGAATTCTCTTTGTTTTTATTAGTTTTTCAGATTATCTTTTTAGATTTTTCAAATATCGTATCACTGAAAACATGGTTGTATTTCTTCCTTTTCAGTTTTCTGCCTCTAGTTTCTTTCTCTTATCTAATTATTTTGACAATACATTCTGAAAAATTAAACAGTAATGGTGATAGTGTAATGGTTAACTAACTCATTCCTGACTTCAGGGAGAATTTCTCTATGCTTTCCCACTAAGTGTTGTTCTTGTTGTTCAGTTGCTCAGTCGTGTCCATCTCTTTGAGACCCAATGGATTGTAGCATGCCCAGCTTCCATGTCCTTTCACCATCTCCCGGAGCTTGCTCAAACTCATGTCCATTGAGTTGGTGATGCCCTCCAATCATCTCATCCTCTGTCACCCCCTTCTCCTCCTGCCTTCAGTCTTTCCCAGCATCAGGGTCTTTTCCAATGAGTTGGCTCTTTGCATCAGGAGGCCAAAATATTGGAGCTTCATCTTCAGCATTAGTTCTTCCAATGAATATTCAGGACTGATTTCCTTTAGGATTGACTGGATATTTCTCCTTGCTGTCCAAGGGACTCTCAAGAGTCTTGTCCAGCCCCACAGTGCAGAAGCATCAATTCTTTGGTGATCAGCCCTTCTTGGTGATCCAACTTTCACATCCATTCATGACTACTGGAAAAACCATAACTTTGACTCTAGAGACATTTGTCGACCAAGTAATGTATCTGCTTTTTAATACACTAAGTTTGTCATACCTTTTCTTCCAAGGAGCAAGTGTCTGATAATTTCATGCCTGCAGTCACTATCTGCAACGATTTCAGACCTAAGAAAATAAAATCTGTCAGTTTCCATTGTTTCTCCATCTATTTACTGTGAAGTGATGGGACTGAATGCCATGATCTTAGTTTTTTGAATGTTGAATTTTAAGCCAGCTTTTTCACACTCCTCTTTCACTTTCATCAAGAAGCCCTTTAGTTCCTCTCTGCTTTCTGTCGTAAGAGTGGTGTCATCTGCATATCTGAGGTTATTAAGACTTCTCCAGACAATCTTGATTCCAGCTTGTGCTTCATCCAGCATTTCACATGATGTAAAAACTCTGCATATAAGTTAAATAAGCAGGATGAAAACGTACAGCCTTGATGTACTCCTTTCCCAATTTTGAACCAATCTGTTGCTGCATGTCCAGTTATAAATGTTGCTTCTTGACCAGCACATAGGTTTCACAGGAGGTAGGTAAGGTGGTCTGATATTCCCATCTCTTTAAAAAATTTCCACAGTTTGTTATGATACACATAGTCACAGACTTTAGTGTAGTCAACGAAAGAGAAGTAGACGTTTTTCTGGAATTCTCTTGCTTTTTCTATGACCCAAGAGATGTTGGCAATTTGATCTCTGATTCCTCTGCCTTTTCTAAATCCAAATCGAACACCTGGAAGTTCTCAGTTCATGTACTAGTGAAGTCTAGCTTGGAGAATTTTGAGCATTACTTCGCTAGCATGTAAAATGAGTGCAGTTGTGCGGTAGTTTGAGCATTCTTTGGCAGTGCCCTTCTTTGGAGTTGGAATGAAAACTGACCTTTTCCAGTCCTGTGGCCACTGTTGAGTTTCCCAAATTTGCTGGCGTATTGAGTACAGTGCTTTAACAGCATCATCTTTTAGACTTGAAATAGCTCAGCTGGAATTCCATCACTTCCCCTAGCTTTGTTCATAGTGATACTTCCTAAGGCCCATTTGACTTCACATTCCAGGATGTCTGGCTCTAGGTGAGTGATCACATCATTGTGGTATCTGGGTCATTAAGACTTTTTTGTATAGTTCTTCTGTGTGTCCTTGCCACCTCTTCTTAATACCTTCTGCTTCTGTTAGGTCCATACCATTTCAGTCCTTTGTTGTGCCCATCTTTGCATGAGACGTTCCCTTGGGATCTCTAATTTCTTGAAGAGATCTCTAGTCTTCCCCATTCTATTGTTTTCCTCTATTTCACTGCATTATTCACTTAGGAAAGCTTTCTTAACTCTCCTTGCTATTCTTTGTAACTCTGCATTCAGATAAATATATCTTTCCTTTTCTCCTTTGCCTTTTGATTCTCTTCTTTTCTCAGCTATTTGTAAGGCCTCTTCAGACAACCATTTTGCCTTTTTGCATTTTTCTTGAGGTGGTTTTGATCACTGCCTCCTCTACAATGTTACGAACCTCTGTCCGTAGTTCTTCAGGGACTCTCTCAGATCTGATCCCTTGAATCTATCGTCACTTCTACTGTATTATCATAAGGGATTTGATTTAGGTCATACCAGATTGGCCTCAAGGTTTTCCTTACTTTCTTCAATTTAAGTCTGAATTTTGCAACAAGAAGTTCATCATCTGAGCCACAGTCAGCTTCCAGTCTTGTTTTTTCTGACTATATAGAGCTTCTCCATTGTTGGCTGCAAATAATATAATCAATCTGATTTCAGTATTGACCATCTGATGATGTCCATGTGTAGAGTCTTCTCTTGTGCTGTTGGAAGAGGGTGTTTGCTATTACCACTGCTATTCTTAGGCAAAACTCTATTAGCCTTTACCCTGCTTCATTTTGTACTCCAAAGCCAAACTTGCCTGCATCTCTTGACTTCCTACTTTGGTATTCTAGTTCCCTAGGATGAAAAGGACATCTTATTTTGGTGTTAGTTCTTGAAGGTCTTGTAGGTCTTCTTAGAACCTTTCAACTTCAGCTTCTTTGGTATTAGCGGTTGGGGCATAGACTTGGATTTCTGTGATATTGTATGATTTGCCTTGGAAAAGAACAGGAATTGTTCTCTCGTTTTTGAGATTGTATCCAAGTACTACATATCAGGCTCTTTTGTTGATTATGAGGGCTACTCCATTTCTAAGGCATTCTTGCCCACAGTAGCAGATATAATTGTCATCTGAATTAAATTCCCCCATCCCAGTCCATTTCAGCTCACTGATTCCTAAAATGTTGATGTTCACTCTTGCCATCTCCTGTTTGACCACTTCCAATTTACCTTGACTCATGGACCTAACATTCCAGGTTGCTATGCAATATTGTTCTTTAGAGCATTGGACTGTATTTTCACCACCAGACACATCCATAACTGGTCATTGGTTGTATCTGCTTTGACTCAGCCTCTTCATTCCTTCTGGAGGTATTTCTTCTCTCTTCTCTAGTAACATATGGGGCACCTACCAACCTGGGGAGTTCATCTTTCAGTGTCATATCTTTTTGCCTTTCTATACTGTTCATGGGGTTCTCAAGGCAAGAATGCTGAAGTGGTTTGCCAATTAAGTATAATGTCAGCTTTTGGGATGAGGTAGAAGCACCTTATCATGTTAAGGAGCTTTCCACCAATTTCTCTTTTATTGAAGGTTTTTTAAAAATCTGCATAAGTGTTGAGCTTTATCAAATACTTTTTCAGCATCTTTAAATATGATCGTATGATTGTCCTCTTTGGAGCTATTAAAATGATTGACTGGGCTTCCCTGATGGCTCAAGTGGTAAAGAATCTGCCTGCAGTGTGGGAGACCTGGGTTAAATCTCTCAGTCAGGAACATCCCCACTTTCTGACCCATGGAACCCACTCCAGTATTTTTGCCTGGAGAGTCCTATGGACAGAGGAGCCATGGGGTTCACAAAGAGTTGGACACGACTGAATGATTCACACTTTATATGACTGCTGGCTTCCTAGGTGGTGCTAATGGTAAATAATCTGCATTGGGTTTGATCCCTGGGTGGGGAAGATCCCCTGGAGAAGGGAATGGCTGCCCACTCCAGTATTCTTGCCTGAAGAATTCTATGGAAAGAGGAACCTGGTGGGCTATAGTCCATGAAGTCACAGAGTCAGACACAACTGAGCAACTAACACTTTCAACTTTCATATAACTAGAGTTATTAATATTGAATCAGCCTTACATTTCTACAATAATGCCGATTTGTCATACTATAATTTTCTTTAATTTTTTAAAAAAAATTTGGCTACACTGGGTCTTCATTACTGCACACAGGTTTTCTCTAGTTGCAGCAAGCAGGGGCTACTCTAGTTGCAGGACGTGGGCTTCCTATTGCAGTGGCTTCTCTTGTTGTGGAGCATGGGCTCTAGGGTGCATGGTCTTCAGTAGTTATGGCACACAGGCTTAGTTGCCCCATAACCATATGTGATATTCCTGTGTCTCCTGCATTGGCAGGCAAATGCTTAACTATTGGACCACCAGGGAAGCCCTGTAATTTTCTTTAAATGTAGTATTGGATTATGTTTGCTAATATTAGAAGTTTTACATTGATGTTCATATTTGTGAGATTCATTTGTAGTTTTCTTTTTGTGACTAATCTTTGTTAGTTTTTTCTTCATTAAATAATTTGGACACTTTGCTTCTTTTCTGATACCTCAAAATTTAAATCTGGGATTTAAATAGCAATCAAAATGTGTGTTTCTAGGAGATTTTGCGAAACTCATTTGTGACACCACCCAAACCTGATGTTTCACGGGAGGGATAACATTTTGACAACTTTCTCTATGTTCTCATTGATAATTGGCTGTTTAGATTTTCTCTTTTGAATTTATTTTGGTAAATTATATTTTCCTGAAAAATTATTCATTTCATTTGATTTTTCAGATTTATTTTCATAGAATTGAGCAATGTAGGCTCACATTGTTCTTTTCATTTCCATAATATCTGTAGTCATTTCAACTTTATCATTTCTTGTGAATTTCTGCTCTTTCTCTTTTGTCTGAATTAGTGTAGATAATAGTTTATCTAGTTTAAGTTTTTCCTTAAAATAAATTAACTTTTGAATTTACTTAGGTATAGTGCTTTCTGTTTTCTAGTTAATTTCTCTGTGATAATTTCTTTCTTTCACTTTTATGTTCATTCATTACTGTCTTTTTTATTAGTTATTGGTTACTGTGTAAGAAATCACTCCAAAACTTGTGAGTGATAATCACTCAGTCATGTCTGACTCTTTGCAACCCCATGGACTGTAGCCTGACAAGCTTCTCTGTCCATGGGATTCTCCAGGCAAGAATGCTGGAGCGGGTTGCCATTCTCTTCCCCAAAACTTAATGACTTTAAATAACAATTTTTCAAAAATCTCACATGATTTTTAAGGGTCAGGAATCCAGATGCAGCTTAGCTGGGTGATTCTGTCTTAGGATCTCTGAGATTGCAGTCAAACTGTTAGCTCAGGTCTCAGTCATCAGAAAGCTTGATTGGGTCTGGGAGATCCACTTCAAGGAAGCTTCATCCTTGCTGTGTCTTTCAGTATTTCCATCACCGCTGTTAATTGCACTTTTCAACAAAATAAGAAACCCATTTTTGACTCATTTAATGATCTTTATCTTGTATTCCGCCTTGTCTGACATCAGACAAGATGACTAACTTGTTTCATTTCTGTTTTTGTATTTGTCTGGTCTATTTTACTCATTCTTTTGTTTTCAACCTTTCTGAACCACTTCACTTAAGAAGTGTCTCTCACGTATGATGTGTAGTTCAGATTTGCTTTAAGAGCCATTCCAAAAATTATTTTCTTTTAGCAGATGAGGTGAGTTCATTTATATTTACTGGTCTGACAGATCAGTTTTGTCTTACTCCTGTAAGATTATTTTGTATTGTGTTTTGCATTTTATAGTTTTGTGAGCATTTTTCAACATATATTCTATTGCCTTATCTGCATTTTTTTCATGATAAATAGAAAGTTTTAGGTTTTATACAGTGATTACCCTGAAATTGTAAGTTTTTATGAAAGTGAATCCTCAGTTTCTTCAGGCAACATGCATTACTTTTTCAGAACATAAAGAATTCTATGTATTTCTTTTTCTTCTCTCTCTTTTCCACCTTGCAGTTTTTGTGGATTATTTCATCTTTCTTAGTATTCTTTTTTTCAACTGTTAGATATATATACTTACCTATATTAATTTATTTGTCAATATTAAGATGGTATTCTTTAACCAGCAGCTGTTTAAAGATGAGGAAACCACATTGCAGATTTTTCTTGTGAATTTGCTCTGCCTTTACCTTCCACTGCTTTCACTCTTCCCAACTTATATTCTTATGTCTGCATTTTAAAACATGTATTTATTTGTCTGCCTTGGGTCCTAGTTGCAGCGTGGAGGATCTTTGTTGCATCATGCGGTGTCTTTCGTTGTGGCGCACAGGCTCAGTAGTTGTGGCATGGGCTTTCCAGTTGTGCGAGCACTGTGGATCAGGGGCTCAGTAGTTGCGGGGTGTGGGCTTAGTTTCCCCATAATGCTTGGGTTCTTAGTTCCCTGACCAGGGATCAGACCCACATCCCCGGCACTGCAAGGTGGATTCTTAACCAATGAATGACCAGGCAGTGCCATCATGTCTGCATTTTTAGGGCACATAATATTTACTTTCTGCTCTGTAATCCAAACCACATATTTATTTAGTTTTATGGGCTTCCCAGGTGGTGCTAGTGGTAAAGAATTCTCCTGCCAGGTCAAGAGATATAAGAGACATGGTTTTGATCCTGGGGCAGTGAGTTTCCCTGGAGGAGGGCATGACAGCCTGGAGAATCCCATGGACAGAGGAGCCTGGCAAGCTATAGTCCACAGGGTTGCAAAGAGTCGGACATGAAGTAACTTAGAACACACGCACACACAGTGCTAATACACTAAGTGCTCATGTTGGTCCCCTTACTGTCTTATCTTGATTAAGATAGTGAAAGTTAGTCCTCTAGGCTGTTTCCCAAGAAAGGCTTTGGGAGCAGTATTCTCTGCCTTCTTGCATCTTCAGGAGTATTTGCCTGTTGCCCTTATGCCAAATAACCTCTTTAGGTTACACATTCTTTCCTTGATGATATTGTAGGTGTCACTCCTCTAACTTCTCCATGGATTGCTGCTGTGGAGAATTCTGAGGCCAGCACACTCTTTTTCTTTTGTGAATTACTCCACCTTGTTGCCAAAAGAAGGTTGTTGTTGTCATGGTGTTGTCTTAAAGTTCAATAACTTTACTAGGATATGTCTCAGTGTTAGCTCTTCTGAGTCTGTTTTCCTGGAATGTGATTTGTTCTTATGTTGATACAAGTTTTCTTTGACTTCAGAGCAGTTTTCTTGAATTTTATCTTGAAATATTTGGTTGAAAGTGAAAGTCACTGAGTCGTGTCCGACTCTTTGTGACCCCATGGACTATACAGTCCATGGAATTCTCCAGGACAGAATACTGGAGTGGTGGCTGTTCCCTTCTCCAGGGGATCTTCCCAACCCCGGGATCAAATCCAGGTCTCCTGCATTGCAGGCAGATTCTTTACCAGCTGAGCCACCAGGAAAGCCCAAGAACACTGGAGTGGGTAGCCTATCCTTTCTCCAGTGGATCTTCCTGACCCAGGAATTGAACTGGGGTCTCCTGCATTGTGGGCAGATTTTTTACCAGCTGAGCTACTAGGATTCAATATTTTCTTCTTTAGCAACCCCAGGTATGCACAGGTTTGATCTCTTTTGCATATCCTCTGCCTCTCATCTTTTTTATCCTTTTAATTCTTTTTTCTGTTTGATTTCATTTGTCTTCCCCCATTCCATCCTCCACCCCCACCTCCCATTTGTATCTGCTATGTTCCCTGCTGTGTTTTTAGCGTCAGTGAGTCTCTCTGGTGCTTTTTCCAATTTCACTTTAATTCTTGTAATGGTTTTATTTTTTCCTTCCATGTTTTTCCTAAGCTCTGCCAGGTCACATATCACTTCTCCCTCTGTTGCCTCACAATGTCTTTCTGGAGTTCTTGCATTTGTAATTTGTGCTCTTCCATCATCTAGTCAATTGCTTCTTCAAGGTTTTTTAATTTGGGGCAGGAAGTTTACTTATAAATTTCATCTACCGTGGGGTAATATTTTCTTGGTGCTTATCTGCCACTTATTTTTTTCCTGTGTTTCTGTTGATCTTCTGATTGTCTTTTTATTTATGTTTCAACTTTGCAATATGAGTTTGTCCCTGATGAAATATTTGCAAAAGTTCACACTAAGGCAAATTGGAACTTTTCTTATGTTGCAGCGTGTTGTGTATATGTTTGTTTTTCTTGGGTCAATGGGATTTAGCAGCTATGAGGGTTTTCTAAGGCAAGGTTACTTTTCTTCCCCTCTGACAGAGATAGACTGCTTCCTACAAATATGACTTATCTCTATGGATTTTTTCTTCTGGCCTCACTTCTTTTCCTTCTTTAAATGAAACTATGTACAAGGGCTCTCCTACTGCCAGCCTATGCACTCTGTTTCTACTGTTTCATACAGGGTTTTCAGTTTTCCACATTAGGGTAAACCTTCACCTTTGAAAGGTGTATTCTGTCTTTTCCCAGGATCTGTGTTGCAGGTCTTCTCTCCCCGTGTATTGCAAAATAATCTCCACTACTTTGGGCAATACTTTCACTTATAGTTTGAGGTTCTGGCTATTTCTAGGTTTTTGTCAGAAGTGGAGTTTGTGTTTTCTTTCTCATTTTCCTCCTTGCTTTTGAGTAGTTTCCAGGAAGAGAAGAAAGAAGTGCTGTTTTTATAGCACTGTATACAAACCGAAAGCCCTTCAGTCCTTTTAAAATTACTATTGTTTGGGCATGTTTTAGCATCTCTGCAATATATTAAAATATGGATAAAATTTATATCAACATACTGTACCTATATATTAGGTTGAATGCTCCCCCCAAATTTTCGTTTATAACTGATCAAAAAGTTTAGAGAGTACTGAAGTTAAGAAAATTATGTGTATTAAATACTATTATAAAGGTAAATACCTAAAGCTATTGGCCCAGAGAGAATAACATCTCCCTCTTCTAATAAGCCTAGATAGATATCACATTATGTTAGCAGTGTGAACTAAGAAGAAAAATGGTTTGAGGAATAATATCTGCTAGAAACACAATAATAATATAATTTTTCTGGTTTTGCAATTGGATAGTATAATATTTTGTGAAGCACTTTTACATATTACTGTATTTTATCCTCCAAATGCCCCCATTGATGGGGATATTATATCATTTTTGTAAATATGGAACATGAAGCCCACAGAGATTGTGACTTATTTAAGACCACATAGACGAAAGTCAAACCCTGGTCACTGATGTCCTCAGCTACTACCTAAACTTTAGAGAATGATAATAATCCTTGGTGGGATATGGACTCATACAAAAGCAAGTCCTCTAGTTTAAGAACTACCTAGTTACAAAACTTCTCCTAATCAAAACACACACACAGAAGTCTTGAATATATTTTTAATGGAATGAAAGCAGACAGAAATGTCAGTTTTTTCAAATACTTGATATAATATTTTCAAAATCTCTTTGGCTCCATAGCACACAAAAAGAGAGCTATTTAAAATTTTCATTCCTCAGTTTATTTATCAATGTATATGTTCGAGGCAGATAACAGAATTGAATTTTGAAATGAGAACTGGAAAATGATCTAGTATTCTTTGTCATCTTACATGTTTTATTTTCAACTTATTCAATGTTCAGATGGCCAGTGGCTTGGTATCAAGTCAATTACTATTTGAGAGTACATCAAATAACCATCACTTAAAGTGTCAGAATAGCTTCATCCTTTTTAAATAAACTGCCTCTTCCATAATTTATTCTGATGCTCTGTGCCAGATGCTGTGCAATCAAATAATTGAAACTTCTATCACTTAAAATGTATCCTAGGCACAGCCAAGTATGTAGTATCTTATTGATTTATTAGTACAGTCCAAGTGTGTGTGTGTAGGGTAAAGCACAAGACAG
Organism: Okapia johnstoni; assembly: GCA_024291935.2. NCBI lineage: Eukaryota > Metazoa > Chordata > Mammalia > Artiodactyla > Giraffidae > Okapia > Okapia johnstoni. Next base: position 48,383,828 of record CM044307.1, on the reverse strand, counting down.
TTGTGAATAGATGAGCCATGCTCAAAGATTTCAAAAGATGTATATATAGCATTTTAGTTAGGCAGTTAGACATTATTTAACAAGCACTGCCAATTCTTTCACAAATTTATGAATGTGTAATTGTTTAAGGTTTCTTTTTTAATTTTTTTTTTTTAGTTTATCTTAAAAAATAATTTTATTTATTTATTTATTTCTGTGCTGGGTTTTGTTGCCATGCGGGCTTTTCTCTAGTTGTGGAGAGTGGGGGCTACTCTAGTTGCTGTGCATGGGCTTCTCATTGTGGTGGCTTCTCACTGTGGTAGCTTCTCTTGTTGGAGAGCACAGGCTCTCGGGTATGAGGGCTTCAGTAGTTGCAGCTCCGGGGCTCAAGCACAGGCTCAGTAGCTGTGGCGCATGGGCTTAGTTGCCCCTCGGCATGTGGGATCTTCCTGGATCAGGGATCAGACTCGTGTCTCCTGCATTGGCAAGCAGATTCTTTACCACTGAGCCACCAGGGAAGTCATAAGATTTTGTTTATGTGGACCTTTTTAAAAGTCTTTATTGAATTTGTTACGATATTGTTTATGTTTTGGTTTTTTGCCCATGAGGCATGTGGAATCTTAGCCCCCTGACCAGGGATCGAACCCACATCCCCTGCATTGGTACAGTCTTAACCACTGGACCACTAGGCAAGTCCCAAGATTGCTTTTAATCACAGATAGCCATGAGATTTTTCCTAAGAATATTTTTAAAAATAATTTTGAAAATTTGTAAAGGGTCAATTTTCTAAATAAATTCCAAACTTTGGAATCGTTGCCAATCCCTGTGACAAACATTCTTGCCTAGAAAGTGTTCATTTTTTACTTATTAAAAAATAAGTTGAAAAACTACAAAAAAGGAAAGAAAGGAGGGACGAAGGGAAGATTTCATTGGAAAGTAGATGTTTATGTATTAATAATTTCATGTGAAATTAAAAGTTGAGAAGAGGCTTTTTTATATGAAATTATCTCCTTGCTCTCTGTACCTAATTCTCCAGGCCCTAAAACGGCTAATTAAAACCTTACTGTATTGCTTAGTTAATTCAGTTGACAGTTAACCCCAGGGAATATTTTGGCAGTTAATTATATACATTGACAATTTTTATATGGGTATAAATTTATAGTGATAGAGCTATAAAATCCCATCCCAGCAAACAAATTTTTGGTCATACAAAGGTTTAGATTAATCTTAATCAGTAGCAAGAAATGTAATTGAGCTACTTTGATAAGGGATTATTCCCCAGTGCTTCAAAGAGCTTGTCATTCTTATGAATTGTTTTTCTGCTGCAGTACAGTCTGCAGAAAATAATGTGCATTTCTAAGGACCACACATTGGTAAATAAGAATTTCTCTCATACACACAAACACACACATACACATTTTAGAGTTAGATTTCTTCTCATCTAAGTTTTACTCCATTTCAGATTCATAATATAAACAACTATTCTGAGTCCAAGAACATGGTAGGCAAAACATATAATAGAAACTCTATGAGTTTATGATCTAATTGCGAGAAAAGACTTTGAAAATACAAACCAGAGAAATAAGACAGAGCTGAACTAGGGACCAAAATACCAGGGGTTTCTAGGAAGAATCAGAACTGTGAAGATTAGAGGAAGCAGACAGACACACGAGTGGTGACCCTGTGCTGTGCTGAGAGCTGCAGTAGCCTTGGGTCCCCAGCAATCGTGACACAAAGCAAGCAGTGTCTAACTCATGCTGGGAAATGGGACAGCTTCATGAGGAATATGATACCTGCTTAAAAAATAGTGTTAAAAAATAGTTTGTTGGGACTTCCCAGGTGGTCCAGTGGTTAAGACTCCATTTTCCCAACGCAGGGGGCACAGATTCAATCCCTGGTTGGTGAACTAAGATCCTGCATGCCCTGGGTGGTGCAGCCAAAGAAAAGAAAGGATAAAGAAAATGCTTCCTGGGGGGGGGGGGGGGGGGGCGGGGTTTGTCAAGAGGAAAAGGTATACAAGTCAAAGCATTAAAAATGCCAAGTTTAGGCTTTATCTTTAAGTTACTGGTGCCTTAAAAGAGTCTTTAAATGAGAGTAGGTCATGAGAGCTAGTTTTGGAAAGCCCTTCTGCTCCAGGAATCCAGAGGAGAATTATATTAGAGAATAGGAAGATGACTTCAAAGCCATCACACCTGGCAAGACCTGAAGTAAAGGAGATGCAGTGGAGGAGAAGGCTAGGAGATCACCTTACAACTGTGTAGACATAGGCTGAATACTTTTTAAATTGACATACAGTTGATTTACAATGTTGTGTTAGTTTCTTCTGTATAGCAAAGTGATTCTGATATGTGTGTGTGTGTGTGTGTGTGTGTGTATATATTGTTTTTCAGATTCTTTTCCATTGTAGTTTATTACAAAATACTTAAATACATTGTTAAGTGGTATCGAACAGTTAAGTTTGGAGGCACAGTCAGAGAGAGAACATAAATGATTACTTTCTTCAGAATCATAGATAATTACTCCCAGCCACCATCTACTTTCTGGGGTCTGGGATCTCCAAGCCAAATGGACAAATATTTCTGGAGTGTGGCTGCTCTCAACCCTGAGAAGATTCCATTTCTGTGCCACACACTCCCTGCTCCAGCTCTGTGGAATGGGGAATGGAAACTGCTTGCACCCAGAAGCAACCCGCATTATGCAAAGTAGTCATGTATGTAGACAGTGTGGGAGAGAAGAAAAAAAATTGCTGTGCTTTCCATTACCTGATGATCCCCATCCATCCACCCCTTACCAGTGAATTAAGTGTAAATAAATAAATGCAACCAAGTTCACTGGTAACCTTTAGTGCCTTCCATTAATCAGAGTAATAGGGGGTCTTTTCTAGGGTCTTCATTGATGCTGTAGAAAGAAAAATGGTGACCCGAGGTCAGTTTAACTCCAGCCCTATGACACTTTGTCAATACAGTATTGGCAATTCAGTTATGGTGAAAAATAAGGGCATTATTTAGCTGTTAGGAGTTAGTAAATAGATTATTTATTATGTTGTCTGTCATCAATCAGAACCCCAAGCCAATAAGAAGCAGCTGCCCGAACAATTTTTCTGCAAAGGCCTAAAACAGTTTACTTGGTCTCTCTCCCTGAACCTCTTCCAACCCTGTTCCCTTTCCCTCTGTGTGTGTGTCTTAAAAAACATTATAGTATTTGAGGTTGATGAATGTGAGAATTTATTAATAGGAAATGAAAAGTGATAGGTATTTAACATTTAATGTGAAATAATCTACTGTAACATAAAAAGCTCAAAATAATACTAACTGTTTTAATTGTTCATGGTAATTAAACTGTCACTGTGGTAATTAAAAAGATAGGCGGAGATAAGTTATTGACACAAGCTCTTCAAATAAAGTGGGCTAATTTTAAAAGTAAATTTAACTTGAATAATAGTCTGCCTCGCTCTCTCTTTTTTTAAGTAGCAGCATTAAGAGCTGTTTTTATCAGTGTTTACTGGGAGTACACCTAAAGTAAAGTAACCCGAATCAACATCAATTAAAGCTCCGAGTCATGAAAACTCCTGGTGATAAAAATCTTCACTTTTACTAAATTAAAAGATTATTTACTTTATAATGAGAGAACTGTGCTTTAGCTGTTTGAAAAGTGTATGTATGTTCATCTCACATGACATATATAAATAAATTCTGGATAGATCTCAAGTTAAGCATTTTTAATTGAACACAGAATTTCTCAGATACCTTCCTGAATATATGGCTGACCCTTGAACAGTTCTAGGATTGGGGTGCTGGCCATCTTATCCATCACACACCCGAGTATCATTTCTAGTCATCCCTCCATGCTCAAGTCTCCTTCATTTCCTTGGGTTCAACCAACTTCAAACCATTAGAATTGTAGTATTTACTACTGAAAAAAATCCAAGTACAAGTGGGCTTGTACAGTTCAAACCTGTGTTGTTCAAAGATCAACTGTGTATCAAATCTCTTGAAATGAAAAAAAAGTCTGGACTGGAAATTCTGTAAAAATTTTGAAATCTTCCATTCTCAATCTGTCCTGTCTTGTTGAAAGTTATATAAGCTTTACAAAATTAGTTGAGAAGTGTTTCCTCTTCCTGTGTTTTCTAGAGAAGTGTGTTAAGTATTGGGTTGGTCTAGTAGAACTCAGTTGGTGTTTTCTTTATAGGAACATTATTAACGTTCTGATTTCTTTTACAATTATGGAAAATTCAAGCTTTCTATATCATATTGAGTCAGTTTTGCTACGTTATTTTTTCTAGGAATTTATCCATTACATCTAATTGTTTAAATCAGTTGGCATAAAATTATTAATTTGTTGTTGTTCAGTTGCTCAGTCATGTCCAACTGTTTGCAACCCCATGGACTG